>OX463836.1:12673828-13921328 GCA_949825045.1 Argyresthia goedartella | reverse complement strand
CACATTAACAAATATAGTGCATTTGGGGCGCTTTTTAAATAGTTATATACTTACGCATATACCGCATAAGGGGCCCTTTTTAAATAGGTATCCACATTAACAAATATAGTGCATTTGGGGCGCTTTTTAAATAGTTATATACTTACGCATATACCGCATAAGGGGCCCTTTTTAAATAGGTATCCATATTAACAAATATAGTGCATTTGGGGCGCTTTTTAAATAGTTATATACTTACGCATATACCGCATAAGGGGCCCTTTTTAAATAGGTATCCACATTAACAAATATATTGCATTTGGGGCGCTTTTTAAATAGTTATATACTTACGCATATACCGCATAAGGGGCCCTTTTTAAATAGGTATCCACATTAACAAATATAGTGCATTTGGGGCGCTTTTTAAATAGTTATATACTTACGCATATACCGCATAAGGGGCCCTTTTTAAATAGGTATCCACATTAACAAATATAGTGCATTTGGGGCGCTTTTTAAATAGTTATATACTTACGCATATACCGCATAAGGGGCCCTTTTTAAATAGGTATCCACATTAACAAATATAGTGCATTTGGGGCGCTTTTTAAATAGTTATATACTTACGCATATACCGCATAAGGGGCCCTTTTTAAATAGGTATCCATATTAACAAATATAGTGCATTTGGGGCGCTTTTTAAATAGTTATATACTTACGCATATACCGCATAAGGGGCCCTTTTTAAATAGGTATCCACATTAACAAATATATTGCATTTGGGGCGCTTTTTAAATAGTTATATACTTACGCATATACCGCATAAGGGGCCCTTTTTAAATAGGTATCCACATTAACAAATATAGTGCATTTGGGGCGCTTTTTAAATAGTTATATACTTACGCATATACCGCATAAGGGGCCCTTTTTAAATAGGTATCCACATTAACAAATATAGTGCATTTGGGGCGCTTTTTAAATAGTTATATACTTACGCATATACCGCATAAGGGGCCCTTTTTAAATAGGTATCCACATTAACAAATATAGTGCATTTGGGGCGCTTTTTAAATAGTTATATACTTACGCATATACCGCATAAGGGGCCCTTTTTAAATAGGTATCCACATTAACAAATATAGTGCATTTGGGGCGCTTTTTAAATAGTTATATACTTACGCATATACCGCATAAGGGGCTCTTTTTAAATAGGTATCCACATTAACAAATATAGTGCATTTGGGGCGCTTTTTAAATAGTTATATACTTACGCATATACCGCATAAGGGGCCCTTTTTAAATAGGTATCCACATTAACAAATATAGTGCATTTGGGGCGCTTTTTAAATAGTTATATACTTACGCATATACCGCATAAGGGGCCCTTTTTAAATAGGTATCCACATTAACAAATATAGTGCATTTGGGGCGCTTTTTAAATAGTTATATACTTACGCATATACCGCATAAGGGGCCCTTTTTAAATAGGTATCCACATTAACAAATATAGTGCATTTGGGGCGCTTTTTAAATAGTTATATACTTACGCATATACCGCATAAGGGGCTCTTTTTAAATAGGTATCCACATTAACAAATATAGTGCATTTGGGGCGCTTTTTAAATAGGTATCCACATTAACAAATATACTGCATATGGGGCCTTTTATAAATAGGTATCCACATTAACGTTAAGCCTTATCCAAAATGTCACCGATTCGAGGTGGGAGAGGCACAATTTTGCTCACTTTTAGCCAGTTATTCAATACTCTATTTTGCGGCACAGCCGGCTAGTCACCGAGAATAACATGGGCTAGTCACCGAGAATAACATAAAATCGCCCTTGCATGTGATTAGTATCTAGATTATATTCCAGGTCTTGGATGTTTATATGTCGCTGTTTCTGGTTCCCTCGACACAGGGTATTCTAGTGGGTCAGAAGCAGTGTTTATGTTTATGTATTTCTGTAGCAGAGTGCCGTAGTGACTCAGGTTGACACATGTTTACACCATTCTAGCCTAAAACACCTCGGTAATTAATTTAAAAAATTTGTTGTTATTAACAATAGATAAGCGTGCCCGACCTAATGAATTACCTAAAGAACATAATGAATTAAATTATCGGATTAGACTAACGCCATGTCAACCTACTCTTACTATCGCCACAACTTTATTAGTTTTATTCATCGGAGTAGCATACATCGCATATTTTGTGTGTAAATTGCCTTTCATAGAAACTCATAATAACTGAGACAAACACACACACACTCACCCACACACACACCCTGTACACTGTACCCCTCCTACACATGCTCATAGATTTTTACTATCTTTTAATTTAAGTTATTTACGTGCCAACCTGTCTCTTTGAATGTACCCCTACCTGTTCTTATTTGACTATTTACATGGTGAAATCCTTAATTCGTCTAATTATTACATCTACATTTTTGTTTAATATTAAGTATGGCTGTGGATTTTTGTTCAATAAATAAATAAATTCTGAACGAAACGGGAAAAAGGTGTTTCAACGCTGTCTTCAACTTATGAAGCCCTTCATTAATTTCGCTTCCAGACATGCTTTCCTCGTCAGCTAGCACAGGGTCGAATATAGACATCAAAGACAGCGCGATAGGGTTTGCAAATTACTAACTATAGCACGTACAGGTGATCGTAAACGTACGAGATTTGTATGACGCGTTTACAGAAATTTCTAAACTTCTTTATGAATAATACTATCGGCATTTTCAAGGATGTTATCATTAACATTTACATACGGCACATTTCATTGCTTCTGGCCCTGACACTAGGATACCGTGTGTCATTGTCAAAGTATCTCTTAGTCGATGTGGCCATGAATCGGAAATCGGAAATCTCATCTGTAGATTTAGTTAAAGTCGGTATACCAGTTTACTGAAGTCAGAACTGATAAATACGAATAAAATAGCCACACATGAGGTGTATCAACACAACTCACAATCAACACTTTGCCATTGGCTCAGGTATCTACACAACACACAATCAACACTTTGACATTGGCTCAGGTATCTACACAACACACAATCAACTCTTTGACATTGGCTCAGGTATCTACACAACACACAATCAACTCTTTGACATTGGCTCAGGTATCTACACAACACACAATCAACTCTTTGACATTGGCTCAGGTATCTACACAACACACAATCAACTCTTTGACATTGGCTCAGGTATCAACACAACACACAATCAACTCTTTGACATTGGCTCAGGTATCTACACAACACACAATCAACTCTTTGACATTGGCTCAGGTATCTACACAACACACAATCAACTCTTTGACATTGGCTCAGGTATCTACACAACACACAATCAACTCTTTGACATTGGCTCAGGTATCTACACAACACACAATCAACTCTTTGACATTGGCTCAGGTATCTACACAACACACAATCAACTCTTTGACATTGGCTCAGGTATCTACACAACACACAATCAACTCTTTGACATTGGCTCAGGTATCAACACAACACACAATCAACTCTTTGACATTGGCTCAGGTATCTACACAACACACAATCAACTCTTTGACATTGGCTCAGGTATCTACACAACACACAATCAACTCTTTGACATTGGCTCAGGTATCTACACAACACACAATCAACTCTTTGACATTGGCTCAGGTATCTACACAACACACAATCAACTCTTTGACATTGGCTCAGGTATCTACACAACACACAATCAACTCTTTGACATTGGCTCAGGTATCTACACAACACACAATCAACTCTTTGACATTGGCTCAGGTATCTACACAACACACAATCAACTCTTTGACATTGGCTCAGGTATCTACACAACACACAATCAACTCTTTGACATTGGCTCAGGTATCTACACAACACACAATCAACTCTTTGACATTGGCTCAGGTATCTACACAACACACAATCAACTCTTTGACATTGGCTTAGGTATCTACACAACACACAATCAACTCTTTGACATTGGCTCAGGTATCTACACAACACACAATCAACTCTTTGACATTGGCTCAGGTATCTACACAACACACAATCAACTCTTTGACATTGGCTCAGGTATCTACACAACACACAATCAACTCTTTGACATTGGCTCAGGTATCTACACAACACACAATCAACTCTTTGACATTGGCTCAGGTATCTACACAACACACAATCAACTCTTTGACATTGGCTCAGGTATCTACACAACACACAATCAACTCTTTGACATTGGCTCAGGTATCTACACAACACACAATCAACTCTTTGACATTGGCTCAGGTATCTACACAACACACAATCAACTCTTTGACATTGGCTCAGGTATCTACACAACACACAATCAACTCTTTGACATTGGCTCAGGTATCAACACAACACACAATCAACTCTTTGACATTGGCTCAGGTATCTACACAACACACAATCAACTCTTTGACATTGGCTCAGGTATCTACACAACACACAATCAACTCTTTGACATTGGCTCAGGTATCAACACAACACACAATCAACTCTTTGACATTGGCTCAGAATCACATTCAAGTCGATGTGGGTCAAAATATATCTACAATCTTGAAAATTTTACTTTATGACTAATTCGATTGAATCGTTATCAAAGTAAGAGCCGGTTTGCACTATGTCGAATGGACAGTTTTACCGGATCCAATTTACATATAGGCATATGTATTTCAATAGCGCTGTTCATATTAGGCAAACCAATAAAACTGTTAGATCCGACACATTTGTATGCATCTGACACCTTACCAGATCCGGCGAAACTTGGTCCGGCATAGTGTGAGCTGGCTCTAATAACAAGCTGGCCGACGAATGTCTTATGATTTTTTTAGTTCCTTAATGTTTTTGGTAATTCAATTAACCCAGATTTATTGTTTTTTTAGAGCCAGGCTTCGCGGGTTCGGGAATGACTTCATTCTCAATCTTCAATTAATAACTCAGGGGTAAAATTAATAAGAAAGCGGCAAATTTCATATGAAATTAGATTTAAGTTGATATTTATTATTTCCCACGGAAAGTTATTATAAATTGAATATTTTCCATGTTTCAGGACCTAACGAGGATCCTTCAATGATGTCCAACATTCCACTACTGATGGTAATCTCTTGAGAAATCATGTTTTTTATACTTAATTAAGTAATGTTATATTTTTATTGTTTTACGTTATTTTGTCGTGTGCCCATAGAGGATGCTGTGCAATTTGATCTCTGTCACGCGCTGCGCCCGGTGACGTCACAGAAAAATAGTATGGGAGCGCACGTCATTTGCCGTGCCACGTTACGCCCTTTTGTAAAGTAATATGTGATCTGACAAAGATAGGGTGTGGCGTGGCATAACGCAGAATCTTGACAGATGTCATGTCATAACACATATGACAGGTCACGTTACTCAGGTGGGAGCCCGACCTTTAACCTAGGGATTATTACAAATCGAAGATAATAACTAATAATGTTCCATTATTTTCGACCCCGCCGATGACATAACAATTGTTATTTAGTACATTGGTTCGATCAGCTGATTTACTACTCACCAATATATTTTTTCGTTTGCAAACATGTTTCTGTGTGAAAGTTGTTCATAAAACCTCTTTGTCATACCTAACTTTCCGTTGTCTGTCTGTCCTAAATGATGAAAATGGTGCCAATCGGTAGTTTTTCAAGATGGTGGAACGTAGGTATATTCTGTATCTGTGAACGCACTCCCTATAGCTTTAGAATCGATGTTCTGAAACCTGTTCAAATTAAAGCTGACCAAAGTTGAATTATTTTACGCGAGCTGGTTCCCCTAACGTCAATGTTACCAGTACGGTGTTTTCAATTGCCAGTCAAGTGCTGCGAATTGTAAAAAACCGCTGCCAAAAAATATAAAATGAAGTTGTATGATAGTTTTATTACATGCCAGTATATAACTCACGTAAAATGTAATTTATTGGGTAATAAAAAAACCTGATAACCAATTATCGCAGAAAAAGATCCCAGAAATTAGCCGATCGATGAAAATGGCTAACTGGATGCAGGAATCAGATGCACGTGGCGCCACCTATGATAGCTTTCACCGGCCAACCCAAATGCTGGCAATGACCATTCTGATTGGTCAAACTTCAATTTAAAGTCAGCAAACATCTTTTAAAACATCAATCAATTTGAAAAAGATTCGGAATGATTTCAGAGATGCAAAAAATCGAACCGTTTTGTTCTGTTAATTAAAAGTTACTTTCACATTTACAATATTAGTTGGATACGAGCTACTACGAGTACGTGTAATGAGGGCGAAGACTTATATGTTACCCTGACAACGAGATCAAATTCATAGTATTTCTCTGTTTAGTCACTTTGCCTTCGTCTTCACAGATGTTGTATGGTGAAACCGTTGCATTGTTGGCCCATTTTGTAAAAAAAACGAGTTACCCAGCCAGAGTTTCTGACCACCCCTCCTGCGTGAGAAAGAATAAGACATGGCTGAAACCCTTCCGCCTCAATTTTACGTAAGATCAAGTATCTACCAAAATTTGCAAAGAATATTTTGCAAAAAATACAAAAACGCGATGGTTAAAATTTGGGATATGAAAAAGTAGTGTTTTAGTTCGAATCGATAACACATATTTTACTCAGAATAGAAATAATTACAGGCGTTGAAATTATAATTGGGAAATATTAAACTGCACATCAAAAATACTCCTTTGCACAGCAAATATCAGGGCAAAATGCTGCTGTAGCTTAGGTAAAGGGGGTGAGCGAAGCGAAGCCTTCTTTATCCTTTGTGATAGGTTGAACATGTTAGAACAACAAAACATACTTAAAACATTAACTTAAGTACACATAAAATATTTAAAACATAAAAAGTGTTTTTTGATCCTGTTTTGCTGTTCAAATCAGTGTTTTTGATGTGCGATGAAATACTAGCCATTACAAATCAGCTTCCCTTTGAGATCTTACATAAGAACAATCTAGACTTCCTTGACCCGCTCCTACCCCCCTATAAGGAAGATAGGGCTTGTCGCAAATAGTCTTACGTAGTAAATAAATAAGGGCTATATTAAACCGCTCATCAAAATACTGATTTCCACATCAAATAGCAGGCGAAGTGGTGGGTCGGGGTAGGTGAACTGCAAAGGGGCTGAGCGAAGGGAAGCCCCCTTTATCCCTTGTGTTAGGTTGATATGTAAGAGTAAAAGAAACAAAAATCAATTTAGTATACATAAAATATTTTATGTACAGTCGAACCAACTGAATCATGACCCACTTGCCTGATAATTCGTTTGAAACTTTCAAACTTGTAAGATCTATCGCTATGTCAGTGTCTAATCAAATGATAACAAGTTCGTTACCAAGGAAATATACCTTCAAGCGAATTTCGACCTATTTGCTTTGAAGGGGTTTAGCAAAATAAGCTTATGGTGGGTCATGATTCAGATGGTTCGATAGTACACACGTATCGTAAACCCTCTTTACTGCGTCCAAAAACCGCACGTTACGACCAGCATAATGGTACTACTACTTGGTAAAAACTCATTTCATATAATGTATAAATTTTCGACAAATTATGACTTTCAATTTTCGAACGCCGACGCCCGCCTGCGTGCCGCCCCTAGTTTTGCTGTGAGGTTGGTACTTCTGAACAAGCTAAACTAGTGCAGAGCAATTATCAATGCCACAATGCCGGTCGAACATGCGGTCCCTGAACACATCAAAGAGAGCTTATGATAAGTAGATAAACTAGGGTATGTAACTGTACATAATTAGGCACTAAAACTCTCGAGTGATATTATTATGAAACGAGCCGAACCACTCGAGTTTTAATGCTCCCCCATTATGTATCAGTCACATAAACTACTATAAAACATGAAAAGTGTTTTGTTGAACATTTTTGGTGTGCAAATAGGGCATATTTGATGTGCGATTAAATACTACCCGTGAATTAACCAAACTTGAAATTGTAATTTTACGAAATGGGCCAAAGATATTAAACATTGTACAAAATTAACTCAACTTTCCTGAAATATATATTTTTTGTGTGCGATCGCGAATTGTACATCTTGAAATAAACATTAGGATTGGTCATTCCCTTTCTCTGATGGCATTACGCGTTGAATGTGCGAGAGAGGGCAATCCTACAGGTTTAGTTACCGTTAAATACAGGGTGTAATTTATATCATCCCGCAATCTGTTAGGAAATCATCATGACACATTTAAATAAAACTCGCCAAGTGTACCATCTGACAAGAAATAACGCAAAAAGACACGTCTGCAGAATTAGTAAAGACAGATATCTTTTTTTTTATTTCGTTCATTATTTGTAGCTGTAGCAGCGACAGAATTACAAATAAAGTACAACTCACTACCTATTACGGTGCATGAGATACAGCTCGCTGACAGACAGACGGACAGACAGACAGCGGAGGCTTAGTAATAGGGTCCCGTTTGGCACCCTTTGGGTACGGAACCCTAAAAAGCGGCGCGACACCGTATGACTGAAAAATACGGAATTTCGGATGTCGAAGGAAAATTTGTAGAAAAGAGCACGTGACATGAAAGTTATGCGAGAGATTCAAAAATAGAGCTCCTGAATTAATAAAGACGGATAGAGTCTGGCAAACGAAAGCGTGACCTGAGAAAACGTGGTAGAATTCATAAAACCTCTATGTGGTATCACTAACATAAATCACTACACTCCGTTCAGTTATTCAAAAGATCTGCCTCTCTTTCTGCTGTACGGAAGCGTTACAGCTAGAAAGAGAGACAGAGGTTTAGAATAACGGAACGGAGTGTGACTATCTATCACTTTGTCGTTTGACGTGCCTTTCACAGCATAATATTGTTGCCATATTGAAACTTAAGAAAACTCCAGGTCACGCTTTCGTTTGCCAGACTTTACCTTTTTTAAATTTCGTTCATTATTTGTAGCTGTTGCAGCAAGCTACGACGCTTTTCCCCCCACCAAAATCAATCAATATGAGTATTTAAGAAATGTTCCCAGGGCCATAATATCCCTAATGTCTTTATTCAGTCAGCCGCCGCCGCCGGTCGGCCCAGAAGCCATATTAATTCTGACATACAAGGTGACATTTAATTAGCTGACCATATTTTAGGGATTGATAGCACCCATCATTATGAACAAATTTCCCCTAGAAACATAAGGTCGCAAATGGAAAAAAATATTTGGGTCCTCCAAAGTAACTTGTAATCAGCTGATGGGGTCGATGTACTGAGGGACATTTTTTTTTTCATTTGCGACCATATGCTTCATGAGGAAAGTTGTTCATAATGATGGGTACTATCAATCCCTAAAATATGGTCAGCTAATTAAATGTCACCTTGTATAAGAATATCAATACCTTTTGAAAAAAATACTAATTACAAAACAATTATTTCAGACGAGCTGTCTTTTATAACGACATTGCTGTTGATGCGGTCGCTGTAAGCGACTTGCGATTGCAATCCCTGGATAAGGCTTCACTACAGTCTTCACAAAGTAAAACAGTAGACAGCGTTCGCGTCACAGACGTAATAAGGTTGAATTTAGTTTAGGCCACCGGGCCTTTTATTTTGTGAAGACTGTATCCTATACCCACTCTTCTGTGGGCGATTTTGAACCTAATAAAGTTAATCGATCATCTGTTGATGGCCCCACACGATCATCTGTTGACGGCCCCACAGCTGAGTGGATAATATTATTTTTGGCGGTAACATATTCCATTGATGTGTCTCGAGGATTCCCTAAAGCTGGATGACTTACACCCTGTATATTGTCTCATAAAATATATGAATAGAATTCAAAAGATTAGTGCATAAGTTTAAAACAGATTTACGTATATCCGCTTTTTGTTGCCATTTATAAAAATGATTATCTTTTTTGTTCATGTTGCGAGGCCGAGGGAAATAACTCCGGGTTGACGGTTTGGCGCAATAGACCTTATCATTTCGCTCGACCTCGCAATTTCCAGATTTATATTTAATTGACGCGCGAATTACGAAAGTCAAATGTCTGAATATACATGTCGCAGTTGGTTGGTTAAATCAGACACTTAACTAACTTTCTGGACCGTTAATTAAATACCGACGTTTAACCAAGTCACTAGCATTTTGATTAAAATAAAGCATCGTCGAAAACGTTTAACAACCTGTCTTACCGAATGCCGGCCTGTTGGAAAACAAGATGGCGTCACGACAACAGCTGATTCGCACAGCTTATATCAGGGCAAAACATTGCGGTAGCTTAGGTGAAGGATAAATGGGGTGAGCGAAGCGAAACCTTCATGTTAGGTTGAACATGAAAGAACAACAAAACATACTTAAAACATAAACTTAAGTGTGTACACATAAAAAAATATTTATATTGTATATGTCTTGTGGCCTAGGAACGTTGAGACAACTCGTTAAACGTTGCCTTCACTCACTTGTCTGACGGAATTTTAGTGACTTGGTTAACGTCGGCATTTAATTAACGGTCTAGAGAGTTAGTTAAGTGTCTGATTTAACCAACTAACTGCGACATACATACAGCTGCTTAATTAAGCTCCACTTAAATGTTGCATTGGCGTTGTCATTCCCCGTGCGAGAGACAGTGGCAGCAACACTGAGTATATCAGTCAAATCGTGAGTTGTCGGCTCTACATCCAGGCCTTGGAGTACAGAAAGAGTGATAGTACTAAGAGCATGCTTTAAATTTGACAATAGTATCGGAAATTGGGCGTCAAATGTTATTTACTTACAATCAAACCATATTTTGTAATCTAGTTATTTGTAGTTACCATAATTTTTGCAGTGTTTTAAGATTTAGAGGAAAGTGTGTATGGCGATAGGTTTTTAAAAGAGAAGCTGTGTTCCAAAAATTATTTTTTGAAATTGACAAATTACAGAAGAGATAACAAATCATAGTGATATTTTATCGAATTTACGTGACGATTGTGTAAAAAGATGAAAAATTAGGAGTAAAATTGTTTTTATTTGTTTTGTCACAATTATATGTTTTCGGTTTAATTTCTTTTTGGTGTTTTTTAGAAAAAATATCTTGCCAAAGGTTTTTTGATTCCTCTCGCAATTTTTTGAATGTTATTATAAAATAATATTATTTAATTTTTTGTTTTACCGACAATTTTTAATTTGGTGCTCGCTTGAATAGATGTTAAATTAAAAATATAGATTTATTTTTCGCCGAATTTAATCTGCATTTCCTTTGTTATTAAAAGTGTGTTTAACAATTTGAGTACAATATACGGATTCGTACGCACATTTTATGATTAGCTAAACGCTAGATTTTGTTTTGTAAAATATATTTTTTCAAAATATCTACAATGCCGTAGTTATTCAACAAATTGGGAAGGTTAATTAAAATATATACCATGTCAAAACAATACGAGCGTGCACAAATATTTTTTATTATTTTTATATGACAATCAAATGTCTCTCTTATTGTTGTTATTTTGGTGCGAAAATTCTGCATGAACATTAAATAATTTTTAATTTTATAGAATTTAAAAAATCTTTTATTTTTCATAAAATTGAGTACACAAATACTTCTATCAGTTAGCAATCATTATGTTTTGCAATATTATTTTAGTGTTTAAAGGAAGCAAAAAGTTATTATTAATAAAAAAATGTTGTTTATATATTTGTTCGCGCTCGACTAGACCAAAGTTGTGACATAACACGAAGCAAAGATCGCTGATAAGATTTTAAAAACTCTTTTTTACAATAACATTTTTGAAATAAAAATGTCATGTAGAAAATCGTTTGGTATAACTGTGGTTCAATGGATATTATCTAAATAAAATAGTTTGTGTTTTTTTCCTTTTTTCTGCTAGAAAAATTAAAAACCCGTAGTAAAACTAAGTTACAACATTTTTTAAAAACAAACAAGATTTGATTAAACCCTACCAGAAACGAAGTATCACATAAAAAGCACATAAAATTATGGTACAATTTTTAAAATATTATTTCTGATTATATTTGAAATATTGCCTATTTATCATTATCCGTTGAACCATTTTAGTCGTAAGTAAAAATGGAGATTTTGGTGTAAAGATAGAGTAGGGAAAGATAAAAGAAAGTGAAAATATAATTATGTAAAACAAAATATTAGATAGCGATCTTTCGTTTTAATATATTTTTTACAAACAGTGGCCATTTTGTGAATAAATAAGTGAAAAACCACGGAATAGTTGTTTTATTTTATTGCTACAATACCTTTCTTTTGCATCCTGTATACATAAAACAAATACAGGTACAGAAGTGCCCACGATAGCCGGTTATTCATAAGTGTACGCCATTTAGACGCTGTTTAATTAAAAATAAATGTCATATTGAATAACTTCTTCAACCCAGGCAAGGGACAAATATTACCACATAATTTTCTTCCTAAGACTTGGTAATGGTAATAATGTCCTTATGATCACCACAAAACTTCCTTCGTAAGACTTGCTAAATGGTAATAATTTCCTTATGATAATACATTCGAAAACCAATGGAAAAAACTGTTAAAAAAGGCGAAAAAAAGTTTCATTGCGCAAGCCAACCAAATTGATACGCTGCGAAGTGAATTCAGTAGTGTTTTGGACAGTGTGAACGTACTTAATTTGAAATTGGACCCTGCTTATGCAATTTCATATAGTGCTTTAAATGCCTTTTATCTACACACGTATCATAAACCCTCTTTAATGCGTTCAAAAACCGCACGTTACGATCAGCATTATGTTAAACTACTTGGTAAAAACTCGTTTCGTATCTGGAAAACTACACATAATGGTCATTATGTGTAGTTTTTCTACATATAATGACATTCAAATTTCGAACGCCGACGCCCACCCGCGTGCCGTCCCTAGTTTGTCTGTGAAGTTGGTACTGACATTCAAATTTCGAACGCCGACGCCCGCCTGCGTGAAGTTGGTACTAAAGAACAAGCTAAACAATTGCAGAACCACAATGCCGGTCAAACATGCGGTTCCTGAACACATCAAAGATATTCCGACATTGATGTATAGGAGAGAATGTTGAGTATGGCAGAAGAATCATGAAAAAACCGGTCAAGTGCGAGTCTAAATCGCGCACGAAGGGTTCCGTACCACCGTTCAATGGAAGCGATGGTGTGGAGTGAATAGTTTGGATTTTACACAGCAAAATATTGTTTACAAAGTTATTGGTGCGGTTACTTTCACACACCATGTACGTAACCAGGTGCATTCATAAGTTTGTATGTGGTATTGAAAGAATTGTTGTATGGGAGCCCCCTTAAATATTTATTTTATCCTGTTTTTTAGTATTTGTTGTTATAGCGGCAACATAAATACATAATCTGTGAAAATTTCAACTCTAGCTAGCTAGGTTCTTGAGATACAGCCTGGTGACAGACGGACGGACGGACGGACGGACGGACAGCGGAGTCTTAGTAATAGGGTCCCGTTGGGAACCCTTCGGGTACGGAACCCTAAAAAGAATAAACGCAGTGGAATTGAGGTCGTTGAAGAGTATGTGTGGAGTAACATTGAAATATAGATTGAACAATCAAGTTCTGCGGCTTGAAAGAAGAGAGTGAAAGGTAGGCTTCGATGGTTTGGTCACGTTGATAGGATGAATTAAAGGAGATTGACGAAACCGAAACAGCTTTTCTACAAAACCTCTGTGTAGGGGATTTGTGGACTTTTTGTCAATTTATCTCTATATATCCCCTTCCGGCGTTACAACGCCAAGCAAAGGGGATTTCTGGACAAAAATAGGTCAAATAATTGAACAATCAAGAACACAGGGGATAGTCGTAGGGGATTTGTGGAATAAGCCGACGAAATAGATCTGTCACCGTAAGATAGTCAAAACCGTCAGTTGATAAAGTAACGATTTTTTTCTCGTAAGTTGGTCAACTATCGACAGATAGTAAACTGTAGCGTACTGCTTACTATATGACGCGTTAGTTGATCTACTAACGGTTAAAACGTTAAATAGTAAACTTGAATTGCAAACGAAATACCAGGGCAAACACTGCGCTAGCTTAGGTGAAGACTAGAGGGGGCGAGCGCAGCGAAGTATATAAGAATAGTCTTCGTGTAGGTTGACATGTAAGAACAAAAGATACGTAAATTCTAAACCCTGTCGGTCTGCTTTACTATCTGCCGATAGATGATTAACTACCGCGTTAGTTTATCAGCTGACGGTTTTGACTATCTTCCGGTGACAGATCTACAAAGACCAAATTCGCGCTTTATTAGTGAAGGGGCAAATTAGAAGTACCCGTCACCGGCATGCAAGTGGAGGCCTTTAGTCTCTGCCTGCCCCTCTTCCGGGAAAAACGTGACGTGACGTGATGTATGTATGTATGAAAATTTATGCATGCTCCCTAAGGGTTAAACTGTTTTTAATTAGTTAGAACCCACTGGCTAGAGTCCGGCTCTTAGACAGAGTCCGGAATACGGAGTTGCGCTCAAAAACCAAAATAATAGATGAAGCTCAGAAGGCGGCCCAATTGAAGTGGGACTGGGCCAGCCTCGTTGCTCGAATGCACCCGGACCGATGGGCCAAAAGAGCCACGTGGTCTCGTGGTGCAAAGAGAAACCGTGGCCGACCCAGGAAAAGATGGAGTGACGATTGGGTCTCTGGGACAACAACTGGTGGGAGACCGCTCAAGACAGCCAGGCGTGGAAGAAGGGGAGAGAGGCCTTTGCCCAGCAGTGGAACATAAACGGCTCAATAATAATAATAATAATAATAATAATAATAGATCAATATAATAATTATATCGTGTAATATTTTTTTTCTTCTGACTACATAATTAACATGTTTATTTACGACTTCATTGTAAACATAACATAGCGTCACGCTTTTTCCCGTACGGGGTAGCAGAGGCAAAATTGTGCCCACTTTGAGCCAGTTATTCAATACTCCATTTTTGCGTGACAGGGAACTAGCCCATCGCCGCAGCTATGGAGTAATAAAGGTTTCCTCACGATGTTTTCCATCACCGTTAGAACATCCGTATAATGTACTTAAGATAAATTAATTATCTCATTGCTACATGGTCAGGAATCGAACATGCATCTCCTGTGGGAGAAGCAAGCATGAAACCCATTAGACCACGAAGCTCTTTAATTTTAAACATAATCTGCTATAGAGCGTGTTAAAAATTATACGCTTTTTACCACTATTCTAAATCTTGACAAATCACAAAGTCCCCTTGAATAAACTTTCCCACCGAGCGGCAGAGGCCCAGATTACAGTAAGACAGAGCCATACACCACCACGCTGGCTCAGCGCGGGTTTGGTAACATCCTGTGTAAGTGTAGTTATTCTAAACTTGGTAAATAACTGATTAAATTGCATGAGGTCAAAGAGCAATGAGTGTATAAATAAATAACTGATTTACTTTCAATGCGGCATTTTTAACGAAGTTGTTGAACCGTACTTTTATGCCTGCACAGGTAGGTAATGAATGGTTGTTGACCGAATAACGACCTCAGTGGCGAAGCGGTCGAGGTTCTGCCTCACAAGCGTGTAGTCCCGGGTTCGAATCCCGGCTGGGGAGTAAAAGAAATATCTCCGTGTTGAATGTCTTCGTGCTTGTGGCGTAGCTGTTTGTTGTATAGTTTGTGTAAAATAATAAACCATGTTGGATAGCTGATAAAATAAGTTTTATGTACACACATCATAAACCCTCTATAATTCGTTCAAAAACCGCATATAACGACCAGCTTAAAGATAAATTGTTTTGTTAGAACACATTTCTTATCTGTGAAAATGTTATTATTACTTATTACATTCCAATTTCGAACATCTCTGAAAATCAGTGCAATATCACTTTCTATTCTAAATTTAATGCTAATTCCGCATGCCGGTCGGAACATACGGTTCCTGAACATAAGTCAAAATCATAAATCAAAGTACTTTATTACTGTAGATATTTACATATACTTAGCAAACGTAATTTTTTGCCTCTTCTCTACATTGGACCACTCTGGGAGAGAAGGGCGTAGAAACACCCACAGATTGATTTCTAGAACTCTTTTAAAAATTGCTTATGCTTAACTAATACAAAATATAATCATAATTAATAAGCAGGAATAAATAATTACAAAATTATTAACAGCTAGGTCTGTGTTGAGCTAGATTAACCCCATACAGTCCCGTCATTTAAGTAATCTTGAACATTGTAATATCCCTTTTTCGACAAAGTCGCTTTAACATGCTTTTTAAATTGCTCAAATGGCAATTTCAAAATCTCCAGAGGTATCTTATTATAGTAGAGAATGCACTGACCCTTGAAAGAATTGCTAACCTTCGCGAGTGTCAACCGGGGCGCACAGAGTCTGTGATTATTTCTTAGGTTAACATTACAGCTATCGCTATGTTTGGAAAATGTTGTAAGGTTCTTGTGTACATACATTATATTTTCGAAAATAAATTGACTAGCTACAGTTAGTATGTCAATTTCTTTAAAAAGCTCTCTTAAGGAGTCTGTTCGTTTTAAATTATAAATTGCTCGAATAGCTCTTTTCTGTAAAATAAAAATAGTTTGAATATCCGCTGCTTTCACCCACAACAAGATACCATAAGACATGACACTATGAAAGTAACTAAAATATACTAGCCTAGATGTAGCCACATCCGTGCTTTGTCTGACGTTCCTAACAGCGTAAGTCGCAGAAATTAATTTACCAACTAATTTATCTATGTGGGGTCCCCACTGCAATTGCTATCAATGGTTATTCCAAGAAACTTCGTATCATAAACAAATTCTAACGTGCTGGTCTAACACTAAACTGGTCTCAACTTGCCTGACATTTGGAAGTGAGAAATTGATACACTTGGTTTTATCAGCGTTTAACAATAAATTATTAACTGTGAACCAATTCAAGGTTAAAGACCCATTAACATCATCAAAATCTCCTTTTTTTGTCTTTCCATTTCTCCACCATGAAAGGCAAATCGTTAATATATACCAGGAATAAGAAAGGGCCTAATATGGAACCTTGTAGAACGCCAATTTTCACACCCGATCCATCAGATTTAACGCCGTTAACTTCTACCTTTTGAATTCTATCGCTTAGGTATGATCTTAGTAGATCCAAAGTTTTATTTCTAACTCCGTAATGATTTAATTTAATTAATAGCGTATTATGATCTACACAATCAAACGCCTTCGACAGGTCGCAAAAAACTACGATAGCATCCTGTGCGGCCTCCCATGCAGAATAAATATGAGATATAACGGCAATACCTGCATCCCCAAGTAAAACCGTATTGTTTGGCGTGGAGTTATTTTTTACGGCTCACAGAGAGCTTATAATTTGTGTGTAGGTAAAGCAGTGTATGTAACTGTACATAATTAGGCATTAAAATACGAGTGTGGGTTTATGAAACAAGCCGACAGGCTGGTTTCATCATGTAATAGTCACCTAAACTAAAAACCACTCTCAACTTTTTTAAAACCGAGGATGGTTGGGACGGGTCGTGAATTTAAACCTTATGCCATGGTATTAAAATTTAAAACCTATAACGGAAAAGTGGCGTTAGCTAACGCCGGTGGTATTTAAGTGGTTAAGGACCTTCCCGTTTTTCTGTTTCCCGTTGCTTATACTTACGTGGTGGTCATATAATTAAGAACGATTTGTAGTACCAGATATTTTTTTTCAAAACTATGCTATGTGTACTTTTAAGTTCCTTCTTAAAAGTAATTAGTTGTGTTATGAAATAGCTACATCGATAAAGTAAACGGGATTAGGAGTAAATGTTTAAAACATTTACTATTTTTTTTACAAATTTAATTGATTATCGATAATTACAAATTCAAGTAGTAAAAATGCTGGACAAATAATTAAGAACGATTCTTAAGCTGCTCGAGAGTTGTTTCCGTAGATACTTAGATTTTACAAATCACATTAAATAAGACAGTGACAATGTTAAAAATTATAATTTAATACATTTTATTCTAAGTTAATAGTTTGTAGCGTGACCATGGCTTTTAATAACTGCCTTACACCGTCGAGGCATTGATTCTATCAATTTTTGACATTTTTCAAGAGAAATAGAAACTGATTGAGATGTGAGGAATTCTTTAACGGTGCGTGCAGTGTGCTTCGGATCGTTGTCGTGTTGGAATGTCCAAATAATCGGAAGTACGTCTTCAGCATATGGTAACATAGTTTCTTCGAGTATATTTTTGTACTGGAATTGATCCATGTTTCCTTCTATCAGTCTAACAGGTCCAACACCATGACCAGAGAAGCATCCCCAAATTCTCACATTTCCACCACCATGCTTTAATGTCATTTTTGTGTACTTGGGGTCGAATGCTGTATTCGGAGGGCGTCGAACATATCGTTTCCCATCAGAACATACTCTGTTAATTTTTGTTTCGTCAGAGAAAAGAACATTTTTCCACTGTCTTGCTGTCCAGCTTTCATACCTCCTAGCAAATGCAAGCCGGGCTTGCCTATGACACTGTTTCAACATGGGCACCTTTCTTGCTATCCTTCCGTTCAACTTCGCTTCTACCAAACGCCTTCGGATAGTGCGCGCTGAGATCGCTGAAGGGTTATTTTCACCAAAGTATTCTTTTTTTAACTCATTAGACCCCTTAAAAGGGTATTGTTTTGCCAAACGCACGATATTTCGATCGTCTCGCTGAGATGACTTTCTCTGTTTAGGTACACGAGGAATATTTAAAGTTGTTTGATGTGTGTTAAAATGCTTCACAGCGTGGAATATCATCGTTTTTGAGCACTGCAAATGATTGGCAATCTTTTTATATGACCAATTCATATCGCGAAGTTTTATTATTACTTCCCTTGTAGATGCATCACAACTTAAATTTTTTCCCATTTTTTTATTATGAAACGATCAACTTTTTGACTTTTACAGAACTAAATGGCGCCAAAATTACTCGAATAGTGGCCTAGTTACAGAGTGTTCTCTATTTAAATTTGAATAAAAAAATAAACTATCCAGCGTTCTTAATTATGTGGCCAGCCAGTAAGTTTGCAATAACATGTTAAGATATATTATATACAAAAAGTTTACTTATATAATAATATTGTTGAATTTATCATATTATAACTGTATGCTACGATTGTGTAAAACAGTTTTACGATACCGAGAGAGATACAAAACGATATGCAATAAGTGTTATTCTCGTAAGTTTGAAAAAAGCTTGTTTTCAAATAGTCGTTCTTAATTATATGACCACCACTGTATATATTATACTTATAGATTTTACAGGTTTTACGGTTACTTACTTATAGGTTTTGAATTTTACTACTAGACATAGACATAGACATAGACATCATTTATTAATAATATTCATTATAAGTCGTGCAAGGGAAAATAAATTATACATGAACTCATAGTGTAGTATTACACAGGATTCATAAAATTATTACAATATCTTAATTATTATGTCATAAAATTGATTAATTTAAATTGAATAAATTGTAAATTACCATGTCATTGGAAATATATTAAATTATAATAAAAATATATTAAATTAAATTAATAAATTACGCTTTAAATAATGTCACATTTATGGAATATAGGTATGTCAAACACATACTCATTATAGTAACGGTGTCATCGTTCTGATAATTAGTCATTTAGTTTTAGAAATTCATCGTAGCTGTAGAGGGTCTTCTCGGTAAGCCATCCTTTCAACCTCAGTTTAAAGATGGGCACACTCGGTGCACTAGTGATAGCTTCAGGTAACTTGTTGTAGACTACCGGACCCATAACATGGATCGTGTTGCTTGTTTTAGCAAGCTTGTGCTTAATTGTAGCCAGCTTGTTGGAGTTGCGTGTCTCATATTTATGCCATTCTCCAAGTCGTTTGAATTGGTCTATATTCTCACGCACATAGATGGCCACTTAGAAAATCAGAAGGCTAGGTAGTGTGAGAATTCGTAGATGTTTGAAGTGCGGTCTCGCAGATTCGTCAGTGGGTACTCTCGCCAGCAGACGCACGGCGCGTTTCTGTAACACGAACACGCGGTGCCACTGCGCCGCGCGCCCCCACAGCTCCACGCCGTACTGCAGCAGCGAGTGCACCGTCGCGTAGTAGCACGTACGCATCGACTCTGCTGGTAGTGTAGATGACAGCCGACTCAGCGCGAAGCAAGCACTAGCTAGTTTGCTACACAGTTTGTCTATGTGTACGTCCCACGTTAGCGCTTGATCTACCTGAAAACCCAGAAATGGTGCATTGTGGACTTGCTCAATTTGAACGCCGTCCACTTCGACAGCCAAGTTAGGTCTTTGATGCCCGGAAAGATCAAATTTAATAAATTGCGTTTTGGTCGTATTCTATAATAACCCATTTTGGCGAAACCAGCGGCACATCCGGCTGGCCACTAAGTTAAGTTCTATTTCCAGCATTGCTATTGTCGGTGCAGTCACTACCGCGGCTACATCAGCGGCAAATAAAAATATTTCACCTCCGACAACCACGCTGGGCAAGTCATTAAGAAGCAGGGAAAACACGATGCTCGACAGTGACGATCCCTGTGGTACTCCCATATCTGTCGAGAGACCGTCCGACTTTACAGTCCCCGCTGCTCCGACTACAAACTGCGTTCTTTCGCGCATGAAACTCGTGATCAACGCCAAGGCCGGTCCGGCAAGCCCGTACTATTGCATGATGTTCAAAATCGCTATGCCTCAAAGGTGTATCGAATACTCATTGCCTGTAGGTGTATGCTTGTGTACGAATACTCATTGCCTGTAGGTGTATGCTTGTGTACGAATACTCATTGCCTGTAGGTGTATGCTTGTGTACGAATACTCATTGCCTGTAGGTGTATGCTTGTGTACGAATACTCATTGCCTGTAGGTGTATGCTTGTGTACGAATACTCATTGCCTGTAGGTGTATGCTTGTGTACGAATACTCATTGCCTGTAGGTGTATGCTTGTGTACGAATACTCATTGCCTGTAGGTGTATGTTTGTGTACGAATACTCATTGCCTGTAGGTGTATGTTTGTGTACGAATACTCATTGCCTGTAGGTGTATGCTTGTGTACGAATACTCATTGCCTGTAGGTGTATGCTTGTGTACGAATACTCATTGCCTGTAGGTGTATGTTTGTGTACGAATACTCATTGCCTGTAGGTGTATGCTTGTGTACGAATACTCATTGCCTGTAGGTGTATGCTTGTGTACGAATACTCATTGCCTGTAGGTGTATGCTTGTGTACGAATACTCATTGCCTGTAGGTGTATGCTTGTGTACGAATACTCATTGCCTATAGGTGTATGCTTGTGTACGAATACTCATTGCCTGTAGGTGTATGCTTGTGTACGAATACTCATTGCCTGTAGGTGTATGCTTGCGTACGAATACTCATTGCCTGTAGGTGTATGCTTGCGTACGAATACTCATTGCCTGTAGGTGTATGCTTGTGTACGATCGACCTTAAGACTAGTCAGAGCTAACAAGCTGAATAACTAAAGGATAATTTACTGCCTATCTACAGGTGCAACAGAAAGATAGTCATATTTTAAGTATGTTTGTGTACGATCGAACTTAGTCTAGCCAGAGCTAACAAGCTGACTAACGCAAGTGTAATTTACTGCCTGTCTACCTGTAGACAGGCAGTACAGTAGTAGTCACACCCTGGTGCAATAGAACGGTAAAGTCATATTTTAAGTACGCTTGTGTACGATCGAACTAAGGCTATCCAGAGCTAACAAGCTGAATAGCGCAAGGATAAATTACTGCCTATTATTAGTTATCAGTTTATCTGTCTCTTCAGTACCATTTGAGTATACCAAAAAATCATCAACATATAAAGTTACTATAATTTTTACATCATTTGATATCTTTGTTATGAGGGGATATTAGTTTTAATATTAATATGTTGTATAATGTTGTATAACAAAATTTATGTGAAGGTAGCAATGATAAATATAAAGTATAAGTCGTTTACCGAAAGCCAACGCGTTTTAATACCTATCTACAGGCTGCAACAGAAAAGTAGTTAAATTTTAAGTATGCTTGTGTACGAATGAACTAAGGCTAGTCAGAGCTAGCAAGCTGAATAGCGCAAGGATACATTACTGCCTATCTACAGGGTGCAACTGAAATGTAGTCATATTTTAAGTAAGCTTGTGTAGGATCGACCTAAGGCTATCCAGAGCTAGCAAGCTGAATAGCGCAAGGATACATTACTGCCTATCTACAGGGTGCAACTGAAATGTAGTCATATTTTAAGTAAGCTTGTGTAGGATCGACCTAAGGCTATCCAGAGCTAGCAAGCTGAATAGCGCAAGGATACATTACTGCCTATCTACAGGGTGCAACTGAAATGTAGTCATATTTTAAGTAAGCTTGTGTAGGATCGACCTAAGGCTATCCAGAGCTAACAAGCTGAATAACGCAAGGATAAATTACTGCCTATCTACAGGGTGCAACTGAAATGTAGTCATATTTTAAGTAAGCTTGTGTAGGATCGACCAAAGTCTAGTCAGAGCTAACAAGCTGAATAGCGCAAGGATACATTACTGCCTATCTACAGGATGCAACAGAAATGTAGTCATATTTTAAGTAAGCTTGTGTAGGATCGACCAAAGTCTAGTCAGAGCTAACGCTGAATAGCGCAAGGATACATTACTGCCTATCTACAGGGTGCAACAGAAAGGTAGTCATATTTTAAGTAAGCTTGTGTAAGATCGACCTAAGGCTAGTCAGAGCTAACAAGCTGAATAACGCAAGGATAATTTGCTGCCTATCTACAGGATGCAACAGAAAGGTAAAGTCATATTATAAGGGGTTATTCACATAATTATGAACAACATTCACTATGAATCCGATTTGATCAAAGCAACTTTATTTTTACCTTCATACATTTTACGCAGTTGATTTGTGTCAAAAACTAAGTTGCAGTGATCAAATCTGTTTCAAAATCAAACTAATAGGCCAACGTTATCAAAAGTTACCGCATTCAATTGCTTGATACAAGCAAGGGAATCAAAACCTACAGGGTACTTCAAGTTGACCTAGAATCAAGAAATTTGGCGAGAAGAAATTTTTATACTTATATATTTCTGTCTGTTTGTCTGTATGCCCGTCTATCAAGTGTTCTTTTCTCAGGAACTCATGGAGGTATCAAGCTGAACTTAATATCGATTACTGAGGTCTGCGGTTCTTAGAAGTTGTGGACAATCAAACTTAAAGGTCATCACAATCAAAAGATACCGCAGTCTAAGTTAGAATTTTGCTGAATTTGCTTGATACTTGCAAGGGAATCAAAACAGTGCTTAATGAAGCACTAAACAGTGATAGAAAAAGGACAAAACCGGCTACCTCCCGTTGAGCTAGAATCCTGAAATTTGTTACAAAAGACGGTCTTACAGCTCAATTATATAGGGGAAAAAACGAAAACCGTAAATTTCCGTGAGGTTCCTCCACAACAAAAGCGATTTGTGCGGAACCCTCGGGTAGTTAATAAATGTTGTTGACAGTCCATAGTATTCTATTAATGGTAATAACGAATTCTGCATTATGCCCCGGCCCGGTAACTGACAATTCTAAATACACACAGAAGAAGGCGCAGACAGACGCTAGTAAATAATAAGGAGACTACTATGTGACCTAACACTGAGTTACAGAAAGGATCTTTAATTTGTATGTTTAAAAGATCACCAAAAATCCGAAAAACTACCAATAAATTTGAAACCACCGCCAGAATTAGTAAACGACCACCAAATTGTTTTTGGATAAATAAATGATCACCAAACATCTTTTTATGTTTTGTGTGCTTATAAGTTTATGTTTTAAATATTTTTTGTTGTTCTTACATGTTCAACCTAACATGAAGGATAAAGGGGGCTTCGCCCCGCTCAACGCCTTTACCCTTCACCTAAGCTACCGCAGTATTTTGGCCTGATATTTTCTGCAACTTTTGGTGATCATTTACCCATTTTGGGTAGGAAAACATTATTTTGGTGGTCATTATATTTGTTGCCAATTTTAAAAGACCCGTTAAACACTAATGGGTGTGACGTCAAGGCGTGCGAACTGCCATGCACATTATGTACTCAGAAATAACCTCACAACGAGCACGGACTGCAAAAGCGGCGCTACGCCGTCCGTGCAAAGGTCCCCGTTACTCCAGGCGGAAAGACCCGCAGTGTGAGAGGGACGGAATCGGTAAAAAAAAAAAATGTAGCGCTGAGCCACAGACAAATTGTTTAAAAATAAACTACGCTATTTTGTTAAAAAAAATAAGGAGATTTTGCTAATACATAATATCTTCATTTTAAACGTAGTTCCACAAAGAAATTAGTTAGGATTTCAGAATTACACGAAAAATAAAACAATTTAGAGGTGTTTTCGTAATTAAATACTATCGAGAAAATTGTATCCAATCGCGTTTCCCTTTAGTGAAAATCTTAATCAAATACTCAATAAACGTTAACCCAAAAATCAAATGGTGGAGTAAATGGATTCGAAAAAAACCCCATTTCTTTTCGTATCACCTTAAAGTTTTTGAATTTTATTGCCATGGATTGGGTCGTTGAGTAGATAAGAGCTTTGGATTTTCAGATCGTTTCTGTAATTGCCCTGTTACCCCTCAACTTAGTGCAGTTTCTACCGAAAAGATCAATTGATTACCTTTGATCAAATGTGTTATTTTTAGGGTTCCGTGAAAAACAGCTAAAGAAAGATCACGAACTTAATTTTTTCTTTATTGTCCAGCAGTGGGACACAGTCAATATTTAATATCATAGTAGCATCTAAACTAGCATTAACATTGTTGTAGATATAAAGGTTAACAAATAAATGTCATTGGCCAATACCAATCCCTTAACTTTGACGTTCATACTATAGCTTTTGTACTAGCCAATGACATTTCTTTGTTTACTTTTAGACTAAAAAAATTGCTGATGCGAGTTTAGTAACGGATTTGGGTGGGAACTATTTTAGTAGATATGCTACCCGCACCGGCTAATTTCGTCTCTTACCGTGCTGGCAATGCTGATAGATCAATTTATTTTGTAGGTACCCTTATCTGCTTATTTACTTGACACAATGACTTCACCTGGAAGATCAGTGAATTTTGAGAAAGTTGCAGGTATCAGTATCACTTCTAACTGTGAGTTCCTATAATTGGCTTCGTATTACTATAACATGTTTTTGCAGCTGTTGGTACTCCTTAAGTATAAATAAATAAACAAATATATTTTCAGCACGCGGAACCCGATACAAAATGAACCTATATTTTCATTCCCGGCCGCAAGGTTGTCGCCTCTGACTGGTATTGTTTCCTGCATACAAAGGGCAATCAATATACTCCACATACTGTGAGTCCGTCTCCCGTGTCATACACACGCAACTTAATGTTATTTTGTGTAATTTTTAATTAAGTTATATTATTTTCTCTCAAAAAACCTTGTGGGCAGTGATTTTGCTGCTACCACCGTTTTTTGTCGGGTAAGAATTTTTATCTAAGTACTTCTCTTATTTCTTTTCGACTGCAGCAAGCGGAAAAGAGGAGGGTTATGTGTTTGAGCTGTATACGTATCTATCTGTGTCCCCCGGTGACTACCTACTCAACGGCTCTTTGTCTTAATAACGGCTTAAATTTATGACCCGAATGGCCGAGTCGGCAGTGACCCTGCCTACGAAGCCAAGGGTCCCGGGTTCGAGTCCTGGTGGGGGCAAATATTTGTTTGATGAGAACGGATGTTTGTACCCTAGTCATGGTTGTGTATCTAAGTATAATATTTATCTATATAAGTATGTGTATCGTTGTCTAGTACCCAAGACAGGGAATCTTAGTTTGCGGCTAGCCTAGCTTACACACATTGATCTAGCTAGATCAATGTGTGTAAATAGTGTCCAATTGTGTTTATTATTATTATTATAATGGCGCAAGTATCACTGGGTTCCTACGTAAAATAAAAATAAAAACAAAATGGCGGATTTTAAGCGCTTCAATTTGCGGATAAAAAGAAGGAAATAAATGACGTAATTAAAAAACAAAAAACCCAACTGTGGTACTCTAAAATATAGCTATAATTTATCATGATTATTAAGATTCGATAAAACTATTATAGTACGTTCATTAATACCTAGTGCTTTTTAGTGGACCGCAGTCGGTTATTTTTTGTTTAAAAAAAACAAATCAGGTTTTTTCAGAAAGTAACCCATTTGACTCAAATAACGGATATTGCGTGTTAATTCGCCGCTAGGTGCGCTAGTGTAGCGTGAGGTCTCCCGAAATTAAACGAGCTCACAACCTCGTCCTTTTTAGAAAACTGATATTTTACTGTCAAAAATGACAGCTGCCTAATTACTCTCCAAAGCACCCCTTCAGTAAAACGGTAGCCAGTAAAACGGTTGTTCACGTCCGAAGCAAATACTATTCCAGTTCCAAATTCCAAATGTCTTTATTACTGTAGATAACTATTAATGTATTGTAGATAACTTAGCAATCGTCATTTTTGCCACTTCTCTACGTTGGACCACTGTGGGAGAAGAGGGCGTAGAAACTCCCACAGATTGATTTAGATCTCTTTTAAAAATTGCTTGTGCTTAACTAATACAAATTTTATACTTAATAACAATATATCATAATTGATAAGCAGGAATAAATAATTACAAAATTATTAACAGCAAGGTCTGTGTTGAGCTAGATTAACCCCATACAGTCCCGTCATTTAAGTAATCTTGAACATTGTAATATCCCTTTTTCGACAAAGTTGCTTTAACAGGTTTTTAAATTGCTCAAATGGCAATTTCAAGATCTCCAGACTTGACAGACACTCTGTAGGTTCTTTGCCATGTTGTCGAAAGACCTGTCCAAATACAGTGAAATATGTAAAACATGTGCCATTGGCGATTTTAACGTTGGGTAGAAGGCCCAAGATCACATAAAACCCTGAAGAGAGCTTTGGCAAAAAAATATATAAAATTATTTCCAATAAATTCATCGGTCCCAAAAAATAATATGTTATTCACAAAGAGATAATCTAGTTTAAATACTATGTCGTTACTCGATTGGATTAATTTGGCTCGATCGTAAAAAATCCTGAACATAGTCTATATTTAAAATGAGATACAATAATTTTAATATAAAATTACTGACTTTTCTCATCATTTTTATATCTAAATTTTCCTCTTATAAAGCTCCGTATCAATCCCTAAATTTTATCAATTAGCTTATTTCCGTTTTTCAGTAAATTCGAAAAAACACCTAATTATTTTTAAAGTATCCGGGCGGCCCGACGCTATTCCGCGCCGCCCGCTACCCCACCAGTTCCGCTACCCCGCCAGAAGGCGACGGGGGAATGCGGCGCTCCTCACTTCAACAGCTAGAACTAAGGCCCACCTTAAGAAAAAAAACGATAGCCCCCATGGCGTCGATTTTGCTTATTTTTTTTATTAAACGGAAAACTACAGGTTGGGCAAATAACAGGTATACAGTTTCGAAATAATTTGACCCGGAAACGTGGTTGGTGGTTATTTGTGGTATCTCTCAATTGTGGTTTTAATAATTAAAACATGTTGTTCAGTCGAAAACGCTCCATAAAAATATCATATTTGCAAAAACAAGTTGAACACCTCCAACTCAGTTATCAAAGCAGTTCACTATAATAAGACGTTATATTGTACAATTTCTGGTGTTCTGCCACAGAGTACTATAATACTATTGTGGTCTGTGATCTTTATCTGTGAGCGTGACATTGCAAAAAAAACTGTGGGCTCAATAGTGTAAAGTCCCAAGCTCACGCTAACACATTTTCATCATTTCTGACCGCAGGGTTGAATCTCCATTTAATTCACGCCCTCTAGCGAGCTTTGTGGAAGGTTTCTATCCCTTATCATTATTATACTTGCAATATGGCGGTCGGCAAATCGTAATGAATTAGCTAATCCAATATTCATCTTAGGGTATTAATAGGATTACAGAGAAACCCTGCAATTCAAGTTAGTAACTCAATCTTATATCCTCTTCAGACTTGTCTGTTATTCAGGTGATGAGTGTACTTAAAGTAACATGAGTAAGGTACCAACCGATAAACATAATGAAGGTTAAGTTATTCTTAAAATACGAGTAGGTACCTTCACAAAGTTGACATTTATTTTGAATTAATGACGGGCTGACATTTTGTAGACTTTGAACTTTACTAAAATAGTATGGAATGGAATCCAATGACCATCTAGGGTTAGTGCCACTTAACCCCGTTTAATACGCCATACCCACCGCTGGGCACAGGCCTCTTCTCTAAATCGCAAAATGCACAGTTGTGTGCCAGCCGCCATGCCAACAGATGGCTCTTTACTCAGATGAACGAAACTGTTTGGCATTTCATGGCATGTCGGTAAAAGCGTGCGTCATGCCCTCGCCGTGTCGGTAAAAGTTCTGGATCGGCCAGTCGACCGATTAATAGAGTTTAAAAAAAAGTTGATGTATATATGAAGTACGACCATGTGACGGATTTTCGCTCCCAATCCGACATCGAAGGAACCTTCATATTTTAGTTTTACTTTTTAAAATCCTGCGCAATCCTGGTGCTCCAGAGTACCTGCGAAACCGTTTCGCGTATTGACCGCCGCCCTCAAGACCTCGTCGTGCATGTGTCACATCAAGGAAACTAGCCTGTGCGATGGCCAATACCAGTTTCCTGATGAATTCTCACACAGTCCGTGCTGCGCAGATGTGGAACCTCCTGCCAGACTCTATCCGTGATAGTTTATCGCCTAGCTCATTCGGATCAAGACTGAAAGAATACTACCTATCTCAATTATCGTATTTTTTATTTATTTAAGTATTAAGTAGTGGCTCTGTGAGCTGTAGTCGTGAGTGACAATTTCTTTTAATAACACATAACAAACTTATGAATGCAGGTACATGGAGTATAAAAGTAGCCGCACCAATAACTTTGTAAAGTACATTTGCGGTTTTCAACCCAACCTCTAATTATATATCCCGTAGAGATCGTGAGAGCACGGTCTCTACAAATCCAACGACACCTTATTTGTTGAAATCCGTCAAGCAGTTTGGATTTTTTTTTAATTTTAAAACCCTTACATCTCCGCCATTTTGAAAAAATTCCAAAAACTGAAAAGACAAAAAATATACATTTAAGTATCGAAATTGCTCACAAAAATTCACGAGCATCACTCGAGAATACCATCCGGACACACATCTGGACATTCGAAAGCATTTTTGCCCAATCCTGAAACGGAGACGCTTCGCGCGCTCGGTCAAGTACATGTAGCCAGTTAATGTTCCCACCGAGCGGCAAGGGTCTTTACCCCTATACGAGCAAGGTTGAGCCATTCTCCACCACGCTGGCTCAGTGCGGCATGATGGAAGGGTGTTGGCCACTGCCAATGCGACTGTCAGACGTCATTAAGCTGCCATATTAGGGCCTCTGACACACCTATACGACTACTATACCTCGCGCCACCAATAATTGGTGGCGCGTCGCCATTCGCTCGTCTTAATTATTAAGACGAGCGAATGGCGACAGAACTCGGCGCGAGTAGGTATTTACCAAAATACAAGCTATCTCAGAGCTATAAGAGCGCAATTGCCTAAATTTTCGGCCGAATTATGCTTTTGGGCAGTAACGTTTTTCTACCCCTAAACCTTTATGGAATAAGACAAATTTGGTCTCATTCGTTTCCACACATCATAAACGATGCTTGTAAATTTTCCTTTTTTTGAAAATATGGCTTGATTAATTAAAAATAAATAAAATGCTGGAGAGTTTTTTTTGGTCAAAAAAGTGAATGTTTAGGTCCTTTTTCCATAGGTATTTACTAAAATACAAAATATTTCAAAGAAAACAAAACGCACGAGCATAGTTTTTCATAGTATCTCAAAAATGTGAAAAAATTTTGAAAATCGGACAAGGTTTAAGGGGTGAAAAAGGTTACCGCTTATTGTGTGGAAGCTCGCGCCCACACGATTCTCTTAAGAGCGCTGGGCGACGTTGGCGGGAATTACTGCGCATATGTACAGGTATTGAAAAGTGACTACTGCGCGTTCCAGGCCACCGCTCATAACGTTTGGCGCGACGTATACCACCGAGTAGCGATAGTAGCCGGTACCTACGAAACACAGAAATGAACCTGAAGAAAGGGTGCCCCTTTCTGCAGGTTGTACAACCATTTTGTGGCATCCTTTAGTTAGGGTTGCTTGGGAATAGCCCGGTATGTGCGATTAATGATAACAATTTACAATGCCGTGTTATAAATAGTAAGTATTCGCGAAATGTCACACATTACGTAAAAGTACATGATTACTAAAATGTAGTAGGTTAGCTTGAAAATATGCAGGGGTTAACAGAAAGTTGTTGTCATATTTTAGGGGATTGTTAGGGACATAATTCTGAACAACTTTTACTATGAAACCTATTTGATCAGAGCAACTTTATTTTCCACTTCTCATTTTGAACCGGGCGATCAGCTGTTTTTTAAGGAGAAGTGAAAAATAAAGTTGCTCTGATCAAATCCGTTTCCTTGTGAAAGTTGTTAATAACAAACCCTTAAAATATGACTACACCTTTCTGTTACAGCCATTATAGAGGTAGTAAATTGCAGTCACAATGGCAATAACTTTTAAAGGTATCGCGATGGATGTCAAGAGATACAGAGTCAAGTTAGTACACATTTTGATTGCAAAGCACTTGTTTATATGTCATACTTACAATCACATTTAAAACAATGCATGATAATAATATTAATGAGAGCGGTCCTTCAATCTGACCTTCGACATAAACACGCATATCTATATGAATACATACTATAATACTATACTTCATAATACTAATAATAATATATTTTTTCTACGAATTCGCAAAGGCCTATATTTACAAATCGACGGGTTTACGGCATGAGCCGAAGGCGGAGGTCGTAGCGAGGTTCGTAAATAAACCTTTTCGAACGAGTTAGGAATATAATTTTTCCGCCTGAGATCCCAAAATCAAGCGGCGAAGTTGCTATTTTGAGGTTAGAATGCGGAAAAAATATTTGCAAAAGTAGGGTCTGTCTGTGTTACCATTAATACAACAATCAAGCGTCACTTCTTTTTCCAAACCGGTTGGCAGAGGCTCAGTTGTGACCACTTTAAGCTCGTTGTTCAATAGGTACTCCAGTTTTCGTGACAGAGGGTTAGCTCATTGCCGCAGCATTGTAAGTGTACTGTGGCCGAAGCGATAGTTTCCTTTGACGACCTCTGTGGCGCTGCGGTTGAGCCTCTGCCTACCTTGCGAGAGGTTCCGGGTTCGATCCCCGGCTGGGGATACAGAAAAAAAAACAGTTCTTGGATTTTTATATGTGTGTGACGCCGCTGTTCCTGGTTCCCACGACACAGGGTATCCTAGTGTGGGGCCAGGAGCAAGCTAATGTGCTCGCATGTAAATGTTAGTGATTAGAGGATAACATAATAAGGTATTACATTAGGGACTTATAATTAACCATCACACATTCATATTGCTAGTAGCCCTCGGTAGCCATAGGGTAGTAGCCATAGGGCAGTAGACCTCGCTAACAGGGGGGACTGTGAACCAATTTATAGGTAAGTATTTTAGATTCAATCAAAATCAAGTAGTAAAGTAGCCGCACCAATAACGTTGTAAACTACATTTTCTCTTTAAAATACAGTCTATTGAATTTTCACGAAAATAGTTATAGTCTATTTCACTCACTCTCATGGTCGGTATAGATAGATACTCTTTACAAATCCGTTTCCTACTTCGAGGAGTCCAAACTTGGTAATTTTTGAAAAGAGTTATTGGACATTTAGAAAACAGGCGGCCGGAAGATATTGGCATAGTATATTTTTAGAACCGGCTCATGAAGCCATTTAATTTGGTACCGCACACGACAGGTTTCAGAAAAGAAAAAAGAAAAACCCATACAAAAAATTAATGACGTCATAACTCCAACCCCCCCCCCCCCCCCCCCCCCCCCCCGGAGGAAAATCGGCCTCCTATCTTGTCGAAATGGAGCCTTTCGCTCGCTTCGCTCGCTCGGTCAATTACTAGTGGTTATGTAAGAAAAGTAGACCTCGCTTGTTTAAAATTTCAAGCTTCTAGGTCTGTCTAGAAGAACATTAGATTTATGATATTGATTTTGTGACAAAATAGCGGAAATTTGAACGGCTGCCGTTTCCAATCTATTGGTTCAAATTGATTGAATTTTGGGAATTTGCCTGTTTAAATTGTGGCCTATTAGTCACCGAAAATTCAGGTGTCTAGCTTTATCTACAACATAGTTTCAGGGGGTCTAAAATACGCCGAAATGCTTCCTCCTCCACTCTCCCTTCTTTTGGATCTTTTTTACAACATCTTGTGTAGAATGAAGTCCTTATTGTGCCTCTTAAATTTGTTTGAAATCCGTTGATAAATAACGCTACAGCAAACTTTCGCCCCCAAACAAAAATTGCGATCGACTAAAATGTTTTAATCAATGGACTTGTGTGCCAATTTCCGTCAAAATAGGTTGGAATCAGACAGACAAAAGCATTTCTGTCCAATCTCGAAATTGGCCTCTTCGCTCGCTCGGTCAATTAATGGATGCCCCCTTGTGTGAATGACCTAATTGTAATTTCTTGCAAACACAATACATCATGATGCCATATTTGTTTGGTTAGGTGATATTAGTATGGCCTTGAGTTTTGTCACATCACTTCACTTCCATCACTTCCATAGCTGCTAAGTTCATATAACTGGTTACAAGTGGGGGCAATTGTGCCTCTGCCGCTCCCTATGGAAATTCCCGTGAAGTTACGTTGTTATTATTGACCGAGCGAGCGAAGCGACGAAGCATCTCCGTTTCAGGATTGGGCAAAAATGCTTTCGTGTGTCCGAAATGGCCGGATTTGTATCCGGATGTTATCCTCTACAGAACGCATTCCACAACTGATTTCTGAGCAGGTTTGATAATTAAATAGTTTTTTTTTGTATTTTTTTAAAATGGCGGAGATTTGGGGTTACATATTTTCAAAAAACCGCTGCAGTCCAAACAGCTTGGATTTTAACGTTGTCGTTGCATTTGTAGAGAACGTAAAAGTAGCAGGCTATATCATTTTAGTGAAAAGTCTATAGGTTGAGTTTAAGACCGCAAAATGTAGTTTATAAAGTTATTGGTGCGGCGCGGCTACTTTGATACTCCATGTACGTAAACAGGTGCATTTATAAGTTTGTAAGTTTTATTAAAAGAAAGTGTCACCCGCCAGGTCTACAGTTCACGAGCCACTAGTATAAAGGAGACATTTAATTAGCTGACCATGTTTTGGGGAATGTACGTCATCATTATGAAAAACTTTCCTCAAGAAACGACAATATTTTATTGTCTCCCATAGTAAGTAGGTACCTTTGACTTGTAATCAGCTGATCGGGCGCTGAGGGACGAAGATATTCTTAATATCTTACTCATAATTATGGGTACTATTATACTCCAAAATAAGGTCAGCTAATTAAATGTCACCAGTACATTCTACTTTAAGAAAACCTACTTACAAGATCTGACGCATCTATCTATCTATCTATAGTTATAAAAAATAATCGCTGTACGTGAGTCTTACTAATTCGCTCAAATGGCCCTATCGGTTTGTATAATTCCTATTTGGTTTAATTCTTCTCTGTCCAGAGGAAGTAAAGATAAAAATGAAATCAGGAGAAATGCAAAGAAACAGCCAAAAAATTGAAAAATTGATTTTCGCTAGATAGCGTTGTTAGCCATAGATCACTCAAACTCCTTCGTCGTTGATTAATTAATTTACCACATTCAGCCTCTTTGTCGGTAGCGGAACTTACGTTGGACAGTGCGATGGATAAAGTTTGTGAGCAAAGAGTTTAGTTAATCTAAGGTCTGATGTGTATTATGCTCAACAACGAGCCACCAATAATGTCGATGTGGTTTTCAGAAACCTATCAACTATGAGAATAAGAAAAACGCGTTGCTAAGCCGCGCTACGGGCAGCTAGTTATACATATAATTAACTAGATATAATCCTGATATTGAAACGACTTAATCGTCAAGTCATTGCCACGAAATTACAAGTTCACATAACTGGAGTACAGTAAGCTAAATAAATAATAAATTTTGTAGGGTTCCGTATCTTAAAGGAAATTAACAAAAAAAATAAACCGCCGAAAAATATGAAAACCAAAAATAATAAATCTATTTTATTTAACCTTAATAACTAAGTTCTTTAACTAATGTTAGTATACCTAAGTATATATTTTGTAATGTAATGTAATTATTTTGAGTTCTTAATTAACCTTAATACTAAGTTCTTAAACTTATGTAAGTATACCTAAGTAATTTTGAGTAGGGGCCAAACAATCAATGAGTAAAGATCACTAAATTACCTTACATTTAAAGAACGTGTGTGTTGCTGTCTCGCTGACATTAACTTCGTGAACGCTCGGCATTTTCCGGCGGCTTTACGTAATAAATTCATTTGATTTTTTGGCGCCGACTCAAAATTACTTAGTTATTAAGGTTCAATAAAAAAGGTTTATTATTTTTTACTTTTCAGTTTTTTCGGCGGCGGTTATTTTTTTTTGGTATTTTTTTTAAATTTCATAATTTTTGTGGCTATAATCTATTAATTACTTCATGCTTAATTTTTGATTACTTTTAAAATAGCTACCTACCTTACTTTAGCTAGTAACTGTTCGATCATAATAGGAGGAACTTTAAACGAAATCGAACATAAAAAGCGGCAAAACCGAGAATTTTCTGCAAAATATACACGAGTCAAGGTTAATGGCCATGAGGTCAATTAACTTTGAATGACATCAAACGTAAAAAAAAAGCGTGGTCATACATTACAATCGGTGAGTGAACAATCAATCATCCCCTGTTTTCCTAACCTTAGGCTTGGTTTTTTGTTCCAAATTTATATGGGAACAATTTCTAACCCTGGGACACTTTCTAACAAAAACAAAAATATCAAAATCGGACTTAAAAAGTAATGCGTGGTCATGCATAAAAAAAATAAAAAAATATACACGTCGACTTGAGAACTTCCACTGTTTTTTCGTCGGTTAAAAATGAACCCTTATAGTATTACTCGTTGTCCGCCTGTCTGTCCGTAGTCTGTCAAGAGACTTTTTCTCAGGAACGTGAAACGACATCAAGCTGAAATGAATATCGATGACTGTGGGCTGTTAAAATGCTATAAAAACAAACATATAAGTCAACGAAACCAAATATACTTCCACAATGTTGCTGCAATTGCTTGATAATTGCAAGGGAATCAAAATCTACAGGTTTCTTGTTGACCTAAAATCATGAAATTTGGGATGAAGTATTAGTCTTTAAAGGGAAAAATCCGGAACTGTATATTTCTGTCCGTCTGCCAAGTCCCATTTTCTAAGGAATGCGTGGAGGAATCAACTTGAAACTAATATTGATTACTCATGTCTGTGCTCTATTATTGTCACAATTTTTTTGAAATTGCTTGATATTTACAAGGGAATCAAAACTTGTAGGGTACTTTCCGTTGACTTAGAATCATGAAACTAATTTGGGACAAGTAAAGGAAAAAATATAAATACCGCAAATTAGTAGTTCTTTCACAAAATAAATGCGATTAGGGCTGAACCCTCGGTGCGAGAGTCCTTGACTGTTTGTTTAGATAATGATTATTTTTGCTGACTGTAAGTAAGTATCAATTATTAACTACAATGTCATAGTTTCTAACAATGTCATGTGGAAGGAAAACTGGTATCTAGATCACTGCGTGGTTAATAAATGCCCTTTTAGGGTTCAGTACTCAAAGCATACTAACGGGACCCTAAGACTAATTTAATGGATCATTCCTAACTAATAGTTCAAAGATATTCCCGATGCAATTTTTCCATTGATAATAACATTATATCCACTTGCTCGTCCAGCGTCCTTCGAAAGTACTTTTACGATGACTTGAAAATATAGACTGCATTAAATTATTTAAAAAAAACAACCGAATAGAAACTCAATATGCAACGGAGTGTGTTCATTGAACCCTTAAATAAAAAATATAATAAAATATAAAGTATTTTTATAAGAAAGGATTATTTTGCTCCATGTTGGCACGGAATCCTTTGTGTGCTACTCTTTTTCTCACTTCGCCGGTCCTCAATGATTTTTAGGGTTCCGTACCCAACGGGTAAGAACGGAACCCTATTACTAAGACTTCGCTGTCCGTCCGTCTGTCACCAGGCTGTATTTCAAGAACCTAGCTAGCTAGAGAGTTGAAATTTTCACAGATTATGTATTTCTGTTGCCGCTATAACAACAAATACTAAAAAACAGGATAAAAGAAATATTTAAGGGGGCTCCCATACAACAATTCTTTCATTACCACATACAAACTTATGGATGCACCTGGTTACGTACATGGAGTGTAAAAGTAACCGCACCAATAACTTTGTAAACAATATTTTGCTGTGTAAAATCCAAACTATTCACTCCACACCATCGCTTCCATTGAACGGTGGTACGGAACCCTTCGTGCGCGATTTAGACTCGCACTTGACCGGTTTATTTTAATTGATTGTATGTCTGGAAAACTTGTGTGAATACCTGTTTATAATAATGCCTCGAGCTAGATCTGTAAGTGTAGGTAGTAGTCTCATCACTGGTCTGACCAGAAAGTGTAAAAGTAAGTATGAGTAGAATAGCTATTGTCTATTATTCTAAGGCGCCAAAGATTCAGCACGCAAAAGAGTTCACGCAATTTAAAAAAGTTTCGTTAATCTGAAGCTACTGACAATGCCTACATAATTCATAATTATTTATTGAACACAGTAATTTAAAAAAGATACATTAAGAGAAAACATGTCTACAAAGGCGAGGTTATCTCTAAAAAGAGATTTCTTCCAGCAAACCAAGGCATGACAGGAAATTTTATCAATAAAGGGTAGGCAGTGCACAATAACTAAACAATAATAAAATACATATAAGTAAATTACATATCTATAAAATACGGTAAATAAAAAAAAAATAAAAAAAAAATCTGCGCAATTACGTTACTTGGGCTGGAGAGGAGATTATAATACCAGCTGCCGAATACTTTTTAGTTAACGTAACAATCCACCAGCAAAATACACCATCGCTCACATTCACGCCCAAGAATCCAGCGGATGCAGTGAAATCTATCAAGCTCAACGGCACAGGACACCACTACGACAGCGTATACCTACTTGCTTGAATCGCCAAATTTACCCACGGATCAAGCAACCGATAACCAAACTGATAACACCATACTTTCCCCGATACTTAATGCAACACCCATGACCTCCTCAGGGCCAACCATAACATCAACAGAAGACATCTCAGACAACACCGGATATACGATGATACGAAACAGCCCCATATTTAAACCACAAGTCACATGCGAGCGTATGCGCATTGCTACTTGGAAGGTTAGAGGATGCGCCGAAATAACTAAAAGACTCAACATTGACGCGGAATTGACTAACAAAAACATACACATAGCCTATATACAGGAAACAAACATGATACATATGTCAAAACACTATCTCTGGTATCTGTATGCTCGCATCGGACAAGACGCTATAAAGAAATACAGGAAAAAGGGAATTATAGGAACAAACCTCCTTCACAATATTGCACACAAATATTTAAAAAGTTACATCAAAAGGAAATGCATGTACAAGGGCGAGCTTGTCTCTAAAAAGAGATTTCTTCCAGCAAAACAAGGCATTACAGGAATTGCTATCATAAAAGGGTAGGCAGTGCACAATAATTACTATAACTAAATGCCTAGGAATAAATTAAAATATCTGTAAAATACAGATAGCAAATACGAAATAATTACCGATATATATATCGGTACACAATATACAATAACTTTTACGAAAGAGACAGGTAGTGCTCTTTGATATGTTTCTTAAAAGAAAAAAGAGTCGGACTGTCTCTTATAGTGCAAAGAGGTGCGTTCCAGAGTCGGACCGCCCGCAACCTGAAAGAGCGTTTATACGCAGCGCTGCTATGCCGCGGAGTAGCTAAAAGAGAATAATTAAATATCATCGGAGAAATGCTCATGGCAAACTTAAAAGTAGAAAGACGAAAATTCTTATAAGAGACCCCATAAACAACCAGTGTATTGGACGGAGTTCCAATACGAACCGTAAACGAAATCAAATATCTCGGCACATATATTACGGCAGGACATAGGACATAATAAAAAAGAGGTGCCGGCAAGCCATATGCAAGGCCCTAATGCATTTTATAAAGAAATCCAACATGGACTGGAATATAGTGCGCCTGATTTACAAAATGGTCATTGCACTGTTTATAAAATACGGACAAAAAGCGGCAACCCTCACTAAAGCAAACAGTTGAAAGTCAGTTCTTGACTAAGAAAATATGAACGCCTGATCCTCAGAGACATGTTTGAGAACGCCAGAAGCTATCCAAGATACCACAAAATTCATGACTGACTACAGGGCAAAACGATAACCAAACGAATCAAAAACCACCGGATGTGTTACAATACATATTCTGCGACGCCCACAACAGCACTTTCTACACGCTCCATTCAAATACGAAGCAAGGAAGAAGAAAGTCGGCCGACTTATATACACCTGGAAAGATTTCCTTAAGCATGACATCAAATACTATGGTGAAGAACACAGTTACTGGACAGAATCATCACACAACAGGGACGAAGTCAGGATGGCCTAGAGGCAAATATACCGTATTCCAGAAACAGAGAGCGAAAGCGAAACTGGGAACTTACCGGATAACCCAAACGAACATGACTCAGGAAACTCAACTAATAACAATAACTGAAAATAGAAGGAAAACAAGAACTTGAAGAAAACAACAGCTGCTCTCCAAATCCCACATCCTCCCCATTCCACATATCCTATATTGGCTTCAGGCTGAAGAGTCGGTCGATTGAATTCACTATTCTTCCCCTCCTATAGAGCAGGTCATTCCGCCCCCCCTCAAAACTTGTGCCCTCTGGTATGCCGGCCGAAAGACAGGAACAGGTTTAGAACCCTGGCTGGAGAAGCACCATTCATTCATTCATTCTATAAAATACGGTAAATAAAATACATACTCGTATATACCAAACTACTAAATACGTATCAAAACATACATAAACTTGAACATATAGTTTACATATAATAATAATATACGTACTACAACTATCACAAAAGAGAGAGGAAGTGTGGAGGAAGTGCTCTTTTGCCCGGTTCTTGAAAGCGAAAGGAGTGGGGCAGTCTCTTATCGTACAAGGAAGTGTCTTCGTTATAATTATCTAAACTACATAGATAGATAGCAATCCAAATAAGGGCAACGATACAGTTTTAAGTTAAGATTTTTATTCTGGTTGTCTACACATGGGCCCCATTAAATGAAAGAATAACAGCAGCTGAACAAAGAGGCGTATTGGCGTTACTAATAAAAAAAGGGTTTTTTTTTTTGCTATTTTTCATCTCTTGACCATGTGTCAAACAGTGCACCTGTAAAAAAACAAAATTTTCTTTTAAAGAATCTGGCCATTTGATGTCAGAACCACGGAATACTTAAAAGTACTACGTACCAGAACTTAGCCATGCTGAAGTCTTCTTCATGAACTTATCTGCGCTTCTTCTAGATTGGCTCCATTTGTGGCAAAATCGGCGCCACTAGTCCTTTAACTCTTTCTCAGGTCTTTAAATTATTGTCTAAGTTTGTCTTCACGATTGCGCATAGCAACATAAATATGAAGATACGTCACAAATCCACGACTAACTCGAATCCAAATCGAAACTCACATTTACTTGAAGAAGTGTTTTATGGTCAAATCTACCCTCTAATTACTAATTAGCAATACATAAGAACTAACTTTCTTTTTGACAGGTTCGCTTTGTTGTTTTGTCTTGGAGTCATTGGAGTTGTGTAAATTTCTTCTTCTTTTAGGGGACCTGTTTTCTAATAAGGAGATGTTGCTAAACTCAAAATACACCTTTGATGAAATAATTTGGTCGAAGCCTTAACACAAATAAAATTATCAAACATCAAAATCACGTGTTTGTCGAGTGGACCGCCATTATTCTCTTAAATTGTTTCTGTTCATTCACTAAACTAGGCCCATGGAATGCATAGACATCGTATAAATCTTCATACAAATTATCACTTGTAATCATCGCCTTGTAGCGCCAATATGTATGGTGGCTATTTAAATTGCCGGTGTAGATACAAGGGTGACTAAAGTTTCCTCATGTATATAATGAATTCCTTCACAAAATAAAAGGCCCAGTGGCCCAAACTAAATTCAACCTTAGTCAGTGACACGGACGTTGTAACCGGGCCTTTTATTTTGTGAAGACTGTAGGAGGAAACAAAAGCACCAGCTGCACAAGTAGACGTAGTGGTGCTGCTAATTGTGTCTTGCGTTCTTAACATTATCTGAGTGCAACAAAGCCTAATCGAGCTCCTGTTCCAAGGTTTCTAGGTTAGCTATAGTACCATATTTCGCTCTGTTTAGGGCTAACGCGTGCGAGCAGGAAGTGTATTCCGTACCGAGCGTAGTGGCCAAGGGAAACAAATAATGCAAGTTAGGATTTATCTGTCGGTTTACTATTTTCAGCTAATGCACCCTCTATAACTTGACTAGGGCGAAGCCGAGGGCAAAAGCTAGTTATTTATAAATATATATGTCACCGTAAGATAGTCAAAGTTAGTTGATAAACTAACGCATTAGTTGATCAACTATCGACAGATAGTAAACCCGACCGGCAGGGTTTAGAATTTATGTTTCTTTTGTTATTACATGTTAACCTAACACGAAAACTAATCGGGGGCTTCTCCTACTAGTCTTCACCTAAGCTACTGCAGTGTTTGCCCTGGTATTTCATTTGCAAGTTTAAACCTCTTTACTATTTAACGATTTTAACCGTTAGTTATTAACTAACGCGTCATATAGTAAGCAGGACGCTACAGTTTACTTTCTGTCGATAGTTGACCAACTAGTAAACTGCAGCGTACTGCTTTCTATATGTCGTGTAAGTTGATAAACTAACGGTTAAAACCGTTAAAGAGTAAACTGGTTTAAAAATTAATTGCAAACGAAATACCAGGGCAAACCTAGACTAGAGGGGGCGAACGCAGCGAAGCCCCCGAATAGTCTTCGTGTTAGGTTGACATGTAAGAACAAAAGAAACGTAAATCTAAACCCTGTCGGTCTGGTTTCCCATCTGTCGATAGTTGATCAACTGATGCGTTAGTATATCAACTAACGGTTTTGACTATCTTAGGGTGACATTATAACTGTATATGGATGTACGTAAATGTTTAAACTAGTTTTTTTTAACAGAATCATGAATCACTCATCTGAAGAGTCTCCCCTGATGAGCGCCACCAGTCTCACAAAGGACAAGATGGAGAAATGGGTCAAAGCCCAGGTCAGTCCTTCCCACTATGCCACAAAGTTATCTGCTACCCCAGCTTTGATAGGATACTCAATCACAATTAACCTCTTGAATACCACAGTTTTTAATTTTATTACCATCGCGACCCAACTACCCTCGGTTTTTAGAGGTTAAGGGCTGGACGAATTTCGATGAAATTATACTAATTGTTCTGTAAGAACAGTAGACCTCGCTTCCATTTAAAAAAAAAAATAGTCCATGACGAAATCAGTATATGACGCTAAAGCAAACCTCCCCCCCCCCCCCCCTTTAGCCCTCCACTCCTCCACTTTTTGTTTTCTTCGAAACATCTTGTGCGACCTGTAGGTAGGCGAGAACCGACATCCGGAACAAAGCATTTTTGCCAATCGCGATACTGGATGCTTCGTCGCTCGGTCAATTATCGGCGTCACAATAACAAGTAACAGATGGAAAAAGACGAGTTTGTTGTCGTCTTCAGAGTTGGTAGCAATTTTGATATTACTTTATCATCACCAGGTGAAGGGCGAGAAAGTGAACATAGACGTGTACGGGAAACCAACGGAGAAACAACTGAAGGAATTGGAGAACATCAGAAACCTGAGCAAAGAACTGCAGGATAATCTACACGTGAGTGAAACATTTATTCTTGCTTCTGGCCCGAAACTAGGGCCTACTAGTCCCTATGTCAGGGGGTACGGTTGTGCTGTAAAAATAATTCACCAAGTTAAAAACTTAAAAAAAAAAACGACTTCAAGTTCAAGTTCCCTATTCCTTTCTCGCCGGACGCCTTTATATGTCCTCATCAAAACTTTTGCTGCACGGAACCACAAACCAAAACGTGTATATGTCACCGTAAGATAGTCAAAACCGTTAGTTAATAAACTAACGCGTTACTGGTTTACTAACCAGACCGACAGGGTTTAGAATTTATTAATCTTATTCTTTTGTTATATATATATATTCATATATATAACAAAGGAATAAGAATAATAATAATATATATATATTCTTTTGTTCTTACATGTCAACCTCGCCCTCTCTAGTCTTCACCTAAGCTACGGCAGTGTTCGCCCTGGTGTTTCGTTTGCAATTTAAGTTTAAACCAGTTTACTATTTAACAGTTTTAACCGTTAGTTTATCAACTAACGCGTCATATAGCAAGCAGTTCGCTACAGTTTACTATCTGTCGATAGTTGACCATCATACGAGAGAAAAAAACGTTAGTTTATCAACTGACGGTTTTTGACTATCTTACGGTGACAGATCTATTTCGTCGGCTTATTCCACAAATCCCCTCGACTATCCCCTGTGAGGGGATTTGTGGACTCTTTGACTATTTTTGTCCTTAAATCCCCTTCCGGCGTTCCCAACTAACGAGAAAAAAACGTTAGTATATCAACTTACGGTTTTGACAATCGCACGGTGACATAAATATAGGTTTTTGTTGATTTTTTCAAAGAGCGCTAAGTCAAGAAGTATGACCTACCAATCAAAACAAGAATACTCACAATCGATTCATAATTGACGGAATAATCGCGTTACAAACAAACGAAAAAAAAACAGTTTGGACTTTTCAATCAGTAGGTTTGATCGGAAATAGTTTTGAACCAACTGTGGGGTGGGTCGGGAATTCCCCTTAGGAATTTCGTCAAGTTGGCACTCTTCGGGTGAGGAATAAAAAAATCGCGGTTGACAAAATTATCCAACTATTACTGAACATTGAACAACTAACTTATCGACATTACACTAATTTACAAACTGTGCTACTGTGCTACTTAATTCAGCCTTCCCCACAGGCGAGCGGTTAAGTGACTGGTGGCTCAGTCAGTATTTTAGTGGTCTGATAAGTATTTCTTCCGCCTTCTAACCTCAAAATAGCAGCTTCGCCGCTTGATTTTGGGTTCTCAGGCGGAATAAATCGTAACTCGTTCGAATAGGCTTCTTTACGAACCTCGCTATAACCCTCGCTACAAACTTCTCGGTTCGTAAATGTAAGCGTTTGCGAAGTCGTACGAAATGTAGTTACTTTTATTGCTGGGTCCAAGCTGTTATGGCCGATAGGTTATATTACGTAGGAAGGACACCCAAAGTCTGAACGTTATAAAACAAACTGGAAATTTTACCAAACAGGCTTATGACCATGATGAGGTGAACATGATGAGGAACCAAGTCACACACATACACGCATGCGCGGTCAGTCGAATAAGAAGTTGCGCGAGCGCAGGCTGCGACAGACGTGGTCAAGAGTTGAATATTTTTTTTATGATATTGTGAAGGTTTTGTGAAAAATATATTTTGTGCGAAAAATATTTCAGGTGGGTGGGTTTTGCTAATTAATAAACATATATCATTAAATTTGATCAGTACATGTTATCTCCATAATTGCGGCGATGGACTAGTCACTTAAAATCGAGTATTGAATTTAATGACTGGCTTAACATACAATAACGCTCAACAACTGTGCCTCTACCATCCCGTATGGCAAAAGTCGTGACGCTATGTATTTTCTTTATGATATTTTTATTCCCGATTGACCCCATTGTTTTTTTACGAATAGGGGTGAATTGGGAATTATAATATAATATTATTATTCCTTTAATGTATTTTTTATATTATATATGTATTTTATATTATACTTGTATAAAGTGAGGCGTATTCAAATAAGGGGTTGTAAGGGACATCATTCTGAACAACTTTGACCATGAAACAAACCGATTTGATCAGATCAACTTAATTTTTGTATTGACTTGACTTCCGTTCGTGACGTCACGACACCCTATTGCGTGGTCAGAGGGATGTCTGTCTGTGACTCGCACATGTTCCATACTATCGAATGACAAAGAAGCAATAAAAGTGGCCAAGTGCGAGTCAGACTCGCCCATGCAGGGTTCCCTTGTAGCAAGTAATTCTGTGACTGGATGTTTGTGTTGTAACTTTGTTTTTCATAGTGTTTGTATCAATGACAAAGCTATCTTTGCGGTTTTTAATAAATGTTTTATATCTTAAAAACTGCTTATTTTATTTTGTTCAAACCAATTTTTGTAAAAAGTGTATATTGGGATAGCCTATATATATATAGCATAGCATATATTTTTGTAGATTTTTCACTTTCTTACTTTAAAAGTTAGAGGACACACACACACACACACACACACACACACACACACACACACACACATTTTTCCACTTTGGAAGGGTCTGTCTCTTTAACGATTAACTTTGAGGAAAAATGATTTCAGAAACATCAACGTCATTTTTAAAGACCTATCTATGGATACCCCACACATATAGGTTTGATGAAAAAATATATTTTGGTTTCTGATCCATGTATGGAAGCCCCTGGGAGCCCCCTTTAATTATTTTAATTTTTCAGTTTTTGTATAAAAATCCTAAAGCATTTCACAGAATACACCTATCATAACAAGTTTCAACTGTAGTCTTAATAGTTTCTGCATAAAGTTGCTGTGACATACGGACGGACAGACAGACAGACAGACTTGACGAAACTATAAGGGTTCCTTGTTTCTCTACGGATCCATAAAAATACAAAAAAAAAACACCATACAAATGGGAACCACTTTTTTATTGCGTTTAGTCCTTATTTGTCAACAGATAATACTTTCTGCGAAAAATTCAAGACTCTACCTATAAGAGTTCATGAGTTATCACGGAACCTTAAAAAAATACAGTCATTTAGTCGTGAAATATGCGGAAATCAGACTAAAAGGCCAACCAAAAAGACCGAAGTTTTTTTACGTTCCATTGCCCTCCCTTCTCTTCCATTTGGTTGCGGATTGCCCACTATTTCCTTTGTTTATATCTCCCACGACAATGTATATGTACATGTGCTTGTATAGAAATGTTTATCTACACACATATCATAGACCCTCTTTACTGCATCCAAAAACCACACGTTACGACCAGCATAATGAAAAACTTCTTGGTAAAAACTCATTTCTTGTCTGAATATTGATACATTATGACCCTTGTGGAAGTACCCTAAGAATTTTGATGATCATCAGTGAGTGAGTCAGTGACGAAATCGGGGTATTTTAGATATCAATGTACCAAATTTTGTAAAATTATGACATTCAAATTTCGAACGCCGACGCCCACCTTTGTGCTGCCCCTAGTTTGTCTGTGAAGTTGGTACTAATGAACAAGCTAAACAAGTGCAGAGCAATGGTCAATGCCACAATGCCGGTCGAGCATGCGGTTCCTGAACACATTAAAGAGAGCTTATGATATGTGTGTAGATAAACTAGTGTATGTAACTGTACATAATTAGGCATTAAAACTCTCGAGTGATATTATTGTGAAACTCGCCTTCGGCTCGTTTCATATACCCACTCTCGAGTATAAATGCCCTCCATTATGTAGCAGTCACATAAACTAATTACTTACTTAATTATGTGTATGTCTTAGGAGCTCGAAACCTCAGTCCGCATTGCTGACGTCGAAAACGCAGCCATGAACCCCACAGCCCCAATCCTGGACTTTTCCGAAGACCACGAGTTCGTGTCTTCCAACGTTGGCTACTACGCTGAGGAGGACAAGCAGGATGCCAAGGAGGAAGAGAGACAGCAATTGACCAAGGGTAAAGTCGAGAGAAGGACGGAGATACAGAAGTTTTATGAGGATCAGTGCTTGTTTTTGACTGGCGGGACCGGGTTTTTGGGGAAAGGTATGTTTTTTGGGTGTTTTTTTGTTGCTTTTAATGTATTTTAGTGTGTTTATGTGTTATGTATTTTACTGAATTAAGAATACGTTTTTTCATACAGAAAACATGCGATTGTATGGGTACCTCTGAGCCGTAGATTGAAAACTTGCCAAAAATATTGTTATTTAGGTAATTTTTACTTCTTTTAAAAAAACTTATTCGGAGGGTCTTTTTCCCGAACGGAGGTGCCAGAGGTACCATAGGTAACATGAATGGATTTGATTTTTGCTTTCATTTTCACGTCGAAGAGTTAGAATATTTTACTATTTAATTTACTGCTAAACATCTCAGGTTCGGACTGACAGTTGACAGTTGAAAGGCGCGAAAACGGACCTACAGCGGACGTTGTCAGGGGTCAAAGTTATGGATAGCATAGGCATAGCGTCAATCTCCTTCTCCTTTTTTCGCATAGAAAAGGAAAGGGAGACTGACACAAAGCTCTATCCCTTACTGACAACGCAGAGTACGTCACATCCTGTGAAGGGTGTTTTGAAAACACGTTCCGTTTCACGTTACCTTAAATTCGTAACTTTTGTTAAAAATATAAACTAAATTAAATATAAAGGTGAAAAACGCCTTTTATGATTTTAGGTCTCAAAATATTATTAAATGTGATAAATGTCTTCACTGAAGCTTCTTTATTGTGACCACCTTTTTTACACACAAGTGCTTAATATTTGCGATAACACGATTTTGACGTATAAATACAAATGGCTAATATTTAAAAGCACATCAAAAATCCTGATTTACCCAGAAAAAAAGGATCAACAAAAACACTTTTTATGTTTTAAATATTTTATGCGTACTTAAGTTTATGTTTTAAGCATTTTTTGTTGTTCTTACATGTTCAACCTAAAGTTTGTTCACCTAAACCTGTTTCACCTAAGCTACCGCAGCATTTTGCCCTGATATTTGCTGTGCAAATCAGTATTTTCGATGTGCAGTTTAATATTTCCCAATACAAATCACAAATCACGTATGCAAATCATAAAAATCATGGATGAGCTAAGATTCTTTATATGACAAAATCCATACCACTAAAAAATAAGATGAATGTCGAAATCACGATACATAAATTTATGGAAGACTTAAAACATTTTTTAAACGTCTACGGCCAAAAAGTAGCCTTAGAGTAATTCTGACATCAAGGAATTCTTCTCTTTATAAAATATGAGCTGTTTTGAATTAAATAAAACCAATAAAAAACTTAAATCTTGATTAAAGTTGGATTTTGGGTGGAATAAATAAATCATCCAATCTTCAAACATATTAGTATTAAACCTTCAAATATATTTTTATAATAATCTTATTTCGACAGTCGGCCTTTATAATTACGTAGCTGCATAATATTTACCTGCCAACCTGCGTCATGTGACTGGTAATACTCGTTTCAATACGGGAATTTCCATAGAATCGTGATTTTGTTTTTTTAATTTTTGTACGTCGCCCATCTCTGAAACCTGTAGCCTAGTTCTGGTTTATCTCGTATTCAGCCTAAAGCGCTTGACAAAAAAGACATAAGGGAATATAGCATTCTGCGTATCCAACTAAACTGTGGAAATATAAAACCATACGTCGAGTCATATCCAAAACACAGGAAACCTATGGATTAAACTCGAAAATCGCAGATTGTGGGACGAGCACTGTGGAATCTTGCGTTTTCATTAAAACAATCATAAAGAACTTTACAAATATCATTTTGTTTTAATTACATATTCCGATGGTAAATAAGTTCATCTACGTTATTAAAATAATATAATTATTAGGTTAATTTGTACTCGTTTGTCCCACTCTTAGCTGGGCTTCGGATAGCCGCTATTTAAGAACTATATCTCTTATAGCCTTGGGGCCCATTCTCCTAGGGTAAACGCATAGCGATAGCACGTCGATTGTTCCGAAGTGCGCAAATTTTTCGCAGTCAATCAGTATAGCTACGCTATTGCTATGCGTTTTCCATAGAAAAAGGGTTCTTGTTGTCTTGGCATACGGTTGGTTGGTTGCGCTTCTCCTAATGCTGCAAATTGATGTTAAAGGGACTGTTTGCCCAATATAAACTATGCGAAATTTTCACGCGTCTACTTTTGGTACTCCGATTCGGTAAATTTAAAAGTATTGTATTAATGAATGAGGTACAATTTTGATTATGTAAGTTTTCAATCAATCAATTTCTTATATGTTTGATGATTCCGCCAATGACAAGTTTCCAAAACGGCACCGTATTGCATGAGTTTCTCGAAGGACCAACTGTCAAGGTTCCCGGTGTCTAGAACAATCTCTACCATAGAAACACAAATTTAAAATGGTAGGTAATTTAGATAACAACAACTACTGTTAAAGTTTGATGTTATTATGATGTCTGACAAGATATGGATAATAATAATAATAATAATACCTTGGACCCTATTTACACACATTGATCTAGCCCCAAACTAGGATTCCCTGTATCTTGGGTACTAGACAACGAATACACATACTTATATACAGATAAATATTATACTTAGATAGATAAACAACCATGACTAGGGTACAAACCTCCCTTCTCATCAAACAAATATTTGCCCCCACCGGGACTCGAACCCGGGACCCTTTGCTTCGTAGGCAGGATCACTGCCGACTCGGCCATTCTTCTCGTCAATAAAGCGTCATAAATGCATTATTAACACATGTTAGCGAGGATTTCAACTTGGTCGATCTAGGAACGTAAGGCGCGAAATCATATTATATGGAAACGTTAAGATTACGGCATTAAAAAAAATGAGGTCAGCAACCCTCCGCAAGGGCGCACACACGACACGAGTTATCCCTGATCCTTATTATGTAAGTTTTATGTAAATTTCCTATTAGAATTGACGAAGGAAACTATCAAATTATTTCCACCTAGAGGGCGCTGTAAGTTTGTAGACCTAAGCAAATATTACAATAATGATACATAAATATAATTATTCATTCACATTTATAGATAAGAAATGCTCCTAGAAACGTTTGTTCTGCGAAGGACCTCACATGCTGGTGTTAGTTCAAGCAGTGAAAGACCTTTGCCCTCAGGCAGGGTTTCGGATATTAGAAAATACTATATACCTCTAAAATACATTAGGAATTTATAAAGGCTTATGTTTAAACGATCACCAAAAACGCAAAAAACTATATCTCGCTATTTCAAAAACTATTTCACTGCCAATAAATTCGAAGCGACCGCCAGAATTAGTAAACGACCACCAAATTGTGTTTGAATAAATGATTACCAAACTTCTTTTTATGTTTTTTGTACTTAAGTTTATGCTGTAAGTATTTTTTGTTGTTCTTACATGTTCAACCTTACACGAAGGTTAAAGGATAATATAAACTTCGCTTCGCTCACCCCCTTTACCCTTCACCTAAGCTACCGCAGTATTTTGCCCTGATATTTTCTGCAACTTTTGGTGATCATTTACCCATTTTGGGTAGCATTTACCCGTTTTGGGTAGGAAAAAAATATTTGTTGCCATTCATAAATATTAATAATAATAGACCTAACATACATACAGTCAGGTCATAAGTTCTGTCACACAATAAAAACTTTTGAATTTAGAACGCTGGCCACAAAAAAGTTTATTGACTTCGAATTTCGAATTTTTCATGAAAATAAAAATGTGTACTTTTTAGAATTTTCCTCATTTTTAAATATGGAGTGGACACTTAAAGAAGACCGTGTCGCAGTTATTGCGTTACATCGTTGCGGTTACGCGCCAATTCAGATTTTCGACTTACTGAAAAATTTGAATATAACCAAAATATTTGTTTATCGTACCTTACTTAGAACGATACAATGAAGACTCTAGTGTAGATGACAGGTCAAGAAGTGGTCGCCCTCGCTCTGTTAGGACTCCAGCAGTGATAAAAGCTGTGCATGAAGGCGCGAATTCAAAGAAATCCCATACGTAAGCAGAAACTGTTGGCCCTTCAGATGGGGTTAAGCAGGACCACGGTGAAAAGGGTGTTAAATGAAGACTAAGGGCTTAGGGCATATCGAAGAAAAACAGGACATCGTTTGGACGCTCGTTTAATGGACCTGAGACTGAAGAGATGCCGCGCTTTGTTGAAGCATTACGCGGGAATGAAAGCATCGGGAATTTTTTTTTTCGGATGAAAAAATTTTCACCGTGGAAGAGAGCTACAACAAACAAAATGATAAGGTGTACGCACACAGCAGTGAAGAAGCGAGCAACCGTATTCCGCGTATCCAACGAGGTCATTTTCCATCCTCGCTCATGGTTTGGTTGGGAGTCTCTTATTGGGGCTTAACTGAGGTACATTTTTGTGAGAAAGGCGTAAAAATGAATGCAGTTGTGTATCAAAATACAGTCCTCAAGAACCTTGTGGAACCTGTTTCTCATACCATGTTTAATAACAGGCACTGGGTATTCCAACAAGATTCTGCGCCAGCTAATAGAGCGAAAAGCACACAAGACTGGCTGGCGGCGCGTGAAATCGACTTCATCCGGCACGAAGACTGGCCCTCCTCCAGTAAATATTTGAGTCCGTTAGATTACAAGATATGGCAACACTTGGAGGAAAAGGCCTGCTCAAAGCCTCATCCTGATTTGGAGTCACTCAAGGCATCCTTGATTAAGGCAGCCGCCGATATTGACATGGACCTCGTTCGTGCTGCGATAGACGACTGGCCGCGCAGAATAAAGGCCTGTATTCAAAATCGCGGGGGTCATTTTGAATAACCTTTATTACCATAAGAATCTATGTTTTATTAAGTTCATTTTGCTATATAAATGTTTACATAAATAATAAACATGTCTAAATTATATCATATTGCACATGTGACAGAACTTATGACCTGACTATGTATAATGAAAACACAAATTATAATATGAAATGTAACGTAATACCCAATAAACGCCGTATCTAATCTAATCTAGGCTGACCATCATGGAATCGTTTTGTAAGTTAGGTTATCTGTTTATTTTGTTGCCTGTACAAAATATTTATTTATCAGTAATCAAGTTAATCAGTACTCCACTTTTAAAGAGGAATATACGGTATCATGAGGTCAAAAGGAATAAGGTAATACAAAGCGTAGCAAGAAGGTTGGAGATGAACCGGTGTGACGAGGTCACATAACATTACGTCAGTGCAAGAAGGTTAACAGAAAAAAAAATTAAATCTGGTTTTAAAACTGTTATAGGTCACGAAATTATGTTAATGTACTGAGGATGTAATTGAAGTGATAAATTGAGCAGGAAATTTCGTCAGGTTGATAAAAAATTACGTAGTTTGGTTGTGTCGTGGTTTGAGAAAATCTTGTAAGACAAATTTGACTGATCCATCATAGCGGAAAAAGCAAATTGTGCTGCCATCGGCAAGATTATAAAAAAAATGGCCTATTCATTAAGAATTTTTAAAAGGTTGGTACTTGCTACTTTCTTACCAAAAACTGTTAAAAATATTATCAAAACAAGTTGGACACCATCACAACAACCATTTTAGGTAAGTTGAAGAATGGAAAAATTAGAGCAAAACAAAAAGTTACATTAATTAGTTATGTAATAAAAGTCAATTTTACTTCACATCAGCAAATGCTCAAATTGTTTTCCTCCAGCACGAATGCAGGCTCTACATCTTTTAAGAAATAACCTTTTTATATAGCCTTGCGTAACTCGCTGCATTGATGTCTTGTGCAGCTTGATGTATATACGGCGCGGGCGGTACATTGAATCCAGAGTGAAGCGAAGGGTTCTATGATAGAATCCTGAGCGTAGCGAAGGATTCAAGCGTTAACGCCCATGACGAAAATAATTTTGCTCCTGAGTGAGAGTGATACATACAACTTTTCACACCGACTATGAGGAAAATTGAAATAAAATGCTCTAAAAATAATGAAATAACTATACTTTAAATTATACTTTAACCACTTTTACAGTAATCGCAAAACGAAAACTTTTTTTACAATAGCGGATTGTGAAGGATTATGGAAAGGTCACCTCAGATAAAATATTCCTGTGCTACTTTTACAAATGTGTAAAAATAATCGAATCGAATATCATCGATAGTTTTCGAAACAGTCATGGATAGTTTTGATTTCAGTTTTGCTCCCTCCCGTCGTGGAGCAAAACTTATTTTCCTAGTGAAAGGTGTGAAAAACACATTGCTGGCCCATTTTGTTATGGTTCTGTCAGACGTCAACAGATGGCGCTTCATGTTGGTAAAAGCCGCATCATGCGGATGCGTTAGTAAAACCGTGCTTGACATGTGCTGTCAGTTGCGGAAGATAGCGGACTCCGCCAGGCGGAGTTAGGTACAAACCTAATATATAAAAAATAAACATCATGAAAAGCACTATGTAATGTCTTGCCCCAAAGTCCAATAGATGGAGTCGTCTTTTAGAGGACCTTGCCTACGGCTAGGCCTTCAACCACAGTCGTCCATCTAGTGCTCACCTGTCCTTTACAAAAATGTTCTCTTTATCCAAAAAATGTGTTAAATTATGCTAGACAGATAGATAGATAGATAGATAATTAATTTATTCATTGTTCGGTACAAACACAAAAACATTATTGTTAATTAACAAATTCAAACCACACAAAATTAATTATGACAAAAAACATCAAAGAAATTAAATAAAACAATGAAGATAATTATAATTAACACAGCAAAAATATGGAAAGTAAGGATCACTTTCTGGCACTGTGACTGTACCGCGACAATGAAATGGCCCTGACTCAGCAATGTCACAGACGAATCTGTGACGCTGATATTCTGCCAGAGCCAAAGCGGACGAGACAGCAATAGGCTTAAGTGCACAAAACACACAAATTATTACAGAAATTAAATAAAATTAAAAATAATTTAAAATATTATGCTATACGACTTATCACTTAATTATTCTGTTACATTCTGTATAATTATCATGGAAGTATCATTGGGCAAGTGCCACAGCGCCATCTATTTTTGTAAATATTTTCATTTTACATACAGTACGAAACGAAATAGATATAGCTATAGCTTATCAAATGCGTACCTAGCACTTCGATGGTCTGCGGACGACGGGACGAAAGATGCGGGGGCGGGAAAGAAGAGCGCGGGCGGTACCTACTACGCGCCCCACCGCCCGCGCTTTCCTTTCCCGCCCTCGCAGCCCCCGCATCTTTCGTCTCGTCGCCCACAGACCATGGGAGTGCTACGTACGAATTTGACAAGCTATAGTCTATAACCTATTTGGCCTATATGGTCCTGTTCGTTGTTGTCCCTAAATTTCATATTTGTAAGAATGCATGGTTTTGGTTTTGTCTTCGTGTGCTAAAATATGATGAGTTTGCATGTTTTTTTCTTGTGTGATTTTATTTATATTTTTATGGTGAGTAATATTTTGTTTTTTGTCTTATTTGTTCTTTATTAGTTTTGAATAGAAAATGTGTGTTTGTGGATTTGCTATGGACTTGAGTTTGCTTGTTGACTTGAGCTTTAGTTAAAGTATTGGCTAGGTTTTGATTGCGAGTGGGTGCAGATTTTTAAACGTGAAATTATATACCTAAGTGGCAGCTATTCGCTTCGTTAGACTAATAATTAACTAATTGTAAGGATTGCTTACTTAACGCCCGGCTTCCGAATGCAAAATTAGCTGCACTGGCAACTTTTAACCCTTCATATGGCAGAGGCAATATATTTTTCGTCATATTTTCAACCTTATCACTTGGAATTAAAGTCCAAAAACAATGAAAAATTATGCATGCCTCTTCCACATAAGGGGTTAAACTCTTGTTAAACTCATTACATCCAATCACGTACCGCTCTTTTGAATTAAGCCATTATCACCATATACCACCACAATGTCGCAATAAACGTTTTGAGTTTGAGTTTGAGTTTGAAGCTTCGAATATGCCTTTCACGTTTGACCAATCTTTCAGTGGGCCAATTCTGTAATGGGGATTGCATCGCGACCGCTCCGAGGGGCGCGGAATGCCGTGTTTGGCTTGCCGGCGGCACCTATTTTGTTTGGAGACTGATTGTCAAATGCGGCGTTTTGCGCCCTTAGGAGCGGTCGCGATGCGATTGCGATGCAATCTCCAGTACAGGATTGGGCCCCAGAAGAGAGGTAAAATAAACCCCAGAAGAGAGGGAAAATAGTAACTTATTGCGTTACTATTTTCCCATGCGAGGTGGCAAAAACTCCAATTTAATGTGACCTGGAGCGGCTGGGGCTAGCCTGCCGCCCGCTAGCAGCTAAGGTTATCAAGAGAGTCAGCCTCGGAATGTGAGATAATAAGCTGGAAACTTGCACAAACCCTTTATTTTGTCATCCTTAATGCTGTCCCAAAACTCACAATAAATCACGTGTCAAAAGTGGCTAAAATAGATTTTTCGTAAATATCTCCCTTTTTAGAATTTTTTTAGAAGCTCATTGCAGATGGCGCTGATGTCGTTGGATGTTGTCTATTTGTCAAAAGTATTCAAATACTATTTACTTCTTCCTGCAATACATCTCCTCCTTGCGGAGGCACGCCACCTCATTTGAGGTTAATTTTGCTAGTGTCAAATCAAGCGTATTTAGAAGATCATGTGAAGTGTTTTTTGCCGCCAACTACGCCAGCGCTACCAAACGGGAGCGAAGGCGGACACAGGTGCTATTGTCAAAAAGATGCCATATCATTGAAATCTTATGAAGCGAGATACCTTTAGCCAAAGAGTAGTTTATGTGACTGATACATAATCAGCCGAATGCGAGTTTCATAATAATATCACTCGAGAGTTTTAATGCCTAATTATGTACAGTTACATACACTAGTTTATCTACACACATATCATAAGCTCTCTTTGATGTGTTCAGGAACCCCATGTTCGACCGGCATTGTGACATTGATCATTGCTCCGCACTTGTTTAGCTTGTTCAGCAGTACCAACTTCACAGATAAACTAGGGGCGGCACGCAGGCGGGCCTCGGCGTTAGAAATTTGAATGTCATAATATATCGAAATATTGATACATTATGGTCATAATGTATCAAAATTCAGATCAGAAATGACCAAGTAGTATATCATTATGCTAGTCGTAATGTGCGGTTTTTGGACGCAGTAATGAGGGTTTATGATACGTGTGCAGATAAAACTGTTTTTGTTACCTTTGAGCTTGTATTAAGTGAGACGCGGAAATTTATTGTGACTTTTGAGGCAATTTTTAGAATGTTACGCCCTACAATTCTCATGGAGATGAAACCATAGCAAGGAAAATATGTGCGAAAAATCGATTTTTGACACTATTGACCTTGAATAACTTAAGGCGCCGAAATTGATTTATTTTTACTTTTAGGCTACATTAAGGGAGCCCAAATAAAGAGTTAATTCAAGTTTCTAACTTATTACCTCACATTCCAGGAGAAACTCTAAATAGCCTTCGCTATATGGAGATAAAAAGGTTTCCTCACGATGTTTTCTGTCACCGTAGAACGTCTGGAGATGCAGGTTCAAATCCCGGTGCTGATTATGTACCATATACCAATAGCCAAGTAATTTATCTTAAGTAGGTGTTTGTACTTAAGAAAAATGACTAGACTCATTGGTATATGGTACACAATCAGCACCGGGATATAAACCTACTTGATAGGCAAGAGATTAATCCGATTTCTTTAAATATTCAGATAAACAGACAGATAGCTTTATTTGACATTTCATCGGTACGCATTCCTAGGCTATACATACATATGTTACGGCTAAAGCTAGGTGTGAACTAAACTTAAGTTTAGCCGGCTAGTCTTAAGATTAATTTCGAGCCTCGGCTAATGTCCGAAATAATGTTCATTGCGATAAATGATTTCAACATTAGTCGGCTAAACTGCAGTTTAGCCTCGACGCTGTTGAGGCTAAAGATGGGTGAGAAAATATGGTTGACATTAGCCGACCAAACTTAAGTTTATTTTTCAGTATACCGACGCTAATGTTGAAAAATTACCGTCTTCATCTGGAATAAGTGATGATAATCATTCGGTAGCCGTAAACATTGCGGTAGCTTAGGTGAAGGATAAAGGGGGTGAGCGAAGCGAAGCCCTCTTTATCCTTCGTGTTAGGTTAAACATGTAAGAACAACAAAAAATACTTATACTCGTCTTATTATAGTTTTTGTTGTTCTTACATGTTCAACCTAACACGAAGGGTAAAGGGAGCTTCGCTTCGCTCACCCCCTTTACCCTTCACCTAAGCTACCGCAGTGCTTTGCCCTGGTATTAGAAATAGCTTTCTCATCTGAATAAAATTACCCCGCCCCGCTCCCCGCAGTCGCACGAATACTTCGTTTTCAACATTAGCTAACTAATGTCCAACATTAACCGAAACGCATCGGCTAATGTGCAGTCCAACCGATTAAAGATGACATCCGTTATCACAAACGAACATGACTTCGGACATTAGCCGAGGCTCGAAACTTAAGTTTAGTTTCACACCTAGCTTTAGCCGTAACACATACACGATATCTGAGGAGGAAAAATAAGCCGATTCGTTCTACTCGGTTTCCCAGTAATCCCATGAAAAATGAATGGATGATTCATGTTAAGAATGCAAATCTTGCAGCGCAGTTTATATGTGTTATTTATTACTCTCATTACAGACGGCAGAATAAGCTTGAAGGCGAGCCGTGTCGTCGAAAAGGTGGTTCTTTAGTTCTCTCTGAGTAAATGTTGTATTTGTAATAGATATATTTATTAATATACCGGTGTATTGAATGTCTGAATAAATTGTTGTTAACACTTTGTTTTGTTTTATTTTTATGTTTCTAAGGAAACCAAGTGGTACCTACCGCTGCACAGTAGCAGAAGTCGTAAAGCTGTGTCGGAGGCCCTAATAGGGTAGATTGAAAACATCCATCAACCCGGGCTGAGCCAGCTTGGTGGAGTATGGCTTAATTTTACTCGAATCCCGGTAAAGGCATGTGCCCTCGGTGGGGACGAAGGGCAAAGTTTGTTATTGTTTATTAATAAAACCAAGAACTCACAAGTTTGACTCGTAAGGGATAAGCCATTAGGATATTTAAGTTGCGAATACTTTGGTAGCAGTTTGGGCACTTGGTTACACGTATGATGATAAGATACGAATATAAATAAATACTTAATTAATTCGTTGACCGCAGAGCAGCAAGCCAGTAGAGCTCCGTCGTCTAGTGGGTTACACGCTCGCTTCTCACGCACGAGGTCCATGTACCAATGAGATCAGTCATTTATGGATGCTCTAACGGGGATGGAAGATGCCGTGAAAAAACCTTCATATCTCTATAGCTGCGGAGATGGGCTAGTCCCCAGTCACGCAAAATGGAGTATCGAATAACTGGCTACACGTGGATACAACTGTGCGTCTGCCACCCCGTATGGGAAAAGGCGTGACGTACAGGCATATATGTATGTATGTAGTATGTGGCGCGGCCCAGCTAATTCTTTCCCAATGTACTTATCATAGATAAAAAAAAACTATAAATATTGGGTGCTTACCTATGAAATTGGCGAATTTTTCTTCCAGATTCAGGAGTTCATAATTCGATTAATTCAACAGCTATTTCCAGGTTTTTTTTATTGTTTTAAAATTAATTTCAATATTTTACATCTATACTACTCAAAAGAAAATAGGGCCACTAAGTATTTTGATTGCTACGTGAAAAATATAGTAAACAGTAATGTATATTTATTAAAATAACATGTAACAAGGCTTTTGTTTTAACTTATGCTAATAACCATTTAATTGTGTAGTCAATTGTTTCACTTATTTCAATTAACATGAAATTAGTCCATTGTCAACAGCAAAAACTAAACAGAAACTCTTTGCAAAACAAAACAAAAACTGACACAAGCTGTTTTTTTTAATGGTTTAGTAACGGGTGTGTCCTCCTCTCCTGTTTTCACACTCCTGGAGCCTTGAATGCATACTCTCGATTAAGTTTCTGATGTTTTCATCAGGTATCTCTTCCCACGCACGTTTCAGAGCATCCATAAGCTGTTGCTGGTTGTGAACCTCTTGCTCATGCTCCCTAACCCTTCGTTTTAATTGGTCCCACATATGCTCTATTGGATTTAAATCCGGACTATACGCTGGCCATGGTAGGACACGAATATGGGAGTCATCCAGTACAGTCTGAGTGGCCCGAGCTGTGTGTGGGCGGGCATTGTCATGCATTAACCAGAACCCTGGCCCCACTCTCTGTGAGAATGGAATCACATGAGGCCTGATGACTTCATCGATGTACCGTTGTGCAGTTACTGTGCCTTGATTTAAGAAAACCAGCTCAGTTTTGCCTTGTAAGCTAATCCCAGCCCAACCATCACACTAGGACCTCCAAAGCGGTCAATTTCCTTGATGCAGACATCGGAAAATCTCTCACCCTGTCGTCTCCATACTCTAATCCGCCGATCATCACTACAAAGCTTCACTTTACACTCATCTGTGAAGAGCACCATACCCCATTGATTCATGCTCCAATCTGAATGTTCGCGGCAAAAACTTAAACGATTTCCACGTTGAACCCTAGATAAAGGAATTCGTACTACTCGGCGTCTGGACCTTTGCTGGTCTTCATGCAGTCGATTACGTATCGTTTGGTCACTAACACGAGTCCCCGTTGTCAACCGTAGGCCATTTTGTAACTTACGTGCCGTCACAGAGCGCTCTCGACGGGCACTCAATCGGATGTAGCGATCCTCTTGTGCCGTAGTCGCTCGCACCCTGCCCGATCCAGGCCTTCTTGCAACACTGCCAGTCTCTTGGAACCGATCCCACACATTGTGGATGGCTCGGCGAGAGAAACCCAACGAAAAAGCTACAGACCGCTGTGAATGACCTTCAGCAATCAATGTAACGGCTCTGGTGGCAGTAATGGTATCCATATGCCTTCGTTGACGTGGCATTATTAACAAAAGATGTTAAAAGAAGCAAAAGATGGACAGAAATAGTTTTTTAACAGAATAAAATTGTGATTCCATCTGAAAGGAATTTGACCTGAAACACGTTTTTTTTATTTGCTTCAATTTCTGGCCAGCTGTAAGACTTAAACACCAGCATTAAAGAGGTTGGATACTGAAGGAGGCCGGACATCATTAATTAGTCACTTATTAATTAGTTTACATCTAAAAATTTACTCAAAAACAGAAATATGTAAGTAGCCCTTATTTTCTTTTGAGTAGTATTAAATTTTCTTTTAATTTTCAGTTTGATAACTAAAATGTTATCTTCAAAATCAGTGTCTCCTAAATGTCATCCATGTTCATGATAATATTCGTAATATTTTTTTACAGCTGACACTTTTAAAAAATTGTATAAATTTTTCTGTTAGCTAAATGTTGTCTCATTCATACACACAAAGTTTATAAAATTAGGATCTGTCATTCCTAAAAAAAATACAAAAATGTTTGTACTGAAAATTGAGTTAACTTCAATTTCTCCATACAAAACGCCAATTTCATATGTGAGGACCTAATAAAAGGTAATAATGGCACAGACTAAACTAGACAAGTTCAAATTAACTTTTAAAAACAAATATCGTTTATTTTGGCGCCTTTCGAATACCGATTAATGCTAAGTAACTAAGATGACGTCATGATGCCGTTTAGTTGTCTAGTTGGCTGTTAATTTAAGTTGTTGTCACCTAGAGAATTGAACCCAATGTAACGTTTCCTGAAATGAGCGAAAAAGATACTGAATTGCGCGACAAAATTACTGAATGGTTTAGCCGCTTATTGGCTAAATAAAGATTGTCTTGGAAGTGGCGGGACAGCCCAAGCAGCATGGAAGTATCGTATACCGTATATAAACCAGCCTAATCAAGACCTGGAGATATATATGAGGCTTACAAGAGTGTTAGAAAAAGCTGTTAGTTGCATAAAGTATTTTGTCAGTTATTATACAGTGATATATTATTATGCATTGGATTATCTTGTGTTGAGCTGGACAGACATGTTATAGTATGTATATATATATAATATATATAAAAATAATAAATATATATATATAATAATAATAAATATATATATAATAATAATAATAATAATATATATATATATATATAATAATAATAAATATATATATAATAATAATAGGCCACCCAATTCTCAAAACTATTCTACTTTTGAATTAGTGATGAAAATTGTTCTAAAATTAGTTACTAAGATAAAGAAATAGATTATAGTTGTAGGAGACTTTAATGTAGACATTCTAAAAGAAGATTCATTAAGCTATAAGATATTAGGGCTTTTTAAATCAAACAATATATTTTTCGAACCTACACGAGTTACGTCAACTATTGCTATCTGTCTTGATAATGTGTTCTGTGATTGTGACCCTATAGAAAAAAGTATTATTAACTCGCTTCAATCAGACCATAGAGGTCAAAGTGTTAAATTTTCTTTCATTAATCATATTAAAAAAATAAAATAGAAACCAGACCATTCACTACTATTCGGCTGGAAAAGTACCAAAATGTTCTACTTGATAAATTGCCTATTCACGACTTTAATTTTAACGACCCGAATAATTTATATCAATAATTTTTTTCTTTGGTAAGCGAAGAATTTGAGTTTATATTAAACATTTATACAAAAGAAATTAATATTAGATTTAAGTTCAGTGATCGGGCGACCACAGGTTTGCGGATTAGAACAGATAGACTTTTTGAACTTTATGTACAAAGAAACATGACAAATAGTGAAAGGTTTAAAGAATATCCGAAGATTACGCCAAAACTTTTAAGATAGTGTCTTAAAGCCAAAGCAAATTTCATTAGTAGTAAAATTAAATCTGCTGACGATAAAATAAATACCATATGGAAAGTTATAAATAGCGAAACAGGTAATACAAAGCTACGCGAGCATAACTTTTCACTTTAGAGAGATTGCAGTATTATTAGTGCAAATTCAGAAGTAGCTCAGGAATTCGATACCTTTTTTTACCAATATACCCTTGAAAACCAATAAAATCTTCACCATCCCTTTCAGCTACATTGCTTAACGAAAACGTGGACGCCTGCGGAACTGAATTTAAATGTAGTCATGTCGGTCCCCAGTACTTTATAAAGTCTTTTAAAGACATCAAATCATTGAAGACTTATGGGGGATGTCAAAGTGTGCTCAGTGGTAGATTTATTAGCACCATATTTAGCTTACACTTATATTTAATGAATGTGTTGATCACGTTACCTTTCCCAATTTAGTGAAAAATTGTAAAGTAGTTCCTCTTTATAAAGCTGGTGACAAAAAAGATTTCAGTAATTATAGGCCTGTATCAGTTTTACCGGTATTTAGTAAAGTGTTTGAAAAGATCATGCTCAATCAAATGCTTACCCATTTTAATCACAATAATATATTACATAACCAGCAATTCGGCTTTACAAAAGGACGTTGTACCACAGATGCTGGTGTTGAACTATTAAAACATATTTTTAGTGCATGGGAAGAATCAACAGATGAAATTGGTGTCTTCTGTGACCTTTCCAAGGCAATTGATTGCGTAGATCATGAAACTTTACTATTAAAACTACGGTATTAAAAATAAAGCTTAGAACTTCTAAGTTCTTATTTAGATAATAAAATTCAGAAGGTTCAGATTAACAGAACCAAATCATTAGGATCTCGCGTGATAATTGGCGTGGTTCCATATTAGGTCCTTTCTATTAATGGTCTATATTAATGATTTGCCCTACATGGTTCAGAATTTGTCAAAGATTGTGTTATTTGCTGATGATACATCTCTTATATTTAAAGTAGATTGACATGTACAGAACTATGACGAAGTAAATAACGCTCTTGGACAACTTCATAATTGGTTTACTGTTGACAATCTAGTGCTTAATGCGAAAAAAACTAAATGTATTACATTCACTTTGCCTACTGTTAATTCTTTAAAAAATGAGGTTATATAAAATAAGTTAGAGTTTACAGATAGTACAGTTTGCCTGGGGATAACACTTGACTCGAAACTACAATCGAGCCCTCTTATTACATCTTTATCGGGAAAACTAAGTTCAGCTGCATATTCTGTGAGACAAATCAGACAGCTGACGGATCTACCTACGGCGAGACTTGTTTACTTTAGTTATTTCCACAGCATTATGTCCTATGGAATTTTGCTGTGGGGACGAGCTGCTGATATTGACTCAATTTTTGTTCTACAAAAAAGGGCTATTAGAGCAATCTATAACCTACGCAGTCGTAGGGAACTGTTCGAAGACTGTTAGCATTATGACTGTACCTACTGTGTCAATATATTTATGAAAGTATCATGTACGTTAGGAAGAACATAAATAGCTTCACTAAAAATGTTCACAGGCACGAGCGAAATAATAGAAGAAGCGGAAATAAAATTGACCAACCTCACTCACTAGTCTATACTAGCTAAAGTTAGAACTTCATTTGTGGGTCTAAGTATACAATACTCTAACAAAATACCGGAAGAGATATTAAAGTTGCCAGAGAAGAAATTTAAAGGCATTGTTAAAAAACATTATGTTATAAAGCATATTATTGGTTAATTGATTACATTAATTACAAATAGGTATAGAGCTCTGATTTTCCAGCGCAGCACAAGAAACACGCACGCGATTGTAACACAAGACCTATTTTTGAAAAAACCAAGAAACCGATAAGAAAAGTAGACCGTGTTGGAGTGTACGAGTTTCTTGCGCCGCTTCTTCTCCGCTGCCATAACACTTTCCGAACAGTAGTAGTTTTTCTTATAATATATAGATTCAAATGACTATCAAAAAGTGTTCGTAAGAATCTATTTTGAATAAAAAAAATGAAGTTTGAAGTTTTCTCCATCTGTATAAAGTGATTATAATGGAATCCGCGTAGGCTTAAAGTGTTCAGAATATTCCAAATCTACTATAAAACTTTAACTGTTGTGTGGCGCATTAAGCCTACTTTTATCCTTAAAGCTGTATAGCTTTAAGGATTAATGGTCTGTATTTTGCATGCAATCACTTACTTATTACAGTGTTATAAAAGTACCATATACATACTCCATTCTAAAAATATTCGTCGTTATTCTACACTCTTAAAATGTCACTAATTAAAAGCCAAAAGCAGGAAAAAAGACTTAATTTATTAATTAGTACTAAGACTACAATGGTCTCCAAATATCGTTTAAACTGTTAAAAAAATTGACTTCATTTTCGAATGAATGAAAACATATTTGAAAAGATAATTCTAAAAATAAGTACTATTACTAAAGTTGAGTCATAATTAACAACTCAAATAATACTCTTTTTGCCATCATAGTAATTTTTAAAATATATTTTATTATTATATCCTCAAAAACAGACACTAATTACCGATATTGGATATTTTGATTTATTGTTTCTTGGTTATTGTGCTAGGGCGTGAAAATTATGCCGAATATGTCACATAGGACGCAGAATGATATTTATCGATTCAAACAATCCTGTAACAATATATTATTTAATTGTTATAATGCGCGGCGTATAAGTTGAACCAAAATGGCGGCGTCTGCGCAGGTAAAAATGACTGCATTAGATACATTTTACCCTGCGCAGATGCCGCCATTTTGGTTCAATTTATACTCCGGCAACTTATTATTTACAAATAGTCGCTAACACTTTATACATCAAGTTTCCTATGTATTCTTATAACAAAGCTTATAATAGATAAAAGCAGCCTCGTGTTAAAAGTTGAGTGTTGGTTTGATTTTATACCGAATTAAGTCTAATGGTTTCTTTTTACACCAAATACCGTTAGCTGTTTTAGAGCTGCTAATACAGCTAACGGTTTACTTTTACACCGAATTACAGCTTTAATACAGCCAATGGTTTCCTTTTACACCTAACAGCCCCTATAACGCCAAGTAAGCAGTACGGTACAGTTTACAATTTATCGGTAGTTTGTAAACTAACGAGAAAAAACCCTTAGATTATAAACTAACGGTTTTGACAATCTAACGGTGACATATATAATTTATTGTAAGTAGGCAAAAATAATGCACTTTTACAAGTCACACACATAATGGTGAAAATAAAAAATAAATCAAATATCAACAGCTAAGCTAATAGTTTGAGTTTGAAAAAGGAAAGGGAAGTCAAGTGGTGATTCATGGCTCAATCTCGCAAGCAAAGTAAACTCCATTAACTCTACCAGTGCTTCGGAAGTACGCCCGTCAGAGGAGATAGCACCAAGAAACTCTACGGGGATGTAATTTTTTAAATTTTCTAGTTATTTTTGATGCCACAATATACAATTGTACAGTATAAAAATTATCACATAGTCAAATCTCAAATGGTCAAGAGGTCATTATTCTGAACAGAATGTTGTAGTCTTACAGAAAGGTTTGGTCATTCGGTAAAATATATTTTAAATAAAAACCGGCCAAGTGCGAGGCGGACTCGCGCACGAAGGGTTCCGTACCACCGTACGATGCTGCTGTCATAAGGAAAAAGGACGTTTCTATCAAAAGATCAAAACGGAGAAAAAAATGTTTTGTGTTTTTAAATTAAATCATGTGCTGTGCAAAAGATAACAGCGCAAAATATTATTTATTTTGCACACATGTGCGTTTTAGTAAGCTCTACTCTATTTTAACTGAAAAAACTATATTTTTTTAGGAAACACCCAATGTTAGTTAACTAAAACGAGTGAATCAGTCGGTTTAAATAAAAACGATTTATGAAAATCAGATATTCAGACACATATTTTAAGTAAATAATAGTTACAAAATTCTCGTCAGAAATATTATCTATTATATTTAAATATTACGAAATATTATTATTTAAATATTATTTAATATTATTTATTATTTATTACAAACAGAAACTAAATTATTTATCATCAAATGTATCCTTAACACTATGTAAACCTATGAGATAATTTATATAGGTAGTCTCAATAATCAAGGTTAAGAACTGACCCCGTATTTATAGACAATAGATGTAGTAAAAAGTACAACTACTTGAAATTTTATGTAGCAAACCATAATAAAGGTAATGGAGTGGTGATTTTCATAACAGTTATTACTTCCTTTAACTATAATAAATATATATAAAATTTGGTGTCGACTTCTGAGAAGAACTGGTTGATGGTTCCAACGCAATGATGAATGAGCTGCGATGAGATATTATTCTGTACCACTGAAACAATTACCTATGTTAAAAAATAAATAACTAGCAAATAACCTAGATAAATGTTTCTCAATTTTAGGTTAGGTTAGGTTGTTTCAATGAGCCCAATGCAACGATAATATAACAAAATACCTACCTATTTTACCAATGCAATTTTTCCTCTGATTATTTATTCAGGACACACAAACAGATGAACAACAAATGCTGTATTTATTCCATTTCTATAAGTATGATATTGCCTATTTATAAGTACGATTTTTGGGGTTGCGGTAGGTAGCAAAATATAAAAAATACTAGAAGATGCGTCTTTTTTGCTGATTCCGAATATCTATATGAAAAAATGTCAGAAGCGCCCTTTTTTCTTATGACGGCAGAATGGTAGGGATGGTGCGGAGTATATAGGTTGGATATTACATTGCAAAATGTTGTTTACAAAGTTATTGGTGCGGCTACTTTCACACTCCATGTACGTAACCAGGTGCATTCATAAGTTTGTATATGGTATTGAAGGAATTATTGTATGAGAGCCCCCTTAAATATTTATTTTATTCTGTTTTATATTTTTTGTTATAGCGGCAATAGAATTACATCACCTGTGAAAGTTTTTACTGTCTAACTATCACGGTTCATGAGATACAGCCTGGTGACAGACGGACAGACAGACAGACAGCGGAGTTTTAGTAACAGGGTCCCGTTTTTACCCTTAAGGTGCGGAACCCTAAAAATCTAAACAACTTTCCCCGTCTAAGACATAGTATAAATAAGAAAGTCTAAGATGAAACAAAATCAGTCCATACGTTATGGCTGATCTCTACTATCTACTCGATTCTGGAGTAGATGCCGTTAGTTTAAATATAATCCTATATAAACTAATGCCATCTAGTGTAACCCTACGGTACTTTTACAGTGATGATAGAGAAGTTGCTAAGGAGTTGCGGCGATGTTGGAACTATTTACGTTTTGGTCCGGAACAAGAAAGGGAAAGAGCCGGCAGCGAGGATGCACGAGATGTTAGAAGAGTTTGTGAGTACCGTATCTACTAAAACTAATAAAACAATGTTTGAAGATCTGCGTGCTATACAGGTTTTACGCTCGCGTCTCATCCAGTGGATAAGGGATTTAATCCGGTGTTGACCATATAAGGAAACATCGTGAGGAAACCCTCATATCTCTGTAGCTGCGGCGATAGGCTAGCCCCTGTCATTTAAAATGCAGTATTGAATAACTGGCCAAATGTGGGCACAACTATGCTTCTGTCGCTGAACATCTCTGTTTCTGAAATCCTAGTGTAGGGCCAGAAGCAATTTATGTTGCTTTATACGAGTGTACATGTTTATGGTTACCATTTTCTCCGCCCCGCTGAGATATAGCGAAGTGATCAACTTTGCCGACTAGTCAGACGATTAGTCAGCTTTTTTGTGGATAAAGTTACATACAACAATAACAAAGCGTCACCCCTTTTTACGAGGTGTTTCACCTACCTTTAATAAATTTATTAATTTACAGGTTGTCACAAAAATGTGTAGTCATATTTCAAGTGGTGGTTTGTTAGGAACATCATTCTGAATAACATTGCAATGACACAGATTTGATCAAAGCAACTTTATTTTCGACCCCTCTGTATATTTTGGGCGGAGCTGACAGCTCATTTGTATTAACGACCCCTCAAATAATGACTATTTTTTACTTTAAATAACTATTTTATCACTGATTTCAGGTGTTCCACAGGGTGCACGAAGTAAACCCGAAGGGGATTTACAAGATAGTCCCCATTGTGGGAAACATGGAATTGCCCGGGCTAGGGATCAGCGAGGCAGACAGGAAACTACTTACTAGTAAGGTGCGTAGACACTAACGCCATCTAGTTCATCATGTAAAGTTAGGATCTTGCACTAACGGCATCTAGTAGACCAAGATACCAACATTTTTTTTAGGATAGTTTTGCCAGTAGTGTATTTCTGATATCAATCGCAACTTTGCGTATTGCGACTGATGCCAGAAACACAAGCACTTCTCCATCAACCTGTACTGAGCCAGCGTAGTGGAGTAAGGCTCAAGCTTACTTTAATAAGTAAGATTAGGCCTTGCTCCACCACCTTTAATAGGGCTATATTTATTTTAATAACCGACAGCGCGACCAATTTTTTTCACGTATTTTACAGGTCACAGTAATAATCAACGCGGCTGCAACAGTGAGATTCGACGAGACCATCCCGGTAGCTACTGGCATAAACGTTAAAGGCACCAAGGAGGTTCTCAAACTAGCCAAGGAGTGCAAAAAACTAGTCGCCATCACACATATATCTACCGCTTTCTCTAATACCCACATGGATTATATTGAAGAGAAGTAAGTAACTACAGGTATCTTAATAATCCTTAGCTGCAGCGATGAGCTAGTCCCCTGTCACGCGAAATGGACTATTGAGTAACAGTAATTCAGTACCTACTCAATTTGAAAGGGGCTAGCCCATCTCCGCAGGATGGTTTCTAAACGATGTTCAAAATTATCAATCCATTTATATAGTCCAGTTATTTTGACGCCTTATGAATCGGCCTGACTGAGATAGATTTTTTACAAACTGTCGGATTTCAAACTATCAATTTAGTTTGTTAGTTCGTTTTGACGCCTTGAGGACATAGGGCAATTTTTAAATGTTGTTTATTTTTACTTCCAGGTTTTACGAGCCCCCGATGAGTGTGGAAGCCTTGGAAGCTATCTCTGAGATTGAAGAGAACGTGCTCAATAGTATAACTCCACAGTAAGTTGCCTATTTTAAATTACAAAATGTTTTGTTTTACTCGAGACAGAAAGTTCTGGGTGTCTAAAAACTATAGCTACACGCCTTTTCCTATACAATCCGCTAGAGGTCACAGTATTAGAGATCCCCCAGGACAGGAGTCTTGCTGCAGGCGCGTGAGACAGCTAGAACTGGCTCTCTGTCGTGAGGGTCTCTAACTGACGGCATTGCACCGCGCTTGCGCTACCTGACGGGGACTTCCGTAGACCTACGACCTGGCTTCCGACGAGCGACGAGTCTCAGGCACTCCTAAGATGAGATCTAGCTGGTCCGCTCCAATCAAATCTTGAGGTCACCGCCAGGTCAATCAATGTATATTCCTTATTCTAACGATGCGTGGACATTTCCCAGCGAAACACACAAATCACACTACTATCAACCTAATTCCCACGGCTAATCAACCCGGAGGGAGAACTGACCCTCACGATACGGGGGACACGTGTTGGTTATAACCGAAATATTATTCAAACCACTTCGGCCTATCCGCGGTGTCGAGTTTCGGCAAACAAAACTCAAGGGATGGATGGCGGATTACCTATCCAGTAGTTGGTCCAAAAAACGAAGAGAAAATACAAAATATCCCGCATCCGGCGTGGCCAAATTCAACAGGTTACATATTATTCTCCGTCTGTCACAAGTGACGTTACTAAAGATGCGTTCAAAAACTACTCTCATGGCGAGAGCTACATCGATTACGGAACCGACCACTGCGGTTGGTTCCGAACAGTCACCCGCCCGGACAGGTTCTCAAACTGTCCCCTAATCTACGGGCAGGCGAGACAACGTTGCTACCGCTCGTTTGAGAACTGAGTCCTCGACCAGAACCTCTGCAGACCCAGGGGTCCCATCCTTTCCACAGAACAAGTTAACAATGCGCCCCCTGCGCCAACGTAGTGACGGTAGCTAAGCATTCCGAGCACGAGTTCACCAATACTAGGGGGACTGGATTTGTTGCAAGATGTGCAGATACTCGAGCGACCTACGCTTCCAGAAATCCTGAGGAAACTGCTGCAAAATCTGATGCCGTGAAAAACCGATACAATTTCACTCCTTCGAAGGGGTCCTCGGCAGCACTTTAAGTGGCTGTCCTATCAAGAAATAGTCGCAAGTTGGGATCGGCTTCGATCTTACAAACGACGTTGCGAATTCTACAAAAGTCAGCGCGGGCTGACCTGACTGAATATACGCTCTTAATGCCTCTTAGCTGACTTAACTATGGTTTGAAAAATCCCACCCCAGTAGGGGCGACCAGGAGGACTGAAGGTATACCCCGACGGGAGAGGGCCGTTCCAATATCCATCTTATTTACTTTCAAAAATTTTGCTACCTCTTATCAGTATCGTTCTGCATCTATAAGCTGGCAGTCCCCTTCGGGAAACAAATCAGTTCAAGCAATAAAAGCCTCGGTCGAGAGGTCAGCAAGAGCTCAAGATGAACAGCCTCGTTGGATAGACGGACAAAATTGCAGAAATACGATGGTCCGTATGGCCAGACAAAATCCAAAACTCCCACTGGAGCGTGGCCAACAAGGCGTTATAGCCTGCGTGAGTATTCTTAATATGCCGATCAGTCACCAGCACCTTAACTAACTGCTCCCCTTAGCAGTAGTGGGTGACGAGCCAAATAAGGCAGATTCGCATTGCGTAATCTTCCTCCTACTCCAATTGGAGACATTGACCATCTTGTCAATAGAGCTATACCGGTCCAGAAGAAAACCCTCGTCAGTTTCCTGATCCTCCTGGGTCACGTACACGGCTGCTCGGGTGCCATGGTCCGAAGATACTACATGGCTATAAGGCCAACCCGATTCCCTCTTGGCAAGCCAAGGCAGACCCCACCACAAATGATGATCAACAATATAGAAGTCCGACATCCCCTGGATGCACAATCAGACGGGTTGATCTATCCTGGAGCATGTCTCTAGGTCAGTGGGACTTCAGAAGACCGAATCTGAGAGATACGGTTCGCAACAAAACCTCTGGTATGGACCGAAGCCTTCAGCCAGCATAATAAATCTGGCTGTCCGTCCATGCGTACACCGTAACCTCCAACCCTTTCGCTAAGTCGTTCGATACAATACAGCCCTGGACACCGGAGTCCAAAGAAGCGTGGACGCCTGTTATGTTGCCTGCCAATCCGCAAACCCACACGGAGACAGTGTTTAAGACCGCCATCTCCGGTTGGGGGGCAACACATGGTTGGACCAGGAATCCTAGCGAGCGCCCCGCGGCCCCACGCTGCCTGCTCCCTTCAAGCAGGCAGGTTGCTGTATGCGAGTCGATACCAAATCGATTCACACGTCTCCCGAAACACGAAACACATGAATCACACACTACTATCAACCTAGAACCCACGGCTAATCTGCCCGGAGGATAAACCGATCCTCACGATACGGGCCGTGGGACACCTTTTGGTTAAACCCAAAATATTGTTCAAACTACTTCGGCCCTTTCGCCTTTCGGCAAACAAAACTCGGTTGGAAGGCGGATTACCTATCCAGTCGGCGCAAAAACGAAGGGAAAATACAAAACATTACGCATCCGGCGTGGCCAAATTCAACAGGTTACATTCAAACCAATTCAATTTCTTAATTACTGGTGGTCTAACAGCTAGGTTAATTTTGCCAATGTCACGTGTTTTTGTAGATTTCACTGTATTTGGACATGTTCTCTTTCGAGCACCTGGAAACTTTAGTGTTGATTTGTTGCTCCTTAGCACTACCCGGGAGGACGTAGAGGGCTGTGGGTTCCAAGTATCTCCTTCGGACGTGAGCAACATATTTTTCTGCGTCTGTTACAAGTGAAGTTTCTAAAGGTGTGTTCAAAAACTACTTGTAGGGCGTGAGCTAAATCGATTACGGAACCTACCACTACGTTTGGTTCCGAACACACAGTACTAAAGCCTTCTAGTGAACCAAGTTTGGTTGTGCGAATTTAATAGCGTAATAATAGGAGAAGGCCCAGAAGGATATGGAGGGATGACCTGGATAAATTCCTGCCAAGGTGATCGATATAGCTTTGGCTAGATGGGCTCGTAACGGTGAGGGCTTTACCCAACAGTGGGACACCGCATAGGCAAAATAAACGAAATAATAAAAAGCTAAAAGATAGAGAATTCTCTGTTTTGAACGAAACAAAATGTTCTGTGACTAATTTTTGTTCACGCTTACCCAGATATTTAATACTCCATTTTACGTAATAAGGGGCTATTACATCGCCGCAGCTAAGGAGATATGAAGGTTTCATGCACTTACATATTCTTTCAACAAAATTCCAAAATTCCAAATGTCTTTATTACTTTAGATATTTACATATACTTAGCAATCGTCTTTTTTTGCCACTTCTCTACATTGGACCTTTGTGGGAGAAGAAGGGCGTAGAAACTACCACAGATTGATTTTTAGGTCTCTTTTAAAAATTGCTTATACTTAACTAATACAAAATATATATTTAGTCATTATCATAATTAATAAGCAGGAATAAATAATTAAAAAATTATTAACAGCAAGGTCTGTGTTGAGCCAGATTAACCCCATACAGTCCCATCATTTAAGTAATCTTGAACATTGTAATGTCCCTTTTTCGACAAACTAGCTTTAACATGGTTTTTAAATTGCTCAAATGGCAATTTCAAGATCTCCAGAGGTATCTTGTTGTAGTAGAGAATGCATTGACCTTCGCGAGTCTAAACCGGGGCACAAGTAGTCTGTGATTATTTATTAGGTTAACATTACAGCTATCGCTAAGTTTGGGAAATTTTGTAAGGTTCTTGCGTACATACATTATATTTTCGAAAATAAATTGACTAGCTACAGTTAGTATGTCAATATCTTTAAAAAGCTCTCTTCAGGAGTCTGTGCGTTTTAAATTATAAATTGCTCGAATAGCTCTTTTCTGTAAAATAAAAATAGTTTGAATATCCGCTGCTTTCCCCCACAACAAGATAACATAGGACATGACACTATGAAAGTAACCAAAATAAACTAGCCTAGATGTAGCCACATCCATGTTTTGTCTGATGTTCCTAACAGCGTAAGCCGCAGAACTTAATTTACAAGCCAATTTATCTATGTGGGGTCCCCACTGCAATTTGTTATCAATGGTTATTCCAAGAAACTTCGTGTCATTTACTAATTCTAACGTATTGCTGCCCAACATTAAACTGGTCCCAACTTGCCTGACATTTGGAAGTGAGAATTTGATACATTTGGTTTTACCAGCATTTAACAATAAATTGTTAACTGTGAACCAATTCAAGGTTAAAGATACATTTCCAGATTGCTCGGCAACCGGCCCAACACGTATTGTTTCACGAAAGCCATCGCTGAGGAGGCAGTCAGGAAGTATGGCGAGGGCTTGCCCATATGTATCCTGAGACCGGGAATCGGTGAGTTACAATTTATGGTTCCTGAGATCTAATGGGTGCCATCGCTAATTAAAAATCTATGAAAAATACTACGCTTCCAAAAAAGAATTGCAAAATTAAAGATTATCCGATTTGTTAGACAGCTTCCGCTGAACCGTTGTCCCGTGCAGTGACTTTCAGCATTCGCATTTTTCCGCGATCTCTTTTTTTCAATTTGTGAAATTTCTTGGTCCGACTTTTATGTAGTAGCAAAATGTTTAATCACTTTTGTCTTCGATCGCTGGTTTTTTAATAACAAATTTCTCAACAGCTTCTTTTTATAATCGGACATATTCTAATTCAATATTTTTTTCGTATTTTTTTGCTGAAAGCAAATTATAAATAAGTATATAAGTAATAAGTTGGTAGGAAGATACAAATTAGATAAATATTACTATTAGTTTTAAAAAATAAGTTACAAATAAGATTAGTTATAAATAATAAGTCAAATAATGTACAGGAAAATTTTCAAAAGAAGATATATTCTATTTTTATTTAAATTTTACAAGTTTAAACAAAGAGATCTCGGAAAAATGTGAAAAGTCACTGCACGGAAAAACGATAAAGCGGAGGCTGTCTAATGATCTTGGGCCTTAAACCACTGAGGTTTGTGTGTGGTGTTATCTGCTCATTATACAGTATTTATGGCTATATCTAAATTAAAGTCAGCTATATTCAATTGAAGTTCAAAAAAAAGTGTGCAGTTCTCAAGTAGTATTCAACCCTTATAAGTTTGAGAGAAATTATGTTTTCAATTTTTATTTAATATTTGTCTGCCTGATCGAGTTCCTGATTTGTGTAGGTAGGTTATTGATTAAGCGCGGAATCATGTAAGAGCTCACCGCAGGTTTTGTTTGCGCGTACAGTAACCAACTCTGCGCCATTCGCCTGGTTATTATAGGGTAGTTGATTTTTCGACGATCATTTTTATTGAAGAATTGTTCTTTAAGCAGGCAATTGTTCTTTAAGCAGGCAATGTTCTTGCATATCAACCAAACACGAAGACTATACGGGGGCTTCGCTGCGCTCGCCCCCTCTAGTCTTCACCTGAGCTACCGCAGTGTCTACCCTGTATTTCGTTTGCAATTCAGGTTTCAACCAGTTTATTATTTAACGGATTTAACCGTTAGTTTATCAACTAACACGTGATATAGTAAGCAGTAAGCTACAGTTCACTATCTGTCGATAGTTGACCAACTAACGGGAATAAATACGTTAGTTTATCATTATCAACTAACGGTTTACACAAGGTAAGGCTAGATGGCGCTGTACAGTGATTATTTTTAGTGCCTAAGTTTTCTTATACGATGGTAAGGGACCCTTCCTGTGCGATTCCGGAGCGCACTTGACCGATTTTTTCATTATGTTTTATGTTCGCAGTGGTGTCAACATACGAGGAGCCAGTCAGGGGCTGGACAGACAGCCTGTATGGTCCTACAGGCATCATAGTCGGGACCGGCACTGGAGTTAGTATCTATTATCTACCGATTAAGATAGGTATCTTAATCGGTCTAAAAATCAGCCATCTGTAATAGTAGTTTATGTGACTGCTACATAATGGAGGGCATTAATACTCGAGAGTGGGTTTATGAAACGAGCCGAAGGCGAGTTTCATAATATTATCACTCGAGAGTTTTAATGCCTAATTGTGTACAGTTACATACACTAGTTTATCTACACACATATCATAAGCTCTCTTTGATGTGTTCAGGAACCGCATGTTCTACCGGCATTGTGGGATCATTGTTCTCTGCAGTTGTTTAGCTTGTTCTGTAGTACCAACTTCACAGATAAACTTGGGGCGGCACGCAGGCGGGCGTCGGCGTTCGAAATTTGAATGCCATAATTTGACAAGTTTTGGTACATTATGGTCATAATGATCAATATTCAGATAAGAAAAGAGTTTTTACCAAGAAGTTTATCATTATGCTGATCGTAACGTGTGGTTTTTGGACGCAGTAATGAGGGTTTATGATACGTGTTGTAATGGTACACGAGAGTCGGTACATTTGATACTTCATTCTGCGTGATAGAGGGCTAGCCCAACGCCGCGCTGTTTTGAATACGAGAATCGGTTCAGATAACGGTTGGGGGTTTTGCGTAGCTCAGTGGCAAGTTAGCAAAAAACAGAGCCGACGCGTGGGATGGTTCCAGGAAGGTTACAGGTCAGGTTTTTTTGTCGCATTCCTGCGAGATGTGTAGAGATCAGAGCCGAATTGGCTGCGCGTTGAATAAAATTATGAATAACTAAATAATGAAAGGTTATTACGGAACGATACGGAGAAAGCTATTATGTTGATTGCAAATATACAATTGCGATTGTGGTATGGAATGGAGAGTCTGACACGACTAGTATGAATAGCATTCTAGTGGTCTTTGCTTCGCGCGCCTAGCGGTCGGGTATGCTTAATTAATCGCAACAAGCTTTTATTGGTCAGCGATCAACAGATTCTGTGTATCGGCAGTACCAAATGATTTGAGTGATAACCTACGTTTGATCATAGTGAATATGCGTACACACAATTTGTAGAACGGCGGATCTGCATGGCATGGTTGAAAATAGACCCTGTGTAGTTAGTGATAAGAAGCTTCGCTTGGGCAGAGCGTGTTCGCAAAGGACGCTGTTTTTTTCTTTCAGACATGTGGGGCGTATAAATACGATTTGCGGGGGAAGGGAGAGCATTCAGTCTCAGCGTCTGGCTACTGTGACAGTCGTCTTTCACGAGTTCTAAACAGTTTTGTCTGCCGTGTTACGCGTCAGGAACTATACGAAATTGTGATTGCGAAGTTTCAGTGGTTTTTCGTGAGTGTCTGAAGCGCCGAGATATACCTCGGTTCCTATCCTTTATAACAACCTACCCCAAATTCCAAAACTATCCTTGGGTCGTTAGATAAGAACTTGTAAGTCAATTATCTGAGTCTGAGTCTGGGCTTGGAGCGACCCTAAATTCCTTTTTCCTTCACCATAGGGTTCCTGGATTGGCTCTTAGGATATTCGCGGGCTAATCCTCTCCTCATTCCTTTCGAGTAGCAAGTTTTGAAATTCCCACACACACAGTCATTAAACATACAAGCACATTCAAATCAAACTCAACCATTTTCGAGTGGTGTCGATAATGGACGTGGTATAACACTAGGTTTTTAGACTAGGCTAGACAGGAGTTTAGTTGCGGCTAAACCTAGGTTGGCAGGGCATAGGGAGACTGTTTGATCGATGAGGTTCCGCGGATGGAAATAACAAATTCAGAACAAAGTTAAACCGGTGTCAACACAGATAACATATCCTGTTGATATTTTGACATTTGAGTGTTGTCGGGGACGCGCGAAGAGATCAATTTACAGTCTAAAGTTCATTGTTTAGGACCGGGTAGGTGTTTTGCATTGCCTTGGGTCAGATTGGATTCAAGTTGCATTTTTAAATTAAATGTAAATTTCGCTGGAGGTCTAATGTGTAGGCTGAGTCGGTATATATGATTAGGCTCAGTCGAGGCGTGCTGCGGCTAGTGGAATTCATAGTTCGGTATTTATCGAACTATGCACTTCGCTATGGTGTGGGTAAGATCTCCTAAAGCAATAATGCCTACGTTTCGATAACATCCAGCTCAAATTGCGCAGAGCTGAAGGTTTCAAAACGTTACGGACCTTTTGAGGTAACCGCTAGTTCAGAACCCATTTCGGAAAATCAAATCGCAATTGCGTAAACCGGTCTTTTCGGATCGTTATTGCCGTGAACCAAATATATAATTGGAACCACCACAAGCCGCTACTAGCGAGCACATGAAATATCATTGAGTACTCACGTCGTAAAACTACGACGGATATCTATACGATATCACAAACAAATATTATAAACTGTGGTCGACCACTAAAAGAAGTTCCTAGCGCCCATATTTTCAAAACCCAAATGGTACCATCACACATAAATATAACAACGATTGATTTGGCGCAATACACCGCTGACTGATGCGAATTACCGGTTCGCGGACATATATGCTTTCTCTGTCTAACTTGAAACTGTAACTTCCTGAACCAAACTTCGTTCGACTATTGTACGCCTAACGAATTTCTCAACGAACGAGAAATTCAGACTTATCATTCTTAACTTACAAATCTTACAGCTGAATCGGGTCCTCTCATTTTGGGATAGATAGAATAGACGATCATAGCTACTGATAGCGGTGGCTCGACCTTGGCTTTGTGCCGTTACAGTGTGCAGATAAAACTGTTTTTGTCACCTTTGAGTTTGTATTAAGTGAGACGCGGACATTTACTGTGACTTTTGAGACAATTTTTAGAAAGTTACGCCCTACAATTCTCATGGAGATGAAATCATAGCAAGGAAAATATGTGAAAAAAATCGATTTTTGACACTTTTGACCTTGAATAACTTAAGGCGTCGACACGTCATTTATTATATATGACGACCTACATTTAGGCTACATTAAGGGAGCCCAAATAAAGAGTTAATGCAAGTTTATAACTATATGACGACCCGAATGGCCGAGTCGGCAGTGACGCTGCCTAGGAAACCAAGGGTCCCAGGTTCGAGTCCCGGTGGGGGCAAATATTTGGTTGATGAGAACGAATGTTTGTACCCTAGTCATGGTTTTTATCTATCTAAGTATAATATTTATCTATATAAGTATGTGTATCGTTGTCTAGTACCCAAGATACAGGGAATCCTAGTTTGGGGCTAGATCAATGTGTGTAAATGGTGTCCAAGGTATTATTATTGTCCAAGGTATTATTACCTCACATTCCAAGGAGAAACTCTAAATAGCCTTCGCTATATGGAGATAAAAAGGTTTCCTCACGATGTTTTCTGTCACCGTAGAACGTCTGGAGACGCAGGTTCAAATCCCGGTGCATGTGTATATAATAGTAGTTTATCTACACACGTATCATAAACCCTCTTTACTGCGTTCAAAAACCGCACGTTACGATCAGCATTATGTTAAACTACTTTGTAAAAACTCGTTTCGTATCTGGAAAACTACACATAATGGTAATTATGTGTAGTTTTTCTACATATAATGACATTCAAATTTCGAACGCCGACGCCCACCCGCGTGCCGTCCCTAGTTTGTCTGTGAAGTTGGTACTGACATTCAAATTTCGAACGCCGACGCCCGCCTGCGAGAAGTTGGTACCACAGAACAAGTTAAACAATTGCAGAGCCACAATGCCGGTCAAACATGCGGTTCCTGAACACATCAAAGAGAGCTTATGATATGTGTGTAGATAAACTAGTGTATGTAACTGCACATAATTAGGCATTAAAACTCTCGAGTGATATTATTATGAAACTCGCCTTCGGCTCGTTTCATAAACCCACTCTCGGGTTTTAATGCCCTCCATTATGCAGCAGTCACATAAACTACTATTATGTGACTGATACATACTGCCTAATTATGTACAGTTACATACCCTAGTTTATATCTACACACATATCAAGCTCTCTTTGATGTATTCAGGAACCGCATGTTTGACCGGCATTGTGGCATTGAGTTTTCACGGGCGTTGAATGTCATAATATGTAGAAAATTTACACATTATGGTCATAATGTTCAATATTCAGATAAGAAATGAGTTTTTACAACACTACTACCCAAACTAGAATTTCCTGTATCTTGGGTACTAGACAACGATACACATATACTTATATAGATAAATATTATACTTAGATAGACAAACCACCATGACTAGGGTACAAACAAAAAGATTGTGGTAACCCCACAGGGTCCCGTTTGTCACTGTCCGTCTTAAAAAAGTACTTTCGTCATTAGTTTCGATCAGTGGCTGCCAGGATCGTCATGGCCCTGGCATCCTGGCGTGATTTTGCCCCTATCAGAAATTTGTCTATATCATTGCAAATAATGATGTTCGTCGCAGGTACTCCGCGCAATGCACATGGACACCAGTAAGGTAGCTGACGTGGTGCCGGTGGACATGGTGGTGAACGCCATACTGTCATCTGCGTGGCACACGGCCAAGAACTTCAGGGAAAAGTAAGTACACACAGCCTAAGACTAATGCTTGATTTGAGATTGAGAGATCGAGATCGACCTCTGTGGGGTTGTGGTCGAGGCTGGGGAGGATAAAAAATAAAACCCCAGGACTTGGATGTTTACATGTTTGTGACGTCGCTGCTTCTGTCTCCCGCGACACAGGGTATCCTGCTGTGGGGCCAGAAGCAATTCATGAGCCGGTATGTAAGTGTTATGTTATGTTGATTGATGCTTTCCAAGGGTATCTACTCTCGCAAGTAAGTGTGTGTAAGACAGTGCGTTTTAAGTTGTTGGGCTGTTTGTAAAATCTTGGCATGCGTGTAAACCAAGCATAACATGCAGAGTCAATTCAGATTTAAACTCACGCTGACTCACAGTGTTAGACCACAGCGTGTTCATTCCGTACAGATTACAATTAGTATCCCTTGGTGATCCAGAGATGGCGCTGGAAGTAACGATGTAATTTAAACACCACGGCTTCAGTCGACATACTTCTAAATCGCGCTAGGTGCTAATTTTAGAATGTAAAAATATAAATGTTACACAATTGCAAATGGGTTGGCTTTTAGTAAATCCTTTTAATATTTAATCTATTGTTAAATGTGAATAAAAGTGCCTAAGTAAAATCGGTAGTTGTTCTCTTGAAATTTAATCTCCGAGCGCCATATCGTGGTATTTGCAATATTTCAATAGTGCTGCACCAAGCGATTAGGCCTCGAACTAAAGATGCTTTCGTAGCATCTCTGATTACGCCGGTGACATATTTTGTTCTAAGTGGTCTATTTGCATTAGTATAATATTATAGTAAACTGTGGTTAGCCAGAATGATACTTATACAAAATCAACGTCACGCCATACGGGATAGCAGAGCTATTTGTCGACTGACAATGGGTCTTCCCGATCATTTGTCACGGGCCCGTCTTGCCCTCCTTCATTTCATCAGCCATCTCGGTGTCCTAAGGCGGGTTATGCTTCAGTCGTCATCATGTCGTCATCATTCTCCGGGGCATTGAAAGCTTCAGGTACCAAAGAGACTTAACGGAAGTAGGTAGGAGACTCATCTTTTTCACTGTTCTCTTTAATGTGTCTCTTATAGGGAGTGGACACTAGACGCCGTAAGCACCCCAAAATTCACCTCAATTTTTCATATGACAAGACGTCTGCCAGTTTTTTTTTTTTATTTATTTATTTATTTATTTACACAAAATTTTACATAGTTACTCATTATGGGAACACCACTTAAACCACTGGGGTTTGTGTGTGGTGTGATCTACTCATTAATTATCGTATTTAAGTTAGCAATAGCATTATTTTAAATATTCAATTACATCATTAATAAATCAATTACATAATATTCAATGGTATTCATGACATTCAAAAACATAATTTTAAAATTCAATACAATTAGTAGGTACATTTCTCAAGAACTATTCCGTCTTTCTAGTTTTTCTGTAAAGTGTGATTTGAGTTTAGCTTTGATATTAGTTTGACTGATCGAGTCTCTAATGTCGGGAGGTAAGGTGTTTATTAATCGCGTCATCATGTATGAGCTCGTCCGCCGGCCATAGCTATTGTTTGCGCGCTCGGTAACCAGTTTACCTTGCGCCATTCGCCTGGTCACTACAGGGTGATTGATTTTTTGACTGTCTTTGTAGTCAAAGAACTGCTCTTTGAGGAGGCAATAGTTGACTTTGTCAGTGACTGGTAGTACTCCGCAGTGCCTAAAAAGTCGGAGATCATCGTCGTTATGGTTGTTTTTGATCTGAGTTGGGGCAATTATTTTAAGTAATCTAGTCTGTAGTTTTAGGATTAAGCTAAGGTATGTGCTATAAGTACGTCCGTAGCTGGAGAGGCCGTAAGTTATTACTGAATCTCCTAGGGCATTGTAGAGCATTAGGCGAATTTTATATGGTATTCGATTCCTTATGATCCAAAAAACTGCCAGAAGCGATCTCAGTTTATCACAAATGCGTTCTACGTGTGGACCCCAGTTGAACTTGCTGTCCATCACCAGCCCCAAGTATACGTGTGTGTCGACGTTTTCCACTAGACCGCAGTCGCAGCTTCCAGCGTCGCAACTACTATGCATGCAGGCGTGGGAGTGGGCAACAATGCCAACCTCTGTCTTGTCCTTGCAGTAGGGAGACTTTATGTGGAGTAGTTTGGTCTTCAGGGCGTTTAGAAACAGTCCCGCGTCATGGCACCATTTGGACAGGATGTTAAAATCGGCTTGTAGTTTGTTTTTTGCCACAGTTACGTCCTTGTCAGCCACTATGAGACACGTATCGTCAGCAAATTGATAGGTGGTGCTCTGTTCAATTGGGATGCTCATGTCATTAACATATGTTAGAAAATGTAGTGGCCCTAGGACCGATCCTTGGGCTGTACCTTGGCTAGTAATGATGTCTTCGCTCACTACATGATCGATTTTGACATTATATTTACGTGCCTCTAGGTAGTTTGTGCACCAACATAGTACAGGACCTCGAATGCCACAAGCGTCTAGTTTGGCCACTATTTTGGTGTGATCCAGAGTATCAAAAGCACGCGAAAAATCAATAAACAGAGCAAGGACTTGTTTTTTATCATCTAAATGTGCGTTGATGTCGTCCGTAAATTTAAATAAAAGTATAGTCGTACTTTTTTTTGGGTTGAAAGCCGAATTGATTGAGATTTAGTATGTCGTTATAATGGAAGAATTTATGTAGTTGTCCACAAACAAATTTTTCACAGATTTTATCTATTGAGGAAAGAAGTGTAATAGGACGGTAGTTGCTCATCTCGTCAGTTAGAACAGACATAGCAAATCTCCTATGTATGAGTCATAACAGCGACTGAGCAGTGGTGCAGAACACCAATAACACACGAAGTAGGTGCATTTGCTGGGTCTACTAAATGGTCTGTTTGTGGACATCAGCTGCCGGTCGGGGGAATTGACGTGAGATTCTTCCCATTCGGCATCGCATGGGTGGTTGGTTTGCTCTTTCAAATATGGGTTTTAGGTTATGCTTTGTAAAGTATACTTAGCAAACAGCTCGCTATAAGCGAGCTCATCGCAAACGTACCACTCGTTACTACCACTACAGAGCACAACCTAAATACAGCGATGACCTTAATTCGCCAATAGCAGGTACTTATTTTTACCGGACTCACCATTTGGTTCGCTGTTGTAGCTCAGCCATGTACCCCAGGCGTTCAATGCCTCCTTGCTGACCATGTACCACTGGTGGCTTTCATATCTCCATAGATTTGAAGGATCCCATACAAAGTCAGCACCAGGTTCGTATATATCCGCATATCTTGCGTGACAGAGAAGTCTCAACTATAAATAACATAACATAACATAATATAACAAAGAATCACGCCTTTTTCCCATTCGGAGCGCAAAGGTTAACAATAAATAAATAATATTTTTTCCAGCCAAACGTCAAAAATTCCGATCTACAACTTCGTGTCGGGCCCCCAGAACCCGCTGACCTGGGGTGAGCTCATCGAGATTAACCAGAAGCACGGCATCGACAAACCTACTATGAAGTCTGTGTGGTGAGTTGCAAGTCCCTTGCTGTACAGTCCGAGCCCACACTAGGATAATATGTGTCGTGGGGATTCATCGCGTTCTGCGGGTTCTGATTAGAGCCCGCTGATATACCACTATGAAGGCTTAGATATAATAATAATATAATAACCTTGGACAGTATTTACACACATTGATCTAGCCCCAAACTAGGATTCTTTTATCTGTATCTTGGGTACTAGACAATGATACACATACCTATATAGATAAATATTATACTTAGATAGATGAACAATCATGATTAGGGTACAAACATCCGTTCTCATGAAACAAACATTTGCCCCCACCGGGACTCGATACCGGGACCCTTGGCTTCGTAGGCAGGGTCACTGCCGACTCGGCCATTCGGGTCGTCATATATAAGGTGACTTTTAATTAGCTGGCCATAAATTGGAGATGATAGCACCTATCATTATGAACAACTTTCCCAAAGAAGCATATGGTCACAAATAAAAAATATTTTTCGCCCCTTAGTTACATGGACCCAATCGATCAAATTCCAAAAATAAAATATAATGTACCAATATCTTTATGGTTAGTAGAATATAATAATTTTCGCTATTTTGACGACCCGAATGGCCGAGTCGGCAGTGTCCCTGCCTACGAAGCCAAGGGTCCCGGGTTCAAGTCCCGGTGGGGGCAAATATTTGTTTGATGAGAACGGATGTTTGTACCCTAGTCATGGTTGTTTATCTATCTAAGTATAATATTTATCTATATAAGTTTGTGTATCGTTGTCTAGTGCCCAAGATACAGGGAATCCTAGTTTGGGGCTAGATCAATGTGTGTAAATAGTGTCCAAGGTATTATTATTATTATTAAAATCAGCTGATAACACTTTACGATGGGAGACCCAAAATTATGTTTCGTGTACGACCGTATGTTTCTTGGGCTAACTTGTTCATAATAACAGGTTCTATCATTCCCCAAAATGTGGTCAGCTAATTAAATGTCAACTTGTATAGAATAGATTAATTACTTATGGGAAATATTAAACTGCACTTCAAAAATACTGATTTGCACAGCAAAAAAGGATTAACAAAAACACGTTTCAAATATTTAATGAGTACTTGTATTTTTGTTTGCAAAATAGATTTTTAGTTATAACACTAGTAAAGTGGTGAAGGTGATTTGATGTAATAAACATTGATATTAAGTTGCAACTTTTGATAGAAATATTAAAAATGATATGCAATTGGATTGATTAGTGTGCAAGTCAGTATTTTAGGAGTGCCATGAGAATTTTAGTTTTAATTTATGGGTGCACCATAAATTAAAACTAAAATTCTCATGGCATCAAAACTCAGTTAAAAATTTCCACTACTTTTGATAAGACTCATTATAATTTTAGTTATGCTTGCTTTGAGTGACAAGTGTTTTTTTTTATTTACAGTCATTAAGAAGTTATGCGCATAGTTTATTAGTGACAGAATTTAGTTTGCACAATGTTATTTAGAGGTGCAACTAAAGATTCCCCGAAGAATATATTTTAAGAGATAATCTCGCCTTTATTAATATGTTGTCATTGAATGTTATATACGTAATTAATTAAATGAATGGAGTCTATGTGGTGAGTTAAAAAGAAGGTCTATCTATCTAGCATATATATATCGCAACTTTTGTATCAGTTGTCAGAAAACCTCTCATTTCTCTAAAGAAGACGTGTCAAATCCCATACAAAAGTAGGTTCAGCGCGAACAGACACATTTAGAGTAGAACGAGATGCTAAAGATTTGTTATATCATCGTCTGCCTAGTGCCGTGTTGGTTCGACAAATGACTTCTCATATAACTTGTGATGCCATCTGATTGGATTAGATCATAAACTTGTATTTTATTCCAATTGAAATTTCCAGGTACTTTGGCCTAAACCCGACGAGTAACTACTCCATGTTCCTCTTCTACAACTTCTTCCTGCATTTCCTTCCTGCTCTCCTGGTGGACGGATACTGCGCGCTGGCCGGCAAGCCGAGACGGTGAGTGACTATTTAGTTTTTAATTCATTATTTTTGTACAATTGTGCTGCCATCTGTTGGTTGGGCCACTATTTTCTGGTACGACTAGTGCTGCCATCTGTTCCACTAATTATTTATATGTCCGCGTCATCTGATAGAATCTGTCGGCTTTTTATTCTACCTTATTATAGCTACCGTTTCGCCCCTACTCAACCAGTTACTCAACACTCTATTAATTCATACCAAATTTTTTCACCTCTCTCATCCCCAGAACGCTAAAACTCTACTCGAAAGTGATGAAACTCGCCAACATCCTCTTCTTCTTCTCGACCCGCGATTGGAAATTCTGCGACGATAACGTCCGTGGTATGTGGGGCTCGCTGACTGAGGGGGACAAGGCGGTGTTTCCATTCAATATGGGAGATATTTCGTGGGAGTATCATGCGGAGACATTCCTTCTTGGTATGTGGCGCCATCTAGATTTTAATGTTTAAATTTAGATAAGATCTTTTTCTTATGTATACTTACCATCTGCTGATGTTTATACAATATTTTTTGTATATTTGATTAATGACTAATGAATTACTTATTTTTATTTTTGTTTATAAATTGTACTAATTATTATGTAAAAACTTCAGTCAGATTATATTGCATAGCCATTTTATCTAGGTTTTGGGGTTTGGAAAAGTTTATTTGGGGTATTATACTGGGCAACTTTTACTTGACCTATTACCAATTAAACATTTATTTTTTCCAGGGGTTCGTGTGTACCTCCTGAAGGACGATCTCTCCACTTTACCTGAGGCTCGGAAACGGTGGAACAGGTAAATAATAAATATTAAAAACTCATGCAGCACAGAACACGTCATCGAATTAGAACACGTGCTCGGAAAATTAGTTGTCTACGGAAGAAGTTAATAAACCTCCTTTTGGGCATCGCCGCAGGCGGGTAAAAAGAAAACAACCAAGAATCTATGAAAAAAAAAACAAATAATTAAATAAGAATATGGTCGGAAGACTTTGGCCTATTCAGATGGACGAAGAATAAAAAAAAACTTATTTCGTTTGGAGTATTTTACCAAAAACAAACCAGCTTGAATAAAATAATACATATAAATAGTACAGTTTGGCATTTAATTAGGGAAAATGATAGAACCCATCTTTCCCCAAAAAACATATGGTCGTAAATGAAAAAAATTGAAAAATTACCCCAAATCAGCTGATTACAATTTACTCTGGGAAACCCAAATATTTTTCCGTTTGCGACCATGTTTCTATGGGAAAATTGTTCATCATTATGGGTACTATCAGTCCCAAAAATATGGTCAGCTATTTTATTTTAAAAAACGTCTTAAAATCAATGCGCCTGTAAAAAAGCCTTCGAATGGCGGAATCCGTGAGTATCAATTGAAAATCAATGATATTATTACCCACCGATGAGGGGTTATCACAAAATCAAAAATCACAACGCCACCTAAGAAGTTCTTCTTCAAAAATTGGTAATAATAGATATATTAACCATGAATTTCTGTTACATGAATGAGTGAGACGATACCTACCGCCATCTTGTTTTGAATACGGTAATTAGTAAAATAGGGTAGTAGTTTCAAAATTTTTGATTATGGCGCCTGCGTATTATAAAATAAAGGAGGTGTTTTTTTTGACAGATGTCATTATTATATGGCATAGTTCTAAAAAATTTTAGATAGAAGATATACCTAACCAAAAATACAATATTGACACATCTACCAAAAGCTTCCAAATGCAGTCGGGTTTTTTAATTATTGTTTTTTTATAATTAAGTTGCATTTGTTTCAGAATGTACTACATGCATCAGGTCCTGCGCATAGTCACTCTTGCTGTAGTGCTCAGTATGGCTTATTATCTGTACAAATTATTGTCAAGTGTGGTTTTCGGTCAGTAGTACATTTCTAGACGTAAGTACTATTACACGTAGTACGTGTTATGTTAGGATAAACCTTATCTGTTACATAGATCGTAAATTCTGTGCGTGAAAAATCTTTTCTTTTATTATTTTTTATTTTATTTATTATAATAAGAAACAAACAGTCACCTTCGAAATATTCGACTATACAGGCATGCTGATCAATTTATAATTGAAGATTATAAATTGTCAAAATTAATAAAAGGTAAATTTACACAAACCTTATTTATATTTATCTGGCAGTCATGGTTTATCCTTGTGAAACAGGCCCTTAGATAAAATACCACCAATCGACCATAATGTTAACTCTACTGCTTGCTGATAAAATTTCTGATGTATATATATATCACTATAAGGCTAAAGAATATTTGATATTCAGGATGTTACAGAAAGTTTCACTTATAAGATCAACTTTATTGTTAAATTAAAATTTAAAAAACGCACCCTGAAATAATTAGTATTGAGTATAATGAAACGGAATTTTATAGGATTTTTACCATTAATTAAGAAGAAGGTCAGTGTTGTGATATTTTTTTATTTTTTATTTTTATGATAAAATTATGACATAGTATTCGAAATAGATTTACTTTATACTTATTTATAATTTTATTCTTGAGTCTGAAAATTATTATTGCCGGATCATTATTGTCGTACAAAAGTAAACTAAGTATTCGTAAAATAAATTGCAAGTGTTTCATTTTGTTAGGTTTCATTGTGTTTTGGTAAAATGAATTCCTTATTTACTAAATAATTTCTAGTTAACTTAGACTACATTTGGCGTCGAAAAGAACTTTGAATACAAAAAGTATACTATAGCCGCGTAGAACAGCACGTTCGTCAAAACAGCAATTATTTTCATCCTGAAACAAAAAAATAACAAGATTATAATAACATCAGACCTTTTTCCAGAAGAGTAGCAGGCAGGCAGAGACCTCCACTGGCTGATTTATTCCCATCCACCTCGTTGGCTCTTCCCGGTTATCGTATGTCGATAGCACACATCTTCAAACGTCCTCCGGGGAATATGGCAGATTAAATCGTGGGACGGTGAAACTATCCTACGAACTTTAAAAGGTCCATAGATGTTTTCTTTGCCCATAGCTTGTTTAATACGAGAATATCTTGTATACTAGAGATGACGGAAGATGAACTCATGCGAACTGCAAGACTGCTCAAGCAGGAATAATTAAGGCTTGTGTTTAAACGATTACCAAAAACGCACCTATTTAACTACCAATAAATTCGAAATGACAGCCAGAATGGATACATGTCCACCAAATTGTGTTTGGATAAATGATCACCAAACTTCTTTTTGTGTTTTGTGTACTTAAGTTTATGTTTTAAGTATTTTTTGTTGTTCTTACATGTTCAACCTAACACGAAGGATAAAGGATAATATAATCCATGTTGGGTATCTCTCTCGTCGACCGTGGCCAAACGTCGAAATTCGACGGAAAACAAAGGTCGCAGATGTAGGCAAACGGATGACGAGATTGAAGTGGAGATGGGCGGGACACTTGGCTAGACGGGAAGACGGACGGTGGACCAAAGCAGTCACAGACTGGTGGCCACGGGGAGAGACAAGGCCATTGGGCAGACCACCAGCTCGATGGTCCGACGATATCATCAAGTCGTCGGGATCCCACTGGGTGCGATTGGCACAGGACCGAGGAGATTAGCGCTTTAGAGAAGAGGCCTATGCCCAGCAGTGGGTCGATGTGGGCTGAATATGATGATGATATGATGATATAATTATTCCTGCTTCCTACACTGAACTGCAAGAGGTCCAGTGGACAGTCGACCAGCCTGATGGACGGATGACATCATCAACTAGCAGGTAGGCAATGGATGCGGGAGGCTCGGACCGGAGTTGATGGCATGTTAAAGTAGAGGCCTTTACCTGGGTAAACTAACTAACCGCTGGCGGTTAGTGAGCTGATTGATTTATTACCGTCTCATATGTCGCCTCGCTTTCGGTATATCTTCGTCCTTTTCCTTCAGGATATGACGTCGCGCCGATAGCATGGCCGCCTCGAAGTAGTCTGTCAAAATGAGACCTGTAATGATAGTATAATATTGAACAAGCTGCATTTATAATTTCCATAGTAACACGGCAACCACCACGCACACGATACGAATTTACGTCATCGCAGGGAAGCAAAATGGCGAAGCGGTTTTACATTTCTCTACGATGAATTTCCCAGATGGGGTGGCACAATTACCTTCAACATCCATCTTATAAGCCTCTCTCTCTCCCGCCGTCATCTTCCCTCTCGCAGTCTGCAAGTTCCCCGACCTGAATTTCCACTGCTTGTTGGTGTAGTACTCGAAGACATCCATGCCCTTACTGATGCGACGTTGGACTCGCATCAGGCTGAAATGATCGTGCAGTCATTTAAAATAAAAATAATAATAAAAAACCGATGAAGTGCAAGTCTAACTCGCGCATGAAGGGTCCCGTAACACCGTACAATGAATTTATGGTAGGGATGGTGTGGAGTAAATAGTTTGGATTTTACATAGCAAAATGTTGTTTACAAAGTTATTGGTGAGGCTATTTTCACACTGCGTGCGCGTAACCAGGTGCATTCATAAGTTTGTATGTGGTATTGAAAGAATTGTTTTATGGGAGCCCCCTTAAATATTTATTTTATTTTGTATTTAGTATTTTATAGAATTATCTGCGGGCTGCTGATCCAGCCTCCAGAGCTTTGTCACATGCGCGGGGGGCTTCCAATAACAAGCCGCATCGCTGTAAGCGCCTTGTTTTCGCGCGGGGCCAACACCCCCGATAGTGAAGACTAAACTCGAGTAAACTTTGACAATTTCATACAATTTATATGGAGTTCTCAATTTTATTTGAGTTTATGCTTAAATCGCCGTCTAGCTAGTCGACCTAAGACCCATACAATTTATATGGAGTTTTCAAAGTTCTTCAGAGAATTGTGTCGACTTAACTTCTTAGTAGAGTGTCTAAGTGGCGCCTGAGACTATATTGAGATTCTATTATTTTTAATAAGAAGAATCACATCTTTGGTAAGCTTAGAAATGTGCGTCACCTAGCGATAAAAGGTGGAACTGCGATAAAATATTCGACACTTACATCGGTTTGTATCCAAGAATGTATAGTAAAGAGTCGGCCAAAACCGCTGGTATCCAGTGGTAGAGTATTGCTCTGAGGTAGTGCAGCCAGTAGTACTTTGTCATTCCGCCTGTTGGGTACCTAAAATAGGAATAATTATTAAATAGTAGTTTATGTGACAGCCTAATTATGTATAGTAGCATCCACTAGTTTATCTAAACACATATCATAAGCTCTCTTTGATGTGTTCAGGAACCGCATGTTCGACCGGCATGGTGGCATTGATCATTGGTCTCCAGTTGTTTAGCTTGTTCTGTAGTACCAACTTCACAGACAAACTAGGGGCGGCACACAGGCGAGCGTCGGCGTTCGAAATTTGAATGTTATAATTTGACAAATTTTGGTACATTATGGTCATAATCTATCAATATTCAGATAAGAAATGAGTTGTTACCAAGAAGTTTATTATTATGCTGGCCGTGACGTGTGGTTTTAGGACGCAGTAAAAAGGGTTTATGATACGTGTGTAGATAAACAATATAACACACCTTTTGAGAAATTAAAAACAAAACAATATGAACCCCCAAAGAAAATATAATCACAACGGTGACACCTATGGCTTTACCCACAAAGGCACAGTTATAGTTACAGTTATATATTCACAAACTTTTCTGGCCCGGTGGAGTAGCTAATGTCATTTGGCCATTGAACCAAGTAGCAATGCTATCACCGGATCAGATAAGTTTGTGGATCATACGTGTGCTTACTCCTTTCTTTTTTTTTATTTAAAAAAGTAATGGAAGCAATTTCAGGTACTCTAGCGTTCATTTGTAGGCGAGTATCTGCGGATTTTGAAAATAATAATTTTATATTATAAATAAAGGAAGATGCAGCCTTATAAATCACTCACTCCCTCCCCATTGAACTCTTGCGCAACGCAGACTTCATAGATTAATACAGGTTGTACACAGAAATGCGTTGTCATATTTTAACGGTTTGTTAAAACTCAATATTCAAATAATTTATTGCAAGTAGGCAAACATAATGCACTTTTACCAGTCAACCACTTACTTAAGTTTCATATACATGGAGGAAAATAAAAAATAAATCAAATATGACCAACTAAACTAATAAGTAAACTGATTATGGCTTTATTTTGAAAAAGGAAATTATACTTTCAAGTGGATGAACCTCGCACAGGAAAAGAAAATTCCATTAACTCTATCAGTGCTACGCCTGTCAAAGAACTCTACGAGGATGTAATTGTTTAAAATTTTCTACCTGATTAAAATAATCTAATCTTTCGACAATATAATAACATCGTATCTATAAGTGCCGTAAGATGGCTCTAAATAACAATTTTAGAAAAGAAATAATTACGAACAACCAAGAGCTGTAATGAACATAACTTGTGAGAAACCAGACTGGACTAGTCCCCCCAAGCAGCACCCGTTCACGAGTATGACTTGTGCACCAGCCATCACAGCAACCCGCAACACAGAGCCGCCCCGAAAGCATATTAGTGAGCAGTACCATAAACTTATTAAAATTTATTAATTGTTATGAATCATCTCGCATATCACTTTTGTTCACTTAATTTTTACCAGACTATTAGATTACATTATTGCAATTGTAAAAATTACGGTAATTGTTATTATTATGGAGCTTGGGGCATTGAGGTCATACATTTTTCTCTTTAACAGGCACGAAAGAAATTTATTAAGCAAAAGATTCATGAAAATAAGTACAGGGAATATAAATAAGATATTCATTCTAGTTCAAGACGTGTGGGACTGCCGCTGCATCCTCATATAGGCCTGTGCGATTCCACCTATGGCGGATGTTTTCTCTTTAACATAATCATTAATGGTGTAATAGACTTTAATTATGAGATTAACCTAAATAAATGTTTTAAGCCTTTGCAGCGATATCTTAGGGATATCTTTCTAACCAACTTTAACTATAAAACCGATTTGATCAGAGCAACTTTATTTTTCACTTCCCCATGCAAATCAGCTGACCGCCCGGACCAAAATGTATGAAGAAGTGAAAAATAATGCTGCTCTGATCAAATCGGTTTCATAGAGACAGTTGTTCAGAATGGAGCCCCTAACAACCCCCTAAAATATGCTCTGAGGTAGTGCAGCCAGTAGTACTTTGTCATTCCGCCTGTTGGGTACCTAAAATAGGAATAATTATTAAATAGTAGTTTATGTGACTGCCTAATTATGTATAGTAGCATCCACTAGTTTATCTACACACATATCATAAGCTCTCTTTGATGTGTTCAGGAACCGCATGTTCGACCGGCATGGTGGCATTGATCATTGGTCTCCAGTTGTTTAGCTTGTTCTGTAGTACCAACTTCACAGACAAACTAGGGGCGGCACACAGGCGGGCGTCGGCGTTCGAAATTTGAATGTTATAATTTGACAAATTTTGGTACATTATGGTAATAATGTATCAATATTCAGATAAGAAATGAGTTGTTACCAAGAAGTTTATTATTATGCTGGTCGTGACGTGTGGTTTTTGGACGCAGTAAAAAGGGTTTATGATACGTGTGTAGATAAACAATATAACACACCTTTTGAGAAATTAAAAACAAAACAAATGTGAACCCCCAAAGAAAATATAATCACAACGGTGACACCTATGGCTTTACCCACAAAGGCACAGTTATAGTTACAGTTATATATTCACAAACTTTTCTGGCCCGGTGGAGTAGCTAATGTCATTTGGCCATTGACCCTAGTAGCAATGCTATCACCGGATCAGATAAGTTTGTGGATCATACGTGTGCTTACTCCTTTCTTTTTTTTAATTTAAAAAAGTAATGGAAGCAATTTCAGGTACTCTAGCGTTCATTTGTAGGCGAGTATCTGAGGATTTTGAAAATAATAATTTTATATTATAAATAAAGGGAGATGCAGCCTTATAAATCACTCACTCCCTCCCCATTGAACTCTTGCGCAACGCAGACTTCATAGATTAATACAGGTTGTACACAGAAATGCGTTGTCATATTTTAACGGTTTGTTAAAACTCAATATTCAAATAATTTATTGCAAGTAGGCAAACATAATGCACTTTTACCAGTCAACCACTTACTTAAGTTTCATTTACATGGAGGAAAATAAAAAATAAATCAAATATGACCAACTAAACTAATAAGTAAACTGATTATGGCTTTATTTTGAAAAAGGAAATTATACTTTCAAGTGGATGAACCTCGCACCGGAAAAGAAAACTCCATTAACTCTATCAGTGCTACGCCTGTCAAAGAACTGTACGAGGATGTAATTGTTTAAAATTTTCTACCTGATTAAAATAATCTAATCTTTCGACAATATAATAACGTCGTATCTATAAGTGCCGTAAGATGGCTCTAAATAACAATTTTAGAAAAGAAATAATTACGAACAACCAAGAGCTGTAATGAACATAACTTGTGAGAAACCAGACTGGACTAGTCCCCCCATGCAGCACCCGTTCACGAGTATGAGTTGTGCACCAGCCATCACAGCAACCCGCAACACAGAGCCGCCCCGAAAGCATATTAGTGAGCAGTACCATAAACTTATTAAAATTTATTAATTGTTATGAATCATCTCGCATATCACTTTTGTTCACTTAATTTTTACCAGACTATTAGATTACATTATTGCAATTGTAAAAATTACGGTAATTATTATTATTATGGAGCTTGGGGCATTGAGGTCATACATTTTTCTCTTTAACAGGCACGAAAGAAATTTATTAAGCAAAAGATTCATGAAAATAAGTACAGAGAATATAAATAAGATATTCATTCTAGTTCAAGACGTGTGGGACTGCCGCTCCATCCTCATATAGGCCTGTGCGATTCCACCTATGGCGGATGTTTTCTCTTTAACATAATCATTAATGGTGTAATAGACTTTAATTATGAGATTAACCTAAATAAATGTTTTAAGCCTTTGCAGCGATATCTTAGGGATATCTTTCTAACCAACTTTAACTATAAAACCGATTTGATCAGAGCAACTTTATTTTTCACTTCCCCATGCAAATCAGCTGACCTCCCGGACCAAAATGTATGAAGAAGTGAAAAATAATGCTGCTCTGATCAAATCGGTTTCATAGAGACAGTTGTTCAGAATGGAGCCCCTAACAACCCCCTAAAATATGACTACACCTTTCTGTTACAGCCTGTAAAATGCTGGAAATAGAGACATCACTAGAGACATCTACTGCAAAATGTTGGAACTAGCATAATCCAAAAAGCTCACGCAGTTTTAGTCTTCAAAAATTTCGTTAGTTTTGAAATAAGATTGGCGAAGTTAAGATTGAATAAGGGTGAACTGGATCGTTGGATGCGCTTGCACAGGAATGCTAGGATTGACGCAGTAAAAAAGGGACCTGCGACCTACACCCATCAACAGGTCGATGTGGGCTTAGCATAATTATGATGATGAAGGGTCAACTCACCACACAACGTTGTCCAGAGGTATCTTAGTCTCAATCAGGCCTCTGCCGATGTCCATGACTTCCTTCCAGGTGATCTGGATCTCGTCTGATGACGTCAGGTTCATCACCTTGTAATGACAGCTGGAAAACAAACACTTGTATATCATCACGCCTTTCCCTTAGGAGCTGGAAGATGCACGTTTTTGCACGCACCCTGTGATTTCAAGCAATCAATCAAAATTTCTCTATTTTCCACTGTGGAAGAAGAAATTCCCACAGATTGTTATGTTAGATCTAACTCTCACTGATTGTTTAACTAGTACAAATAATAAATATTAATTATTAGAAATAATATGCAGGAATAAATAAATACAAAATGATTTAGCAAGTTCTGCGTTAAGTTAGATTAACGGCATGCACTATTTTCATTAATGTAGTCTTTAATATTGAAATTGCTATTTTTATTGACCGAGCGAGCGAAGCGTCTCCGTTACAGGATTGGGCAAAAATGCTTTCGTTTGTCCGGATGTTATCCTCTACAGGCCATATTTCTCAACTGATTATCGTGAATTTTTGTGAACAGGTTCGATACTTAAATACGATATTTTTTTCGATGCGGTTATTGTAATTTTTTTATAATGGCCGAGATTAAATTTAAAATTTTGAGTCCGAACATCTTGACTGATTTAACAAATGAGGTCTCGTTGGATTTGTGAGACCGTGAGAGTAAAAGGCCATATAATTTTAATGAAAAGTCAATAGGTTGGGGCTAAGACCGTAAAATGTTGATTACACTGTTATTGGTGCGGCTACTTTCATACCCCATGTATGTAACCAGGTGCATTCATAACTTTGTATGTGTTATTAAAAGAAAGTGTCACTCGCGAGGTCTACAGCTCACAAAGCTGTCGTAGCAATATCGTAGAATTGACTATATCATGAAATAACCAACCATGGTTGAATTAGAACTTTCATTGAACCATGGACAAATAAAACTAGAGGACTGACAGTCATAGAAAAAAACGTACCCTGCTAGAAAGCTAAGATCCTGTATTATTTCTAGATGTCGCTGTACCACGCTATAGATGCTGGGTGCTTAGGGTGACGGCGTAATATAATCCATAGTAATATCGACGAAAAATCAGAGATGGCGTAAGCGTAAGGCTTGTTTCTTCTTAGGAAATTAACGCTTATACCTAAAAAATAATCTGTCGGGCCCAAAATTGGGCCACGATTACCTCATTGCTTGGTAATAAAGTTCAGAACGTATGAAAGTTAAGATACCGGCTCCCGTTCGCATCTTTCCTAAATTAAGCGCGCCACCACGATACCACCTTTACTTTACATATAGAACTTTTGAACTAGTAGCTCTATCTAGCAATATACATTTAAACTAAAAATTGAATTACGCTTCAAAGTACGTAGGTTGTTTGTCCTCTAATTTTATTCGTCCGTGATTGAACGAAGAAATATTTTAGGGAAAAGGCTGCGGTAACTTAGGTGAAGACTTAGTATGACACAAAAAACACCACCGTAGTACTGAATACATATGCTTTTAAACAGACTTGTTTTCATGAAATTCAACCCTTCCTGATCATTTCTTGAAATAATTGACTATATCATGAAATGGTTGGCTATTTGAAATGATCAAATTCTGCGATATAGCTACCACTGAGCCACTAGTATTATACTTTATCCACTCTATTAATGGTTCCTCAAAGCCTATACATTTTTGACGTTTGCAATGAAAAATATTGCTTATTCTGTACGCAATAAGGAAATGTCAAAAGACTATTAATAGAGTGGACAAAGTATAATGATTTTCAAATATGTCAAATGGCAATTTCAAAATCTCCAAAGGTATCCTGTTGTAGTAGAGAACTTAATAAGTCGCACCTTTATCCGTACGGGAAATCTCAAATATGTTGTTACTATTCGTTGGAGTAGGGAACATCCTTACGGAGAGAAAAATTAGAAAAATGTAAAGAAAACAGCCAGAAAATCAAAAAATAATTGAGACTTCGGTGGGTGGCTCACCCAACAAATTCTGCTTTCGTGCTCTTTGTTCTAATGGATTTCACGCTTGCTTCTCACACAAGAGATGCAGGTTCGATTGCTGACCATGTACCAATGAGATAATTAATTTATCTTAAGTACATTATACGGACGTTCTAACTGTGAAAACATCATGAGAAAACCTTCATGACGCTAGCCATCTGTCACGCAAAATGAAGTATTGAATAACTGGCTCAAAGTGGGCACAATAGTGCCTCTGCCACCTCGTATGGGAAAAGGCGTAATGGTATGTTACGTTTTTTTCGTCTAAAATTAGAAGCGGCTATTTCTCTTGACCTGACGACGTCTGTCGGGTCAGCTTCAGCTGTACCAGATAAATCTAAGGCTTCAGGGTAAGCCCTAAACAATACCAACAAGGCCTTGCTATTTGTACCACAGGGGGTCATAGAGGCACAGTTGCCTTACCCGTTCTGCAAATAGTCCCAGGCGGCCAACATTAGTACATTGACCACACAGTCCACCGGGATGAAGTCTGCATATCCCGAGTCATCGCCGTACATCGTGCGAATCACACCTTTTCCGGCGCCTGGAATGTTTTTTTGTTATTAATAAATCATTTACGTGTATTAACTAAATTCAAAATTCAAAAAGAGTTTGTTTCCATTAGAAATACATAGGTTACATTTGGAGAATGTCAAATCTTAAATTAACGAATATGTAACGTATAGGGAAATACAGAACTCCATTTGAATTCCAGCTTTATACGTTATTTTTTACAGAATTGGAGCAAACACCTTCCCAAGCTTTCTTGTCTTCTACATATTCTGATATTTTGTAGTAAGCCTTTTTACATAAGTAATTTTTAACAACATTTTTAAATTTATTTACAGACAATTCTTGTAACTCAGTTGGGGTTATAATATATGTAGCCCATTAATGGGGCCCAACGAGGGGCACAGGCCTTTGCCCGGATACGAGTAAGATTGCGCCATATTCAACCACGCTGGCTCAGTGCGGGTCGGTGGTGGGATAGTATGGAATAAATTATAAAAAAACAGAGTTACGACACGAGGTTTTCAGATGCACTTTGGCGTCCATATTTAGCCGGTTCACGCGACAGAGGTAAGCCCATTGCCGCAGCTATCGAGATGTGAAGGAATATACTAGGTGAGACTGCCCCATTACACCGACTACAGAAAAGCTACAATATGTGCGAGAGTTCCCTGGAAATTGATATCTTGAATAATTGATGTCTTTAATAATAACTTAAGAGGTGAAATACTGCATCCTACAGTGAACCAATTCATCTATTAATAAATTAACTAATTAACAATAATTATAAATAATATTTTCTCTGAAACATTATTACATAACGACGACGGGCCGAATGGCCGAGTCGGCAGTGACCTTGCCTACGAAGCCAAGGGTCCCGGGTTCGAGTCCCGGTGGGGGCAAATATTTGTTTAATGAGAATATCTAAGTATAATATTTATCTATATAAGTATATGTATAGTACCCAAGATTCAGGGAATCCTAGTTTGGGGCTAGATCAATGTGTGTAAATAGTGTCCAAGGTATTATTATTATTTCGTTGCATCAAATTTTTTGTAATGTAAATTTGCATGCATTTGCACGTCTTCCTCTTTCTCAGGGTTCCATACCCGAAGGGTGCCAAACGGGACCCTATTACTAAGACTACGCTGTCGGTCCGTTTGTCTGTCCGTCTGTCACCAGGCTGTATCTCACGAACCGTGATAGTTAGACTGTTGAAATTTTCACAGATGGTGTATTTCTGTTGCCGCTATAATAAGAAATATTAAAAAACAGAACAAAATTTATATTTTGGGATACTCCCGTATGGGAGTACGTATGTACTTGTATGTAGGGTGACACATAATAATTTATTAGTTTTAACGTAGAATACAAGTCTGTTACCATGAAACCAGAGTTTATGGTTATGATCACTAATTTTAGTGATCATAACCATAAACGCCGCAAGAAAAGACATTTGTCTTTTCTTGCGGCGGCTCTGAGTAGCGGGTTGCTCGCCTCCCTTAATTATAGCACTTTTGTACACTCAATTATATTACCCGACTATTAACCTCGTGAATACCACCGGCGTAGGCTAACGCCACTTTTCCGTTAGAGGTTTCAAATTTTATAACCATGGCATAAGGTTCAAAATCGGGACCCGTCCCAACTACCCTCGGTTATTGAGAGGTTAAATTACATTATTGCATTTGTAAAAGTTAGGTTAATTATTGTTGTCATTATCAAGGAGCTTGGGGCATTGAGGCCATGCAGTTTTGTCTTTAACATAGTCATTTATAGTGGAATAGGCTTTCTTTATGAGATTAGCCTTAATAAATGTTTTAAACCCTTGCATGGTTAATTGATCAATTCTCTCTGGTAACTTATTATAAAAACGTATACAGTTCCCCATAAATGAACATTAACCTTCTGCAGCCGAAATCTAGGCAAATTCAGTTTATTTTTATTTCTAGTGTTGAAATTATGTACAACGCAATTTTTGAAAAATTTGTGAATATTTTCCGAACGTACAATAAGTTTTCATATATGTATTGACAAGCCACTATAAGAATATGGATCTCCTTAAATCATTCCCGGAGAGAATCGCGGAATTTCATATTATATATGGAACGAATCACTCTCTTCTGCAGCACCAATACCGATGGTATATCGGCGAATGCCATATGACATAATGCTGTGAAAGTAACTGAAATATACTAATCTGGCAGTGGCTTCATCAGTAGACTGTCTAATTTTTCGTACAGCAAAAGCTGCTGAGCTCAATTTTCCAGCTATATACGATGTATGAGGACCCCGCTGCAATTGTGAATCTAGATTAATACCCAAGATTTTAGTCGACTTTACCAGGTCTAAAGGTTCGTCATTCATTACAATACTTAAAGTGGGTTCCTTTCTGATATTGGGTAGCGAGAATTTCACGCATTTGTTTTTTTTAGAGTTTAACACTAAATTATTGGTAGTGAACCACTTAAGAACTAGCGTGCTTGCTTTGTTAAATTGTTCTGGGTTTTAACAATCTTAAAAATAAGTGAAGTATCATCAGCAAACAAAACAATATTACATAAGTATTTTACAAAAAAGGCAAGATCGTTAATATACACCAAAAACAAAACGGGCCCAATATTGAACCTTGAGGGACACCCATTGAGATGAGAGATCCAGATGACCTCTCTTCATTCAAATCAACTTTCTGGATTCTATTACTAAGATAAGAGACGACAAGTTCGAGAGATTTCCCCTGAACTACATAATGCTGTAATTTACATATAAACGTTTCGTGACTAACGCAATCAAATGCTTTGGAAAGGTCACAGAAACACCAATTGCATCTAGTGACTTCTCCCAAACATCAAAGATATGCTTTAAGATCTGCATCTGTAGTGGAACTCCCTTTAGTGAAGCCATATGTCTCACTATGGAACAGTCTGCTTATATTAAAATAGGTCAATATTTATATTAAAATGGCTTAAGATATTTTTTTTCAAATATTTTACTTAGAGCGGGGAGTATTGATATTGGTCAGTAGTTAGTCAGATCACTTTTATTACCGGACTTATATAAAGGAATCAGTTTACTATTTTTCATTACGTCAAGAAAAACTCCTTCATCAACATAACTATTCAAAAATATAACAAGGCATGGAGCAATTGAATCAATAATACAAGTATTTCATTTTTTGTTGAAATTCGCCAAAGATTCTTGGTGTTTTTAATATTAAGCAATTTAAATGTCTTAACAATCGTGTCTATGTCGCAGTTAGGTGGTTAACCAAATTACCAACTGATTTAAATCAGACACTTAACTAACTCTCTAGACCATTAATTACATACCGCCGTTTAACCAAGTCACTAAAATTCCGAAAAGTGAGTGAGTTGTCTAAACGTTCATAGGCAACAAGACATATACAATATAAATATTTTTTATGTGTGCTCAAGTTTATGTTTTTAATATTTTTTGTTGTTCTTACATGTTCAACCTAACACGAAGGAAAAGTAAAGGGGGCTTCACTTCGCTAACCCCCTTTACCCTTCACCCAAGCTACCGCAATGTTTTGTCCTGATATAAGCTGTGCAAATCAGCTTCAGCTCAGATCAGCTGTTGTCGTGACGCCATCTTGTTTTCCAACACGCTGGCTTTCGGTAAGACAGATTGTTAAACATTTTCGACGATGCTGTATTTAAATCAAAATGCTAGTGACTTGGTGAAATGTCGGTATTTAATTAACGGTCTAGAGAGTTAAGTGTCTGATTTAACCAATCAACTGCGACATCTACATTAATATGTCTTAATTTAAAGCTGCATTTATGCAGTTAATACCAAAAAGTTACAATAGATGTCACGAGTCTCTTTATTAGATTTTAGGTTTATTTAAGTCATTCTATGAACTATTTATAGATAATGGCTCGAGAATTCAAAATTCGGTTGGTGTAGCATGTGATATAACAAAGTTCCCAACACAGTGAATAGTTTTTATAGCATTGTTTGTCTTTATGTGTTCTAATAAGTTTTGTTCTGCTACTAAGCAACAGATGGCGCTACTTTGTATAAATATAATCCGGTCTAAATGACGCCGCTGTCGGAATTGGCACAAGTCTTATTAAACTAATAAAACAAAATAATAAATTTCCCATCGATGGGGACTTACCAATTAATAATCCTGTTGGTCCGTTGATGTTATCTGTCCATCCTGGCAGTGGCTCTTTGTATATGGGTACAACTGAAACAAAAAATAGCTGACATTTTTGTGGTAACCAAGAATGTTGCGGTCACGGCCGCCAGGCCGGCTAGATTGGCAGCGGAAAAAAAAGAAAATGCTGACAGGGGGACTTTTGACTTGACTTTTCTCTTGGCATCTTAACATCGTAATATTTTTCGAACATTGATATAATTTATCGATTCCCTTCTCACGCTGGGTCACTGCCCTTCTTTAACATTGGGAATAATACCATAGCCTGTAAATAAACCATTCCTCATATCAAAACCCTGGGCTCTAATTTCCGTGAGACGTGCTGATATGCGTGAAGTTAGGAGTGCACTGGCCAACTACTGCTTACTGCTACTACATATTAATCAAAATTAGGCCTTTCTCGCATTTCGATACGCGCAGGCGACGACATTTTTAAGTGACTCTCAAAGATGCCACGATGACGTATACCTATCTCATTTATATTTAATGCAGGCTCGCACCAGTATCCGTGGTCGTGATGCATTCAAATGATGAATTATTTAACATCGTGCACATAGGTCTGCCTGTTCTGTATCTTGTATATCCCAGGTTTGCTGGAAGAAACAAACGCCTTCGACAGGTCGCAAAAAACTCCGATAGCATCCTGTGCGGCCTCCCATGCAGAATAAATATGAGATATAAGGGTAATACCTGCATCCGTAGTCGATTTACCCCTACTGAAACCGTATTGTTTGGCGTGGTGTTGTTTTGTACGGTACTAGTGGCTCTGTGAGCTGTACTTTTAATAATACATACAAACTTAAAATGCACCTGGTTACGTAGGGGAAACCATACTATCATTAATTCATTGGCATACCATGTGCAATGATTGGCCCGGGTCATTCATTGTAGAGGAGCTAGTATAATCATTATGGCCAAGGCGGCCAATAATAGTGACTTTGGGTGATTTTTCCTAAAATGAGAAAAATATGGTTTATCATTACATTTTTTGATTTAAAACATTAATAATAATAATAATAATACCCCAAGACCCCAAGGAATAGTCCTACATAATTCATTAATCAGTTGCGATTCCATCCTCAGAGGAACATACGTTTAAAGTGAGAAGTTTGCTAAGAGGGCCAATCATTATACTTACATGGAGTACAAAAGTAGCCGCACCAATAACTTTGTAAGCAACATTTTGTGGTCTTAAACCCAACCTATTGAATTTCACTAAAATTATATAGCCTGTTACTATCAAGGTCTCCATAAATCTAACGATACCTCATTAGTTAAAATCCGTCAAGCTGTTTGGAATGTATTTTGAAATTAAAAAATTCGCCATTTTTTAAATATTACAAATAATGAATAGACAAAACAAATATATTTAATTATCGAACCTACTCACAAAAATACATGAAATTCAACCTCCATCCAGGATAACATCTGGACACACATCAGGACATACGAAAGCATTTTTGCCCAATCCTGAAACGAAGACGCTTCGGCGCTTCGCACGCTCAGTCAATAAAGTATGTAAGCAAATGTATGTAAGATACTTCGTGGCGGGTGTCTTCGAATCTCATGTTGCCTATGCTTACCGCAACAAGACAAGGGCGTGATGAGTTAGGGACAGTGACGAATTAGGGACAGTGGTGAGCTAAAGTGGCGAGTTAGGGAGAGTGACGAGTAAGGGACAGTGGTGAGTTAAAGTGACGAGTTGGGGACAGTGGTGAGTTAAAGTGACGAGTTGGGGACAGTGATGAGTTAAAGTGGCGAGTAAGGGCCAGTGGTGAGTTAAAAGTTAAAGGGCCAGTGCTGAGTTAAAGTTGCGAGTTAGGGAGAGTGACGAGTAAGGGACAGTGGTGAGTTAAAGTGGCGAGTAAGGGCCAGTGGTGAGTTAAAGTTGCGAGTTAGGGGCAGTGGTGAGTTCAAGTGGCGAGTTAGGGCCAGTGCTGAGTTAAAGTGGCGAGTCAGGGCCAGTGCTGAGTTAAAGTGGCCAGTTAGGGCCAGTGCTGAGTTAAAGTGGCGAGTTAGGGCCAGTGATAAGTTAAAGTGGTGAGTTAGGGAAAGTATATTGGTTTAGTATCTAACCAACAGATGGGCGCAGCATTATAATGGGCAGAGTCGCCATGGCCTCCTCGATCAGCGCTTCAGACAACGCCTTACTGTAGGCGTAGGTGTTGGGAAAATCGCCGAGTACACTGTAAAAAATATGGTAATCATTATCATTAACATCAAACAATATGAATCAACATAAAGACGGTGTTTTCATACTTGAGTTAAGTGTTGAACAAACACATTTCACGACATTCCGAAAGAATCATGCAATGCAATTACCGCAATAAGTTATAGATACTAGTTGAAACACTCACGCACTGATTTCCACTCAAAAATTTTTTAATCGTCCTATTAAATAACATTTTTAGGCTTTTGCCGTATTTGACGAAGTTCCTGCACACAGATTGTTAGAGCGTCCGCCACACTAATTCCGCCATTGTGGTCTATCTATCTATCTATCTATATAAGTCTATCGCTATCTATGTATAATATTTATCTATATAAGTATGTGTATCGTTGTCTAGTACCCAAGATACAGGGAATCCTAGTTTGGGGCTAGATCAATGTGTGTAAATAGTGTCCAAGGTATTATTATTATTATTGTTTACTACTTATGCCCGGTTCCTATATTTAAAAAACGATCCGTTTTAGTTACGAATGGTAGTTAATTCTACGAGGCGTAAGCTAAAACCGTTCCTATAACAAACGTCTCGTTATGCAACCAACCGACGGCTGGCTACTAACGGATGGGAGGGTTACCGGTAACGGAGCGTAAGCGTATTGTATGGAGATGTCACTTGGTTGCGTTCCTATGAATATTTTAAACGTCAGTAGACTTTCCAGATAACTATTCGTAATGTCACTTGGTTACCCCTCAATTTCGGTCGGATAAAGTAACTATTTCGCTGCAATTTTGAATTTAAAATGTCCAGTTCATCAGATAGTGACAGAGAAGTCTTCGATATTATATCGAACTCCAGCGAGACTGACTCAGAACAAGATAATAGGCGTGCTAGAATATATAAAGAAAGAGTAGATTTTTTGGAGACGCTGGATTTTTACGAATTTCAAGTGAGATTTCGACTCGACAAAGAATCAGTTGAACAATTACTCCTTGAGATTCATCCACATATAAGAGTTACAGGAGCAAGGTTAGTATCTTGGAGGCATTTGTATTTATACACCCTCATAATTGGACCTTAGTAAACATAACCTAAATTATGTATTGTTCTTTTAGGAATCATGGGATATCTCCACTGCATCAGCTATTGTTGACGTTAAGATTCTATGCTTTAGGAACAATGCTGATATCAGTTGCAGACTTTGTAGGTGTATCTAAAACGTCAGCTTGTCGCATTGTGCGTGATATTAGTTTTGCTATTGCTAAACTGTATAGCAAATATATTTATATGCACTCTGACACAGAACGAGAGTTTTATAATATAGCTCGGTTCCCACGTGTACTTGGTGCAGTTGATGGTACACACATCAGAATAGAATCACCATGTAGGTATCCATAAAATGAAGTACCTAGGTTGTTACTTACATAAGTATTTATAATTTCACCACTATTTTACTAGCCTTTTTTTCAACTAGGTGCTCAGATTGGAGAAGAATTCAGAAACCGAAAAGGATACTTTTCCTTAAATGTGCAAGCAGTATGCAATGCCAATCTGATTTTCATGAATGTGGTGGCTCGTTGGCCAGGCTCCGCTCATGACGCGACTATATTCAACTGTTCAGAATTGCGTGGTAAAGAAATACGACAATCTGTAAGTAATTATTTATTTACTTAATTGAAATAATAATAATAAAATCATTTTCACTTTTCAGCACAATGTGAAAGTGGATTATTTGGCAAAAAATGGTTGCTTGGAGATAGTGCTTATCCTCTGAAGCCTTACCTTTTAACACCACTACAACATCCACAAACACAGGGTCAAATGTTGTACAATGAAGCACATATCCGAACAAGAAACTGCATTGAGAGGTAGTCTTGATTTTGGGTGAATCCACTCTTTATTAAGAAAGACCTTTAGGTCAGCAGTCCACTGATCGATAAAGACTGTAAACTGTAAAGAATAATGAAAAACATTCTTCTGTTTTTCATTATTTATATTACGATATTATTCGTGTTGTTTTTTTTTGTCAGTAAATCAAAACTATTCCTAAGGCATTTAATTATTAAACTGCAGCTATTATTACATATTAATTATTTGCTTTTAGATGTTTCGGTGTTTGGAAACGGCGATTTCCTGTTGTAGCTTTGACTTTGCGTCTGAGTCTCTTACGAGCTCACACTATAATAATAGCTACAACAGTGCTCCATAATATTTGCCGTTCAAAGAGTTTAGTTGATGTACCACCAGAGATCGAAATTCCTGATGCAGAGGCAGTGCATGTATCCAATAATGCTGATGAAATTAATAATATTATGGAAAGAGAACTATTGGTTACAGAATATTTTAATATGTGAGTATTACTTCCACAGCTGAGCTCGCCTTTGTACATGTTTTTTCTATCTTATGCTATCTTTATATCATGTCTGTATAATAAAGAAATTACAAATTACTTCAAAATGTACTTAATGTAGGCCGTTTCCTTTGTATTTGTTTCATTTATTAACATTAATTTATTTTCAGTTTAAACTAATGAAAGATGTGATCAAGAGAAGGAGCAAAAGTGGACTGCAAAATGTAATTAGTTTCCAATGAAAAATAATAATGGAAAAGTAATAAAATTGAATTGTTTTGTTTTAACATATTTCTTTATTTTAGTTTACAATATGTAACTGTAAGTAGATAAATCAACAAGAAAATGAGTTTAAATTATTATTAATGAGTTCCTTACTAGCTAACTCCAATTTCAATATTTTTATTTCTATTTCTAGTTTTTCGGCCTTTTTTTCATAATATTTAGCAATAGCTAAATTACGTAGGAGCCGTCCCTCATCATCTTTTTTCGTTTTTTTGGCTGAAATAAAAAACCTCATATTAGATTACACAGAGTTTTGTATGGTACACATAAACACTGCTAATATAAAATACTGTAGAGATTTTACCTTTGTTTTGCAGGGACTTTGACATTGAGGTCATCCCATAAAACTGCTTCGAATCTGAAGTTCCAGCTTGGGAACTAAAGTCCATTTTCCTCTTTTTTGCTGAAATATTAAAGAAAATTAGGTATTTACATAATTTTAGACTTATACTACATATAAGGCAATAAGGAAGGAATAGGAGGGATACCTACTTGTTCTTTGAGGCAGAAATGATTCATTTCCATAATCTGAGTCGTCTCTTTGGTGGATTTCTCTCTCAATTTTTTCGTCCGAATTGTTGTTATCCACTTCGAAGACGACATTCTCAGTAATATCCACTCCATCTCCACCAAATGGAACTTCAAAGCCAGTGCAAGTGGCTCCTAAAACACCCGTCACTTTTTCCAGTATTTCGTCTGGTGGAAAGAAGTCGGGTTTACCACCACCAGTCTACAACAAAATGAAACACAAAATTTGTTAGTTTATTTTGGATATTGAGTTTAGATGTTCTGCTTTCAATCTTCATTGCTGAATGGGTTTTGATTGCAAATTTATACCAGAGATAATTGATAAAAAAATACCTTCAAGTTATTAAGTCTAATGTTAGCAGCTCTCTTACGAGCTGCTTTTTTTAAATTATCCCATTTTGCTTTTAATTGTTCTTTCATTCGTGGTATTTGACCACTCCTTGAATTGAAAGTCTTGGTCAAACAAGACCAGCTTTCTTCTTTAAGTTTGTTTGAAGCTGCGTTTGTTTCTTTGGTGGTTAGGATGGGGTTGCTATGGATCAGGTCCACAAGCAGGGAAACCTCATCCCTGCTCATGGCCTTTTTTGCTTTCTGTAACAAAAATAAATGCATAATAATAGAAGTAGCAAGAATAAGAGGAAGGCTGCCTGCGCGCTGGTGTAGCCACACGCAGCAGAACAGAACAAATGGGAGATCACTGAACAAGCTCCGTACCAACAACCATGACGGTCACGATCCTCAGCCATGAGGGAGCGACTACAACGAAAGAACCGACAGAAATATCCCTGAGTCTTAGCCCTGAATGAAGATTTAGGTACCGAGGCAAAAACGGTGCATGTCTACTAGGCGGCAGACAAATTTGTAGATAAATCAAATGGGAAGATGATGGGTACTCACCGGCGTAATATCCATTTCAAACGACCAACACTTTGTATTCTTTCATGAATTTGTTGACTAGAAGAAGAGAAGACTGAAACGTTTTGCAGCACCCGTAGCATGTTTACCCCCGCGCGGGGTGTAGCGACGCGACGAGGGAAAGTAGGAGACAGACAGAGCTATACGTTCGAAGTAACTCTATCCCTCACTTTCCCGCGTCGCGACACCCCCCCCCCCCCCCGCGGTCAACGTGCTAGGGGGATTGGATATATATTTCAAATGATGGATGACAATGTCAAGTCAAATGTCATTGACGCGCGCTGAACATTTCGTTATTGTTATTTATTTTATATGCATTCTATTAACTTTGGTAACTCTAATAAACATCATAAGTTTAGAGAATTCTAAGATCAATTCGTATGTAAATCTAATTTATTACGGCTTGAACTTTATCTTATTATAAAATTCAATCCTGCATATAACGAAACGCACATCTCTGAGTGAAGAGGGCGCGTCGGTATTTCAATGACATCTATGGCCAACGGACGTCCGTAGGTAAAAGGTACAGAATGTAAATTGTGGAACGGTATTAACGACTCGTAGTTGGTTAGGGAAAAACGGACAGTTACTTTTACGGATGACGATCCGTTAAATATAGGAACCGGGCATTAGCTCAACTATACGAGCACAGACCGTAAGTATTCTTATGCCTATGTTTGATACAAGTCAAGTTGAAGTCCAATCGAGCGAGACTGTTTTGTGTCCAAAAAGACAGCCTGGATTTTTAAAATGGTTTGGGTTGGCAAATACTTCGGAATACGATGATATCTGACAATTGACATTCATGAGAACAACCTGACTTTTCTAGTTTATAAAAGTCGTTTACATAAAATGGATTTTGTTAGAATTTTCAGATATATTCATATTCTTCATTGCACAGAAATCATAATGGTAAGATAACAAAACATTTTATCGGCAAAGAGCTTATCTCTAAAGAGAGATTTCTACCATCAAACCTAGGCAGGACAGGAAAAGTAGTGCAACAGGAGATCTTCCTATGTTAACCGCAGTTCATCGGGCTTAAACATAAAAAAAAAATTGTCTTTGTATGTACCTTTAACAAAGCAATAAAGTTGAAAATATAAATCTTTGCCTGATAAAGACTACAAAAAAACTCACTTGATGAGGTTAAGGGACTCTAAGGTCTCTTCATCGAAGGTTTCCATCAGGGATATGACCTTATGAGGGTCGGCTGGTGGGGGGTACATCCGCTCCTCTAGGACCTACGGACATATTATACAAGGTGTTAAGAGTTGATGCCAAAAATTTAATAATCCCCTATCCTAAAAATTGTGGGATTAGAGTAATTTAGGTTTTAAACTTTAGGCATAAAGTTATTAATTACGAAAAAACTAAAATACTTTTTGGCTCGATCTTTTTGAAGCGTTCGTGGCCTAGCGGTATTCGCACATCGGAAACGACCGTGCGGGTAGCAACATCTGGCTGAGACGGGTAATGGATGGGTGTCCGTTTCTATGTGGCATTTGTTTCGGGCTCGTCCTTGTTTCAGATGACACGTTAAGCCGTAGGTCCCGGCTACTATCGCTACTCGGTAGTAGTAGTCGTAAAGCTGATCAGAGGCCTTAGGGCAACTTGAAAACATCCGAAAGTTGGGTTGGCCACTAGCCCGACACCCCTAAATCCAGTCGCACTGAGCCAGCGTGGTGGAGTATGGCTTAATCTTACTCGTATCCGGGTAAAGGCCTGTGACCCTCGGTGGGGACATTAATGGGCTACATTCATTAACTCAAATAATAACTGTAATAATTACCTTCTGATCCAAATGGCAGTATGCTGTCGAAACGTGGATGAAGAGCTGAAATCAAAGTCGCAAATTATTTTTCATCGACTATTTCCAATTCGGTTGCATGTTTTGTTTTATGTCTTCACGTCGAAACTGTTATTCATTCTTACGAAACTTGATAACATGACCTTCCAGTTTGGTACTATTAAAAAACGGATTTGTCCAGTAATTTGCTTTCTGAATAAATACAGTGTCCCAAAATTAGCACACTGACACCGGAGGTAGATGGACCCAAGACGCATTGAACAAGCCTAACATGCCCATAGAAAAGTTTTGTGGGTTTTGTTGCCGAATAAAATTGAGATTGACTATCAACTGTCGTTATTTTACATTACTTATCGACTAATTATTATTTTTTTCATAATAAGTAACTATTGTTGAGGGAGTACACATAAAAAAAGTAAAATAAAGTGCATTTAAAAAAATCTCTGATATGGTGATTTTTAAAAATGACTAAAACTGGTCGTAACTCAAAACCCACGAAACTTTTCTATGGGCATGTTAGGCTTGTTCAATGCGTCTTTGGTCCATCTACCTCCGGTGTCAGTGTGACGTGCTAATTTTGGGACACCCTATATATAATGGGATCATGCTGTCATCCACATAGATGAACGAAATTGCGTATTTTCGCCTTCCTTTGACTTTTCAGGCGCGTTTACACTCAAGATGCATTATTAAGTGGAGCCATTCTTCATCTTTTTCTTGTCAGTGCTTCTTTTTCTTTGCCAGTGTCAAGAGTATTTGAAAGTTCACCAATTAGTCAGGTTCTGTATCGAACCTGGAAATTAACGTCTTCCGAATAATTTACTGCTCATTAGCACTACCCGGGAGGACTTCAAGGGCTTTAGGAACCAAGTATTTCCTTCGGACGTGAGGAACTGCCTCCCGGGAGCATCTGTCAACAGTAGGGAGGACCAGGGCTAACCGACGGTCTCCCTTCCTCTTCCAAGTGAAACAAGGAGAACAAAACTGACGCATAGATCTATCCCTACTGTTGACAGATGTCAAATGCGACCTCTAAGTATGGCTCCACTTTAGCTTTAACAAGTGCCTCATATTCATGTACTACTTATGTGTAGCCTTGATTGTCAGAAGACAGATTTCGTTGCCTCGTTATCGTGTATTTAGACGACCTTCAAATCCTGCATGACCGCGGGGGAATAAATAGGGCTTCAAGACGGTTTATTTTTTCACTTTGTGAATAACTTATCTTTTACGAGTACAGTTAGAAACTGAAAAATTTGGGCCAGTCTACATACTAGAACAGTATGCCGTCCTACCCAGCCAAGGCAGAGTATCTTATATTTATGTCACCGTAAGATTCTCAAAACCGGTACTTGATAAACTAAGGTTTTTTTTTCTCATTAGTTGGTCAACTATCGACAGACGTAATCTGTAGGATGCAGACCAACTGCTATATGCTCTTGCTAAACAAACGTAATGGGCATTTCCAGACACCTACGGGGAAGATAATTTTGTCGGTGGATTATACATTGAAATGGTTATTCTTAAAGCTGGACCAATATTCTGGTACAAGCTGATATTATAAGTCCAGGTTCAGCAAATTCCTTCACAAAAGTAAGTCATGTGACCAAAACACGTTGTATGGGCCACCCCGTAGTGTGTGTCTTGAGATGGTTCCCCATGAAGTAAAAGATGAGAAGTCCATTTTTATTTGTTTTTTTTTTGTTTTTGCTTTATTACTGTAGATATTTACATATACTTAGCAAACGTCATTTTTTGCCTCTTCTCTACATTGGACCACTGTATCAAGTCAAGTCAAATCAAAGTATATTCCGACGCAAAAGGTACATGAGAGATTATGGAGACTTATTTCCCGTAAGTTGTGGTTACGTGGAGAGTTGATTGTATTCAAACTAAAATGCCTAATTAAATCGATAACCTAAACTCGCTAAGGAAATAACATAGCTGACGTTAGACCGATTAAGTAGAACGCGCGTGAGGCCGCGGTGAGTAGGTCAAGTGTGAACCGTACACAAGTCATGCCCATCAACGTACAGCTGCTAGTCTTCATATTCTTCTCCGAGAAGCCTACACTGAGAAACGCGATAATAATGATTTATAACAAAACTACGAAGACTGGTGCCAAGAAAGAACGAAGTCGTAGACCCTTCATTTAGAGCTGCTTTTGTTACGGTGCATGGGGGCACTACGCAAAGCCTATTTCCGGTTTAATGTGGAGGCATTAACACTAATGATGCCTTGGATCTTTGCTATAGATCATACGCACTACTCAAGATGGCTCCTTATTTATATTTATCTAGGGGATGAAATTTAATGACCACCAAAAAACAATCGTTAACCTAAACAGCGTCATCATAAAAATAAATGAAACCTGTACCAACATTTTCGGGCTATTTAAGTCATGCCTGCACTACAAAAACTTTTCAAAACCCAAAAAAGCCACGCGTGCACCAAATTTTAAGTAGCAAAGTTTTGTGACATTACTCCCCAAATATATCACTACGTTTGCCATAAAATGTATGGGTAAATGATCACCAAAAGTAGCAGAAAATATCAGGGGCAAAAAACTGCGGCAGCTTAGGCGAAGGGGTTGGGGGTGAGCGAAGCGAGCCCCCTTTATCCTTCGTGTTAGGTTGAACAAGTAAGAACAACAAAAAATACTTAAAATATAAACTTAAGTACACAAAACATAAAAAGAAGTTTGGCGATCATTTATCCAAACACAATTTGGTGATCATTTACTATTTCTGGCAGTCGTTTCGAATTTATTGGTAGCAAAATAGGTGCGTTTTTGGTGGTCGTTTAAACATAAGCCCTACTTTTCTACGACCCATTTTTGTTTAATTTACAGCTAAGTTTTAACTGCTGAAATCGTTATTAAACATGCATTTTATAATTTTTTACTTACCAAAACTACTATATACAACTGCCGCTTTAAATGGTAGCTAATAAATGAATGCAAACTAATGTTTTTTTTGTGGCCGTTATTTTATTGAAAGCTCTAAGAAGCTTAGCCTTTAGTAAACATTTTACGGTAGTATCGGTGAACCTTTAGAACTTGATTTATATTTTTTGGTTAAACAATGATTTTTATATATTAATTAACTTTATTAGGATAAAATTGTGCAACATATTTGGATATTTAAAAAAAAAAATGCGTGTACATATTTGGTGCATGCGTGGCCTTTTTGGGTAGCTCAGTGATTATTCTTAAGATACTTGCCTTGTTTAAGTTAGCAGACTTTACGTTTATTGGTGATAATTTCATATAAAATGGGGATTAAATTCTGGTAAGTACTTACGATTTTTTGGGCTTTATATTTCATTATATCTGGTGATTGCTTAAACCTAAGCCTTTACCTAGCAGTAATGGTTTATCTGTCCATGTTTTATATTTATAAAATAACATTTTTGTTACCAACCACTACACTATTTATGAAAAAATATATTACAAAATAAACAGACAAACAATCACATTACCAACAATAAACATTTCTTCATCGTTTTCTTGCCTTTTTCTTAATATTTACGGTTGTCGCAGTATTTTTCCTTTGTTGTTCCTATAATGTTGGTTGCGCTGCTATATCACAACGTGTAAATGATTTTCTTTATAGTAGTTGTTGTATGACAAGTATCCAACAAGTGTATATGTTTATTATCTATATTAAAAAACTCTTATTACAGTATTTTTATTTACGAATGGAAATGAAGATTTTTGAAACATATGATGATTTTATAAAAAATAACAACCTTGCTATCATTTTATGAAATTGTTTTGATGTATATTTTTTGTATGAAAACATACTTTTTCGCCTTCTAACCGCAACCGCATGGGTTCTCGGAAAAATTCTAAACGTTACTCGTTCGAAAAGGCTTATACTTACGAACCGAGAAGTTTAAGGCACGAGCCGCAGGCGAGGAATGGAAAGGAAATGGAATTAGAATGCGGAAATAGCGAGAAATCTGCTATTTCGGCATTCCAACCTCAAAATAGTAACTTCGCCGCTTGATTTTGGGATCTCAGACGGAAAAATTCTATTCCTAATATAAGTCAAAGTCAAAGTCAAAGTACTTTATTACTGTAGATATTAACATATACTTAGCAAACGTCATTTTTTGCCCCTTCTCTACATTGGACCACTGTGGGAGAGAAGGGCGTAGAAACTCCCACAGATTGATTTTTAGATCTCTTTTAAAAATAGGTTGTGCTTAACTAATACAAATATGAAAAATTTAATTGTTATGATTGATAAGCAGGAATAAATAATTACAAAACTATTAACAGCATGGTCTGTGTTGAGCCAGATCAACCCCATACAGTCCTGTCATTTAAGTAATCTTGAACATTGTAATGTCCCTTTTTCGACAAAGTCGCTATAACATGCTTTTTTAAATTGCTCAAATGGCAATTTCAAAATCTCCAGAGGTATCCTATTGTAGTAGAGAATGCACTGACCCTTGAAAGAATTGCTAACCAACCTTCGCGAGTCTAAAAAGGGGCGCACATAGTCTGTGATTATTTCTTAGGTTAACATTACAGCTATCGCTAAGTTTGGAAAATGTTGTAAGGTTCTTGCGTACATACATTATATTTTCGAAAATAAATTGACTAGCTACTGTTAGTATGTCAATTTCTTTAAAAAGCTCTCTTAAGGAGTCTGTTCGTTTTAAATTATAAATTGCGCGAATAGCTCTTTTCTGTAAAATAAAAATAGTTTGAATATCCGCTGCTTTCCCCCACAACAAGATACCATACGACATCACACTATGAAAGTAACTAAAATATACTAGCCTAGATGTAGCCACATCCGTGCTTTGTCTGATGTTCCTAACAGCGTAAGCCGCAGAACTTAATTTACCAGCCAATTTATCTATGTGGGGTCCCCACTGCAATTTGCTATCAATGGTTATTCCAAGAAACTTCGTATCATTTACTTATTCTAACGTGCTGTTGTCTAACACTAAACTGGTCTCAACTTGCCTGACATTTGGAAGTGAGAATTTGATACACAATTACCAGCGTTTAACAATAAATTATTAACTGTGAACCAATTCAAGGTTAAAGACAATACACCATTAACATCATCAAAATCTCCTTTTTGTCTTTCAATTTTGAAGATCATTGAAGTATCATCAGCAAACAACACTATGTCAGTTAATTTCTCCACCATGAAAGGCAGATCATTAATATATACCAGGAATAAGAAAGGGCCTAATATGGAACCTTGTGGAACGCCAATTTTAACAACCGATCCATCAGATTTTACGCCGTTAACGTAAGGTATGATCTTAGTAGATCCAACGCTTTATTTCTAACTCCGTAATGATTTAATTAAATTAATAGCGTATTATGATCAACACAATCAAACGCCTTCGACAGGTCGCAAAAAACTCCGATAGCATCCTGTGCGGCCTCCCATGCAGAATAAATATGAGATATAAGGGTAATACCTGCATCCGTAGTCGATTTACCCCTAGTGAAACCGTATTGTTTGGCGTGGAGTTGTTTTGTACGGTACTAGTGGCTCTGTGAGCTGTACTTTTAATAATACATACAAACTTATTACACAATTACCAGCGTTTAACAAAAAATTATTAACTGTGAACCAATTCAAGGTTAAAGACAATACACCATTAACATCATCAAAATCTCCTTTTTGTCTTTCAATTTTGAAGATCATTGAAGTATCATCAGCAAACAACACTATGTCAGTTAATTTCTCCACCATGAAAGGCAGATCATTAATATATACCAGGAATAAGAAAGGGCCTAATATGGAACCTTGTGGAACGCCAATTTTAACAACCGATCCATCAGATTTTACGCCGTTAACGTAAGGTATGATCTTAGTAGATCCAACGCTTTATTTCTAACTCCGTAATGATTTAATTAAATTAATAGCGTATTATGATCAACACAATCAAACGCCTTCGACAGGTCGCAAAAAACTCCGATAGCATCCTGTGCGGCCTCCCATGCAGAATAAATATGAGATATAAGGGTAATACCTGCATCCGTAGTCGATTTACCCCTAGTGAAACCATATTGTTTAGCGTGGAGTTGTTTTGTACGGTTGAAGTATGAGAGCATTTGATTGAGTATAATCTTTTCAAATATTTTACTTAGTGTTGGAAGAACAGATATTGGTCGGAAATTTGAAGGATCACCCTTATCTCCCGACTTGAACAGAGGTATCAGTTTACTGTGTTTCATGAGGTCTGGAAAAGCCCCATCGTCAACACATTTATTGAATAAATAAGCTAAGGGGCTATAACTAGAATTACTGAACCAATGACTTTGACTGACCCACAGGTCTTCCGTATTTTTTAAGTTAAGTAATTTAAACGTTTTGACAATGTCCTGGGGATATACATGATGAAATTTTAAATATACATTACTGACGCTAGTGTTATTTTTTAATAAAGTCTCTGCTTCATATGGAGATGAATTTAGACAGTCTGTTGTGAGTACGGGTACATTGGTGAAGAATGTTTCAAAAGCTCGAGCAACATCAGCGTTGGATTTAACAACATCATCACCTATCTTTAGGCAGAAATCATTGTCCCTTGGTATAACTTTGCCAGTTTCGCGGTTTATTATTTGCCAAACTGTTTTCATTATATCATTAGAATTTTGAATTTTTCTGTTAATGTGTAAAGTTTTTGCAGTTCTACAAACCAACTTGAAAGTTTTGGAATATTTTTTAACATAGTCATGAAATTTTCGATCAAAGTTATAGGTTTTTTGATCATAAAGGTCATACAAGATAACTCTACTTTTACGAATTCCAAACGTTGCCCAGTCATTAAATTTAGATTTACCGTTGTAGTCACTGACTTTCTTTAATTTGAAAACTTTATTGAATTCTGTCTGAATAATGCTGAAGAAGTCTGAGTAGATTTTGTTTGGGTTCTGTTCATTAAAATCCGGTACTGGCAACTTTATATCTAAGTTTTTCGTATATGTCTCTAGTCTATGGGATGTAATAGGCCTATAAAATGATGGACCAGTCTTATCCTTAATAGCAATTGGGAATGAAACTGTTTGACCACTGTGATCGGAAGGTAAGCAGTTAATTACACTTTTACTTGTGAATGCACAGTCACAAAATAAATAAATCTACTATTTCACTTCTCATGCTCGAAAAGCCCTTCTTTACGCTGGATGTAGGCTGCATAAAATCGCATAGGGACTAGTGCATAAAGTGTTGTCGTCATCTAGACCACTGAGTCTAGATTAATAATCTAGACTAAGACAATTGAGCCATTTGGCCTGAAAGACGAGGTGACTGCATTAAATAAATTTGTTTTTTTAATACATTTACTTTAATTTATTTGCATTCTATGTTGCATGGTAAAAAAATAAACTAAAAACTAATAAAAACAAGTATGATTAACAAAAACATTAAAAAATCCAAGTATGACTCGGGCAGTATCGCTAACGGCTTAAGTTAAAAATGACATGAAGAAATTTAAAAAACAAAAATTAAAAATACAGTGGCGGGAAAGAGACTTGTATTGACTTTAATTTAGTTGTTTTCTTTGCAAAACTAGTTGTTTTACAAAAGTTAATAAATATGTCGTCAAGTGAAGAGAAATAATGCTTACGTCTGATTGTTACCTGTGAGTTTTGAACAGACATTACCGACTAAATCCATGCAAATTTATCTTAAAACGTATTAAAATTTCAAGCTCTGGAGAAGCGGTTTACATTTTCAGAAGGTATTTTTTACATTATCACTGTTTCATTTTCTCGCAATCGAAGTGAAAATCAGGGTGTAAAACTCGGTGAGAAACCCCATTTTACCCTCGACTTAACTCAACCAAATCAACGTCTCGGGTATCTTTGCGTGTTTTATGCCCTTGCTGTACAATCTACTATTTTATGTGGCAGAAATGAACTTCTAGCGTCTGTGCATTGCGAAAGCGATACAACACTTACTGATCAGCAAAAAAATAATGATCGAGTTGCCTTTTTTGACCCCCTTCATCCACCACCCTCCCGGGGCGCCCCCGAATCGAAGCTGACTTCCCTCCACATCTGACAATGATCGTTTTAGGTCATTCTATTCATGCTGAAAATTTCATAATTCTACGTGAGAGGGAAAAATTGTTTCTGTGATCACTTCTAAATGGCGGTATTATTAATGGTGTATCAATAAATATTTAATTAGGTGTTGGGAAATACTTCCTTCAACAATCAATGGATAAACTGATGCTTATTTGTAACAATACAAAAAAAAACAATTACAAGCACTAGTTATTCAGTAAGGGAAATAGATTACAAAAACTTCAGATAAAGAATCTACTTAAAGTGGACCAATTGTCATATATGTCATTATCTTGTGCACAGAAATGGCTGCGGGTTACCAGAGCATCCTGCATAAATATAACCTATAGTGTACGAGCCCATCACATCACATCAGTAAATATTGCACTTTCGGCAATTTACTACATTTTAGGTCAGCTGGTGTACCGCCGTCAAGCGAGCATCCCGTTCTCACTATCATTTACATAATACATCATTCATCCTACTTTTACCAGCCTTGCAATACAGTATTTCAGTCATATCACTCTCATAGTTCCGGACCCCCGGTACACGTAGACTTGCTCCCCGCGTGTGCCTCACATAGCCATGTGTCAGAAATGATCTTTAAATTTGGAAGTCCCGCAAAACGTTACTTCAGTTCAGGAAAATTTTGTCTTAATATGTACGTTGTTCTTATTTCTGAGTAGGTACACTATGTTCATAAGTGAAGTGAAGGCTGAAGTTACGCCCATAAGTGTTTTGCGGGGTTTTAAAATTTGAAGATGAAGTAACTCAGTGATAGGACATTAAATACCACAATATATGTAAAAGGAACACGAATGTAAAATAATGTGACAGAGTTGATTACGTCCACGTAAGAAAGACAAGAGAGCAACCAATGCGCTCGATTCAAACTAAAAGGCTGGTATTTAATCGCTCATCAAAAATTATCGCTGATTTGCACAGCAAAAAAGGATCAACAAAACACTTTTTATGTTTTAAATATTTTATGTGTACTTAAGTTTATTTTTTAAGCATTTTTTGTTGTTCTTACATGTTCAACATAACAGGAAGGATAAAGGGGGCTTCGCTTCGCTCACCCCCTTTACCCTTTACCTAAGCTACCGCAGCATTTTGCCCTGATATTTGCCGTGCAAATCAGTATCTTCGATGTGCAGTTCAATATTTCCCAAACTAAAATAACTTAGCGCCAACATCACCACATAAAAATTGTTTTAAAATAAACGAAGCCAAAATTTTGTCAAAAAGATTTTCTAGAAGAGTTTACGAATACATTTTGAATGCAATTCCGCAATGAAATCCCCTTTATCAAATACTCAAAAACGTAAACTCAAAAATCAAATCTGTAGATAACTTTATAGTGAACTTAATGTAAACATAAATAAACAAATATTTTTTATATCATCAGTCGAAATGAGGTTGGATGGAGGTGGGATATATCCTACCCCTCTTCTGGGAGGAGACACGACGCTATTCTAGTTTGTCTTACCTCAAGATTGGGGCATGTTTTTGCTAAGTCCAACATGCATCTTGTGCCGCGAGTATTCAGTAGGACAGCCTTTCTCAAGCCTTCGTCGAATCTGAAATATACTTCGGTACATTTTTAAGCATCATCACCATCACCAGCTTGTCAGGCAACCCTGTTCAGTATAGGCCTCCTAACATTTTTATATATGGTGATCTTTTTTAGCTGAGTAAAATTTCGTTTATGATAGCAGGAAAAACCTAAAACGTGTTTTTCTTTAATTTGAATATGCAAATAATGTAATTTATTTATTGTACAGACATCCAAACATCTAAACATCGCTACTTTCACATTTATAATATTATTTGGATTAGTTGGATTATACTGGCCATTGTTTACCTTTTTGTTATATTGCTTATAGCTATAAGATAGTATTATAGTATCTGTGCTATAAGCAATATAACAAATGAGATGAGAGATGCCTTAAAGCTATAAGGCCCACCACATAAAAATAAACTACTGTTCAACAAATTCCAAATTCCAAATGTCTTTATTACTGCAGATATTTACATATACTTAGCAATCGTCATTTTTTGCCACTTCTCTACATTGGACCACTGTGGGAGAAGAAGGGCGTAGAAACTCCCACAGATTGATTTTTAGATCTCTTTTTAAAAATTGCTTATGCTTAACTAATACAAAATATAATATTTAGTCATTATCATAATTAATAAGCAGGAGTCAATAATTAAAAAATTATTAACAGCAAGGTCTGTGTTGAGCCAGATTAACCCCATACAGTCCCGTCATTTAAGTAATCTTGAACATTGTAATATACCTTTTTCGACAAAGTCGCTTTAACATGGATTTTAAATTGCTGAAATGGCACTTGTTTAAAAACAAAAGTGTATGGTATTTGACGTTTGTTTTGAGGTTAAACGCTGTTTAACATTATTTGTGGTAACACCTTTGAGTAATAATGTATAAATACTAGAGACGCTAGCTCGAACAAAATATGTGCCCGGGCTCTTGACGAGAGCGGGCGTGTCAGTTGTCATAGGTAAAAATCTTTGCGCTCAGATGCGACATGCCGAAGACGTACAGTCGCCTTTGCCCAAAAGTATACCTATCGAGTGAATCCTGCCTATACTGGTTGCATACTTTTAAGCGCAGGCGAACTATAATGTGTATTTTGGAATAAAATAAAAGAGAATATGCACATATCCAATATTTTAATGGGTTTTTTTCACAGACTTGAATAGTAGGGACAGGGCACGGAGCGCTTGAAAGTGTCGCTACAAAAACAGTACAAAATCGGGAAAATTGGACTGTTTGCAATCAGTCGCGCTTGGACGGTGACAGCCGATTGACATATCGGCAGCAAAAACAAAAATGGTGACCTGCGACGTAAAAAGGTGTAAATCATACCCAAATCGCAAAACACAAAAACAGGGAGTGTCGTATCACAAGTAAGTATTATATTTTCAATTACTATTGGCTTTAAATTGATTATCTATAAAATATTGTTCTCGAAAAAATCCTCAAACGAAAATCAACCATTCGACTGACGTAACTTTGTAGCGACGCGCGACGCAACAGAATAATATAAGGATAAATAATCTAACCGGATGTCCTAACGGTGATGGAAAACATCGTGAGGAAATCTTCATTACTCCGGCTTCATTACATTAGCTGCGGCGATGGGCTTGCCCCCTGACACGCAAGATGGAGTATTAAATCACTAGCTAAGTGGGCACAGACCGGCACAGTTGTGCCTCTGCCAGCCCGTATGGGAAAAGGCGTGACGCTATGTTACGCGTGTAATGTATTGCTAAATACTCTATTTTATACAAGATGACTTAATCAGTGATATCAGGTACCAATTTTCATAAGTTTTTCTATGATTAGGTATTTTATTACTTATAAATCAAAATCAAGATCTTAAATTCCAAGTCACGCTACTAATGTGTATCTGTGAGCTTACATCCTCTTTCATAATTTAACGGCAAAGACAAAAATTTATATGCCTATTTAATTATGTTTCAACTTTTTATATATTAAACATGAGGTAATTGCGTGAGACCTCGCCCCTTAAGTAAAATTTTAGCTAGATATATTTTATTTCTACTCCTAATCACCGATTAAAAGTCACCGGGTATTTGAGAGTTATCCGTAGATCAACTTTCCTAATATTGTGTCTATACACCACAATTCGGAACGTGACCGAACGTGACGCCGTTACAATTTTTCGTACTGTCTTGGTTCCGACGAATTCCGACAGGGGCGCTATTTTTCTTAGCCTCAAAATTGTAAGAAATTGAGTACGGGAAGGCCTATCCTTAGTATTTATATCGATGACTTTTTTTCATTGGTTGTGATGTTGTTAGTCATTTTAATAAATAAATTGACAGTCCTTAAAACTTTCGTCAGATGATAATTATCATTAATTAATTGCGGCAGTAAAACATGAGCGGTATTTCTGCGCAAGGGTCTACCTGTCACTGCTATGAAATTTATCCTTATCATCTTGGGCTTGCTGGAAGAAATCTCTTGTTAGAGATAAGCTTGTATTTGTAAATGTCTTATCCATAAGTTTGTAATGTGAATTTTCATTTGCAATAAAAATTTACAAAATATATGACGTGCATTACACGTTGGTATTCGGAAATGACACATCTGCATGTGAAAATCTTGTTACTCTTTGATGTTCAAAGAGAAAACATAGCTGTCGCTTTGTCGATTTTTGTTATTCACAAAATATTATTGAATATGCGTATTTTACTAATAATACAGGGTAATAATTAATATGAAAAGTTATTCCTCGGCTTTTTTGGTCTGTACGGTGTAGTTTTTACAGTACCGCAAAGCATATGACGGCTTTATTTAGTTTCTTACTCTCGCATCAAAAGCGTCACGGCTTGGCAAGCGCTTGGCACAGACTGAATTGGTGTTGAGTGAATTCACTCTACTTACAGCTGCAAAAGAAAGTCAGTTTGCGCGCCTTCTTATAAATATTTATACATTATTACTCAAAGGGTAACACGGATAATATTTTAAGTCTAGTGTTTAATCGCACAGCAAAAATATTGATTTTCACAGCAAAAAAGGATCAGCAAAATACTTTTTATGTTTTAAGTATTTTTGTTGTTCTTACCAGTTCAACCTAAAACGAAGGATAAAGGGGTCTTTGCTTCGCTCACCTTTACCCTTCACCTAAGCTACCGCAGTATTTTGCCCTGATATTTGCTGTGAAAATCAGTATAATTACGGTGCAAATGTGCAGTATTATTGATGTGCAGTTTAATATTTCCCATATTTTAATCAAAAGTTTTAATGCAGTTAAGGCTACTTATGTCAAATTTGAATATGCAAGTGACATTAAAAATGTCATAATATAAATATGTTGTACCTGATAGTGGCAGCAGAGTGGATAATAATGTTTGCTGTTTGACAGATCCGTCTGTCAGATTTGCTCAGTCCAAACTCCTTGGATTCAGCGTCACCAGTGACAGCGGTAATTTTTGACATAACTTGAGCCATTGTCAGTTTGGATAAAAGTTTCTCGAACAACTGTGAATTAAAAATAAGCGTGTTTTACTTTTTACCTGACTTCGGCAAAGCCAATAGAAGGGCTATGATTTGTGAAGGGTACGTATCTATGTATGTATGTTTATCTGTTCCGCCACTACATCTTAACGACTTACAGGCGGGGGACACTCCGCAAATTACCTACAACGCTATAAGTACGTAGGCTTCGCCGAGGGCACACCGTCGTCGGCGGAAAATAAATTCAGTGCCTAAGTGAGTTGAGGGTTGCCGCGCGCCGACCGGATTTTGCAATGCATTTGGATGCCTAAATAAGAATAAGTACAAAAACCTGACGTTTTTCTCACTTCCGAAGGAGACATTGTAAAAAAGGTTTTCTGGCCATTGCGTAAGTAGGTAGGTAGGAATATTATAAATGTTGTTGTTCACAAATGGAGAATAATTAGTAATTGGTTATTAGTTGATAAGTTAATCAGTCTATTAATTTGTCACGAGGAGGCAACCCTAAAGTTACACGGGCCGTGTCAGACGAGATAGAGTTACGTGACAGAAAGAGGCGAAACTTGTAGTCAAATATGCGATGTCCGTGCGCCGCACTATGCACGATGAATTGTAATTTATTGTGTTGCAGCAAGAGTCCCTATTTATTTATTTATTTATTTATTTCTTTAGGAAAACAAACAGCTACATATATATTACATCTTAGAAAATACAAGTAATTTTTACATGGAGCCAGTTAAGTTTCCACCAATAGCTTAAACCTATAATTTATACACAAAGGGTGACACAACATAGATATCAAAACAGAGTATAAAATGATTTAAAAAAAGAGTGTAACATTATTACTAAACTAGTATCTAACTACTAATCTACTATCGACATAATCGACTCATGAACGACTCATGACTCACTAATTTAGTTGAATAGTTTTGCTCACTAATTTAGTTGGGAATAGACGGGTCACTCACCCATCTATTCCCAACTCTTTGTTAATTTGTGCTACTTATCATAATTTAACAAATGAGGTATCTTGATGTATATCTAGATACTTGAATAGTTTAAAATACTAAGAACAAAAACATTTATTTTTGTATTTTTTTATAAAAAAATATAATATTCAATTAGGTACAGTAGGTACAATTACTTTTACTTTACCGCCCGATACTTCTCGGTTTTAGTCGCTGAAAGTGATCAAGATATTCTGGAAACATGACATTTGGCACAGAGGTGAATCATAATGAGTATTCTAAGGCAAAAATCTAAAAACAGTTATAATTGATTTACGATTAAACAAAAGCCGAGAAGTGTCGAGCGAAGGTCGAGTGGTAAAGATAAAATTATCCTACTGTACAGAAGTAGAAAAAAAACAGGAATACGTATTCATAAACATCTGTGTAAGTAATGGGGAGTTTCTTGCCGTTTCTGGGGAGTTTCTTGCCGTTTCTTATTAACCCCGTGGCCCACCTACCGAAACAGTGTAGTATTTTTTTATATAAAAAAAATATTACTTGTACTTATAAGTAAGTATGATTTTGACGTTGAATAAGATAATTTATTTATTTATATTCAATAAAACAATTGATTCTGAAATTCTGAAATGTAAATTGCACGAATTGGAGGACACTTGGAGAGGCATATTTCCCACAGTTGACGAAGAAACGTGCTGAAGGAAAATAATCTACTTTATGTCGTTAAGTTTGTTACTCACGATACTGTCAAACATTTCTTCAATTCTTTGGGTAGCTTCTTTCCCTTTCTTTGGTCGCACCACTAGAATTAATTTTTCGATGTCCACACATTTCCTGTGCAACAGAAAAATGTAGATAAACCACAAACTAAAAACCAAATATATCAAACAAGCAAACAGCTAAAAAATATTGACTAAATTCTAGTAAAAATATGTCTTCGACATAAAAAAGGAGAATAACCCCCTTAACCAAGAGTTTCTCAATTTTTTATTTAGATTAAGAAATAAAATAAAATATTTAAGGTTATTTTGCTTATAAGTTTTAATTTATACCATTTAGTGGTACTTACAAAAATTTACATAAATTAATATATACAGGTTGACATTTAATTAGTGGACCATATTTTGGGGAATAATAGTACTTATGATCAACTTTCCCTGAGAATCATTATGGTCGCAAACGAAAATATTTTAATGATCTCCCATAGTAACATATAATCAGCTGATCGGGTGCACATGCTTGAACAGAGCTTATTCCAAGCCTAATCGTGCGGAAAGTGTCACTTTTTCGCACAAGTCCTTTTTACATTTCAGTTCAAAAAAGGAAATTAACTCCGTCGTCAGCCCGACACAAAGTTTTTATTATTTGAGTAAAGTTTTACAAATTAGTCAAGTACAGATTAACATTCGTATGTATAAAAGGTACAATAAAACGAATACTTCATTAAACGCGTTATTTATTACTTTAGATTTAGATATTGATCAATAAATTTATATTAAATATTTGTTAAATATATTTTGCTCGTGCCATTTCGCGATAAAATGCGGCAGCTTTTTGCTCATGCGCAGTTGTAAATAGCGCGCGTGTATTTGAAATAAGCCTGCAATTTTTCTAATTTCTTGATCTTCTTTCTAACTGATTTTCGACTCGTTATCGACTTATAAACTCGCTCGCTTTGCTCACTCATGAATAAAAGTGCCGCTCGTCGGAAATAACTATCCGCACTTATAGCATAAATAGCTATTTCATTTGCGACCATAGTGTTTAGGGAAAAGTTGTCATAATGATGGGTACTATCATTCCCTAAAATATGGTCAGCTAATAAAATGTCACCCTGTATTTGTGAAATAGTAAATATATATTTGCCTGGAGCTTGAAATACAGGTATATTTCCTAGCTCAGGTTCCAGATTAAGTTATGGGAATTCAACAAAAACACCCTGTATAGACGAATACCTAATTAAGCTAAGAACTTTGTCTGTAACAAAATGTTAACGTTTTATGATGCAATAAATTATTATTAGTATTATTATTTGACAAACCTGAGTAATTTTTCAATCAGTACTCTGCCAAGAAACCCAGTTCCCCCCGTTATTAGTACCCGCTTGCCCCTGAAGTTGTCCGCCAGACGATCTATCTCTTGCGCGCCGTCTGTAATTGTGTCAGCCATTTTCAAATTCTGAAAAATTATTAAAAATATTTAAGATTTACGGAAGGCCAACAAAAATAAACATATATTCAAGACAAAATCTAAACTTCTACCAAAACTATACATATACTAGTAGCTCTGTGAGCTGCAGACCTCGCGAGTCTGTTGGTAGTCGGTGGAAGCTGTGTTTCTTACCTACAAACTTATGAATGCACCTGGTAACTCACATGGAATACGAAAGTACCGGCACCAGTAACTTTGTAAACTACATTTTGCGATCTTAAATGCAACCTATTAACTTTTTACCAAAATTATATAGCCTATATCACCCCTACGGTCTCCACAAATCCTCTTCCTCCACGTTTGGGATTATATAATTTTTACAAATTCAACCTCATATCTCCGCTATTCATTAAAAAGTTCGCTTGCTACCGCGCACCCGCTGGCAGGCACTCGGCGCGCGCGCTTCCTGACCAATTTAACACGGCAATTTGTGAATAAAATTTATGGAAACATGAAACTATTTTTTTTTACAAACGATACGTAAACTATCGTGCCTGAGTCGGGAACTTTACAAAACAACACCTTTATGTTTAAAGGATATATATGTCACCGTAAGATATTCAAAACCGTTAGTTGATAAACTAACGCGTCAGTTGATCAACTATCGACAGATAGTAAACCAGACCGACAGGGTTATAAAATTTACGTTTCTTTTGTTCTTAGATATCAACCTAACACGAAGACTTCTACTACTAGTCTTCACCTAAGCTACCGCAGTGTTTTCCCTGGTATTTCGTTTGCAATTCAAATTTAAACTAGTTTACTATTTAACGGTTTTAACCGTTAGTTTATTAACGCGTCATATAGTAAGCAGTACGCTGCAGTTTATTATCTGTCGATAGTTGACTAACTACCGAGAAAAAAAACGTTAGTTTATCTATTAACGGTTTTGACAATCTTACGGTGACATATACATATAATATAGGGTCATATTGATTCATATGGCCTAAACTCCTCAGATCAATCGTCCCAATTTTCATGCTTTTAACACCACTTGCAGCTATTTTCAGAGTACCGGTAGCAATAGGTAGGTATGTAGATATGGAGATTTGCTTGTCATCAAACGAATTATCCTTTTCATCATTTGCATAACCGGTGCTGAGCGAAAAAATATGCTTTGTTCTGTCAGTGAAAGTTGTTAGGAAACATGCCCCATAGTGTCCACAAATAGGGTATACCGCAATTGCAACACAAACCACAAGGGTCATACCCGTCTCACCCCATCTATTGTACAAAGATAATCCCGATTCAACCTAACTCCGTAAATGGCCGGTTGGATGGGGAATTAAATAATGGCACTTGTCTGTCGCTGACGTAGATCTCCGCGGGATATGTTCAACCTTATGGCTTGGTGATAGAGTCGAAAACCAATGTTTTTTTTTATTAGTTTGGTACACGATTGGAGTAACCAATACAGCTGTCACGAAAGGGTATAAGGAGCCAAATTTGAAGGGGTTGTTAAGGACGTCAGTTTGTACACAATAATATATCTAATTTGATGATGCAACTTAATTTTTACATTATCCATACTACTCTATAATATCGCCTGTCGAAAATGCAGTAGCTCTGATAAAATCATTTAGATGGCCAAAGTTATTTAGAACAGTCCTAACAATCCCTAAAAATCTATATTTTCCCTATGGAAATATTAAACTGCACATCAATAATACTGATTTGCACAGCAAATATACTGATTTTTACAGCAAATATCAGGGCAAAATACTGCGGTAGCCTTTATCCTTCGCGTTAGGTTGAACATGTAAGAACAACAAAAAATACGAGCCAAAAATATATCCATCATCGAATGTTCTATTACGTCCTGTTTTTAAATTATCCGGGCCGAGAAATTTCGCAACTAACTCATTTGTACAGTTAGGAATAACCCACAAGTTTTATTGCCTTTGGGCCTATTTACAATACAAATATAGTTGTCGCCGGGCTTGCTGCCATGCGAAATGTTGACATAGGAGCAGTCTTCTTAGAATTTCGGTTACGAGTTACAACAACTAGTTTTAACCGGTCAACACCTGGACCTGCAGCCTTATGGCGTAACTCTCTGAAGTTCATAGCGTGTGTCTATGGTTCATCTCTTCGGTGATACTCCGCAATCGATGAAATTATATGACAATTTCATCGATTGCGGGGTATCACCGGAGGCTTCTAGGCTTCATTCAATGAGCTTGGGTTTGGCCTCCATTATGATGCTACTTGCGTGATACCAATTTGACAGATGAAGCTGGTGCACGGTGTCAAACGTAAAAGTCTAATATGAAGTTCATAGCTCAGACGACTTACGCCATAAGGCTGCTGAGTGTACTAATTGACAAGCCTCGCAGAAGCATATCGCAGGCTTCAGTAGTATCTATTTGCTATATTGTCTCTGGAGATCTTGAAATTACCATTTGAGCAATTTAAAAACCATGTTAAAGCGACTTTGTCGAAAAAGGGATATTACCACGATATTACAATGTTCAAGATTACTTAAATGACGGGACTGTATGGGGTTAATCTGGCTCAACACAGACCTTGCTGTTAATAGTTTTGTAATTATTTATTCCTGCTTATTAATTATCATAAGGATATTATAATATTTGTATTAGTAAAGCACAACCAATTTTTAAAAAAATCTAAAAATCAATCTGTGGGAGTTTCTACGCACTCTTCTCCCACAGTGGTCCAAAGTATAGAAGTGGCAAAAAATTACATTTGGAATTTGGAATTGTAGTACACGCACACGAAGGGTTCCGTGCCAGCGTGCCAGAAAAAAGTCGCAAAAATACGTCTCTTGTATGGGGACTTCCTTAATTTAAAAAAATGGGTGTCTGTGTTTCATTATCTGTGTTGTTATAGCGGCAATAGAAATACACAATCTGTGATTTGTTTTCTACTCTCTACTTCCGTCAGTCAGACAGACAGACAGTCAGACTACGGAGGCATAGTAATGGGGTTTCCTTCGGGGACGGAACCCTGACATGGTAAGCATTTCAAATAATTATTTGACTACCTAGTAGAACAGCCTATTGTGATGCAACGAGTTTTGCGATAAAGAGGCAAGCAGCAAATGAACGGAGATGTCAAACATTTGCGCGCCTATAGTTTGTGTGTTTAAACTTTTAGCGAAAGTCGGTCGTAATTATGGTATTATTGTCATATGACAATTTGACTAGCTAATGAGGACAATGTGGGTCGAGCAAATATCTCAGAAAATCATCAAGTTATGGTGAAAATTTTATAAACAAACAACCATTTATTTACAGTCACATACAGTGCTTCTGGCCTCATACTAGGATACCCTGTGTCGTGAGAACCAGAAACAGCGACATCATACAAATATAAACATTCAAAACCTGTTCTTTTATCCCCAGTCGGGGATCGAACCCGGGACCTCTCGCATGGTAGGCCGAGCCGATACCGCAGCTAATATAAAAAAGGCTAGGTTAAGTACATACAAATAAGGTATCGTGTTTGCCTTAGGCGGTAAATCCACGCCAGTAGTTTAGTAAACGAGTGCTGACAAGGGGGGTCTAGATGGAAAATAAACACAATCCCCATGTATTGTATGTTTATATGTGTGTGACGTCACTGTTTCTGGTTCCCACGACACAGGGTATCCTATTGTGGGGCCAGAAGCAATGCAGGTGCCTGTATGTAAATGTTTATGTATCGAAAGTCGAAAGCAGAATTTGAATTCGGAACTTTTTTTGGACTAGTTAGGAGACAAAGACACTTAAAGTACTGATCCCTCTGAGGTGAGCGTCGTAATAAAATCATTAACAAAGCAATTATCAGGCATAAGAACACATAATACAAAATCAAAGGAACTATAATGAAAAACCGAGGTCCTAAAGTGTTCAGAAAGAAAATAGATAAGGCAGAACTAAATTTCAGTAAATTAAAAGATGAAACAGGCCATCTAATCACTGATCGTGATCAGCTACAACCAACTTTGAGGAGTTCTATCAGGATGTATATAAGTACATCTAAAGCAGCAGAACCTAAAACGCCAGAGCCTTCAGACCCTAGGGCGCCCCCATCCGAACAGTTTTGGGATGAACGCCCCATATGATTGCAGATGAAATAGTGTTTACCTTGGGGCAAATGAGAAGGAAAAAGGCATCTGGCGAGTATGATGTTACTGTAGAGATGCTGCACGCGAGAGGAGAACCAGTTTTGAATGTCCTGCAGAACTCTGAAACACAGTAATAGGAAGCAGCTCTACACGACGCGCCTATAAAAATGCGGTAGTGACAATTTTACATTAGAAGGGAGATGAGCTTGCTGTTAACTACCAACCAATCAGCCTTTTATCTATACTGTGCAACAGACTGACCCGAGTACTAGACGAATACCAGCAGTGGAGCAGGCGGGCCTCCGGAGTAGGTATTCTACTATCGACACATACATACTATCAAGCAACTGATGGAGAAATGAAGGGATTACAACCAGCCCTTGTGTTTGGATTTTGTAGACTACGAAAAAGCTTTCGACACAGTCGAACAATAGGCGGTGTTTTACTCTCTCCATCGTTATATTCATTACGGAGTCAACAGTAGGTATGTGCCTATACTCTGAGAGCTCTACTGTTGCGCTACGATGCAGCTGCTTATACCTGAGCTAACCAACCCCGTAGCTTTGGGCCGGGGTGTGCGACAAGGCGACACTATTCCCCTAAGGTCTTCTTTAATGTCAAGTACATAGCTGAAAACGTCGGTAATCTCCAAAACATGCTTGAAGAACTGCACACAATATCTTTGCAGGAGGGCCTTAGGAGGTACATGTCCAGGACTAAAATCAGTACCGAACATAATACAGAAGTTTCGGTCAAGATATTAATCACAATTTACAATATATTGAGACCTAAAACATAAAGGTTTTGCAAGTTTTCATTTTATTTAGTGTTGATATCCAACAAATATACGAATTAAAAATAACGTCAATCAGCACTTGTTTTAAAATACCCCGGTGTGGTAAAAAGGAGGCCTAGCCCAACAGTGGGTAAATGTGGGCTGAATGATAAAGCTAGAATTCCTAGATTCGAATCCCGTCCGGGGAGAAGGAAAAAAACTCATTTTCTGGTTCTGGTTGCAACGATACAGGGAATCCTAGTAAGTGCCTTACAGTGTTAGTTCAGGATCTGTAGGGGTATTAGTAGGTGTGTGAGGGTGTATGTGTGTATTTTTTAAAAGAATGTTTTTCATATGAAAGTTGGTCATAGTGGGATACTTTTTCAGCTGGTATTTTTCAAAATCGGGTGAAAATAGGACGTCGGACCCGCACACGAGGTTCCAAAATAAATAAAATAGTCTGGGCACGTAATTGTGTGTTTCTCTAATACTAAATAGGAATATGGAGATTTCTGTAAGTAATTAGGGATTCAACAGGTTATGGGCCGCACCATATTCCTAATCCTCAATATTACGGATACAATTTCATATCATATAATCACTCAATAGTAAAGTCAGTTATTGGAGCAGAAGGCCAAACTTTCAAAAAATAATGGCGGAACACAAAGAAGGACAACCAGCTGAAGCACATTCAGAAGTTGAAGAAAAGGTAGAAGACCCTTGTGTTGGAGGTACTAGTGAAGATGGGAAAGGGGAACCTGTGCAGGAAATCCAAGTAGAAGGAGAATAGGTAGAAGGGGAAATGTAGAAGGAGAACGTATAAAAGGGGACAATTTAGAAGGAGAGAATATAGTCAGGGAAAATATAGAAGGGGAACACATAGAAGGGGAAAATGTAAAATGAGAGCATTTGGAAGGTGAACGCCTAGAAGGAGACCTGCAAGGAGGGGGATCTTTAGAGAGAGAAGAACTGAAAAACAGGGACACGAGGAAGTGAGATGTATGGTTGGAGCCGAATTCAACTTAACTTGCAAGGCATCTCTTAATGAACAAATTTATTTTATAGTAGACTCAGGTGCATCAAAAAAATATATATGGGATTCACAATGCAATACAAGCATAAAAAAACTAGAGGATCCCATAAAAATTAACACAGCTAATGGTGAACAGTTAACTGCCTATCAAAGCGGCAGTTTTTCAATAAAATGTGGTAAGGCTAAACTTACTGTCGAACGACTCATGGTAACGAATTTAGCCTATGATATTCTATGATATGTACGAAAACTACTGGAAAAACTAATGAAACCATGTTTAGAAATAAATTTGTGTTCTTTTAAATGCTTTTACTGTATGCTCTTATAATAATGGCAAACTTTATATTTTACAGAGTGAAACAATAAAAACGCATGGAGTCGCGGCTATAAATTTAGTGGATGGCTTGTTGTGGCACAGAGGCTTAGGACATTTCAGCTCAAAAACTTTACAAAGGTTACAGCTACCGAGGAACTTGTAGGGTGAAGCTGTAAAATGATAAACCACTGCACCAGTTTTGAAATTAATTGTCATATTAATTTCATAACCCCTTGTGAAGTTTTATACTTGAGAAGAGATTTAAGCAAACTTCGAGCAAACGGTGCAAGTTTGGTAGGCATGCATCTAACCAAAAGCAGGTAAGTTTTCGGAAAGATCAAATGAGAGCAGAGTAACAGGACAGGGTATAACTTATGGGACTCTAAAAATAATAAAATTATTGTCTCACAAGACGTGGGATTTCATGAAGATGATATAGTTAATAATGAAAGTAATCAAACCGATAACGAATGTGATAGGCGAAGATTATTTTTGAAAATAATCATGAAAATGATAACACGATTATTGAACATGGCCAAGAAATTTATCAGGAAAATGAGAATGGTGCTGAACCTTATCAAGAAAAAGAAGACATAAGAGGTTATTGGTGATAATGCAAATGTTGATGAAGGAGTTTTTGAACGATAAGAATTATTGGAAAATGACATTGAAGATAAAAATGTAGTAAAAATAAGAAGTGGCGGAATTGTTTGGCCTCCAAAAATATTAGAAGATATATATGAAACATATGAAGCCTACTGTTTATGTATGGGTGTGTCCAGTGTCTTACAAAGACACTATCCAAAGAGGTCAAGAATGACAAGACGAGATAGATAATAGAATTGCATTCTCTAAAATGCTTGGGAACTTGGGAAGAATCAGAATTGCCTGAAGATAAGAGGGCCATAGATACGGAATGGGTATTCACTACCAAGAGAGATGGTATAAAAAAGGCCAGATTAGTGGCAAAAGGGTTTCAAGAAGATACATAATTTAAAGTATTTACCAGTAGCTCGTATGCCTACAATTCGTATGATGCTGTACCAAGCAGTACAAATTAATCTGCATATAAAACAATTAGATGACCCAACGGCCTTTTTAAACGCTATTACCTAATGCTATTTTCAGGGATGACGTTTACATAAAACCACCCTTAGGAGTAAAAGTTGAAAAAGGCGTAGTTTTGAAACTAAAAAGATCACTGAATGGATTAAAAAAGCCCTCAAATGCTGAAACGAAAGATTTCATGATTTTTAGTTGGTGTAGGATTTGTACAATCGAAATACGATTATTGTTTATATGTTTTGGAAGCTGTATTTTTGTCAGTCTATGTAGATGATATCATTTTAATGTCAAAAGTGATAGAAACTTTAATAAAGCACATGAATTATTAAAAATTTTATTCAAAGAAAAGTATCTTGAGGAAGTTAGTGCTTACTTAGGATTGGATATAGTGAGGACGCCAGAATGGATTAAAATTTCTCAAGAATCGGCAAAAAATAGACTACTTGATAAATTTAACATGGCAGATTTCAAAGGACAAGGACACGCCAATGGAAGGAAGTGAATTTCGCAGCAGATAATAATGAAAGTATAAAGTTCGATCTTCCATATCGTGAGCTCATAGGTTGTCTTCTATACTTAGCTACTTCGAGTAGACCAGATATTTGCTTTGCAGTGTCCTTTTTAAGTAGATTTTTGGACAGGCCGACTATATCATTGTGGAAAGCAGCTAAACGTGTATTGCGTTATCTAAAACAAACGAAATCGATATATTTCTCGTATATAAACGGGTTAGATGTTGTCGCTTAGTTGGTTATGCAGATGCTGACTGGGCTGGCGACAAAGCAGACAGGAAAAGGGTGAGTGGTTTTGTGGTCTTCTTGTTACCATAGAAGACCACAGAACAGGCCAACAAAAATATGTTGGCCTGGTTCTGTAAGAAACAAAATGTTGTCGCCTTCTTCTTTCTTTCTTCTTCAACCGCCGAAGCTGAATATATAGCTGCGGCTCCAGCAGAGTTAATCTATTTAAAGGGCTTGCTGCAAGATTTTAACTGTCCGTCAAATTCAATGTTGCTTGTGCTTAATAAACAAAGTGCGATTAAATTAATTGAGTCAAATGAAAATAGTAAGAGGTCAAAGCATATATCATTTTATAAAAGATTTAATTAGTAAACGAGAAATAGTTGTAAAGTATATTAGTTCAAATGGAATGTAGCAGATATTTTGACAAAGGCATAAGGAAAACAAAAGTACAACTATTTTGTACAAAAGCAAAGTATGAATTAAATGGTTCTTATTATATACTTAGGTAGGTTGATAGTATGATGGGGGTAATGAGAGTTAACATAATTAGGTAAGTACTTATTAGGAGTTTCGATTTTCAACAAAATGTTAAGTACATTTTTTAAGTTCTAAAAATTTACGGTGAGAAAAGCTACTGGAAAAATAAAGAAAATAGCGTACGGAAGTAAATATTTGTTTGTCTAATAATAAATAGGAATATGGAGACTTCCGTGAGTAACAAGGGATTCAACAGCTAGAACTTACACAGTGCTGTACATATCGATGGCCACTAAAATTTTGTGGCCATCGATAATACTACTATGCATAAAGCAAACATCAAACTCTTTGCATAAGTAGATGATTGTTTATGACTGGATTATTGCTCTACGAAATCAAGTAGTACTCGCCATACTCATAGTTTGTCAGACAACAAAGACTTCCTCAACTAAATCGCACAACTTTACTGTCACTGTTATGTCATAAACAAGATGTAGACAAGACGATGAATCGTATCCTACTTTTCATTGTTCTGTAATTTCTTGTTAATTGCCACATAAAATCAAATGTAATCGTTGGGTCAAAAGTGAAGATTTGTTGTGACTTTGTTGGCAGACGCGAATCTCGCAGGAGACATGAAGAAACCGTGCTTAGAAGCATTCCTTACGTAAGTGCTTTTTATGTTTATTTAAGCATAATAATGTACTCACGATGTTGTTTTAGATAGAAGTAAGATTATGACTTAACCCAATGTTTAAAGGCCCAGAAATATAACGTATGCGTGCGTATTATAAATTTTGTCAATGATGTTTTTAGGGATGTGAAAAATGTTTACCGATAATTCGATAAGAAAATATATTTGAAGTTCATATATTTTTCTATTTTAGGTCTCATCGTAATGAAAATTCACATTATCGGTGTATTGCAGCACCAGATTGGATTGTACACCAAGGAACCCCATAATGATTGTAATGTCATCAAGCAGTTGGAACTTCGATGTTTCACTGCCAGAACAGTTCAGAAGACCCAATAAAACCATGTAGAAAATGATAAATAATAATACCTGTAGTATTCATTGTCGTTTACTATTTCATCCTGACTACCTCCAGTAGAATAGAATAGAATATTTTTATTTTCAGACATTACATCCATTTGTACATACTTATTATAGGGTTCATTAATAACAATTTGACTTAATAATTATATTTGACCATTGTCTGGAGAAACGGGTGTCAATTTGATCCGCGATCACAGACAGGATGGTGCTGCGGCTGGCGCGGAGTCTGGCGAGCGTCGAGGCGCATCGCGTACGTTGTGTAGAAGCTGTCGACGCGCGCCTCTGTACACGGCAACACCTTTGTGTTATGTTGTTTCTAACTACTAAAGTTACTAAAAAAAACTATACTCATTTAAACATTCGTAATTGTTCAAATCGAGTCTACTTGTATGTTTGCTATGGAATGTAACACATAAAGTCATAAAATTAACATTTAATTTTTAATTCTTAAATTATTCAAATACTTTAGTTAGTTGCTAAAATGAGATTTCCTCTTTATAATAATTTGTCCATTAAATAATTTATTTACACACGTATCATAAACCCTCTTAACTGCGTACAAAAACTGCACGTTACGATCAGCATAATGTTAAACTACTTGGTAAAGTTTTTACCTGAAAAAGTTTCTTATCTGAAAAATTACACATTATGACCGAGGCGGAATTTCAGCCCGAGCCGAAGGCGAGGGCGTAATTGAGCCGAGCATGTTATAACTAATACGCACGTATATCGTACGACGTTTTTTAACACATTTGCTCCTCAGTAACCGCCGGTTTCAAGTTAACCTGCAAACCCAGAAGAGCCGTTGGAGAAATCAGCGTAATGGATTGCCACAGGGTAGTGTACTGGCGCCAAGTCTGTTCAACATATATACAAATGACCAGCCTAGGACACAGGATACCAGAAGCTTCATATACGCTGACGACCTAGCACTCGCGGCTCAATCGGACACCTTCGAGAGCGTGGAGGGAATAATTACCTCTTCCCTGAACAAGCTTGGCGAATACTATGCTGCTAACGGTCTGAAGCCAAACCCAGCCAAAACCGAGGTCTGTGCATACCATCTCCGTAATAGGGATGCTAAAAGGGAACTTAACATCATATGGAGAGACGTAAAACTGTCCCACAACAGTTTCCCTAAGTACCTCGGCGTAACCCTAGACAGAAGCCTGATAATGAAGCAGCATTGCGCGAAGACCTAACAAAAAGTTTGCACACGCAACAACCTGCTCAAAAGGCCGACCACGACATCCTGGGGAGCAAAGCCAACCGTCCTGCGCACCACAGCTCTGGCGCTGTGCTACTCTGCGGCTGAGTACGCCTGCCCTTTATGGGAACGTTCAACGCACGCAAAGCTGGTCGACGTGGCATTGAACGAGTCATGTCGATTCATAACGGGCTGTCTGAAACCCACACTAACCGACAAGCTGTACAAGCTAGCAGGAATAGCCCCCCCGGAGGTTCGGAGATCTGTCTCTAGCTCGTTTGAAAGGTCAAAGCAGACACATGACAGACGATATCCCCTGTTCAACCATGTACCAGCCAGGCCCAGGCTGCGTTCCAGAAAAAGCTTCCTGCACTCAGTGCAGCCGCTAAGTCACCAGCTCAAACTACACGCCTCGCCAAGTGGCAGTCGCGACTGAACCCTACAGACCCAAGCAAATGCGTGGAAGAGAAACTAGCTGAAGGATACAAGCTCAGCTGGCCGATCTGGAAATCTCTCAACCGTCTCGTTTGGAACCCTTCGGGTACGGAACCCTAACAACATTTAATATTTTGTTCATTTTTAATTATTGAAACAGTTAGTGAAATTACAATTATTAAAATGATACGTAGTTGTAGTTGGTTTTTTTTTGTGAGCATGGAAATTGCAAGAGTTCTCCGAGGCCTGCTGGAAGAAAGAAATTGAAAACCGTTTCGTAGGAAAGTTGGAGATAGCGTGGATTCCTTAAAATGTTGTAGAGGAAATAGAGGATATGAGAATCCCGGCGAAGACGGACAGGCAGCCACTTCCACCCCTTGCGGTGTTGTGAGACGTAGTCGTATTAGCACAGCCTGAAGATAAAACGACATTTTAAAGACGTTTCAGTTTGTTCATTAGTTCTTCATTAGCAGCCAGCAGACATCAGCATAATCGATGAGGGGCAGAAGGAGAGAATGAGCGAGAGTGATTTTAGTCTGTCGAGCCTAAAATTACTGAAGTCTTCTCCTGAGAGAGTAAAAAGTAGCAAATATTCGACGACTAACCTCATTGAAATGTGATGCATGACCGTGCAGCTAGTTGTCGAAGATAAGACCCATGTTTTTAACTTTATCGCTATATACGATTGTGGTACCATTAAAAGTGACAAGTGGAATGCGCTGTTGCTGCAATAAGTTAAGAGAATGTCGGGAACCTATAATCAAGGCCTGAGAATTTCTCGGGTTGACCAGGAGTCCGAAGGAAGATTCATCTCTTCGTGTTGACAAAATCAGTACGGTTATCTTGTAAATATTGTCATACATAATAATCGCCGTAACCATATTGGCCTCGTCAACAGGTGTGGACAAATACAATACGCTTTCGGTGCAAGTTCCTTATGCAGTTTTGCTCGTCTTTAAACGAATCGATCTTGTCCCCTCGTTTTTTTCCTTTTTGAAGTAAAATGAATGTTATGCCATTGCGATTGAATTCGGTCTTACATGACATAGATAAGTAGCTTTGCCTTTTGTCAATGTTGCAAAGAAATACATCATTGCATTTACATTTATCTCTTTCAAACTATGATGGATGACTAATTATGAACTGACACAATATTTAAGCAAACATACTGAATACCACTTTAGAAGCTGCTAAGCAATGACTATCTTTTTAGGTGTAATTTTTTTTTGTATGTACTTCGTTTCGTTTTTGCAAAAAGTGCTCCTGACATTTTATCAATCCTGTTAATAGATATTTTTAGATCTAGAACCTATTGCTAAAAACCTAGGACTAGATATTTATTATTGGTTGCCCTAGTTAGGCTAAACACCTCGAGAGACATATGGCCTTACCACAAAAAATAAACTACAGTTCAAAACTTGTTTAAAAATAAAAACCTATTTCGAGTTTCTTTTTGATAAAAAAATGTCCATAACCGTATTGATTTCGTCAACACGAGAAGACGAATTCAATACGGTTAAGGAAATAGTGCAGTCGGGTGATTTGTTTTAATAATTATTCCGCTTGTTTTATTTGATAAGTCGTCTGTGAAATTGGTCATACACAATATATTATCCAGTAACGTAATAAAATTACAAAATAATTCAGGGGGGCTGTTGACGATTTTCTGAAAGGGTGAGAATTTGTAAGATGTGGTTCAACACCTCCTGTATCTCATGTGAGATATTTCAAAGGTTTAATTTTAAAATAAAACTAAATTTTATGCATTACTTTTAATAAATGCTAGCTAGTATTTAGGATTTTTTTCATTGTTATTAGTCAAGAAACCATTATTTACTTTTCATTAAACCAACCAAATACAATACGCTTTCGGTGCAAGTTCCTTATGCAGTTTTGCTCGTCTTTAAACGAATCGATCTTGTCCCCTCGTTTTTTTCCTTTTTGAAGTAAAATGAATGTTATGCCATTGCGATTGAATTCGGTCTTACATGACATAGATAAGTAGCTTTGCCTTTTGTCAATGTTGCAAAGAAATACATCATTGCATTTACATTTATCTCTTTCAAACTATGATGGATGACTAATTATGAACTGACACAATATTTAAGCAAACATACTGAATACCACTTTAGAAGCTGCTAAGCAATGACTATCTTTTTAGGTGTAATTTTTTTTTGTATGTACTTCGTTTCGTTTTTGCAAAAAGTGCTCCTGACATTTTATCAATCCTGTTAATAGATATTTTTAGATCTAGAACCTATTGCTAAAAACCTAGGACTAGATATTTATTATTGGTTGCCCTAGTTAGGCTAAACACCTCGAGAGACATATGGCCTTACCACAAAAAATAAACTACAGTTCAAAACTTGTTTAAAAATAAAAACCTATTTCGAGTTTCTTTTTGATAAAAAAATGTCCATAACCGTATTGATTTCGTCAACACGAGAAGACGAATTCAATACGGTTAAGGAAATAGTGCAGTCGGGTGATTTGTTTTAATAATTATTCCGCTTGTTTTATTTGATAAGTCGTCTGTGAAATTGGTCATACACAATATATTATCCAGTAACGTAATAAAATTACAAAATAATTCAGGGGGGCTGTTGACGATTTTCTGAAAGGGTGAGAATTTGTAAGATGTGGTTCAACACCTCCTGTATCTCATGTGAGATATTTCAAAGGTTTAATTTTAAAATAAAACTAAATTTTATGCATTACTTTTAATAAATGCTAGCTAGTATTTAGGATTTTTTTCATTGTTATTAGTCAAGAAACCATTATTTACTTTTCATTAAACCAAAATTTCTCACAATTTTACACTGTTTTTTGAGAAAAAAAATTGAGACCCCTCCCCCACGTGAGATCTGGTGAGATATGGCTTCACCCCTTCCCCCCTAAACACCTCACGTAATTAAGAGATTTAATAATTTATAAAATAATTTATGAGGTACTCACCCAAAACAAAAATATCACAAAAAAATCACCCACGCACAAAATCACGTTTTCCCTCCAAAACCAAGTAGCACAGTGCAACAGCACCTAGCACAAATTATCCTTTTATAATCTCTGCAGCCGTGTACAGCGCGACTAGGCACATCCTGCGTGCGGTTCGGATGAGAGCGCGCTGAACAATAAAGTCGATGTATAAATCGGTTGTAAAACTAACCGTGGTTGCTATTCTTTGGCTGATTTTAAAACTAAAATCATTAAAAGTAAGTGAAGTTTTGAAAAGGATCAATAAAAATGATAAGAGATTTCAAGTAGTCAGATTTATTTAGTTAGATTTGACTCCTCGAGAATTAGGTCACTATCTAATTAATTGGTTACCTATTATGTTTATTATAATAAGTTGTTATTAGGTCACCTGCTCACATTATTTACCCAGTTTGGGAAAACTATAAGGCTTGCTGCACACGGAACAAAACCACGCCACTACCACTTCTTCCATATAAAAGTGATTGTGGCGGTGTTTTGTGGCTCCTGTGCGGCGACTTCATAGCGGCGTTATGTCTAGTTTATGTCTAGTTATGTCTAGTTTGAATCAGTACATATCTTGAATACATATCATCTACATGAGTGTCGTCTTAAGCGTCCCAGGATTTAGACTACGACAATTTCATCATCAATTCATCATCATAGCTTAGCCCACAACGACCCCCTGCTCGTCACAGGCCTTATCTCTACAGCGCCAATCCTCACGGCCCTGTGCCAATCGCATCAGTTTCAGTTCAGTTTTTTTATTTTTCAAACAATAAACATAGTTGCCTTCTCACCTCGCGGCTGGTCAGCGGTTCTGTGCGGCTGGACAACCGGCATACTTTGCCACAGTGTATAAATAATAATTAAAAACCGGTCAAGTGCCAGTCTAAATCGCGCACGAAGGGTTCCGTACCAACGTTCAATGGAAGCGATGGTGTGGAGTGAATAGTTTGGATTTTACACAGCAAAATATTGTTTACAAAGTTATTGGTGCGGTTACTTTCACACTCCATGTACGTGCATCCATAAGTTTGTATGTGGTATTGAAAGAATTGTTGTATGGGAGCCCCCTTAAATATTTATTTTATCCTGTTTTTTAGTATTTGTTGTTATAGCGGCAACAGAAATACATAATCTGTGAAAATTTCAACTCTCTAGCTAGCTAGGTTCTTGAGATACAGCCTGGTGACAGACGGACGGACAGCGAAGTTCCGTTCTTACCCGTTGGGTACGGAACCCTAAAAAAATAATATTTTGGTATAAATTATTTTGTAAATTTTAATATTTTTATTCTTATAACATAAGATCTATTATGTTGAAATATGTTCTTAGGACTATTGTATTATTATATTATCGTTACATTTGTATATATATTTTCTTATTGTCTATAAACCTACCTACCCACACCCAGCATACGTGGGGTCACCGGTTGGTCTTAACTGAAAACCAGCGCTGCGTCGTCGTCGCCTCGGCGCCGCCGGCGGGGCAGCTTAAAGCTGGGTTTGGACCATTTTGGCTCACAAAATGCTGGTCGGCATCCATAGCATGTTTTTTATTTATATTTATGGTTAACTTATCTGTCAACTACCTAGCGTACTACCTACATACCTACTTTGTTTCCCATTTCTTTTTCTTTTTCTTTTCCTTGTTATGTCATGCTGTACCTGTGTTTGTATGACATGTAAAGAAATATTGTTTTCTATTCTATTGTAATAGAAAAGAAATCTTAAAACTTATTACTTTAAAAATGGTTAAAAATCTTTATAGGTACATTAATCCAGCACAAAGGGTTTCACATATATCAATGAAAAAAATCATATACAGTAAAAGGGGGCTAATTGGAATTGAGGCGCTAATTGGAACTAATAGAAAATGCAGCCAAATCTCTGCATTTTGTATTAGTTCCAATAAGCCCCTCAATTCCAATTAGCCCCCTTTTACCGGTAGTGAATATATATAAATACATGTTTATATACATATATGTATAAATCCAAGAATTTCTTTGGATTTGTTTTAAAAATACCAAATGAGACGATCTTCAGACTTCCATTCGAAATCCCGCTATACAGGGTGTAACAGAAAGTTGAAGTCCAATTTTAAGGGGTTGTTAATGACATCATTCTTCTGCAACTTCTCTTTCTGATCAACTTTCACTATGAAACTATGAAACCGACCGATTCGATCAGGGCAACTTTATTTTTTAAATCGCCTTAAATTTCGGACCAGGCGATCAGCTGATTATTTGTAGGAAAGGAGAAAAATAAAGTTAATTTGATAACGTCCGTTTCATAGTGAAAGTTTCTCTGAATTATATCCATAATTAGTTTTATAATATTTGTATTAGTGAAACACAACAAATTTTTAAAAGAGATCAAAAAATCAATCTGTGGATATGTCTACGCCCTACTACCCCCACAAAGGTCCAATGTAGAGAAGAGGCAAAAAATAACGTTTATAAAGGATATGTAAATATCGAATTGTGTTTAAACGATTACCAAAAACGCACTTACTTTACTACCAATAAATTCGAATCGACTGCCAGAATAGATAAATGATCAACAAACTTTTTATTTATGTTTTCTTAAGTTTATGTTGTAAGTATTTTTTGTTGTCTTTACATGTTCAATCTAACACGATGGATAAAAGGGGCTTCGCTTCGCTCACCCCCTTTACCCTTCACCTGAGCTAAGTATTTTGCGCTATTATTTTCTACAACTTTTGGTGATCATTAACCATTTTGGTAAGAAAAAATATATTTTGGTGACCATTTAAATTGTTCTCGTAAATATTTACAGCAATAAAGACATTTTGACTTTGACCCCTTAAACTATGTCTACACCTTCGTTTTACACCCTTGTAAAATATACACTTGCTTTGATTTAAAAACATGCTATTCACTACGCATTGCATATTAAGTAAGACGATGCCATAAAACAATTCATAGTTTGCACGATGGCGGTATTATCTCAATGATCTTATTGATATATCTAAATAGGCCCTAACACCTGCATAATGGCCGTACCCACACTGCACGCAATATAATACTGCAATGTGCAACAGCATTTTTTATGGTCGGGTTCCGTACCTACTTACACTGTAGGCAATCTATGTGATGTCATCTAAATGAGTGTTCCTCGGATGAAACTCTATCTAGAAATATGTAGGTTGGGTATCGTGCGTTTCATCTATCTGTTCCCTTCGCCGTCAAGTTAGCAATAACCCGTGTTGGTTGCTTTTGATAATTTTGCAACCCAAAAATTAGGAAAATCTTAGAAAAATGCGTAACGATTTCATACTGTAAATGTTCTCATTATTTGCCAGATACTCGGGTATATATGTTTGTGCTAAAAAACACTAATTAATAAATGTAGCCCATTAATGTCCCCACCGAGGGGCACGGGCCTTTACCCGGATACGAGTAAGATTAAGCCATACTCCACCACGCTGGCTCAGTGCGGGTTGAAGGAGGGATTTTCAGAACCACTTACAGCTTAACGTGTCATCCGAAACACTGAACGTCCGATAAAGTACTAAGATAAATTAATTATCTCATTGGTCTGGTCATGGTAATTTTGTATTTAATTAAGCTATTTCGTATTGTGACGAGATTTTCAGTACATAGGTTTCCTAATATTTTTTAAAATTCATAGACATCTAATTTTTAAAACCGGGTTTTGTAAGTTGAATCTTGCAACAGATAGTGCTATTGCCCATTGATGGTGACACAGTTGACAGATTGTCAGTACGGCCAACTTAACGGCGGCGAAGGGATCAGTTAGATGAAACTTCTTATAAAATCTTGTACAAACCCATTACAAAGGTATCGCAAACTCGCAACTCAACTAAGTAACTAAGCGCCGGTTTCTGAATTGAGAAATTCACAAAGTTAATACTTAGGAATCGTTGTCCCGTTCTTTTTTGTGACATCAGCAGAGACAGAGCTATACTTACTTGAGTATTTGATCAGTGAAATTGTCGATTCAGAAATCGGAGGTAAGCCTCCGATTTCCGTCAGCGGACTGCATCTCATGCATGAACCGAGCCAAACGAGGATTAGTTAACTAAAGCTGACACGTTCACTGTACTCACACTAATACAATTTCACTATACAGTATGTTTAAAAATTAATGATTTTATTCTAACCTCGAAATAGGTAAACAATCACAATAACGCGCGTCGATTGAATTGACACGTGACAGGAATTCAAAAAGATCACTCTGTATTTATAACTGTCTCCTTCATACACATAAGTATGACCGCGCACGAGAGAGACAGACTATTCTTGATGCCCATGCAGTGCAAAGTCACGCCGCGCTGTGCAAAGTCACGCCGCGCTGTGCAAAGTCACGCCGCGCTGTGCAAAGTCACGCCGCGCTGTGCAAAGTCACGCCGCTTATATGCAGAAAATGTGTTGAACGTGCAAGCTTTTAGATAACTGATCACACAATCCAGCACTCCTTGACGCCTTGTGGTACACTTTGAAGAAGCTATAGCAGCTTTAGGTTTGAGCTTTCAGATAGTGATTTAAGTTCATGTTTGGATTCCCCGAATATCATTAAAATCTTATGTTCAGCATTATTGTGTCAGTGTAGTGCCTGAATGTGTTGTGTTAGTGTGCGTTAGTGTATGTAGGTAAATTAAGAAACATAAAAGTAATTGTATGGACAACAATTAGCGGAAAAATAAATGCGTAGGACTTATTTATCTTTATTTTACAAAATACTGCCCTTTTGAAGAAACGAATTTGAAAGTAATTTCGAGTAATGGATGCATAATTATTTTTGTTTTCTGTTTTCTTAGTTTTAAGCTCTGGCTTAAAACTAAGAGAAGTAAAACTCTGGTTTTACAGTTTTTACTTATATTATCACAGGCCCAAACAATATAAATTGTAAAACTGTAGAAGACCAGTGCTGCCGAAATGAAAAATTTAAGTTGTGAAAACCTTGAACCTATTTATTACACTAAGCATGATTGCCTTGTTTTTAATCTTAGGATTTCACAAAGACTTTGTAACAATCTGAGATCACGTCACTTTAATATACTAAAAAACGAAAATAACTAAGTATCAATATTTGTTTACGTTCTGACTAATAACTGAGCTATCGACTGACGGGAAAACTATTGGCATTTGGCAGATTCACAGAATAGCCAACTTAACGGCGAAGGTAATTCTATAATTGCTAAGTAAACACTGTAAAGGACAAAAGAAAGGACAATCAGTTTTTGAAGGAGGTAGTGATCTAGACTAAACTCCGCTATTGCCATCTAAACATATCCCGCCCCAGCATCACTCTAGATCAAGGAAAGTGCCCTGCCAACTGGAAGCTCTCTCGAGTCAGTCCAATCTCCAAGACATTCAAGACCCCAAGACAAGCAGAGCAGAGCTCGAGGGCTGCATCACAGCGTTGTTTGGCTTCTTCAGCACGTTACAAACAACGTCGTTCCTATCAACGCGTGATTAACTTAATCTCTAAACCGTTAATTAAATACCGACGTTTAACCAAGTCACTAAAATTCCGTCAGACAAGTGAGTGAACGAAACGTTTAACGAGTTGTCTTAACGTTCCTAGGAAACTAGCCATATACAATATTAATCATTTTTTATGTGTACTTAATTCATCTATTAGTATTTTTGTTGTTCTTACATGTTCAACCTAACACGAAGGATAAATAGGGCTTTTCTTCGCTTATCCCCTTTACCCTTCACCTAAGCTACCGCAATGTTTTGCCCTGATATAAGCTGTGCAAATCAGCTGTTGTCGTGACGCCATCTTGTTTTCCAACAAGCCGGCTTTCGTAAGACAGATTGTTAAATGTTTTCGACGATGCTTTATTTAAATCAAATCGCTATTGATTTGGTTAAACGTCGGTATTTAATTAACGGTCTAGAGAGTCCCAACCAACCAACCAACTGCGACACATATACTAACCAAACAAAACAAGCTCACCAAATATCACTTAAAAGCTAAACTTTTAAGGGCTTATTTTCAATCTTGTTACACTGTACATTCACAAGCATTTCTTATGGTATCAACAACAATAGAAGTACATGGACTGATCAAATTACTGGCGGATGTGGAACTGTTTTTACAAGACCCCAAGGCAGTCCGCGTAACATGCATGAGAAGACGCATGATGCTAAGATGTATGTCCGGCATTATTGCCGCCCTGACCTTTTTTACACGGAGGTTAATCACTTACTGGTAACCCTAAGTGGGTAGAAATTAAAGAACTCTTCTAACAGGGCCAAAAATCACACAATAGGCATGACCTGATTGCCAGGGTGTTCCAGTTGAAAGTAAAAAAACTTATGGATATTTTAAGTAAAGGATTAAAATATCCATAAGATATTTGACGCAGTCCGTTGTTACATGTTTTCTGTAGAATGCTGCTCTGTAAATCAATAAAGACCGATTGCGATCCGGAGTTCTTTGGCAAAAAATTGAGTCAATTAAACTCGGTAAAATCAGTCCGCAGACTGTATTTGTACGACTTGCAACTCAGATTCAGGAGCCATCGCTCAGTAACCACCAACTTACTGACGTTGGTCGAGATGGTCTCAGAGAGCATGGATCGGGGATGTCAGGTAAACGTCACCTATCTGGACTTCCGTAAGGCGTTTGATAGAGTCGATCAAGACGTCCGACGAATGAAAGAAACTGTTTACCATTGGATTTGCCCCATGACTGTTGGTTTTCTTTAATACCTGAAGAACCGCCAACAATACGTGCGATACTGCTGTTTTGAGTCACAGCCATACCACACACGGACGGGCGTTAGCCAAGGCTCTATTCTTGGTCCGTTGTAAGTGATACTTTATTGCACAAAACAGTGAAAATAAAACAAATATAAAGAAAGAACATGTACAAAGGCGAGCTTATCTCTAACAAGAGATTTCTTCCAGAAAACCTAGAATGGAGAGGAAAAAAGAAACTAAAGGTAGAACTATGTGCACAACAATAAAAATGTTAATAAAATAATAAACTACTTACCAATATCTACATAATACTAAAAATAATGCTATATAGAAATATGTAACATATACATAAATAGTAGATACAAATAAATACTAATAGAAGAAGAGAAAGATAGTGTTCTTTCAAACTACTTTTAAAAGTGTGAATTGAGGGAGTGTCTCAGATGGCGCTGGGGAGTTTTTTCCAGAGACTGATAGCTATAGTCTGAACTCATTGTCATAAGCAGCAGTGTTATGTTGCGGAGTTGTAATTTTGTTGTTATTTATCATCATGATTAAAGATGTTGAATCTAACCTAAATGCTAAATGCCTCCTGTATGGGGACGATCTGAAACTGGAGGATGATACTACATAAAGATCTAGATGTGGTTGATAGTTTGAGTGTGTACAACAAAGAGGTGTTGTATAATATCATTCACGGGCTCTCCTCGGTCTATTACTTGGCACGGAGTTCTTGACTCGAGTGAATTCGATGAAGAACGTCGGTTTTAGTTTCGTTTCGACCTTAAACTCACATTCCATGAGCACATGGCAACTTTGGCCATGGAATGCTTCAAAAGATTAAGGTTGATGGTGATACGGAATAGTAAGGGATTCCATAATGTGGGTGTGGTCCAGCTTCTCTACACGGTCCTAGTGAGCTTGAACTTGAAGCCAGCTCAGTTGTTTGGACTCCACACGAAAGCTCATACTTTCTTATGCTCGAGAAGATAAAAAAACTTTCCTACGATACCATTACAAGAGGTGGGTTCTATCCATTCCTATACCCATCCGCTTTTATATTGGGTATGCTTGGATTGAACTCACTAGAAGTGAGACGTAACACCGAACAGCTTCTGACTGTGTGTCGATTGTTGAGAGGCGACAGTGACTGCGCAGCGCTTGTCACTGCGGTATGCGCGCTATTCGCTTTATTTCTAGGGGGCGCTACGCACCGCACGGTGACTCGCCCGCTAGCATCCGCTAGTGAAGGCGTGGGATAGCCTCAAAGCCCTTTTGGCTGCAGCATCGCTGAATTATCTGTTTGGTTTGGAGGCTTGGAGGGATATCATGCAAGAATGTGGCAGGTTCTGTGATATAAATTTGTAGTTTGATAAAAATAAAAATGGTGAAAATAAATACCTGTACTTATAGACCATATCGTAAACGTATCTGTGCACGACAGAACCTGAAATGACTACTTTGTACATAGTTTTTATATTATTTTGTTTTTTATACGTTTTAGGATAAGCAAGATTAAGTTTTGGTCACGAAATAAAGTTATATTTTCTCATCGCTCCAAGTTACCGTACGACCTGGTACTGGTTGTGGTCGATCTATCACCACAGGGTAAACAGATCTTCCAAGTTATGGAGATCTGTCACATCTCAGGGTTGAAAATTGAGAACCCACATAGGAAAAACAAGCCGCTCCAGTGCTTTAACTGTCAGCTGTTTGGCCACTCGGCCAAGAACTGCCACAGGAAAGGCCGCTGTGTCAAGTGCCTGGAGGATCATGCTCCGGCGGCTTGCACACGTCCATCCAACCCCAAGGAGTCAGACGGCCCACCAGGGTGCGTCAATTGTGGCGTGCTCGGTCACACCGCAGCCTACGGAGCCTGTCCGGCCCGACCTAAGCCGCGCCAAGCTGTACGGGCGAAAGCCCAAGCCCCGGCCCCAACTAATATAGGCCAGGCTCATGCTCGCCCGAGTCAGAATGCCTGGGCTAAGCCACTTAGTTGGGTACAGGGATCATCGGGGCAGCACACCAGCTTCCCCCCTCTTCCCCCTTCTCGGCAGTATCACCCTACTCCCACTACTTCCGCTGTGGCTAACATGCCAAGCAATACTCAAACAGCCCCAGCTGATTTATCAACTAGAGCCACCCCCCCTAGGTCATTAAGACCACCTCCACCAACAGAAAATAGGGACTATCTGACAGACCTACTGACCATCTTGGACAGAATAGACCCAGACGAAATTGATGAGTTTTTACTCAAAATTGACACTGCAGCACTAAAGCAGGACCCTGCTGCTGCCTTGCGAGCCTGTCAAGCTCACAGGTCACTGATTTCGGCGATCAAAGGCGTTCTCAGGAACCGTAATGTATATTCTCCGTAATGGATACCACACCCGGTAGGATTAAACCTAGTGCATTGAGATTGGCATTTTTTAACGCTGATGGTTTGAAGAGACAAAGGGACTTAGTATCCGCCTTCCTATCAGACCACCAAATTGACATTCTTCTTGTACAGGAAACTTTCCTCAAACCCCAGCACAGAAACCCCAACATTTCTAATTATAAATTGATTAGAAATGATCGCACTAATGAAAGACTTGGGGGCACGGCAATCTATTATCGGAGAAGCCTGCACATCTCCCCGTGTGACTGTCCACCACTTCATAACATGGAAGCCTCAGTTTGCCGAATAGCAATGAGGGGTCATCAAACTATTACTATCGCCTCATGCTACCAGAGACAGGGCTCAAATGACAGTCGTAGGCGTCTCGAGGAGTCTGACATCTCGTCCCTGCTTAGTTTAGGCGATTCTGTCATCATTGCGGGTGACCTCAATAGCAAACATGTCGATTGGAATTGTAGAGTGACGAACTCCAACGGTCCTCTCTTAAAGAAAGCAACCGAGAAACTTGCTATTGAACTAATAGCCCCAATGACTCCTACTCACTTCCCTAAGAGTAACCCGGACTCTGAAGGAGACATCCTCGATATCATGCTTCTTAAAAACATTCTTCTCCCAATAAGAGGGATTAAAGTATACCATGAATTGCTATCCGACCATCGCCCCGTGATATCTATACTTGGTAATATTGAACCCCTCCCGCCCGCCATAAAATCAACTATAGACTGGACTTTGCTCCACAACACCTTTAAGGCAAACTCTCCCTCCGTTAAATTAGAAAAAATCCCACAAGTTATCGACTCTCAATCTGATGTTAACTTAGCTATAAAATCATTGACTTCGCACATCCAAAAGTCAATCCAAGCCTGTTCAAAGCCAGCCAACCCATCTGGTGATAGTAGGTGGAGACTTCCTGAGGATATACGCGACCTCATCCGTGAGATGCGCGCTGCCACCAGAGCCTATGATAACTTCCCGAGCTCTGACAACAAAATCGCAATGCATAGTTCCCAACAACTTGTTAAAACTGCCATTAAAGACCATAGATCCCAGAGATGGGAACAACTTCTGGTAGAGCTCACCCCAGATCATCAGGCTTACTGGAGATTAGCGCGCACTCTCAAATCGGACGCGGTTGTGGATATCCCAGCACTCTCCAGACCTGACCAATCACAGGCTTTCGAGGATGCTGACAAGGCTGAGTGTCTGGCTGACAGTCTAGAGAGCCAATGTTCATTGTCAAAAGAACCCTTTGACCAGTCTCACGTAGACCTGGTAGACTCTGAAGTCGCCAGACGCTCCTCACTTCCTCCCCAGGATACTGTAGAGCTAGTTAGCATCAATGAGGTCAATCTTATTATCAAGAAGCTTCACTCCAAAAAAGCCCCAGGCTCTGACGGAATTGCTAATCGGGTTCTAAAGAATCTCTCCTACCCCCTTCTAGTCCTACTAGTGACCATTCTTAATTCCGCCATTGCCACTTGTAGGTTCCCGGATGCATGGAAGGAAGCTGATGTGATTGGGATACATAAACCGGGTAAAGATAGATCGAAACCAACCAGTTACCGCCCTATCAGCCTCCTTAAATCTTTTGGTAAGATTTATGAGAGGGTGATAAACAATCGATTGAAGGCGATAGCCTTCGGCCGAGGGCTCGTCCCGGACGAGCAGTTCGGCTTTAGAAACGGACATTCCTGTGTCCACCAGGTACACAGGATAACTGAATTTATCTTGGACGGATTCAATCGGCGAAAGCCGACAGGCACAGGCGCTTTATTCTTCGACGTGGCTAAAGCGTTTGACAAGGTTTGGCACAACGGCCTCATATACAAGCTGTACAACATGGATTTCCCTGACAGATTAGTTCTTATTGTGAGAGACTTTCTCTCCAATAGGAGTTTTAGGTACAGAGTGGAAGGCACTCACTCTAGACCTCATCCAATCAAGGCGGGAGTACCACAAGGCTCTGTGCTCTCGCCTCTCTTATTCTCACTCTTCACTAGTGATATCCCCAAACATCACAATGTACAGCTTGCCCTCTTCGCCGACGACACTGCTCTCTATTACTCTGGTAGGAATAGTGAAATAGTCGTCAAAAGGCTCCAAACTGCCGCCACTCTCTTGGGCGACTGGTTCAAGAAGTGGCGGATCGAACTCAACCCAGAACAAAGCCAGGCTATATTCTTCTCTCGCTTCACAACACTCAGTGAGTGGTCTCGTTTACCACAAATCTCCCTGTTTGGACGCGATATTCCATGGACTCGCCAAGTGAAATACCTTGGAGTGACTTTGGATAGCCGTCTCACCTTTGGACCGCACATTAAAATTGTGAGGAATAGAGCCAAATTCGTCCTAAGTCGGCTTAACGCGCTGATTCAATCTAAGAGCAAACTCTCTTTACGTAATAAGCTAAGATTGTACTTAGCTTGCGTCCGTCCCATTTTCACATATGCTAGTGTGGTGTTTGCGCATGTAGCCAAAATCCACATAGACAGTCTTCAAATCCTCCAAAATAAATTTCTACGCCGAGCCACGGGTGCCCCATGGTTCGTGCGGAATTTTGATCTCCACAAAGACCTGAAAGTGCCTACCATCCGCGACTTCATGAAAAAAGCTTCTACTCGATACTTCGACAGAGCTCAACATCACTCCAACCCCCTTATTCGTTTCGCGGCTGACTACGCTGCAAACCCCGAGGCAACCCAACCGAGAAGACGCCCCCGTAACATCCTTTTAGACCCGGAAGACGCCATTACGGCGCAATTAAATTTACTGTTACCCCCAGACACAGACAACCCCGACCCGACTCTTCCCACCCGCCCCTTATACATCCACCGCCCGCGCACGCGCAGGCGGAGGCGGCTAACAAGAACACCCGCACCAGACACTGCACAAGCCGAAAGCACCCCACATGACGCCGTACACTCTACGCCGGCACAAGTCACACTTAGACGCAGCGACACACCTTAGTTGTGCCCGGTTACGTTAAATCACACCACTCACCACAACCCTCCCAGGTTGAGCCTCTCCCCCGGTAGGGCACGCACTCACGTGAAACAGAACAATTGTGGCGGGGACTATCTGTTCCGCCCCCCAAGGCAAAGTTTTTAAAGACTAAAGTCTAAAACGTAAAAATCAATTCCAAAAAAAAAAAAAAAAGCGCTCCTCACTCTGTTTTGCGTTGGCGGACAATGCAAATTGTATGTTTAGGTCTAGAAAATAAGTAAGTAAACGAATGTATACTGTTTTGTACATGTAAAATGTAAGTTTGACATGAAAATAAAGAGATTTGAGTCCAGGGGAAGAGTGCGGGGTGAGGGGAGTGGTCGCTCGAGAAATCGTATATAAGAGACGCCGATTCGGCCCGGAATCATTCCGGATCCAGCACTCAAGAGGAAAAGTCATCAAGAGAAAGAAGACTCCACCAGCCCTCTCTACCCCACCCTCCAGCCTGGCTCAACAGTGAAGAATTATCGGCATCTTTTATTTGAGAAGAGAAAAACCCTACTACAGTCCACCCTCCACAGTATCTAAGAGCTCCGTTGGTCTAGAGTTTACACCCTCACCTGTCACACAGGAGATGCAGGTTCGAATTCCGGTGCTGACCGGTGAGAAAACTAATTGTACAATTATTACCTAACTGTTATATTAATACGTACTTAAGCTGCCTGTGGGCACGGCTTCTAATACGCGCTTTTAGGCTTCTCATTGTCTACGACCAGAACATTGAACGCAAGGGGCGTTCAATGTTCTTAAGTTAAGGTACGTACGCATCATCATCATTATCAACTCAGTTCATATCGATGTACTTTTATTGGGCATGGGCTTTTCCAGATAGAATCCAAAACAGCTTCGCATCCCAGTTCAGACAAATCACGGCTTCAAATAGACAAAAGAGGTCGAATCCAAAAAAAACACCTCTACAAATAAGCACGCTTTTTTGGTCACGTGAGTTAGGCATTTAATTATTATTCAATTATTCCGCCTACAAGTAATTAACAGCCTATGATTAAAGTGCAGTCTTATGATGATTTCATAATTAATTGGCTGAGGAGGAAGATGAATAAAATCGCGGTTTTGGATGTTGTGTGTGACGTCACTGTTTCTAGTTCCCACGACATTGACATAGGCTATCCTAGTGTAGGGCCAGCCAGAAGCAAGGTATGTGCCTGTATACTGGGTCTAACAGAAAGGTGATTTCATGTTTTAGGGGGTTGTTAGAGACATCATTCTGAACAACTTTTACTATGAAACCAATTTGATCAGAGCAACTTAATTTTTTAAATCTTTATTTTTTAACTCATTAATCATTATACATTTTCAACCGAGCGATCAGCTGATTTGTATGGAGAAGTGAAAAATATTCTTGCATTGAACAAATCGGCATCGTAGTGAAACTTGTTCAGAATGATATCTCTTACAACCCTCTAAAATATGACTAGACCTTTCTGTTACACCCTCTATAAATGCTCATGTTTATTTTTATAATACACAGGCAGCTGAATAGTATTATTTATTTATGAATTCCGTAAACGATGTATTTTGCGAGAAATCTGAGTTCAAAATGCGAAAAAAATACATTATGAAAGTTAATACCTACACATAACTACATACTGTTATTACTTATACACAGTTGCACATACATATTATACAGCACTCATACTTTTGTTTTTAATAAATAATGCACTCTATCTATTTACACAGGTTTCATCGCTAGCCGCTTTTTTTTTTTTCCCAAAAGAGCAGCGATGGGCTTGCCAAATGTAACACAAACTGGAGTTCCTATTGAATAACTGGTTAAACGTGGGCTGTATGGGACTCCATGCCACAATGTTTATATGTTGTTTTGGCGTAACTTAGGTGTACTTAGCTGTATGAAAATATAAGAATACTTTTAAATATATCACTAGGTACTTACGCATTTCTGTTACACCCCAACGACAGCGTAGAAACTTTTGTTAAAATATTAATGAGACCTCCAAAGAGGTTTGGATGCGAATTGAGGGTTGCGAACTTTTTGTCAGTGTCACTGGCCAGCTTTTTTTTGTTTTAGAAATACGCCTAGCACGTTTTTATTTCGCGCCACTCACTTTGTAACTTTTCTAAAGTTTTGCCTGAATCTAGAAGGTTTTTTGAGATTCTAATACTATTTCGGTTTTGTTTCCTACATATTCTCAGTTTGCAGGTTTGATAATTCTTATTTCTGGTGCAGTTGCTTTTTTCGTAGTTTGGGTGTTTGTTTCTCTGGTGTTACGCAATACAACCGAAGTTTTAAAGTTGGTTAAAAAGCAGAAATAATTTCCAAGACTGGATTCCCGTGATGGACGAACTTTTCCATATACATGACATACATGTATACATAATAGCTCTCTACAAGTGTGTATGGAACCCTTGATTTGCGAGTCCAACTCGCACTTGACCGTTTAGTATTATAAGTATCTATAAATTGAATGTTGTCAAATAAACTTATATTTAATGTTGAAATGTCGCAAATGGGTATTCCCAGAATTCTTATTAATAAGTTTACTAAGATTTGCACAGACACGTCGTTAAGTTGTCGTCATATTTTAAGGTGTTTTAAGAGGCGTCATTCTGAACAACCTTTTACTATGAAACCTATTCGAACTAGACAACTTTATTTGACATTTCCCCTTCGGGTCTAACGTCTGACCGAAAATAATGAAGAAGTGAAAAATAAAGTGGCTCTGATCAAATTAAGTATCTAATGTGGTATACGAAAACATTCATTAATGGCTAGTATTTAATCGCACATCAAAAATACTGATTTGCACAGCAAAAAAGGATCAGCAAAACAAGTTTATGTTTTAAGTATTTATTGTTGCTCTTGCATGTACAATCTAACACGAAGGATAAAGGGGGATAAAGGGGGGAGCGAAAAGCTACCGCAGCATTTTGCCCTGATATTTGCTGTGCAAATCAGTATTTGTGATGTGCAGTTTAATATTTCCCTTAATTAATTACTCCGTTTTGTCTGACAGGACCTGGATTGCTCATCGCCGCAGCTAAGGAAATGAAGGGAGGCAGTTGAATGCCGAAGGAAATACTTGGTTCCGAAATCCTACATTATGGAAACGTTACAACTAAATTATATTTAAGTACCTATGTCTACTGTAGATAATATTAAATTGAAACGTTTTCTCATACATTTATCTATCCCGCACTATCCCACATTTTTTATTGAATTAAGAATATGCCTATTTTTTTTTAACAAGAATTAAACTTAAATTAGTTGTACTCTGACACGTCTTTTTCTTATAAAAATCATATAAGGTCAAAAGTCAGTAGGTACCTACGAAGTATATATTTATAACGACTGTACATCGATTGTCATTTTCTTTTTTCAGGCATATGGAAATTAGGTTATTATAAATTTCAGTCATTTTGGGAGAGAGACGGGAGTGCTAAGGAGCAACATTATTCTCAAAGAGAACCTTACTAAATTTTAACATTAACAAAGCGTCACGCTTTTTCCCATACGGGGTGGCAGAGGCACAATTGTGCCCACATTCAGCCAGTTATTTAATACTCCCTTTTTGCGTGATAGGGGGTTAGCACATCGCCATAGCTATGGAGTAATGAAGGTTTCCTCACGATGTTTATACCATCACCGTTAGAACGTCCGATAGTGTACTTAAGATAGATTAATTATCTCATTGGTACATGGTCAGGAATCGAACCTGCATCTCCTGTATGAGAAGCAAGCGTTAAACCCATTGGACCACGGGGCTCTTTATTATCTTTCTAATACACTTGACACTGGCAAAATAAACCTCAAAAGAGGTTAGCTTGCCAGATTAAAAGAAGAAGAGGGAGATGGAATAAGAGAGGCAAGATGGAGTATTGAATAGCTGGGTAAGCAGTCTCTCCATTCTCGAATAAGTGCGTTTAGCAAATAAGCTCGGCGCCCCCGGGAACTGGGCTGCGTATTACAAAATTAGACTTAAAGGCCATAATAAAAAGAGCTATGAGAAGTAAAAATCACATACCTAACCAGCGGGTTATAATTAAACGAGGACGCAATTGAATGACGACCTCTGTGGCGCAGCGGTTGTGGCTCTGCCTGTGCGAGGGGTCCCGGGTTGGATTCCCGGCTGAGGGTGAAAAAAAAAAACCCATGTCTTGGATGTTTATATGTGTGTGACGTCGCTGTTTCTGGCTCCCACGACACAGGGTATCCTAGTGTATCCATCAGGGTATCCATCATTTAAAGAGTCTGGATGATGGGACTGTTTGGGGTTAATCTAGCTCAACATAGTCCTTGGGGTTAATAACTCTGTAATTATGTATTGTCGCTTTTTAATTATATTATTTAATATTGTAATATTTGTATTAGTTAATTGTACGGGAATTCGCGTGACGCTATCAAAAAATCATGGATAATTATAAAGTAATAAAGATTGCACTAATCACTTATAATAATAATAATAATAATACCTCGTACACTATTTACACACATTGATCTAGCCCCAAACTAGGAATCCCTGTATCTTGGGTACTAGCCAACGATACACATACTTATACAGAGAAATATTATACTTAGATAGATAAACAACCATAACTAGGGTACAAACATCCGTTCTCGTCAAACAAATATTTGCCCCCACCGGGACTCGGACTTAACTTTATAATGTTACGTTACACTGTATTTTACTGCCTATCTTTTGAAATACTAGTTTTATTGGCTGCCCAATACATTGTATCCATTTATGTAATGCCTATCTAGCATAGTCTTACTTTTCACATGATCATTATTATACGTAGTAAGTATTATGCGTAATGTGTATCCTGTGTATCGGATTTGTTTTGTAAAAGATTTTAAAAATTAATCATATAGTTTTCTCTCTTTCCTGTGTTTTTCTCTTTTTATGTAAACATGTTTTGTAACTGTGAATAAATGATTTGTGGATGCATAGGCCTTTCCACACAATCCACCATAAGATCTATTCAATGACGTCACTAATGCCTGTATAGTGGAGACAGGTTTGTATCTGTCACAGTAATATTGTCAAAACCGTTAGTTTATAATCTAACGTTTTTTCCTCCATTGGTTTACAAACTATCGATAAATTGTAAACTGTAGGTACCGTAATGCTTACGATATGACGCATTAGTTTATAAACCGTTAAATTGTGAACTAGTTTTAACTTGAATTTCAAAGTAAATACCAGGGCAAACACTGCGGTAGCTTAGTTGAAGACTAGGGCGGCGCGCAGCGAAGCCCCCGAATAGTCTTCGTGTTAGGTTGGCACGTAAGAACAAAAGAAAAGTAAATTCTAAACCCTGTCGGTCTGGAGTACAATTGGTAGATCGTTTACAAACCAACGCGTTAGTTTATAAAGAAACGGTTTTGACAAATGCTATATTTAATGACCGTGTACTATATAATATACCGTATACAGTACAGGATATCAGATGTATTTATATAATTCAACTCGTGAAATGTATGGAGAATTGAAAAAAAAGTATTCTGATCGAAATCCTTTTTAATAAGGAAATAATAAAATGACAGAATAAAAAACTAATTTAGCGAATGAACATGAACATGAGCGAAAAAAATACTGACATGTGCGACAATATTACCGATTTGTGCGACAAAACTACTGAGTTGTTAAGCCACCGCATTGGCTAAAAAAAGGTTGTCTGGGCAAAGTTGTGGGTTCGCTCAACCTCCTTTATCATACGTGTTAGGTTGAACAACAAAATCCAACGCCCATTTTGTATTTTATGTCACTCGAAATAAGTTTTTTCAAGTTGCCGTTTTTAGATTTCTAGTCGCGCAATTCAGTAATTTTGTCAGACGAAACTGATATATTTTTTTTTGCCGTTCATCAGCAAATCAGTCAGGCAAAATCAGTATTTTTGCCAAGCAAAAACTGCATTTACAGTCACAGGCTTAAATAATACCCCTTTATAATGATAACTATAAATTAATCCGGCACATTATTGAAACTTTAAAGGTTACAAAATAACACCTGTTCAACACTTCCATCGAAGTGAATTCAATCAAGTACTAATAATAAAAACCGGTTTAAAAACCGGTAACCCGTTTGAGCGCTAGAGTGCCACAGACAGACAGACAGACAGAGAGACGCTTCAAACTTATAATAGCACTCTTTATAGTTGGGGGTTAAAATATACATCGGTGTATATGTCGGCGGCCGATTGTAGAATTGGGCACATTATGATGTGCCTCGGCATGTCATGATATGGCGGCATTTCTTGATCTGCCGTGTCAAACCCGCCATATAGTTTCAAGAACAACGTTCGACGATCTGCCAGCCTATAACTCGGTATATCGAAAAGTAGGGTGACAATAGATTTGGCTCGGTAGGTTGGGTTAGGTTAGAAGGAGTATGTGCAACCAACGGAGTGAGCTTGCGACTGAAAAGTGAAAAGCCAAATTTGGCTAGAGTAGGTTATTGTGCCTAAATTTAAGTTGTGTTATAGGTTATGTTGGAACTTAGAAGAAGCAAAACTGGAGTGTGAAGTGGAGTGAGCGAATGCAAATAAAAACAACATTTAATAATAAGGGGAACTGTGGGGATGCGCAGCAGATTGGGAACGGGCATTCAGGATGCAAAAGCGAGCCGTGAGAGCTATAGTCCAGGTCCGCTGGGACGTCTCCGCGAAGCCTCACTTCAAAGCGCTCAGGATCCTGACGTTGCCGTCCGTCACCATTCTGCAAGTGGCCGTCTACGTGCGCGAAAACCTGGACTCATTCCGCACGCTCCGCAAAACACACCGCCACGGTCACAAACTCGCGACGGTCCCCCACACATTGGGGAAGTCATCGAAGATGACTCACGTCATGGGTCCGGCGGTATATAATCGTCTTCCCGCCAACGTAACCGATGCTCCCAATCCAAGCACTTTCAAACTGCGCCTGAAGCGCTGGCTTGTCGAGCAAACCTTCTATTCTTTTTCGGAATTCCTAGACCTACCCAACTAGGTAGACAACATTTGTGTTAATTAAGTAAATTATTCTTTTTTTAATATTTTTATATAATTCAATATAATTTATTATTATTATTTTAATTTAATTTGACACAATTTAATTTTAATGTAAGTATTTTTATTTGACATTCATCTGAACTAACTATATTTACAAAATGACTTGTAACTGACGTTATCAATAAATAAATATGAAATATGAAATATGAAATATAAGGATAATAAAAGTCTCTAAAATATCATACTCGGATACCCAATACTAGTCCACCAACTACCTTTTCTTGATTTGGTTTATAACTTAAAAAATATTTATGGATAATATAACCGTACGTGTAGCAACAAAAAATCATTGCAAACATTAAATAGATTTGTTTATTCGCAAAATTTTAACCTTTTATGATGTGATGTTTTATCCATAGGCCATATCATGATGTGGCGTTTGTTTCTCATCGACCTGCCCGATTTTGGTTTGGGCACATCATGATGTGCCCAAACCATAGACATTACTATGTATTTAAAAAAACGCCGCCATATCTTAATATGCTCATCATGACATCATGATGCTCCAATTCTATAATCATCAGCCGACATATACATCCGTTTTGGATTAATGTCCCCAACAAAACAGCCCTCTTAATTTTTACGACACCTTTTTGTTACATCCTGTATTGTACAGTATAAGCAATATTAAAAAAACTTGTTGTCATGCTAGCTATGTGGGCTGTAAGCTTGCATGAAGTTTTTTTTTAAATCTACCCTGAGTTGGAACTAAACTATGCCTACATTGTTGACGTCTTGGCAATAAGCCATAATAAACTTATTGATCAAGATTCAGTGATCCATGCCATCTTGCGTTATACTTGGCTAAGAATTATGAAATTTTGCTCCAAGAAACTATATAATTTTATAGATACAGGATGTAGATGGCATTCCAAAAAAAATCTCACGGTTTACAACCAGGTTGACTGCCGAACCAAAATTGCTAAGGACTTTTGTGGTATGGCTGTTTTCCACTTAGAGTTAGCAGAGAGTTGTTTTTTTAGAGATCGTGTATTTCTGTTGCCGCTACAGGAAGAACATTTTTTTAAAATGTTTATTCAGATAACAAGGATCTATTTTTTAGTAGAAATTAAATAATTAAGTTAAATTTTATTTATTGATTTGTTTCTCGAGGTAAGAAATATCTAAGTATAAGTAATATATAAGTTTGATTGTACAATGTTGGAAAATTGTACAATCAAACTCCCCGAGATCACCCTGAGAATAGGGTTGGTGTTGCTCCAGGTTCTGTTGTTAATGGATGCTGTGCGTTTGCGCATGACTGCATAGAAGTCGCCTGTGCACGCTTCTGCAAACATTGTCGATGCACTACAGAACCGGCGCAGTCCCATAAACATTCATCAACATTGACGGCCTGAATGGCCGAGTCGGCAGTGACCCTGCCTACGAAGCCAAGGGTCCCGGGTTCGAGTCCCGGTAGGGGGAAATATTTGTTTGATGAGAGCGGATGTTTGTACCCTAGTTATGGTTGTTTATCTATCTAAGTATAATATTTATCCATATAAGTATGTGTATCGTTGTCTAGTACCCAAGATACAGGGAATCCTAGTTTGGGGCTAGATCAATGTGTGCAAATAGTGTCCAAGGTATTATTATTATTATTATTATAATTAAGCATGGTCTCGCGATCGACCACCCACGACGCTAAGGACTGTCAAGTCGGAAGTCGGGTAGAGTTGTACAAAGTCGGGTACAGAGAACGGGTGATCCGGAAGTGACGTCATGCGCGATTTTATGAATTTCACTCCTCATTAGAAATTTTATCTACCCTATCTAAGTATAATATTTATCTATATAAGTATGTGTATCGTTGTGTTCGCGACAAAGTAGAATTATATAATTGATTTGTATATAATAGTTATAGTTTAATTATTTGTTGTGATAATCGTTTTATAGTTCCTAATTAGTTTTGCATATGTTTGAATTTATTTGCGTATAAACAAAGAATAAATAAAACTAGATAGGAAGGCGGGTGTACAAGGCGCCCCCTGTCGAGGGGAAACAAACACTCGAGGCGAGTCGGGGGACGGGGGCGCCAGACCACCGCGGGGTATGCGCGGTAGGTTGGGGATCGAGGTACGCCCGCCGACCAATCAGAACCATGTTAGAGCAGTATAAATATAGGGACAATTTCCACTGTAAATCACTCTTCGTTCAGACTCCGAATAAAACGTTGCTCCTGAGAACCCCGCCTTTAATTCAAACCTCTCCACCCCCTGTCAAGTAGTGGGCCAGATCGAAGGTGGCCCACACGTTGTCTAGTATCCAAGATACAGGGAATCCTAGTTTGGGGCTAGATCAATGTGTGTAAATAGTGTCCAAGGTATTATTATTATTATTATTATTCTGAAGATGTTGATAGATTGGTCACGCAATGTATTGTTAGTCTTTAGCTTGTAGCTAACCCTAGGCTGCACGTGTAGAATGTTTGACAGTAGGTCTCAAACAAAGTAATTTCGACTGTAATATAAGAAATCATGAACTACACAACAGTTTACAAAATAAATGGCCCCCATAGAAAATACGTGATGATATTATAAACTCAAATTTTGCGGCAGCTTTTATTATCGTCAAATAAAATTTTACTTATTGCTGTGGATATTTATATCAACGTAAGAAAGTCAAAACCGTTGGTTGATAGCTAACGCGTTAGTTGATTAACTATCGACAGATTCAACTTGGTGTTACGTGTAATGGTAGAAGAGTTCCACACTGGTCTGAGTTGGGCAAATGCGTCGTCGGTTCCACCTTGTGGTTCCACCACGCTGCCAAGGTACACACAACTCTCCACGTCCTCCGCTGCCTCCCCATTCACAAAGATCGAATCTGCTACATCGTTGGTATTTAAACGCATACCTTTTGTTTTACCACAGTTGATGCGTAGTCCTTCCTTAGCAGCTTCAACTTTAGACCTTCAAGGGTATAGCAGACCGACAGGGTTTAGAATTTACGTTTCTTTTGTTCTTACATGTCAACCTAACACGAAGACTATTCGGGGGCTTCGCTGCGCTCGCACCCTCTAGCCTTCACCTAAGCTACCGCAGTATTTGCCCTGGTATTTCGTTTACAATTCAAGTTCAAACCAGTTTACTATTTAACGGTTTTAACCGTTAGTTTATCAACTGACGCGTCATATAGTAAGCAGTACGCTACAGTTTACTATATGCCGATAGTTGACCAACTAACGAGAAAAAAAACTTTAGTTTATCAACTAACGGTTTTGACATTCTTACCGTGACATTTACATATACTTAGCAAACGTAATTTTTGCCTCTTCTCTACATTGTACCACTGTGGGAGAGAACGTCGGTGGCGTAAGTTGTTTGACGGCGGATCCTTAGTTAGGACTGATCGGACGGAACCCATTTCGTACATATTTTTTTAAGAGAACAATTTAAATGACCACCAAAATATTTTTTCCTACCCAGAATAGGTAAATGATCACCAAAAGTTGCAGAAAATATCAGGGCAGAATACTGCGGTAGCTTAGGTGAAGGGTAAAGGGGAAGAGCGAAGCGAAGCCCCCTTTTTCCTTCGTGTTAGTTTGAACATGTAAGAACAACAAAAATACTTAAAACATAAACAAATACCAGGGCGAAATACTGCGGTAGCTTAGGTAAAGGGGGTGAGCGAAGCGAATTTTATATTATCCTTTATCTTTCGTGTTAGGTTGAACATGTAAGAACAACAAAAAATACTTAAAGCATAAACTTAAGTACACAAAACATAAAAAGAAGTTTGGTGATAATTTATCCAAACACAATTTGGTGATCTTTTACTAATTCTGGCGGTCGTTTCGAATTTATTGGTAGTAAAATAGGTGTTTTTTGAGATCTTTTAAACACAAGCCTTTTTTTAATAGTTTTGTTTAACTTTTCTAGTACAATGGTACGGAACACTACGTGTCCGACGTGTACGTCCCGCACTTGACCGATTTTTTCCTTTTTAATTTACGGAAACCTTAACAGTGATTAAAATTATAGTGAAAATAACCAGGATAACGAGATTTGTAATAATATTCATGATAATATTTAACGAAACAGAGTTTTAAAGAAAAACACCATTCTTCCATCTATTTATATTAAAAATAGTAACAAAAATGTCGGTAGTCGATTAATATAACAACTTTAAAATTATGACATAAAGTAACAAACCCATTGATTTAAATAATATCTAGACTAGAATAACATAGATATAAGATAGGGTCCTAGATTCGTTAAGAGCCAACAGGCTATAAGACCGTAGAATACCGATGACGTCACGATTGCGATTATCTTCATCCTGAAAAAAAAAACAATTATAAAAAAAGAGTCTGATCAAACATACAGGCACATCTTTTGGCCCCACACTAGGATAACCTATGTGCAGTGAGAAGCAGAAATAGTGACGTCGCAAACATAAACGTCCCAGGGATGATTTTCTTCCTTTCTGTCCAGGATTAGAACCCGTAACCTATCGCTTGTCCCGTATGAAGCAAAATCTCGACCGCTACGCCGTACGACCCCATACAGTCATCAAAACTTTTTTCATAGTGAATATTCGGAATCCGCTAAAAAAACGTAAATTTCCTTTTTGCAAATGATCGATTACACCTTGTAGAAAGCGGATAATACAGTTATATCCAGAGTATAATTTAATAATCGGTGACAGGGGCCGAGCCCAACGCCGCAGGGTAAAATGGTACAGAGTGGCATAACCTTACTGGTCTGAACTCGGCGTCGCTAGTGTAATTTCAAACTCAGTTATCGATTTTAGTTCTTGTTTTAGCCACCAGCTCAATTTGTGGCTGTGTAGCTATGCACGCTCTGTGTTGTGTCCTTAAAGCAAATTAAATCTACTAAATAGAAAAGCCAAAAATGCTTCTGTTCTTCTGTTATTATTTTGACTGAACGTTTCAATAATTCACTAATTTAATAGTAGTTTATGTGACTGCTACATAATGGAGGGCATTAATACTCGAGAGTGGGTTTATGAAACGAGCCGAAGGCGAGTATATAATAATATCACTCGAGAGTTTTAATGCCTAATTATGTACAGTTACATACACTAGTTTATCTACACACATATCATAAGCTCTCTTTGATATGTTCAGGAACCGCATGTTTGACCAGCATTGTGGCTCTGCAGTTGTTTAGCTTGTTCAGTAGTACCAACTTCACAGACAAACTAGGGGCCGCACGCAGGCGGGCGTCGGCATTCGAAATTAGAATGTCATAATATGTAGAAAAATTACAGATTATGGTCATAATGTGTAATTTTTCAGATAAGAAATGAGTTTTTACCAAGTAGTTTAACATTATGCTGATCGTAACGTGCGGTTTTTGTACGCAGTAAAGAGGGTTTATGATACGTGTATAGATAAAATCAGTTAAAAAACCGATTTCAAGTTAAAGCCATATTTCTTCCCCCCCCCCCCCCCCCCCGGTCGGAATGCGAATGAATTCTGTGTATCAAAACTTTTGCTGCACGGAACCACAAACCAAAAACGTATATATTTTTTGGTTTTGTTGATTTTTTCAATTGTGCGCTCTATCAATTTTGATAAAATTACCTATGAAGTATGACATACCAATAAAAACAAGAATCATCAAATTGATTCATAATTGACGGAATAATAGCGTAGCAAACATACAAAAAAAGGCTACAAATATGATGATCACCAAAATATTTTTTTCTTACCCAAAATGGGTAAATGATCACCAAAAGTTGCAGAAAATATCAGGGCAAAATACTGCGGTAGCTTAGGTGAAGGTTAAAGGGGGTGAGCGAAGCGAAGCCCTCTTTATCCTTCGCGTTAGGTTGAACATGTAAGAACAACAAAAAATACAACCCTTTCGCTTCTCTTCTGGCCAGAAAAAAAAATGACACAACAATTAAGGCAAATTTTGTGTTTTTTGCCCCCATATGCCCGCAATAGAATCTACAGTACGGTGACGTCTGTCATAGTTCCGTTTTAAGGGTGCGAGTCTACACTCGCGTAATCCCTAAAACGGAACTATGACAGACGTCACCTAGAGTACTGTAGATTCTATTGCGGGCATATGGGGGCAAAAAACACAAAATTTGCCTTAATTGTTGTGTCATTTTTTTTTCCTGTAGAGGTTAAAACATAACCTCATTTTAAATGCTAGCTTAGACCATACATAGAATTAAATGCCACAAGCCCAAAATATGCCATTTTTTTTCATAACAACCAACGTTTGATAGTTTGTTTATTTCATAAAAAATAGTTACACAGATTCTACTTAATAACATATACTAGGATGGTGGTATGGTGTGAAGTTAGTACAAGTAGAAGCAGACTCGTTGGAGTCTGAACTAGTATGACCACTGTATCTCAGACCCCAGCGTCTTCCGACCACCACAAGTTAAACCTGAGGTATGGATCTTGAATTATACAACTCAAAGTTCAAATTTCGTTATTACTATAGATATTTACTTTATTTATTTATTGATTTATTTATTGTATATAAACAATGCTAGCTCAAAGTGTACACCAAAACCAACATTGGTAATTAGAGGGCACATTCACAACTGTAACATAAATATAGATAGAAAGACATAATTCATAATTCATAAGTAGACAAAACAAAAAAGAAGTTTGGTGATCATTTACCCAAACACAATTTGGTCATTTTCATCTTCACCATCATTTAGTTAGTCATTTCGAATTTATTGGTAGTCAATTTTCGAATTTTTTGGTAATCGTTTAACACAAGCCCAAAAAAAACAATCGAATTGAGAACCTCCTTCTATTTTAAGTCGGTTGAAAAGCGCATGCAGTCAAGATTTAAGCCTTAGGCACATTTGGGACAAATTGCGCAACATATCGAGGAACATGTCCTTCAAAATTTACGTGAATTTCCCGAGACACATGACACAAGTGCATGCGAGACGTGGGCTCGCTCGGAGGGGAACTAAGCAACATGTTATTTGGGACCATGGGCATGTTAGGGGCGGGACACCGTGCAACGTTACAGCGTACAGCGGGACACGTTGTCCCCTAGTGTATCTCAGGCTTCATGGTTGTTTTTAAATGATTTCTCTTAATATTAGAATGTGACTTACATCCTCAGGTGTCTCCTGGCTCTTGGAATATCTTCATCTTTCTCCTTCAGGATATACCGACGAGCCGCCATGAGGCCGTGTTCGAAAAAGTCTTGGATGTCCAGTCCTGGGGACAAAGTATCGTTTTGCAGAGTGTGTGCACATAGTATAATGTTTGCGATACAAAGCACAATGTTAGCGCATCATCAGCGCCCATCTTATAATAGTTAGTAAGTTTTAACGTCTCACCATCGGCGTCCATCTTATAATAGTTAGTAAGATTTAACGTCTCACCATCGGCGTCCATCTTATAATAGTTAGTAAATTTAACGTCTCACCATCGGCGTCCATCTTATAATAGTTAGTAAGTTTTAACGTCTCACCATCGGCGTCCATCTCATTATATTTTGTAAGTTTTTACGTCTCACCATCGGCGTCCATCTTATAATAGTTTGTTAGTTTTAACGTTTCACCATCGTCGCCCGTCTTATAATAGTTAGTTAATCACTTTGGGCGTCTCACCAACTGCGTCCATCTTATAAGAATTAGTTAGTTAATTTTGACGTCTCACCATCGGCGTACATCTTTTAATAGTTAGTTAGTTTTAGTGTCTCCGCATCGGAATCCATCTAATAATAGTTAGCTAGTTAGTTTGGATGTCACACCATCGGCGTCAATCTAAGAATGTTAGTTAGTTTTGACATCTCACAATCTGCGTCCATCTTATTATAGCTAGTTAGTTAGTTTAGGCGTCTCACCATCTGCGTCCATCTTATAGGCGTCTTTCTCGTGCGGGTTCATCTTTTGCCGCATCGTCTGAACGATGTCCGAGTTGAAAAACCTGAAAAAAACATAGTTTTTTTACATAGCGTCACCCCTTTTCCGCCCACTTTTAGCCAAATTTTCAATACTCCATTTTTGCAGGGGTAAAGAAAATCGGCCAAGTCCGGGTCGGACGCGAAGGGTTCCGTACTACCGTACAAGAAAACAGGATTAAAATACAAAAACCAAACAAAAATGATGCACGTACTCAATTTTCGATATTGCATAAAATAAAACGAATTTATAACATGCAAATTTCGAATTTGCATGATATTTATGATGATGAAGATTTGGTAATTCGCAGGGCATGTGTTTTATATGGGGACACCTTTTAATTTATGAAATCTTGTGTAGTTATTTGTTGCTTTAGCGGCAACAGAAATACACATTATGTGAAAACTTCAACTCTCTGCCTATTGCAGTTCATGAATCTCATGAGATACAGTTCGCTTACGGATGGACGGACAGACTGACGGACAGACGGACAGCGGAGGCTTAGTGATAGCGACCCGTTTGGCGCCCTTTGGGTACGGAACCATAAAACTATTAAATAAAATAATAAAAATAATTGAACAAACCACTGGTTGTTGGTGTAATACTCGAACACCTCCATGCCCTTGCTGATGCGTCGGTGGACGTGGAGGAGGCTGAAAAAATCTAATAATATTAATAAAAAAACAATGTGAAAGTTTGGATATTCTGATGGATGTTTGTTACTCGTCACGCAAACACTGCTACATGGATTTGAATGAAATTTAGAACAAAGATAGTTTATGAGCTAGCTTAACAAATACGCTAGTTTTTTTTGACGGTACCAGAATGAGGGAAATGTTTCCTAGGTACAACCATACAATTACATAAAGTATTCGCAAATAAGGTAGTAGAGGCATAGTTTCGCCCAACGAGCCGCTGACAGTCACTGAAAGCTGATGGGCTTAGAAAAATGTGTCGATAGATATCTCGAACGAGATCCTGAGAAAACATCGTCGCCATAATTTCTAATAAATTTTGCTTCCCTGTTAAATCGTGGAGATACGAATGATACTATCTAACTAAGATCGTAAAACCACTTTTATAATATGTATTCTAAAATCTTACATTCTTCATAAAAGATACTTACACAGGCTTATAACCCAAGCAGAACAGCAGGATATCAACAAAGACGGCTGGTATCCAGTGATAAAGCACGCATCTGATGCGGTGCAGCCATCGGTGCTTCGTCATACCACCGCCGGGGTACCTAGAACATAAACAGAAACATTTATGTACAGGCACATACATTGCCTCTGGCCCCACACTAGGGTGTCTACCCTCTCTTTTGGGAACCTCAACCAGTGTTGGACATCATATTTTCATCTTCTTCTTTAGAATTCCGCACCATAAGAATGCTAACGACACCCTATTACTAATACGAGTATAAGCCGCTGCTGTTCTTTCATCCGTCATTGACGCATCAGTCTGTCAGCAGGCTGTATCTCATGCACCATAATTGTTAATTTATCACCGAGTGTGTGTATTGCTGCTATAAGAAATTAAAACCGAGATGGCGAATTTCAAAATGGCCACTACGCAGTTACACTCACCACACCACATTATCCAAAGGCACATAATTCTCCACCACATGTCGACCTAGGTCCAGCACCTCCTTCCAGGATATGGAGATCTCGTCTGACGTCGTCAGGTTCAACACAGAGTGCTGGCAACTGCGGGAGGGAGAAATCTCTTGTTAGGCTGAGCTCGTCTTGTTATTGTTACATGTAGTTTTTGTATTTAAAACAATATGGGGTTGCTGAGGCACTTGTTCATTTGTTTTTCATAAGACATAAGGTAGAGTAAACGAAGATAAGAGACGCCGTACTCAGAGTCATTTAATGAATCATTAATGCGATGAATTGATCCGAATCAAAATCGTTCATTCAGTAATCCTTAATGAATCATTAAAAGATTTTGGGTATGGTGGTAAGAGCCTAATCCGTTTGTCTCGCAGAACCTACCACATCCCCCCAAGCATCACCAAACAGATCATTCAGCGGTGCTGCAGCCAACAGGGCGTTGAGGCTGTCCCGCGCCAGCTCTAGCGGAGACTGCTGGCATGCCACCGTGAGGTGCGTGCCGCCCCCATGCAGCTGGTGCCTGCGCGCGCGTAGTTAGTTTCCTGGTACGAATAGCGCGCATACCGCACCGACAAGCGTTGTGCAGTCACTGTCGCCTCGCAACAATCAATGCACTATCAGAAGCTGCTCGGTGTTACGTCTCACCTCTAGTGTGTTAAATCCAAGCATACCAATATAAAAGCCGATGGATAATTGTAAGGGTATTATCCAAATTTTCTTTTGTTTAGGTATCGTAGGATAGCTTTCGAGTGGAGTCCTAACAACTAAAATAGATTTAAGTTTTGTTCTGACTAAGGCCGTGTAGAGAAGCTGAATTCTGTAGAGCCCAATAAACCACAAGAAACCAAACAATCAAAGAAAGTGTACGCAATCCAAAATAGCAGCCAAAGCAATTTATTTCATAATTTATTTGCTAAAAATGAATGCAGAACTTCTTAGAAAAACAAACTAGTCCAGTTTTCCGTAGGGTCCTTTCGGTTGCACGGTTCTTCACTGTTTCTTGCTTGGTCTCTGTGACGCAAATGCTACCTGAACAATCATTTCGGGTAACTGGAGTCTTCGCGCGTGACCATGACCTTGAATGATTGCGGGCGTAGCGGCTGGATGATCTGCTTCTTCTGCCGCCAACGTCATCTTGATGTGAAATTGCTGCAATGCCCCGGGTTAATTGGCTGATGTTATGTATTTGCTCTGCCATGATGAGTGGTTGCCAGCTGGATGTTCTGTGGTGGTTATTCTTGTTTGTGTCGGTGATGTGACAGTGTGGTGGTCTGCTGCCGGTAATGTTGCATCCGAGGTTATAGATGTTGTATTTGTCTCTTCCTATATTGGAAGCACGCCGGGCTTACGCACCTCAAAATCAATTTATACTTACAATATGATTAAAAATCAGTTAACGATTCGGCCAACCTCGTAAATTGTCGTGAATCCCTCATCTCTCACATAGAGTTATCAATTTACAGATATGACCTTTAATTATATTACTAGTTGTCTTATTGAATATAATACAAGAACAATATGAGCAACAAAACCTCCTTTGTAGCTCAAAATTAACACAACCTTTATATTGAAATAAGAAAAATATTTGACTATTTTGAGAGTCTGCCTTCTTAGTGTCATTCTTCATCTGCTTTCAAAGTCAAATAATCGACCCCTCTCGTTTCTTCTTATGGGATGTCTCGTAAGGAGTCGCCGCCATATTGATTTGTGTATTGCTGCTTCGCTCTTCTCGTCGGACTCGGCCCTGGTGACTATACCATACACTCACACATTCTCCACACTATACAGAAGACCAATACAGCGAATTATAAAAATGAAAAAGTAAATATCCGCGAGGATTTGAACCTCGGACCCTTGCGGCGCTAGTCCGCCCGGCAACCGCGTTGTACCATTCGAGCAGTTGTTGCCCGCTGCGAAATCATCGACCGCTTCCGCCGCTGCAATCACAGCCCGTACAACGAGACTAGCGACAGTTTTGCTGTCTGCCCTGTACCAAGGGACTCTTGACTGATTGGCAACTAGTGCCTGCAATATGAAATGTGAAAAATGCAACGGAAATGTTGCAGTCACCCAAAAGAGGGTCAAGTGTACAAAATGCCAAGACCTATTTCACTGTGACTGTTTAAACTTCAACAGCGACACCATTACCCGCGGTTCATGGACATGCCACTCATGCAAATTTAAACCACCCAAGGGATCCACCGGCTGCCTACCTAAAATATTGGCAACTCCAATGCATGAGGCCTCTCCGAGCATGTCTTCGAGTGCAGATATGAACGATGGAACCTCGATTTTACCCGTTACGTTCATGGGGAAGCTGAAAAACGAGATCATGACCACTGTGCGCACTGAAATGTCAAATATTATAACTGATCTCAAGAATGATTTTACCACCACCACAAACTTCCTCCACGCTGATTTAACTTCACTGAGAGAGGAACTGAGTAAGAAGTCTAAAACAATAGCCACACTTGAAACAAATAACCTTACACTTCAAAATGAAATCGCGAAAGTCAGCGCGCGCGTCCAACAAACAGAAAAGTTATCCCGCACATGCAACCTCGAGATTCATTGCATTCCCGAGAGGAAGACAGAGAACATCACGGAGCTTTACAAGTCGCTCTGTGAAATCGTCGCTATGCCATGGAAGGACAACGAAGTACTGTCGTGCCGCAGGATTGCGAAAATGCACAACAGCACAAGCCATCCGCGTACCATCCTGGTAACTCTCTCGTCATCCAGGGTTCGAGACGAAGTCATATCAGCTGTCCACCGCTACAACAAGGCACACGGTAAAGATCCCCTGACTATCGACCAGCTGGGCTTTCCTCTCTCATCAAGACAGAGTGGCGGTACCCACGATGGAAGTGTAATCTATGTCTCAGACAATCTGTGCCCCGAAATCAAGAAATTACATCTCGCTGCCAGGCAATTTAAGAAACTTAACAAGTATGAGTTCATGTGGGTCAAATATGGCAAAACCTACCTTAGAAAGGACAAGCATGCTCCTGCCATTCACGTGAAGAGCTATGACTTCCTAAGCAAACTGACCCCTTAAAATATAATAGATTTTTTCGATTATTATATCTTATTTGATCCTTATTTAGCATAATCGTGTATTTATACTATCAAAATGTAAACGGACTTAGGACCAAAACACGCAATTTTTACTTAAATCTTGTAAACAATGATTTTGACTTAATATGCCTTACTGAAACAAACCTTAACTCTGGTATTTATAACGAGGAACTCTTTGATAGCGCCACAATATTTTCCGCAAAGACCGCGATCTTACTAATCATAAGAAAACAGACGGTGGTGGAGTTTTGATTGCAGTGAAGAAAAACTTTAGCTTAGTACGAAGGACATCTTGGGACTGCAACATCAGCGCAGCGGAGGATTTGTGGCTGAGTTTATCTCGATCAGATATACCTGAATTTTCTATTTGCCTCTGCTACCTAGCAGATGATATAAAAGTCGCAGATGCCAAGGGATTGTACAACAACTGCAACCGCGTTTTACTCAACTTTAATTGTGATGATAAGGTAATGCTTATCGGAGACTTCAACACGCCTAGTATAGTCTGGACAGCTTCATCTAACGCTGATTGTTTAAAAATGGTACCAACCCCAGCTATTGATACTAAGTCTTCTTTGCTCCTAGATACTATTGACCTATTTAATCTTAGCCAATATAACAATATCTTTAATAACAATTCGCGTCTACTTGACTTGGTCCTGACCAATATCAACAGCATCTCGGTATCTAGCACTGATCCCTTTACTCTATTAGACGTCCATCACCCATCGATATCAATTGAACTCCAAATACCACAGTACAATCTCGTCGCTTTCGTTAAAAATAACTCAAAAAGATCCAATTTCTGGCGATGCAATTATGAGAAACTTAAATGCGATCTCAAAAACACTGACTGGGTCGAATTGCTGAATTGCTCTGACATTGATATCAGTCTAAATAATTTTTACTCTAGAATAAACCAACTGATTAGCATGTACACGCCTTTAAAAAAGGACGATACTCATGAATACCCAGCATGGTACAGTGAATCCCTAAAACGTTGTCTGAGCGAAAAATTTAAGGCTCACAAGTGACACAAACGGTTTGGCAATCCTAGAGATTACGATGCTTTTTCAATTTTAAGAGCAAGGGCTAAAGAGTTAACTGATAGCTACTACAAATCGTACCTATTGGATATTTAAGAATCTATCCACACCAATCTAAAGGGCTTCTGGTCGTATGTTAAGAGTAAGAGAGCTGGCAATTCCATCCCACAAAGTATGTCTTTTAACGGTGAGACATCATCGACTGGCTCTGGCATTTGTGAGCTTTTTTCTAAATACTTCTCGTCGGTCTATGAAAAGCCTTCGCCTTCTATTGACTTGAGCAACATCGAGGATCGCAGGTTGTCAACTATTTCCAATGTACATAAATCCCCCGCTGATGTACTCAAAAATAAATATAAACTCGATAGCAATAAGGGACCAGGTCCGGACGGCCTTCCCCCTCATTTCATCAAACTATGTGGCAAAGAACTAGCAGCTCCCCTTTCCTTGCTTTACACACGCTCTCTCGCTCAAGGTGTGTTCCCTAACATTTGGAAGATAGCAAACGTGATCCCGATACGGAAGTCTGGTGACAGTACACAATGCGATAATTATAGGCCTATTAGCGTTCTATCATGCTTCGGTAAAATATTTGAATCACTTATATACACAGCTATTTACTCAAATGTTAAAAACTCCATATCACCACTCCAGCATGGATTTGTCAAGGGAAGTTTACCATGACCAACCTCCTTGAATATCATACCTTTTTAAGTGATGCGCTCGGTAAACGTAAACAGGTCGATTGCATCTACACTGACTTCCGAAAAGCCTTTGACAAGGTCAATCACAATCTCCTGGTAAATAAGGTCTCCTCCTATGGCATCAGTGGAAATCTGCTCCGATGGGTCGAATCTTACCTCAAAAATCGTAGCCAAATAGTTGCCATTAACGGTTTCAAATCAGCTCCAATGACCATGCCTTCTGGCATTCCCCAGGGCTCGCATCTGGGTCCCTTAATGTTTGTCATATTCATTAACGAACTTGTAGATCTCTTACAAAGTAACTGCTTGCTCTATGCTGATGACCTAAAAATCTTTAAAATCATTAACACAATTGATGACTGTATATCCCTACAGCGTGACCTCGGTATACTATCGCAGTGGTGCACATCCAACCTAATGTTCCTTAATGCATCAAAATGCTTCCTTATTACATTCTGCAAAAAAAACATAATATTTCATTTAGGAGGCCGGGGCACAACGTGCCGATTTTCGCAAATTCGTCTATAAATCGGATACAACAAATGATATGCTTAGCAATGATAGTTTATATTGGGTGAAATTTATTGTAGTTTTTAAATTTTCGTTAATTTTTTCTATATTTTGAATACTTTTTGAACGAAATCGATATTTATCGAAAGAGGAAGAGCGGCACAACTTACCCCGCTCTGGGGCTAGTTGTGCCCTACGTCGGGTTGGTTGTGCCGCACATAATTATTTATTTATGAAATGAAATTTAAATAAGATAGAAATAAAAACAATACGTCAAATAATTGTATATTTATTATTCATAGTTTTAGTAAATTATCCATAGTTTTTAAACATTTCTGCTTCACATAGAAGACTTAATATGAAGAAAAAAAAACATAACTTATATTCTTCTAGTTATCAAACATAAAAAAACTTTTATATCAGTAGATAATTAACACATATTAATCAAATGAAATCTAGGTATTATATTAATAATTAAGTTATCAGCCTCCCAAACAAAATAATCAGTCTTCAGTAGGTATATTCTAAAATTACTAAGATAATTTTAATTTATCAGTCTCTTGAATCGACAGCATAATAACAAAGTTTTATTCTCCAGATGATAGATCGATAGATCTTGCTGAATGATTGATGGGCTGGTGTCACCAGTGCTCCTCCCACAGAATGTGTCATAAAGATTGTCAGGGGTACTTTCTCGACTGTTTGAAGGGCTAGGCACATTGTCTTTGTCTTGAACAGGTTGAATTTCCGGCGGTGGACGATCGGTGACAGAAGACGGCGCAAAGTCTTTGTCTGTGAAAATATTTGCATTGAAAGGCCAGATTCCGGTATCTTTGAACGCGTTGCAAATATTGGAAGGTGTTGCTGCCTGCGGGAAACCATATTTCGCTAAGCCTGGTATTTCGTATATGCTCATAGTCTTACCAGGATTTCTCCTTAGCCAGTCGTTTTGAGCTTCGGAAGAGATATTCGCGAAGGCACTACTTACCCCCGGCACGTTGTGCCCCGGCCTCCCTACTTACAAGCTAGATAAAAAAAATCTGCAACCTAAGGATTCTATGAGAGACCTTGGAGTAATATTCGACAGTAAGCTAACGTTTAGAAATCATTATAACTTCCTCGCCTCTAAATGTAATAAACTAAACGGTTTCATTCTCCGCATCACTAAGGGATTTATAAAACCAGAAAGCCTAATCGCTTTATATTTAAGTCTCATAAGAAGCCAGGCCGAGTATGGCTCCTTAATCTGGTCTCCTTAATACGCAGTACACGAGGAGAGAGTAGAGCGCATACAGCAGGTCATTCTTAGGGCAGCAGCAAGACGACACGGTCTCAAACGCAAACTAACTAGCTACGAGGCTAGACTTGAACATTTTGGAATCGAAACACTTGCAAACAGGCGTAAGATTTGTGAGGTAACATATCTTTACAAAATTCTTCACGGCGTAATCGACACTTCACTACTATCATCTTGATGTCTAAACACGCGCACCAAGAAGAAAATATTTAGCGTTCAGGTCTGTAGGACAAATACAGAGTTCAATGGGCCTATCCACAGAATGTGTCGCACCGTGAATGAAATAAGCCTTGTCCACGATGAAATTGACATATTTAACTCGAGACCAGGCTTATTAAAATACCATTTGAGAAGGCTTTTATAAGTTTTTCTTATCATTGTTAATATATATATATATATTACTTCTTTCATCGTTGTTCAACTTCTTGTATACATCATCATATATATTGTATAGCTTATTGTATCTGTTACATATAGGTACATTTAATATCTCATCATTATTATTTATTAATGTAAATTTTGGATTTCACGTCTTCTCCAATTAACTTCTGTGTATATACTTAGTGGGTTTTCAACTAGAATTAATATTAAAATATTTAAGTGATCTGCATTGTTGTATACCTGTTGTATAGACCTTAATAAATAAATAAATAAATAAATAAAATAAAAACAGTGAGACGTATATGATACATTTATGTTTATGAACGCTAATTTCATTCGTGAAAATATTCGATTCTATCAAATTTTATCAAAATTAACTTACAATAGTTATGTATCATGGCTTCAACAAATTTAAAGCGTGGTAAAATAATTGTTGCTCAATCTCAAATGATGTCAAAAAATTTGGACAGGGTTTGAGAAGCACAAAAACTAAAAGAGGAAATGGGATTCAATTTCATCTCTGCGAAACATAATCCGAGACATGGGATTCAGAATATAAATTATAATAAATAAAAAAATCGAGTAATAAAATAAAAACTATGTGGAACATCATCAAAGAGAGAACAAACAAAAAACCCAAGAAAGACCACGAAAATATAAAACTTGAAGTAAACGGAACTATAAATCCAGATCCAAATTGTGTCGCAAACACCTTTAATTCCTATTTTTCATCCATAGGGGCCACAGATGCCAAAATACCCGGACGCCCCGTCATAAACCCAACCAAAAACTCAATGTACCTCAATCCGGTGTCACAAACTGAAGTATTGCGAATAATTAAACAGATAAAAAATAAAAAAAGCTCTGGAATTGACGAATTACCACCTTTTCTAATTAGATTCTGTGCCGAAGAACTTACTACACCACTAACACTAATAATAAACCAATCATTTAACGAAGGCACCTTCCCTGAATACCTAAAGAAAGCAATAGTCAAACCAATTCATAAGAAAAAGTCAAAAAATAAACTTGATCACTATCGCCCTATAGCTAACCTGCCAACATGCTCCAAAATTATGGAAAAAGCCATGTGTAATAGAGTATACCGCTTTTGTGAGAAATATAAAATCTTTGATGACTCCCAAAACGGCTTTAGAAAAAAGCGATCAACCGTAAGCGCAGTATTCAAATATACTCAAGAAATCCTTAAAATATTAGATGATAAGAAATATGCAGTAGGGATATTAATCGACATGTCAAAAGCCTACGACAAAGTCCAGTTTAATATACTGTTGGATAAACTGTACGGTATAGGAATTCGCGGGAAGGCACACGATTGGTTCAGATCATACCTAGCAAATAGAGAGCAATATGTGGAGGTAGAGCACTTCGATGAAAACACCAAACAAATAACCCGCATTCGCTCTGAAAGACAGATACTAAACTCATCAATTCCCCAAGGTAGTGTCGCTGGATGCCTTCTTTTTCTTGTGTATATTAATGATTTGCCTAAAACAATCGAAGAGCCATGTGTCCTCTTTGCCGATGATGTTTCCTTGATAACGACGTGCGAAAACCAACTACAAGTAGAATCAAAAATAAAAAATGCTCTAACCAACGTAAATTCCTGGCTCGAAGACCACAATATGGAAATGAATCTAACAAAAACAAAATTAATAGGGTTCTACCCATACCACAAGTCCCCACTAGAAATAAATATTAATTACAATGGCTCTAAGCTTGCGGTGGTCGAGTCAGCAACACTGTTAGGCATCACAATAGATAAGAACTTAAACTGGAAATCCCACATCGAAAAAATCACAGCCAAATTATCCTCATTCTGTTATGCGCTCTACGAAACAAAAAAAAACAACCGACATAAATACAGCTATCACTACATACTATGCCTATGCCCATGCGTGGCTAAGCTATGGAGTCTTGCTTTGGGGGGCAAGTACTGATGTACAGAAACTATTCGTTATGCAAAAGAAACTGATACGAGTAATAGCAAATCTGGATACAACACACAGCTGCCGGCCTTACTTCCAAAAATATAAAATTCTAACATTACCTTCTATCTATATTTGGGAAGCATGTAGGTTTGTTCAAAACAATACACATCTATATAAACGAAGAGGAGAAAACAATGGTCTATCACTAAGAAACCATAAGAGTTTGTTGCACCCACAATCTAGATTAGCGTTAAAAACTAAAAATGCCTATGTTATGACACTAAAAATATACAACAAATTGCCTGAAAATATGAAGACCATAGAAAATGAAGCCAAATTTATAAAACACCTAAAACACTTCTTGCAGGGGAAGTGTTACTACTCAGTAAGAGAATACTTAGATGATAATCTTTAAAATTGTATATTTATTACCTATTGCTTATTGTGTAACTTAAATGCATATATAAAGTATATTAATCTGTTAAAAAATAATAATAATATTAAGAGATGTTGAGTTCCTACTTTAGTTAAGAATAGATTATAAGAATATTACTTACATTATATAGAATAGAATATTGCTTGTGCCCAACAGGGTCCATAATTATCCACCACTAATATTAAGATCTTATTGTTATTATGGAGTGCAATAAATAAATGAAATGAAATGAAATGATTTAGAAAAACCGACAATAACAGGAGCATTTTGATGGAAAAACATGACGTCCGTTTAAAAAGAATAAAATATTTGAGAGAAATCCGACAATTAAGGGCTACTGGTAAAAATATTAATTACTAGCTTTTTCCCGCGACTTCGTCCGCCATCCGCGTTGACTTAATTCAGGATAATTAAAACACCTATGTTCCAGGTGTAGTATCTCGGCTCTTCAGTTTTAATATAGTTTTTACGAAGTTGTCAGTTTGGCACAGCTCGAAAAAAGAAGTTAGTGTTGTCTTCGGAGGTGTCGCCACTCTGTCGTGAAAATTGTGCTCCGTGAAATAAACGCGCTTGCCATTGAGGAGGTGAACTGCTAGGTGAGTAACAATAATGTCGTTCATGAAGTGATAAGCCAAAGATTCGCCATGCTTACATATCGGCCGGCCCTAAACATTTGCACTTCATCTCTTTGATTAATATTCACATTGCCCGCTTGTCTCACATCGAAAACTACTTGATCGTTTCCTTTATATACTACTACTTTCATACAAAAAATACCTTTACCCCCTAAGGGTTAGTATTTCCAAAAACCCTTCCTTAATCCTTTTCTTCATTATAAATGGAACATCTATGCAAATTTTCAGCTTTATTGATTCATAGGTTTGGGCTGGGCGTTGATGAGTATCATAAACCGAGAAAACATTACCTTCCTTCTAGTGCAGTTGGATAAAAAGTATCCCATATGTTAATCTAGCTCATAAACTATCTCAGTGCAAAATTTCATTCAAATCCGTTCAGCCGTTTTAGCGTGATTGAGGCACAAACACACAAACATACAAACGTCTAAACATCCAAACATCCTAACATCGCTACTTTCACATTTATAATATTAGTTAGGTACTGATGAATCATATATTCATACAACGCACACAAAAGCCAAAAGCTGGACGGACGCAGCCAATAAAAATCTGAAGCAACCTATATCAAAGGGTCAAAGATTTATTATTGTTCACGCAGGTAATGAAAAAGACTTTGTACCTGGAGCTCTTTTACTAGATCAGTCCGCGGATCCGGAAATGAATGCTGAGAGATAAGTATGAGAAGTGGTGAAGAACACAACTAATGCCTAATTTACCCGATAACAGCGTTGTTGTTATAGATAACGTTTCTTACCACAACAAATTTGTTGAAAGGCCACCTAATAGCAAAACTCGAAAGGCGGACATGATCGAGTGGTTAACAAGACACGATATTCCTTTTACACCTGATAACAAAAAACCGGAACTGTATAGTTCTGTATAATTTCTTTGTGGCGTTGCGTAATACAACGCCACAAAGAAAACTTCAGCGTTTTTCGAGTGGATAAAGTTTTGGCTGAAAATGGACATACAGCAATACGACTACCTCCATATCACCCAGGCTTTAATCCCATAGAAAATATATGGGCATAGTTAAAAGGCTATGTCGCCTCCAAATGTCGAAATGAATAAAACGTACGTGAAAAACCTGCTTATGGAAAAAAATTAAATGTTAGGACCCGAAAAATGGACAAAAGTCTGTAATCATGCAATGAAGTGTGAAGATGTGTTCTTAACAGAAGAAGAGAAATTAGATGTGTTTAGCGAGCGTTTTATAATTAATGTAAATGATTCAGATAGTGATAGTGAGGAGGAGGAGGAGGAGGAGGAGGTTCTCAATTCGACGTGAATGTTTTTTGTATGTATGTTAAAAGATTTCTAGAAGACACGTGAACCGAATTACAATATTCTTTTTGTATTTGATAGGGTACACTTGCGAGATGGTCCCATGTCTAGATGTTAAAGATGTTATTAATGTTCAAATTCATGTCGCTTCTGCATGATAAATTTCATAGGTCTACCTGTAATGTCATCTTGGCAGGGGCTATACATTGCGTTTATGATACTTGAAATTGAATGCTACCTAAAAGATATCGCGGTAATGTATTTCGTGTCATTTCCGTCTCCAGATTTAGGCGATGATATCCGAGAAAAACTGAATCGTTAACTGATATAAATCGTATTGTACCCCATCGCTGGTTGTCACTAAAATTGTACGCGAAAATAATCCTACCTGTCCTGCCTAAACTATATTGGTTTCAGTCATACAAAGTAAAACGGTCGTATGAGTAAACTTACTCTGTGGGTTCAAACTTCTCGCCAATGATGCTTTGGTGGTAGCTTTTGCCAGAACTTCTTGTATACAGGGTTTTTCGCTTGCGACCATATGTTTCTTGGGGAAAGTTGTTCATAATTATCGGTACCATCATTCCCCAAAATATGGTCAGCTAATTAAATGTCACCTTGTATTTATAATAAATAATGTCTAACGTGTTTTATCTGGTAGAGATAATGACGATATAAGCAAGATATACCTCAGTACTCGGAGTTATGTTATGAACCATTCATCCGATGCAGAATGAATCATTTCCTAATTAATCATTAAACGACTATATTAACACAAGATTGAAGCGTGCGCCATGTTATCGAAGTGTATCTGTACGTTCGCGGGGCGGATAGCCTCACCCATTGTGCAGCCTGTCCCAAGTGGCCAGCATGAGAACGTTGACCACGGAGTCTACGGGAATGAAGTCTGCATGCCCGTCAGCATCGCCGTACATGGTGCGGATGACGCCTTTACCCGCGCCTGCGCGAATATTAAATAAGATGAATAAATGATAATACAACTACGAATAGTTTATTTATTACGACTCGCGCCACGAATTAAGAGCACTGGGCGACTTTGGCGGGAATTACTGCGCATATGTACAGGTATTGAAAAGTGACTACTGCGCATTCAAGGCTACCGCTCATAGCTCTTGGCGCGAGGTATACATATTTAGGTAACGTACGTAACAATTATAAAAACAGTAGGTATCTCAAGCAAATTACAAAGATTAGGGTAGGAGGGATAGTGTGATTCATTTTGTTAGAGTCACCTCCTGTCGCGCTGCCTCGGTGCGTGCCAACTCTTTCCAATGAACGCCGAAGTTCACTCATCTATAGCCGCTTTGAGCGTACACCCGCAAGTGAATTTACTAGTTAAATCGGAGCGCACCGCCCGCCCTGTAGTGAAAGGTTATGTTTGTGTTGACTCTGCTATGCAGACCAAAAAAGATTTTTCTTACTTGGGAGGACAGTGAAGTGCTTCAAGATGAAACTTTAAGTGAACCAACGACAAAAAGACGGGTGATTTGTAAAATGTAAACAAATTAGAATCAATGCCCATCGGCATTGTGATGAAATGAATATGTATAACAGGCACTTAAAAAGTAGTGGGCTACTATGAACTAGTGCAAATTCAATAAAGGTGAAAATTACTCCGACACTTTGAGTGATGAAGAATAGAGTATTTATTTTCACTTTTACTTGTCTACCTACTCATATGTTTTATGAAAATTATCTTTGCTATCTAACTTGTGAGTACTTTTTATATTAGCATTCTCTTATAGTAACCACAATTGTGTGCGGGTGTACCGTGTGGACGCGGCGCAGTCTGGGTGAACGCACTTTACCTATCGCGTGGCGCCACCTGTATCGTGGATGCCAAAAATTGAATTTCGATCTTCGGGTTCGGCAGTACGTAATGCCAACGCCTATGAACATTTATCATGAATCGCAATAATTCTGTAATTTTATTATTATGAATACTCTTCAGTGCCACCACAGATATTACAATATTATTCTAATACAGATAGACCACGTAGAACAAAATATGTCACCGGCGTAATCAGGGATGCTACAAAAGCATCTTTAGTTAGAGGTCTATATCGCTTGGTGCAGCACTATTGAAATATTGCAAATACCACGAGATGGCGCTAGGGGATCAAGTTTGAAGAGAACCATCGATTTACTTTGACACTTTTATTTACATTTAATAGATTTTATCTACACAAGTATCATAAACCCTCTTAATGTTATACTACTTGGTAAAACTTCATTTCTGATCTTAATATTGCTTCATTATGACCATAATGTATAAATTTTCGACAAATCATGACATTCAAATTTCGAACGCCGACGCCCGCCTGCGTGCCGCCCCTAGTTTGTCTGTGAAGTTGGTACTACTGAAAAAGCTAAACAACTGCAGAGCAATTATCAATGCCACAATGCCGGTCGAACATGCGGTTCCTGAACACATCAAAGAGAGCTTATGGTATGTGTGTAGATAAACTAGTGAACTGTACATAAACTGTAATAAATCTCTCGAGAGAGATTATTATGAAACCCGCCTTCGGCTCGTTTCATAAACCCACTCTCGAGTTTTAATGCCCCCCATTATGTATCAGTCACATAAACTACTATTACTGCATCCAAAAACAGCACATTACGATCAGCATAATGGTACACTACTTGGTAAAAACTCATTACTTATTTTAATATCGATACATTATGACCTAATGTATCAATTTTCGACAAATTATAACATTCAAATTTCGAACGTTGACGCCCACCTGCGTGCCGCCCCTTGTTTGTCTGTGGAGTTGGTACTTCTGAACAAGCTAAACAAGTGCAGAACAATGATCAATGCTACCGTGTTGGTCGAACCTGCGGTTCCTGAACACATCAAAGAGAGCTTATGATATGTGTGTAGATAAACTAGTGTATGTAACTGTACATAATTAGGCATTTAAACTCTAGAGTGATATTATTATGAAAGTTCGGCTCGTTTCATAAACCCACTCTTGAGTTTTAATGCCCTCCATTATGTTTCAGTCACATAAACTACTATAATGGCAACACCAGTTAAATAGAAAAAAAGCCAATCAGAATACGACATCAAACTAACTACGCCACCGAAATTATTGCTAATACATTTACATATAGGAATATACTGTAATGGTTCACGAGAGTCAGTACATTTGATGCTTCATTTTTCGTGACAGAGGGCTAGCCCAACGCCGCGCTGTTTTGAATACGAGTATCGGTTCAGATAACGTTTGGGGGTTTTGCGTAGCTCAGTGGCAAGTTAGCAAAAAACAGAGCCGACGCGTAGGATGGTTCGAGGAAGTTTACAGGTCAGGTTTTTTTGTCGCATTCCTGCGAGATGTGTAGAGATCAGAGCCGGTTTGGCTGCGCGTTGAATAAAATTATGAATAACTAAATAATGAAAGGTTATTATGGAACGATACGGAGAAAGCTATTATGTTGATTGCAAATATACAATTGCGATTGAGGTATGGAATGGAGAGTCTGACACGACTAGTATGAATAGCATTCTAGTGGTCTTTGCTGCGCGCGCCTAGCGGTCGGGAAAGGCTTAATTAATCGCAACAAGCTTTTATTGGTCAGCGATCAACAGATTCTGTGTATCGGCAGTACCAAATGATTTGAGTGATCACCTACGGTTGATCATAGTGAATATGCGTACACACAATTTGTAGAACGGCGGATCTGCATGGCATGGTTGAAATTAGACCCTGTGTAGTTAGTGATAAGAGGCTTCGCTTGGGCAGAGCGTGTTCGCAAAGGACGCATATTTTTTCTTTCAGACGTGTGGGGTCTATAAATACGAGAGCGTGGGAGGGGAAAGCATTCAGTCTCAGCGTCTAGCTACTGTGACAGTCGTCTTTCACGAGTTCTAAACAGTTTTGTCTGCCGTGTTACGCGTCAGAACTATACGAAATTGTGATTGCGAAGTTTCAGTGGTTTTTCGTGAGTGTCTGAACTTCGAGATATACCTCGGTTCCTATCCTTTATATCAACCTACCCCAAATTCCAAAACTATCCTTGGGTCGTTAGATAAGAACTTGTAAGTCAATTATCTGAGTCTGAGTCTGGGCTTGGAGCGACCCTAAATTCCTTTTTCCTTCACCATAGGGTTCCTGGATTGGCTCTTGGTTGGCAGGGCATAGGGAGACTGTTTGATCGATGAGGTTCCGCGGATGGAAATATCAAATTCAGAACAAAGTTAAACCGGTGTCAACACAGATAACCTATCCTGTTGATATTTTGACATTTGAGTGTTGTCGGGGATGCGCGAAGAGATCAATTTACAGTCTAAAGTTCATTGTTTAGGTCCGGGTAGGTGGTTTGCATTGCCTTGGGTCAGGTTGGATTCAAGTTGCATCTTTAAATTAAATGTAAATTTCGCTGGAGGTCTAATGTGTAGGCTGAGTCGGTATATATGATCAGGCTCAGGCGAGGACGTGCTGCGGCTAGTGGAATTCATAGTTCGGTATTTATCGAACTATGCACTTCGCTATGGTGTGGGTTAGATCTCCTAAAGCAATAATGCCTACGTTTCGATAACATCCAGCTCAAATTGCGCAGAGCTGAAGGTTTCAAAACGTTACGGACCTTTTGAGGTAACCGCTAGTTCAGAACCCATTTCGGAAAATCAGATCGCAATTGTGTAAACCGGTCTTTTCGGATCGTTATTGCCGTGAACCAAATATATAATTGGAACCACCACAAGCCGCTACTAGCGAGCACATGAAATATCATTGAGTACTCACGTCGTAAAACTACGACGGATATCTATACGATATCACAAACAAATATTATAAACTGTGGTCGACCACTAAAAGAAGTTCCTAGCGCCCATATATTCAAAACCCAAATGGTACCATCACACATAAATATAACAACGATTGATTTGGTGCAATACACCGCTGACTGATGCGAATTACCGGCTCGCGGACATAAATGCTTTCTCTGTCTAACTTGAAACTGTAACTTCCTGAACCAAACTTCGGGATCTCTCGCATGGTAGGCAGAGCCACAACCTCAGCGCCACAGAGGTCGTCAAAATATATAATATATTTTGTTAAATATTAAACTGCACATCAAAAATACTAATTTGCACAGCAAATATCAGGGCAAAATGCTACGGTAGCTTAGGTCAAGGGTAAAGGGAGTGAGCGAAGCGAAGCGAAGCCCCCTTTATCCTTCGTGTTAGGTTGAACATGCAACAACAACAAAAAATACTTAAAACCTAAACTTGAGTACACATAAAATATTTAAAACATAAAAAGTGTTTTTCTGATCCCTTTTTGCTGTGCAAATCAGTATTTTTGATGTGCTATTAAATAATAGCCATATAATTTTGCAAAATTAACGTGATGTTTTTTGGTTATTCACTGTGGCAAGCATATTGAGACAAGTCTCTTGTATTGGGATCCCCTTTGTATATTTATAAAATATCGTACTATTCACTATTTGTTGCTGTAGCTACAACAGAAATACACATTCCGTGAAAATTTCAACTCTCTACCTACTATGGTTCATTAGCTACAGCCCCCTGACGGACAGACGGACATACAGAAGGACGGAGAGACAGAAGGACGCAGAGACAGAAGGACGGAGAGACAGAAGAACGGAGAGACGGAAGGACGGTGAGATAGCAGAGGCTATAAGGTCCCGTTTGGCACCCCTCAGGTACGTAACCCCAGAAATTAAAGAGGGTCCCCATACAAGAGACTTGTTGTTTTAGCGTTTTTTCTTGTGCGTTGGTACGGCACCCTTCGAGTCCGGCCCGTACTTGACCGATTTTTCATTTGTGTTTTGCTTACCAATAAGAAGTCCTGTGGGTCCATTGATATTGTCAGTCCAACCTTTCAATGGCTCCTTGTAGATTGGGACCACTGGAAAAGGAAACTCTTGCTAGCGATAAGCTCGATTGTAAACACGTAGATAGACGATAGTACAATCTTAAACCCGGTTTGTGCAATAATTTAAGCCTCAATAAGGCGCGAGCCTGTGTGAATTGTCATTGAGTATGTATCAATCTTACTTATATCCGGGTAAAGGCCCCTGCCCCTCGGTGGGGACATTTATGGACTACATTTATTTATTTTTAGGAGTTTATGAGTGGGGAAGCCTTTGCCCAGTGGGAAACAACACAGGCTACGTAAAAAACATACAATATTGTTGGCAATAAAGTTCCCTGAGCATCAATAAGCACTAACGCCAATCCACAGTTAAATTTGTGTAGGTACGGGAAAGCTGACACTTTTCACACTCACTGAATAAGTTTATGTAGAGGCACCAAGAAATAAGTAATTGTACAAAACTAAAAGTTTAGTACCGCTACTCACCGACAGATGGCCGTAGTATCATGGATGGTAGGAAGGCCATTGATTCTTCCACTACGGCCTCAGCCAATGCTTTGCTGTAGGCGTATGTGTTTGGGTACTGGCCTAGGATTCTGAAAAGATAAATCAATAAATTTATGTAATTATAAATATTTAAAATAATAATATAATTTAAGTCATAAAGTCAGTGCGGTTGACTTTGAGACGCCAAGGTGGACGTTTGCCTTTCCGCAGCCGGTCTCGAGCGAACCGAACACCGCCGCGCCGCGCCTTTATTCTCGAAATCAAACCTCGATCCCTATCAGGGGCCTATCTAATATGTCAGAAATAGTGAATTTGGTGACTGATGATATCAGTGTAGTGCATAGTGTAAATGAAACATCTAGTATCTGCTTAGTGCCGGTGTCTTAGCAGTCTAGACTAGGCGTCCGATAAACAGCAATACGAAGGCATCTAGAACAAGCATCCACAGCGCTGCCGCCAAGAGCCACCACTGTCAACCTAGCTAACCACCATCCTGGTGAGATCACTCCGATTCACAAATCTCTTCAGGTTAAGCTGAACAGCATAATTACAAACAGATAACATGCTCGCCTCAAATTATTACGTTACATCTGCACATCTAAACTATTCCACACCGGTACCTGTATACCTTAAACTTAAAATATTGGACCTAGTGGAACTGGGTAGGCACCTACTTTACTGTTAAAAAGTATGCACCACTGTCCATCCGGGCCCGTTAAATAAACCAATAATACCAAAAACCTAGAATTACTTTATTTCCTAACCGCATATTCTAAGAAATATCTCCTACGGCCAACGAAGAACCCAAACACGTCTGCATCATGAAAAGGACCTTCCAGAATACAGGCAATTAACAAATGACCACCGCGTATAAACAATAACAAAAAATTCGAGACAGCACTGCCATACATCTGGCAGCTTTTATTGGTCCCAGACCCAGCCAGACCACAATTCTTCTAACAATGACTGAGAATAAAGGATTTTTAGATAAGAATAAGGCTCAACCTTTGGGATCGCTATCCGTACGATTATCAACACTTAGGTAGTACAGGTAACTCCACCTAGATACTAAATTCTTTCCTACAGCAAAACCCAAGAGAATAATATCATGGAAACATTTCCAATGCCGAAATGGACACTGCCCTGTCCACGCAAATGCTGATCAAATTAATCATCTATGTCAGTCAACATTCGATCGCACTCACATTCGTAAGGACCTAGTTAAATATGCAGAAGAAAACTGCGATGAACAGAACACAAAGCTCGCAGTCGCCGAGCCTGAAGAAACCTTCAACAACTACATAAAAAATCTGCACAATTACGCCACATAGGCTGGAGAGTAGATTACAATAGCAGCCACCGAGTACTTTTTAGTTAATGTAACAATCCACCAGCAAAATAAAGTTTTTAGGCAGCCATTGGAAGGACTCAGTTTGCTTCTCGGAGATAATTACAAATATGCCTCGAGCTATGATGAAACATCATCTTGGAAAAAGATAGCGAAACTGAGAGCTCTCCACAGAAAATGGAAACAATTATAGTGGAAACTAGAAGGACAGCAAGAACTCGAAGAAAAGAACAACTGATCTCCAAATCCCACATCCCCCCACGTGGAATGCCCCATATCATATATTGGCTTGAAGAGTAAGTCGATTGAAATCACTCTCCCTCCCTCTCCCGGAGTAGGTCATTCCGCCCTCCTCAAAACTCGTGCCCTTTGGTATGCCGGCCGAAAGACCAGAACAGGTTTAGAACCCTGGCTGGAGAAGCACCATTCATTCATTCTTAAGTACACTCAATGCAATTCTTCAGGTGTCAAGAGCAATTAAGTGACAACCTTGAATGCGACAGCTCTTGTGCGGTAGACATGTTTCCATGTTGAAGACACTTTTTTAATTAGTTTTAATAGTTTAGTTGTGTTGCCTCGGTCCCATGCCTAATTATTTTAGTTATATTAAAAATATATGCTTGCGGTCTTTGATCTTATTATCCAGTTTCGGAAAGGGTATAGATAATATAAAAATGTAGTACGAAGCTACATTATACAGTAATATCAAGGTAATATCCAAAGTTAAAACAGGTGCCTACCAAAATGAAATCACTGCCATATAAATATATATAAATCCGTAAAAAAATGTATTTGTATAAAAATTAATTGCTGTGTTGTTCCACCAAAACTATAAAATAGACAGACCGTTTTGTATCATTCAGTTTATATATAATAATGGAAGTTTAGCCTTTTTCGCTAGATGGCATGCGTAGCTGTTCTTAAGTCTTCGGCGCGATGCCAAGAATTGAATACAAAGAAATTGATTAATCTAAAATAATAGGCGAACGGTTTTCCGACCGATATTATTTATGAGAATAATAAAAATACGCTCCACGAAGCTGTTCTTAAGTCTTCGGCGCGATGCCAAGAATTGAATACAAAGAAATTGATTAATCTAAAATAATAGGCGAACGGTTTTCCGACCGATATTATTTATGAGAATAATAAAAATACGCTCCACGAAACCGTACCACGGGCAACTAGTAAATTGATAAAAAACATGAATTGAAAACATGAACATAATAACCAATGGTAAAATCATTGGTTGGTTGATTGGTTGATCAATCATAAACAGATAAGGGAATAAATTAATGATGATATAGGGGTATTCTGACATCTGAAAAGCATTGAAATCTTCGCTAATTTTGCAGCTGTCTGATTGATCCTCAGTGGCACTGGCCGTGCTATAAAATGGTCCCCTTGTCCATAATCTAATAATCCTAGTGCAAGGGCTGGCTGCTACGAGTGGTAAGATCTACAAGCGCTATGAGTCTCCAGTGCTACGAGCTACGATCGCTTTCCGCTCCGAATAAGACCTCAGGATAGTATGTTCTATACTTTACGCGGTTTCTCAGTGTTTTAGTAATGCTCTGTGCTAAAGATTTCATAGTGAATTCTTCGTCCAAAAAATTATAAGTTTCTAACAAAATCTTTACGCAACCCTAACCTGACTGCGAACTTCAGTTCTAAGAGACCAGATGAAAAAGCTGTCGTCCAATGGGACATTCCCAAGCGAAAATTCAAACCAGGCGGTGAAGTCACACCGGAATTCAACCCGTGACCTACTGAAAACAGCCAGAAAACAGATGCCACACCTGCATCATCGAAGAACACTTCAATCAAAGTAGAATTAAACGGGCCACGTCCCACCCATCATAATTGAAATCAAACAAGAATGCATACACGAAGCTATTAAAAGCATTATAACACCTCTTCCAAAACTATATCATCTCCGCAGATCCCCGACGGGACAAAGTAGATGTCATAAGCTACTCACCAAATGCCCATCAATTTGTAAAAGTAGAACACCGCAATCAAACTGTTTTATTCCTAACATATACGCAAAAAAAATAGAGAACTCTGAATGCTGTCATCCGGGGATAACCTGCCTATGTGGAATACGAGATATTTTTTCTGTTGGTGAGCTGGACACCCTTGACTTTAAATGAACTAAAGTAACAAAATTATATTCAGTGAACTCGACTGATGCGCTGTGCCCTCCCTTCCTTATGCATCTTCCTACGGGTTCTGATATCATAAAGTTTCGTCAGCTACGGTATCTACTCAATTGTGTTGTTGCTATAAATTATAAATAAAAACCCTACAACAACGTGGGAGCCCAATGCTTTAGATGCCTAGGTTTTGGGCAAAATTCGAAAAACTGCAACATGCCGGTCCGTTGTGATAATCAATGACCCCATCGATCTGTGAATGCCCAAGAAAGGCCCGAAGCGAACCAGCTAAATGTGTCAATTGCAATTAAGAACAACCGGCTAACTATCGGAAATGCAGCGCGTGCCTGACATATTTGAAACACATCCAGCAGATACGTGACGAACCCAAGCAACAGTCATTATTAACACCCAATATCACCAAATCTATTGACTATCGCAAGTGGTCCGATGACCTTAGAAGGCAGCTAAATCCGCCTCGAACTGAATGCTAAATGAAATGCTGAACATTTTGAAGCATTTTTTAAATCGTCTCGAAAATAATTTGTGTTCTAGTTTATTTGTTTCTGTTGGGGTACGAGATCCCCGTAGGCCAATAGAACATTTTTTCTCCCAAAATGACCCATCGTGACTGTTAATTTGGACTATAATGTATTCATGCGCTTTTACTTCAAACAAAGTTAGTTAAGTGTTTATGAGTGTGTTTGTTATTTTGTGCTATGTGCAAAGCTGCAAAGCCAACAAAACCTATGGATCAAGTGTATATTTTCTTGTAAATCACATAATTGTATGGTAAACTAAATGAGTGTTGCTAAATGTAAGGTACATTCAGTAGATTTGTGTTATCCCGGGTGAGTGATGATGAGCTTATTGCCTTATTAATCAACAAATTCTATGTTTAGAAAAATATTGAGTGGTGTTATCCAAGTTGAATCCCAGAAGTCCACAAAACAATAAACAATAAAAATAGTAGGTAGTCGCTGATAATAATAATAATAATAATTTCTTTATTGTACACAACTAATATATGGACAACAAGACTTACATAAAAATAGTGTACAAAGGCGAGCTTATCTCTAATAAGAGATATCTTACAGCAAACGAAATTAGGATGGGAATAGTCGATTGCTGAGCAGGGGTGACAATGTGTACAACAATATAATTTAGTACATATCTAAATAACTAACATATGGTTAGTTAAATGTTATATCTAAATAACTAATATAAAACAATATGAACTAAATATACGAGGGCTTACATAAATATCATATAATATACTCGTACATGCTAAACATAAATACTATATAAATTTATGTAATTTTTAAATAAATATACTAGTAAATACATACATACTACCTATATTTCTAAAGAGAAAGGTAATGCTTCTTCACGCGACTTTTAAATATATTAAGAGAAGGACTGTCCCTGATAGTGCAGGGGAGTGCATTCCACAATTGAATCAACAAGCTGATCAACAAACAGTTATCCCAGCTCAGGCCCAAAAACAAACTATACGCGCATGCAGCCAGCACATGTGCGGGTTAAGCAGCAGGCACAGACTTTAAGCATAGCGACTAGAGACGGACAGATTTTTATTACACAGACGACGGCAACTAATATTTGAAAAAGAAAACCGAAGTTTTTAGGCAGCTATTGGAAGGACTCAGTGTACTTCTGGGAGATAATGATAAATATGATTGAAGGTTTGAAGAAACATTATCTTGAAAAAGGTGACAGCTGACCGCTCTCAGGAAAAACAAGCAGAACATTAGTCAGCAAATGGATACAAGGATACTGGAAACTAGAAGGACGGCAAGAATTCGAAGAAAAACAACAGCTATTCTCCAAATCCCACATCCCCGCCATTCCACATAACCATTGGCTTTAGGCTGAATTGAAATCACCCTCCTTTCCTTCCTGACGAGCAGGTCACACTGGCATGCCAGCCAAAAGACCGGAACAGGTTAAAAACCCTTGCTAGACAGGGCTCTATTCATTCATTCATTCATTCATTCACAGTTTATTTGTTTCTGTTGGTGTTTTATAATATTTCCAGAGTAGTTCACGTTTTTACCCAGAACAAGTTCTGATTCCTTTTGAGATCCAGGGTTTCTAACGAACAGTCTAAATCTGCACCACGGGAAACACAGCTCCAAATATTATGACATTATTTCCAGTAGTTCCTCGAAAGCATCGTTTCCCTCGTTGCACTCATAAGCCTTAACAAACGACAAACTATCTAGAATCCAGATCATTTGAAATTTGAAGACCGTAGATTCTGGAGTATTTAGGATATTCGACATAATAAACATAAACGTTACTGCTGGCCCCACACAAAGAGCAGAAACAGCAACATTACACATATATAAACATCCGAGACCTGGGGATTTGTCCTCAACAGCCGGGATTCGAACCGTAACGACACAGAGGTCATCGTCGATCATGTTAGAACGCCATTAATATCGCGTATTAATTAGCCGCTAGGGGCGCTGGAGAACTGTGAGTTTCACGGAACTGACAAAGTCATCCTTTTTTGACCGAATCAAAAATTTTACCGACTGCACACTTCAAAAAATTTTTTTTTTTTTTTTTATTTAAGCTCAAATATAACTTTACATACTAAATTGCATAAAACTAAGTAGCAATTTTGTATATTCTGTCACCTCAGGGAAGCTCTGTCCCTAAGGAAAACATTTATAGTAGGTTTATAGTCTCTCTTTGGCTGTTTTTATAGCTCCCTCGATACAGCGGTAGCCCTCATTGAATATGATTAACTTCTAATACTAACTTGGCAGTGAGGATGTCTATGGTCTCCTCGTCCATAGATTGCACCATTTCAATAATTTGATGCGGGTCGGCCGGAGGAGGGTAAGGTCGCTCTTCTAGAACCTTCTCGCCTGGGTGGCAGTAGGCTGTTGATACGTGGATGAAGAGCTGGAGGTGAAAAAAAAGCTATAATTAAAGCTTACATCATGGTTGATAAAATTACTTTTTAAGAAGCACTTCTTAGGCGGCGCGCGGCGATTCAGAAATCGAAGTATGGACGATATGGACGTAACTATTACGTAATTTTCGTTGCACCTACGAATTTCGAATGCATTATAATCTAGGGTAGGGGCTATCAAATACTGGCCGTACTTGGCCGTAATTTTCAAAATTAAGCCTCGTAACTTTTTACTGGAAATTCGTACAAATCAATCAAATCATTCAATCAAATGTCTTTATTACTGTAGATATTTACAGATACTTAGCAATCGTCATTTTTGCGACACAATCAATAGAGTTATTAAATTATCAAACTGATTTACTATTTTCGAGAGTGCTTCTCGTTAGTAAAAATTGATGGTATATTGCAGGTTTACCCATGTCAGGAGACTGAGTGATCACGACAATTTTTTACCTGTAAATTTGTACGGTTAAAAATAATGTGAATGTGCTAGTAATCAGAATGCATAGAAACATATTTTTACGGTTGTGTGCGAATACAATAGTCGATATACCTTGCTGTTTAAAAAGCATACGGCTGACCATTGGGTGGAGGCCCACTTTAGGTAAAGACTACCTCTAACAAAAAAAAATGCTAAAACAAATTTTACTTGTAAGACATAGATACTGTTAGAAACCAGAGGCTGAGATGATTTTTTAAAAATAAACACACTGAAACTGACTGTTTATAATTTCAACAAAAATGGACTCTAATAACAATTATCAAAACGAATAAAGATATCGGACAGTGCGACAAGAATAATGGCTAGGTGTTGAATCTTTGACGACGACTGGGAAGTGCCTCGCACGCAGTCTGTGCTGCGCTTTATATAGGTGCGCGGCGGCCCGCCTCACGCCTGTCTTCTGAAGCCGCTAACAATACCTATATTCAGTGCTGCATGCATGTTTTTTTCATAATTGTTTTAAACTACCTACCTCTAAGTTGGGACACTCCTTTGCCAGGTCTAACATAAACTTTGTCCCGCGCGTGTTCAAGGTGACAGCTTTCTTCAAACCTTCGTCGAATCTGAATCAGTAAAAAATATTACAATAGTAACAAACAAGATGTAATATTATATCTTTCATCTACACACGTATCATAAACCCTCTTTACTGCGTCCAAAAACCACACGTTACGACCAGCATAATGATAAACTTCTTGGTAAAAACTCATTTCTTAATCGAATATTGATCATTATGCCCATAATGTACCAAAATTTGTCAAATTATGACATTCAAATTTTGAACGCCGACGCCCGCCTGCGTGTCGCCTCTAGTTTGTTTGTGAAGTTGGTACTACAGAAAAACTAAACAACTTCAGAGCAATGATCAATGCCACAATGCCGGTCGAACATGCGGTTCCTGAACACATCAAAGAGAGCTTATGATATGTGTGTAGATAAACTAGTTTATATAACTGTACATAATTAGGCATTAAAACTTTCGAGTGATATTATTATGAAAGTCGCCTTCGGCTCGTATCATAAACCACTCTCGAGTATTAATGGCCTCCATTATGTAGCAGTCACATAAACTACTATTATTTACTCTAGAGTCATTAAGTTATGAGAAAGTATAAAAAAACTTTCGGCCAAAAAAGTTCAATAAATTTAATAATTACTTAGGTTTTTTTACTATATTTAAATACAATTATCTACCAGCAAAAACTTGGCTGGTATTTAATCGCACAGCAAAAATACTGATTTGCGCAGCAAAAAAGGATCAGCAAAAACACTTTTTATGTTTTATTTATTTAATGAGTACTTAAGTTTATGTTTTAAGTATTTTTTGTTGTTCTTACATGCTGAACCTAACACGAAGGATAAAGGGGTCTTAGCTTCGCTCAACCCCTTTACCCTTCACCTAAGGCTGCCGCAGCAAATATAAGGGATATTTGCTGTGCAAATCAGTATTTTTGATGGGCATTTTAATATTACTCCAAAAATATATATATATTATTATATTTATTTATCAATATATACCTACCTACTTAACATATATTTACAAAAAAACGGTTTTAAATAATGTTTTCAGCCTGAGAATTGCAAAAAAATATCAATTTATTGTTTTTTTTTCAATACAAACCTGACAGAAGCTGCCGAATGAACGATAATGTTGGCAGTTTGGCATATCTTTCTGTCACTGACGCTCATTCCAAGCTTTGGCATTGACGTGTCCCCAGTGACAGCTGTCACTTTTGACATGATGTCATCGATGCTGCTGTTTGCCAACAAACTGGTAAATAGCTGAAAAGAAACAAAAATTCTCTTTAATACTTTTCTTAAATCAAGCCACACTTCGTGCCTTATAGGTAGATCTACTACGTAAACTCAATTAGGACTCCTCTGACCGCTCAATTATCAAAGCATCTCGCTTTACAGCGTTGTAGAATTTGTGGCGTTCTGGCTGATATTAGTGTGGTAGTATGTTTTGTTTATTAGGAACTTTCGCAATGCCCTTTTAAATTGCAATATATTTTGTATATTACGTATATAAGGTGACTGTAAAATAGCGATCAATACTTTGGGGAACGATGGTGCCCATCATTATGAACAACTTTCCCTAAGAAACATATGGTCGCAAATGAAAAAAAAAACTTCCTTCAGTACATTGCCCCGATCAGCTGTTTTCAATTTACTAAGGGAGACCCAAAATTTTTGTTCATTTGCGACCATATGTTTCTTAGGGAAAGTTGTTCATAATGATGGGCACCATCATTCCCCAAAGTATTGATCGCTATTTGACAATCACCTTATATAAGGTGATTATATAATCTGGTAGTTTGTTAAATATTGTTGGTGCCATACCAAAGATACTATTTTTAAATAAAGCTGTATGGTGTTGGGGCACACAAATAAAGCTGTATGGTGTTGGGGCACACAAATAAAGCTGTATGGTGTTGGGGCACACAAATAAAGTTGTATGGTGTTGGGGCACACAAATAAAGTTGTATGGTGTTGGGGCACACAAATTTTGTTTAGGTGTCGTTTGCTTTTATATTTAGTGAAGAGATGCATGTTCGTCTTGACAAATATAGCTACCTCAAGAATATGCAGGGACGGCACTGTCAGAATATTGACCCTCTTAAACTGTGGTTTAGCGCTATCTCTACGGGATAGTCCACATATGGCCCTGATACATTTTTTTTTGTGCAATTAAAACAGATACTTTGCCAACTGAGTTACCCCAAAAAATGATACCAAATCTTAGTGTTCTTGAGTCTGACTGACTCTTGAGTCCACATAACCATTATATGCCATCAGTACCGCTTCCTCACATATAGTTTTTGATAGCTTGAATAGGGCATATGAAAATGTATGTAATTTGTTACAAACTTTATCAACCTGTACCACTTGAGATTACGATCAATGTATATTCCTAAAAACTTTGTTACCTCAGTTTGCTCAATACTTTATCCGGAGTAATTTATGTCCAGATTTTTAATTGTATTATTATTATTGTTTTGAAAATTTATTATTTTAGTTTTGTTAATGTTAATAATAAGATTATTTTGATCAAGCCAAGAAATAATTTTATGGAGTATTATTAATTTCATATTCGAATTTGTTTGGATCGTCGCATGGTATATTAACCGTGCTGTCGTCTGCAAATATCACCATAGGATGTTCTACAACCTTAGGTAGATCGTTGATGTATGCTAAGAAGAACAGTGGACCATGGACCAATTTAGCACGCCACATCCGCATAGTGACGCGCGACGACGCCACACTGCAAACGTACTGCATGTTCCATAACACCGTCCAGTTACACAAGTTTTTCGGGTAATACCCGTTCATGGATTTAAATAACTACTAAGGATTATAAATGCCAGCTATATCCAGGTCCGATAAGGCCACTCCTGTTGTGTCATCTGGTAAAGTAGTCTCTACTGCATGTTCCAGATCACAGTCCAGGTCCAGAAAAAAGTGTTGTTACTTTTGATGGATTTCGAGTTAGAGATCTTCAATAATTCCAAAACTTTTTGGGCTAACAAAAGTTGTCTTTCACTTTGTTCCACAGTCGGACCGCCTGCAACCTGAAGGAGTGTTCATAAGCGGAGGTGTTATGTCTTGGAGTGGCTAAGAGTGAGACCGTCTGAGATCTCCGGTGCCGATCTCCTGAAAAGAGACACTCAAAGCGGTCTCGAAGGTAGCTGGGGTAGCGCGGATTTTTCAAGATATTGCAAAGATTAGAAAGAATATGAAAGTCTCGGCGACGACGAATTTGAAGCCACCCCAATTCTTTGCGATATTGAGAAACATGGTTGAATTTGCGCATCATGTATTAATTTAAAACCGACTTTTTGTCATTTTCCCCCGATTTCGTCCCTCTTACACTGCGGGTCTTTCCGTCTGGAGTAACTGGGACTTTTGCACGGACGAGGATATACCTTAAGGGACATAATTCAGAACAAGGAAGTCAAACTAATCACTAGGAAACCTCCTTGATTAGTTTGATAGACCAAACTGTTCTTGAATGTTTCTGATCACCACTTACCGGTCCAGTCAGCATTTCGTCGATCCTCTGCTTTGGCTCCTTCCCTTTCTTCGGCCGTACTAATAGAATCAGTTGTTTTATGTGTTTGCATTTTCTGTGAACAAAAATACGATTGTGATAGGACCGTGGGATAGAGTAGAGGCCTAAGTAGCAATGGGACAAAATATAAATTTATTAGTTCCGCTACTCTGTACTAGATGGCGTTACAATGAATTTTTTGTGTATGTTATAAAAATATGCATGCTAATATGAAAGAAAAATAGTTATAATATGCACGAAAATCAATAAAAGGGCCAAAATATGCAACATGAAAATAATAAAAAAGTCATATATTCAAATGATTTAATTTTAATTTTAATTTTACGACGTTAACAATCGTATTTGCGAAAATAGCAAGTACAACGCACATTTAACAATGAAATTTACAATTTAACTTTCAAAATGTATACGACTAAGTTCTGTTCCAAATGATCTCTAGACAAATTGTGTCTACGATCGCTTTTGAAAATTTTTGTAAGCGGAAAAGGACCGTTCTTCGTCCACTGAGGTGACTGGGTAGGCTTAAAGGGCTTTGTATCTTTTGTACCAGTTGGCATACGCCATTCCTTTTTTTTTAATATCGGCCTCACCTAAACCTTCTGAAATCACATCAATGCAAACATAAAGTGTAAATGGGAAAAATCTTGCAAAGCGTCACATTTCCGAGTTATTAGCTGTGCCGCCAAGTATTTTTTTCGTTTTTAAAGTTTTGATGTTTGTAGATAAATAAAGCATACTTCCTGAATTAAATTTATTTAATATTTGTTTTTGCGCGCTTTGGTAAAAGCAATTTTATTCCAACGGGAGTGATTATGATAACATTACAAACATTTTCTGCACGACTGAACGCTTAGTATTGATTATGTATTTGTATTTTAAATGCTGAAATACATTAAACGAAATAATCCTCTCCAAAATCTCTCTCATTCATAGTATTTCCTCAGTCGTGGTAGGTAGGTATTTCTCAGTGGTGTTGGCTCTGCTCATTTGGAGAAATCTACTAAGAGTCCCGGAAACAAACTTTGCACCGACAAATAGATTAAACTGGTGCTGTGAGTGTTTAAACTCATTTGAAATGGATTAGTTACTTGTGTTCTGGATGGTTCCTTTTTATTACGGCTGGCGGGCGCGACGGCGCAGTTAATGTAAGTAGAGCTTGTCCAGTTTCAAATGGCTTATGTTTAAACGATTACCAAAAAATTCGAAAATTTACTACCAATAAATTCGAAATGACTGCCAGAATGGAAAAATGTCCACCAAATTGTGTTTGGATAAATGATCGCCAAACTTCTTTTTATGTTTTGTGTACTTAAGTTTATTTTTTAAGTATTTTTTGTTGTTCTTACATGTTCAACCTAACACGAAGGATAAAGGGGGCTTCGCTTCGCTCACCCCCTTTACCCTTCACCTAAGCTACCTCAGTATTTTGCCCTGATATTTTTTGCAACTTTTGGTGTTCATTTATCCATTTTGGGTAGGAAAAAAATATTTTGGTGATCATTATATTTGTTGCCGTTTAAATGACGTGCTCCACCACTGAAGCTTTTGACGATTTTTCCTTTGCATTATGAGTGCATTTAGAGTGTCGTCTCTTTAGCTTTCGAGTTATTTCTTTTAAAACTTAATTTCTATCTTTCGGGCCGTAGGGATCTGGGAGTATTAGGGTTGAAACGAGGGATTTGGCTGATGTTTGATGTTCGATATGTGTTTTAAAGTCCATTGACCTCGAGGTCTTGATCTTCGTTAACAGTCGAAGGACGTTCATTGATCTTGTGTGTAATTTTTAATGAATATTATCTAACAATATTTATGGAGGTTCGATATGCGTTTTAAAGTACATTGAACTCGAAGTCCATATAAGTATAACTACCTTACTTAAAGGTCAAAGGAGGTTCATTGAACTTGTCGGTAGTGAACTTTTTTTTTGATAATAATAATAATAATACCTTGGACACTATTTACACACATTGATCTAGCCCCAAAATAGGATTCCCTGTATCTTGGGTACTAGACAACGATACACATACTTATATGGATAAATATTATACTTAGATAGATAAACAACCATGACTAGGGTACAAACATCCGTTCTCATCAAACAAATATTTGCCCCCACCGGGACTCGAACCCGGGACCCTTGGCTTCGTCGGCAGGGTCACTGCCGACTCGGCCATTCGGGTCGTCGCCATTGACGATTATTCTCTTGCAATATTTTTGTAAATGTCATTGGCCTTACCTTAAGCTTTCATCGGCGAGGGGATAGCCACCTAATACTCTTATATACTTGCGTAGATTCTTACTTTATACTTCATTATTTACTTGTGAACAAGTATATAAGCATGTGTATATCACTTGCTTATATACTTGTTTATTCACTTGCTTATTTACTTGCATGTATACTTGCTTTTATACTTGCTTGTATCTATGCTTCTTTCTTGATGGAGCAATATCGATCGCACAATGTCGAATCGGTTGAGAGCTAGTTTTTGCACTTAGTACCGCTTATTTTTAGTATTTATATACAGGGTGTCCGGTAGATCGATGCAAAGACTTAAATCGAAGTTAGTACAGACCATTTAGAACCATTTGAGCCAAACATACATACGGCGAAGTCTTACCGTTAAATTTTTATTGATGATTTAGTGTTTTTGAAGAAAATTTCCAGATTTTCACCGTTAAGTGATTATCATTGCAAAACTAAACAATAATTCGATTGTTTTACAATTGATTCTAATAAATCACTTTATAAACATTCTAATAAATCTTGATTTGTGCATCTGCTACGTCAGACTTGGTTTTTACAGATCATTGAAAAGCACGGCAAATTTCAATCATCCATAAAATAAGTTTTTCGGACCTAATTTAACAGTAACAAGTGAAAGCTTTTTATGTGCAAATCTTTATTAAAACATTCTTAGTTGATGATTTTTCATTTAAGGTGTTATTGACGGAGATACGTCACAAACCCTTTAAGTTATGGCCTACTAACCAGTTTGAGGGAGAAAAATAGACTTTTTAGACAGTCTTTTTAATAAATTAAATTTATGCTACTTCTTCATGCTCGAAATGAGATCTTTGGTTCCTCACACAGATACGAGCCCGTCTTATATATATATATATATATATATATATATATATGTCACCGGAAAATAATACGATCCGCAAGTTTATAAATTTCCTAGGAAATTTATAAACTTACTTCTAGATTATATTAGGCTAGGTTAGGTTAGGTTAGGTTATGTTAGGTTAGGTTATGTTAGGTTAGGTTATGTTAGGTTAGGTTAGGTTAGGTTAGGTTAGTATATTTATAAACTTGCGGAAAAAAAAATAGGAAATTTATAAACTTGCGGATCGTATTATTTTCCGGTGACATATACATATATATATATTAAAATTAACTATCTGTTTATACTTAGTTTAAACAGTAGCCGATTTTTAAACATCTCTTTCAGTAAATAATTATTTACAGCACATTGTTCCTCGCCCGTTGCGTCAGACGCACAATGACCTATTTTACGAACGCATATTGCCCTAATCGCAAAATGCCCCTATCGCAAAATGCCCCATACGCAAAATGCCCCATACGCAAAATGCCCCAAACGCAAAATGTCCCAATCGCGAAACGCCATAAACGCAATATGCCCCAATCGCGAAACGCCCTAAGCGCAAAATGTCCTGAAACCCCCCTACCATTACCTCATCAACGACCCAACTTCACTTTGAGTCTAGAGGTTAACAGACAGGCACACCGTCGCATGAATCTTAAAGGTTGGTAAAGCACGCACTCGTAATTAAATCTGCTGGTGTTACTAGTTATTGCGACTGTAATGGGCGGCGGTAATTACTTATTAAAATAAAGGGCTATTGCTATTGCGGGAATAACAATTCCAATATTGCAGTCATGCAAAAATGTATTCAATCCTAACATTGAAATGTGGTACCTACGATATTTTATCATTATCAACCTCTTTCGATTTGAATAATAGGTATTGTTCGCGTATTTAGACTTAATCATGGCCACTTCATATGTACGAGTATTATTCTCTTTATGAATCAATTGTCATACTCGTATTTTGTTTGTCTTCTTTCACTTGATCATAATTATATTATGGTTTTAGTGTAAAAATGGAAGAACAAATAATTTTTTCTACTAATCAAAAAGGGAACTCAACTTTGCTTCATGAGGGATACAGGTACAACAAACTCAGTCAGTAGAGTCAACAAGAATGGGACCAGCATTTGGCGATGTGTACATCGAAGTTATTGCAGTGCTACAATAGCATTAAAGCTTTCGTCGGAATCTCCAATTGTAAAATCCGTTTACGCATCGTCTGAATTCAAAATCGTCAGAAAAAGTGTTCACTTGTGCTCCATTGAAGAGAAAAGTAACGACATCTTTTTGGTGAAGCAAGAATGCAAGGAAGCAGTATGTAAAGACTATTCTCCAGTTCCTGCTATCATTGAAAAAGTGTTCGCACCAGTAAAAGAAGTTTCAGAATATATCAGCTACGTTCCAACAGTAAAACAAATAAAAGATTATATGTACAGAGCGAGAAAAAAAATCCTTCACGTAGAAAGTTTACTGCAAAGGGAATTAGCTAAAGTTAAAGTTCCTGAAGTACTAGCTGATGACTTTTTGATTTATGACGACGGTGAAACAGATAAAATATTGATTTTTGCATCCAGGACGTCACAAAGTTATTTGAAATATCTGCATCCGACAACTGCACAGTTCTACGGCGACGGAACTTTCAAAAGTTGCCCGTCTGTCTTTTCTCAGCTGTACGCTATACATGTTGATCTAGGATCATCAGAAAAAGCTACGAATGTAGTACCTGTTATATTTGGGCTGCTTCCAAATAAAACTCAAGCAACCTACACGCGATTTTTTCAATGTATTAAACAGGCACTGAATATAGATATGCTATATTTTAAATGCGATTTTGAAGTGGCTGTTATAAATGCAGTTCGTCATGTTTTCCCTAATGTGATTGTTTCTGGCTGCCATTTCCACTTTTCCAGGGCTGTGTGGAAAAAAGCTCGAAAGTTGAAATTACACAAAAATTTTGATGCGATAAGTATTGAGACTCATCAGCAATTTACCATTACTACCAGTGGATTTAATAACAGAGAATTGGCAAAATATTCTAGAAATAAGTCCAAATACGCAGAATATGAGAACGTTTGCGAAATACTTTCGTAGAGAGTAGTTGCAAGTTATTACGCCAAAGACGTTAAGCTGTGCTACTGACATACACCGCACCAATAACCTGGTAGAAGGGTGGCATTTACGTTTGAACAGGAAAATGGGTAAACACCCGGGATTATATGACTTTTTACAAATAATCAGACAAGAATCTCAGTTTAATGATGACAGAATAATTCAAATATGTTCTCAAACCCAGCAACCAATAGAAAAAAATCCAATATTTTGTTCGATAAGATGTATTGCTTGCTCTTGAAGAAACTCCAGAAAAATAAACTAAACGGTGTACAGTTTCTGCGAAAAGTTGCTTACGTTAAGTTGAAGCTATTTAAGAATAAAAACCGAAGGTATTAATGGCTACGTAATTTAATTACTTAAGTGCTTTTTTATATCAGGTCGTTATATAAGTGGATCTTTTGAGTTTAAGATAAGTTTTGTATGAAGTAAGCAAAATATGTGTTTATTTTCATTTTCTTTCAATAAACCTTTTAAATGATATATGTTTTGTCCTTTTCTAACGTAACACAAATGTTAGTGTCAAATGTTTAACTATTGGCGTATAAGTTATTTATACCATTTCCACTTTAACATGATTTAATACGGCTCATTTAGGCGATATCATGGCATGGTCTTTGGAGGAGCTAGTCCGATTTTTAGCGGGCCGAAGTTTTGGAAAGGACATTATGCGATCAGGGCATTATGCGTTCAGGACATTTAGGACCACTTGCGTTTATGTCATTTTGCGTTTGACTCATTATGCGTTTAAGGTATTAAAAATTTGTGGCATTTTGCGTTTGGGGTATTTTGCGTTTAGGACATTTTAGGACTTTAGGACAATATGCGTCTGACCCCTTCCGTTGGTTTGATCGATCATCTTAACACACAGACTTCATACGATTCCCGACCGGGGAGGAAGAAATAGGGCTTGAACTTGAAGTCGGTTTGTTTAAGTTTTTAACTTGGTGAAGAATTGAAAAAAATAAAGATACTTAGCAGCTGACGTTTACTCTCATTTTTCTTGCAAGCGCGACACATTAGTTTAGATAGTATATTATATATAAACATTTGTTTGTTATTGTATCTTCTATCCAACACCCAACATCGTGCGCGACAGACATTAAAAAATATGGGGGGCTATGACTCTATGACACAAACTTCCTATGCCCTTTCCTTGTATCACATAGTAAATAAATTATTCAAAACCCACCCAAATAAAATAAAAAAATGGCCGGCTTAATTGCCGAAATACCCGTTTAAGAGACGATGCTATATGAAACCGGACTGGGTAAAGTTGTAGGTTTACATAGAGCAAACGAGCCGGTAAGTGACTTTTTGACCGAGCGAGAGAAGCGCGAAAAGTCTCCGTTTCAGGATTGGGCAAAAATGCTTTCGTATGTCCGGATGTGTGTCCGGATGTTATCCTCCACAGGCCGCATTTCTCAACTTATTCTCGTGAGTTTTTGTGAGCAAGTTCAATACTTAAATATATATTTTTTAGGTCTATTCAGTTTTTGTAATTTTTTCGAAATGGCGGAGATGTGGTGGTTTTCAAAATTCAAAAAACTCGCTACAGTCTAAACAGCTTGATGGAATTGATAAATGAGGTGCCGTTGGATTTGTAGAGACCGCGAGAGTAACAGGCTATTTAATTTTAGTGAATGGTCAACAATATATTTAAGTCGGCAAAACGTAGTTTAGAAAGTTATTGGTGCGGCTGCTTTCATACATTGAAAAATATTCATTGGTAATTGTAAATTACATATCAGGTTGAAATTAAAATAGTAATACAACTGTAAATATACTCGTACAAAAAATGTCATCAGTTGAATTTAAATTGCAAAGTATAAATAGTAATAATAATAAATCATGTCATAATTTTTTGCTTATTCAGCATTAATTATTTGTTGTGGCAAAATAATCAAAGTCAAAGTCAAAGTCAAAGTACTTTATTACTGTAGATATTTACATATACTTAGCAAACGTCATTTATTGCCTCTTCTCTACATTGGACCACTGTGGGAGAAGAAGGGCGTAGAAACTCCCACAGATTGATTTTTAGATCTCTTTTAAAAATATGTTGTGCTTAACTAATACAAATATGAAAAATTTAATTGTTATGATTAATAAGCAGGAATAAATAATTACAAAACTATTAACAGCAAGGTCTGTGTTGAGCCAGATCAACCTCATACAGTCCTGTCATTTAAGTAATCTTGGACATTGTAATATCCCTTTTTCGACAAAGTCGCTTTAACATGCTTTTTAAATTGCTCAAATGGCAATTTCAAAATCTCCAGAGGTATCCTATTGTAGTAGAGAATGCACTGACCCTTGAAAGAATTGCTAACCTTCGCGAGTCTAAAAAGGGGCGCACATAGTCTGTGATTATTTCTTAGGTTAACATTACAGGTATCGCTAAGTTTGGAAAATGTTGTAAGGTTCTTGCGTACATACATTATATTTTCGAAAATAAATTGACTAGCTACTGTTAGTATGTCAATTTCTTTAAAAAGCTCTCTTAAGGAGTCTGTTCGTTTTAAATTATAAAATTGCTCGAATAGCTCTTTTCTGTAAAATAAAAATAGTTTGAATATCCGCTGCTTTCCCCCACAACAAGATACCATAGGACATCACACTATGAAAGTAACTAAAATATACTAGCCTAGATGTAGCCACATCCGTGCTTTGTCTGATGTTCCTAACAGCGTCCCTTTATATCCCTTTATATAGTTAATAATTAAAAATATTTTTGCATGCAATCAGAAACCTTAAGGAAATTCTAGGAACTCGGCAAATGAGTAGAACGTTTGCCCGACAAGCCAGTGTTTTAGTCGCTTTTTAAAATAAGTGGAGTTGGGCGCAGTACTTATGTTTCCCGGTAGGCGATTGTACACTGTCGGATCCATGACGTGAGTCATCTTCGATGACTTGGCCAGTAACAGTAACATGGCCATACTCCATGTACATAACCAGGTACATTCATAAGTTTGTTTTTGTTATTAAAATAAAGTGTCTCTTGCGAGGTCTACAGCTCACAGAGCCACTAGGATAAGTCCTTTCGATGGTACTACATATATAGAATTTAGTATAACATCACACAGCCTATCATTCGGGCTATAATAAGTAATAACGAATCGAAGAACATCGCATTCATTATAGTAGTTTATGTGACTGATACATAATGCCTAATTATGTACGGTTTCATGCACTAGTTTATCTACACAGATATCATAAGCTCTCTTTAATGTTATCACATAAAACCATGGCGGTTATATGGTGGCGCAATGCCACCATATGACCGCCATGGTGGCATTGCGCCACTGCACTTGTTTAGCTTGCTCAGTAGTACCGACTTTACAGACAAACTAGGCAGGCGGGCGTCGTCGTACGAAATTTGAATGTCATAACATGTCAAAAATTGATACATTATGGTCATAATGTATCAATATTCAGATAAGAAATGAGTTTTTACCTAGTAGAATAACATTATGCTGGTCGTAACGTGCGGTTTTTGGACGCAGTAAAGAGGGTTTATGATACGAGGGTAGATAAAATTTCTAATGAGGAGTGAAATTCATAAAATCGCGCATGACGTCACTTCCGGATCACCCGTTCTCTGTACCCGACTTTGTACAACTCTACCCGACTTCCGACTTGACAGTCCTTAGCGTCGTGGGTGGTCGATCGCGAGACCATGCTTAATTATAATAATAATAATAATAATACCTTGGACACTATTTGCACACATTGATCTAGCCCCAAACTAGGATTCCCTGTATCTTGGGTACTAGACAACGATACACATACTTATATAGATAAATATTATACTTAGATAGATAAACAACCATGACTAGGGTACAAACATCCGATCTCATCAAACAAGTATTTGCCCCCACCGGGACTCGAACCCGGGACCCTTGGCTTCGTAGGCAGGGTCACTGCCAACTCGGCCATTCAGGTCGGCAGTCGGTAGCTTGAACACTTGTTACAGCCGGTTTGGCCAGTAGCCCGACACCCCTCCACCAACCTGCACTGAGCCAGCGTGATAGAATATGACTCAGTCTTACTCATCCGAGTAAGAAGTCCCATGGCCCTCGGTGGGCACATAAATGACTCTCGCGCAGGTTTGTAAGGACTCTCGTTTTATAGGGTTCCGTACCCGAAGAGTTCCAAACGGGACCCTATTACTAAGACTCCGCTGTCCGTCCGTCCGTCTGTCACCAGGCTGTATCTCAAGAACCTAGCTAGCTAGAGAGTTGAAATTTTCACAGATTATGTATTTATGTTACCGCTATAACAACAAATACTAAAAAACAGGATAAAAGAAATATTTAAGGGGGCTCCCATACAACAATTCTTTCAATACCACATACAAACTTATGGATGCACCTGGTTACGTACATGGAGTGTGAAAGTAACCGCACCAATAACTTTGTAAACAATATTTTGCTGTGTAAAATCCAAACTATTCACTCCACACCATCGCTTCCATTGAACGGTGGTACGGAACCCTTCGTGCGCGATTTAGACTCGCACTTGACCGGTTTTTTTTACTTAGTATCAGCAAACACTAGGTAGCGTATGGCCACAGAATAAGTAATAGTACCTTTTTTAAATTTATTTAAATTCTTCTTAACTGAAACTTATTTATAACAAACAATCTCGCCAAACTGCAAAGCAGTTTGTTGGCGATGCGCTCTGATTTTATTACATTATTATTAATCTATATATTTAATTATGTAGGTACATACTTTATGTAACAAAATATTAATTACATAAAATACAATTTATTTTTTATAACTATGTTATGTGAGTTTAGACTCATATATACTCAGTTACCCGCTGTCAGAGATACAGGCTGTCACATGAGGTGTTTGAGTTTATGTTTAATAGAATTTGTACATAGCTTTTCTTCAGCAAGCAAGAGAGGATATTGGATTACAGATTCCGGGAGTCATAAAAGCTCTCGTTCGTTCTCCGTAGTGAATGTTAGCTGTTGGTTTGGTTAGTTTACTTTATTTAACTGATCTTGTATAATGATTCTGACTGGGATTTTAAAGCTCTGGCTGTAGTATGTTTCTTGCGCAATTAGGTACCTAATTTTATTTTGGACGGGAAGAATTTTGCAAACATCAAATAATTTATCATAGTTTTTATTACATGGTATGGCCCGGTGATAGGAATAATAAGGAAATCGAATTAATAGCTACCTTAGCAGTTTCTCCACGAGCACTTTCCCGAGGAACCCTGTCCCGCCGGATATAAGAATGGTTTTGCCGCGAAACACCTCGGCGATGCGGTCTGGGAGCTGAGTAGAACCATCCGTCGGCTGACTCGCCATACTAACGCTGAAAATAGCAAGCAGACATTTGTATACAGGCACATACATTGCTTCTGGCCACACACTAGGATATCCTGTGGCGTAACGTCACCAGAAACAGCGACGTCACAACAATACTCAGCGTGAGAGCATCTTTCACTATGAAACCGATTTGATCAGAGCAACTTATTTTTTTACTTTTACCGCAGATACTATTATATAAATCAGGTGACCGGCCCGCCTATAATGTATGGAGAATTCAAAAATATAGTAGCTCTGATCAAATCGGTTTCTAGTGAAAGTTTCTCAGAATGATGTCCCTAAGGGGTTACCATAAATTATGATTAAACCTCTGTTACACCCTGTATACAGGCACATACATTGCTTCTAGCCCCACACTAGGATACCCTGTGCCGTAACCAGTGACATCAGAAATATGTAAACATCCAATCCCTGGATATACTAATGCAGAATACTTCCTCTAAAGCGGTAAAATATGTTTTATATTTTAACGGAGTTTGAAATTAAGAAAACCCATTTAAGTAAAAAAAAACTGAATTTCGCATACGTTCCAGTCTAAAATATGTCTTTTTTCTTGCTTTTAACTTACTATAACTACTTAATTAATTAAAAATAAAAACAAAAATATCTTAACTACCTAAAAACCAAATTAAATTTAATCGCACATCAAAAATACTGATTTGCACAGCAAAAAAGGATCAACAAAAACACTTTTTATGTTTTAATATATAATGAGTACCTCTTAAGTTTATGTTTTAAGTATTGTTTTGTTGTTCCTAGGTGTTGAACCTAACACGAAGGATAAAGGGGGCTTCGCTTCGCTCACACACTTTCCCCTTCACCTAAGCTACCGCAGTATTTTGTCCTTTATATACGACAGTAGGTATATAAGTGATTTATTATTACAACTCAGATTCTTATATATTTTATTTACACACTTATCATAAACCCTCTTTACTGCGTCCAAAAACCTCACGTTACGATCAGCATAATGCTTTGTAAAAACTCATTTCTTATCTGAATATTATGACCATAATGTGTAAATTTTCTACATATTATGACATTCAAATTTCGAACGCCGACGCCCGCCTGCGTGCCGCCCCTACTTTGTCTGTGAAGTTGGTACTACAGAACAAGCTAAACAACTCAATGCCACAATGCCGGTCAAACATGCGGTTCCTGAACTCATCAAAGAGAGCTTATGATATGTGTGTAGATAAACTAGTGTATGTAACTGTACATAATTAGGCATTATGTATCAGTCACATAAACTACTAATAAATGTATATGCCTTATCTTATTGGTTACAACGTAATCTAATCGTACACTTATCTCTCCTGTTATATGATAGAATCTTGTTCCCCCTTTGAGAAAATTTACGTTTTACAAGGGAATCATATGTAAATGCTAAACAATATAAAAGAAAAGAGTTAACGCTATGGCGTAGGTTACAACATTGCACTGCATCAACAAACATTACACAGATTAAACGTTACACTGGGTTATGCACGCTGCATGTCGAGGCTGGAGCGGGTCCTGACGCGACGGTTGGGATGATGTGCTTCGCGATTCTCTGGTCGATGTGCCGGACTGCCGTCTTGACCATCTTCTTTCGACACCGCAAACCGATGAACACGATGATGATAGCTAAACCGATCGCTACGGCGCTGGTGGGAGATCTCGGTTTGTGCGATGATGATCTCCTCCTTCTCGTGCTATGACCCAGGGTTGCCCATGATGCTCCCGATGATTGCTATTTTGGAGACAGATGACGTCCACTCGTTGATTGCTTGTTGATTGTGACATGTGCCGAACTCGTCTCGGTTTTAAGTGAATGCCACTACTCGGCGAATTGTTCTGCCGAATAGTGACGTCTTCCATTCCGCTGGCTCGTTGATTTTATTTAACAACTCATTGCAGTTTAAAGTTCAATAACTCTGTCTTGAATATTCATCAAAAAATCATTGTGATTGTGAAAATGTTCATGAATTTTTATCAATCAGCGAGTAATGTTTTTTGTACTCAAATTAAAATATATTTTGTAGCCACCCCGAGGGTGAAGGAAGTTAAAGGGGAGGTGTAATTGACCGAGCGAGCGAAGTGAGCGAAGGGCTCCATTTCGACAAGATAGGAGGCCGATTTTGCTTTCGTCTGACTCTATGTCTGTGTGTCTGTCAGTTCCGGTCTAGGGGCCACAGTTTTCAAGTGATCCTCACAAACTTTGCACACGTGTTCCTTGAATTAACAGTTTTTTTTGTCGAGAGTTTTTTTCGATTTTCCCCTTGGGGGAGGGGGAAATTTATGACGTCATTAATTTTTTTATGGGTTTTTCCCTTCTGAAACTTATCATGTGGGGTATGAAATTAAAGGGCTTCATGAGCCGGTTCTAAAAATATACCACACCACTACCTTTCGGCCGCCTGTTTTCTAAAAATCCATGAAATATTTTCAAAACATACCAAGTTTGGACTCCTCGAAGTAGGAGACGGATTAGTAAAGAGGACCTATACGGACAATGAGAGTGAGTAAAATAAACTATAACTATTTTCGTGAAAAGTCAATAGATTGTATTTTAAATCGCAAAATGTAGTTTACAAAGTTATTGGTGCGGCTACTTTACTACTTGATTTTGATCTAAAATACTGACCTATAAATTGGTTCACAGTCCGCCCTGTTAGCGAGGTCTACTGCCCACAGGGCCACTAGTAGGTATAGTAAGTAACATAAGTAAATGTCATGCTATAAGAGTTAACGGTTATTAGGATTACTGCGACATATACGCATAACGCTGCAAAAGCAGCAGGCTCTATATTTGTACCAAGGTATCCTCTAGAGATTTTGAAATTGTCTTTTGAGCAATGTTAAAGCGACTTTGTCGAAAAAGATATATTACAATGTTCAAGTTTACTTAACTGATGGGACTGTATGTATGGGTTAATCTAGCTCAACACAGTCCTTGGGATTAATAATTTTGTAATTATGTATTCCTGCTTATTAATTATAGTCATTTATATTGTAATATTTGTATTAGATAAGCACAATCAATTTTTAAACGAGATCTAAAAATCAAAAGTAAATTACTACGCCCTTCTTCCACACAGTGGCCCAATGTAGAAAAGAGGCAAAAAATGACGTTTGCTAAGTATATGCAAATATCTACTATGAATAAGTGATTAGACCGCTATTAATTAAGAAATCTATTGATTGTATGGAGTTGTCAAAGAATAGTGTCGACTTGGATTCGAAGTAGGGCCTTAGATCATTTCTTATCTCATCTCTTATTAGACTTGAGAAGAACAGAAATAAATTTTCAGTCATGTATAAAACGTACCTTCTGGAAAGAGACTACATAATTCATCAATGTATTTTTATTACTACAAAACATAGAAGTTCCTACTTAGCTACTTACCTACTTACCTTTATATGTCGTCATAATTGTATTCGAACATTTCGGTGTCAACAACTCAACAATACTTGTTCCTTCTTAGATATGTAATCGTCAATTTAAGTTAATCTCAATATGAAGTGGGACTCCCGACCCACAGACAAACCATGCTCACTAATTGGTTTTGTGGGATGTATGCGTAGCCCATAAGATTTGTTTTCAATGCAATAAAGTTCTATTCTGTTCTGTTTATGTTCTATTTGTGTTATAAATATAGTACGGCTGTGCCTGTGGTAATTAAGCATTTCTCGTGGCAATGGGGGAAGTCCTCGCCACTCTGAAGGTATACATTATGATATGAACCATGGGATTAGCCATTATCATTACATAACGCTTCCTAGGTATTTATGTCTATCAGGTATCATTAGATCATTACTACTCGGTTGCTGCACCAAAATTACCTTTTATTCATGATATCAACTAATCACATATGCATTATATTATAATTGATATTCGTGTCGGTACTGATCCATACGATTCAATAAGACCGCCTGTAACAAAACGGGGGAATTCAAAGAACCGCGTGCAACGCCGCACACGTGATCGAAGGGAATATATAAACCACAAAATACCTATTCGACGACCCGAATGGCCGAGTCGGCAGTGACCCTGCCTACGAAGCCAAGGGTCCCGGGCTCAAGTTCCGGCGGGAGCAAATATTTGTTTGATGAGAACGGATGTTTGTACCCTAGTCATGGTTGTTTATCTATCTAAGTAGAATATTTATCTATATAAGTATGTATCGTTGTCTAGTACCCAAGATACAGGGAATCCTAGATTGAGGCTAGATCTATGTGTGTAAATAGTGTCCAAAGGTATTATTATTATTATTATATGAGCAACTTGGTTTTCACTTATCTACCTCGGGCTGAGGGATATTCAGCGCGGGGCGGTGGGTTTGCCTCCTGTCACGCTAATAGCGAACCGTACGTTTCTTGTGCGTGATACTAATAAATCACAGACAAATACAGAGAAGATATATACCTATATGTATATGTCAGGGTAAGATTGTGAAAACCTCGTTTTTCTCGTTATTTGATCAACTATCGACAGTAAACTGTAGCGTACTGCTTACTATATGACGCGGTGGTTGATAAACTAACGGTTAAAACCGTTAAATAGTAAACTGGTTTAAACTTGAATTTCAAACGAAATACCAGGGCAAACACTGCGGTAGCTTAGGTGAAGCTAGAGGGGGCGAGCGCAGCGAAGCCCCCGAATGGTCATCGTGTTAGGTTGACATGTAAGAACAAAAGAAACGTAAATTCTAAACCCTGTCGATCTGGTTTACTGTCTGTCGATAGTTGTTCAACTAACGCGTTAGGTTATCAACTAACGGTTTTGACTATCTTACTGTGTTATATACATCTCTGTCACCCCGTATGGGAAATGGCGAGCGCAGCGAAGCCCCCGAATGGTCTTCGTGTTAGGTTGACATGTAAGAACAAAAGAAACGTAAATTCTAAACCCTGTCGATCTGGTTTACTGTCTGTCGATAGTTGTTCAACTAACGCGTTAGGTTATCAACTAACGGTTTTGACTATCTTACTGTGTTATATACATCTCTGTCACCCCGTATGGGAAATGGCGAGCGCAGCGAAGCCCCCGAATGGTCTTCGTGTTAGGTTGACATGTAAGAACAAAAGAAACGTAAATTCTAAATCCTGTCGATCTGGTTTACTGTCTGTCGATAGTTGTTCTACTAACGCGTTAGGTTATCAACTAACGGTTTTGACTATCTTACTGTGTTATATACATCTCTGTCACCCCGTATGGGAAATGGCGTGACGCTATGTTATGTTAACTTTTGTACCTTAAATATGTCGTTGTTGTATAAGTACAAAGGTAGGTACTTAGCAATTATGCATTGTTGACATTGCGTCTCAAATTATACTTACAAATGCATTTAAATGTTAAAATCAGGTTACAATATTGCGCCATGATAAGTATTATTTTATTCAAAGAGTTTCGATAAATTATGGGTCGACAAACTCACGTGTCTTTATGTTTAGGGTTCCCTATGCAATGGGAGCTAAGCCAACGACGGGACTCTAATATAATAACCGACGTTCAAGCGGTTCAAGAACTATTCTCAAGGTATAACAAAAAACCGGTCAAGTGCGAGTCTAAATCGCGCACGAAGGGTTCCGTACCACCGTTCAATGGAAGCGATGGTGTGGAGTGAATAGTTTGGATTTTACACAGCAAAATATTGTTTACAAAGTTATTGGTGCGGTTACTTTCACACTGCATGTACGTAACCAGGTGCATCCATAAGTTTGTATGTGGTATTGAAAGAATTGTTGTATGGGAGCCCCCTTAAATATTTCTTTTATCCTGTTTTTTAGTATTTGTTGTTATAGCGGTAACATAAATACATAATCTGTGAAAATTTCAACTCTCTAGCTAGCTAGGTTCTTGAGATACAGCCTGGTGACAGACGGACGGACGGACGGACGGACAGCGGAGTCTTAGTAATAGGGTCCCGTTTGGAATCCTTCGGGTACGGAACCCTAAAAAGGATGTAACAAAAAGGTGTACCTAGTCTTTTACTCGCTAAATGACATCTTCTCAAATCGGCTACTTCTCGTAAGGGCAAACTCTCATAAGGGCATTTAAGGTAAAGGCATAAACACCGAGCCAAGAGACCTATTTTCTCAGCTTGGGTGGCAGAGGCATAACTTAATATGATATAACCTTCCTACCGTTATGAAACTTATAACAGTCAACTATTTTGACAGCAATCACTATTTTTCACAACTGTCAGCATTTTTTACAGCTGTCACTATTTATGACGTAGTAGTAGAGTACATTAAAAACCATATCTGAAACCAGCAAAAATGTATCACCTATCAAAATTAGTGACAGCTGTCCAAATTAATGACCTCTGGCATAAGTTTTTTTATTAAGATTTTGGATTTAATGGTGCTTTTGCCCTTATCCAGCTGTGGGGCCATAAAAAATTACCCGCGATTTTGAACCTTATTGCTTGGTAAGAAAGTAATACAATTCAAATCAAATAAAGTTGCTGTGATAAAATATAGGCTTAACAGTTTTAGCTGTTCAGAATAATGTCCCTTAACACATGACTAAACTTTCTATTACACCCTATATACTTCCCCCATAAGCCAAAAAACGGTAGGTAGTTAAAAAAGCGCATTATTTGTTTTTTTATCGTATCGAATTTTTCAAGAAACTCCGCACCAGATGACCTGAGAGAAGCAGCCAGACTAGTTTAAAAACATCTAAGACGAATTTAGGTATCTCAACTTTACTTAAACTTAATAAGAGACTGGGGTACGTCATTATTACTTAGCTAAATGGTATAATCCTTATCATATCTTTGGACGCATTAACTACTTCAAAAGTTATGTGCAAAAACAAGAAATAATTTGAATAAATCTAGCGGAATGTCAATTTTTTTCGCCGCATTGATAGATACCGCCCCCGAAGGCCAAGAGCTTTTTTCTCAGGAAGAGACAGGTTCGGGGAGGTATCAAGTTGAAATTGATTGAGGTTAATTAGGTCTGTGGTCTCTTGAGGTTGTAAAACAACAAACTTAGGTCGACACAATCAAAAGATATCCCCGTATATGTCACTATTTGCTGAATTTGCTTGATTCTCGCAAGGGAATCAAAACTTTTACGAAACGTCACTTTGACCGAGAATCATGCGAAATTTCGCTCGAGGCAAGGTCTTAGTCAGGATTAACGAGAAAAGTCTGAAAACTGTAAATTTACAGTATATTTAAATTAAAAAATGGCCGAGTGCGAGTTGGACTCGCGCACCGAGGGTTCCGCACTAATCGCATTATTTTGTAAAGGAACTATAATTTTATGGTTGTTAGATTTTTCCCATTAATTATCAGAGTTTTTACCAAATTTCATGATAAAAAAATTGTCTTCTTTTTTCCTTTTAGGCACGGAACCCAAAAACCACAACCGAATTGTGGACCTTCTCCAAATTTAAGTCGGTTTAAAAGTGGAAATAATTTCCGAGGCTTGATTCCCGTGCCGGACGAACTTTATCCACATGCAGAATGTTGTTTTGTAAAGTTACGCCCGACTTAGGGACGATAGTTTACGTAACGTTTGTAACAAATAATTGTGTTATTTTTCGGCAGCAAGCGATAGAATTAAGGCCACAATTTGAAGATTTTTAGATATTTTCCGATAAAAATTACTATATTTTGTTATATTTTTTTTTGCTTCAGTGGCATGTGAATAACCACCCAGTCGGGCGTATCTTTACACAACCAACACCCTTCCTGAATAACCAACTAAACTGTACAACTATTAGTTGGTCCGCTAGTGGTTCAATATGTCATTTTGTTCGAAACTACGAGTGTGTACGGAACCCTTGGTGCGCGAGTCCGACTCACACTTGACCGTTTATTTTTAAGTATTTTCAGCGATTTCTCCAAGACGGATGGACCGATTTGCAAAATTATTTTTGTTCGAGAGGTCCCTTTGCTGATGACGGGATCCAGGAGAAATCGGGGAAACTCTTCTAATAATATAGGTAAAGTAACTAGTGCGTTATCTATCTGTTAACCCCGGCATAAGCAGCACTTTATTTAAGCATTAGTCTTGCATTCGGCCTAGTCGGGACTGCAAGTCCCTATACTAATAAAAGACACTGCCACCCGGTGTGGGAAAATCAGAATCAAGATAATTGTTGTTTCTTTTTGTGGTAAAAATAATCGTAAATACTTTAAGACTTTAGTTCATATTGTCTTCATTCGTCAGTCCCAATCATTTATCAAAAATTTCTGTACTCTCACCAAGTTGAATTATTGGCACATAACACTTGAGGCTAGTATTTAATCGCATCTCAAAAATATTGATTTGCAAAGCAAAAAAAGGATTAATAAAAACACTTTTTATGTTTTAAATATTTTATGTGTTCTTAATTTTATGTTTTTAGTAGTTTATGTGACTGCTGCATAATGGAAGGCATTAAAACTCGAGAGTTTTAATGCCTAATTATGTACAGTTACATACACTAGTTTATCTACACACATATCATAAGCTCTCTTTGATGTGTTCAGGAACCGCATGTTTGACCGGCATTGTGTTTCTGCAATTGTTTAGCTTGTTCTGTAGTACCAACTTCACGCAGGCGGGCGTCGGCGTTCGAAATTTGAATGTCAGTACCAACTTCACAGACAAACTAGGGACGGCACGCGGGTGGGCGTCGGCGTTCGAAATTTGAATGTCATTATATGTAGAAAAACTACACATAATGATCATTATGTGTAGTTTTCCAGATACGAAACGAGTTTTTACCAAGTAGTTTAACATAATGCTGATCCTAACGTGCGGTTTTTGAACGCAGTAAAGAGGGTTTATGATACGTGTGTAGATAAAAGATAGATCATTGTACAAATGATTGATATTATAAGCAAGTTCACTTAGCTATACATGTGTGTATTACACAGTGAATAGGATAACGCTCAGCATATGTTGCAGATAAGTTATCTGCAACGCTGGAAATTTTGACAAGACCCTTGTAGGTAATCTTTACTTTGACAAGACCCTTGTAGGTAATCTTTACTTTGACAAGACCCTTGTAGGTAATCTTTACTTTGACAAGACCCTTATAGGTAATCTTTACTTTGACAAGACCCTTGTAGGTAATCTTTACTTTGACAAGACCCTTGTAGGTAATCTTTACTTTGACAAGACCCTTATAGGTAATCTTTACTTTGACAAGACCCTTGTAGGTAATCTTTACTTTGACAAGACCCTAGTAGGTAATCTTTACTTTGACAAGACCCTTGTAGGTAATCTTTACTTTGACAAGACCCTTGTAGGTAATCTTTACTTTGACAAGACCCTAGTAGGTAATCTTTACTTTGACAAGACCCTTGTAGGTAATCTTTACTTTGACAAGACCCTTGTAGGTAATCTTTACTTTGATTTACTTGGAAAATTTTACTACATTGGCCAGTTTGCGAATTGGTCGTGATTATTTTGGGTCCGATTTGATATTTCAACGAGTTATCCATATGTGCGAAAATGTTTGTGGTTTTTAGATATAATTATGTTAGTTTGAACATTCGGATAACATTTCAAATTAAGATTTTTGACAAATCTCTAATTGATTGAGGTTGCAAGTTTTCTCCTTGCTTTTGCATGCTGACTTGTTGGTTGTAGGAAGGTATGGCAGAATGGTCTCACCAGGTTGAAGTGGTCTAAATATCACCGACTAATGTTGAGAACTGAATACTGAGTACCTCCTGCTCTATTACCAACGCTAGGTTAGCTAAGCGGGGCTGTGATTCTTCAGGCGTTAGCTAAAACTCTGATCCCTTCAACAAAACTAACCGACTAACTGCTCTGGAGCTGACAGTTCTGGCTTAGATTCTGTTTACATACTTATATTTAAAAACTAATTTAGTTAAATATTTGTTGACTCCTCCCTTTCATTTTCCTGATGTACGGAAAATAAAAAAAATATGACATGATAATTAAGGCAATTTCTAGGTTGTTTTCCCACAAATACCCACAGTAAAATCTTCAATCCAGATGACGTCTGTCAAAAAAGTTCCTTAATAGGTGCTGCGCATCTCTACACGTTAAAATTGATCAGAATGATAGGTAATTCATATATCAATAAAATAAAACAATTTAGAGGTCTTTTCGTAATTGAATTCTATCGAGAAAATTTCATCCAATCGCGTTTTCCTTTAGGGAGAATCTTAATCAAATACATAATAAACGTTAACATAAACATCAAATCTGTAGATATATAGATAGATAGATAGACTATATTGTGGAGTGGCTTCGAAAAAAACCCATTTTTTTCGTATCACCTTAAAAGCATAGATGACTATTCGGAACGTTGTAATTTAGCATTCTACAGAATGAAACAGAAAGATGTAGTCATATTTTTTAAGGAGTTGCAACTGTGACACTGCCGGTGTCACAGTTGCAACTCCTTAAACCTGCAACTCTGCGTTGCGTTGCGTTGCATACCGGCGCTTCCTAGCAGCGTCCGCAACAATGTCCCATAAGTCAGCGTCGACCTACTTTTTGCAATATTGATACCGCCGTGGCTGTACCAGCCAAGCGCGCGGACACCATCTTGGTGAACGAGCTGCTCGCCTTCGTGCAACAGAAGCTGGACGTGATGGACGAGCTCTCCCTGGAGCAGGTCTGCTCGACCAGCTTCATGGAGTTTGAGATCGCCACCGCCAAGAAAGTGCTGCATGATACCGCCGTCACTACCGTGCGCCTTGTGGCGCGGAGGAACGCGAGCGGGAAGAAAGATCTCCAGGACATCTTCCGGGTGTTCAAGGAGACCGAACCCGATGACGACCCAACCTACGTAGCCCGGGACCTCAACAAGCTGCCGCCGATGACATTTGACCACGTCGACGTCACCCGGCTGCTGAAGGACATCGTGCGGCTGCAGGCTGACGTCACCGAAATCCGAAGCAAGTTGGAGGCTTCCGAAGGCATCTGCGCCGACCTGAAACGTGAGTTGTCGATATTGCGTCAGGCTGATACCTCTTTGCCGACGCAGCGAATAGCCGACACGCGCGACAACATTACGCCGGTAAGCAAAAATGCGGTTACTGCAGCTGACCCAGTTCCACGAGTCAAGCCTGCGTTGATAAACATCGCACCGCCTCGTGACGTCACGAAGTTGAGTCGACCAGCACCGGATGCGGTTTCTTCTGGAACATCCAAAATACTGGAACCCCAGAAGGACACGTATGCTGCAGTGTCCCGCCGTGCCCGACGCCGCCGCCCGCGCCCCGCACCGCCCGCCGCCGTACAACAGAAGCTGCAGGCTGCGCCGCGCGCGACACCGGCCAGGCCCGCCCGTGGCCCGCCGAACGCGACCGTCGATGGGGAAGGCTTTATCCTGGTCCAAAACAGGAAGCGCCGCTCCAGACGCAGCCGCAACCTGCGTGGCACACCCCCCGCCGGTGAGAGCAGCCTGAAAGCTGCCGCTCCCACCGTTTAGTTATACATTTCCAGGATTGACGTGAAAATGACCTGCCAGGACGTTGAACGTCATATCCTGGAAAACCTGAAGAAAAATCCGCCGTCTGGTATAAAAGAGGCGAATGTACAGAAAAAGTTTTGGAGTCAGAAAGACCCAAGGAGTTCCTTTCCTTCAAACTTCGTGTGCCGGCGGACCTCAAGACGATGTTCCTGGCCAAAGATTACTGGCCGGAGGGCATCGTTTACCGACGCTACAGGGAAGCGAGAACGAAGAAGAAAATCCCTAGCTAGGTTAGATTATATTTAGTGTTTTTTTTTATATTACATTATGTATCTCTAGTTGTAAGGTATTTATAGATATGGGTTTTGTAAGCCTGAAATAAAGATTATTATTATTATTATTATTATATTTCAAGGGGTGTTGGGGACATTATAATGAACGACTTTTACTTTAAGACCGATTTGATTAGAGCAATTTTTTTTTCACACCTCCATGCGTTTTTGGCCGAACAGTCACCTGAAAGTGATTGTATAAAGAAGTGAAAAATATTGTTTTCATAGTGAAATCGTTCAGGATAATATCTTCAACAACCCATTAAAATATCAAGTTTGATTAGTTGGTCAATTTCATTCAAATTAATTTGATTCCATTGTCCATTTTGACATATCTATACAACTAAGTACCTACTTTTCCAAAATACTTGTGCATGCTAAATATAAAACTAACTAAACCTGTTGCCTGCAGAATCGCAGCCGGCTGTCCGCTGGTAACTACAGTAATTAGAACTTATTACCTTTTAGCAGCCGGATTACGAATGAGTTAGCCAGAAGTGGTTGCATAGCGCGACGTTTTTAGACATCCTAGGTCATGTGCCGCTGATACTATGTTCTAGGTCATTCGGACTACCTATCTGGGTAGGATTGCACATATGTCGCAGTTAGTTGGTTAACTCAGACACTTCACTTAAAGTAAGTACTCACTAAGTCTCTAGACCGTAAATACTGTCGTTTAACCAAGTCATTAAAACTCCCTTAGACAAGTGAGTGAATGAAACGTTTAACGAGTTGTCTAAACGTTGCTAGGCAACAAGACATATATAGTTCGAGAAATATAAGCTGGTAACTTCTTATCTACTTTGCGATCTTTTTGTAAATATCAACAACAAAACAAAAGCAAGTTGTAAAAGTGCCCCCCCCCCCCCGTTCTTCAAACAACAGCGGACCGAAAAGTCTTGATATTTGCGTCACGATTTCGTATCACAATTTAAATCACGGGTTAAAGCACTTCGTATTCCAACTGCACTGCACACTACACTACCCAAGTAACATTCCGGGTTCTATATAAGATGTCTTGTCGTTCACATGTACTCCACAAGCTGTGCAAGTCAGCTGTATAAGAGCTGTATAGCTTGCTATACAGCTCTTATAGGACCAGTTTGGGCACAAATTAGACAGCCTTAAGTTCTCTATGGCTGTACATTAGCAGTATAGTAGCATTATAATAGCAGTTTAAGTAGTAACATCGGACTTAAGGCTGACTTACGGCACTATATGGGACGCAGTGTGAACCATACAACGTGCATGAGTGTAATAAAGAGTAACAAGTGGCTAAATACACAGCCTTCACAGTTATAAAATCCGACAAAAAAACTCTAGTGCTACCTAAAGTTCACGTGTGTCCTAAATTATTTCTTTATTTTATTATTTTCATGGATTTATAATAGGATTTGCTAAAGTTATCAGCTGTCTTGACAATTTTACAACTCCGGCGGATATCATTTGGATAAAACACGCGGTAAGTTACCTGTTTTAAATACTTAATCAGGTTAATGCCATGGGAATGCAACTTTATCGTGAAATGTATACATATTTACAGCTAAAATATTCACGCGCCTCTGTAAAAACGCGATATTCATTTTAAAATATTTAAAACTGGTTGAGGGGAAATCTAAAATTTTCAGTTTTCGATATTATATTGGCATTATAATTATACTACGGTAATTAATTATAACATGAAACCAAAACTCAAACGGTCTATCTGCTTATTTTGTGATAAATCTGCATATAATTTTGGAGATTATTTGGTAAATATTTTAGGTTACGAGAACAAAATGGTGGAAATGAAATACGGCTATGTGAACTGTTATAACTCCAATTTAATGCCGTGAAGCATGTATAGGTTCACATGTGTTCTGTTAGACAGCTGTTATCTATATGAAGTCCCACATTTGTACCACTACAGAGCCAATGCCTATAAATTTATTCTAATGTGAACTTATGTACAGCTTTAAGATGTAGTTCAGGTCAATTGTGTCGTATCATCGTTTAATCTTTCAATTGAAATTTAGAGATCCGCAATAATAATCTAAGTAAGTACTAAAAGTCAAGTATGAATACCTAAAGTACAAATTTTGTAATAAACTAACAAAAATCACTTTTTCTTTTCGTGTGAGACACACAGTTTGGTGTCAGAGTATATACACTTACAAAAAGCACTACTCTGTTCAAGGAGGTATTTAAAATATAGTAAACAAACTAGATAAAGAGGGACAACATTATGCCCTGCAAAAGAAAAGGACAAAATAATAGTTGTCACTCAGCCATAGTAACAAACGCTAGTGTTTACAATATTTTAAAGGTGAAAATACACCTGTCAGCACCGTACGCGCCGAGTCGGCAAGTGTAATAGTGTACCATATTTTGCAGAATTTATCAGATAGATTAACTGTTATTCCTGTTATTTATGTGATAAATAACTGTTATTTCTGATATTTTTCTGTTAAATTTCTGTAAAATATGGTTACACTAACAGAATTGGCGCGTACGGTGCTGACGGGTGTACGATCACCTTAAATATCTACTTAGACAAAGTTTACGCTATTTCTTTCTGACCTTCAAAGTAATCATGCGCATTCTTTTTATTTAACAAACATTTGAAAAAAAAAACAAGAAAGTTTTAGATTTCATCTTTATGTAACTTTTATTACTCCATGGCAGCAGCAATGGGCTAGCCCCCTGTCACGCATATTGATTGAATAACTTGTTAAAGTGGGCACAGTGCCTCTGCCATACTTATGGCAAATAGTGTGACGCCCAAAGCGAGAAAAAGAGGCGGGAACGGGATAGGTATAGATCCTCTGATCACTCGCGTGCGCCCGTGGCGTGCGTGATGGCCAGGATAGGATTAGTTATTGTATTGTTATTAGTTGCGAAATAAATACCACGCGAAGTGCATGATTTTGTGAGTGTCACCGGTATTCGTATTTTAGAAAGGTATTATTTGTTTGTTCGTTTTAAGGAGCGTGTATGTTTGTATTGTTTGTTTATTAGTATAAATTCATTAATGTGACTGATTTCATTGTGGTTTTAGGTCAGTTTTATGTTAAGCTATGAAAATGTGAATCTATATACATATAAATACTTGCTAGGTAATTTGTCTTCCTAAAGAGGTTTTTATTATCACGCACTACCGTCTCCGGATTTGATTTCCAAACGACATTTTGAATAAAGCAGCGATAACACGTCCCAATTCGGAATGCATTGCTGAATATCTTGACTTTACTGTAGGCTTCTTCAAATTTCGTATGGTAGTATTTTGGCTCAAGGGTAATGCTTTGTTGTGTATAACATGTGCGTCTCATATTTAATTTTAATTATTAAAAACAGATATTATTATTATTATTATTGATGATGATGAATGTACTAGTAGGTATTAACCCAGTTATTTTCTTTCAGACAATGCCGTTTAAGATTGTACAAACTGTGGAAAAAGGACGATCCAGATTAAGTATAGTACCGTCTGTTTGGGAGGACGGTGGAAAACTATTCTGGCCTACAGAAAAAGTTAAAAACCGAGCACGACTCGCAAAAGACGAAAACTCTTTTCCAAGTCCGAATTGGGACATTTTGGATTGCTTTGTAAAACGAACTTATATTGCAACATACGCCAAAGCGCAAACTGAACTATGTATTATGGAAAATTATACAGACACAGACAATGAAACAAGTGCATCGCGCCCTAGCCCAGCACCTGTAAGACCAGTGCCAGTGGCAACACCACCAGCAAACCGTTTTGAAAATATGGTGCAAAATTTGGTAAGTGATTTTATTATGTTTTAGCAACACATACAAACATATACCTAATAAAAACTAGTACCACCGACCTAGTCGTTGCACCGAGCGCGGGCTGCCGAAGCAGGGTTACAATTTAGTGTCTGTGGTATTTTGTTTTAGTAGGCTAGGCACCCCTGAAACGGAGTTTTTTTTGACATTGCAACACTGCAAGTAATTTACCTATTTATGATTTGATGTATTTTTTGGATTTTCTCAGATAACTTCTATTACTATTCAAATATTTATATATTTTTTACCACAGACTAATAGTATTTTATTATTTTAAGAAGACTGATGATAATTTGGCACTAAACAGATAAATATTGAAAGGATTCGTTAGCTCGTGGTTTTGTCGGCGACTCATCAACCGCGGATGTAAATCCACCTATCTAATTATATATATATATATAAATTATCATTGGAATAAAAATAACAGCCGAACTGCAAAGTTTTATTATCATCGTACAAGACAAGAGTTATGATTTTTTGTTTGTTTCAGATGCCAAGTGCCTTCCACGCGGGAGGGACTAAAATGGATTCTACTTCTGCTAAAAGTAATCAGATCGAAGCTAATGATGAAATGCAATACCTAACCGTATTCGACGGCGAACAGTGTATTGCAAATCAAAACATTTTAATTCAAAAAGTTAATAACCAAGAATTAATGCTGCAAAATCTTGTTGAATGCGTTCAAAAACTTACTCAAAAAGTGGCCGAGTTGTCTGTACAATTAGATGAATGTATGGTAAAATGTATGGAAAAAATCGAGCAGCCAGTGTCTGTTACTTTATTAAAAGACGCTGAGCAAGACTCGTTTTGTTTCAAACAAATAAGTGACAAGCAACAACTAGAAAATCTGGAAAGAAGTTTAATGAATAAAACTGAGAGATCTAAACTACAAAAACTGCTGGGGTTTTTGTTTCAACCCTGTGAAGGAAATGGCTTGACCTTTGCCTATAAATTGATCGCCTCAATGGTTTCACGTGAGTTTCTGTGCGAATGCTCCTGGTCTGGGGGAAGCCGTGGCAACATTTCGAAAGTCCCAATAAAAGACTACAAAAACTTTATTAAATTCTTTTGGGATACGGTACGTTCATGGGATTGTAAATTTACTCTGGGACAAACTGAAAAGTTTTTTAAGGTCATTCTTAAAAATGCTGTTAAAAGGAAATCAATGAAAGACTTAAGATCCTCTTCAAAACGAGTCCGAAATATTAAATCAAAACCAAAAGACCAGGCAAGCACAAGTAAGCAAGAAGTTTCTGCTAATTCAACAATTACTCGTAATCAAAATAAAGAATCAAATGAAACATTAGAGATGGAAGTAGCAGAAGTGGAGGAGGAAAAGGAAAATAATGGTGAAGGAGAGATAGAAGATGATGAAAACAGTTTGCGCTAATATTTTTTATGTTTTTTCTTTTCTTGTCGATTATGGCATTCTTTATTTTTATTATGTCTGGTATATTGTTTATGTAAGTACTGCCCGGCGTTACTAGATATACGGTAGTTTTTTCGTACTGACTGTGCGAATGCTTCTTTTGTAACAATACCTATTTTTCGGTGATGAGACTTAAATATTTTTAAATATCTCCGTTTATTAGAACTCGTTATATGATGATTATATAATACGGGTACTTTAAGCTTAGTTATGTATAACTATGCACATTATGCTGATTTACATAAAGCCTTATTTGTTAGGATAGTTGATTTTGAAAATTATACAGGAAGTAACAAAAACGGTATAACAAGCTGGAACATGGATCGAAATATTTAAAATAATTGGACCTCCCATAGCAAATTAACTAGCTGATAAACAATTTTTATGGGAGGTTCAATATTTTTTACTATTTCGACCCATGTTCTATAGCGGAAAACGTTCAGTTTCATAAGTACCAGTTTGACCTCTTTTCGGCTTATTATACCCTTTTTATTACTCCTGTTTTTGAAACAAATTTTATGTTAAATGTTGTTTGATACCAAGTGATATTTTCATAAAAATATTTAGACTGATTAAAATAGTTAATTATGTATAAGTATAATATCTTCGTTTTATAGAACTCATTATGCTGATTATATACGTTTTCGATATATTAGGTAGGTATTTTAAGCTTAGTTATGACTGCATATGTTGCTGTGTAATGTTGATTTGCAAAAAGCCTTGATAGGAGGTTAAGTTTAATTTTGTTAATTATTTTTTGTTATAACTGATTTTGTTAAAATTATTTTATGTTATAATAATGTTGTTTGCTACGAAGTGTTATTTAGATAGAAAGATTTAGACTGATTGAAATAGGTAGTTAGCTAGTATAAACTATTCTTTACTCTGTTTTATAAGAGACAGCCCACCGAAAAATTTGTGTGCTCCGTTGGAACTGAACAATTTTCCATTTTTTGTCAGGAAAGAGAAAAAAATTCACTTCTTTTTCCTGACAAAAAAATTGTCTCACATGCTTGCGTCGTCAGTCAGCTAGACATTTTTTATGTACAGTACAGTAGTCGAAATGTTTTTTTTTTCATTTACGGACCATGTTCCTTGTGGAAAGTTGTTTAGTTTCATGGACTAATTTTGCATTGTGCATTGCGAAGTTTTCGGAGGGCTATTTCTTATGTTTTGCATCATTTTTATGAGCTATTTCCTTAAAAACTTTAAAAAATATCGTGAAACTGTACGTAACTATAATGGCTAAATAAGAATAAATGGAAAAAATATGTTGATTATCTATGGTAGAGTTTAATGTGACAGGAAAATTCAGGGAAGATTGTATAAGTAAAAAAAAATGTATGTCAATTGTATGAGTGTTCAGTGTGACCACTGTGTGAAAAAAAAGGTAATAAAAGCCAAAAATATCACATCAAACAGTATTTTATTTATATGTGTGTAACAAAGGGATAAAGAATTTAAATTCTTTGTGTTGAATACATGCTAATTTACATTTAATATATTTGGGTTCTAAAATGATCAAAGTATTCTGCTGACATCTTGATTGGTATATCGCAAGATGAGACGATTTAATTGGATATTCAAAAACGACTTGTGTTTTGTTGATTTTATTTCCTTTAATTAAAATCTTATTGTGGTCGACTTCAACGCAGCTAATTTTAACAACCTCATTGCATCTGGTAAGTAAATAACTGTCTTTTTCTTTGCTGGAAAGTTTAAAATCTTCAAAATTTAATATATTATTGTTTTTAATTGTGTTAAGAATGGGGTATTTCTTGTCTTTATGTGTTTGAAAATGAATATCAGCCGTATTTTCAGCCAGTCGTTTGGCGACTTGAGACAGTGGGTTGTTTCCTGATCTCAGCATACTTTTGATCATAAATAACATATTCTCGAAGGGATATGCGTTGAAAGTCATCAGAGGGCCAAACAATTCAATTTCATTCGTCAGGTGTAGTAAGTTGTGTATGTTGCTTGTAACGTAGCCTGAACCATAAATGTCTTTGTAACATTTTACAAAATGTTCTAGAAGTTCCTTTGCTAATGGCAACAAAGTTCGATATGTTTCTGTTGAGCAAATTGTGATACTACAATATAGTGTTAAGAAATGATTATAAGCCTCATTGTTCATAACATCAGGCAAAATTACAATACTTAAATAATGCAAAAACGCTCTAAATTCTGACGCTTTCCAATGTGCTAATGAATCTAATCCTCGCACTGCTCGATGCACTTCTGAAGGCAATTTGCAGTTGCATAGAAAATTTGAAACCAGTTCAATATCACTTGCCCGCATTTTAGTTATATATTTGCCAAACTTGCCGTCACGCCAACCAATCAGTAATCTCTTCATAACACCCAAGTCGATCAAATGGAGTGAATCGGCTACAATAAATTGGTTCACCATGTCAATAGGAATATTTAATAAAGGTGAGTCATTTTTATGATGTAAGCCATAAATTTTGTTTCTAAATCCTTCATTTGTCCTTTCAGGACACAACGACTCAGAAAATGTGACGGTATGTGTGATTTGCGAATATTCTCCAACCGTAGTACATTTATGGCAGCCGTGTTTACCATTAAAATTGCAGACTCCTGCAAAAAGTATTTTAAATTAAGTTATAATAACACAAGCAAAAATTAATAAATTACAAATATTTGTGTCATGTGCCGATCGAACCTACGGACCACATAATAGAAGGGAGGTTCCCTACCAACTGAGCTATCAAATATATCTAGGAATACAAGTCAAATGCCTATAGGTAAGAAGCATCATAATTTCTACTACTTATTTATCGGTATTAGGTGCATAATTGTGATAATATGCGACACTAAGATAGACTTACCTTTAATATAGGCTCTAGCTGGCGAGTCACAAATGAAGCATCTGATTTTTATCTTTATAGTTTTCTCTAATCGCTCAACTACAAGACCTTCTTCTAATAATATCTTCATTTCATTTACAAAGTCTTCTAAGAATTCATTTAATATTTTTGGTTTTCCTTTCCCAAAATAGATTCCAATAACAAAAGGCCGAATTCGGGGATTTTCAAAAATGTTACATAATATGGGCCAAAATTCATTTGTCGAACTTTTAAAAATAGGCAAACCATCACATTTATGTTAATTGAAATCATATCTGGAATATCCATCCAATTTTGCAAAATGTTCTGCAAAGGTTTTGCGATCCCATTGTGCCAGTATTGACCTCCTTCTACATTTTTTAAAGATACATTAACGGGAGTGCATAAAATTGTTCTAGCATCAGACGGTAGTGTTCCCGGTTTAAATTCGTTTATTATGCCTGACAATTTATTCAAAGCGGAATGACGAATACCATTTTCAATAGCCCATGTTCTTATTTTTTTGCGAAAGGTGAAATGATTGTCCAAATCAAAATCGTATTCACTATCACTAGAACTGCAATCACCACACTCTGATATCTGTATATTTTAAAGGGAACTTTCAGGTTCAGGTACATTATTGTCCTCTGCATCATGTACAGAACCACCATGAACAACGGTTGAAGTTGCACTTGTTGAAGCCGTGTCGACGGGCTCATTTTCGGGCGTCGTTGTTAATCGACTGTTTATTTCTACAATTTGCGAATATTCTTTTGCAATTTTTCTTCTTATTCCACCGGTTCTCGCTCTTATTTTCCAAGATTTTTTATTCATTTTCACAAATTTTTGCACGCGACTATCACCATCAGCTTGTGGAATAAGTGTAATAGAATATCACATGCACATTCATGTTCAGCTTACAGCAAATAAGAGTAGAACTAATGGACAAATAAACTGCTATTGATGTTAATGGACAACACATAAAGTCCTTTTAACAGCCTACAGTGCACATGTGAACCATTTGAACACTTCTGTACAGTAGTAAAAAAAGGTTATTTTAATGATCACAAACAAGTCCTACTACAGCTACTAGTTGTATAACAGTCTAAAAAAAGTAAACATACAGCCTTTGGCTTTATAAATGACCACATGTGTTCTATTAAAATGCTAGCTCTATAACATCGTACAAGTAGGCTGTTAAACAGCGGTTGCCGTATCTCTACCCTCCTATAATGCTCTTAGTTAGACGGCTGACTAAAGGATAGTTGTTAGAGTACTATAACACCAACAATCGTATAAAAGTATAACTCTACACTCATATAAGTCCCTTATACAGGTATAGGCGTTATTAATCGCAATAATGCAGCTTATACATCACGAGTGAACTGTAATAATGCTTCAAGTACACCTGGGAACTAAATGTGTACTCTTAAATGGAGTAAAATGCTCCTTGGGTATAAACATTAAGTATAATTTGTTGTGACTGTTCATTTAAGTTTTTACAATGCAATTGATTAGACAAAGGCTGTTGAATATTTTCCACTATGTTAGAAACAGTTTCCCACGGACGAAACATTTTTTCAATTTACATCAATCACCTCAGCACACGTTACTAATCGCATCGCCTGAGACGCATTACTAATCAAAATTGACGCGATAGATGCTAAACTACCCACATAATATCACAAAAAAAAAACTTAAATGTTTTATAATACCTAGACCTCCAAAAGCAAAATTGTTATATTTAGATAACTAAGCGAAGAAGAAAAAACAAAAAGTATCAATATTTTTCGATCCATGAGTAGTAGCCATTTCTGCACCCGAGTGTCGAAGCGACTCATAATTAAGCGTTTGTTCTCACTATTCAAGGCTATACGTCGTTGACAATAAGTAGCATAATCGCGTGTAAAAAAATGCACTTTAGTCACTCCGGCTCCCAAGTGAGAATTAGTGCGGTTATGAACAATAATAATAATAATAATACCTTGGACACTATTTACACTCATTGATCTAGCTCCAAACTAGGATTCCCTGTATCTTGGGTACTAGACAACGACACAAATACTTATATAGATAAATATTATACTTAGGTAGATAAACAACCATGACTAAGGTACAAACATCCGTTCTCATCAAACAAACATTTGCCCCCACCGGGACTCGAACCCGGGACCCTTGGCTTCGTAGGCAGGATCACTGCCGACTCGGCCATTCGGGTCATACAATAGATATGGGTACTCGACTTCTCATTGACCGGTAAGTGTTTACGCCGAACAAAAGATCGCAAAGTAGGTAAGAAGTTACCAGCTTATATTTCTCGAACATAAATATTTTATTTGTATGTTTTGTTTATTTTTAAGTATTTTTTGTTGTTCTGATAACCGGCGTGCTGCGCTCACCCCCTTTACCCTTCACCTACGCAGTTTTTTGCCCTGCTGTGCAAATCAGCTGTTGTCGTGACGCCATCATGTTTTCCAACACGCCGCCTTTCGGTAAGACAGATTGTTAAACGTTTTCGTCGATGCTTTATTTCAATCAAAATGCTAGACTTGGTTAAACGTCGGTCTTTAATTAACGGTCTAGAGAGTTAGTTAAGTGTCTCATTTAACCAACCAACTACGACTGCGTTTAACAGAAAGGTTTAAAAATAGGGGTTGTTCCCTAACAAACGGCTAAGGGCACCTAATCCCAAAATCTCGTTGCAGATGGCGCTGGTGTGGTTGGGAGATGTCTATCTGTCAAAGATGTCAAATTAGATTTACTTCTTCTTAAAATGTATGGCCTGGTAACCTCATTTGAGATTATTTTTACGAGTGGCAAGTGTATGTGAAAGATAATGTGACGTGGTTTTGAACCTTATCACAGATGAATGAAACTCTTTGCCCAACTACGCCAGCGCCACCTAGCGGGAGCGAAGGCGGACATTGCTGCCAATAACATGGTAGAGTCAAGATACCTGTATAATTTTTATGACGTTCGTTATGTTCGTCAGTTGAATGTAAACACAGAATAAAAACGGTCAAGTGCGAGTCGGACTCGCGCACGAAGGGTTCCGTACCACCGTACAATGGAAGGGATGGTGTGGAGTGAGTAGTTTGGATTTTACATAGCAAAATGATGTTACAAAGATATTAGTGCGGCTACTTTCACTCTCCGTGTACGTAACCAGGTGCATTCATAAGTTTGTATGTGGTATTGAAATAATTGTTGTATGGGTGCTCCCTTAAATATTTATTTTACTATGTTTTTTTGTATATTTTGTTATAACGGCAACTGAAATACATCATCTGTGAAAATTTCATCTGTCTAACTATCACGGTTCATGAGATACAGCCGGTGACAGACGGACGGACGGACGGACGGACGGACAGCGGAGGCTTAATAATAGGGTCCCGTTTGGCACCCTTCGGGTACGGAACTCTAAGAAGAACCTTATAGGATCACATTGTTGTCGGTCTGTCTGTCCCTATGTCACTACCCTTTTTCTCAGGAACGCGGGCATGTATTAAATTGAAGTTGATATCACTTAATCACATCTGTGGAACCTTGGAGCTATGACAAAATCCAAGTTCGAGGTGCGCGAAATACGGCCGTTTATGTCCCAAGCTGCACTTGCTGAATATTCTTGATTCTCCCAAGCCTTGGGAGAATAGGTTTTGATTCCCTTGGACCAAGGGAATCAAAACCTATTGAACTAGTACTTCCGGATATATCGACAAAATCGACACTTTTTGAAGTTATTTCTCTGCTGTTCAAAAGAAGTTCCAAGTGAAATATATTAATATAAACATTTTGGGACCTTTTTCTAGATTTTGTAATAACAGAAACGCGATTGGAGGAATTTCGCTCGATAGAAATAGTTATTGAAATGAGGTCTAAATTTACACTTTTCTTGATTTTCTGACAAATTGGAATAGCGCGAACTCTAAAATATTTATGTAATTGGGTTTTGACAATACCTAAATTACCTATTATATAAATTTTCATAGCAATTTTAGATAATTTTGTATCAATTTAAAACGGTTTTTTTGTCATTTTTCCCCGATTCCGTCCCTCCCACACTGCGGGTTATTCCGCCTGGAGTAACAGGGACCTTTGCACGGAAGAGATATCCCTTTAACCTAGGGTCATGATATTTGGTAAAAGCAAGGTCCTACAGCACAGGTAAAGGGAAACATCTGTCTGTCTGTCTGCCTATATGTCTGTCAAGAAACTTTTTCTCAGGTAGGGGTGGAGGTATCCAGCTGAAACTAATATGAATTGCTTGTCTATGGTTTCTTTACGTTGTGAAAAAATCAAACGTTATGGCGATCAAAATACTAGGTAAGTAATAATTTTCTTGATATTTGCAAGGGATTCAAAACCTATAGACCCCATCGTAAACGTATCTAAGAGCGTCAGTGGTCTAGTGATTACACCCTCACCTGTCACACAGGAGATGCAGGTTCGATGAACTGCTACTAACCACACTTACATCACTAATCATGTAATTATACGTCCTGTACGCTGGGGGTAAATTTCAAACCAACTCAGAATAATTAACTAAAGGAAAAGGACCTATAATTATAAATATAAAATATAAACCTATAATTGGAACCTTATCATAAGAAATCCTATCAAATATTTGTATCATAACTGTGTATTCTGTTGGCTTGCTTACAAAATAAATAAAAATAAAAATAAAGGAAAAAATATATAAAAGTAATATAAAAAATATTCTATGCTTAAACTTAACAACCACATAAAAGTAATCGTACATCGCGACATCTGTATTCTACCGTCTTCAACTACAGTTCCACTTCACCAACTTCTCAAGAGCGAATGCAAGAGTTATTATGAAAATAAAACCCAAATCGTCTTACCCCGATCTCGCCATGATCCCTTTATTTGGATCTAATTTGATGAAAATGTGACCAATCGTAATAGTAGTTTATGTGACTACTATATAATGGAGGGCATTAATACTCGAGAGTAGGTTTATGAAACGAGCCGAAGGCGTTTTATGATAATATCACTCTAGAGTTTTAATGTCACAAGCTCTCTTTGATGTGTTCAGGAACCGCATGTTCGAGCGGCATTGCAATGATCATTGCTCTGTAGTTGTTTAGCTTGTTTTGTAGTACCAACTTCACAGACCTCGGCGGGGCGTTCGAAATTTGAATGTCATAATTTGACAAATTTTGGTACATTATGGTCATAATGATCAATATTCAGATAAGAAATGAGTTTTTACCAAGAAGTTTATCATTATGCTGGTCGTAACGTGTGGTTTTTGGACGCAGTAAAGAGGGTTTATGATAGTGTGTAGATAAAATATCTAATAAAAAAGGTACATACATAAAAATAATTAAAAAACATACAACCGAATTGAGAACCCCGATGTAAAGTCGGTTAACAGAAATAATTTCCAAGACTAGATCTCCGTGAAGGACGAACTTTTTCCACATACATGCTGGTCACATGAATAAGACACCTTCTTAATGACCACCAAAAACTTAATTATGGTAGTACCATTAGCTAAGGTAGGTATTTAATACCACACATGACTTTGTATTCTTAAAATGTGGGATAAAAAATTGTTGTGTTCGTTAGCAGTTTAGAAACTGCTCACTGAGGCATATAGTGGCAATATAACACAAACTTTTAGTTGACCAGCTAATTAAGACAATAAAAGCTGTGTTATTAAATTAAAAACGAAAAGAAAATTACATTTTTTTTCTTTGTTTTGCCGCGAATTTTCTAGACTTGCGCAAGGTGTGTCTTTATAGGGAGTAATCTTAAATTTTATCTTTTGTCTCGGTGACACATTATATCTGCCTCATAACTCACTCTTTTCAATCTGTGGTTTCTCATAAACTCTAAATCTCACATTTTTCTTACTCTAATATGACACACGGCTCTTATTAGTTTACTGAGTTGATAAGTCCGGCTCGAATTTGGACCAAATGTTAAGGTGATAAGGTGCTTTACGCCTAATAGTGCTATTTTAAAACAGACAGACCTCTGTTTTGCTTTGTCTCACTCAACCGTGTGTGAGTGAGTCAGACTGTGTATTTGCTTTTCTATAGGAGGTGGGCTGGGTAGAGAGAGCGAGATTTGTTTGGTCAATGAGATATGATTGATATTGCTGGGATTTAACTAGGATTTAGTTGGCGTCAAGTGAATATGAATATTGTTACATCTTTTTCCCGAGTTACCCAAGTCCAGTATTTTCATGAAACGTCGATAATACGTGAAAAAGCTAACTTTTTTCATTAAAATTAATACGTTTTAAACCAATCGATACGGGAAAAACACAAAAGTTGCGATGCGTCCACTAGGAAGATTATTCTGAACTTGCATACGAAAGGTTAAGTCATACAGAAAAAAAAAAACCACTTGAACTAATCTAAGGACAAGGTTATGAATGCTTTAAAATATTTCAAGAAGTTCAACACGACCGAAAACTAACCTAGAAAATCAAGACCAAGGAAAACTGCTCTGCGGGAAGACTCTAAGATGGTATTGTTGGCAAAAAACTATCCTTTCAAGGGATAAGAACTGATACGTTTGGAGTTGTTTCGTGCAGGCTGGTCGAAGGGTGTGTCTGCAAGATTGCATATGTGAGGCAAACTTGTACGGAAGAGCATCTCGGAAGGTGCCACTTTTGAAAAGGCAAAATTTTACGGCAAGATTAGCGTTTGATAAAAAATATGAACAGTTGACTGAACGAGGGTAGAAACATCTGCTCTTTTCTCATGAAACAAGAATTAATTAGAATAATTCTGACGGAAAACAGAAATGGATCCAAAGTATACAAAAAAGTAGTCAAACATTGGGGGTAATATCAAAGTGTGGGGCTGTTTGTCAGGACTTGGTGTTGGACCTATCAGGAAAATGGAAGGCGACTTGGATACATTCCAGTATAAGAATATATCAGAACAAGCCATGCTGCCCTATGACGAGCAGAATTTACCGGTCATTTGGACTTTAGAGCAGGATAATTATTTGCAAAAAACGAAACACTTTGCAAAAGTAGTTAACGACTTCTTAACCAGTCTATGACAGTTTCGGATTGTCCCCCGCACAGTCCGGATTATTATTATAAAAAAAGAGTAGCTTGCGCGCTCATATATATCTGATGCTGACTGTACCAGGTGAAAAAGAAAATGGCGAAAAAGCGGATATCCAAAGTCCATCAACTTTACACAGCTTTTACACAAGCATGGGAGCACATCCCGGTAAAAGCTTGTGTAAAATTAATCGCTTCCATACCCAAGAGATGTCGTGCTGTCATTTCTGCCAAAGGACATGCGACCAAATATTGACACGTACCAGAATGTTTTATAAATGTGTTAGGAATTTAGTGGAATAAAGAAATTTCTATAAGACTAGTATTTAATCTTAATATTTTCACAGCAAAAAAGGATCAGCAAAAATACTTTTTATGTTCTAAGTATTTTTGTTGTTCTTACATGTTCAACCACTAGGTTGAACATGTAATTTATAGTATTTTGCCCTGATATTTGCTGTGAAAATCAGTGTTATCGATGTGCAGTTTAATATTTCTCTTTCAATAACAATATATTTTTTATTTCTTCAAAGCAAATGGAGTGTCTTTAATTATATGGCCACATCTTTGTAAAGTTATGCTGCTTGTAATTATGATAAACCGAATAAAATATTAGGAACAGCCAAGTTTTGTTGTTTATATTTCGTTTTAACATAAAACAAATAATCTTAAATTGTGTAGCAAGTTCCAATAATAGTCTAATAAAAATATCCAGAGGGATAGCTCAGTTATTTTAATATACATTCAGTGTCTGTAATTATAGGTTATGACCACAACGTATATATGACATATAGTGTGTACGGAACCCTTGGTGCGCGAGTCCGACTCGCACTTGACCGTTTATTTACACAAAAATATCTTTATTAATCTGCTAAAAATGTACAATCGACAAGCCTTTTTGATAAATCAATTGATACTCCAATATCTTCTTAATTATTCTAAACAATTTTCACTATGAAACCGACTTGATCAGAGCAATTTTGATTTTTCACTTCTTCATACAAACATGACCGCCCAGCCTTACATGTACTTTCAAGTTTGAGGGAGTCTCAAACTTTGAGTTGTTGAATGTGCATCCAGATGTGTTACGGACCACGATGCGCCTGCGCCACACGATCTGTGACGTCATTGACGTCAATATCTATGGCTAATTGTGATGGAAAATCACGATTTATCAAAGTGTAATACATTATTCATGATTCATTCGTATCAGTATCATCAAGGCTGTATTCCCAATAAGGGGGTAGCCAGAGAGGCCAGAACACATAATGATGCCAAAATGTTAGAAGCTAGCCGTGTTACTACAATACATATTAAATATAGTTTAACCTCAAAACAAACGTCAAATCCCATACATTTTAGTCTTTAACAAGTGTTGAACGGTTTATTTTTATTTTGTATCTGCATTGTTGTATAGACCTTAATAAATAAAATAAAAAGACATCGTCCTAAAAATAACTTATAAAGACCTTAAATTATCTGGAAAGAATTACTATAGGTATAATAAGAAAAAACAAGTTTATCACGACAAAGATTTTATCAGCAGATCACGGGTACCGTTGAAATTGTAACTTGTAAAAAAAATATTAATTTTAAATATAGAAATTTCGATACAATTTTCGCACAAAAATCCCCAGGTCTCTGATGTTTATATATTTCTAGTTGTGTGTTTGTAAGTTGTGTGACATCACTGTTTCTGGGCCAGACAAAAAGCAATGTAACTTGTGAAAAAAATATTAATTGAAAATCAAACATACTGACTCGCTTCGCTCACCCCCTTGCCTTGATTTTTGCTGTGCAAATCAGTACTTTTGATGGGCACTTTAATATTTTCCTTTGAAAATATAGAAATTTCGATACAATTTTCGCACAAAAATCCCCAGGTCTTTGATGTTTATATATTTCTAGTTGTGTGTGTGTAAGTAGTGTGATATCGCTGTTTCTGGTTCCTAGGATACAGGGTGTTATAACGTAGGGCCAGACTAAAAGTAATGTATGTGAAAAATATATATGAAAAAAAAAGAAGAAGAACTCACCCTATTCACCGCAAAACCGATAAAGCCCTTAGCACGTTATTATATTTTTCTTGTTGGAACTCAGAAACTTTATATTTATTTCACACAAAATGCACTATTCAAATTTTAAAAGTGCAATATTTTATTTAATAAAATGCACTTTTTAAGTGCATTGACGCGCGATTCATGAAATTACAAAGAATCAACTGAACTACGTATAATTGATTTAAGTATAGCAGCTGGAGTTGGATGGTTCGGTCAAGAGCGAATGGACAGGTGGGTTGTTGTGGGTTCCGTGTATAAGCAGAAGATTTATTGTAGGTATTATTATAGTGTTTTTATCTTTGAATACCCCCCTTTTGGGAAAGCGCGTGTAAACACAGATTATGAATGTATGCCATTCAAATTCATTGGTCGGAATAATATAAGCTAAAAGAACCTAATCTTTGGGAAAGGGATATTAAAAATAATTATTATTTGGAGACTTCCTTCAAAACCTCTTTTTCCGGTACGAATTTGGAAAATCACTGATACCTAATTCAATAATTTGCCGCTCAAATATGGGGTTACCTGGAAGGTCGTATTATGTAAAAAATGTATGTGTCTTTATCTTTCGTTTTGTGCAATAAAGTAGTTTTAAAACCTGATGACCTGATATTTGCTGTGCAAATCAGTATTTTTGATGTGCGATTAGCTAGCTTAGCTTACTAACCTAAGTATATTATGCTCCATTTAATAGGTACCTACTTTGGTTTACTTTCGACATTTCCTTATCGCATACAGCATACATTATGAAAAATATTTCTGATGTCAAAAATATCACATTGGAGCTTTCGATAGTAAATTGATTCGCTGTTTAGACTACAGCACTATCTATTCCGATTTTTCCAATCATCAGTGATGGTTGACACGTGTAGAACTAAAACCCACTTGCCTAGGGATCTCTAAAAGCAAGCGTCAGTTGTGGCTCACTTACTTGTTTCCAGGTATGTTGTTCGTCACAAGGTCACTTGTGCGACTAGCATGCCCATCACATTCGGTGAACACCCTGCCAGGTACCCTATTCAGGTAAACAATGACCTTCCGGTGGCAATGTCGCGACGACTTTGACGGTCTTTAGACGACCTATGTGGCGCTTCGGTTGTAGCTCAGCCTATCATGCGCGGCGTCCCGGGTTCGAGCCCCGGCAGGGGATAAAAAACAACCCAGGACTTGGATGTTTAGGTATATGTAGACGACCCGAATGGTTGAGACGGCAGTGACCCTGCCTACGAAGCCAAGGGTCCCGGGTTCGAGTCCCGGTGGGGGCAAATATTTGTTTGATGAGAACGGATGTGAGTACCCTAGTCATGGTTGTTTATCTATCTAAGTATGTGTGTAAGTCTAGTATCCAAGATACAGGGAATCCTAGTTTGGGGCTAGATCAATGTGTGTAAATAGTGTCCAAGGTATTATTATTATTATTATTATGTGTGAGATGTCGCTAGTTCTGCTTCCCACGACACAGGGTAACATAGTGTGGGGTCAGAAGCAATGTAATTGCCTGTATATAAACGTTTATGTTAGACCCCTTTGCATTATTTGCCGTTTGGGGAATGCTTTTTACGGCAACGGCTCAGAAGTTATCAAGCGGCCCTAATAGGGCCTCTGACACAGCTTCACGACTACGACCACCAGGTAGTGATAGTAGCCCGGCCCTACAGATTAACGTGTCATGAAACACGGAAGCGCCCGAAACAAATGACACATAGAATCGGACACCCATCCAATACCCGTCTCGGTCCGATGTGCGAATACCGCTAGGCCGTGGACTTATGCAAGGTACATCAAATGGTACCTTTATGTCTATTTCTTCCTTAGAACATTAAGGAAGAAATATGTCTATCTATAAATGTCTATCTGTCAAAACTTTGTTATTTTCCTTGATCTATTTAATTGATTGAAATCACAATCTGATTAAAAAGTAATTGTAGACTCGTTCGCGCGCGTTTGAATGAGGGCGCGCCTACAACATACATATCTTGTTTTTCACCCTTGAGTTATATGGTGAATATTCATGGAGGATTAAATTCATACTCATTAATTTCGAGTTACAGTCATCAAATTACATATAATTTGTAAAGCGCGGCAACTCAGTTAAATAATCGCCATGTGATCCAAATTCACGACCTTCAAGCTGTACTCCTCACTAATGAAACCTTCATGAAAATGAAATTTGACACTGCCAAAAAATAGTCCAGAAATAGTCCTAAACAGTCCACAAAGAAAGAAAAATAGTCCTCTTATAGTTCCGAAGTTATAGCTATAGGTTGGTGAGGATTACAGCTTGACGTCAAGCTGTAATCCTCATCTCTCGTGCAAGGAAACGGAAGGGCCTATCGACTTGGTTTGGGTTTCAAAAATTAGTCCAGAAATAGTCCACACGGCATGCAAAATTTCAGAAGTAGTCCTTCAACGATTCCAGAGTTATTAAGACATCTTGGTGAGGATTACAGCTTGAACATTTGATATCATCAAATATCTTCGGAACGCCTACGACTTTCAGTTTGAAATTTGAGGCAAAAAAAAGTCCAGAAATAGCCCACCGAAACAATAATGATTTCCACCTGGTTAACTTTGAAGAAGTGCATTAAAAATACAATGTTTTGTTTCCCATACATTCAATACATGTACAGTCGTGTACAAAATAATAATGGGTAAACCCTAATAAACCGGTTTATATCGGTTAATTCAATCAAAGGGCCTGTTTTTAATCTCTGTAAACTAACGGTATTGTAATATTGTAGGAAAGTAAGCGAATAGCTCTGTCCTTCACGTTCACGACACTTAACTTTTATGTTCTCCCATTTAGCCGGACTTTCACCAGAGTTTTGATAACCGTTAAATACAGTTTAAATACAACCTTGATAAAAAACGGATGGTTAGGGGCAACCTGGCTGACAGGCAATAAGCTTGGCCTGCTTGAGTACGTTACTCGCCTTTTGCTTGTTGTGCTTAAGTTGTGTTTAATTTAAACTGTTTTTAACGGCTGTCAAAAGCCCTTTGAAGACTGAAACATAAATGAGTTTTGTTGTACATAAGTGCGTGACAGCGATTTGGATTTTGAACGGGTTTTCGAGCTTCGGTTGTAGCTATGATATATATATGTTATATATATATATAGTTGAGCTAAGATGTAAACAACAATGGCGGAATTCGTATCGCGAATGCGCTGGCGTTTTTTCGTCGAAATACGATTTTGCTGAAACTTTTAAAGACATCTTAAAGCATTTTTTGGTGGAAATTAAGGCACGAGTGTTTAAAAATCACGTCAATCGGTACATGACAATTGCAATAATGACATCATTGCAATGGAGGAAAGTTTTAAGAACTGATAATCAATGTGTAAAGGATAACATGCTAGCTTCTGTACTCACAAAACATAATTTGAAAAAAGAACATATCCTTTTATGTTCATTATAGTTATATATATGTATATGTATATATTTATATCATATTTATATGTATAACTTAGTTTTAATCGCAATAATCACAGTCGGTTCATTGGTATAATCATCACATAACATCAAACATTGTTTGATTAATTACAGTCTTAATCATTTCAATTTTAGGTATTTAATTAAGTGCTTATGTCTAAATAATCGGCACCTCCCTAGTATAAGTAAGGTTGGTTCGCCTAAGATCGGATGTGACATAAGATCGGATGCATGGAATAACTCACAAACTAGGCAATATTATCTACTGCTGGCAACACTTCTAGAACCGCCATTTTATTCTGCCCCTCTCCTCAAACTGTGGCCGGCCAGCGACCAGACGAGACGTGCACACAAGTGATTCGGCAGAATAGTAGTATTTTGTGGGAAAAATCGTCGACGTATGGGACAAAAAACTTGTGTTCTGGCAGCGAGAGAATATTGGTAGGAAAGTACGCAAGCAAGCCTTTGCCCAACTATTTGCAGAAGCTTGGCAGCAAACAAGCCCAGAAGTAATAAGAAACGGCTTCAAAAAGGGAGGGATCCACCCATATAATCCCAACGTCATACCAATAGACAAATATGACCAAGCTGCTTACAAAAGGTGGCAAAAACATGTTGGCTCTGTGTCTAAAGAGATTTGCGTCAAATCGCTTGTGCAATCATGTTTGGATGTAATAAACAAATCTTCCAACTACAGCACCTCTCCTTGCACCGTGAATGAGAGACCTAGTACTGCAGAAGTAACTGGATCAAACGAAGCAACGAGTTTTGAAGACTTACTACTTCAAAAAATAAAACAACAAACAACAAATGGCAAGACTGTTAATAAATTAACTCGGATAGCCAAAGGGCCAGAGGTTATTACACGGACAAATCTAGAAAAACAAAAAGAGGCAAACGAAGAAAGACTACGTAGTAGTCAATCTGCTGTTGACAATGAGGAACCTGGATCGTCTGGAATACAGAACATAACTAAAAATTCCAAGACAAAAAATAGCTCCACAAAAGGAAAAGGTGTTGGTAAAAAAACGAAGTCTACAAAGCAATCAAATAACTCAAAGACAGAAAAGAATTCATACGATATAGAACAAAACACTGGATCATCTAAAATAGAGAACATAAATAAAAAGGCAAAAAACTCAGTTCAAAACCAGAACACCTCCACAGAAAAAGGAAAAGGTGTTGGTAAAAAAACAAAGACTACAAAGCAAACAAGTAACTTAAACACAGATAAGGATTTAGATGATATAGAACAAAACACTGGATCATCTAAAATAGAGAACATAAATAAAAAGGCAAAAAACTCAGTTCAAAACCAGAACACCTCCACAGAAAAAGGAAAAGGTGTTGGTAAAAAAACAAAGACTACAAAGCAAACAAGTAACTTAAACACAGATAAGGATTTAGATGATATAGAACAAAACAAACTGATAAAAACATCAAAAATAAAAAAGGGAACAAAAGAGAGTAAAAGAATAACAAAGGCCAATCCGTCCAAGAAAATGAAAAGATCACCAAGTATCGCTTCGACATTTGTTGACAGCGATGTAATGAGTCTACACAGTGATTCAGATATGCAAGATTTACCAAGTGACTTTTTTAGTTCCCAACTACTCATTATGTCCACTATCCCGAAAGACGAAGAAGAATTGTTACTACGAGAAAAAGAGATTGAAAGAATAGTAAAAGAGATTCGTGCAGAAGAAAAGAAAATCGAGAGTAAAAAGAACAACCCAAAAAACTATACAGTAATGGATAAGGAAATTATGAAAAGGAAATAAAATGAAGAAAAAGAAAATATACTGATACAAACAAACATTATGACACAAGAAAAAACTCAAGATAGGGATGACACAAAATATCCAAACTAGAAAGACTCACAACAGTCAAAAAAGAAAATTAATATAATTTCATCGGTTTCAGTGACTCCCAATGAATCAGTTATCGCTAAATATTCAATCCGAAACCTAAAAATGATCGATCTCAATAGTGACCTACACGATCCAAATCCAAACAAACCCTTTGTAGGCATCCAAGTGAAAGAAGATGAACCGGAAAACACAACTGAACATCTGCAACAGCCAACCCTCTACGATGTTGGTGACACAGTACTTGCCAGATATTTTAAAAATTCCTGGAAGTATTATATGTATAATATAATATGTATAATATAATAGTAGTATAATATGTAGGTACAATTAAAAGAGTGGACGCAAATGAGAAAAAATACACTATCTCATTTCATAGAGCTGTTGGAAAGAATGAAAATGTGATGTTTGTTGTCCCTAAGCGAATAGATGAAGACTATGTGCCTGAAGAAAACATAGTAAAAACGATCGAGTTAATGCAGATAAATGAAAATCCTCTTCAGTATGTACTGCTGAATGATGAAGATAGCGTTTATTTTTAATTTAAGTAAACTATGTGTGTAAACTACGTACCAAAAATTGCAATAATACGTAAAATATTATGATAAGAATTTTTCAATTTAGATTTTATTTTTTTAACACTTATTTTGTGCCAAAGTTGATAACGTAGGCTGAATCTGTAGGCTATATATATATATGTATCCAATGACGCTATGACTATCCAATCTAAGGAATGTACCTTTTCATTATTTATTCCTAGGACCCGAAGAATAAAAGTTTGAGAAACTTAATTAGGATGAGGAGGGAAGACCGGACTATAAAAACGCAAAAAAAAATAAAAAGAATCGTATGTGTCAAATCTTTTGAGGAATTTCCTGACCGGATCATTGATAAATGTATGGACGTAAGTCCGGATGTTTTCCTAAAGTGTGCTTTATTATTAAACGTATAGAAGTAAAGATGCTTCACTATGGCACTTCTATATGGATTTTCAAACAATTTTAACTCGAAAACTAATTATTTCCGACAGTTCACGACCTTCAAGCTGTAAACGCTTTTATTTTGTTATTTTCTTTTTTTTTTATTTATAATTTTTTCCCAGCTACTTATTTACTGTACCTACTTCATAAAAGCTTCAATTGACTGACGTAGCCATCCTTCTGTCCTTTTATATTGTTTTACTCTCTGTCAGCATTCCATATTTTCAGCTAATTTTTTTGGATTATTTTTCATTCGTTTATAGCGTTTTCTTTTATTTTCTCGCTTTTGTGCTAATATTTTCCCTGCTCATCTTTTTGTTAGGTTAGGTGGCATTTGGTTTCTGTGGAAAATAGACCTAAATAAGTAAATAATTTAACTATAATAACTATTAGACAATTGGAATGAAATATTTTTGGTTTGTCCCGGGAACTGAGTAATATACCAATATATCACGACCTTCAAGCTGTAATCCTCACCAATGAAAGCTTCATGAAAATGAAATTTGAAAATGCTAAAAAATAGTCCAGAAATAGTCCTAAATAGTCCACCAAGAAAGAAAATTAGTCCACTTATAGTTTCGAAGTTATAGCTATAAGTTGGTGAGGATTACAGCTTGACGTCAAGCTGTAATCCTCATCTCTCTTGCAAGCAAACGGAAGGGCCTATTGACTTGGTTTTGGTTTCAAAAATTAGTCCAGAAATAGTCCACACGGTATGCCAAATTTCATAAATAGTCCTTCAACGATTCCAGAGTTATTTAGTCATCTTGGTGAGGATTACAGCTTGAACATTTGATAACATCAAATATCTCCGGACCGCCTACGACTTCTAGTTTGATATTTATGCCAAAAAATAGTCCAGAAATAGTCCACCGAAACAATATTAATTTCCACCTGGTTTACTTTGAAGAACGGCATAAAAAATGCAATTTTTAATTTTCCATACATTTCAATCAATGTACAGTCGTGTACAAAATAATAACGGAGTAAACCCTAATAAACCGGTTTATACCAATTAATCTCCATAGTATAGTGGTTTTATACTCGCTTCTCACGTAGGAGATGCGTGTTCGAATCCGGTGCGGACCTTATACCATTGAGATAAGTAATTTAACCAATGTTCATTATATAGACGTTCTTACGGTGATGGAATACATTTTTAGGCAACCTTTTATCTCCATAGCTGCTGCGATGAGCTAGCCCCCTGCTGTAGGCACCTAACTACCTACCTTCCTAACAAGGTACAAATCATCTCACCATTTCCACTCAATATGAGGTTACAATTTTATTACCCCACTGCGCCAGACCGGCTGCGCTATACGACACCAGTGTTGGATTTTGGTACGTTGAAAAGGATAGCACAAAAATACAAAAAGGATGGTATTTTGTTAAAAAGTCTAGTACGCTCTAATACTGATTAAAAAATTATGAAAATATTTAAAATCAACATCATTTAATCGTAATTTTCATGATTTTACTGCCACTTTCCATAATAATTTAACTAATTTAAGATCTAGCAATTATACTTACTTTATTTTGACTGTTTTTTTTAGATATGATAATAAATCATAATTTATAAGACCATTACATGTGATTTATATACAGGCTGTAAAATAAAAGTGTAGTCAAATTAGAGGTTGTTAGCAATTTTATTTTTCACCTCTATACAGGCTGTTATTTTGTAAGCTACTCCCGGTTAAGGGACTATAGTACCCCATAATTACGAATAATTTTCCCCAAGAAATATATGGTCGCAAACGAAAAGACATCTTGGGTCTCCCATAGTAACACGGAATCAGCTGATCGGTCAATGTAATGAGCAGGGATCGGAACCAAGGTGTGAATTTACCTAAAGTTTGTAGTCGGACATGACGAGGAGCAGTTACAACCACTTGAGTTGAACCGGTTTGAATTTAACCGGTTTAATTTCGTTTTTTTTGTTTAATCGGTTAATTTTTGTTAGGGTTCCGTACCCGAAAGGTGCCGAACGGGACCGTATTACTGAGACTTCGCTGTCCGTCCGTCCGTCTGTCTGTCTGTCTGTCTGTCTGTCTGTCACCAGGCTGTATCTCATGAGCCGTGGTAGCTAGACAGTTGAAATTTTCACAGATGATGTATTTCTGTTGCCGCTATAACAAAAAATTCTAAAAAACAAAAGAAATTTAATATTAAGGGGGGCTGCAATACAACTAACGTGTTTTTTTTGCGGTCTTCTATTGATAATAGAAAGGAACCCTTCGTGCACGAGTTCGACTCGCACTTGGCCGATTATTTTTATTAGTTTAACATGTTCCTTACATGTGAAACCCCGAACTATAAACATTTTCATGCTGCTGATTCCCAAAAAATACATTACTTTTTATTTTTAAATTTTTCGTAAAAAAATATATATATATATATATGTATACGTACAATTTCTATAATCTATAAAATTTCAAAATCTAGTGAATTTTGTCAAAACCGGTGTTTTGACACCCAAAACATATACATAGCCCTAACACTCACAACACTTAAGCGAATTTAAGTATATACTTATCAGATTTTAATACAAAATCGTAAATTATAGTTGTAAGTTTTAGCGCTACGGGATAATTTAGGTTGTCAAACCAAGTACCCAAGATACAGGGAATCCTAGTTTGGGGCTAGATCAATATGTGTAAATAGTGTCCAAGGTAATATTATTATATAAAAAAAGAGTAGCTTGCGCGCTCATATATATCTGATGCTGACTGTACCAGGTGAAAAAGAAAATGGCGACAAAGCGGACATCCAACGTCCATCAACTTTACACAGCTTTTACACAAGCATGGGAGCACATCCCGGTAAAAGCTTGTGCAAAATTAATCGCTTCCATACCCAAGAGATGTCGTGCTGTCATTTCTGCCAAAGGACATGCGACCAAATATTGATACGTACCAGAATGTTTTATAAATGTGAAAGGAATTTAGTGGAATAAAGATATTTCTATAAGACTAGTATTTAATCTTAATATTTTCACAGCAAAAATACTTTTTATGTTCTAAGTATTTTTGTTGTACTTACATGTGCAACCTAATACAAACGATAAAGGGGGCTTTTTTAGTTTATAGTATTTTGCCCTTATATTTGCTGTGAAAATAAATGTTATTGAAGTGCAGTTTAATATTTCTCTTTCAATAACAATATATTTTTTATTTCTTCAAAGCAAATGGAGTGTCTTTAATTATATGGCCACATCTTTGTAAAGTTATGCTGCTTGTAATTATGATAAACCGAATAAAATATTAGGAACAGCCAAGTTTTGTAGTTTATATTTCGTTTTAACATAAAACAAATAGTCTTAAATTGTGTAGCAAGTTCCAATAATAGTCTAATAAAAATATCCAGAGGGATAGCTCAGTTATTTTAATATACATTCAGTGTCTGTAATTATTTGACCACAACGTATATGAAATATAATATCTACAAGTGCACCCTTGGTGCGCGAGTCCGACTCGCACTTGACCGTTTATTTCCACAAAAATATCTTTATTAATCTGCTAGAAATGTACAATCGACAAGCCTTTTTGATAAATCTATTGATACTCCACAATATCTTCTTAATTATTCTAAACAATTTTCACTATGAAACCGACTTGATCAGAGAAATTTTGATTTTTCACTTCTTCATACAAACATGACCGCCCAGCCTTACATGTACTTTCAAGTTTGAGGGAGTCTCAAACTTTGAGTTGTAGAATGTGCATCCAGATGTGTTACGGACCACGATGCGCCACACGATCTGTGACGTCATTGACGTCAATATCTATGGCTAATTGTGATGGAAAATCACGACTCATCAAAGTGTGATACATTATTCATGATTCATTCGTATCAGTATCATCAAGGCTGTATTCCCAATAAGGGGGTAGCCAAAGAGGCCGGAACACATAATGATGCCAAAATGTTAGAAGCTAGCCGTGTTACTACAAAACATATTAAATATAGTTTAACCTCGAAACAAACGTCAAATCCCGTACATTTCTTTAAACAAGTGTTGAACGGTTTATATTTATTTTGTAGTAAGACCCTAGTTTTTAAAGTGGCCCCACACTAGGATAGCCTGTGTCGTGGGAACCATATACAGCGACGATACAAAGACCTGTAGATGTTTTTAAAGTATGAACGATCATTGAAATGACAAGATGCGGGTTCCCAGTCCTTTATTTTTTTTAGTCTGGTTTTACACTAAATTCACATAATTATTTGTATTGCATATAATTAAATTCAAATATTTTCAAAGGTTGATACGGCTTTTATAATTTCACTTAGATATCATTGTTTTGAATCTTTGTTTTACTTCTTTCATTGTTGTTCAACATCGTATATACACAATTATAATTATTGAATAACTTAAATGTATCGATTCTATACATATAGGTACATTTAATATCGGCTTATGTTAATATGTATAATAGTAACCTATAAAAACGCACCTATTTTACTACAAATAAAATCGAAACGACCGCCAGAATTAGTAAACAACCACCAAATTGTGTTTGGATCACCTGTGATCATGACCATCACCAAACTTCTTTTTATGATTTGTGCACTTACGTTTATGTTTTAAGTATTTTTTGTTGTTCTTACATGTTCAACCTAACACGAAGGATAAAGGGCGCTTCGCTCACCCCCTTTACCCTTCACCTATGCTACCGCAGTATTTTGCCCTGATATTTTCTGCAACTTTTGGTGCTCATTTATCCATTTTGGGTAGAAAAAAAATATATTTTTTGCCTTCAATATCTCATTATTATTATTTCTTAGAGAAAATTTTGGATCTCACGTTTACTCCAATTAACTCATATGTATAGTGGGTTCATAAGAAGACATAAATTTAAAATGTTTAAAGTGATCTGCATTGTTGTATACCTATTGTATAGACCTTAATAAATTAAATCCCGATAATATTTTGTGTGTGTTTTTATAATAAATTATGTATCTCTAGTTGTAAGGTATTTATAGATATGGGGTTTTGTTAACCTGAAATAAAGATGATTATTATAATTATTATTAAATAAAAAGGTGAAGTTACATTATCCTAAAAATAATTTCAAAGACCTTAACTGGACAGAAATATTATAGGAACTATAATTAAATACATGTTTTGCATGCTAAAAAGTTTCTAACAGATTACGGGTACCGTTGAAATTGTAACTTGTAAAAAAAAGATTAATTTAAAATATAGAAATTTCGATACAGTTTTCGCACAAAAATCCCCAGGTCTCTGATGTTTATAATTTCTAAATGTGTGTGTGTAAGTTGTGTGACATCACTGTTTCTGGGCCAGACAAAAAGCAATGTAACTTGTGAAAAAAATATTAATTGAAAATCAAACATACTGACTCGCTTCGCTCACCCCCTTGCCCTGATTTTTGCTGTGCAAATCAGTATTTTTGATGGGCACTTTAATGTTTTCCATTGAAAATATAGAAATTTCGATACAATTTTCGCACAAAAATCCCCAGGTCTTTGATGTTTATATATTTCTAGTTGTGTGTGTGTAAGTAGTGTGATATCGCTGTTTCTGGTTCCTAGGATACATGGTATTATAATGTGAGGCCAGACAACAAGTAATGTATGTGCCTATTACATACCTAGTCGGTCCATAAGTTCTGTCACAAATATTTTGCCGCATAGTAAATAATACCAAGTTTATTTTTATTTATTCCTATATATGGTTTGATAGCTCATTAAATACTGATAAATTAGAACGATTATTGGATTTAAATGCTTAAAGCCATATTACACAAATGCTAGTTTCTTCAGAGATTTTGCACTTTTTTAACCATTCAAAAATACGGACGTGATTCACTTTATCTTTTTTCCATGACTCTTAAAACCTTTCAAACTTACGTGAGATTTTAGTCAGAACCCTCTCTGAACCCGTTACCTTCATTTTGAAGCATAAGATAACTAAGTCTGGGTAAAACTAGTTTTCATATTCACATTTTACGTAGTGTACTTGTTGCCCACAAGATCATTTTTATACGTTTTTCTGAAAACGTAAAAAGTACGTAAAGTTCTCTTTGGGAGCAGTTGGAACTGAAAGCTAACAGAAAATCAAATGCTAGTTGTTAAGCATGGTCTAAAATCGAGGTTTCAGAATAAATAAAAAAACCTTGTTGGTTATCTGGAACACTGTTTTTTATTAAATTTGTGGTAAGTGGTATTTTTGTCAGTTGCGGCGTGTTTTGGGTTCGCGATTGTCTCAAGTTACAAGGTTTTTTGTCATATTGCGATAATCGTACAAAATGTATTGTATTGCAATTTGATTCGTATAAAATAAGCTTTTTAATCATGTATAATACGAATAAGAAAAAGTTTATTGCTGAGTTTTATCTATCAAAACCCTTGTGACAGAACTTAAGGACCGACTAAGTATACTTATATGAAAAACAAAAGAAGAAGAACTCACCCTATTCACCGCAAAACCGATAAAGCCCTTAGCACGTTTTTATATTTTTCTTGTTGGAACTCAGAAACTTTATATTTATTTCACACAAAATGCGCGATTCAAATTTTAAAAGTGCAATATTTTATTTAATAAAATGCACTTTTTAAGTGCATTGACGCGCGATTCTTGAAATTACAAAGAATCAACTGAACTAAGTATAATTGATTTAAGTATAGCAGCTGGAGTTGGATGGTTCGGTCAAGAGCGAATGGACAGGTGGGTTGTTGTGGGTTCCGTGTATAAGCAGAAGATTTATTGTAGGTATTATTATAGTGTTTTTATCTTTGAATACCCCCCTTTTGGGAAAGCGCGTGTAAACACAGATTATGAATGTATGCCATTCAAATTCATTGGTCGGAATAATATAAGCTAAAAGAACCTAATCTTTAGGAAAGGGATATTAAAAATAATTATTATTTGGAGACTTCCTTCAAAACCTCTTTTTCCGGTACGAATTTGGAAAATCACTGATACCTAATTCAATAATTTGCCGCTCAAATATGGGGTTACCTAGAAGGTCGTATTATGTAAAAATTTTATGTGTCTTTATCTTTCGTTTTGTGTAATAAAGTAGTTTTAAAACCTGATGACCTGATATTTGCTGTGCAAATCAGTATTTTTGATGTGCGATTAGCTAGCTTAGCTTACTAGCCTAAGTATATTATGCTCCATTTAATAGGTACCTACTTTGGTTTACTTTCGACATTTCCTTATCGCGTACAGCATTACATTATGAAAAATATTTCTGATGTCAAAAATATCACATTGGAGCTTTCGAAAGTAAATTGATTCGCTGTTTAGACTACAGCACTATCTATTCCGATTTTTCCAATCATCAGTGATGGTTGACACGTGTAGAACTAAAACCCACTTGCCTAGGGATCTCTAAAAGCAAGCGTCAGTTGTGGCTCACTTACTTGTTTCCAGGTATGTTGTTCGTCACAAGGTCACTTGTGCGACTAGCATGCCCATCACATTCGGTGAACACCCTGCCAGGTACCCTATTCAGGTAAACAATGACCGACCGGTGGCAATGTCGCGACGACTTTGACGGTCTTTAGACCGACTTTACGACCTATGTGGCGCTTCGGTTGTAGCTCAGCCTATCATGCGCGGCGTCCCGGGTTCGAGCCCCGGCAGGGGATAAAAAACAACCCAGGACTTGGATGTTTAGGTATATGTAGACGACCCGAATGGTTGAGACGGCAGTGACCCTGCCTACGAAGCCAAGGGTCCCGGGTTCGAGTCCCGGTGGGGGCAAATATTTGTTTGATGAGAACGGATGTGAGTACCCTAGTCATGGTTGTTTATCTATCTAAGTATGTGTGTAAGTCTAGTATCCAAGATACAGGGAATCCTAGTTTGGGGCTAGATCAATGTGTGTAAATAGTGTCCAAGGTATTATTATTATTATTATTATGTGTGAGATGTCGCTAGTTCTGCTTCCCACGACACAGGGTAACATAGTGTGGGGTCAGAAGCAATGTATTTGCCTGTATATAAACGTTTATGTTAGACCCCTTTGCATTGTTTGCCGTTTGGGGAATGCTTTTTACGGCAACGGCTCAGAAGTTATCAAGCGGCCCTAATAGGGCCTCTGACACAGCTTCACGACTACGACCACCAGGTAGTGATAGTAGCCCGGCCCTACAGATTAACGTGTCATGAAACACGGAAGCGCCCGAAACAAATGACACATAGAATCGGACACCCATCCAGTACCCGTCTCGGTCCGATGTGCGAATACCGCTAGGCCGTGGACTTATGCACGGTACATCAAATGGTACCTTTATGTCTATTTCTTCCTTAGAACATTAAGGAAGAAATATGTCTATCTATAAATGTCTATCTGTCAAAACTTTGTTATTTTCCTTGATCTATTTAATTGATTGAAATCACAATCTGATTAAAAAGTAATTGTAGACTCGTTCGCGCGCGTTTGAATGAGGGCGCGCCTACAACATACATATCTTGTTTTTCACCCTTGAGTTATATGGTGAATATTCATGGAGGATTAAATTCATACTCATTAATTTCGAGTTACAGTCATCAAATTACATATAATTTGTAAAGCGCGGCAACTCAGTTAAATAATCGCCATGTGATCCAAATTCACGACCTTCAAGCTGTACTCCTCACTAATGAAACCTTCATGAAAATGAAATTTGACACTGCCAAAAAATAGTCCAGAAATAGTCCTAAACAGTCCACAAAGAAAGAAAAATAGTCCTCTTATAGTTCCGAAGTTATAGCTATAGGTTGGTGAGGATTACAGCTTGACGTCAAGCTGTAATCCTCATCTCTCGTGCAAGGAAACGGAAGGGCCTATCGACTTGGTTTGGGTTTCAAAAATTAGTCCAGAAATAGTCCACACGGCATGCAAAATTTCGGAAGTAGTCCTTCAACGATTCCAGAGTTATTAAGACATCTTGGTGAGGATTACAGCTTGAACATTTGATATCATCAAATATCTTCGGAACGCCTACGACTTTCAGTTTGAAATTTGAGGCAAAAAAAAGTCCAGAAATAGCCCACCGAAACAATAATGATTTCCACCTGGTTAACTTTGAAGAAGTGCATTAAAAATACAATGTTTTGTTTCCCATACATTCAATACATGTACAGTCGTGTACAAAATAATAATGGGTAAACCCTAATAAACCGGTTTATATCGGTTAATTCAATCAAAGGGCCTGTTTTTAATCTCTGTAAACTAACGGTATTGTAATATTGTAGGAAAGTAAGCGAATAGCTCTGTCCTTCACGTTCACGACACTTAACTTTTATGTTCTCCCATTTAGCCGAACTTTCACCAGAGTTTTGATAACCGTTAAATACAGTTTAAATACAACCTTGATAAAAAACGGATGGTTAGGGGCAACCTGGCTGACAGGCATTAAGCTTGGCCTGCTTGAGTACGTTACTCGCCTTTTGCTTGTTGTGCTTAAGTTGTGTTTAATTTAAACTGTTTTTAACGGCTGTCAAAAGCCCTTTGAAGACTGAAACATAAATGAGTTTTGTTGTACATAAGTGCGTGACAGCGATTTGGATTTTGAACGGGTTTTCGAGCTTCGGTTGTAGCTATGATATATATGTTATATATATATATAGTTGAGCTAAGATGTAAACAACAATGGCGGAATTCGTATCGCGAATGCGCTGGCGTTTTTTCGTCGAAATACGATTTTGCTGAAACTTTTAAAGACATCTTAAAGCATTTCTTGGTGGAAATTAAGGCACGAGTGTTTAAAAATCACGTCAATCGGTACATGACAATTGCAATAATGACATCATTGCAATGGAGGAAAGTTTTAAGAACTGATAATCAATGTGTAAAGGATAACATGCTAGCTTCTGTACTCACAAAACATAATTTGAAAAAAGAACATATCCTTTTATGTTCATTATAGTTATATATATGTATATGTATATATTTATATCATATTTATATGTATAACTTAGTTTTAATCGCAATAATCACAGTCGGTTCATTGGTATAATCATCACATAACATCAAACATTGTTTGATTAATTACAGTCTTAATCATTTCAATTTTAGGTATTTAATTAAGTGCTTATGTCTAAATAATCGGCACCTCCCTAGTATAAGTAAGGTTGGTTCGCCTAAGATCGGATGTGACATAAGATCGGATGCATGGAATAACTCACAAACTAGGCAATATTATCTACTGCTGGCAACACTACTAGAACCGCCATTTTATTCTGCCCCTCTCCTCAAACTGTGGCCGGCCAGCGACCAGACGAGACGTGCACACAAGTGATTCGGCAGAATAGTAGTATTTTGTGGGAAAAATCGTCGATCCGGTCTTACCTACAAAACTTTGATGGCTCATTGTGGTGAGTACTTTCATTGAATTAATGTAATTACTGATTTTATTGCAGAATTAGCGAATAATCTTTCGAACTGTATATTTTGATTACGCCTAGGACGTTCACAGCCCAAGATCCGGTCTTCCCTCGTCATGCCGAAGATCGGACTATATCCGAAATAATCAGTGGTTCTCAAGTGCTCAAGGTTGGGGCAAATTTCGTTTTAATGCAATTCATTTGTTTTAAAAATCAAGCCTATATACTTATTTCACGCTTTTTTCATCGTATGATATATTTGAATTAAACATTAAAAGTATTATTTACAGATAAAAGATGCCTACGAAATATGAGAGGACTTTGCTTCGGGCGAACTTATACACTGAAGAAGCCTTAAAAGAAGCAGTTGAGAGAGTAAGAAACAAAGATCTGACAAACTATGCAGCATCTAAAATGTATGGCATACCTTCCTCAACTCTTAATGATCGAGTTCTGAGCAAATCAGGATTAAAGAGTAAAACTCTAGGAAAATCACAAGCGATTCCCCCAGAAATGGAAGCTCGTTTGGCTGTAGGTCTACGCACGATGGAAAAATGGGGTTGGGGCTTGTCTAAAGAGGAAGTACTGGATACAGTGGCAGAATTTGTAAGGGTAAATAAATTTAAAACTCCTTTTAAGGATGGCAGACCAGGCGACAAGTGGTTCATATATTTTAGAGAACGACACAAATTATCTGTGAAGAAGCCACAAGCTGTGGAAAGTCTTCGGAAAAGAATGACGGATCCATTCGTCGTTCACGAGTACTTTACTCTTTTGAAAGAAGTACTCACAGATTTAAATATCGATGATCCACGACGAATCTGGAACCTTGATGAAACATCTGTTGCGCTGGACCCATCAAAAACCAAAGTGGTAGGTGCAATTGGCCAACCAAGTTCAAGGACTACTGCAGGCTCAGGTAAAGAAAATATCACAGTATTAGCGACTGTTAATGCGGCAGGAGAGAAATTAAATCCTTTGATTGTTTTCAAAGGGAAAAACGTATATGAAGAATGGATGTTGAAAGAAAAAACTAATTTTGATTTCGAGATTGCATACGCTGCTAGTAATCGCGGATGGATGGAGGCGGATATTTTTTTGAACTACATGGCAAATCAAGTGTTACCGGGCATGGGTACGGAAAGGCCTCAACTTATGGTGTATGATGGCCATGTGACTCATGTCGATGAGAGAGTAATAGCGTTAGCAGCAGAAAACGGCCTGACTATATTAAAATTACCATCACATACTTCTCATCTGCTACAACCACTAGATTTAGCGGTTTTTAAATCGTTCAAAAGTATATGGGACAAAAAACTTGTGTTCTGGCAGCGAGAGAATATTGGTAGGAAAGTACGCAAGCAAGCCTTTGCCCAACTATTTGCAGAAGCTTGGCAGCAAACAAGCCCAGAAGTAATAAGAAACGGCTTCAAAAAGGGAGGGATCCACCCATATAATCCCAACGTCATACCAATAGACAAATATGACCAAGCTGCTTACAAAAGGTGGCAAAAACATGTTGGCTCTGTGTCTAAAGAGATTTGCGTCAAATCGCTTGTGCAATCATGTTTGGATGTAATAAACAAATCTTCCAACTACAGCACCTCTCCTTGCACCGTGAATGAGAGACCTAGTACTGCAGAAGTAACTGGATCAAACGAAGCAACGAGTTTTGAAGACTTACTACTTCAAAAAATAAAACAACAAACAACAAATGGCAAGACTGTTAATAAATTAACTCGGATAGCCAAAGGGCCAGAGGTTATTACACGGACATATCTAGAAAAACAAAAAGAGGCAAACGAAGAAAGACTACGTAGTAGTCAATCTGCTGTTGACAATGAGGAACCTGGATCGTCTGGAATACAGAACATAACTAAAAATTCCAAGACAAGAAATAGCTCCACAAAAGGAAAAGGTGTTGGTAAAAAAACGAAGTCTACAAAGCAATCAAATAACTCAAAGACAGAAAAGAATTCATACGATATAGAACAAAACACTGGATCATCTAAAATAGAGAACATAAATAAAAAGGCAAAAAACTCAGTTCAAAACCAGAACACCTCCACAGAAAAAGGAAAAGGTGTTGGTAAAAAAACAAAGACTACAAAGCAAACAAGTAACTTAAACACAGATAAGGATTTAGATGATATAGAACAAAACACTGGATCATCTAAAATAGAGAACATAAATAAAAAGGCAAAAAACTCAGTTCAAAACCAGAACACCTCCACAGAAAAAGGAAAAGGTGTTGGTAAAAAAACAAAGACTACAAAGCAAACAAGTAACTTAAACACAGATAAGGATTTAGATGATATAGAACAAAACAAACTGATAAAAACATCAAAAATAAAAAAGGGAACAAAAGAGAGTAAAAGAATAACAAAGGCCAATCCGTCCAAGAAAATGAAAAGATCACCAAGTATCGCTTCGACATTTGTTGACAGCGATGTAATGAGTCTACACAGTGATTCAGATATGCAAGATTTACCAAGTGACTTTTTTAGTTCCCAACTACTCATTATGTCCACTATCCCGAAAGACGAAGAAGAATTGTTACTACGAGAAAAAGAGATTGAAAGAATAGTAAAAGAGATTCGTGCAGAAGAAAAGAAAATCGAGAGTAAAAAGAACAACCCAAAAAACTATACAGTAATGGATAAGGAAATTATGAAAAGGAAATAAAATGAAGAAAAAGAAAATATACTGATACAAACAAACATTATGACACAAGAAAAAACTCAAGATAGGGATGACACAAAATATCCAAACTAGAAAGACTCACAACAGTCAAAAAAGAAAATTAATATAATTTCATCGGTTTCAGTGACTCCCAATGAATCAGTTATCGCTAAATATTCAATCCGAAACCTAAAAATGATCGATCTCAATAGTGACCTACACGATCCAAATCCAAACAAACCCTTTGTAGGCATCCAAGTGAAAGAAGATGAACCGGAAAACACAACTGAACATCTGCAACAGCCAACCCTCTACGATGTTGGTGACACAGTACTTGCCAGATATTTTAAAAATTCCTGGAAGTATTATATGTATAATATAATATGTATAATATAATAGTAGTATAATATGTAGGTACAATTAAACGAGTGGACGCAAATGAGAAAAAATACACTATCTCATTTCATAGAGCTGTTGGAAAGAATTAAAATGTGATGTTTGTTGTCCGTAAGCGAATAGATGAAGACTATGTGCCTGAAGAAAACATAGTAAAAACGATCGAGTTAATGCAGATAAATGAAAATCCTCTTCAGTATGTACTGCTGAATGATGAAGATAGCGTTAATTTTTAATTTAAGTAAACTATGTGTGTAAACTACGTACCAAAAATTGCAATAATACGTAAAATATTATGATAAGAATTTTTCAATTTAGATTTTATTTTTGTTAACACTTATTTTGTGCCAAAGTTGATAACGTAGGCTGAATCTGTAGGCTATATATATATATGTATCCAATGACGCTATGACTATCCAATCTAAGGAATGTACCTTTTCATTATTTATTCCTAGGACCCGAAGAATAAAAGTTTGAGAAACTTAATTAGGATGAGGAGGGAAGACCGGACTATAAAAACGCAAAAAAAAATAAAAAGAATCGTATGTGTCAAATCTTTTGAGGAATTTCCTGACCGGATCATTGATAAATGTATGGACGTAAGTCCGGATGTTTTCCTAAAGTGTGCTTTATTATTAAACGTATAGAAGTAAAGATGCTTCACTATGGTAAGTTGAAAAAAGTCTGCTTTTTAAACGCCTCATTTGCTAAGAAAGATAGCATCTAGCGCAAATAAAAAAATAGTGGTTAAACATTATTTCATTGTCATCAATCTTCAGTAGACTGCAATAGAAAAACGACATCTAATCAAGAGAAATAAAATAAAAATGCAGTACTTCTAAAATTTTCGGCTAATGCGTCCGATCTTAGGCGAACCAACTACATAAAGGTGTAGTCAAATTTTCAAGGGTTTAACCCCTTCCCTAAACTATGATGTCCCTACATATACATAAATATGTAGGGACATCATAGTTTCGCCATTAAACATCTTCAGAGCATTTTTATTTTTAACCTCTTCCAAAAATTAATATACAGGCTTACTACAGGATTAATATCATGAACAACATTCCTCCAGAAATATATGGTCGCAAATGGAAAAAAATCGTCTCTCATTACATTGACCAATCAGCTGATTACATGTTACTATGGGAGACCCATATGCCTATATTTCTTGGGGAAAGTTATTCATAATGATGGGTACTAAAGTCCCTTACCCGGGGGTGGCTTTACATAACAATACCCTGTATAGTGGTGAAAAATAAAATTGCTCTGATAAAAACGGTTTCATAGTGAAAGTTGTTCAGAAAGATGTTTCTAACAACCTCTAATTTGACTACACTTTCATTTTACCGCCTGTATATAAGTCACATGTAATGGACTTATAAATTATGATTTGTCATCATATCTAAAAAAAACAGTCAAAATAAAGTAAGTATAATTGCTAGATATCTAACCCAACGAATTGTCAGTAGAGTTCAATTATTATGGAAAGTGGCAGTAAAGTCTTGAAAATTACTAATAAATGATGTTGATTTTAAATATTTTCATCATTTTTAAATTAGTATTAGAGCGTACTATACTTTTTTACAAAATACTATCCTTTTTGTATTTTTGTGCTATCCTTTTCAACGCACCAAAATCCAACACTGGTTGTCGTATTGCGCAGCCGGTCTGACGCAGTGGGGTAATAAAATTGCAACCTCATATTTTTTGTACCTTGTTGATTTGTACCTTGTTAGGAAGGTAGGTAGTTAGGTGCCTACAGCAGGGGGCTACCTCATAGCCGCAGCTATGGAGATAAAAGGTTGCCTAAAAATGTTTTCCATCACCGTAAGAACGTCTGTATAATGAACATTGGTTAAATTACTTATCTCAATGGTATAAGGTCCGTACCGGATTCGAACACGCGTCTCCTACGTGAGAAGCGAGTATAAAACCACTATACTATGGAGATTAATTGGTATAAACCGGTTTATTAGGGTTTACTCCGTTATTATTTTGTACACGACTGTACATTGATTGAAATGTACGGTAAATTAAAAATTGAATTTTTAATGCCGTTCTTCAAAGTAAACCAGGTTGAAATTAATATTGTTTCGGTGGACTATTTCTGGACTATTTTTTGGCATAAATATCAAACTAGAAGTCGTAGGCGGTCCGGAGATATTTGATGTTATCAAATGTTCAAGCTGTAATCCTCACCAAGATGACTAAATAACTCTGGAATCGTTGAAAGACTATTTATGAAATTACAGCTTGACGTCAAGCTGTAATCCTCACCAACTTATAGCTATAACTTCGAAACTATAAGTGGACTAATTTTCTTTCTTGGTGGACTATGTAGGACTATTTCTGGACTATTTTTTAGCATTTTCAAATTTCATTTTCATGAAGGTTTCATTGGTGAGGATTACAGCTTGAAGGTCGTGATATATTGGTATATTACTCAGTTCCCGGGACAAACCAAAAATATTTCATTCCAATTGTCTAATAGTTATTATAGTTAAATTATTTACTTATTAAGGTCTATTTTCCACAGAAACCAAATGCCACCTAACCTAACAAAAAGAAGAGCAGGGAAAATATTAGCACAAAAGCGAGAAAATAAAATAAAACGCTATGAACGAATGAAAAATAATCCAAAAAAAATAGCTGAAAATATGGAATGCTGACAGAGAGTAAAACAATATAAAAGGACAGAAGGATGGCTACGTCAGTCAATTGAAGCTTTTATGAAGTAGGTACAGTAAATTAGTAGCTGGGAAAAAATTATAAATAAAAAAAAAAAGAAAATAACAAAACAAAAGCGTTACAGACTTGATACACTCCGGACGTCACACAAAGAATTTTTGAAGACAGATATTTTTTGAATACAAGACGTACAAACATCTATTTAACGTTTACGAGAGTCACACCATTTTGTGTTATAGCTTCAAAAAAGATAGCCAGAGAGATGAGCATGAGTATTTGTGTATATTTAGCGTATTTTTGATAGTTGCTGCATAAAATCTAATTCCATTGTGTGATGGATTTGACAACACAATAATAGTTAAATATCAAGAATGGGTTGCGGAACGTGAAAGGAAGTTAAAAAATGGTGACCCTGAGAATTTTCTGCGAAATATACACAAAAGGTCAAGTTCAAGGGCAAGGTCAATGGCCACGAGGTCAATGAACGTTGAACGATATCCAATGTTAACGTTTGTCGTTTCCCCAACCTAATACTCCCACATCCCCACGGTCCCGAATGGTTGAAATGACGATTTTCAAACAATTTTAACTCGAAAACTAATTATTTCCGACAGTTCACGACCTTCAAGCTGTAAACGCTTTTATTTTGTTATTTTCTTTTTTTTTATTTATAATTTTTTCCCAGCTACTTATTTACTGTACCTACTTCATAAAAGCTTCAATTGACTGACGTAGCCATCCTTCTGTCCTTTTATATTGTTTTACTCTCTGTGAGCATTCCATATTTTCAGCTAATTTTTTTGGATTATTTTTCATTCGTTCATAGCGTTTTCTTTTATTTTCTCGCTTTTGTGCTAATATTTTCCCTGCTCATCTTTTTGTTAGGTTAGGTGGCATTTGGTTTCTGTGGAAAATAGACCTAAATAAGTAAATAATTTAACTATAATAACTATTAGACAATTGGAATGAAATATTTTTGGTTTGTCCCGGGAACTGAGTAATATACCAATATATCACGACCTTCAAGCTGTAATCCTCACCAATGAAAGCTTCATGAAAATGAAATTTGAAAATGCTAAAAAATAGTCCAGAAATAGTCCTAAATAGTCCACCAAGAAAGAAAATTAGTCCACTTATAGTTTCGAAGTTATAGCTATAAGTTGGTGAGGATTACAGCTTGACGTCAAGCTGTAATCCTCATCTCTCTTGCAAGCAAACGGAAGGGCCTATTGACTTGGTTTTGGTTTCAAAAATTAGTCCAGAAATAGTCCACACGGTATGCCAAATTTCATAAATAGTCCTTCAACGATTCCAGAGTTATTTAGTCATCTTGGTGAGGATTACAGCTTGAACATTTGATAACATCAAATATCTCCGGACCGCCTACGACTTCTAGTTTGATATTTATGCCAAAAAATAGTCCAGAAATAGTCCACCGAAACAATATTAATTTCCACCTGGTTTACTTTTAAGAACGGCATAAGGTAGCGCCTCAATCATGTTCGCAGAGGCGAAAGTCGCCGACTTTTTTGCGATTCTGCGAAAAAGAATCGCTTCAATAATGATTCGTACACGCGGCAGCCCGAATACAATTCTCGATACGTTGGCAAATAGGATCGACAGCCCTATTATGAGACACTGGGTAGGTGTACATCTAGCTCCTAATAAAAAATGATGTACCTAACTGTGTTTTTCCTGATTGCTTCATGTAAATAATGATGTGTAATACGTGTGTGTAAGTGGTTGTGTGTGAGGGTAGAGATATGTGTGTGAGGGTATGTTTGTGTGTGTATGCCTATTAATTTAATTATGCTAAAATTAAAATTTTATTTTGTATATGTTGTGTAAAAATATGGATTATTTATATCTGAAATAAATTGATAAATAAAAATAAAAAAAAAATAAAATAAAAAATGCAATTTTTAATTTTCCATACATTTCAATCAATGTACAGTCGTGTACAAAATAATAACGGAGTAAACCCTAATAAACCGGTTTATACCAATTAATCTCCATAGTATAGTGGTTTTATACTCGCTTCTCACGTAGGAGATGCGTGTTCGAATCCGGTGCGGACCTTATACCATTGAGATAAGTAATTTAACCAATGTTCATTATATAGACGTTCTTACGGTGATGGAATACATTTTTAGGCAACCTTTTATCTCCATAGCTGCTGCGATGAGCTAGCCCCCTGCTGTAGGCACCTAACTACCTACCTTCCTAACAAGGTACAAATCATCTCACCATTTCCACTCAATATGAGGTTACAATTTTATTACCCCACTGCGCCAGACCGGCTGCGCTATACGACACCAGTGTTGGATTTTGGTACGTTGAAAAGGATAGCACAAAAATACAAAAAGGATGGTATTTTGTTAAAAAGTCTAGTACGCTCTAATACTGATTAAAAAATTATGAAAATATTTAAAATCAACATCATTTAATCGTAATTTTCATGATTTTACTGCCACTTTCCATAATAATTTAACTAATTTAAGATCTAGCAATTATACTTACTTTATTTTGACTGTTTTTTTTAGATATGATAATAAATCATAATTTATAAGACCATTACATGTGATTTATATACAGGCTGTAAAATAAAAGTGTAGTCAAATTAGAGGTTGTTAGCAATTTTATTTTTCACCTCTATACAGGCTGTTATTTTGTAAGCTACTCCCGGTTAAGGGACTATAGTACCCCATAATTACGAATAATTTTCCCCAAGAAATATATGGTCGCAAACGAAAAGACATCTTGGGTCTCCCATAGTAACACGGAATCAGCTGATCGGTCAATGTAATGAGCAGGGATCGGAACCAAGGTGTGAATTTACCTAAAGTTTGTAGTCGGACATGACGAGGAGCAGTTACAACCACTTGAGTTGAACCGGTTTGAATTTAACCGGTTTAATTTCGTTTTTTTTGTTTAATCGGTTAATTTTTGTTAGGGTTCCGTACCCGAAAGGTGCCGAACGGGACCGTATTACTGAGACTTCGCTGTCCGTCCGTCCGTCTGTCTGTCTGTCTGTCTGTCTGTCTGTCACCAGGCTGTATCTCATGAGCCGTGGTAGCTAGACAGTTGAAATTTTCACAGATGATGTATTTCTGTTGCCGCTATAACAAAAAATTCTAAAAAACAAAAGAAATTTAATATTAAGGGGGGCTGCAATACAACTAACGTGTTTTTTTTGCGGTCTTCTATTGATAATAGAAAGGAACCCTTCGTGCACGAGTTCGACTCGCACTTGGCCGATTATTTTTATTAGTTTAACATGTTCCTTACATGTGAAACCCCGAACTATAAACATTTTCATGCTGCTGATTCCCAAAAAATACATTACTTTTTATTTTTAAATTTTTCGTAAAAAAATATATATATATATATATGTATACGTACAATTTCTATAATCTATAAAATTTCAAAATCTAGTGAATTTTGTCAAAACCGGTGTTTTGACACCCAAAACATATACATAGCCCTAACACTCACAACACTTAAGCGAATTTAAGTATATACTTATCAGATTTTAATACAAAATCGTAAATTATAGTTGTAAGTTTTAGCGCTACGGGATAATTTAGGTTGTCAAACCAAGTACCCAAGATACAGGGAATCCTAGTTTGGGGCTAGATCAATATGTGTAAATAGTGTCCAAGGTAATATTATTATATAAAAAAAGAGTAGCTTGCGCGCTCATATATATCTGATGCTGACTGTACCAGGTGAAAAAGAAAATGGCGACAAAGCGGACATCCAACGTCCATCAACTTTACACAGCTTTTACACAAGCATGGGAGCACATCCCGGTAAAAGCTTGTGCAAAATTAATCGCTTCCATACCCAAGAGATGTCGTGCTGTCATTTCTGCCAAAGGACATGCGACCAAATATTGATACGTACCAGAATGTTTTATAAATGTGAAAGGAATTTAGTGGAATAAAGATATTTCTATAAGACTAGTATTTAATCTTAATATTTTCACAGCAAAAATACTTTTTATGTTCTAAGTATTTTTGTTGTACTTACATGTGCAACCTAATACAAACGATAAAGGGGGCTTTTTTAGTTTATAGTATTTTGCCCTTATATTTGCTGTGAAAATAAATGTTATTGAAGTGCAGTTTAATATTTCTCTTTCAATAACAATATATTTTTTATTTCTTCAAAGCAAATGGAGTGTCTTTAATTATATGGCCACATCTTTGTAAAGTTATGCTGCTTGTAATTATGATAAACCGAATAAAATATTAGGAACAGCCAAGTTTTGTAGTTTATATTTCGTTTTAACATAAAACAAATAGTCTTAAATTGTGTAGCAAGTTCCAATAATAGTCTAATAAAAATATCCAGAGGGATAGCTCAGTTATTTTAATATACATTCAGTGTCTGTAATTATTTGACCACAACGTATATGAAATATAATATCTACAAGTGCACCCTTGGTGCGCGAGTCCGACTCGCACTTGACCGTTTATTTCCACAAAAATATCTTTATTAATCTGCTAGAAATGTACAATCGACAAGCCTTTTTGATAAATCTATTGATACTCCACAATATCTTCTTAATTATTCTAAACAATTTTCACTATGAAACCGACTTGATCAGAGAAATTTTGATTTTTCACTTCTTCATACAAACATGACCGCCCAGCCTTACATGTACTTTCAAGTTTGAGGGAGTCTCAAACTTTGAGTTGTTGAATGTACATCCAGATGTGTTACGGACCACGATGCGCCTGCGCCACACGATCTGTGACGTCATTGACGTCAATATCTATGGCTAATTGTGATGGAAAATCACGACTCATCAAAGTGTGATACATTATTCATGATTCATTCGTATCAGTATCATCAAGGCTGTATTCCCAATAAGGGGGTAGCCAAAGAGGCCGGAACACATAATGATGCCAAAATGTTAGAAGCTAGCCGTGTTACTACAAAACATATTAAATATAGTTTAACCTCGAAACAAACGTCAAATCCCGTACATTTCTTTAAACAAGTGTTGAACGGTTTATATTTATTTTGTAGTAAGACCCTAGTTTTTAAAGTGGCCCCACACTAGGATAGCCTGTGTCGTGGGAACCATATACAGCGACGATACAAAGACCTGTAGATGTTTTTAAAGTATGAACGATCATTGAAATGACAAGATGCGGGTTCCCAGTCCTTTATTTTTTTTAGTCTGGTTTTACACTAAATTCACATAATTATTTGTATTGCATATAATTAAATTCAAATATTTTCAAAGGTTGATACGGCTTTTATAATTTCACTTAGATATCATTGTTTTGAATCTTTGTTTTACTTCTTTCATTGTTGTTCAACATCGTATATACACAATTATAATTATTGAATAACTTAAATGTATCGATTCTATACATATAGGTACATTTAATATCGGCTTATGTTAATATGTATAATAGTAACCTATAAAAACGCACCTATTTTACTACAAATAAAATCGAAACGACCGCCAGAATTAGTAAACAACCACCAAATTGTGTTTGGATCACCTGTGATCATGACCTGACCATCACCAAACTTCTTTTTATGATTTGTGCACTTACGTTTATGTTTTAAGTATTTTTTGTTGTTCTTACATGTTCAACCTAACACGAAGGATAAAGGGCGCTTCGCTCACCCCCTTTACCCTTCACCTATGCTACCGCAGTATTTTGCCCTGATATTTTCTGCAACTTTTGGTGCTCATTTATCCATTTTGGGTAGAAAAAAAATATATTTTTTGCCTTCAATATCTCATTATTATTATTTCTTAGAGAAAATTTTGGATCTCACGTTTACTCCAATTAACTCATATGTATAGTGGGTTCATAACTAGACATAAATTTAAAATGTTTAAAGTGATCTGCATTGTTGTATACCTATTGTATAGACCTTAATAAATTAAATCCCGATAATATTTTGTGTGTGTTTTTATAATAAATTATGTATCTCTAGTTGTAAGGTATTTATAGATATGGGTTTTTGTTAACCTGAAATAAAGATGATTATTATAATTATTATTAAATAAAATGGTGAAGTTACATTATCCTAAAACTAATTCCAAAGACCTTAACTGGACAGAAATATTATAGGAACTATAATTAAAAACATTTTCTGCATGCTAAAAAGTTTCTAACAGATTACGGGTACCGTTGAAATTGTAACTTGTAAAAAAAAAAAATTTAAATATAGAAATATCGATACAATTTTCGCACAAAAATCCCCAGGTCTCTGATGTTTATATATTTCTAAATGTGTGTTTGTAAGTTGTGTGACATCACTGTTTCTGGGCCAGACAAAAAGCAAAGTAACTTGTGAAAAACATATTAATTGAAAATCAAACATACTGACTCGCTTCACTCACCCCCTTGCCCTGATTTTTGCTGTGCAAATCAGTATTTTTGATGGGCACTTTAATATTTTCCATTGAAAATATAGAAATTTCGATACAATTTTCGCACGAAAATCCCCAGGTCTTTGATGTTTATATATTTCTAGTTGTGTGTGTGTAAGTAGTGTGATATCGCTGTTTCTGGTTCCTAGGATACAGGGTATTATAATGTGGGGCCAAACAAAAAGTAATGTATGTGCCTATTACATATATATGAAAAACAAAAGAAGAACTCACCCTATTCACCGCAAAACCGAGAAAGCCCTTAGCACGTTATTATATTTTTCTTGTTGGAACTTAAAAACTTGATAGTTATTTCACAAAAAATGCACAATTCAAATTTTAAAAGTGCAATATTTTATTTAATAAAATGCACTTTTTTAAGTGCATTGACGCGCGATTCTTGAAATTACAAAGAATCAACTGAACTAAGTATAATTGATTTAAGTATAGCAGCTGGAGTTGGATGGTTCGGTCAAGAGCGAATTGACAGGTGGGTTGTTGTGTGGTTCCGTATATAAGCAGAAGATTTATTGTAGGTATTATAGTGTTTTTATCTTTTAACACCCCTCTTTTGGGACGGCGTGTGTAAACGTAGATTTTTAATGTATGCCATTCAAATTCATTGATTGGAATAATATAAGCTAAAAGAACCTAATGATAAATAATTATTATTTGAAGAATTCCTTCAAAACCTTTTTTCCGGTACTAATTTGGATAATCACTGATACCTAATTCAATAAATTGCCGCTCAAATATGGGGTTACCTGGAAGGTCGCATTATGTACAATTGTTATGAGTCTTTATTTTATGTTTTGTGCAATAAAATAATTTTAAAACCTGATGATTTTGTAGATTTCTATGTGTTCTTTCTGTAAATCTACTTTTCCACTTGTATCTTTACTTTTCTAATTTCTTCTTTGAGGTGTAGGAGTGTAAGTATATGGGAAATATTAAACTTCACATCAAAAATACTGATTTGCACAGCAAATATCAGGGCAGGGGCATATGCTGCGCTGCCTTAGGTGAAGGGTAAAGGGGGTGAGTGAAGCTAAAGCGAAGTGTTAGGTTGAACATGTAAGAACAACAAAAAATACTTAAAACATAAACATAAGTACACAAAAAATATTTAAAACATAAAAAGTGTTTTTGTTGGTCCTTTTTTGCTGTGCAAATCAGTATTTTTGATATGCGATTAAATACTAGCCTAAGTATATTATGCTCCGTTCAATAGGTACTTTGGTTTACTTTCGACATTTCCTTATCGCGTACAGAATACATTATGAAAAACATTGCTGATGTCAAAAATATCACCTTGGAGCTTTCGAAAGTAAATTGATTCGCTGTTTAGACTACAGCTCTATCTATTCCGATTTTTTCAACCATCACCACGTGTAGAACTAAAACTCACTTGCCTAGGGATCTCTAAAAGCAAGCGTCAGTTGTGGCTCACTTACTTGTTTCCAGGTATGTTGTTCGTCACAAGGTCACTTGTGCGACTAGCATGCCCATCACATTCGGTGAACACCCTGCCAGGTACCCTATTCAGGTAAACAATGACCGTCCGTTGGCAATGTCGCGACGACTTTGACGGTCTTTAGACCGACTTTACGACCTATGTGGCGCTTCGGTTGTAGCTCAGCCTATCATGCGAGGGGTCCCGGGTTCAAGCCCCGGCAGGGGATAAAAAACAACCCAGGACTTGGATGTTTAGGTATATGTAGACGACCCGAATGGTTGAGACGGCAGTGACCCCGCCTACGAAGCCAAGGGTCCCGGGTTCGAGTCCCGGTGGGGGCAAATATTTGTTTGATGAGAACGGATGGTGAGTACCCTAGTCATGGTTGTTTATCTATCTAAGTATGTGTATAAGTCTAGTATCCAAGATACAGGGAATCCAAGTTTGGGGCTAGATCAATGTGTGTAAATAGTGTCCAAGGTATTATTATTATTATTATGTGTGAGATGTCGCTAGTTCTGCTTCCCACGACACAGGGTAACATAGTGTGGGGTCAGAAGCAATGTATTTGCCTGTATATAAACGTTTATGTTAGGCCCCTTTGCATTATTTGCCGTTTGGGGAATGCTTTTTACGGCAACGGCTCAGAAGTTATCAAGCGGCCCTATTAGGGCCTCTGACACAGCTTCACGACTACGACCACCAGGTAGTGATAGTAGCCCGGCCCTACAGATTAACGTGTCATGAAACACGGAAGCGCCCGAAACAAATGACACATAGAATCGGACACCCATCCAGTACCCGTCTCGGTCCGATTTGCGAATACCGCTAGGCCGTGGACTTATGCACGGTACATCAAATGGTACCTTTATGTCTCTATATCCTTAGAACATTAAGGAAGAAATATGTCTATATAGATGTATAAATGCGACTCTCTTGGTTCAGGAGGTGTCGACTCCCTTGCGGACGCATCATTGTCTAGCAATCTGAAACGAGTGTTCAACAAGTCGGAGTTCAATTTCAATGTCGTTCATATTTATACCCAAAACATTCCTGCTAGTTACGCTGATCTCCTGGAAGCTTTTAGTGATCAGATTATACATGGTATTTTTGTAACCGAATCATTTCTGAAACCGTCTCTTCCTTCCTCCATGTATTCTCTGCCAGGGTTCAGGCTCTATCGCAACGATAGGACAGGCAAAGCAGATGGCGGGGTTGCTATCTACTTACGTTCTGACATTCCGTGCAAAGTCATCTACCACTCGCCAAGCCTGTACTCTGGTTCAGCTGAGTATCCCTTCCTTGAGATCAGCTTGCACCACAACAAAATTCTTCTGGGTGTATATTACAGCCCCTCACTTCGTATCGATTACTTTGATTCTTTTGAATCTCTACTCAGTGACTTGACTCCTCTCTATAGTGACACTCTCATTCTCGGTGATTTTAACACCTGTCTCCTGAAAAATAACGCCCGCTCTGCCAAACTTAAATCTATTGTAAATTCCTCTAACTTACATATTCTTCCCATTGACGCTACTCACTTTCAACCGCACTGTATTCCCTCCCTTCTCGATCTCATGATTATCTCCAACATAGCCAAGGTGGCTGCTCATGGCCAGCTTAATGCCCCATTCTCCTATCACGATCTGGTGTATGTTTCATACAAAATTAGGCTCCCTAAGCGCAAAGTCAAATTCCTTGATATTCGAAGCTTCAAAGGTGTGAACCTCGATTCCCTGAAATCAGATGCCTCATCTGTCGATTGGACCCCCGTTGTAACTGGTGAGACCGTTGATGACAAAATCCTGAAGTTCAACTCAATTGTCCTGGGGCTGTTCGACAAGCACGCACCAATGAAAAAGGTCCGGGTAAAACATTTTCCTGCTCCGTGGTTGACAGACGCTATCAAGCGTTTAATGGCAAAAAGAAACGCGAAGGGGCGATATAAGAGAGACCCAACCGATAACAATCTCCTAACATTTAAACGCCTTCGAAACCTATGCAATGCCGTGACGCCAAGCGACGCCACATCTATGAGCGTATAGAAATGTACACCCCAGCTCAGGTCTGGAAATTTCTTAAAACCCTTGGTGTTGGCAAGTCCCAGGAATTTTCTTCAGGTGATGTCGATCTCAACGGTCTTAACCAGTTCTTTTCTTCTCCCCCCCTCGTGATAGACCCCGCCACAAAGCAGGCAACCCTTCGTCATCTACGGTTGAAGGCTGCAGTCTGTACCTCACCGTTCAACTTTAGTCTCGTTGGAATCAGCGCAGTTCGAAAGGCAGTGCTAGCGGTCACATCCAAAGCTGCTGGTGGCGACAACGTCAGCCATCAGATGATCCACAGCGTTCTTGAAGAGTTGCTCCCTCCAATTACCCACATCATAAACTTCTCTCTATCAGCTAGATCTTTTCCTAGTCTGTGGAAGAAAGCTCTTGTCATCCCACTGCCCAAAAATTCCAATCCCTCCTCCTTCAAAGATTACAGGCCCATATCTATTTTACCTATTCTCTCCAAAGTCTTTGAATCCATTGTCCACTCCCAACTCACCTCCTACCTTTCATCAAACAAACTTCTCAATCCATTCCAATCTGGCTTCAGACCAGGGCATAGTACTACCACAGCACTCTTAAAAGTCAGCGATGATATACAGCTAGCCATGGATCAGAGGTTGGTTACGGTGCTGGGCCTGCTTGACTTCAGCAATGCCTTTAACTGCGTCGATTTTGACATTCTTGTCGCTATATTAACATCGCTGAATGTCTCCTCCCACGCTGCTGGCTGGTTCGACTCATACCTGAGAGGTCGTCAGCAGCGCATTAAGTCTGAAGAGACCGAAACTCAATGGTGTGATCTTTCCTCAGGAGTGCCTCAAGGTGGTATTCTCTCTCCTTTTCTTTTATCAGTCTTTATAAACTCCATCTCCGACGTCCTCTCTTCTTCGTATCATCTGTACGCAGATGATCTACAAATTTATCGCCACTTTTCCCCCTGCGATGTAGTTTCATCCCTGGAGGCACTGAATGCTGACCTCGAGAATGTGAAAGACTGGGCCTCATCATACGGGCTGTTAATAAACCCGAATAAATCACAAGCCATGATTTTAGGAACCAGGCACACTCTTTCCTTGTTACAAAAATCCATTGTTCCCGTATCATATAATGGCATCACAATAGAGTACACAGATAAGGCGAAAAACCTTGGGGTTATTTTTGACAACCAGCTGTCTTGGTCTCCACATGTCAGCGAGGTCAGCAGACGGGTCTTTGCGTCTTTTCACTCCCTCAGACGTCTGCAGTACTTCTTGCCGCGGCAGACCAAAATCACCCTTGCTCAGTCCCTTCTCCTGCCGCTAATCGACTACGCCGATGTCTGTTGGGCGAGCGCGAACGAAGATCTTCTGAACAAACTCGAACGACTTCAGAATCTCGGGATTCGGTTTATCTTCGGGCTGCGCAAATTCGACCACGTCTCTCAATTTCGCAAAGAGTTGGGGTGGCTTCCGATTCGTCGTCGCCGAGACTCCCATATTCTTTTTTGTCTTTTCAATATATTGAAAAATCCGCGCTACCCCAGCTACCTTCGAGACCGCTTTGAGTATCTCTTTTCAGGAGATCGGCAACGGAGATCTCACACGGTCTCACTCTTAGCCACTTCAAGGCATACCACTTCCGCATATGAGCACTCCTTCAGGTTGCAGGCGGTCCGACTGTGGAACACACTTCCTTGTGCGATAAGAGACAGCCCGACTCTTTTCGCTTTCAAAAACCGAGTAAAAGAGCACTTCCTCTCTCTTTTGTGATAGTTGTAGTATGTATATTATTATTATATGTAAACTTTATGTACAGGTTTATGTATGTATTGATACGTATTTAGTAGTTTGTTAGATACGAGTATGTATTTTATTTACCGTATTTTATAGCTATGTAATTTACTTATATGTATTTTATTATTGTTTAGATATTGTGCACTGCCTAACCTTTATTGATAAAATTTCCTGTCATGCCTTGGTTTGCTGGAAGAAATCTCTTTTTAGAGATAAGCTCGCCTTTGTACATATGTTTTCTCTTAATGTAACTTTTTTAAATAACTGTGTTCAATAAAGAATTATGAAATGTCTATCTGTCAAAACTGTGTTATTTTCCTTGATCTATTTAATTGATCGAAATCACAATCTGATTAAAAAGTAATTGTAGACTCGTTCGCGCGCGTTTGTATGAGGGCGCGCCTACAACATACATATCTTGTTTTTCACCCTTGAGTTATATGGTGAATATTCATGGTGGATTAAATTCATACTCATTAATTTCAAGTTACAGTCATCAAATTACATATAATTTGTAAAGCAGTTAAATAATCGCCATGTGATCCAAATTCGTTTATAAAAGGCGTTGTGTTCCGACTCAGAACACAACACCTGAGCACGTTGAGCGCGAGACTCGGAACTTCCGAGTCTCGCGCTCAACCCCATGGCCCATGGCTCGCCGTAACATCTAACGATAGCTGCTACAGACACAAGACAGAGGTTGTTTTTAGTCCGTATACTAAACGAGCTGATGCCCGCTCAATAAATACCAGGACATAGCAGGGAAGTCTGATTCCTGGGTATGGTTAATTCCATTTTTTCCCCCTCCAACAAAAAATTATAATCTCGCGGTCACTCTTGTCTCGAACGTTGTGATGTGTAGAAATCCGAAAAATATACAGTGTCTTTGAAGGTGCGTGGCAGATTTTCTCTAATTGTAGTTGGAAGTGAATGCCAGTTTCACAAACTGTCAAATTTTATTTACTTGTTAAAATACTTTTGAGGTTAATTTTGCCAGTGTTGAAAGATCACGTGCCGTGTTTTGAACTTACAGATGAATAAAACGCTTTGCCTCCAACAAGGCCATCAGCGCCACCAAGCGGGAGCAAAGGTGGACATAGCTGCCATTAATAAGTAATTCCTAATTATACAAATTAGCAATAACTTTAAAATGTCTACGATTATTTGCAGTTATGATGGGTAGCATTAATTAAGCATGCTCTAAACTCATATTCATATTTCAACCTGTCAGTTTACGTCGTTTATTAATTACTGTTGACGCATTTTAAATTACATTACACGCATTCCTTCTGTAGAACTCAGTGTGTTTAGCATGCCACGCTCGAGAAAGTGCCTGGCCTATGCAAAGATGACAATTTCTCTGTCGAGCCGGTGATGTCTCGATGCCAGCATAGCGACCGCGATCGAGATGGAGACGACCAAGCCTTGTCTACAACCGGTAGCATGGTGGCTTTGCCGAGATAATTTCGGCCGAGTATACACTAATTTTGACAAATGCGAACGAGATATGTTTGGTACCCATGGAGGTGAAGGGCCTCGAGAACATAGATTCAAGATAAAAAATACTAATTTTGTTATGTTTGTGTTCTTGCAGTCCTTTGTGTACAGATTTGACATTTTTTATTTTAGTTTGTTGATATAAGAATGCTTTACGTAGTGCATATAATTATCACTTAGGTAGGTAGTTGATAATATTCGGACTCTTGTGTTGTGTTAGTAATTAGTCAGTCCTCTCTGAGATCTACTAGCAATCACACGTATTTTCGCTACCCGGTTACGCTTACCAAAGATTCTCAAAGTGCGTTATCTCGTTCGTTATCGCTACAATGGTTGAGTGCGGCGGTTGCAACCAAGAAGCCTCGGATACCATTCCTTGTGCAATGTGCGGACTATATTATGATTTCATATGTGCCGGCATCACCGAGGCGAAGTACCGGAGATTATCGGAAAAGAAGAAAAGAGAGTGGAGCTGTCCTTCATGTCTGATCAAGGTGGTACCAATGGTGGGTACTAGCACGCCTGCGACTTCACTATCGTTGGCTGCAACGACTTCTGAATCCCCTTCTGTGCCAACCCTGGAGCTCATCATGCAGCGTCTGGATGCAATGGCCATCCAGCTGCAACCTCTCAAGAGTCTGGCAAGCATAAGTAGTGACATTTCCGATCTAAAGACCGTGACCGAGTCCATTGTAGGCAGGATCGACGACATCGAGCGTCGCGTTGGTCAAGTCGAGCGGCAGCAGGTCGTCACCACGGAGCTACAGGCGAGAGTGGAGGCTCTGGAGAAGTCGTCTGAGGCTAGAGACCAGTGGCTACGTTCGTGCAATGTGGAGATAAAGGGAGTCCCCATTAAGGCTAACGAAAATCTTCTGGATATTCTATCCAACGTTGGAAAAGCTATCGGATTTGCCTTAGTGCGCGAAAAAATAAATTTTATTACTAGAATTCCCTCTCGCGAGGAAGGAAAAGGCAAGTCTATAATCGTCTGTTTCACGCACAGTTTCGGCAAGGAGAATTTCGTCGCAGCTGGCCGAGCTACTAAGGACCTCTCAGCATCCGACATCAGCATGCCTTGCCGACAGGGTGTTCATTAATGACCATCTCACCGTCAGCCAAAAGCAGCTTCTGACGTCGGCGAAGAAATTGGTCAACGAAAAGCAATATGAATTAATCTGGGTAAAACACGGCAAAATCATGGTGCGGCGGAACGAAACATCACCCTTTCTCCATATTCAATCCACCATCCAATCAATTATATTTAACTTAATAATGATGTGGGAATGGCTTGTGTCATTATCATTGCCTAATTCTTTAACGTGTCTTCAAATTTCTTACTATCTGTGATTATTTAATTGTAACGTATCCGTCGGTTAATCTTATTGTATACTACCAGAATGTAAGGGGGCTACGAACTAAGACTGACACTATTGTACGGAATATTACGTTGAACGACTACGACATAATTGCTCTGACGGAAACCTGGCTTCTCGATTCTATCGCTGACAATGAGTTATTTGATAACAGGTACATTGTGTGGCGGCGTGATCGCGACTATGTTTCGACTCAGCAGACAAAGGGAGGTGGTGTACTGATAGCGGTGAAGCGGGAATTGTGCTCGAGCATGAATGTTGGCTGGCAATCCTCGGCCGAGGACATCTGGGTATCTATCCCCTTAAAACGTAATAACAAACATTTAACCACACTGCATCTGTTTTCACTATATCTTTGCGATGAAAACCACGGTAACAGTTTTAAAACTCAACTGGATATTTTTTGTAGTAATTTAATTAATCTTATGACTCATAATAATCAGGATAGATTTGTTATTGTAGGCGATTTTAATATGAGTTGCATACAATGGAAACTACGGAACGGTCAACTTCAGCCATCTAACTTAGTCAGTTCCCAGGTTAAGAATTTTGTTGATGCCTTGCATGTCTGTGGTCTCCGCCAATATAATGCATTCGAGAATAGTTATGGCCGCATTCTTGGCCTTGTGTCATCTAATGAAAATACAATAACAATGCCTTGCCTCGATCCGCTGGTTCGCGAGGACCCATATCACAAAGCTCTTGTTATTGAAATTCCTGTAGCACATTTCACCCCCTCAAAACAATATTTCACAAATAATTTAATTATTTTAAAGCAGACTACAAATTGATAAGAGAGGAGATAAATAAAATCGACTGGTCTAATATTTTATATGAGGCTAGTGTGAATGATGTGGTCGAACTATTCTACCAATTACTTTTTAAAATCCGTGACACCTATGTGCCAATCCGCAACTCGTCTAAAAGTAAATACCCATCTTGGTACAGTCCAGCTTTGATTAAGATGATTAGAGAGAAATTCAAATATCACAAAAAGTTTAAAACTTATGGAAATTTGTCTGTCAAAATATCCTACTCAATCCTCCGTGATAGAGTGAGCAGAATGGAACGGGATTGTCACAGAAAATATATTTCTAATATTGAAAAATCTATCGTTGACAACCCAAAAGCATTTTGGTCTTTTGTAAAATCAAAAAGGAATAGCGGTGTTTTCCCAACGAATATGTCCCATGATGGTCTGTCATCAAACTGTGGCCAATCGATATGCAAATTTTTCTCTAAATACTTCCACTCCTCCTTCCTAGCGCCATCTAGTCCAGCTACTCAAAGTACTGACAGCAGTACTGCCTCACATACCGACGAGTCTGCCAGTCTGTGTGACATCGCCAGCATCGAGGTTAACGCATCGCTTGTTCAAAGACAATTGCAAGCTCTTGATCTCACTAAGTCTGCGGGTCCCGATACAATCCCTGCCAAATTTCTGGTGTCATGTTCCAAAGAACTTTCCGGTCCCGTAACTATCCTGTTCAAACGCTCGCTGGAGGAGGGTGTAATGCCAGCTCGTTGGAAAACCGCTTATATCTCACCAATTCATAAAAAAGGCTCCCGGTATTGTGTCGAGCATTATAGACCTATTTCCAAATTATGCCTAATCGCTAAGGTTCTCGAACGAATTGTTAATGCCCAGCTCTATAATAGTCTCAAAGCGAGTTTTAGTCCTTTGCAACATGGATTTTTAAAGGGTAGATCAACTGTATCAAACTTGGTACTTCTAAATGACTATGTTACCGAGCGTATGGATGATGGTGACCAGGTGAATGTCATTTATACAGACTACAGTAAGGCTTTTGATCGCATTGACCACAGTTTACTGCTGAAAAAGCTCAGGGGTGTCAGAGGCAGTCTGTTTGTGTGGTTAAACTCTTATGTATCAAACCGTTGTCAAGCTGTTGTACTTAATGGTTTTAGATCTTCCTGGGCATGTATAACATCCGGTGTTCCCCAGGGATCCTTGCTTGGCCCACTACTCTTCATTTTATTTGTACAGGACATCGACTCAAGCTTTATTAATTCAAATGTATTAATTACTATTTGCCGATGATATGAACATTTTTAGAGTAGTTAACAAGGCTTCGGATGCCGTTCTTTTGCAACAGGATTTAATCAGGCTTGACAACTACTGTTTGACAAACAAACTTGACCTTAATGTTGCAAAGTGTTTCTTTGTGACTTTTACTCGTAAGCTTAAACCATATATATCTAACTATCATATAAAAAACATACCATTGACTAGGCTGTCTGAAAGTAAGGACCTCGGGGTTATTCACGATAGTAGACTGATGTTTGACCAGCATATTAACAGCATCGTTAGTAAAGCCTCGAAGGCTATGGGATTTGTTATGAGATTGTCGAAGTCGTTCAATCATATGAAAACTGTCAAAGTTCTTTATTGTACTTATGTACGTAGTCACCTTGAATACGCATCTCAGGTATGGAACCCTTGCTATGACAATTATAGCGGTAGACTTGAGCAAATTCAGAGAAAGTTTACTCGGTATCTCGGATTTAAATTCAAGCAGCCTAAATTAGAATATGAAGACCGATGTTCACGGCTCCATCTTCTTCCTCTGAATTTGCGCAGGGATATTGCCGACGTAGAATTCCTCATAAAAATTGCTAGAGGTACCGTAGACTGTCCAAATATACTCAACAAATTAAATTTTAAGGTCCCCAGTCATAGTACTCGCAGACGTCCACTATTTCAGCTACCCTTGGTTCATAGCAACTACAGGGAAAATTCATTTCTCGTCAGAGCCTGCTCGACATTTAATCGTCTCTTCAAAACGAATATCGATGATGATCAGGACATTGATATTTTTAACAGCAGCGTTCAATCACTAGGTAATACTATCATTAGGAGGTTTGTAGTGAGTCGTGGTAACGTAGATGGAGGAGTGCGTGAGCAGTATAATCCTTAAAATCTTCCCTTCTGTGTGATTTGATTTAATCTATTTTAAGAACTAAGTTACGTGCTGTTATTATTTAGACGACGATATGTGGATGCTTGTAATTAGCTTTTAGTATGCCATTTCCAATGTTATGTAAAAATTACAGCTGTAAGCATCCCTAAGAAAATAAAAATAAAAAATAAAATAAAATAATTAATTGCAAACAAGTTCCTTTGTAAAGTTCGCTTAGCATGCAGATTTTAACTCTCTGTCGATCTCGAGAAGAGAACTAGCCATGTCTAAAGTACGAGCTTGGCAAGTGGGACTCAAGATAGGCGAAATAATGAGGTCTTTTCTACCAAAAGTAGTTATTGCCATTATAAAAGAGTTGTATTTTTGACTGGCAACACTGTAAATTTAGTAACCAGTTTTTACCGATAGTGAAAAAAAGATTTGTTTTTCGTTCCAAAGCAAGCAACTAATCAAAACCATTCATTTTATTCAATATTTTATATAGTATTAGTAGTATTAATGAGCTCGCGTTACAATATTAGCAATGACACACATTCCTATAATTTTTTGTCATTTCGCTTCACTTTGAATTTTGGTTTCAAAAATACTTTAAAATAATCCCAAAAATTAAATTGTTGAAGCAAATTACTTAATAAAGTTTTGATGCTTTCGGAACGAAGAGCACGTAACAAAGATGCTGGATTACATGTCCAATAGTAAGGACTTCGCCAACGAGGAGTACACCAGCCAAGTTGCTCCAAAAAATATTAAATAGCGCTGGGCCGGCGAAAACCGTGGAGCAGTGGGGAAACGTAAGTTCAAACTTAGTATTGTAAAAATAACGAATAAATACCGACTGCATCACGGCTGTAGGTGTTAACATAGGTAATGACATACCACATACATAAATGACGGTGGAAAACATAACCCTCATTTTAGGCTTTTGGGTGAAAATACTGAGGCATTAAAATTATTTCTATCTGCATTATATTTAAATATTGTGAATTTTAGCAATTTTTTTTAATTTCTACAAATGTGGATAAACATGAAAAAAAGGGCAAGGCGAGGCGGGAACTTGCGGAAACTGGGAAGCTACCAGTTCCCAACCTCTCTGACCAGTCCTGTGAAACATTAAAAATAATAAAGACAGTATGTGCTTTTGGCATCGGTGACAATAAAACGGGAGTGGGAGCAGTAAGTATCGTATAATTACTATGTAAAATTGCCTAATAAATTCCATTCCATTAACAAAACAACTTAATTTGTTGCAGTATAGGTCCGTTGCTCCCGTGCTATAGGACGGTACCATTATCAAGTACAGCGACAAAGCCAAAAATCTTGGCGTTGATTTTGACAATCTATTATCCTGGTCGCCCTATATTTGTGAGGTTAGCAGACATGTCTGTGCATCCTGTCATTCCTTTAGGCGGTTGCATTTCTTCCTACCTAGGCACACTAAAATCATGCTAGCTGAGACCCTTCTTCTGCCTCTACATGACTACGCAGATTTTTGCTGGGCCAGCGCGAACGAAGATCTACTGAACTGACTCGAGCGACTTCAAAATCTCGGGATTCGGTTTATCTTCGGTCTTCGCAAGTACGAGCACGTGTCCCAATACCGCTGGGAATTAGGCTGGCTCCCGATCCGACTTCGTCGTGTTTATGTAAATTTTCTCCTTCCTGTTCAATATTTAGTGAAATCCACGCTATCTCGCATATCTTCGTGAACATTTTGAGTTTCATTTCTCTGGGTATAGACTTCTGAGATCTGACACGGTGTCACTTTTGTCAATTCCTCAGCACAACACTGTTGCTTACGAGCACTCGTTTAGGTTAAGGGCAATTCGTATGTGGAATGCACTTTCTTGCGCTGTTAGGGATTGCACATCCTTTTTCACTTTTAAGAAAAAAAATAAAAAGCATCTCCTCTCTTCCGCATAGTATGTATATGTATCTATGCATTTATTATATTCTATTGATTTATTTTATAGTAATTATGTAGGATGTAATTTATCTGATAGTATATATTGATTTCATTTATTTCTTTTAACTCTTAATTATTCACTAGGTATATTTTTACCTTTCTTGACAGGTTAGCTGTAAGATAATTTCTTTTTAGAAATAAGCTCACACTTGCATATTGTTCTTGTTAAATTTTACCTTGTGTTTTCTGTGCAATAAAGAATAATAATTGTTATTAAAAAAAAACAATTTCATTACAGCTTATAACTGGCCAGATAGAGCAAAGTTTACACAACACCACCGCTGACTCGCCCACCTTTGTGCTTAACGAGCCCCTATTAATACACTACTTGTCCTCACCTAGCAACTCTCAAAGATTCAGGCATTGGATGGACCGACATACTGACACCCAAGACCTCGAGTTATACCAACCCAAGCTGCCCTCCTGCCTCCCACCTCTTTAAGGTACAACTGGATAACAGAGGAATACATTGGCCTAAGTATATGGAGAAGAGGGCAAGGTGTGAAATATGCAGTATGCAGAAGATGCAGTCTAAACTACGCACTATATGCTCTCCTTGCAACATATCTGAGTATGGCAGTTGGTTACAAATATAATACGAGTCCGAATATTATCAACTACCTAAGTGATAAATAGTTCTATGCACTAAGTATACTATACTTATATCAACAAATAATATTGTAGCCCATTAATGTCCCCACCCAGGGGCACAAGCCTTTACCCGGATACGGCTAAGATTGAGCCTTACTCCACCACGCTGGCTCAGTCCTGGTTGATGCAGGGGTATCGGGCTAGTGGCCAACCCGACTGCCAGATGTTTTCAAGCTAAAGGCCCTACTAGGGCCTCAGACCAGTTTAACAACTACTACCACCGAGTAGCTATAGTAGATGAGACCTACAGCTTAACGTGTCATCCGAAACACGGAAGCGCCCGAAACAAATGCCACATAGAAATCAATGGAATGTACCAATGGACACTCATCCAGTAGCCGTCTCAGCCAGATGTTGCTACCCGCACGATCGTTTCCGATGTGCGAATACCGCTAAGCCACGGGTGCATCTATTTCAACAAACGACACTAAACCATGTCTAATTTGTACACCCTACAGCAAGAACACAAGAAACATAACAAAATTTGTATTTTTCCTCTCGTATCTATTCTCTCGAGGCCATGTCTGCACATCTATGGTTACCAGACATTTCTCGGTCGCATATGTCAAAATTAGTGTCTACCTCAGCCGAAATCATCTCTGCGATGCCGCCTACAACCGGATGTAGACAAAACTCGGTCCTCTCCATGTGGGTCGCGGTCGCCATGCTAGAGTCGAGACATCTCGGGCTCGATAGAGAAATTGACATATTTGTAAAGGCAAAGCCATTTCTCGAGCGTGGCATGCTAAGCCTGCAGGAGGCGAAATCTGCCATCTCTTGTCCGGTTGCCTTCGGTTCCATTTCCAAACTTGTTAGTTAGTTTAGTAGTACAGTTTATACCAACACAAAAAAGGCAAACGTCGTAAATTCGCATAAATCTACGATTTTTTGTTGTTAGTACCCCTGAGAGTACCTAATGTATACCCAAGGCAACATTGAAAACCCTGTGCTACTCCCGTGGTGCTCCAAAAACTGCAAAATTCTGGCACTAACTGGAATTACCACTCCGTTTCTTGTAGGGGGAAATTTCGCTATAAACTTTACTGAGCTGACATCCCATATCTAAAAATACCTACCGACCAATTTCAGCATAATAGGTCAAGTTGTTTTTTATGACCATACAAAGTTCAACCCCACTCCCTTCCTTAGCAAGGGTTAATTAAAAAAAAAACACTTGCTTAGATGATGTCTCACACCTTTAAGCCTGCAAATTTTCAGCGTCATAATACTCATAATTCAAGTAGTTTTTGATTTTCATACAAACTGTGAACTTCCCATTTCTCTCCCTTAGGGGACACATTTCGCAAAATCCCTTATTAGTGCTACGCTACCCTACATTATTTTATTATTTTTTTCTCTAGAAAAGTACCTAGTGTTAATATATAGTACTAACGATTGCTTAAGAGGCTTTCTCAAAAGAAACTGCAGGAAATGTCAGAATTTCGCATTTTTTGAGCAACAGAAGTAGGGTTTTCATGGTTGCATAGTTTGGTATATATTACTCTCAGGGGTACCAACAACATTAAAAATCGTAGATACATACGCTTTGGGATGTTGGATGTTTTTATGAACTGTACTACAGCTCCAATTGGTACTTTCATATGCATATTCTTTATTTCACAGAAAACATAGATAAACAGACAGTTACAATAAATTTTATGGGCAAAGGCGAGCTTATCTCTATAAAGAGATTTCTTCCAGCAAACCTAGGCAAGACAGGAGTGTTTATGAAACAGGACAGTCCTAGTGCGCAATAAAAATGTATATACGTACGAAAATTACTTTTAAAAGATAAATAAAATATACCTAATAAAAAATGTCTCAACTATATAAAATGCACTAGATAGCATTCACATATATAAACTACAAAATATCATACATATACTTACATAAATATGATACCGATACGGAAGAGAAAGGAAATACGCTTTCAATATTTGCTTAAAAGTGAAAATTGAGGGACTATCAGTAATAGTGCAGGGAAGTGCGTTCCACAGTCAGTACTTGGTCCAATGTAGAGAAAAGGCAAAAAATGACGTTTGCTAAGTATATGTAAATATCTACAGTAATAAAGAACTTTGACTTTGACTTTGCTGACGCTTCTGAATTCGGTCTCATTGTATTATTAAAATGGAAGTGATGTGTCGTGTCCAGGTCATATTTTAATTATTTTATTTACATTCATTACAAGCATACCCACTTATTACTTTAAACTTCCACGATTTCATTGTTTTTTGGACATTTGACCCTTTCTGAAAATATATACAATGGCTTCTTTATGAGTAGTTCCTTAATTCAACATATAGGGTGTAACAAAATGGTTTAACCATAATAGGTTCTACCTACGTTTAGCCAGAAAGCTACCGAATATTTAGATAATATAAATAGTTTTTAATTTAAACCAAGTAACGTAGATGAGCGAATACATACATATTTACGTGTTATTGTTTGAATTGAAACACATTTTTCTCATGTACAACGAATATTTCCCAATACTAGGTGACTAGGTAAGTTTACAATGAATTCCCAATAACCGATACACCTAACAATTAAACATAATTATGTAGGTACCATCCACGTTTTTTTATAACATCTGCGTTTTTAGAAAAAAACTGACCCAAGGTGAAGGGCGAACATAATTGATGCAACAATTACGGAATAAGTGCTTAAGTGTTACTCACATCTAAACTTAAATGCAGATTAATTATACTAAGTATGAGGCTTTGATTGAGTGAGCGGCCAACTATCATGTTTCCATATACATTTGATACGCCGCTATTTAGCGATGTGTCAAATACAAATAGAAGCGAAATAGTCAGTAATCACTCGTAAACGTTACTGGGGTCATGCTAAAATAAAACCGGTCAAGTGCGAGTAGAACGTCGTACCCGCACACGAAGGGTTCCGTACGTACCACTGTGTTCGGGTCAACGTAAACCGACAGTCTGCTGCACGAGTAGGTAGAACTTTATAATTTTTAACAATAAAATATTAAATAGTAGGACTACATTCCAGGCCATCGAAACATTGAAAAAGAGTTTTGTGTACAGTGCATTTCAATAGCATTTCATATTAATGTAAACAGAAATGTCAGTTGACAGTTGTCTATGATTGAGCGAGATTTGAGTAATGTACCTACACTGTTGTCAAAGGCATTGATCAAAGAGATATAGTTCGATGTCGATTTTCGATCGGTCTTTTTCTATAAGTAGTACAAAACCAAGGAGTGGGGCGCGTAATTTCAGCTTAGACGAGCTCTAGCATCATACTAAAAAACTTAATTGAATTGTTTTAGAAAATTTAGTAGAATAGAAAATAACCGTAGATAGAGAAGTATACCAACCTGACGCGCGTCATTCGCTTGTGACAGATTCATCATCACTTGATGTGTCATCATCGGCCACATTTATAATAAAAGGCTGAGTTACAGCGTCGCTAGCCACATCCATAAGGCCGTCTAATTTTTTCATCCTTTCCTCTTCGTTCTGAACGTGACCGACGCATTTTGCCTATTGTTCTGCTCCGACTCTCGCCAATCCTTCTTTTAGCAAATTTTTTATTACTGCCATTTTAAAAGATTTATTATTTCTTCCTACGTAAGACTTGACCTGTGCCCAAATCAGTTCTATTGGATTCAACTCACAGTGATACGGAGGAAGGCGCAACAGTTACTCCTTTAGATGCGGCGAGATCATCGACATATTTTGTTCTATACTTTTCCTTTACGATTTTTTTGTAATTGTGCTTTTTCTGGATCGTTTTGAGTATGAAAAATTCAATTTCTTCAATATTCTATACATAGTTGTATGAGAAAACGTAGGTAGACTGTCATCCTTATTGACTGCTTTCATAACTTTTTCAGTTGTAGGCAAATCTCCATCAAAGTATAGTTCATGAACTTTTCTCCGTATTGCAGATAAAGTAAATTCATCTAATTTATCAAATATTGCTCGATTTGAAGCTTTCTCCTAAAAGTGAATCAGTTATTAAAAAACAAACAATAACTTAACTTGATGTTATGAGTTCATGAGTACAATAATAATTGATGACATATTATCTTATACAAAAATTTCATGAAATCTGGCAGGTAATTTAAAGAGGTGTTAGGTTAGGTTAGTTAGGTTAGGTTACCTAAGTTACCTTTGGCTGTGGTATTTCTTGAGTTTCTAAATTATGCTTCATGGTATATCTCACTACGTCTTGAGACGTATTATTTATGAAGTTGTTTTATATATCTCCATTTTTGTTGGGTATGTAGGAGAGGATTTTTCCAAATAATTATAAATATTTACAAGGATTTGTTTTTCCCTTGTGGTCAGATGAATTTTTCGTCTTTTGGCAGTCGGACTAGTCTCCCACCCTGAGGTACTGGGTTGCGGCTCAGTCATTGTAACCTAAAATTGCCACTATATTATAAATATCTCGGGTAGACTCGATCCTTAGCGCCGTTTGCGCTCCAAATTGGATCTTCGTCCGAAATAGCTCTCTTTCACTCCTTGTGTAACAAACTACTATTGTTACCTCCTTGTTTTTTGAGAAAGAGGTCCTATCGTATAAAAATCAAAGTCCGTGATTTTAAGCAGATGTCGTCATTTCAATAATAAATCTAACCAAATCGCAAAGAAAATGTCCTTAATCCAAAATACAAGAAACAAAGTCGTCGATAATTACTGGAAACGGAAAAACGCAGAGAACTCGGAACAATACCCACTGACACAGGACAGGGACAGTGAATGAAGTAACATTTTTTTTTAATATATATTTCCTCTTTTCACTTTTTTAGGTTCACCTCCTCCTTCGGTAGGTAGATCTCCTTTAAGTTCTTCATTATTCTTTTCATAGTTGCAAATCAATTAATCAAACCGATTGATCGATCGAATCGGATCGATTCAAAAGAATGAACCACACTAACTTTCCAAAGACAATAAGACTTTGATGCGCTTTGATGAGTAAAAAAATAATATAACTTTTTACAAACTTTTGAAATATTCCTCGTCCGATAATTTTGCAATAAAATATCTATCTTAGGGGAGTTACTTGGTGTCGAAATGATGTAAGAACAATAAATGATTCCTTGGTATGTGAATGTGTTCAGGATTGATATTCAAATGTAAGTAGTTACGGCGTAATCGTGTGTAAATTGGCTTATTTACATTATAGTGAAATGCTATCGAAATGGACTTTATGTACTATGTGAGTATTGAATTATGTGCTCAGTAAACGGTACTCTTTGCTCACTGAAACCGGAAGTGGATTTCAGCTCTCTACCTATTTCGCTTGATCCGATAGAGCCCGGTGACGGACGAACGGACGGACGGACGGACGGAACGGACGGACAGACGGATAGCGGAGGCTTAGTAAATAATAAGGTCCCGTTTAGCACCCTTCGGGTACGGAACCCTCGGGATACGTACTACTTTATTTTATTTTGTGAAATTTTAGCCTGTTGTAAGAAACTAATTTGAATATTTCGGGTAATGGATGTCTTTATTTTTATTTTTAAAATAACACCCTTCGTGACGTCACTTCTCACAGTTTTGGAACGGTTGTACTTGAGGCTGGTTATTTCTGAATATTAACTAAATAACTATAATATCTATATTTGTTTAAGTTCCGACTGACATCTGCGTTATCGACTGATAGGAAAACTGTTGATACTCGACAGTTTTACAGAACAGCCAACTTAACGGCGAAGGGAATTTGAACAAACGCCGTTGAGGACAAATGTAGTACATTATATTTTTTACGGATATTTCAGTAATCCTGTAATATTTCTGCTTGGCCCATGCCCGCGCCGCCGCCGCTCGCACGATTCGTCGTGACATGTTGTTTTTATATTATGTTTATGTATGTTTTATATCATTTATATCCTGGGAATGTTCTCATAATCAACAATCAATAAACCATCTAGTTTGTCATTCCATTCGTCTTAATAACCACTTGATGACATAAGGTCTGCGTCAAAGCTGGAAATCCGAACATGCGAAAGCATTTTTGCCCAAGCTGAAACGCAGACGGTTTCAGCTTGGGCAAAAATGCTTTCGCATGTTCGGATTTCCAGCTGTTCTGCACTACACAGGCACAGAATACTTCTACAGATCGCATTTCTCAATGAAATTTTGCAAGCAGGTTCGATAATTATATGTATGGTTTTTTGTCGATTCAGTTTTTGGAATTTTTGCAAAAAGGCTTTATGGGGTTACAAAGTTATTGGTTGGCGGCTACTTTCATACTCCATGTACAATCATAAGTTATTATATTATGTGTGAAAGAAAATGCAGGCGGTTTATTTGTTTTTATAATAATTCCACTTTTTCAGGGGTTAGAAAATATTGGAAGAATACAGGCAATTTTCCTGAACCGCTCGCGAGGCCTACAGCTCACAGTTAAAATTGTATTTAGATGATGTCAAAAAGTGTGGTACAAGTCGGCCTATGTCCGATGGATCTAACTGGTTGATATGAATAATTGACCGTGCCGGCGAAGCGTCTCCGTTCCAGCTTGGACAAAAGTGTTGTATGTCCGGATTTCCTTCTGTTTTCTTGTACAGGTCACATTTCTCGACCAATTCTCGTGAAATTTTGTGGGCGGTTTTGATAAATATATAGTTTTTAGGGTTCCGTAACCGAAGGGTGCCAAACGGGACCCTTTGCTACTTAACCGCGATGATAGTCAGACAGATGAAATCTTCACAGATGATGTATTTCTGTTGCCGCTATAAGAACAAATACTAAAAAACAAAATAAAATAAATATTTAAGGGGGCTCCCATACAACAATTCTTTCAATACCACATACAAACTTATGAATGCACCTGGTTACGTGCATGGAGTGCGAAAGTAGCCACACCAATAACTTTGTAAACAACATTTTGCTATGTAAAATCCAAATTATTCACTCAAAACCATCCCTACCATTGTACGGTGGTACGGAACCCTTCGTGCGCGAGTTAGACTCGCACTCGACCGGTTTTTATTGAACTACATATTCAGTTTTTGGATATTATTTTCAAAATGGTGGAGATATGGGGCAGTAAAGTTATTGGTGCTACTTTCACACTTCATGTACGTAACCAGGTGCATTCATAAGTTTGCATGTGGTATTGAAAAAAAATGCAGTCCGGTTATTTGCTTTTATTTATATCGACGACCCGAATGGCCGAGTCGACAGTGATGCTGCCTACGAAACCAAGGGTCCCGGGTTCGAGTCCCGGTGGGGGCAAATGTTTGTTTGATGAGAACGGATGTTTGTACCCTAGTCATGGTTGTTTATCTATCTATAATATAATATATAACTATATATATATATATTTTTTTATTTATCAATTTATTTCAGATACAAATCCATATTTTAACACAAACTCAGGAATGATACACGAAAAAAGGTATTAAATCTAGAATCATTAAATAAATATGCATACATACACACACACACACCATCACACACATAGGTACATCCTCCCATGCACACACACATACATTACACATCCTTACTACATACACAATCGTGCAAGCATTACACAAATAGGAATACACAAATAGGTACATCATTTTTTATTAGGAGCTAGATGTACACCTACCCAGTGTCTCATAATAGGGCTGTCGATCCTATTTGCCAACACATCGAGAATCGTATTCGGGCTGCCGCGCATACGACTCATTGTTGAGGCAATTCTTTTTCGCAGAATAGCAAAAAAATCGTCGACTTTCGCCTCTGCGAACATGGTTGATGCGATACAGAATCGCGGCAGCCCCAAAACAATCTCAATGCATTATTATATTGAACACGCAGAGCGCTGTAGGTCCTCTGCTTGTAGCTAACCCACAGGCTTATATAGGTATGTGTCTCGTTGTCTAGTACCCAAGATACAGGGAATCCTAGTTTGGGGCTAGATCAATGTGTGTAAATGATGTCCAAGGTATTAAAGTTATAATAATTTCACTTGTACACCCGATGAACTTCAAGGGGTCGGTGGTGCGAAGGGGTGCAAAATAAGGGAAAAAAGGCAAGATCAAAATTTAGGCAAATGCTAAAGCAACTTGGCGCGAACTGTATTACAAAACAGAGATTCTTCCCCTAATAACTTAATTTCTTGGATGATATGTCGAAACTTATTACAAACTGTCTTGATTTATACACCGATTTGTTATATGATCACCAAACCTGTTATTATGATAATGAAGATGAGGAGAATTGTGTTAAATATGTTGTCACGTCCCATGGCTGTAATATAGTAGCTTAGACTGGGGTCCTGGCGTTAGAAAATCTACCATTAAGTACCATTGAATGACTTGCCTTCGTACTGGTTTCTCAAAATTATTCAGAGAGTAGTGTTGAGTCGCCTTTGTACTGGTGGCACTTAGGATAATAACTTTAATAGCCACATTTGCGTGCGGGTGTACGGCACTATCTAAGCGAATGGACTTTACACGTTGGCCTGTCAGTTGTCAGTTGGCGAATATCATCGATGAAATTGAAATATACCTATAGGATACCCAGTAATTTATTATGGGAAATATTAAACTGCACATCAAAAATACTGATTTGCACAGCAAATATCTCTTACATTTGCTGCGCTAGCTTGGGTTAAGGGTAAAGGGGGTGAGCGAAGCGAAGCCCTTTTTATCCTTCTTGTTAGGTTCAACAGGTAAGAACAACAACAAATACTTAAAACATAAATTTAAGTACTCATAAAATATTTAAAATATAAAAAATGTTTTTGCTGATCCATTTTTGCTGCGCAAATCAGTATTTTTGGTAAGCGATGAAATACCAGCCATTTATTATAAATTAAACTTTTAGTTTAAAAGATATTTTCAAACGCTGACAATTTAAATAATCCAGTCAGTGTATTAAGGTTTGGAGTTGAGTTATGAATACAAATGTTAAAAAATCGGTCAATTGCGAATCAGACTCCCACATGTACCTTTAGGGTACCGTCCGCCCCATCTTACAAGAAAAACGTAAAAAAACATGTCTCTTGTACAGGGTGTAACAGAAAGGTGTAGTAATACTATATGATGTTGTTAGGGATATTATTCTGAACAACTTTCCCTATAAAAACGATTTGATCAGATCAACTTTATCTGTGAAAAATAAGGTTGCTCTGATCAAATAGTTTTCATAGTGTACAACTGACGACCCTAGCAACCCCTTAAGGTTACGCCCAGAATAGGGGGTGGCAGAAGCAAACTTGTTTGTCTTTGTCTGTACGTTATATTTGTTTGCGTTTCTTAATTTATTACGGTTCTCATTTCTCGGCACGTAGGTTTTAACGCAGCTGGACTCTGGTCTATTTTATCTTTTTATCGAGTAATTATAATATAACACACAAGTAAGTCTTCGTTAATTAATTATAATCTTAGCATCTGACGTTGCTACACGTTATACCGTTGAGTTAGTAAGAAGATTCCTAGAAGTCTCTTAAGCGAGAACACAAAGTTTTTTTTTCTACATGTAGGTACATACAATACGATTAAAATCAGTAAACGATTCGGTCAACCTCGGAAATTGTCACTATTGTAAAACTATTACCCTCATTCAGGCAATAATGCAAGCAATGGTAGGTAGTAAAGTTAATCTTTATTCAAGTTTTCATGGTCAAGTGTATCTAATTGTCCAGTTAGATGAGTCTTTGTTGTAGGTTACTAGGTTACTCTAGGCTCTGGCTCGGATGCACTGCCGACACTCAAAGTTTGACGGCCACTGAGGTGATGCGATAGTAGTTTATGTGAATGTTACATAATGCCTAATTATGTACAGTTACATATACTTGTTTAGCTTGTTCAGTGGTACCAACTTCATAGAAAAACTAGGGGCGGCACGCAGGCGGGTGTCTAGGCGGCGGTAAACTAGGTACGCTATTTTGTTACGAAATTAGAATTACAGGAAAAATAAAACAATTTTGTGGTCTTTTCGTAATTACGATACATTGAGAAAATGTCAACCAATCGCGTTTTCCTTCAGTGAGAATTTTAATCAAATACTCAATAAACGTTAACCCAAAAATCAAATCTAGACGACTTTATAGTGGTGAAATTGATCGAAAAAACACCATTTCTAGGGTTCCGTACCCGAAGGGTTCCAAACGGGACCCTATTACTAAGACTCCGCTGTCCGTCCGTCCGTCCGTCCGTCCGTCTGTCACCAGGCTGTATCTCAAGAACCTAGCTAGCTAGAGAGTTGAAATTTTCACAGATTATGTATTTATGTTGCGGCTATAACAACAAATACTAAAAAACAGGATAAAAGAAATATTTAAGGGGGCTCCCATACAACAATTCTTTCAATACCACATACAAACTTATGGATGCACCTGGTTACGTACATGGAGTGTGAAAGTAACCGCACCAATAACTTTGTAAACAATATTTTGCTGTGTAAAATCCAAACTATTCACTCCACACCATCGCTTCCATTGATCGGTGGTACGGAACCCTTCGTGCGCGATTTAGACTCGCACTTGACCGGTTTTTTTATATCACCTTAATTACTGTCTTTCGCTCGAGACTTTTGTGCGTCTCGAACACGGTCTTGTTTACATTACAAGAACCAAACATATTAGGTATTTATTTATGAAGTAGGTACCGTACATATGTATTTACTACACGTTGGTAATAATTAAAATTAAATTATTCCAAACACCGATACCTACGTGCAGTGAGGTTGTTTCAAGGATATAAAAGGCCGTGGTCCAAATGATTCGATTACCTAGAATATAACTTCTCTATAGCACGTAGATGATTTTACGGAATTTCAGTTTAATACCTATGACTCTAGGGATCAAATTAAAATGGTTAGCTCTAATGTAAGCGGTAATTCGGATTATAGCTTTAGTTTATGGTATCTACTTTTTATGTTACCACACACAGCAATAGGGTTATAGTCATTTTGGCTGTTAAAATAAGGACTTAGAAATTACCATACCTACCTACCTAATTTGAATGCTCTTTTGGTACCTACGTCAAATGTAATGACTTATTATGCGGCTTAGTAACTTTACATGCTGGATCTTGACTTGACGTATTTTTTTTATGGAATTACAGTAAGGCCGACTTGCGCCACACTTTTGGCAGCCGCTAAATACACTTTAAACACAAATTAAATAAAACACGGCTATGTTAAAGTGATACCAACCAAAAAAATGTTTTTTTTTTCGAATCCGTTTACTCCACTATAAAGCCATTTTAGATAATATTTTTTGGTTAACGTTAATTGAGTCTTTGATTCAAATTCTTACTGAAGAAAAACGCGATTGGATGAAAATTTCTCGATAGAATTTAATTACAAACAGACCTCTAAATTGTTTTATTTTTTCCTGTATTTCTGAAATCTTAACTAATTTCATTCAAAATGTGGATATTATGAATACCTAAACTCTCTTCGAAAATCTTTCTGACAATACCGTAGTTTATTTCAAATTAATTTAATTTGTATGTGGTTTGGCACTACGTTATTTTATTTTGAGTCGAGCGCATTGTTTGCGCTCTCTTTTATTTCTTATGTGGAAGCAATTAACGCCGTCACTTTCATTTATATTTATATATTATTTCATTTATATTTATGTATTCCTTATATTTATATATTTTTGGTATCACCTGGCTGACAGGCAATACCTTGCCGTGCCTACTTGACCGTGTTGAATTATTGTCATTGACAAAAGTCTGGTGCAAGTCGCCCTAACAATGCAATTTCTTAACGTGGCGTGGTGGCATCTGTAGCTACGACGACGAAGCAATCGTATAACATAGTTAGTGAGTGAGTGATGATTTCCAAGCGACTGCTTTATGAGGTTTCTCTGCCTGATTTCTCATAAAAGAGGGCTTAATGGTGCATCTCTTCAATGTCTCTTTTGAACACCCTAGTATCTGAGGAGCTCATTGAATTGAATAGTTCAATAGAACTCGAGTGCGCCAAGTCCTTAGATGGCAATCATACTTGGCGGGAACATAGTGACCGTCCATGGTTATACCACATGGTTTGATCAAGCAGAAGGAGGCGCAAAAAGGGATATTTTCGACGGTCATGTCATGGCTTGTTGAGCACCAAGCAGATTCCGGCTACAGGGATAAGGTATCTAATACAATCAACGAGATGTCTTCTAAGGGGCAATATAAAAAAATCGATTTCCCGCCTGATTTCCGCTTATCTTAATGTTCAGAGTAGAAGATGCGCTTGGCCACTCTTTCCTCAAGCATTCGTTACACATGTCCGCACTCCCACATTTGATCATCAGTGTCTCTCACACGATCTGACCACTTGATGTTGACAATGTCGCCTCGGCATCGTTGATTATATTTCTGCGGTACAAGCACCACGTCTCTGAGGAACTACAGTAGTATTAGTAGATTAAGCAGCACTATCGCCATACAAACAGATATTTTGTTGGTAGCCAGCCTGCGTATGTCATGCGACGGAACATCTTGACGCGAAGTCTCCGGGAGGCTGTTGACGCAGCTCCGATCCTGTAATTAATTTCAGATTCAAGGTCACAATTAGATGAAATACTGCTCTCCAGGTATTTAAACTTATCCACCTACTTAAGTTCGTCTTCACCGAGTACTATTTTCAGTGGCTCCTCGATAACGGATGTGGGCGTAGCCATATCCTCGGTCTTTTTAACATTGATCTTCAAACCAAAATTACGAGACGACTCATCGAGTTGGTGTATAAATCGTTGCAAACCATCATGTGTTTCCGCTACAGAACACAAATCATCGGCACACATTATTTCTGATAATCAAGCATCTAACACTTTGGTGAGTGCGTTGAGTCTGGCCAGGTTAGAAAGCTTTCCATCAGTGCGGGAACGGACTCGAATGCCATCAGTGAGATCCTAAAGAGCTTATAACGACTGCAATACAAGGCGAACAGAGTGGGCACAAGCACACATCCTTGCTTTACGCCACAACTATCCAACTGTGAAGTCGAAGTACCTCACAAACTTCTCCGTGCATCCCAGGTTTTCCAGCATCTTCCTTAGTTTCACGCGGCATGCTATCAAATGCCTTCTCTAAGTCAATGGAGCAGAGATTTTAAGCTTTCGTTCTTGCTCCCTGGACTTTTCTTGCAACTGACGATCTGTGAATATAGTTTCACACGATCCCTCTGTCTGAACGGAAGCCAAATTAGGTTTGTGGAAGAATCTTCTCTGATAGACCTTTCAAGCGATTAACTAGTCCTGATTTTTCTGAAGATTTTTCAAGTAGATCACAGCAGTGAAATTTCTCCGTGCGAGTTGCAGTCCAACCTGTCTCCTTGTTTCTGAAAGTTGAAGGAACCATTTCTTCTTCCCACCTGCATTCAAAAGACTTCAAGATTGTTCGGGTCGCCCGTCTTGGCCAGATTTCCTACCCGTTTCCGTCGTTTCCATCGCTTCCGATGTGCGAGTCTGCTAGGGCACGGACACTTCGGATGTGCGAGTCTGCTAGGGCACGGACACTTCGGATGTATGTGTGGGGATATTAATGGGCTATTAATGTCTATTAATGCCTTTACCCGGATAAAAATAAGATTGAGCCATTCTCAACCATGCTGGATCATTGTGGGTTGATGGAGGGGTGTCGGACTTGTGGCCGATACGACTGTCAGAAGTTATCAAACTGCCCTATTAGGGCCTCAGACACAGCTTTACGACTACTACCACCGGGTATAGTGATAGTAGCCGGGACCTACAGCTTAACGTGTCATCCGAAACACGGAAGCGTCCGAAACAAATGCCACAGAACGGACACCCATTCAATGCCCGTCTCGGCCAGACGTTTTCCGATGTGTGCGAATACCGCTAAGCCACGGACGCTTCCACGGATGTATATAAGTTTGTTTTATTTAAAATCCCAAATATCCCGGGATTACACAACCCGGATTTCAATCCCGAAAAATGAGCCGGGATCCCGGGATCCCGAAACACGGGGATCGAGTTTTCCTAATTTAGAGTCACTGACTTCTATTCGCGTAATTTTTTGATTTCATTCCATTTATTTTCCACTTATACCTGTCATTACGGGCTAGGCCTTATTCGATGCGTATGTATCTTTATATATTATATTACATTATATTTTATTTACAACAACTACAATAAGTGCCCACTGTTGCACAGTACGAGCAACGCGATTCTCCTGATCTCACTCCGAGCAACATGGAATGAATGAAATGCGTATTTATTCCTACTTCCGGCTCAGAACTAACTGCATATAATATATACCGTTCTAGGAATATTAACAAATTATTCGTTATTTTTGACAATTGACACGAAATATGAATGTTTAATCTTCTAACGCCATCTATCGAACGGTATGGTATCTTTTTCCAGTTGTCTAAATAACACTTACTAGCGCCATCGGTGGTGGAAAGTATTAAAATAGTTTGGAGCAGTTGGCGATGCATTTAAATACATTCGCTACTCTCCCAGAGATGACACTGCTGTGAAAAAAACCTTTGTTAATCTGCCAATCTGCCAATCTGCAGTGTTGTAAAAGCAATAATCCATAGACAAACCCTATATTTTTTATTTACAGGACAAAAAAACCATAACTGTCATTTCGTTTTCTCTATGCTCTTTTGTAATCGTGTTGTCAAAATTGCCAAATAAGCATTGCTATAGTTTTATGTGAAATTTTAGTTATCGCTGCGGTACCAATCAATTAAAACATGTATAATAAATAGCTGATAAGATACTAAGACTACTTTCTTCAGACGACTTGCCTATTCGACGCGTGATTCCTTGTGAAAAGCGTATTTTTCGCTGTGCCAAAATGGATGGGACATGGATCCTTATTTTGCTAGTTTTGGTGATGCTGGTAGGCTCCTATGCTGCTGGGAGCATCCCCCTGAACGTTAGCATGTCTGAGGTAATGATACAATAGCATTTACTATCTAGTTTTCTGTAGAAACTATTTAAATGTGTGACCAAACTTTTAGGTCAAATTCGCTTACCATATTGTTGCGTTGCAGGTAATGTTTTGAAATCTGTTGAGTTTGCTAAAAAAAATGTGCTACGGTCGAATGAACACATTCATTTGCCGATTCAGATTTGTATGATTTTATGGTATTGGAAGTTACTCAATTATTTAGTCTATAATTATAATCTATAGAGGAGAGGTATCCATTTGTTTTTCTATCTTGTGTGTAATTTCCATTTCCCTTTCACTACAGAAACACTTTGAAGCAAGATCTCATAATATTGAAATTCAATTATCTCAAACTCAATTGAAAGGTATTTCCATATAGATTAAATTGTTAGGAAGAGATCTCTTATATAGTATATAATTATTAAGCCAAACTTAAGGTACCTGTCCTTTTATCATCAAAAAGAATCAAAAAGAAATATTATCAGCAAAAAAAAACAAAACTTCGGGATATAAATTGTTTATTAAAAAGAAATTGGTCTAAACAAAATCATCCATTAAGTTTTATATTCTTTCACAGGACAAACTAAAAAAGGTGACAGTATTCGGTGCCGGCCTCCTTGTCGGCACGGCCCTCGCTGTCATCATCCCGGAAGGAGTCCGTGCTCTCTTCAGCGAGTCAATGAGACCGACCGCACTGACCAAAGAGCTGACTGTACAGCCACCGGGCCATGAGACTGATTTGCACTCTGTTATAGGGATATCACTAGTTTTAGGTGAGTTGGTCTTTAACACTATTGCGGATTCCTCAATGAAAAATTTGTGACGCAAATGCTATAGCATTCTTTTTGGATTGGCTGTTTTCGACAAAACTCCTACAGAATTCACATTTCCATTGCAGTTATAGGTAGCCCTAATCTTGGTTTTACTATAAGTACTTCCATAGGTAAAAAGATGTCAGATTAAACCATATTTGCAAACATAGAAAAAATACCAAAGAGCAAGCGAGACAGAAGATAGTTCTGTCTCGTTTGCTCCTTCAGTATTGCTTTCAACTTCTATAGCATTCATGTCAAAATTACAGAATGAACAGTACCTGTAAATAGACATATGACTTCTAAAGCGCTTAAATTGTTCCCATTGAAAATAGTGGGCAAAAAGTAATAAACGCGTCATTTGGTTACCATCCGCGAAAGAAACAACGCTATGTACGCGCAAGGGCTGATAGTGAGTGGCCGAATGTTTCGCTTCAAACAGATTTGTTTGTTTTGTTACAATTTATGTTATAACTAGCTGATGCCCGCAACTTTTTCTGCCTGTTCGTAGGAATTATCATTTACCGAGATAGCGTTACCCTATTTCTTGTGCAGTTGGACAAAAAGTATCCTATATGTTAATCTAGCTCATAAACTATCTCTGTGCTGAATTTCATTCAAATCCGCTCAGCCGTTTTAGCGTGATTGAGGCACAAACACTCAAACATCCAAACATCTAAACATCGCTACTTTCACATTGATAATATTAGTTAGTTTATCCAACTGCCCGATGCACGGCTCCTCGTACTCGTCTTTCTATTTCTAGTATTTCCTGTCAAGAGAGCTGTCCGTTTAGAATTTTTAGGTGACAAAACGAATTCAAATTTCGTATTGGATGCGCGACCCCCGACGTCCGCCGGCGCGGCGCGTCTTGAATTCTAGTCGAAAATGCTCAATACTAAATGTTTTTTTGGCTGTTCCCTTAACTTTTTTTAAATTTTCTCTACTTAAGAACCTACCCTACACTTCAATGAACAGTTTAATAAATAATAAAAAGTTCATGAAAATACCGTGTTGGGATTAATTTTTATTTATATATGTATAGATAAAAGATAAATAAAGCATATTTTTGAAAATCTACAACACAAAAGAACTATTGAAACTTGTATATTATGGGCCTCTGGGAATGACCTTCTTAGGCTTTGTTCTTACTATGTCCTGTGCCCTGCCACCCCGTATGGGAAAAGGCGTGACGCTATGCATGCATATGTCGTAGCCATATCATAATTTCATGTGATGGTCAGAATTTGATGAAACATGTCTTTTTAAAAGAATTTTTATTCAGTACAACCTAATGTTTTTTGTGATATACATGTCGAACTAACACGAAGACTAGAACGTGTTCACCTAAGCTACAGAAGTGTTTTTCCCTAAAAGATTTCTTCATTCAATAAAGTTCTGAATCAACCATAAAATACCTTGGGTCTTGTCGCAGTTGGTTGGTTAAATCCGACACTTAACTAACTCTCTAGACCGTTAATTAAATGCCGACGTTTAACTAAGTCACTAGCATTTTGATTTAAACAAAGCATCGTCGAAAACGTTTAACAACCTGTCTTACCGAAAGCCAGCGTGTTGCAAAACAAGATGGCGTCACGACAACAGCTGATCCCGATTTGCACAGTTTATATCAGGGCAAAACATTGCGGTAGCTTAGCTAAAGGGTGAAGGGGGTGAGCGAAGCGAAGCCCCATTTAACCTTTGTGTTAGGTTTAACACGTAAGAACAACAAAAATACTTAAAACATAAACTTAGGTACACATAAAAAAATATTTATATTTCTTGTTGCCTAGGAACGTTTAGATAACTCGTTAAATGTTGCGTTCACTCACTTGTCTGACGGAATTTGAGCGACTTGGTTAGACGTCGGTATTTAATTAACGGTCTAGAGAGTTAGTTAAGTGTCTGATTTAACCAACTAACTGCGACATCTTCAACACGTCATCTTATTCTCGTTTGTTAAATTCCAGGTTTCGTGTTCATGCTATTAGTGGACCAGATATCATCAAGCCGCACCGATCAGAGCAACCCCATCGAGCGCAACGTCACCGCCACTGTCGGGCTGGTGGTGCATGCGGCTGGTGAGCAAACAAACATACTTACACGCATACACTTATTCACAGGCCCAGATTCACACTAGGTCAAGTTAGAAAGACATTCAAATCATGCTGTATCAAGGAAGAGCTCCGTGGTCTAATGGGTTTCACGCTTGCTTCTCACACAGGAGATGCAGGTTCGGATCCTGACCATGTACCAATGAGTTAATTAATTTATCTTAAGTGCACTATCGGACGTTAAGTTTTTTGGATAACATGTTAAGCTGTAGGTCCCGGCTACTATCGCTACGTGGTAGAGGTCGTAAAATCCCTCTATCAACCCACACTGAGCCAGCCTGATGGAGTACGGCTTAATCTTACTCGCATCCGGTTAAAGGCCCGTCCCCCTCGGTGGGGACATTAATGGGCTAATTTTTTTAAGTGGTTTTTTAACCCCCGCCGAAAATAGGGGTCTCAAAAGTTCATTAGTACTGTCGATTCTCCTAAATATGCGTTATTTATTTATTACTAGCTGACCCGCTCTCGCTTCGCTGCGGGTAGCTCTTCCCCTACTTTACCCTTACCTATCCCTACCCTAACCTACCCCTACCCCTAACCGACCCCTACCCAACCCCTACCCCTACCCAACCACTACCCTACCCCTACCCTTCCCCTACCCTACCCTACCCCACCCCTGCCCTACCCTACCCCTACCCTACCCCTACCCTACCCCTACCCTACCCTACCCCTTCCCTACCCCTACCCCTACCCTACCCCTACCCTACCCCTACCCTACCACTACCCTACCCCTACCCTACCCCTACCCTACCCCTACCCTACCCCTACCCTACCCCTACCCTACCCCTACCCTACCCATACCCTACCCTACCCATACCCTATCCTACCTTACTTTTAAACCTTCCCTGGTCTACAACAAACATTTCAAAACCAAAATCAGCTAAATCGGCCCAGCCGTTCTCGAGTTTTAGCGAGACTAACGAACAGCGATTCATTTTTATATATTTAGATATTATATATTATAAATTGTAACAAAACAGACAAAATTGTTTAAAGCGTCTTTCTTTGTGTCTGTCTGTGGCACTCTGGCGGCCAAACGGATGGACGGATTTTAATGCGGTTTTCTGTAAATAGTAGTATCGGTTCAGTGCTTTCGAAGTTATCAGCTAAAGATTATACGAAAAAATTGTATAAAAGGAATACGAATGTAAACGAAAGTGACAGCGTTATTTACTTCTACAAAAGAAAGAAAAGAGAGCGCAAACGATGCGCTCGACTCAAACTAAAATAACGTATCGCCAAACCACATAAAAATTGATTAAAAATAAACCATGCTATTTTGTCAAAAATATTTTCAAGAAGAGTTTACGAATACATAATATCCACATTTTGAATGCAAATCCGCAATGAAATTAGTTGGCATTTCAGAATTACAGGAAAAAATAAAACGATTCTCGAAAATCGAGAAAATTTCATCCAATCGCGTTTTCCTTCAGTGAGAATGTTAATCAAATACTCAATGAACGTTAACTCAAAAGATAAATCTGCAGATGACTTTATTAAAAGCCCGTTTTATTTCGAATCACCTTAACACTATCGCGGTCAGCGAATACTATAGATTTCCTCAATTAAAAACTCTCAGTGACGCGAATTCTATAGAATTCGTTCTTGGATCGGCTGTTTTGGACGGAACCTCTGTACAATTCGCATCTCCATTGCAGTTACAGGTTGCCTTACTATTTGTGTCGATGTGAGCACTTCCACAGGTCGGATAGTGTCATGTTAGAGCGTTTTGCACCCATAGAAAAAATATCAAGGAGCGAGTGAGACAGTAGATAGTTCTGTCTCGCTTGCTCCTTGTTTTCACTGCTATACCGTTCGACTTCTAAAGCATTCTATGTCACATCGCAATGAATTAAGTACCTGCAAATGGGCATGACTTCTCTAGCATTTCTATTTTTCCTATACATAATTATAGAGCCCAAAACGTAACAACCGCCCTTAGGTTACCGTCCGCGAAAGAGTTAACAAGGAAACAAGGAACACCTTGAAAATACAAAATGTTCTTGGATTCGGATAGTATTATAAATTAATATATATATATATATATATATATATTTTAAATAAATATAGTATATTTTTAATATTTATAATGAAGCTTAATATTTAAAAGGGGAGTGCAGCTGCCAGAGTTTTTAGTACTTTTCACGCACCGACAAAATGAAATTATGCACTTCACTAAAGGTATCTAATTTTTTGAAACAAGTAGCGACATTTAGTTTCACTTGTTTGTATACGTACATCCGCGAACCGCTTTATCCGGGCCACTGCAATAGACATAATCACACCTATCTACATACAAAACAGCCTATGCCTATATACGTATGTTGAATAAAATGACTGGGTGCTCAGTATGTCAAAAGAATGATGTTCGATTCCAAATCGATATTCGATCGATGGTTTCGGAACGGCCATTTTGAATTTGACGTTGCTGCCAACCTAGCAGTTTTTGACAACTGACAGACGAAAAGCCCTCGCAATGTAACGCGTATTGGATTTGGGTATTGAAATTAAATCGTAAGCCATCTGGAATTGTATTCGGGTTCCCCTCAGGATTGTCTATATAGCTGAGTGTATTGTGGTTCCCCGAACCAGATAAAGTTCGCATTTACGTGGCCGATTGGTTTTTCCCACGTAACATAACCTGTGTTGGAACACTGTGCTGGCCTGCCAGTCATACCTGGTTGGCTGAAGAACCTGTCTACCAAGAAGAGCCTAGGGTGCACCCGGGCCTTGCAGAGAGACAGGAAGTTGACGGGACCGAAGCACAGACCAGGTTAGATAGACTACATTTACATTAGCTCGGTGAATCGCCGACGTTCACACTTCTTGGCATCTGATCGCTACGCTACCTCGTAGCTGATGGGCCCCTGCGAGGTCATTGGGTGCCGAGAAGCCTGAACATTTTGGTAGCAGAGCGTGGTTTCCTGAGATTTGCAGCCGTCAAGGGCTCCAGGAACCCACGATTTGGGACTATCAATCTGTAGGTATAGGCGGTTATTAGCTAACTTGGTGTTGTTCCTGTATCCACATAGATTGGTAGTATTGTAAGCTATAGGTCTATTGCTGGTAGTAGATAGACAGATATTGAATTGAAAATTGCATTGAATTACCAGTTAGTCAATCTATTAGTGGTCTAGTAATGCTAATGAATGTTTGGTTAACATAGGTAGTTACATCTATTGATAGCAGGCTATTACATTGTTTTCAGTTTATAGCAATTTATAACTTGACCTAATATTGACTATCTGTGTGTGTTATAATGATAAAGGGAAACTAAATTGTATTTACAGAATTTATATAGATATAAAACTCGGTTCCTATTGTTTAAGGAAAACAGCATTGTTTAAGTTGTGGTTTAGGGTTCCCTCGTTTGGGTTATAGACTGGAGGGTCCAATAAAATTGAGTTACTGCAAATTGTGAGTAAGTATCGTTCCGATCATGTCGTTATCTGAAATCCAGAAGGGTGTTTCTAAGGAACTCAGATGGTTTTCCTCCGCACACGGTCTGATAGACCGTTTAGATAGGCATGATGTGGTATTGGAGCGGTCTATGGACGTTAAGGAACGTTACAACAGGGTGCTCGAATTGTCCGCGCAGGCGGAATCAGTTGATGGTTGCGCACCTGACAGGCTGTCACGGTTGCTAGGGGATGTCGACCAATGTATGGAGATGGCAGCTGCTATCACGCAGAAGGCTGCGGACATACGTAGACAGCGCGAGTCCAGCCATGGTGGTGACATTGAAGCACCTCTGCCGCATCAGGGATCGGGGACCAGGTTACCCGTTATAACTATGCCTACCTTTGACGGCGTGTCCGGAGAATGGATGAGCTTCATCAATCTGTTCGACAGTTTGGTGCACTTGCGATCGGACATTACCAAGTCTGTCAAGATGGCTCAGCTGGTGGCAGCATTAAGGGGTGAGCCTAGGGAGCTGGTCGCTCATTTGACAGTTACGGAGGGTAACTATGAAACGGCCAGACAATTGTTGGTCAGACGTTACCATAACAAACGGAGGTTGGCCGATCCCCAACTGAACCGTTTGTTTAGTATCCCGGTTGTGAACAAGGTCGGGGCCATACAGACGGAGGTTTTGAACCCATTGTTGTCCGTCACCAAGGCTCTAGAGAATCTTGGACTTCCGGTTAGTGAATGGTCGTACCTACTGCTGTACATTGTACTTTCCCGCCTACCCGCTGACGTGCAGACTCGTTTCGAACAGTCTCACGGGCGGTCGGCCGAGGACCTGCCCGCCTTCTCCGACTTGGTCGGATTTTTGGAAGAGGAGGCTCGACGGGCAGAGAATTTGGGGTTGACGGTCACCCATCCTTCGGAGCCACAGAGAGCTGCCGGGAGCGCTGTGAGTAGGGGCTCTCCGACGAGGAAGGACCGCACCAACCGGCAGTCATATGGGACTGTGAGTGAATTGACCCCACATAGTGAGACCTGCCCATGTTGTAGGCAGATTGGCCATGCTGTGGCCAATTGCAATAAGTTCGGGGAACTTAGGGTTCAGGGACGGCGCCGGATGGCCAAGCAGCGGAGCTGGTGTTTCCTGTGCCTCGGGCCACACATGGCTAGGTACTGCACGCGCACAAAAATGTGCGGATATTGTGGTGGGGCCCACAACAATCTGTTGTGCATGAACCGGTCCGGCCAACAGCCTCCACAGGGCCGTATCCAGGGTGACACGGCATGGGGCCCTGAGAATTCGTTTGCGACTCGGAGCGCAACTCAGGAGCCAACGTCCCCACGTCCACAGGGCCGTACCCAGGGTGATACGGAATGGGGCCCTGAGAATTCGTTTGCGACTTGGAGCGCAACTCAGGGGCCAACGTCCCCACGTGCACAGGGTAGTACTAGGGTGCGGGGCCGCACTCAGGGTCATCACATGGGGGGCCCTGAGTTCTCGGTTGCGACTCAGCATCCGACTCAGCGGCACATTGGGTGTGTTGAGCAGGCCGTAACGGGCGGGTGGCATGGGACACCTTCGAGCTATGCGGATGCGGTTCGGACGCCGCCTCAGTTGTCGCCCCGCTCGTCGCCTCGTCCTCGTCGGTCGCATGTGATGTCCCCCCCGCTCATGGAGCGGCCACGGTTGAATTCACGCCCACCCCCCTTCGGGGGGCGTCGTAGGGTGGCAATGGAACCGGCGCGTGGGCCATTTGTACAATGGGACCCTCTGGCGTATAGTTGCCTACCTGATCGGTTACAGGCACAGTGGGGCCCCGGGGGCCCTCGCTAGGAATTTGCGGCCCAACAATTTGTTGCCCCCCAACCGGAGACGGTGGTGTTACCGATCGCCTCTGTGCTTGTTTGGGATTTGGCGGGCAACCCAACATACGTTCGCGCCCTATTAGATTCTGGAGCTCAGGGCTGCATTGTATCGAATGATTTAGCAAAATGGTTGGGCCTCAATATAAATAATGTATCGCTGCCGAGGAAATTGGTCCCTGCTGGGGATTACAGGGCAACCCTTCACGGGTTTTGTGATGCCTCTGAACGAGGGTTTGCGGCAGCGGTTTATTTGCGAACCGTCACCTCCACCGGGGAGGTTGAAGTGCGTTTGGTTTTGGCAAAAAGCAAGGTAGCGCCTATTCGGACAAGGATGACGATTCCAAAACTGGAACTGTCCGGGGCTGCTCTTTTGACCAAACTTTTGAATCACACTCTAACAGTGTTGCGTGGGTCAGTGGTTTTGGAGGATACGGTGTACGCGTGGACGGACAGCCAGATTGTTTTGTGCTGGCTGAAGGCTTCGGTCCATAACTTAGAGGTTTTTGTTGCGAACCGTGTCTCCCAGATTGTGTCGTCTGAGGTCCCACTGACCTGGAGACATGTACCAGGAGAATTGAACCCGTCTGATTGTGCATCCAGGGGATGTCGGGCTCCTGAACTCGTTAGACACCATTTGTGGTGGGGACCACCCTGGCTTGCCAGGAGAGAATCGGACTGGCCCCACAGCCATGTAGTAGTATCTTCGGATCATGGCCCCAGAGCGGCCGTGCATGTTACCCAGAAGGCTGAGGACCCTGACGCCGGGTTTCTGCTGGACCGGTATAGCTCATGTGTGTTTGTTTGTTTATCCACCAAGGCGGTACTTCTCGAGCTCGTTGCTGATCTCTCGACAGAGGCTTTCATTGCTTGTTTGGATAGGTTTGTTTCTCGAAGGGGACTTCCAACTTTGATCCGCTCTGATAACGGCACTAACTACGTCGGTGCGGAACGATACTTACGAGAGATAGTCAACTTTTTGAATGTAAATAAAGTGGATATTGGAACGGCCCTCTCCCGTCGGGGTATACAGTGGACCTTCAGCCCACCGAGTTGCCCCCACTGGGGTGGGATTTTTGAGGCCGTAGTTAAGTCAGCTAAGACGCACTTGGGGCATATAGTAGGTCAGACCGCGCTGACTTTTGAGGAGCTCGCGACATTGTTTTGTAAGATCGAGGCCGTTCTCAATTCGCGACCGTTGTGTCCGCTCAGCTCGGATCCAAATGACCTGGAGGCTCTGACCCCAGGCCATTTCTTGATAGGACAGCCACTTAACGCGTTGCCCGAGCACCCCTTCGAGGGAGTGAAATTGTATCGGTTGTCAAGGTATCAGATGTTGCATTCCAAATCGATATTCGATCGATGGTTTCGGAACGGCCATTTTGAATTTGACGTTGCTGCCAACCTAGCAGTTTTTGACAACTGACAGACGAAAAGCCCTCGCAATGTAACGCGTATTGGATTTGGGTATTGAAATTAAATCGTAAGCCATCTGGAATTGTATTCGGGTTCCCCTCAGGATTGTCTATATAGCTGAGTGTATTGTGGTTCCCCGAACCAGATAAAGTTCGCATTTACGTGGCCGATTGGTTTTTCCCACGTAACATAACCTGTGTTGGAACACTGTGCTGGCCTGCCAGTCATACCTGGTTGGCTGAAGAACCTGTCTACCAAGAAGAGCCTAGGGTGCACCCGGGCCTTGCAGAGAGACAGGAAGTTGACGGGACCGAAGCACAGACCAGGTTAGATAGACTACATTTACATTAGCTCGGTGAATCGCCGACGTTCACACTTCTTGGCATCTGATCGCTACGCTACCTCGTAGCTGATGGGCCCCTGCGAGGTCATTGGGTGCCGAGAAGCCTGAACAAATGATATTGGTGATGTGGTGTAGAAGAGGTACCAACTCTTGGCACAAACATCACACTGTGTTGTGTCACATCATCAAGACAGTCACTTCCATTCGCCAGAAAAGAATTTCGACAGCAACTTCAACCGCTTACACAACTTGAGTCACCCAGGCATAATGTGTTAAACGAATCACAGCTTGCTTTTTTTGTCAACGCGCGAAAGTAACAAGATACACTAAAATAACATTGAGTTCATTAGCGACTCCATCATCAAGATTCAGCCATGTCCACATCGATTTAGCAGTGGGTACCGATATTGCCAACAGCTGTCGACCGAAACATACACTGGCCGTAAGCCATTGCATTGCAAGACATTGCAGCCAAAACTGTCGCTAAAGCATTCCTCCAATCATTGCATCGCAAGACTGGGCTGTCCCCACAAGGTTATGACGGACTAACGACGACAGTTCGACTCACGCCTCTTTCACTCTTTAGTTGACCTCTGTGGAATCCAGCTGATCAGGACAACCGCTAATCATCATCTAGCCAACGGCATGGTAGAAAAAAATCATCGCTCATTGAAAGCCGCCATAATGGTTCTCCCTCTCGTACTGCTCGGACTAAGGACCGCACACAAGAAATACCTAGGATGTTCAACGGCAGAACTGGTACACCCTGCAGATTCTAGGAGAATTTTTCAACGGCTTCAAGGGGAAACTGGATACAGATTTTGCCAACGATCTCAAGATTCGCATTTCCAAATTGATGCCAACGTTAGCATCCCGTCACGTATCTCCATCTACATTTATTTGGACATAAGTAACTGAAAGACGCCCCGTATTACGGCATGATGCCCTGCGCACCTCATTGAAGGTGCCATACACCGGGCTATATCGAGTCTGATAGCATTAACATACTTTAACAACTCCACCGACAAGAGCTCTTAAATAATGAAGGAATGAACAACTTTTAAGGTAGAATTTCGCCCATTCTTTTCTTTAGTCCCATCTTATTAGTAGTGGTGATGTGTTAGCGATGGCAGCCACAACAAACGAGATGTTAGTTTTTATTTAATCGGAGGCATGTGGGAAGACCGACTTCTATCACGCTCAAAAGGGACTGGACAGTGCGATGCTCTGCTTTCGTTGTTGCGCAGAACGCACCGCACAGTGCGGTGGTGCGGCCGCACCATATTCGAACATCTGTGATTTCTTTTGGAAAAGACCGACTAAACTATGACGATGGTCGTGGGTACGGCGAGACGTAGGTCGTGTCCTTGGAATAAAACCAGATTTTATGTTACAGGCAGACAATGATGTCGGCCCACTCAGCATACGACCGCCAGCTTTGGGAGACCTCTTGCGACCTCTCGTCGTCATACATTTACCATACTATCATCTTGTGTATACTTACTATTGTTAATGTAAATAAATATAGATTCTCCAAATACATATGTGACCTTTGATTAGATATAAATGAGGAGTAATTAAACCCTCCTCTCCCATATTCCAGCGGACGGCGTGGCACTGGGAGCTGCGGCTACCACCTCCCACGCGGATGTGGAGCTGATAGTGTTCCTGGCCATCATGCTGCACAAGGCACCGGCGGCGTTCGGGCTTGTCACCTTCCTCATGCACGCAGGCTTAGAACGGTGAGAATAACATTGGATTTTTGTGGCTACATTCACAGTTTGCCTGAAAAAAATAACAATACCGATCCACGGGTATGTGTACAAAATCTCACCCAAATCCCTCCTGCCGTTTTTACGTGACTATCTTATATCAAACATTTCACTTTTATTTATAACAACTCTCCGGTTGTGTGTGTATGTGTATTTTTTAATCCGCGTGTGTGATTGAAATTATTGCAATATAAGCTAGGAGCTGCGGCTACCATTATAGAAGTGAAGGAAGTAGAGAAGAAGCAAGAGAGTTTAATTTACAGTTCTGTATTTACAGTTCCTATTCAGAGTTGAAGATTGTTTTACAGAAGCTTAGAAAATTGGTTTGGTGGACGTGCGCATGCGGCGAGAGCTGACAGGCAAGAGAATGAGGACAGTCGTCTTATAAAAGTTCTAGAGGAATGTTAAAAATAGTACTGCGCGCGCATTTATAAACAAATTCACCAAGATATGTAATGAAATAAATTGGAAAACAGGCAATAACAAGTATATGGATTACAGTAGATAGACAGTGAATGATGGATGAGGAATGAAGATGTGATGATCCGCCGACAAAATCTATCCAATCCTAGGTTACATACCTAAACTCTGTACCTGACCGGCCAGATGTCTCCAGTCCAGTACCAACGTATCCGCATAGCAGCTGTACGTAAATTCTACGAGCAGCTACCTACTTGCGTAATTGATGGCTACCTACAGATAACATGCTCAATCAACAAATAACATTGAATAAAACTAGAATGTGCTAAGTGTTTATTGACAAGTTCATTATAATAAGTGTGTGTGATGTTAATTATAATGTTCAGCTATGTGGTATTGTATGGTATCAAACTGCTGCCGTACTCACGGTGCGGTTTACGATGCGTCGGTTCATAATACGCATACAATTCACCAGAGTGAACGTTTTGACCTCATGAGTGACGTCATAATACCGCGCGCACAGCGCTCACGACAAAGAGGTAGTGCAGTGTGGGTGGAAATGTCAAATTGACTTTTGGTATCTGTTGTGAAATTCAAATTGAATTGAGAATGATTCTTGGAATATCTATTGCCCTAATTTAATTTTAACATAGCGCGAGAGGTGATTAAGTACTATAAAGTAGAGGATAAACTATTTATATTGTTGGAGGGTGACACGACATATGACCGTTGACAGATGGATGACGTAAGCGCGCTTTCGCCGCTTTTTAATGCGTATTTGCCTGCTTACAATGTAAACCAGGAAGTATACAACGATTGCAGTGTGCATTATAAACCGTACTGTCAGAGTCATTATGCGAACCATAAATCCGATTCCAAAGGGTGATGGGCAAAAATGTATGGGCTCTGGGCCCCCCCCACCAGCAGACATGAAAATTATGCCAATTTGATCGTACACAGCCCCTTATAAGACTAATCATTTTTTTTTGGAAATTCAATGGGAAAAGGCTAAAAAAATAAACTTTTTTTTTTAATGTTTTTTTATTTTATTTTTACATTGAAGTTTGTTCTATTACAAACGTGTAACACGTCAATTACAATACAAAAATATGATATATTAGGAAAATAAAACATTTTCTATGTATTTGGAGTGGTATCAAGTCACTACTAGTAGTAACAAACTATATAATATTACGAAAAACAAAAATGCAACCAACTATATTATATAATATTATAATATAATAAACAACAAACTATATTATATAAAAAATACAACAAACTATACTATATATTATTACAATATACTATACAACAAACTATATTATATAAAAAATACAACAAACTATGTAATATACTATTATTCGTCTATTGATTTGGTCGATGTCGCCATACTAAAAAATTAAGTACTCCCTAAGATGAACCACTCAAACACCATTTCATTTCTGTTGATGGGGGGGGGCCAGTTCCGCCCATCCTCCTTTAAGTTTACAAACAAAATCGTTCCCAAGTAATCTCTAATGAATTCTGGGTATGTTGGTTAGATTCCCAGGCTTTTGCTTATCTGTCTTCTCTGTCAATTTTAGATAAACTTTTGGTCTATCAACGTGTGCTTTGTTTTGGGTTGCTTTTGAGACGTCAAAGTGGAGGGTCGCCTTTCGACAGTTGGTCTCGAGTGAACCCAATAAAAAAACCCGCCGCGGTGCGCCTTTGATCTCGAAATCGAACCTGAATCCGAATCACGGGCCTATCTTATACATAATACATAGTGAATTTGATGACTTGGATGATGAAAGAGTCCTAGCTACTGGATGGAAATAGCACACAATAGGGATGAAGTTAGGGTTGCCTCAAATCAAATATACCAGGTCCCAAAAACAGGCAGCGAAACTTAAAAGCACATTGGACAACCCAGCAGAACAGAACTCAGAAAATCTGAAGATCAGAAAACATGAAGAAACATTTTTTCTGCTCTCCCATAACATATCCCCCCCTGTCCAAACTTCCTATATTGGCTAAAGGTTGCATCAATCGGTCGATTCTGTTCACACTCCTCCCCTCTCACTCGAGCAGGTCACTCCCCCCCTCAAAAAGCGTGCCCTCTGGTATGCCGGCCATTTGACCGGACTAGGTAAAACCTGGCTGGAGTGGTACAATTCGTTCGTGGAGTGGTATAATTGACGCGTGTTTTGTTTTGCCTACTTTAAGATTAGATCTGAAATTAGGTAGGTAGGTGGTAGAAAACGAAAAAAACCCACTAAGGAAAATATAAGTTAATTCAAGAAAATGTTTTCCATAATTCCAGAGTGGTCAGCTAATAAAAAAATCCCCTAAACGAATAATGTTTCCCTACAGGAACCGGATCCGGAAGCACCTGCTGATATTCTCGACGGCGGCGCCATCTATGGCGCTCCTGACGTACTTCTGTATCGGCAACGAGAGCAAGCAGACGCTCAGCGAGTTCAACGCGACTGGTGAGACAAGATTACATTAGATTAGGTTAAACATGTAAACATAAGATGGCGTTACGTGTCTTCTACATTGCGGTTTGGTTGTTTTACGGCCAATTTTTCCTTCCTCAGATAACGTTCACCTCCATGTTTATCTTAGGAATTTGACAGAATATACGTGTGAAATGTCAAATAAAGTAATCTGACTGTTTATCTGGAGATGAAACAATCTTCCCTTAGGGAAATTATAAAACAACTGAATGAAACACTTATTCAGCGAATGACCATGAACAGCGGAATTTCCTGAATGGAGCGAAAAAAGATATTGAATTGCGCTACAAAATTACTGATTTGCGTGACTAAATTACTGAATGGCTTAACCACCGCTAATAAAGACTGGCTTTTGGCTAAATTAAGACTGTCTGGGCGAAGTGGTGGGGTTGAAGCCCCCTGAAACCCCTTCGTCCTTCGTGTTAGGTTGAACTATGTAAGAACAATTGCATCCAACGCTCGTTTTGTATTTAATCTTACTTGAATTAACGCATGTAAGTTGCTGTCTTTAGATTTCTTGTCGCGCAATTCTGTTATTATGTAAGACGAAGCCAGTATTTCTAGTCGGGCTCGTTTTTTGTCGCTATTCCGTTTTCAGTCAGGCAAAAACAGTATTTTCGCCAAGCCAAAACTGAATTTACAGCTGAAATACTACCCAATGATCCGATGAACAATCACAAGTCATTACTTACACGTGGAACACCGTTTTAAAAAAAATATACGTTGAAAATTTTGAAACGGGTGTCGATCGATATAGTATTATTTTATAAACAAGTGTGTGTAATTATAAATTTCTAAAACGATTTACTTTTCGAGAAATCTGTCTTCAAAAGTTGACAAAAACATCATTTTTGCAGTTTGAAATCCGATTTGTCGCCAAGAAATTTTAGAATTTTGGAAATTCTTAATTACACAATATTGTTTCAATAATTTATTCTATCGATGGACATCGGTTTTATATTTATATATACAGATATCAAGATTAAAAAAATAACGCTTGTGACTTGTGGTTCTTTTACAGGCTCTTCATTTTTATAATGCTAAGAGCTTAGTATAAACGCAACAAATAAACGGGCAAGTGCGAGTCGGACTCTTAACGAACGGTTCTTCTCTGCCAACGTACAATAAAAACACAAAAAAGTACCAGACTTAAAAAGGAAGAGGTTCGTTTGATTCTTTTAATCAAATAGGTTTTGAAGACTTTTTAGGGTTCCGTACCCGAAGGGTGCCAAACGGGACCCTATACTAAGCCTCCGCTGTCCGTCCGTCCGTCTGTCACCAGGCTGTATCTGCTCTGTATACATGAACCGTGATAGTTAGACAGATGAAATTTTCACAGATGATGTATTTCTGTTGCCGCTATAACAACAAATACTAAAAAAACAATAAAATAAATATTTAAGAAGGCTCCCATACAATAATTATTTCAATACCACATACATACTTATGAATGCACCTGGTTGCGTGCATGGAGTGCGAAAGTAGCCGCCTACAACTTTGTAAACAACATTTTGCTATGTAAAATCCTAACTATTCACTCCACACCAGCCCTACCATTGAAATTTTAACACTCTGTTAAAATTTCAAGTCAGTCGTTTTATTATTAAACTTACTGTTGCACAAGCGATGTTTACTCACTTGTATCACAGGACTTGTATCTTCGTGGAACAGGCCTCCGGGGTTCTTCGACTTCCTCTCCAGCCTGGATCCGAGTCCTGGACCTCTCAACTCCGCAGAGGTCCTTATATTGGGTGCTTACCTATGAAATTGGCGAATTTTTCTTACAGATTCAGGAGTTCATAATTCGAGTAATTCAATAGCTATTTCCAGTTTTTTTTATTGTTTTAAAATTAATTTCAATATCTACTTATTAAATTTTCTTTTAATTTTCAGTTTGATAACTAAAATGTTATCTTCAAAATCAGTGCCTCCTAAATTTCATCCATTTTCATGATAATATTCGAAAGTTTTTTTTTCAGCTGACTCTTTTCAAAAATGATATATAATTTTCTGTTAGCTAAATGTTGTCTCATTCATACACACAAAGTTTATAAAATTAGGATTTGTCATTCCTAAAAAAAAATACAAAAATATTTGTTCTGAAATTTAGTTAACTTCAATGTCTCCGTACAAAACGCTGATTTCATAGGTAAGCACCTAATATAACATCCTCACCCGTCCGACCCGCAGGTATAGCCATGCTGTTCTCAGCGGGCACCTTCCTCTACGTGGCCACCGTGCACGTGCTGCCCGAGCTGACCCACCCGACTCATCACACCCACGCTCTGCTGCCGAATGACGAGGCGAAGCGGCCTAACGGGTTCGCCGGCTTGCAGCTGTGCGAGATGTTGATACTGACCCTGGGAGCGCTGCTGCCGTGCGTGCTGACCTTGGGTCACGAACATTAGATGGGGTTTTTGCGTCAAACTGTTCCAAGTATTTCGATCAACGCGGCTGTAAGATGTTTTCTGTTCGCGCCAAGTTTCTGTGGCTGTAAGAGAGCTACAAACTCTCTCTTACCTTATCGCGAGAAAGAGAGGTCTCGGCTCGCTCAGAGCCAAAGAAAGTTGGCGAGGCCTGTAATTGCAGGAAGCTCTGGCTACCCCTAGTAAGGGTATGCGAGCGCGAGTTTACAGGTTGACTTTTAATTATCTGACCTTTTGGGGATTAATTGTAGCCGTCATTATGAACAAAGTGAAAGTTATTTATTGCTGTAGATATTTACATATATACTTCTCTACATTGGACCACTGTGGGAGAAGGATAGCTTTAAATCTCCCACAGATTGATTTTTAGATCTCTTTTATAAATTGGTTGTGCTTAACTAAAACAAATATTACCCTATTATTTATTATATTTAATAAGCACGAATAAATAATTATAAAATCATTAACAGCAAGGTCTGTGTTGAGTTACATCAACCCCATACAGTCCCCGAACAAATTTCCCACAGAAACAGATGACCCAAATGAAAAAAATTCGTCTTGTGCCGGTCGGAAATGTGTACGAGGGCTTCCGTGCCACAGGACAAAAAAACTTAAGCGCTACAAAATAATAAGTCAAAAACAAAAAGAAAATAACATTATGACCGAACACGGATTCGAACCCAGAACTTATAAGGTTGCGAAACCGATATCAAACCAATTGCGCCAACACAACCCTGTGGCAAGTCACAAAATCTGCGATCATATAAGAGTCATGACTTTGACAAGATTTGAGTCCTACATAATTAAAAGTGGAAATCTGCATTTTGACTTATTTGTGTCAAAGGAAGAAAAATTATATCACGGAGTCTATTAATATGTTTGAAACAACTGTTGTTCATTTAAGCATCTTTGATTAATGACCATTACAGAAGAAGTAACAACATATGCTCAGAGAAATCTAAGTAAACCGACAAATGATTATTCTATTTTGCAGATTGCCAGTTTTGAATCTGAACATTGATGATCCATATTTGTTCCCAACTTAGGTGCAGATTTCCATGTTTGATCATTACTAGACGACAGTTTTCCGCATGGGATAGTGAACAAATACAGTTAAAGTTAGGGTTGTCAAAAACATAAACAGTGTTACTACAAAAAATGTTACACATTTTACCTCAAAACAAATCCCTTTCATTTTTGTTTTTAAACAGCTGTTGAACACGATTTTATTTTTTTGTGGTAAGACCCAAAGAAGTGAGTAAGTAGGTAATTATTTTATTAAAAAAATAATAATTACAATATTAACATTTAAATGCGTAAGACATCATCTAATGAAGCATCATCTAATGCTTCCTCACAATAATCATGGACTATATTTGTTCCGCAAGTGACTGTTGCGAGCTCAGCAAGTCTTTTTAAAAGCTCAGGGATGGCATATCTGCCCACTCAGCTCCGAAATGCTTATTTGGCAACATTTAGACATTTTCTAATTTGTTGTTATTTACTGACACGACAGCGGGTAAAACTTTTTTTTTGCTTTCTACAAAATGTCGGGTTCCCCTTATCAAATCTGTCATTGTCACGCGCTTGAGTGCTCCAAGCTGAGAGCGGTTTATTAATACTAAGAGAGCCCAAAATTATTTTTTGTTTGCGACCATATGGGCTTCGGGTATACATTTTCATGATAAGAATACTTATCTTACTTGAAATTGTCATTGTAAAGGATATTTACAGCCGCTGCCATGTTACTTTTGTAAAAAGGTTCACCCCTTACTAATACGTTGCCTCATTTTTTTGAACGTTTTAATATGATTCGTTTGCATTCTTTGTATTTTATCGGCCAAGATGGCGTCTGCTTGAGTATGTTTTTAACTGAAGCTCTCCATTGGACAGTTGGTTCCAAGCTATATATACCAAGATTAATGTTTCAGCAATTATTTATTTTATTGCATCCGGATGTACTATGAATTGCCATCTCTTCAATTTCTTTTCAATGACCCCAAATATTCTATCTGCAGGCATTGAAGAATGTCCCGTCATGGAAAATATAATTGCAATGCTTTTCAGGGTTACGTACCCAAAGGGTAAAACGGATCCATATTACCAAGACTCCGCTGTCCGTCCGTCCGTCCGTCTGTCACCAGGCTGTATCTCATGAACCGTGATAGTTAGACAGTTGAAATTTTCACAGATGATGTATTTCTGTTGCCGCTATAACAGCAAATACTAAAAAACAGAATAAAATCATTTATATATCTGTAAACAACATACAAACTAAATAATGCAGCTGGTTACGTGCATGGAGTGTGAAAGTGGCCGTACCAATAACTCTGCAAACAACATTTTGCTATGTTCAATCCAAACTATTCACTCCACACCATCCCTACCATTGTACGGTGATGCGGAACCCTTCGTGCGCGAGCTCGACTCGCACTTGACCGGTTTTATATTTAGGTTTCTTAATAATTGTACCACGTAACCACGACGCAGTTCTTATGTTTGCCACCGCAGCCATCGGCAACTAATTGGATATTCGGGATATTCGTTTTATCCGTTTCAGTCAAACGGTGCTACGCCGCTGACGCAACAAGATTTGAGTATTTGCTGAATTCATTCTCTGTATATACCTACGTAAGAGAAGATATTTTGCTTCGAGAAATTTTGCTTGGATGCTTCCACCGTGGCGAAGTTGTAAAAATACAGTTGTCGGCTAAAATATGCCATTTTATCTCATTCTCTAAGGAGAGGCAGATTTTTCTGACAGTCGAACGAAATAATTTTTAGTCCGTCTAACACCCGTATCTAAAATCTCAAAATAAAGTATAGGCATGATTTTGTAACAATAATCTACACCTTACGTTTGCCTTTTCATGAAACAAAACGCAGTCATGAAGTGTTGCCAGACAAAAACAACCACCAAGTGTCGAGTCTTACTTGAGTATTTGCTCAAGTAAGTAACGTGTGTTACTCGACTATAAAATGACATTTTGTAATTAAGAATTCTAACCATGAGTAATGACTTGTTTAAGAAATTACTTAGCAACAAGTAATTACTACTTTATAAATACGGGTGTAAGTCTTCCCGAAGCTTCTAAAAAAAGGCGTTTGCTCTTGAAGAGTGGACGCGCTTCTGTGTTATTAGAGCATTTTTCTTTATATATATAATTCTACTGTACGTGTGTATGTCACTGAACTCCTCCTAAACGGCTGGACCGATTTGAATGTTTTTTTTTTTTGTATACGTTTGGGTGGCGCCCTGGATGGTTTAGATTAACAAAATCAGCCTGGCAGATGGCGCTGCAGCGCAGCGTCTGTCGGGTCCGCTAGTAAATATATAAAATAATATAAATTCTTTTTTTTATACCTATCTTACTTGAAAATGTCGTTTTAAAGGATATTGACCAACTTCAGAACATAACTATTTGACTCTTCAACCGACTTAAAAAAGGAGGAGCTTCTCAATTCGTCTGTTTTGTCTGTGTGCTTGTTACGCGATTACTCCGTCAATTATGAACCGATTTTGATGATTCTTGCTTTAATTGGTAGGTCATACTTCAGAGGTGGTCCCATAATAATTTTATCAATAGTTATTTAGCGCTTTTTGAAAAAAATACAAATACAAAAAAAATAACACACATGACGTTTCGGTTTGTGGTTCCGTGCAGCAAAAGTTTTGATGAGGACTTTTCATGTAGATAGAGTTCATTTCGCATTCCGCCCGGGGAGGAAGAAATAGGGCTTGAACTTGAAGTCAGTTTTTTAAGATTATAACTTGGTGAATTATATAAATATGATTCGGTGGTGGTAGTAAAGCTGTGTCAGAGGACACTAGCCCGACACCCCTCCATCATCCCGCACCGAGCCAGCATGGTGGAGTATGGCTCAATCTCACTCGTGTCCCGTGCCCCACGATGGGGACTAATGTGCAATAATATGGGCAATTTATTAATATAAAAAAATGCGACCGCAATGCCTTTCAAAGGTATCGGGAAAAGGTGTCAAAAGATACATAATCGAGGTACAGGTCAGGTTATTAATTGTCAGCCTGTATGTATATATGTAACTACAGTGGAGATATTCTTATAGCTTGTGAAATTCGTACGTAGCACCTCCATGGTCCGCGGGCGAAGGGGGACGAAAGAGGCGGGGGCGGGTTCCTACTATGCGCCCCGCCGCCCGCGCTCTTCTTTCCCGCCCTCGCAGCCCCCGCATCTTTCGTCCCCGTCGCCCGCAGACCATGGGGGTGCTACGTACGAATTTCGCAAGCGTCGCATTTGATATCTGTCAATAGTTAGGGACAGCGCTATGCGGCTGTATCCTTCTCCTGAGACTGCCGCATAGGCCCTAGCTCTGTCCGTACTATTGACAGATGTCAAAACCGACTTCTAAGAATGGCTGCACTTTAATATAATAAGACAATAGTGCAAATGGCGGTTCGAGTGATTTTTAAATCACTGAATGATTTTGTAATTGTGCGGGTTTTTTTTGGGTCAAACCCAATAAACTCTTTTATTCAAATTTTGGTAGGGTCTAAATGTGATTTTGTGACAATCAAATACTTTCTAAGCAATTTTTTTTACAATCCAATAGATGGCGCTGTGGTCGGGGTGCAATCCCGTATTTTCTTTTGGTCATGATGAATGTTGAGGGAAGAAGATAAGTAAACGAATAATAGTAGATTATACACTAAGGGGATAGAGTATTATTTGCAGTGAGTCCTGAGTGCAGCGATGGGTTCAAGCGAGCCCTTGAAAAAACAGCTGTATCCCCGAGGAGTATACTCTACTTTCTCACCTCCTACGAGACAACAAAAAAGCAAGGAAACTTAATCAGCATTTTATTTAAAAATTGAAAATTGATGTTCGATAAGGGGAAATATTAAACTGCTCATCAAAAATACTGATTTGCACAGCAAATACCAAGGCAAAATGCTGCGGTAGCTTAGGTGAAGGTTAAAGAGGGTGAGCGAAGCCCCCTTTATCCTTCGTTTTAGGTTGAACATGCAATAACAACAAATATTTAAATAAAAAAAGTGGTTGTGCATTGCAAATCCGTATTTTTGATGTGCAATTAAATACTATCCATAGATAAGTCCAGTTGTGGAATAGAATTGTATTTTCTTTTTTATAGGATCTGCATTTTTACTGCGTAAGTTTCAGGTTCTTGCAACATACGCGGTTTTTGGTTTATTTACAATTCAAATTCAAAATTCAAAAACAGTTTATTTCCATAACAAGCACGTAGTTAACATTCGGAGAATGTCAAATCTTAAACTAACACATGTATAAGGTACAGGGAAATATAGAACTCAATTTGAATTCCGTCACCTCAATGTTTTAGATGCTGGAGGCAAAGAGGCGACTAGAAACCTCCAGCTTTATACGTTATTTTTTACAGAATTGGAGCAAACACCTTCCCAAACTTTCTTGTCTTCTACATAATCTGATATTTTGTAGTAAGCCTTTTTACATAAGTGATTTTTAACAACATTTTTAAATTTATTTACAGACAATTCTTGTAACTCAGTCGGTATTTTGTTGTAAAAGCGAATACATTGCCCTTTAAAAGATACATTAACCAATGTGTTACAATTGGGTCGATTTTAGAATAAGTTCGGCGCTTCCCCCGCCCTCGCCCCCGCACCCCCGGGGAGCTTGGCTTCATAGCCATGCTCATGCGCCGTGCGTATTTCACGAAATTAGACTTTAAGGCCATAACAGTAAGAAATATGAAAGTGTTAATCACATTATTAACCAGCGGGTTATAATTAAACCGGTACAACATTATGACCCGGCTAAAGCCAGCATGGCATGGTTTTATAATGTGGCATTGTCGAGCAGGTGGTGTGAAAAAAAGGTTTAATAATATGGTACCCTAAAGTATCATGTCAGCGAGATAATTGAAAGTAAAAAAGATAAAAAAAAAAATACTTCCAATTATCTTGCTAAAGTAATACTGTAGGATACTATATAACTAGTATCTAATTTAAAATATGGTTTCTTCGAGTATCTGAGAAATTTTAGTTATTTTTCGTGTTTAAATGAGATCTAAGAATAAGCGGACAAAATGTTGTTTTTATTTTATAATTGTTTTAATTTTAATATTAAAATATTGTTGTGCTGTCAACTACTACCCTAATACCATGAACGCAAATTGCTACAAAAAACAAAAAAAAATTGTGCAGTGTAATGTAAAAAAAAAAAGTTGTAGGGGCACAGCGTAGCCATTCAAAACAGAATATTACGTCTTTTCTCAGTTGGGGCGGCAGAGGGACAATTTCACATAATATAACACTTTTTTGACATATGTCACAATTATTTATGGGTGACACAATTATTGTCAATGTCACTATTTGTGACATGAGCCACTTTTTTTGATAGGTGTCACTATGTTTCACAGGTGACATGATTTTGGAGGCTATCATTATTTTTATTTAAATTGATTATTTTGGATCAAAATGATGAACAATACTTTATATAGGTTTGATGGCAAAAAATTGCGAAAACTCTAAAAATAGTGACACTGGTAAAGAATTGTGAAATCTGTCAAAATCATGACACATGTCAAAAATTGTGATATGTCATGTGAGACTATTTTCTAAAAAAATACTAGTCCATGTCGCATTCAAAACCCACACATTACTCGTGGCTCAAGTATTTTCTGGCATTTTGCGTTTCTGGCATTTTGCGTTTCTGGCATTTTGCGTTTCTGAATGCGTGCAAACTCGTGGAGACCACGACAAGGCTGTATAATTTAAGTGAAAAATTTGGATTTTAGATCGCACAATGTAGTTTGCAAAAAATACTTTTCGTAATTCATAAGTTTGAATGTGGTATTGAAAATACTGTCGGGTTATGTGTTTTAATAATCATTCCACTGGTTTAGATTTTAGGTCTAATAACGACTCAGCTGTGGGCCATCAACAGATGATTGATTTTATTTTTCATGGGGTTTGAACTTTATTGCCAAGCATTAAGGTTCAAAATCGCGGACCATTTTTGATCTTACCACGGACGAGTGGTAAGGGTTAAAAAAATGTAAACCCTTGGGACCGGATGCACAATCGACAACTCAGAGATTGACGGACACTCAAAGTTATGCTATCACCGTCTATCGCTCGGGAAATAATAGCTTCAGTCTGTGCATTCGGCAGTTCAATAGCGTTTTGTAGATAATTATTATAAAAGTCGTGCGAGTGGGACTCACACACGAAGGGTTCCGTACCATTTTAATTGCTGTACAGTTCATAAAATCTTATAGAACTGATACTAAAAACTTCATGAAATCCACTTTTTAACTTCTCAACGTCTGGTGACATCTTAACCGCACCTTCACCGAATCCCATTATGAGGCATCGCGGTTTTGAACTTCATCAAAAAGACCTGGACCTGGTTATGGTTCTTCGCCATTTTGAACTTTATGCCATGGTAATAAATTTCAAAATGGGAAACCAGGTCCTGGCGTTGGTCTTTTTAAACACTAGGGATGTTGCCAAAACAATCGAAAAGAATCGAAGTTGAAAAAATAATGTCAAAATTTATCGAAAATTGCTGCATCCAATTCACAAATGTTTGAATAGTGTATCGAATATCGATACACTTAGATTAATCGATTTTTTAAGCAATATCTTAAACAGGCTAAAACTGACCCCCGTCATGCACTATGCTATCTTTTTAATACTGTAGTTCGTTGTTTGTTGCTGTAGCGACAACGGAAATACACATTCTGTGTAAGTTTCAACTCTCTCTCTATCTCTATTGTAGTTCTTGAGATACAGCCCGCTGAGACAGACTGACGGACGGACGGTCAGCGGAGTCTTAGGAATGGGGCCCATTTTGGGACCCTTCGGGTACGGAACCCTAAAAACTATTGTTCCTTTTTTTGTTTTTGGGTCTACCTTCATTATTTTTTAATGGATATATATTGTTATTGATGTTACATCCTGTATAATTAAATTATTCGGGGTGTAACAGTTAATACTAACATTGGACAGGATATAACGATCTCCGTGGTCTAGTGGGTTTCACGCTTGCTTCCCACGCAGGGGGTGCAGGTTCGAATCCTGGTGCTGTCCACGAACCAATGAGATAAGTAGGTAATTTATCTGAAGCATGGACGTCTGACGGTGATGGAAATCTTCGTGCGGGAACCTTCATTACTCCATAGCTGCAGCGATGGGCTAGCCCCCTGTCACCCAAAATAGATTATAGAACATCTGGCTGCGTGTGGGCACAATTGTACCTCTGCCCCCCGTATGGGAAAAGCCGTGACGCTATGTTATGTTATGGATAGGATGTACCAGAAAGGTTTAGGACACATTTGAAGGAATAATTGAATTAAATATCAAGCCGGTTTGTAGAGTGTATAACAAACCCATAAATCATAACTTGACCTTTCTGGTACATTCTGTATAATACTTAAATTTTGAAAGGCGAAATTAGAAAACTTGATGCTAAATAGTAAAAATCCAATCTATTGTTCTACTTTGGGTCATTACCTCAAAATGCCCGCTGTCGGGTATTTACCGGGTAGATTGCCCATCTTTATACATGCCTGTGTAATTCAAGCACTAACTGCCAAACTCGGACATTTAATGGCCCGTTAAGGTAGACTTAATGAACCATTTTCTATAAAAATCCTCACGTCATCATTAATGTATCATTAAACTGCTCAAGAGTTAGGCAGGATATACATATATAGCTATTCAACAAATTGGCTTTTATTAGCTGTACGAAGTGGATTTTAGTACTATTACATAGTTTCGTAACAATACATTGTATTGGTTGTAATATTTAAACAAATCACTTTATATTTTGAAAGTTGTTAAAAACACCAACAATTCTATAAAAAATACTTCTCCATTATCCTAAATGGAACCCTGTTTAATTCCATTGGGTAAATAGTTAATAATCGGCACAATTGCTTAGGTAAGTAAATATAAATAAATAATTGAAAGTATAATTAATTCAATATAATAAAAAAAATGTCTATAATACGGACTATAAATGTCTGCCAAACTAAGTGTTTTTTCTTAAAAACTTCTGAGTTACGAAGTGTTATTGAAATGTGTAAAAAATGGGCCAACGGAATCATTATTTTGACAATTCGCTGATCAAATCGGTTTCAAATTCAAAGCTGTTTATAATGATGTCCCAAAACCCTTGAAATTTTACTAATGTCCATTATATCCTGTACAAATAGAATCTTCTAACCTAGAACATACTTTGTACATAAGTTTTTGTATATAAATGTTACATATGTTTTTGTATAGATTTTAATACGTTGCCGTTGTATAGATTGGATGATATTTAAAATCTGGTAAAAATGAATAAACAGTTTAAATGAAAAATGGCGAGATTTCTACTTAGAACATGGTCACATGGTCAATGAACCCGGATGCACAAGCGATAACTCAAAGTTTAACGGCCACTCAATGTGACCTCTGTGGCGCAGCGGTTGTGGCTCTGCTTACCATGCGAGAGGTCCCGGGTTCGATCCCCGGCTGGGGGTAAACAAAAAAAACCAAAGGTGTGTGACGTTGCTGTTTCTGGTTCACACGACATCATCCTAGTGTGTGACCAGAAGCAATGTATGTGCCATTACTAAGTTAAGTTTAAGTGGCACTTTATTTGGGAGGAGTTTGCGCACTCGGCGATCAGTATTCGAATCTACCGAGTATTTTTAATTTAGATAGGTGTAAGTACCTCTTAGATCACTTTAAATCATAATCTGTAATTTTCATGTAATTTCTTTATTGTACTACACAAAACAGACATACAGATAACTTATAATAGAAAAAAAACATGTACAAAGGCGAGCTTATCTCTCAAAAGAGATTTCTTCCAGCAAACCAATATGGTAGGAGAGGTGATGGTTGAGCGGGGGAAGACCTGCGCGTACAATAAAACTTTATAAATACTACGACTAATATATACTACAAACAGTATGTATTATACTGATAACCCTAATTGCTAAAAATAGACTGCATACACAATTACTTAAATACAACGTAAAAATATGAATAAACCATATAATAAACTAATACATACAAATATATATATATATATTATCTAACTGGAAAGGGAGAGATAGTGCTTCTTTAGCCGGTTTTTGAATATATTTAGAGATCGACTGTCCCTGATAGTGCAAGGAAGCTCATTCCACAGTCGTACGGCTCGGATTCTGAACCCGTGCTCGTAGGCTGCAGTGGAGCGATCTGGAGCTTTGAGCGTAGACGCCATATGAGTTCTCCGAGGCCTGCTTGAAGAAAGAAATTCGAAGCGATCACGTAGGAAGTTAGGGTAACGAGGGTTCCACAAAATATTATAAAGGAAACACAGTATATGAGAGTCCCGTCGAAGCCGAATCGGTAGCCACTTCAGCTCCCTGCGATGCTGAGATACGTGGTCATACTTGCGCAGTCCGAAGATGAACCGAATCCCGAGATTTTGAAGTCGTTCGAGTTTGTTCAGAATCTGTATGATTATTATAAATAAGGGTAGCATTTAAACGTATGACCGTAAATCCGGTATTGGTCTATCACAAATTTTGCCTGACAAAATTATTGAATTGCATGATTAGAAATCGGAAAAGCAGAAACCTTAGTTCGAGTAACGTAAAATACAAAACGAGAAATCAGAAATCAGATCATTTATTGTGGTACCTAGTTTAACGTAGATGTTTCGTTAATGTTTCTTCTCCTCTTAAGTCTTTACTTAAGCTTAATAAGCAATAAGTAAGTTAGGATTGGATAATAAATATAAAGTTGTTTAGCAAAATATTTAATAATAATAATAGTACCTAATTATTTATTTCAGATATACACCCATAATGAAACACGGTAACATGTAAAAGAAATTTAAATAATGACACAAAACAAAAAATAAATAAATTGGTAACACAGAAAACAAGATCTAAGTAAGTAAAGTCCACACACTCATTCGTCATTCTCTCATAATTATAGACATAATTCACACATCCATCGCAGAACACATTCGCTTACTTCTTATTCCTGCTTAAGTGCACATCCACCCAGTGCTTCATCATAGGGCTGTCGACCCTATCAACCAACGTTCTGAATTGACTGAAATTTAAGAGATGTGAATAGTAATAGAGTTACTAATTTAAATCTGCTGATAGAACGTTGGATTTTGTTGTTCTTACATGTTCAACATAACACCACGGATAGCGGGGCTTCGCTGCGATCACCCGCTTGATCCAACACCTACCCTGACCCACAACTTCGCCCAGACAGACTAAATAAACCATTCGGTACTTTTTTCGCGCAATTCAGTATTTTTTTCGCGCGATTCAGTAATTTTGTCGTACTATTTAGTCATTTTTATTGCTCATTTCAGGTAATGCCGCTGTTCATGGTCCTTCGCTCAATTCGTTTTTAGGGTTCCGTACCCAAAGCACATGAGTACGGAATAGGAACAGAGACAAGCCTTTGAAGGAGCGTGCAAAATTCTTACCTATTTTAGTAGAGATGGCAAAAGAGAATAAAATAAATTGCTGTAGGACTGCTTATGTGATCCTGCAGCTCTGGGTACCCCTTTACGGGAATATAACCATGAATATATGCATATGCAAATGACTATTCGGAAACCAAACATCAAACTATTTGTAGATTCACCCAATTAGTTAGGTAGGTAATTGTTATTTATTAGTATTTTATTACTTACTAACTAAATAACACGGTTTGTGTGATAGGTATTATCTGGTATTCATTAACTTACCTAGTAGAATCCTTGGGATAATTGAAGTATGAAATATATATTTTCTTTTCCTCCTATTGTTCATACAAACAGTACAGCAAAGAACCATTGTAGCTACTATTCCAAAACGTACACTTCTTAACACTTCCATAACTATTTGCTGTTTATTGCACTTAGGACAATTCGATAAGGTAGGTGATGAAACAAAGAATACGTGATTTATGCAGTGCAGGTCCTCCGTTTGTCATCATCCCGGACGAGCGTAAACCGGTTTTATCCGGTGGCGGCGCGTACGCGACACAGGGGCTGATGACACGCACACATATGCCGTATGCTTGTAGAAGGTTGTATGAATCTTTGTCTCTGTTCCGTTTCTTTACTCATGTGTCCAAAGGTTAAAACGGGACCCTATTACAGTGACTCCGTTGTCCGTCCGTCTGTCACCAGGCTGTATCTCATGACCTTGAAAACAAAATTTAAAAACTTTGTTTTAATTATTATTTAACATAAGTAATGAACGGTGAATACATTTTTCACCTAACGCGGTAACCATGTGACGGTACTGCAAGAACTATTGTTTCTCATAAAAGTAACGGTTAATAAATGTTCCACTTTACGCCCCTAACTGTAGGAAACGGCCGAGCCACATATTTTGACTAAGGTGTAGTTAGTGAAGTTAGGGCTTGCAGAGTTAGGGCGTGTACAGTTAGAAGCTTGGCTCTGCATGAGATCTGATAACTTTTTGACTCTGCGAGCCATGTGGTCTCGTCTTGGCAACATTTTACATGAAATGTTTTGGCGGGATTTGGGTTTTCTACGTGCCATTCATGCATGTTGTGCAGATTTAAATATCCGTCTCTTTTGAACACGGACTCATCACTCCACAGGACTTTGTTGAGAAATTGCGGATCTTCTCTGGATATCCATATAAATAATAAATAAATAAATAACAATTATGTAAACCCATCTGTGCCCCTGCTATTATAACTGGAAAGAAGCACGTCACACTTGTTTACGTTTATTTGTCTATCTTTTCTTTAAGTAAAGTCAGTAAAACATAATGTCATTATCAGGTATGTACTCAGGATTTGGTTTAAGGGGGCATGAATTTACTATGACAGAGGATTCAAATAAAGTTTGAGAGGCTACAAGTTAAACAAATAATTTCGTCGTTGTTTCAATAAACAAAATTGGAAATCAAGTCCAATACATAAGTCGTTTGCAAGGATGGAATATTTATCAGACGATATTACTTGAGTGCAATTTCAGGCCCTTTAAAACGTAAGAAGGATGACACTTTTAATTTTCAAACCTTGTCTGAATTTCATTTTGGGGTGCAGCGGTTAGTGTAGAGGAAACCCTACACTATTCCCGATTGAACTTGTGTGGGAGTTTTCTGTGCCTACTACAGTAATCTGTGTTCGTCTCGACAAAATAGATTGAAACAGGCCCATAGCTGGGCCTCGTACGCCATAAGTTCTAGTTTGTTGAGTATTAGTTGATCTAGGAGGTCGAAGGCCTTTGAATGGTCAAAAAAGTTGGTTGCAACCTGTCTACCTGCCTTCTAGCTATCTGCTGGAGTACCTACCCCACGCAATAGGCTTCGCGCCGCATCAATTGTGGACCGGCCGGCTTGGTATGCATACTGTTGTGAACCGAGCATATCATTTTTAGCTAAGAATTCGTTTAATTTCTTAAAGTTCTTTGATATAGCTGGCACTATTGATATGGGTCAATATTTATTCGTCTCTCCTTTGTCACCCTTACCTTTAAACACAGGCGTTACTCTTATTGGTTTAAATGAGTTAGGATAGATCGTTTCAGAAATAAATTCATTGAATTTACAACAAAGAATATTTATGAGTTCTATAGGCATTTGATGTAACAGGCTGCATGGAAATCCATGTATAAAAGGCGATGTAAAATGTTTCTGTATTCTTAGTTTCATTGTTAATAATCTTCAAGTTGTCTTTATCAATAGTTTTGTCCATTGTCAAAGTCATGAGACGATTCATGCTGTGGTATTCTTGGATTTAATTTCCACCACTGACAAAAAACAGAGACAAATTTATTGATGTGATTGTCAACCTCAGATGCCAATACCGGCAGCAGTAACAATATATTTTTTTTGTTGATGGTGAGTATAGCATCCATTTCCTTCAACATTTTAGTCTCCTTTAAATGTGATTAAAGCCACGGCGAAGTTAAACAACTATATGTTCTCTTAGTGCTTTCACCTGGCCTTTCTACAGATTCAAAGGTCCGTCCTTGTTTTGAAATATTTCACTGCCCTTTTCGATAATCGAAATTATGATATGCTCTGGCATAGGTATTGGCCAATGTGCAGCTTCATTAGAAGCGACGTATTCTTCGGCTTCCTCAGTATTTTTCTTTAATTTATTAGTTTTATGGTCCTGTATTCCATTGTCAGTCACGTTGGAGTTTTTATTAATATCACATTGAGTAGACTTTTCACCTATGTTTGCTGTCTCTGTATCAATGATATAGAGACAGCAATGATTGTATATTCCCGATTGAATAGTTTGATTAATTTCTTCGGTAACGCCACTTTTCTTCTCTTCAGAAATTGAAAGGTATTTGGATAAAGATCTAGCAAGCGATTTTGCCTCTTCAGTCTTCGTTTTTTTGATCTTCTTTGAGGAAATTATGTAGGTACAATTTTTATAATTTTTTAACACATTTTTAAAGTCTTGTTTAGGATTTGATCAGGGGAACGCAGAGGCTTCCGCCCCCCTGTTAGTCCGCCACTGCGTAAATGTATTTTGTGGGTCTGCTTTTGATGCGTTTAACTGGGTACGTATCATTACACCTAAAGTTGCTTCAACTATTTTCGATATAACTACGGTCGATTCACCTATGTTCATCTCGCCTACTGGACGACTCAACTATTGTTTAACTTACCTAAGTTTGTTTCAACTAAGTTCAATAGCACTAACGGACGATTCATCTATTGGTTTATTGGCCTACGGTTTATACGTTTGGCCATATCATACTGTAGGGTACCCATGATATTTTCTTATGAATCTGGTTTAAAAAAATAGGTGCGACGACGAGCGGAGCGAGGAGGAGCGTGTTAGGTGTACATGTAAGACAAAAAGCTGAGCCGAGCGAAGCGGAGCGGAGCGAGGCGAATTTCGATGGTTGGCGTATTTAGACTTCTTGAATTGCAATATCCCTAGGATTCTCACGAAAAATCGGTTTATCAAATAATCCTACGACATATCTAAATACGCCAACCATCGGAATTCGCCTCGCTCCGCTCCGCTTCGCTCGGCTCAGCTTTTTGTCTTACATGTACACCTAACACGCTCCTCCTCGCTCCGCTCGTCGTCGCACCTATTTTTTAAACCATTAGTGGTAGTTGAATTGACCGTAGGTGAGTCGACCGTAGGTGAGTTGACCGTAGGTGAGTCGTCCATTAGGCAATTCAATCAGTAGTTATAACAAAAATATGTGAAACGATCTTTAGTTATTCTAAACGGTAGGTCTTTTGACCGTAGTTATATCGAAAATAGTTGAAGCAACTTTAGGTGTAATGATACGTACCCGTTTAACTAGTTGAATGAATTTCGTGGGTCTGAAGGGAGCAATAAACATTGACGACCTTGACGTTGGAGTAGCTTCACGGAGAAGGGCTATCGCCTTGTTTTGGTCAGGTTTATTTGTTGTGAGTATCGCGAATTATGGATGTCTGGTTGGTATCTCACTAAACTGGTTCGCAAGCGCTGCGTCACATGCGTTTTTGTCAGGTATCAGCATTTTGCTTGTCATATGTCTAGTGGATCGCTCGTCGCCTTATTCTGGCATTTTTCAGTGTTAATGACATTCCAGACAGCCCTAGACATGTTATGCTAGTTTCGATACAGTTAGTTATGTATTGTTGCCTGGAGTACCCTAAAAGTTGGTTGTAAAGTGATTTGTATCGGTGATGTAATTCGTGTACCTCAAACTCAAACTCAAATAATGTATCGCAAGTAGGCAAAAATAATGCACTTTTACAAGTCAACACGTTTCTTATACATCTTAATCACTAAACTAATGAGGACATGATAGATTATGGTTTGTGTTTGAGCCCTTTCAAGTGGTGATTTGAATCTCGTACAGGAAAAGGAAACTCCATTAACTCTAACAGTGTTTCGGAAATAATCCCGCCAACGAAGATAGCACCAAGAAACTCTACGGGGTTGTAATTTTTTTCAATGTTGGTGATATGAACGTTGATCTCCTTTGCAACTCAAAATATAAAACTAACCTACCTACTTTGTTTATTGTCATATCTAAAACTGAAATTTGTAGTGAATTTCCCCACCAGGATACAGTTAGGCTCACGAACCTGCCTTGATCATGTGTACACGGACTTACAAGCGTATGGTGTCTCTACAAAACCCATGGACACACAGCTGTCAGATCATCGCGGTGTTCGCATATCCCTAAAAATACAAAATATAAGTAATAGCAGTAGCAACAGTACCACGCAACACATGACCAGAAGACAGACATCACAGAAGACCCTTGATCTATTTGCGGCGAATGTCACAAACAGGCAATGAGATTTTTGACCGGCAAAATCTCATTTCGACAGCATAGTAGCAAAACTTGTAGAATAACTACACAATCACCGTATACTCAGAAAAAAACCATCTCACACTAACCATCAATTCTGGGCAAGCAAAGGTCACAAGCAAAAAAAAGGAGTTCCTGGTAATATTGGGTTTCATCAGGACCCAATATCCTAATAATACTGAGGCGATGTTCATAATTTCAACGCTAGACATAAAAATAAACTGAATGTACCTAGATTTCAGTTGCGGAAGGTTTAATGGTTAATTTATGGGGAACTGTATAACGCTTTTATAATAAGTTACCAGTGGGAATTGATCAATCACCCATGCAAAGAACCCTTTCGCTATCTCTGCTGGCCGGAAAAGAAAAAATAATGACACAACAATTAAGGGAAATTTTATGTTTTTTGCCCATAAATGCCCACAATAGAATCTACAGTACTCTAGGTGACGTCTGTCATAAAAGTTCCTTTTTAGGTTCTCTGCGTCCCAGCAGGTTATAACATTGAACATAATCAATATTCAATTGATTAAAAAATCAAATATTTTTAATATATTTTCCACCTTTATTACTACAATTACCTCGCATCTTAGGCTGGCCAACGTTATGAATGCCCAGTTTCTAATTGGTCAGTCAGTCCGCCGACTCACTGTCAGCCGCATTGTGAACCTTATGTCAAGCATATGCCCCACGCCCCTCACCTAACCCCTCCTGGATACACCCACACACTAGTAGTGCACATTGCATATGCAAAGAAACTTATAAAAGCAAATAGAAAACTGCAATAGACGAGTTTTCAGTAGAATCATTTGTGCGCACCGCGGCAAACGTTTTCACAAATTTTGTAAGGTAAGTTTTTAATAGAGTACGGCTCAATATTACTGTAACCCTGGTAAACGCCGATGCCCCTCGGTGGGGATTTTAATGGGATTCATTTATTATTGTTTATTAAGATTTTTTTAAGATAGCTCTTACTAATACTCGAAATTGGGCGATGGTCCGGTGGCCCGCGGCGGGGAATCATGCAGAGCACGCGGGGGGCGAAATTTATTTGGATGTGCTGCTGAGGGCTAGCCCCTTGTCACGCAAAATGGAGTATTTACGGTAAACGAGGGTGCCACCTGTGCCACTGCAAACTCGTATGGAAAAAAGCGTTACGCGTATTTTTTTTGTTGATTCATTATTAGCTTACGTATTACTTAAGTCATTACCATATTGTAGAATTGACTTCATGAAATTGCGAACCATGGTTGAATTAGAACTTTCATTGTACAAAGAAATATTTTAGGACAAAATACTGCGGTAGCTTAGGTGAATAGTCTTCCTGTGAATTCGACATGTATAACCAAAAAACACAACATAGTACTAGATACAAATGCATTTAAAAATACATGTTTTCGTGAATTTCAAACCATTCTGATCATCTCATGAAATAATTGAAATAGTTGGCCATTTCGTGAAATGATCAATCCACGATTGGCTATTTCATAAAATGATCAAATTCTACAATATAGTTACGACATATATCGATCCTCACAAAACTTGACACACGTGTTCCTTGAATATATTATTTATTTTTTTGTCGAGAGCTTTTCTCGATTTTCCCCTTTTTTTAAATCCTATCGTGTGGGGTATCAAATTAAAGGGCTTCACGAGCTGGTTCTAAAAATATACTGCACTATTACCTTTCGGCAGCCTTTTTTCAGAAAATCCAAGAAATCTTTTCAAAACATACCAAGTATGGACTCCTTGAAGTAGGAGACGGATTAGTAAAGAGGTGAAGAGGATTAGTATACAGACCATGAGAGTGAGTGAAATAGACTATAACTATTTTCGTGAAAAGTCAACAGGTTGTATTTTAAATCGCAAAATGTAGTTTACAAAGTTATTGGTGCGGCTATTTTACTACTTCATTTTGATTGAATCTAAAATACTTACCTAAAAAATAGGTTCACAGTCCCCCTGTTAGCGAGGTCTACTGACCACAGGACTACTAGTATTTTAGAGGGTTGTTAATGGCATCATTCTGAACAACCAACTTTCATCATGAAACCGATTTGATCAGAACAACTTTATTTTTCACTCCTCAGAAACAAACTACAAAACAGCTGATCGCCCGGCCCTAACTGTATGGAGAAGTGAATATTAAAGTTGCTCAGGTCAAATCGGTTAAATTGTGAATGTTGTTCAGAATGATGTTCCTAACCTCCTAAAATATGACCACACCTTTCTGTTACACCCTATATTGATATTCTCCAGAATTTAAGAGCTCAGTGGTCTAATGGGTTTCACGCTCGCTTCTCACGGTAGGAGATGCGGGTTCGTATCCTGTGCTGACCAACCAATGAGACAAGTAGTGTATCCTACATAGATACATTATACGGATGTTCGATGGTAAACATCGTTAGGAAACCTTGAATCTCCAGAGCTGTGGCGATAGGCTAACCCCCTGTCACGCAAACTAGGCTAGCATTTGGGCAGAATTACGGCACTGCCGCCCTGTATGGGAAAAGGCGTGACTTTATGATCTATACGTTTAAAAACGAATCGCTGTACGTTAGTCTTACTAAATCTCTAAAATGGACCGACCATTTGAATAATTCCTATTCACATATATTCTCCTCAGTCCAGAGGGGGTAAAGGTAAAAAGAAAACAAGGAAAACTCAGAGAAACAGACAAAAAAACAAATAATGTTTTGTATGGGTGTTTTGTATCAAAAATACTGATTTGCACAGCAGAAAAGGATCAGCAAAAACACTAATTATGTTTTATATATTTTATGACTTTATGCTGTAAGTATTTTTGTTGGTCTTGCATGTTCAACCTAACACGAAAGATAAAGGGGGCGTCGCTTCGCCCACCCCCTTTACTCTACACCTAAGCTGCCGCAGAATTTTGCCCTGATATTTGCTGTGCAAAGCAGTATTTTTGATGTGCAGTTTAATATTTCCCATTAGGTAATACATAGGACCTCTTTGTTGGTAGTGAAGTTTATGTTACACAGCTGTGCGATTCATGAAGTTACTACGCAAAGGATATATAGCGTTAGCAGCGGATCTCTTTCATACCTAAAAGTAAATAAATAACGACTCTTATTTAAGGCCAACTATGTATTGGCGAAGTATCGGCGACGACCCGAATGGCCGAGTCGGCAGTGACCCTGCCGACGAATCCAAGGGTCCCGGGTTCGAGTCCCGGTGGGGGCAAATATTTGTTTGATGAGAACGGATGTTTGTACCCTAGTCATTGTTGTTTATCTATCTATATGTATAATATTTATCTATATAAGTAAGTGCATCGTTGTCTAGTACCCAAGATACAGGGAATCCTAGTTTGGAGTAGATCAATATGTATCAATAGTGTCCAAGGTATTATTATTATTTATTATTAAAATTATTATAAGAAGATAGTACAAATTTTCTCGCCAACGCGACACTTTAGGGTTTGTACCTTATTAGCTATTTTATCTACACACGTATCATTAATCCTCTTTCTGCGTGCCAAAACCGCACGTTACGATCAGCATAATGATATACTACTTGGTAAAAACTCATTTCTTATCTGAATAGTGATACATTATGATCATAATGTATCAATATTTCGACTTATTATGACATTAAAATTTAGAACGCCGACGCTCGCCTGCGTGCCGGCCCTAGTTTGTCTGTGAAATTGGTACTACCGAACAAGCTAAACAAGTGCAGATCAATGATCTATTCCACAATGCCGGTCGAACATGCGGGTCATGAACACATCAAAGAGAGCTTATGATATGTGTGTAGATAAACAAGTGTATGTAACTGTACATAATTAGGCAAACTTGCCTCTCGAGTTCGAATTCCCTCCATTAGGTATCAGTCACAAAAACTTCTATTACAATCAAATTTTAAATATTATTTTATTAAAATTAGTGATACCGGTCAGCTAGTAATCTCCATAACAATCGGTAAATGTATGGGAGAGTCAAAAATAATGTTGCCCCTGATCAAATCGGTTTCATGGTTAAAGTTGTCCAGAAAGAAATCTTTATAACAATCACTTGAAAACTGTAACATCCTGTAGTTAATTATTTAAATGCTATACAAATTGACCGTTATTAATCCATTGTTTTGCGATGATGGTGTACTTATGTTAATTAATTTATATATCGATGTAGGTACTTCCTTATTATATTAACGATTCGTTGACTGTAAATCAATGAATATGTACAAAGGTCATGGTTAGAATATGATTTATCATACACTACAGCATATCATCAGTAAACGTAATCGTTTAAACCCAGCGCAACGGGTTAAAAGTGGATAATAGCCAGTGCCGAATTAGGTTGGAAAGGGTATTTATTTTGAATTTTCATAAAATCGGCCTAATTTTAACTTGAATGAAAGCATTAAAAATATTTCCCTAGCATCTCAAAAACAAGGCAACTCATCTCAAAAGTTCATTGCAGATGCCGCTGGTGTAGTTGGAGGCCGGCTATCTGTTGAAGTTGTCACATTTTATTTACTCCTTAAAATATTTGGCGCGCGCTAACCTCATTTGAGGTTATTTTTGCCAGTGTCAAGTGTATTTGAAAGATCACGTGACGTGTTTTTGAACCTAACCTCGCATGAATGAAACTCTTTGCCGCCAACACGCCAGCGCCGCCTAGCGAGAGTAAAGGCGGGCGTTGGTGCTATTCCCACTTTCCGTCTCTATAGTCTGTTTCTAGGGCAGGCGAAAATCGGACAAAGACATAAAGTATTATGTTAGCGTCGAAAGAAAACTATATATATCGCCCTCAATGCACTTCTGTATCGTTTCCGCGTAGTACTGCGTTTCGTGGTACGGGGTGGGGTAAGCGACGCTACCAGTCAGAGGTAACAAACATGTTTAGACGTGTTTAGAATGACGACGCCCGTTGTGAGGAGAACACTTGAGAACAGACGGAGCTTCGGCGTCAGGCATTCCGCCCGCCTGCGTGTGTTTTGATACTGTCGGTTAAGAAGATCAGAGAAGAAGGACGACCCATATATTATTTAGATGAAACTTGGGTTAATGCAGGTGAGTTTATTTTATTTGTTTCAACTTCAATCTCTCCAAATGTTTTGTTCGTTCAGATTCATTATCATCCAACTAATATTATTTTTTTATGTATCAAGTTTTACATTAAGAATAAATAATCTAATTACGTTCCACCGTCAGCTGAGGGCCTTCTGGACATCCTTCAAACTCTGCCAGCTCCTGCACCCAGCATACAAGTTCATGAAACAAATGAATAGGTAAGTAGGCAGGTAAGCAGGTAAGAAACAAAGATACTTACATAATTATAATAAAATTGTTAGCTTCAAATCTGTCGAGTAATCTAAACATTCTTGAGTATTTTCTTAAAATTAGTATTATTATTGTTTTTTTTTTCAGGCATACTGTTACTAAATCTTGGGAAGATACTCCAAAACAAGCCTTCTTAGAAGGCTTATCAACGGGAGCAAAGAATCCGACTTCAAAAGGATACCGTTTGATAGTCGTTCACATTGGAAGCGAGAAAGGTTTCCCGCCAGGTTGTCAGTGGGTTTTTGAAAATAAAACTACTGGAGATTACCACGAGACCATGAACGCTGATGGCTTTGAACATGGATCCAGAGTGTCCTTTCTAAAGTCGAACCAAATGCGGTCATCGTAATGGACAATGCGATTTACCATTCAAGACGCCAAGAACGATTGCCGGTCACAAGATGGCGAAAACAAGCTATACAAGAATGGCTTTCTGCAAAAGGAATTGCATTTGAAAATAATGAGGTCAAAGCGGAATTACTTGCAAAAGTAAAAAAATGTAAAATACTTATACCAGTCATACGTCAATGACGAAATGGGAAAACAGCCTGGTATTGAAGTCCTACGTTTGCCGCCACATCACTGCGAGCTCAATCCAATTGAGCTCGTGTGGGCAGATGTGAAGGGCTACGTTGCTCGAAATAACACCACTTTTAAAATGACAGATGTCAAAGAGCTGTTAGAAGAAAGCCTTAGCAAAATTGACGTCACAAAATGGAAAAACTGTGTCGGACATGTAATAAAAGAGGAAACTAAATTAAATGGTCTGAAGGACGCTTTAGATAAAACTGTAGACAGTTTTATAATCAATGTAACGGACTCCTCCACGTGTTCATCATCATAAAACGATAGTGAAGCGGAAGCGAATGTACCTCAAGAATAAATGTTTTTCTCTGGACACATTAAAAAAATAACACAAGTATACAAATTCGGATCAACTTTTGAAACTGAGCAGATGAGAACGATTTCTTATGTTATTTGATGGCCTGAACTCAAATCTTCAATCCGTGTGTCAAAATTGGATCTAATTTTCGAATGCGAGCTTTTAGTTGCTCAGGTCCAAACCGTGTATACGTGTGGAATTAAACATCTTTTAGGTATCAGCAAACAATTTTATTATGAATAACATTCATAATTATAATTAATAAAAAAATATATATAATTTATTTATTCCATACATTCATTCGACTGATAATTTTTGAACCTCACCAAAAAAGGTTGGTGGTCTCTGTGGTAGGCACAAAAGTCAATGACCGTGTTTCGCCTGCCCTAGAAACAGACTTTAGTTGAGCTAACATTTTGCACGCGTAAATCGGGTGACAACGCAATATTTTTATGACATGGAGCTGATCTGATCATGGATCCGGAAGGTGGCCATTGGAACTCTGCAACAACCCTATCGAGTTTGGTCTGCTTTGATTAGTATTGACAAGAACTTTGGTCCAAGATTAGTTTTCATATTTTATGACCGCTTCTAGTGCGAGATTGATAAGAAGTGACATCGTACTTGCTCTAAGGCTTCGCTCCGGACACATTCCTCTGAAAAAATTTGGATATTTAATGGGGAAAGTAGGATCCCCAAATTGCGATGAGTGTGGGACGTCTAAGGTCATCGTCCATGTGCTGACGGAGTGTGTCCGGAACGAGGCCTTTAGGATGCAGTTATTCAAAACAACTATCTTGGGTGTGGGTGGATGTAACAGCATCCTGGCTTTCCCAACCTCCGTAGAAGCCAGAATGCTGTATAAATTAGCAAAAAATTACATTAGGAATAGGTAGGTAGATTTTTTATCATTGGTAATGACATGTATTTATTTTGTTTGTCTAATTTTTGTCCTATAGAGCAACATTGTCAAGTAATGTATCTAATGTACAAAGCTCTTCAAATAAAGATAAAAAAAACAAATATGAAAACTAATCCAGGACCAAATTACTTGTCAAGACGAATCAAACAGGACCAAACTCAATAGGGTTGCGTAATTTTATTAAAGATTTCCCATGGCCAGCTTCCGGATCCATCCTCAGATGCTGCTTTTCAATATACTTTATTACACGGTAAATAATAAGTAAATATACGCTAACATTTAAGCGCAAAGGCGAGCTTATCTCTAAAAAGATTTTTTTTCCAGCGAACCTAGGCAGGATAGGACAGTCTATTGCTAGTAAAGGCAGTCTGGTGCATAATAAATCAAGTGACTTACTAACATATAAAATATAAAAAGAGTAATATAATACATTATAATACTTAAATATATCAACGTATCATATGTATATATATGAACAAAATACTTTCATACTTCAACTTAATACGGAAGAGAAAGGAGATGCAGCCTCAATCTTTTCTTGAAAATGAAAATGGATGTAAGTATCCCTAATAGCGCAGGGAAGTACGTTCCACAGTCGGATTGCCCTTAACCTGAATGAGTGTTAGTAAGCTACAGTGTTGTGCTGAGGAGTTGAAAGAAAAGACACCGTGTGGGATCTGCGATTACTATCCTTGGAGAAAAGGAACTCGAAACGTTCACGAAGATAGGTGGAGTAGCGCGGATTCATCAAGATATTAAAAAGTTAGGAGAGAATGTGCATATCACGGCGAAGACGAATCGAAAGCCACCCTAGCTGCTTGCCATACTGGGAGTCATGGTCATACTTGCGCAGCCCGAAGATAAACCGAATCCCGAGATTCTGAAGTCGTTCAAGTTTATTCAGTTGTTCATTTCTTTTTGCTTGATAGGTGGCTAGCCCATAGACGCTGCTCTGAAATTATCAACCTAACGAGTCGATATCTATAAAATATCGGAAAACATTAAATAAACTTTTAGAGATAAGCTCGCCTTTGTACATATGTTTTCTCTTAATGTATTTTTTTAAATTACTTTGTACGATAAATAATTATGATTGAAACACCGCATCAAAAATACTGATTTGCACATAAAATATGAGGGCGAAGTGGTGTTCGCGAAGCTCCCTTTATCCTTCGTGTTAGGTTGACATGTAACAACATAAAAAAATTGTACATAAAACTTTTAAAACATAAAAAGAGTTTTTGTTGAACATGTTTGCTGTGCAAATAGGAATTATTTAAAATGCGATTATACCTATATACTACCCTAAAATATCTACAGAACCAGGTTAGTTATTTTACGTACCCCTAATACACCTGGGTAACATTTTTATATCCCCCCTAATTTTGGCGAATGATTCATTATGAACAACTTTGTACATAGGTCACACAAAAAGTTTTCGGAACTGGCCACTTACATAAACAATATTTAAAAATTAATAACACAATTACTCTTTGAATGTGGAACGCAGTTTGTTTCATCTGACTGTCAATTGTTTTTACATTGTGGCGCTTTTTAAAAAATTGCGTATCTACGCTGATATGGATTTAACTCGGGAAAATTTCGTAGTATTATTTTCTACGAAATTAAGTGTAATGGTTTGACAGCTCAGCCGAGCCTCGCGATGAAGCAACATGCAAGATGACTATTTATAGCTAATTTGTAGAATTTAAGCGCGGTCGTGTCAATCTAAGAGACGAATCTCGCGATGGTCCCCCGTCCACCGCTGTGAACAACAAAAACATCGACGCTGTACGCCATATGATCGAAACAGACAGGCATGTGACCTACCACTTTATTAAACTGTGCCTACCATGAGATGCGATCATCCTTAGTCATAGGTAGGTATGAGTGAAATACAATCAATCCTACGCAAACATTTGGTAGTGAGAAAGCTGTCCGTCCTCGCGGTGCATCCCACACAATTTGACTGAGGCTCTAAAAACGGACCGCGTCACTTGGTGCATTCCATGCTTACAAAGGGGCGCAAATTTGGTGTGGGACATAGTGACAGGTGAAGAATCATGGATTTCTTGCTACGATCCCAAAACAAAACAGCAAACGAGAAGAGGCTGTCGAAGAGTATAAAAAAGAAGTTTACGAGGTTAGCGGAGGAGTGGCACAAATGTTTTCAAAATTGGTTTACTAGTATGAAAAAGTGCATTGACGCAAAGGGAGAATATTTTGAGAAACAATAAATTCATTTATGACCTTTAATAGTATTTTTTTCTCATTCATTCCGGAAACTTTTAGTGCGTCCCACGTATATGCCTTCTATTTTAGCAAGTAGAGTTATCTTATGGTGTGTATTATATTTGTTTATATGTCACCGTAAGATAGTCAAAACTGTTGGTTGATAAACTAACGCGTTAATTGATCAACTATCGACAGATGTTAAACCAGACCGACAGGGTTTAGAATTTACATTTCTTTTGGTCTTACATGTCAACCTAACATGAAGAATATTCGGGAGCTTCGCTGCGCTTGCCCCCTCTAGTCTTCACCTAAGCTACCGCAGTGTTTGCCCTGGTATTTCGATTGCAATTTAAGTTTAAACCAGTTTACTATTTAACGGTTTTTACCGTTAGTTTATCAACTCACGCGTCATGTAGTAATCAGTACGCTACAGTTTACTATCTGTCGATAGTTGACCAACTAACGAGGAAAAAAACGTTAGTTTATCAACTAACGGTTTTGACAATCTAACGGTGACATATACATATGTCTTATCGTACAGGACCCCCGCCCAACCATCACCTTAACTATCATTTCTGGAAGAAATCTCTGGTTAGAGATAAACTCGTCTTTTACATGTTTCTTTTACTTTGACTTTGACAAATTACAATTTCATCTTTCCTCTAATTAGAAAACGAATAAAAATACTTGCATGAATCTATTGTTTAGTTAGTAAGACATAGTATAGTATTTTAAGAAAGGCTGTTTTTTTTTCAGAATTCCAGCTTTGCCAATATGGGTACAGTGGACCGAATGATAACAATGTATGAATCTTTGAGTGAACCAATCAAACGCATCAGACAGGTATAGTTCAACAGATAACTATATAAAGTTATATTTCTAAAATACTACGACACAATAAATAAACCATTTAATATTCTAAAAGGTTTGAATCATCGAACCGATTTTAATAAAACATAGCCGAGAACTAAGATTGTTGTGAAATCTACTAACGATCACAGAAAACCGCATTAAAATGTGTCTAACCATTTGAGAGCCAGGGTGCCAAAGACAGACAGACTATTCGAACTTGTAAAACACCCTTCTTTGGTCGACGGCGGTTAAAATTATAATTCATAAACACTGAGTTACAGGAACGATCTTTAAATTTTAAAGCACCGATAAACGCTTGGGCGTATTGTCAAGGCGTTTGAACTGTTATGAACAATATTATGTGCTCAGAAATAAGAGCCATGTTTGTCATAAGAAACGCTTAGGCCGATCGTGCCTCTCTATCGCATGTTCCGCGCTCTCGCTTGCACGCTCGGCTCAGGCGGAACGTGACACTTTTTCGTGTGTGCGTTATCACGTCAAAAATAATAATATGGAACCGACACGCCATTAGCGCCTTGCGGGCTTTAAATTTTAAAGTGCGTTACTGTTGTTGCTGCGTTGCGTTGCGTTGGGCTGTTCTTATATGACAGTTTATCACAGACGTTTCGGATAATTTAATCACAAGTTTAAGTCAAGGTTTTTTACCCACTGGGTTACGTCATTGGATAGGGCTGTGTTGCCACTCTATTTTCTTGGGGGCAGTTCCTAAAATAAAAATGTTATATCGCTGCAAGGAGGTCGTATTTAGGGAGGGACTATTTTAACTTTACCGCTCTACACTTCTCGCCTTTATTGTTCATAAATTAATTGACTGTTTTCCGATTTTACCCTTAATATATTCTTCATGATACACCACTGTGCCAAGTTTCAAGTCTCCAGGACTTCTTGATCACTTTCAGCTGCTAAAACCGAGAAATAACGAGCGTTGAATTTAAAGTAATCGTTCTGTACCAACGTTTATTATTTATTAAATGGGAATAAAAATGTAATTACCCATGCCCAGGAGTCAGACCTCCCTGCTATGTCCGGGTTCCTAATACACATTGAGCGGGCATCAGCTTGTGTAGTATGCAGACTACAAACAGCATCGACTTGACTTTGCCACCGGACCAATGGGCTGTCGGTCTCCCTGTCCGTCTGATCTGAGAACATAATTAAGTGTTAGTTATTTGATTTAGTAATTAAGTGTTCTTCGCTTTCATTCAAGGCTGAGGAGGCTGGTGACTCCAGCATCCAGCGTCTGTACCGCGGGGCTGTGATCTTCATCACGGGCGGAACTGGTTTCCTGGGAAAACAGCTGCTAGAGAAGTTATTGAGGTAAGCTCAACTTACATGCTCTCTTAGTTAAAATCAAGAAGGAGACACGTATTGTCAAATATCCTTCTTAAAAGCTCTATATACCTTTTAAAGGACACACTTTCCAAATTCCGAAAAAAAAAGTGTTGTGAAGATATCCTTTTTCTTCAATCTGTATTCGTTTATATTTCACCTAAAACTTTCGATTTCTTGGGATCTCAAAAGAATATTGATTTGATGGTTCTTGCGTCAAAAAATCGATATTCAATAGTAGTTTATGTGACTGATACATAATGGAGGGCATTAAAACTCTGGTTTATCTACACATATATCATAAGCTCTTATACATATATATCGGTTTTTGGACGCAGTAAGGAGGGTTTATGATACGTGTGCAGATAAAATATCTTAAAACCGACTCCATAATGAATGAAATGAAAGGTTTTTGAAAAACACAATTTTCGCACTGTTCTTCACATTGACATTCACATTCACATTGTTCTTGCACATTGCAACATGGCTGCCGCTGCGGCAGCGGCAGCCATGTTGCAATGTGAGCTTTCGTTTTAATATATTTGTGTCCAAAATGTCAACTACCACGAACCGAGTTGCAAAGTGTTCCGACACAAGGGCCTAGAAGCCATCTACATGATACCACTTACAATAACGGCTCGGTTCACCCCTTCTGCTCACTAGTCAGATTCTGTAGACTTTGAATGGCATTGCGATTGTGTTTGTGACTGCAACATCTGTGGCTTAAGTAGTATGTTAAGTTATTAACTCTGTGAAACTGATAGGAATCGAAGAAAATAGGTACCTAGGTAATATATGCATGTATCAAACAAGTACAGTTGTCGATTTCAAGAGGATAGAATTTGCGGTACAGAATCACCTAACAAACGAGCAATTACAGTTTGGCATGTGGCATGTGACGACTTCTGTGGCGTAGTCACAACACAAGCGAGATGTTTCAGGTTCAAATCCTAACCGGAGAGGAAGAAATAGGAATCCCGGGCTCTTTGTATCACTGCGTTGAGGCGTCGCATCGCAATTATCTGCGACACATTGAATTTAGGGTATACGACCTAAGGTCGATGCGTGGCAGATTTTGCTGGTCCCTATATATTTATATTAGTGTGTACATGAAGTTAAAGTTTTCCATTTCTATTTTCAGAGCATGCCCTGACATTCAGAAAGTGTACCTCTTGTGCAGAGTTAAGAAAGGCAAGACAGTCGCTGGCAGACTAGCGGAGCAGTTCAAAGACCCCGTGAGTCAAAAATAAATACACTTAAGACTATGTGTAAAAGTGGACACTTGCGTTCACTCTGCTAACCCAGAGCTATAATAATAACCCGGTAGTTCTATTCACAGCCTCGCAAAATGGGGTATTGAATAACTGGCCAAATGTAGACACGTATATATATACGTAGTACGTGGGACACTCAGAAGATTTTGCGGAAAAAAATATATTCTACAGGTTATATTTTTCCTAATACATATTTTCAAAGAACTCTCCACCAGTATCTACTTAGACAAAGTTTCATGCGTCTCAACTAATTTTCGAGGCAGTTTTTCTAGAAATTTTTGGAGCATAAGATACTAAATCTAAAAATACTAGTTACAATTCCACAATCAATACATTACAAACAAAAAGAAGTCACACGGTGCCATATCAGGACTGTAAGGTGGATGATTAAAAAGTTTAACTGGCGCAGTATATTTCGCGCCACACGTTATGAGCGGTGGCCTTGAATGCGCAGTAGTCACTTTTCAATACCTGTATATATGCGCATTAATTCCAGCCAATTTCGCCCAGCGCTCTTAATTCTTAGCGCGAGGTATATCTAAGAAGTCCCTCGTCTTGATCGCGGAGTGTGTGGGCGCGTTGTCGTGGTGGCGCAAAAGGACTCGGAGCCCCGTGTTCGGTCGCTCAATTTTCGCAGCCGCAAGGCTTCTGGCAAGCATTTGATTGTGAACCAATCCGCAGCAACGCTACTTTGATCACGTAAAGGAATGGTCACTCAATACCCCGTAAGGAGAAAAAACTGGCGATCAAAATTACCAGTGCTTCTGGATTGCTTTACTTTCGTAGGCGTTTGTTCGTTTTAAAACAGCCATCTGGCGCTTTGTTTCTGGATTGTATTAGTAAATTCGGGATTCGTCACCTGTTATGATGTCGTTTACACGGCGAGATGAACCTGCTTTGAATTAATCAATCATATCGTGGCATAAATCCACGCGCGCCTACTTTTGAGCGTCGGTGAGATCGTGAGATACCCAGCGCAAAACAATACTTCTCATGCAAAGGTGGGTGTCTAAAATGTCATGCAGGCTTCCCGACCCAACCTGTAGATTGTGCTGAAACTCCTCGTATATGATTCGCCTATTTATGAATTTTTTTACTGCCGTACATTTTCTTCCGCTTTGACTGCGTAAAGATAAGAATATTTTAGATGAAGACTTATCCATACAAGCTAGTCGAAGTTGATTAACCAGTCGCCTGTGGCGGCCATTTTGTAACTTTCGCCGTGTCGGTGGGTACCGGAGCGGGAATCCCACACATCAGGAATTCTGAGCGCCGATGTTTAGTTTTTGATGAATTTCTCCTATTCTAGTTAGAATTAAGATTAGTTCTAATTAGAATATTACTCTAATTGGAATTCTTTACCCTTTTTCCTTTCCACAACGCCTTTATTTCAGTTTAATTACAGCTAATATGTGTTACATAATATGAAGCTCCCTAAGTTGTACTTATTTCTGTATTATTTTAATAACAAAGCAAGATTTAGGCCTAATGTTTGATTTTATTAATGCGTTATATTGTATAGAACTCTAATAAACACAAACACATATAGTCTTCATACATTTATTTATCAAAATAAAACTTTTTCAAAAGTTACAAAAATAGGGCCTCATAAATGTCAGCCAATATTAGGTATACAATTTAGGACTGTTTCAAAGCACCCTTGGCAATATTGACCAATATTCTTCGGTTTACAGAAACTAAAGCATATGAGCTATCAGTAACCAAAGCCTCAAACTTGTAAGATAAATAAATAACGAGCAGAGAATCTACTAAAATACCACTGTAATATGACACAAAAAATAGTAGGTAAGTAAATCTTAGGTTATGGTTGAAAGGTAGTAGTTATCTTATTAAATATACATTATCTAATAACTACATAGAACAAAGTATTGGATTTATACATAAACCCAAGACCTTTCATACAAATATTTAGAGTACCATGATGATAAACATTGCAAATAATCATCCACTTTTGTGCCATGGAGGTGAAGATAATATGGATGAGCCTTGTGATTTTTCTCGGGACAAAACTTTTATATTATATTTTGTTAAAATAACATAGGTACCTAATATAAAAAGCGTAACGCCTTTTCCCATTCCGGTGGCAGTGGCACAATGGGCCCACAAAGGATATTTAAAATATGTTCAAATTAGATGAAATTAATACGGCTCAACAAAATCTGTCATTAGACATAGTGCCTTACGGGGTCAAATGCAATGTAAGATATTAAATTAAATAACTTTATTAATATTATTAATTTATTTTGAGATAAAAATACAAATTTTACAATTATAAAAACACAATCAATCAGACAACACCGATATTAAATTAAAATGAAATCAATTGGTAGGTATTATACACAGCATACAAAGACATTAACACATTTTATTATGTTTGTTTGTGTAAGTACATTTTTTTGTTTATTTGTTCATCGATTAATGTTATTTTCATTATTTGCCATGTAATATAAAAAAAAACAACTATATGAGCAATTATACATATCAACATACGGGATCGTGGAGGAAAATTGTTGGTTTGTAATTTTACTAGTGATAAAATTAGTGAACAATACAAAACATTAATAAGAAGTGTTCCAAGCGGCATAAAAAAAACACAAAGCTACATTAAAAACTAAAGAAAGTAGCCTTATTGTTTATCTCGCAGTCCCAGTCGCATAATCCAGCAAAGCAGGGCATTGTCGTATTAAAAGAGAGAGAGAGAGAGAGAGAGTATTCTGAATGGTATTTTTTTCGATTTAACATTATACAAAAATCAGCTCTTGTCAAATAGCGAATTTCGACAGGTATTGCTATCGATATGCAGACATACACATTAAGGCTACAAAGAACAAATAAATTGCGATCCAGATGAAGCTTTAAAGGCCTTACATGCGCCAATTGCCTAAGACATAAAATAAAACGAGGCAAAATTCCGTCAAAATACAGAAAAAAATATACCCATATAGGTATGAGAAAATAATGCATCAGAAAGTACTTTACTTTACTTGATACTTTCTTACACAAAAAAAATATAGTGAGCTTATCTCTAACAAGAGATTTCTTCCAGCAAACCTAGGATAGAAAAGATAAAAAAACACAAACAAGGTTTTCACATAACAAATATAAGGAAACAAAAATACAAATTGACGCATGTTTAGGCCTATACTACTACTACTACTCTACCCTGTATGATACATTCTCACAATTAAATAACTGTCTCATTCCACTGTAGGTAAAGGCTTATTCTTTGAATTAAGTATGAAAGTCTTCATACCACTGTGGGCAAAGGTCTATCTTCCGCTGGAATAAGAAACAAAGAAAACATAAAGACAAACTAAAAGACAATTAGAGAAACAAAAAAACAACAAATGTATGCCGATACCATTTGGATGTTATTGTTATTGTAAATTGTGAATTTAAATGGAATTGAAAATAGATAGAGCTTTTGAATACTAGCGTGTGTGTGTCGTGTTACTGTATGTAGTGTATGTGTTTTGTGAAGTATTATTGGCGGAGAGAACTAATGTGCGGCCTGAAGCACGTGTAGCCACATACCGGAATCTCACACTTTTCACAGTATGTGATTGACCGTTTGCGGCAGACCACACACACTTTGCGGGTACGGTTTTTCGCGCTGACTATTGGCAAGAGCTTGTAAAGTATCGGGATATGGTAGAGAGTTTCGTTGTGTGGTGTATCAGGTGTTTCGACTATGCGAGCGTGGGTTTCAATCAACTGTGTCACCAGAGTTTTGCGAAAACTCCGGTGAACCATTGGATTGGCGGATGTTTCTTTGTGCAGTATGAATGCGTTGAGTGTGCTAGCATTCAAAAGTCTTCGAAACAGCTTCTTGTACCAGACCCTGTTACGGCGGCGTTCCAGGGGGTACATAGACAGCATTTGGTCTTTCTTGTCTACCCCGCCCATGCACACGTTATAATCGGGGACCATGGACGGCTTCAGTGTTTGGCCGCAATTCACAGAGCAGAGTCCGTGGTAAGTGGAGATAAGAGCGACGCGGTTCTTATCTCTCCATACCAGGATATCTACATCGCCTGATGTGCAGCCCACCACCTGACCAACCACCATTTCATTCTTCTTCAACTGCGCCACATTGGTCGGAACGAACTTGCGGTTGGTCCGAAGCGTCCCCACACAGTCGAAACCCCGGCATTTCAACTCGCGTGCAAGGGCGGGGGAGTTGTAAAAATTGTCCATCCAAATGGTATATCCTTTATGCTCGAGACCAGTCAAAAGTCTGAGTACAAGGGCAGGCACGATTCCAGTTATTGGACTTACTTCATGTTCGTCTGTGACATCGTGGCCAGCATGGACCTCAAAGCGCCACAAGTAGCCGGTCTTTGATTCACAGACTTCGTAAGTTTTTATTCCTACGCCAGCTGCTTTATTCTGGATGAACTGGTTAATATCTAACCAGCCCTTCCACATTGTGAGACTTTCATCGAGCGCAATGTTTTGAGACAATTTATATAATTGTGAGAATTTAGCATTCAGGTGGTCCAAAATGGGACGTACCTTAAAAATCTTAGCTTCGGATCGTGTCATTGTTGCCGGATCGCAATTTACATTGTCCTCGAAGTGGAGACATGTGCTCAGCAGCCGGAAGCGGTCATACCTCATCACTTTTGTGAACCCCGGGGTGCTGAAGATATCGACGCATTTATTCCAATATTCCTCTAGCCGTGATTTTGCCACAACTCCTACCGCCAGAATTATGGCAAAATACACGTAGAGCTCATCTACCGTCGTATCAACCCATTTGGTAATTCTGCTGGAGGGACAGATCGATCCGTCCTCCAGCATCCTCGCTGCCGTCTGCTGAGCATACCGGTTTGTCTCCACTGCAATGTGCTCCATAATCGGGCGATCCCATATGGCAGTAAATGCATCATATGGGGTCGCACATGAAACCTGCGGACCACAGTTATTTTCGGAGAAGGGTTCCCTCCTCAGTTCAGGTGGAATCTGAGTTGTTGGGAATTCTCTCCAGTTAAACTTAAATTTATCTATATTTTCGCTCGGGGTCTGGAACTCGGGCTCAGTTTGCGGCTCGGGACGAGGCAGGGGCTCGGGTTCAGGCAGGGGCTCAGGCATGATCACTGACAGACCGTCAAGGTTCACAGCCTGAGCCAGAGCCAGAGCCCGAGCATCTGGCGCCCCTTCATTGTCATCGTCCTCGAACCGCCGCGTGGCCTTTGGGTCCTTTTGCCTTTCCACATCGTCATCGTCATTGTCGACGTCGGAGTCCTCTTCGCTACCTGATTTGAATGGTTAAAATAGAGTTAGACGTCTGAGGTGTGAGTATTACTCGTATCCGATGGAGATATATATTTTTATTCTTACTCGTCTGAGGTATGGAGGAAAAGGTTTGACGTTGAGTTATGACTTATGATATAGGTATTCAGTAAACGCATGTAAAGGAATATTCTTTTAAAGACTGTATTTTTTTTTCGTAAAAATCCGATTTTTTTATCAGATATATATACAATGAAAAAATTATCTTTTAACATCACATAATTAGTTTATACTGACAAAGTGAACAGGTTAAATGATACATTTATAACATAGCGTCACACCTTTTCCCATACGGAGTGGCAGAAGCAGAATCATGCCCACTTTTAGCTAGTTATTCAGAGCCAACAGTGGCCAACACTCCAATCAGCGAGACAGGAGGCTAGCCTTACTATGTTTTCCATCAAATATGAAGGTTTATAATTTAATGTTTATTTTTTTATCAAGAAAAGCAACACGATATTGTCATAATAAAAAAAAGAAAAGCAATACGATATTGTCATAATAAAAAAAATACAACAATAAGTGTCGAAATCGATATGACTGAGTCAAAAAATCGTCAAATCCCATACATTTTTGTTTAGGTAATAAGTTATTTTTGTGTAGTAAAGCCCTTACAATCTGCTAAATTTATAGCCCAGAGCAAACACAAATATCATGACATATGGACCTCTTCCTAAACGGGGTAGCAGAGGCAAAATTGTGCAAATTTTTAGACAGATTTATCCATTTCTTCATAAAAAAATAAAATAAAAATCCATTGATATATATCCATTGAAACATATATCGTGATATTTATCAGCGAACCCTGATTGAAACATATATCGTAATATATCTGCGAACCCTGGTATTTAGCGAGGTTTATTTCACTTACCGTAACAGAGTAGGTTTTCAATTTCTTTCTCACGAAGAGGACGCACGTTCGCCGACGACGACGATGACGATGGGATACTGTAAAATATAATAATGTTATCATCCTCAAAAAGTATGAAATAATGGAAAAATCTAAAAATAATATACTTACAGGCAACGTTTTGCCCTGGGAGGCGGGCACAGCGGCAAGATACCTTCTTCTATCTGCCTGTAAAAACATAGTAAATTGTATTACGTAAATAAATAAAGAAATACTACAATGCAAGTTATCTCGAAATTAAGTATACTCACTCAGGTCTCTTGAGGCCCCTGCGTGGGGTAGGCGTTGAAGCCCCGCTACTGCCGCCACATTCTAAAAATCTAAAAAAAAAAACATTTTAATTATGGTTTATTAGGTATCAATGGACATAAAATATGGTATGATATGAGGAAGGCCTGTGTCAAATTTTAATTAAGTCAATTAAATCAATACGTTAAAGACACAAAGTACTCATTTCAATACTTACACAGAAGGTGACGGAGGTGCTGAGCACGGGGACATGTTTAAAAGCCTGTCTCCCTCCTCATGGGTGACCTCGATTGGCAGCTCTTCAAACAAGGAAGACCAGAGTAGTAGAGATCTAAAAACAAATAAAAATTGATATTTTAACCTTATGCCTTGGAAGTAGAGTCCAAAACCTAAGAAAATCAATATGGGGTGGTAGAGCTAACAATATTTTGAAAATATTTACCCTGGTGACTGCCTGGCATCGGGAGGCAACTCTCTGGTCTTCCTTGTATGAAGGCTGCGCTCCAGCGACTGCACTTGAACCGGCAAGTCGGTAATATTTCTCATTGATCTGAAATACATGATCCTACATTAGTTTTATTTCATTTGAAAACATGCAATTATTAGTAAAGTTAGTTGTTAGTAAAAGCTGTTATTTACAAAGAAGATGCAGATGGCCTCTCCACGGCCCCACCGCGAGTGCGGACTCCGCCCCGCGCTCGTGCGCCGCCGCCACGCGTGCGCCCGCCGCTGCCACGCGATCGTACAGCGGCTCCACGATTGCCCACGCCGCCACCACGAACGCCCAAACCATCAGCACCACTCTCATCCTCCGCGTTCACACGCCCTCGGCCTCTTCCAGTTCTTGCAGCACTTACAGAAAGAAAGAAAAAGCATGCAAAAAATGCCAACCAAATAGTGCAAACCATAATATATAAAAACACACAACACATAAACAAGCTCGAGCAGTGTATGCAGCATCAACATTTATTTTTTATGAAATCAGTGAAGGGTGCATTGCGTTAATTAATACAAACATATTTTGTGAAATTAACTCTTTCCCGTGTTTCATTTTCATATTCTTTATTGCACAGAAACATTAAAAATACAATCACATATTCGAGTGTTTCTTTGACATAATTGTTTATTTGAAAATTATTTTTTCTTTATTTCCTGAAATAATTTAAATCTAGGGCTGATTTGGTAAAATAATTTCGGCAAAATTATTGACTTGAAAGAAAAGTTTATATGACTAGAACTTATTTTATTTATTGATCTTTAAAAATCCACTGTTATTTATTATTTATTTACGACCCATAATAAAGTCCCATCAACAAAAGAACAAATATACGAAATAACAAAAATGTTTCGTTTTTGTCCGGCTATCGTCATGCACACACTGTTGTTAAAATATGCAAAAAATCACCCGTGTTAATTAAAAAACATCAAACCAATCAAGCTCAAAACAAAATAAAAGTAAAAAGGTAAGATTATATCAAAACACGGAAAAGCTTGTCGACATATCCACACCATTGTGTCGGCCATGACCAACCGCAATTGCCCGATGTGTGAAATTCCGTCTGCGGTACTGGGACTCCCCCGCATTTGTTTTGATGAAATTTCGCATATTTCTGAATGAATACATGTTTTGAATAGTAACCAATAGGAAATAAACAATATGTAGAGTCCTAGGATGATAAGCACGTTCGGTTTCTCTAATGAAATTTGTCTATTCAGATGAAAACCAAAATCATGTTCCGTTGAGAAGAGCGAGGTGAAGTTGTTTTGGACAGTTTTTTACTCACAATGGTATAGATAATCGACATTAGTATTAGTTAAAATTAAACTTTACTTACCGTTGCATATTGGATAATCAGCAGCAGGCACTCCACTTAGCACAAATAATTAAAATATCTATGTGAACACTGAGAGACACAAACGCGAAGTAGCGGTTGGGATGGCGTCTTTGAGTGAGTTTTATTGTGCAAACAGTGACCACAGAGTATAAAACCATTCATTAATTAGATAGCCTGTTCTTTCTTGTGCAATTTTAATAGGTTAGAAAGAGATCGGACTAACATGAATGCTGCAACGGAAGCAAAATAAAATCCTTTACAGCAGTACCGGAGACGGTCGCGCCACACACAGGCGCCAGAATGACAGTACCGGAGCGGGAATTTTCACACACAAGGGGTTATACGATACATGCGGTTTCAATTTGAAGTCGTAAAAAATCATCGCACAAAAAAGTTCGCGTGGCAAATCCATTTTTTTATCCCATGTGATAGGTTCATCATGCCGGTAAAATTTGTTGGAGGGAAATTTAAAGTTGGAACCAAAGTTAAAAAACCAAGTTTTCGAAATAAACTACATAGTCAGGTCATAAGTTCTGTCACATGTGCAATATGAAATAATTTAGATATGTTTATTATTCATGTAAACATTTATATAGCAAAATGAACTTAATAAAACATAGATTCTTATGGTAATAAAGTTTATTCAAAATGACCCCCGCGATTTTGAATACAGGCCTTTATTCTGCGCGGCCAGTCGTCTATCGCAGCACGAACGAGGTCCATGTCAATATCGGCGGCTGCCTTAATCAAGGATGCCTTGAGTGACTCCAAATCAGGATGAGGCTTTGAGCAGGCCTTTTCCTCCAAGTGTTGCCATATCTTGTAATGTAACGGACTCAAATCTGGACTGGAGGAGGGCCAGTCTTCGTACCGGATGAAGTCGATTTCACGCGCCGCCAGCCAGTCTTGTGTGCTTTTCGCTCTATGAGCTGGCGCAGAATCTTGTTGGAATAACCAGTGCCTGTTATTAAACATGGTATGAGAAACAGGTTCCACAAGGTTCTTGAGGACTGTATTTTGATACACAACTGCATTCGTTTTTACGCCTTTCTCACAAAAATGTACCTCAGTTAAGCCCCAATAAGAGGCTCCCAACCAAACCATGAGCGAGGATGGAAAATGACCTCGTTGGACACGCGGAATACGGTTGCTCGCTTCTTCACTGCTGTGTGCGTACACCTTATCATTTTGTTTGTTGTAGCTCTCTTCCACGGTGAAAACTTTTCATCCGAAAAAAGAATTTCCCGATGCTTTTTTCCCGCGTACCGCTTCAACAAAGCGCGGCATCTCTTCAGTCTCAGGTCCATTAAACGAGCGTCTAAACGATGTCCTGTTTTTCTTCGATATGCCCTAAGCCCTAAGTCTTCATTTAACACCCTTTTCACCGTGGTCCTGCTTAACCCCTCTGAAGGGCCAACAGTTTCTGCTTACGTATGGGATTTCTTTGAATTCGCGCCTTCACAGCTTTTATCACTGCTGGAGTCCTAACAGAGCGAGGGCGACCACTTCTTGACCTGTCATCTACACTAGAGTCTTCATTGTATCGTTTTATGGTACGATAAACGAATCTTTTGGTTATATTCAAATTTTTCATTAAGACGAAAATCTGAATTGGCGCGTAACCGCAACGATGCAACGCAATAACTGCGACACGGTCTTCTTTAAGTGTCCACTCCATATTTAAAAATGAGGAAAATTTTAAAAAGTACACATTTTTATTTTCATGAAAAATTCGAAATTCGAATTCAATAAACTTTTTTGTGGCCAGCGTTCTAAATTCAAAAGTTTTTATTGTGTGACAGAACTTATGACCTGACTGTGTATAAGTTCTCTTATCTACAAACCTTTTTTCGCAAAACTTTCTGAGTGACCTGGTAGTAGTCGTTCCGCTGCCACCCACCACTGACAGTCAAAAGCGTAAAGCTATGATTGATTTGTTTTGTTTTTGTAACTTGTTGCTTTATGAAAGGCCACTTTCTATACAGAGGGTAATAGTGGTTTATGTGACTGCTACATAATAGAGGGCATTAAAACTTGAGAGTGGGTATAACCCCACTATATCACGCGAGAGTTTTAATGCCTAATTATGTACAGTTACATACACTAGTTTATCTACACACATATCATAAGCTCTCTTTGATGTGTACAGGAACCGCATGTTCGACCGGCATGGTGGCATTGATAAATTGCTCAGCACTTGTTTAGCTTGTTCAGTAGTACCAACTTCACAGACAAACTAGGGGCGGCACGCAGGCGGGCGACGGCGTTCGAAAATTTGAATGTCATAATTTGTCGAAAATGTATACAATATGGTCATAATTGTATCAATATTAAGATAAGAAATGAGTTTTTATCAAGTAGTTACACATTATGCTGGCCGTAACGTGTAGTTTTCGGACACATTAAAGAGGGTTTATGATACGTCATATTTATATTATATAGTCATATTTTAAGTCATTACCGACGTCCCATTCTGAACAACGTTTACTATAAAATCGACTCGATTTGAGCAACTTTATTTATGACATGTCCATAAATTTTGGGCCGAGCTGCCGGCTTAATTGTATGTATGTTCATTTTGTTTGTAAACAGGTATATAGTGAACTAAGATCCCGGTACCCAAACTTCGAGGATAAAGTGGTCGGTATACAGGGTGATATCGAAGAGCTACGTCTGGGCATTGCCAAGGAGATATGGAATAAGATCTCTGAAGAGGTAACTATGATAAGAAGCCTATTTTGGCTTTGAACTTTTACGGGTGAGAGATTTTGTTGAAATTAAAATAATAATTAAATGTATACAAGGTGGCATTTAATCAGCTGACCATATTTTGAGAAATCATCATCATTATGAACAACTTTCTCCAAGAAACATATGGTCGCAAAGGGAAAAAAATATTTGTCCCTCAGTACATTGACCCGATATCAACTGATTACAAGTTACTATGGGGGACCCAAAATTTTATTTCGTTTGCGACCATATGTTTCGGAAAGTTGTTCATAACGAACGGTTCTACCATTCCCTAAAATATGGTCAGCTCATTAAATGTCACCTTGTATAAAGTTACATACTGTGTGGGCCCTTACTAAAATTCAAGTGAGATCGATCGAAGAAGCGACCTTGGCTTGTGTGACCTTGCCGGGGCTTGTGTGGCTTGTTTGTGGCTTAATTGGCTAAATATTTTATTTTACACTACACACGCACACTACACTAGCAAACACACCCTCTCTCTCTCACACACACACACACATCCTCACACACACTCTCATACCCAAGAAAATACCACAGCACAAGTCTTAGGCTATATAATCAATTGTTACCCTTTTACCTACAGATGTAATCAATTAATTTATAAATTTAATTTATAATTTTGATAAATGTCATATAAAAATGTATCACCTAATAGTAGTTTATGTGACTGCTACATAATGGAGAGCATTTATACTCGAGAGTGGGCTTATGAAACGAGCCGAAGGCGAGTTTCATAATAATATCACTCGAGAGTTTTAATGCCTAATTATGTACAGTTACATACACTAGTTTATCTACACACATATCATAATAAGCTCTCTTTGATGTGTTCAGGAATCGCATGTTTGACCGGCATTGTGGCTCTGCAGTTGTTTAGCTTGTTCTGTAGTACCATCTTCACGCAGGCGGGCATCGGCGTTCGAAATTTGAATGTCAGTACCAACTTCACAGACAAACTAGGGGCGGCATGCAGGCGGGCGTCGGCGTTCGAAATTTGAATGTCATTATATGTAGAAAAATTACACATTATGGTCATAACGTGTAATTTTTCAGATAATAAATTAGTTTTTACCAAGTAGTTGAACATTATGCTGATCGTAACGTGCGGTTTTTGTACGCAGTAAAGAGGGTTTATGATACGTGTGTAGATAAATAAATATAATGTCAATAAATAAGAGCATAAAACACAGCCGAAGAGAGACGCTGTAACCTTACTAAACAAGTTTTATTTAGTGTAGGGGACAGAACAGAGCTTCCCTGAGGTACGCAAAACGAACAACACTGTGATAATTAAATGCCATAATTATTGTACCTATCTAATCTATGTAATTTTTCAGCATTAATATTAGTAGTTTATGTGACTGCTACATAATGGGGGACATTAACACTCGAGAGTGGGTTTATGAAACGAGCCGAAGGCGATTTTCATAATAATATCACTCGAGAGTTTTAATGCCTAATTATGTACAGTTACGTACACTAGTTTATCTACACACATATTATAAGCTCTCTTTAATGTGTTCAGGAATCGCATGTTCGACCGGCATGGTGGCATTGATAATTCCTTTGCACTTGTTTAGCTTGTTCAGTAGTACCATATTCACAAACAAAGTAGGGGCGGCACGCAGGCGGGCGTCGACGTTCAAAATTTGAATGTCATAATATGTAGAAAAATTACAAATTATGGTCATAATCTGTAATTTTTCAGATAAGAAATGAGTTTTTGCCAAGTAGTTTAACATTATGCTGATCGTAACGTGCGGTTTTTGTACGCAGTAAAGAGGGTTTATGATACGTGTGTAGATAAATAAATTTTTGTTTTGTTGTGTTACATTAACATAATCTTCTCTTATCTTCTCTAGATAGACTTCGTGTACCACGCAGCCGCTACGGTCCGTTTCAACGAGCCGTTGAAGAAGTCCATCATATCGAACGTCAGAGGGACTCGGGAGATGGTCCTACTAGCTAGAGAGGTAAATCATAGTTATGATATCCTCAAACAGTATAAAAACACTAGGTTGGTAATACCTACATTTAAATCTACTATTCTAAAGACAAATGCAATATAGATAGATAGAGACTCAACTCACTCAGTTCTAAGTCTTAATTAAGATAAGAGATTTTTATTTAATTTTATTGTACATTTTTATGTATATGTCACCGGAAAATAATACAATCCGCAAGTTTAAAAATTTCCTAATTTTTTTTCCGCAAGTTTATAAATATACTAACCTAACCTAACCTAACCTAACATAACCTAACCTAACCTAGCATAATACACAGTCAGGTCATAAGTTCTGTCACACAATAAAAACCTTTGAATTTAGAACGCTGGCCACAAAAAAGTTTATTGAATTCGAATTTCGAATTTTTCATGAAAATAAAAATGTGTACTTTTTAGAATTTTCCTCATTTTTAAATATGGAGTGGATACTTAAAGAAGACCGTGTCACAATTATTATTGCGTTGCATCGTTGCGGTTACGCGCCAATTCAGATTTTCGACTTACTGAAAAATTTGAATATAACCAAAAGATTCGTTTATCGTACCATAAAACGATACAATGAAGACTCTAGTGTAGATGACAGGTCAAGAAGTGGTCGCCCTCGCTCTGTTAGGACTACAGCAGTGATAAAAGCTGTGAAGGCGCGAATTCAAAGAAATCCCATACGTAAGCAGAAACTGTTGGCCCTTCAGATGGGGTTAAGCAGGACCACGGTGAAAAGGGTGTTAAATGAAGACTTAGGGCTTAGGGCATATCGAAGAAAAACAGGACATCGTTTGGACGCTCGTTTAATGGACCTGAGTCTGAAGAGATGCCGCGCTTTGTTGGAGCGGTACGCGGGAAAAAAGCATCGGGAAATTCTTTTTTCAGATGAAAAAATTTTCACCGTGGAAGAGAGCTACAACAAACAAAATGATAAGGTGTACGCACACAGCAGTGAAGAAGCGAGCAACCGTATTCCGCGTGTCCAACGAGGTCATTTTCCATCCTCGCTCATGGTTTGGTTGGGAGTCTCTTATTGTGGCTTAACTGAGGTACATTTTTGTGAGAAAGGCGTAAAAACGAATGCAGTTGTGTATCAAAATACAGTCCTCAAGAACCTTGTGGAACCTGTTTCTCATACCATGTTTAATAACAGGCACTGGGTATTCCAACAAGATTCTGCGCCAGCTCATAGAGCGAAAAGCACACAAGACTGGCTGGCGGCGCGTGAAATCGACTTCATCCGGCACGAAGACTGGCCCTCCTCCAGTCCAGATTTGAGTCCGATTTGTCGCGAAAGTCACCGTCGGGCTTTCTGGATTCTGGAGCGTGGGGAGTCAGGGTCAGATCAACGGATTTTTTTTTTTTTTTTACTGTTTACATATACTTAGCAAACGTCAATTTTGCCTCTTCTCTACATTGGATCACCGTGGGAGAAGCAGGGCGTAGAAACTCCCACAGATTAACTTTTAGATCTCTTTTAAAAATAGGTTGTGCTATTACAAATATGAAAAAATTAATTATTATGATTAATAAGCAGGAATAAATAATTACAAAATTATTATCAGCAAGGCCTGTGTTGAGCTAGATTAACCCCATACAGTCCTGTCATTTAAGTAATCTTGAACATTGTAATATCCCTTTTTTGACAAAGTCGCTTTAACATGCTTTTTAAATTGCTCAAATGGCAATTTCAAAATCTCCAGAGGTATCTTATTATAGTAGAGAATACACTGACCCTTGAAAGAATTGCTAACCTTCGCGAGTCTAAATCGGGGCGCACACAGTCTGTGTTCTTATTTCTTAGGTTAACATTACAGCTTTCGCTAAGTTTGGAAAATGTTGTAAGGTTCTTGCTGAATAATCACCTCAGTCCACTCCTGACGTCTAGTCATCGGGGGGCCCTCATCACCTCATGGGCAGTGGTCTTCTCACTGGATGAGGTATTCCATTAGGTGATGGCCGGCTAGGCAACCAGGAGGGTGATACTAATATTTGACAAGCCTCGCACAAGAATATCTCAGGCTTCATTAGTGTAATATTGGGCACATTTTGAGAGAGAATTTTCCTAAATCGTATTGTGCAAACCAGGACACTTTTTCGGTGTGAGAGGCTCGCTGGCATTTCCTTCAACAGTATAGGACAAGCTGGGACACTTTGGAGGAGGAGGGAGAACGCAGTGAGCTTTAGTGAGATTAAGGAATTCTCTCACACCTGAAAATGTGTGAGAGATTCCCTTCACACCTTGTGCTGCTTGTGCAAGGCTTATCAAATAGTAGGATTGTCCCCCAGGTAGCGTGGCAGGCGGCGGTCGGGCGGGCGCGCGTGTTACGGCGTCAGTTCACGGGTGTGCGGGTGGTGTGACGCATACGCAGGCGTGAAAAAGACCTTCGCTTTATCACGAACAGTGAGGGGCACAGCTTTATATCAGAGTGCTAGGGTTGCTGGTCCAGCCTCTTCTCTAAAGCACCAATTTGCACACTCCTGAGCCAACCGTATCCATTGAGATCCTGTCGATTTGAGGATATAGTCTGAGCCCTTCAATTACGTATGCTGACGCCTTTTCCCAGTGAGGGTAAGGCAGAGACTAGGGATCTGCACTTGCTACGATCTTTGCATTCATCGGTCGCTTCCTCAGCATTCATAAGGGACTCTTTCTATCCACTCTGATCTCTACATTCGTTCCAATGAAATGATTAATTCTAACAGCATTTTAAATTTAATTTTGATTTAATCTAATAACATCACATTTAATACAATTGCTATCATTTTTCATTTAGATTTTTCCCATACATTTATCTAATTTAATGATATAATTACCTTTAAAACTATAATTTTAAAACAATCAAAATCGTTTTTTTAATCATCATATTTCAAATTGTTAAATTTATACTAAGTGTTCAGGCTTCTCAGCACCTAATGACCTCGTAGGGGCCCATCAGCTACGAGGTAGCGTAACGATCAGTTGCCAAGAAGCGTGTACGTCGGCGATTCACCGAGCTGAAGTAATTGGAGTCGATCTAACCTGGTCTGTGCTTCGGTCCCGTCAACCTCCTGTCTCTCTGCAAGGCCCGGGTGCACCCTAGGCTCTTCTTGGTAGACAGGTTCTTCAGCCAACCTCCTATGACTGGCGGGCCAGCTTCAATGAGCACAGTGTTCCAACACAGGTTATGTTACGTGGTAACAACCAATCGGCCACGTAAATGCGAACTTTATCTGGTTCGGGGAACCACAACACACTCAGCTATATAGACAATCCTGAGGGAAACCCGAATACATTCCAGATGGCTTGCGATTTAATTTCAATACCCTAACCAAAACGCGTTTACATTGCGAGGGCTTTCGTCTGTCAGTTGTCAAAAAACTGCCAGGTTGGCAGCTAACGTCAAATTCAAAATGGCCGTACAGAAACCATCGATCGAATATCGATTTGGAATCGAACAATCACCCGCCCGGACAGGCACCCACCTGTCCCCTAATCTACGGGCAGCCGAGACAACGTTGCTACCGCTCGTTTTAGAACCGAGCCTCCTACTAGAACCTCTGCAGACCGGGGGGTCCCGTCCTTGCCAGGGAACAAGTTAACAATGCGCCCCCTGCGCCAACGTAGTGGCGGTAGGTTAGCATCCTTAACCAGAACGAGGTCACCAACACTAGGGGGGCTAGTTTTGTCAGTCCACTTAAGGCGCTGTTGTAAGATATGCAGATACTCGAGCGACCAACGCTTCCAGAAATTCTGAGTAAACTGCTGCAACATCTGATACCTTGACAACCGATACAATTTCACTCCCTCGAAGGGGTGCTCGGGCAACGCGTTAAGTGGCTGACCTATCAAGAAATGGCCTGGGGTCAGAGCCTCCAGGTCATTTGGATCCGAGCTGAGCGGACACAACGGTCGCGAATTGAGAACGGCCTCGATCTTACAAACAATGTCGCGAGCTCCTCAAAAGTCAGCGCGGTCTGACCTACTATACGCCCCAAGTGCGTCTTAGCTGACTTAACTACGGCCTCAAAAATCCCACCCCAGTGGGGGCAAATCGGTGGGCTGAAGGTCCACTGTATACCCCGACGGGAGAGGGCCGTTCCAATATCCACTTTATTTACATTCAAAAAGTTGACTATCTCTCGTAAGTATCGTTCCGCACCGATGTAGTTAGTGCCGTTATCAGAGCGAGTCAAAGTTGGAAGTCCCCTTCGAGAAACAAACCTATCCAAACAAGCAATGAAAGCCTCTGTCGAGAGATCAGCAACGAGCTCGAGATGTACCGCCTTGGTGGATAAACAAACAAACACACATAGGTACGCCTTGTATTGCCTAGCGGTACGAAATCGTGAACTCTTCACCATAAACGGTCCTGCAAAATCCGTACCAACACCTGAAAACGATCTGACCTCATTCACACGATCAGGGGGCAAGTCCCCCATGAGAGGTTGCATCGTGGCAGCCTTAAGTCGATAACAAGGCATGCACCGAAACACGATGTTCCGTATGACACGGCGGGCAGATAAGATCCAAAACTCCCGCTGGAGCGTGGCCAACAACGCGTTACAGCCGGCATGCGCGTTTTTAATATGACGATCAGTCACCAGCAATTCAACTAACTGTCCCCCCTTGGGGAGCAGAAGTGGGTGACGAGCCGAATACGACAGATTCGCATTGCGCAATCTTCCTCCTACCCGAAGTAACCCGGTCGAATCAACAAAGGGGTTGAGACGCGCGACGGCTCCCTTCAATTTCGAACGTCCACTTCGTATAATCTCCAATTCTGCCCCAAACTTCGAGGACTGTACCAACCGGACCAAATTCAATAGCGACTCGTTTCGCTCTGCCGGAGTCAGAATAGGGTTCAACGTTCGCTGATCGCGAGGAGTACGACAATTTCGAGCGAATCTCCTAATCCAAGTGGACACGTTTATCAACTTGTCAAGTGAGCTATACCGGTCCAGCAGAAACCCGGCGTCAGGGTCCTCAGCCTTCTGGGTAACATGCACGGCCGCTCTGGGGCCATGATCCGAAGATACTACTACATGGCTGTGGGGCCAGTCCGATTCTCTCTTGGCAAGCCAGGGTGGTCCTCACCACAAATGGTGTCTAACGAGTTCAGGAGCCCGACATCCCCTGGATGCACAATCAGACGGGTTCAATTCTCCTGGTACATGTCTCCAGGTCAGTGGGACCTCAGACGACACAATCTGGGAGACACGGTTCGCAACAAAAACCTCTAAGTTATGGACCGAAGCCTTCAGCCAGCACAAAACAATCTGGCTGTCCGTCCACGCGTACACCGTATCCTCCAAAACCACTGACCCACGCAACACTGTTAGAGTGTGATTCAAAAGTTTGGTCAAAAGAGCAGCCCCGGACAGTTCCAGTTTTGGAATCGTCATCCTTGTCCGAATAGGCGCTACCTTGCTTTTTGCCAAAACCAAACGCACGTCGACCTCCCCGGTGGAGGTGACGGTTCGCAAATAAACCGCTGCCGCAAACCCTCGTTCAGAGGCATCACAAAACCCGTGAAGGGTTGCCCTGTAATCCCCAGCAGGGACCAATTTCCTCGGCAGCGATACATTATTTATGTCCGATAGCGAGGTGAACATTCGCGTCCAATCAGTCAACAAATCACCTGAGAGGTGGGTGTCCCAGGTCAACTGAGCCGCCCATAGCCTTTGCATAAAACATTTGAGAGCAAAGGTGACTGGAGAAATCCATCCATTCGGGTCGAACGTTCTCGCAATCGTTGACAGTACTGACCGCTTCGTCCAGGCCTTCGGTGTTTCTAAAACCACCCGATAGGTAAACTCATCATGGACGGGCCGGTACTGAATTCCAAGCACTGACAACATGTTAGGGTTGTCAGAATTCTCAAAAACGTGCGGGTCTTGTTGAAACTCATCTGGGAGACCAGCCATCAACTCAGGGGAGTTGGACATCCACTTGCGTAGTTCATAGCCGCCTCGTTCCAGCAATTGAATGAGCTCGTCACGTCGGTCCAGAGCTTCCTCTACACTGGCTGCCCCTGTGCAGACGTCATCGACGTACAAATCTTGCTCCAGGATAGCGGCGGCTCTAGGATAGCTCACACGGTCACGCGACGCCAACTCCCGCAGGGTACGCATCGCCAAATACGGGCTAGACCGTAACCCATACGTGTTCGTGTTTAACTCATAGACCTTGACTGGCTCGGCCGTGGACTCACGCCACAGTATCAACTGATACCTTCTGTCAGCCGGATGAATTACCGTTTGCCTAAACATCATCCGAATGTCTGCGACAAATACAATCTGGTGCCTCCGAAAGCTCGTGAGAATATCCGAAATATCACGACTCAACTTGGGTCCCGAATGTAGACACTGATTCAGGGACATCCCGTTCGAGGTAGGTGCTGACCCATCAAAAACAACTCGAATATTGCCGGTAGGGGTTCGTAGGACGGCATGGTGTGGAAGGAAACAATGATCCTCAGATCTCCAGTCCACACCCGATACCGACATGTGTCCTAACGACTCATACTCCCTCATGAAATCAACATATTTTTGTTTAAATACGGCGTCCCTTGTCATCCTACGCTCCATCGACATCAATCTCGTCTCAGCCATCTTCCTAGATTCTCCTAGTGGCGGTCGATCGGCCCTGAAAGGCAGTCGAGTTACAAAACGACCAGAACGAAGGCGACCAGTACTATTCTGGTAAAACAACTCGCACTCTTCTTCGTCTGCGTCGACTCGACGAGCGGTGGGAGGTTCCTCTATCTCCCAGAAACGTTGGATAGCGTCTGACAACGCTGAGCCAATAAGTATGCCATCTGACTCGGCAGGCCTAACCATTGGCAATGCCGGACCCATGATCACGTGACCAAACTTAGTTTCCACAGCAATCAACCCGTCCGGCTGAAGAACTCGCTGATCCGACAACAGAAACCTACCCAGAACGTCTGCTCCCAGTAGCAGGTCGACCGGGGCTGGAGTGTCAAATTCGGGATCCGCCAACTTGAGTCCTGATGTCAGGAATCGAACGGCCGGATTCAACTTCACCAAGGGGTGTCTGCCCATGACATGCGTCATTACTAAAGCTTGCACGGATGTTTTTGTCAAAATGTCATAACGTGGAGAGAACGTGATCACCGATTGACCAACTACATTCGTAACCGTAACATTCCCCACGCCCCGTATTGATTTATTATACCTATTTACCTTGAGGCCCAACCATTTTGCTAAATCATTCGATACAATGCAGCCCTGAGCTCCAGAATCTAATAGGGCGCGAACGTATGTTGGGTTGCCCGCCAAATCCCAAACAAGCACAGAGGCGATCGGTAACACCACCGTCTCCGGTTGGGGGGCAACCAATGGTTGGGCCGCAAATTCCTAGCGAGGACCCCCGGGGCCCCACTGTGCCTGTAACCGATCAGGTATGCAGCTATACGCCAGAGGGTCCCATTGTACAAATGGCCCACGCGCCGGTTCCATTCCCAACCTACGATTCCCCGTAAAGGGGGGTGGGCGTGAATTCAACCGTGGCCGCTCCATGAGCGGGGGGGACATCACATGTGACCGACGAGGACGAGGCGACGAGCGGGGCGACAACTGAGGCGGCGTCCGAACCGCACCCGCATAGCTCGAAGGTGTCCCATGCCACCCGCCCGTTACGGCCTGCTCAACACACCCAATGTCCCGCTGGGTCGGATGCTGAGTCGCAACCGAATACTCAGGGCCCCCCATGTAATGGTCCTGAGTGCGGCCCTGCACCCTGGTACTGCCCTGTGCACGTGGGGACGTTGGCCCCTGAGTTGCGCTCCGAGTCGCAAACGAATTATCAGGGCCCCATGCCGTGTCACCCTGGGTACGGCCCTGTGGACGTGGGGACGTTGGCCCCTGAGTTGCGCTGCGAGTCGCAAACGAATTATCAGGGCCCCATGCCGTGTCACCCTGGATACGGCCCTGTGGAGGCTGTTGGCCGGACCGGTTCATGCACAACAGATTGTTGTGGGCCCCACCACAATATCCGCACATTTTTGTGCGCGTGCAGTCCCTAGCCATGTGTGGCCCGAGGCACAGGAAACACCAGCTCCGCTGCTTGGCCATCCGGCGCCGTCCCTGAACCCTAAGTTCCCCGAACTTATTGCAATTGGCCACAGCATGGCCAATCTGCCTACAACATGGGCAGGTCTCACTATGTGGGGTCAATGCACTCACAGTCCCATATGACTGCCGGTTGGTGCGGTCCTTCCTCGTCGGAGGGCCCCTACTCACAGCGCTCCCGGCAGCTCTCTGTGGCTCCGAAGGATGGGTGACCGTCAACCCCAAATTCTCTGCCCGTCGAGCCTCCTCTTCCAAGAATCCGACCAAGTCGGAGAAGGCGGGCAGGTCCTCGGCCGACCTCCCGTGAGACTGTTCGAAACGAGTCTGCACGTCAGCGGGTAGGCGGGAAAGTACAATGTACAACAGTAGGTACGACCATTCACCAACCGGAAGTCCAAAATTCTCTAGAGCCTTGGTGACGGACAACAATGGGTTCAAAACCTCCGTCTGTATGGCCCCGACCTTGTTCACAACCGGGATACTAAACAAACGGTTCAGTTGGGCATCGGCCAACCTCCGTTTGTTATGGTAACGTCTGACCAACAATTGCCTGGCCGTTTCATAGTTACCCTCCGTAACTGTCAAATGAGCGACCAGCTCCCTAGGCTCACCCCTCAATGCTGCCACCAGCTGAGCCATCTTGACAGACTTGGTAATGTCCGATCGCATGTGCACCAAACTGTCGAACAGATTGATGAAGCTCATCCATTCACCGGACACTCCGTCAAAAGTAGGCATAGTTATGGCAGGTAACCTGGACCCCGAACCCTGAAGCGGCAGAGGTGCTTCAATGTCACCACCATGGCTGGACTCGCGCTGTCTACGTATGTCCGCAGCCTTCTGCGTGATAGCAGCTGCCATCTCCATACATTGGTCGACATCCCCTATCAACCGTGACAGCCTGTCAGGTGCGCAGCCATCAACTGATTCCGCCTGCGCGGACAATTCGAGCACCCTATTGTAACATTCCTTAACGTCCATAGACCGCTCCAATACCACATCATGCCTATCTAAACGGTCTATCAGACCGTGTGCGGAGGAAAACCATCTGAGTTCCTTAGAAACACCCTTCTGGATTTCAGATAACGACATGATCGGAACGATACTTACTCACAATTTGCAGTAACTCAATTTTATTGGACCCTCCAGTCTACAACCCAAACGAGGGAACCCTAAACCACAACTTAAACAATGTTTTTTCCTTAAACAATAGGAACCGAGTTTTATATCTATATAAATTCTGTAAATACAATTTAGTTTCCCTTTATCATTATAACACACACAGATAGTCAATATTAGTTCAAGTTATAAATTGCTATAAACTGAAAACAATGTAAGAGCCTGCTATCAATAGATGTAACTACCTATGTTAACCAAACATTCATTCAATAGCACTACTAGACCACTAATAGATTGACTAACTGGTAATTCAATTCAATATCTGTCTATCTACTACCAGCAATAGACCTATAGCTTACAATACTACCAATCTATGTGGATATAGGAACACAACCAAGTTACCTAATAACCGCCTATACCTACAGATTGATAGTCCCAAATCGTGCCTTCCTGGAGCCCTTGACGGCTGCAAATCTCAGGAAACCACGCTCTGCTACCAAAATGTTCAGGCTTCTCAGCACCTAATGACCTCGTAGGGGCCCATCAGCTACGAGGTAGCGTAACGATCAGTTGCCAAGAAGCGTGTACGTCGGCGATTCACCGAGCTGAAGTAATTGGAGTCGATCTAACCTGGTCTGTGCTTCGGTCCCGTCAACCTCCTGTCTCTCTGCAAGGCCCGGGTGCACCCTAGGCTCTTCTTGGTAGACAGGTTCTTCAGCCAACCTCCTATGACTGGCGGGCCAGCTTCAATGAGCACAGTGTTCCAACACAGGTTATGTTACGTGGTAACAACCAATCGGCCACGTAAATGCGAACTTTATCTGGTTCGGGGAACCACAACACACTCAGCTACACAATCCTGAGGGAAACCCGCATACATTCCAGATGGCTTGCGATTTAATTTCAATACCCTAACCAAAACGCGTTTACATTGCGAGGGCTTTCGTCTGTCAGTTGTCAAAAAACTGCCAGGTTGGCAGCTAACGTCAAATTCAAAATGGCCGTTCAGAAACCATCGATCGAATATCGATTTGGAATCGAACACTAAGCATACCGTTCTCTCGTCCGTTCTGGCACTCTGGCTCTAGCAGAATATGTACCAGGGTCACATATTCTTCTGTGACATTGCTGAGTCAGGACCATTTCATTGTCGCGGTACAGTCACAATACCACGTAGTGATCCTTACCGAACCCCAGCGTTTGCTTGAGTAAATTTATTATTTATTGATTATTTTATTGAACTGCTGTGTTGTTTTCTTTTTGTTGATTTATTTTTTAATTAGAGTTATAATTATGTGTGTGTCTGTGTGCCATGTTCCAATAAACAAATGAATTTATCTATATATCAAGCTTCTAAATTAATAAAGCTAAGCAAAATTAAATACCCACTTTTTAGCGTCACTTTTTCACCCTTACCGGGTGGAAGTGGCACAAATGTTCGCGCAATTTTGTTCCCAGTGCCCGAAACTTCGCGTGCTAGTTTACGTATCGACGGCGTATGCGAACTGCGACAAGAGCGAGTCGGAGGAGCGGTTCTACGACAGTCCCGTGCTGCCCAATACTATCATCGAGCTGGTCGAGTGCACCGACGAGACGAAACTCGACGCGATGACGCCGGCGTGAGTTGATACATCCTTCTTGATATAAGACGAAAGGTTCTTTTCCCAAGATTAAAAAAAAAAACAAAAAAATGTTCACTTGAAGAAGAAGGGATGTTTTCGAGCGTGTGAAATATTAACGCTTGACAGATTTTAATATAAAGAGGTGTTGTTAAACTCGTCTCAATTGTGGGAGGAATAGGGCATATAATTTTACGATATTGCGCCTGCGATTAAGAAAGGGTGTGATTTAATGCAGCTTCTATAAAATGCTAGTTTCATCTTCAAAATTACTTAATTTTCCACTGAATGAATAGGTCGGCATCAAATTTTAACATAAACATAAACATTTACATACAGGCACAAACATTGCTTCTGGCCTTACGCTAGGATACCCTGTGCCGTGGAAACCAGAAACAGCGGCGTCACACAAATATCAACTTCCAAGACCTGTTTTTTTTTCTGAATCCCCAGCCGGGGATCGAACCCGGGACCTCTCGCAAGGTAGGCAGAGCCACAGGGGTCGTCAAAATTTTAAGCACATAATATGCCTAGGAAGTGGGTTTCGCTGATTCCGATTTTCTGTTCTATTCGATTTAAAATCCTCGAAAATCCAGGTAAAACATGCTAATTTTCATGAAAAAATTGTATGATTTATTAATTTAGTTGTTGAATAAATAAATTCGATGACTAATTTTGAGGTTACAATTTGATTTTATTACCGGACAGATGTTGAATCTCTGAAATATATAAAAAAGTGCACTTACAAAATTGCTGCTGAGTTACCAATTTTGATGCTAAAATATTTATGGGAAGCGCTTAGTTATATTAATAATAATTGTTCTTGGTGAATCCTAAAAAGACTCTAGATTGCAGGTGCTAAAGAACACTTTGAATATCATAGAAGCACATTTATTCAACTGTCACAATACACAAGACACAGCAAAAAGATAGGCATAAACAAAAAAAAGTAGGGAATAAAAGACGAAGAAAATACACATGAAGACAAAACACAGTAACACAATGAGGATGGGCAGATCGAAATGGGCAACAGCGAAACGGATCCGACTCGGCAAGTGTCACATGACCTCTAGGAGATCCTGCAACGCCGATATCCTGTCGGTACCTTTTGGGGACTGAATAAATAGTAAATCTACATATTATTATTCAACACTATATCAAATATACGGGAAGTGAAGCCATTAAATAAATTAAATGCAAATAATATGAATTAAATACTACAAAGATAAAATTAATTATATCAAAAACATATATTACAAAAGATAAATAACTAAAAATAACAATTAAGATTATCATATGACTTAACTGATTTACGTAATGTTATCACTAATAATTACTTTTGAATTTGCAGTTATAATATCCTTTTGAAAGGACGGGCGAAACTAATTTATTTTGGTTACCAAAGTGTCAAATGAAAGCTAGTATCTACCTCTTACTACTTTTAGCTTTTAGCTGAGAAGGAATTATTAGAAATTCATAACAATCGCGCTCTTTGAGCCATGTCTCTGAAATTTGTATGATCTTAAGGATTTAGGAATACACCGCAAGCAACTTGTGCGTGACCTGTTTGCTATCAATCCAATATGGCCGCTGTCTGTGTATGTATTTTTAATATATGGATTTCTATGAAACACAAATTCTTGAGTTATACCAGTTTTTACAGGTTATAGGATTCGAGGAATTCATTTTGAGGTCTAATTTGAATTTCAAAGTCAAAATATTGTTTTGTAACTTACGTATTTTTTCTTACTACTCGACAGATTTTAATGTCTAACGAGCGGCTATTCTTTGACATTAATGATCTTTATGACACAGATAATCAAGTCTGATATGTCATTATCTGGCATCTCGGTTTTAAGTTGGTCGAATCCGGCTCCAAAAGCTAGCAACCTAAACTTTTCTTCCCATCGACATCTTACGAGCGACAGATTTTAATTGCTAACACACCGCAGAACGGCTATGTTTTGCTATATCGTGGTTGATACAAAATCTTTAGTATTACCAGTTTTTATATGTTTAAGGATGCGAGGAATTCATTTTAAGGTCTAATTTGAGTTTCACAATCAAAATATTTTTATATTACCTAATTTTTTCTTACTACTTGACTGATTTTGAATTCTGACATATCGAAGAACAGTTGTTCTTTGATATATTGTGGTTGATTCATGATGTTTATGATACAGATCATCATGTATGGATGTCATTATCTGGCACCTTGATTGATAGTTGGCCGAATCCGGCTCTAAAAGCTAACAAATAAAATTTTCTTTTTACTCGACAATTTTGAATTCCTAACATATCCAAGAACGGCTATTCTTTGTCATATTGTGGTTGATTCGTGATCTTTATGATACAGCGCGTCATGTTTGATATATCATTTTATGGCATCTTGGTTGTAAATCGGCCGAATCCGGCTCCAAAAGCTAACGAACTAAAATTTTTTTACTCATCGACAATTTTTAGTTGGCTACAATTTATATGATCACCAAAATATTTTTTTCTTACCAAAATGGATAAATTACCAGAAAATATCAGGCCAAAATACTGCGGTAGCTTAGGTGAAGGGTAAAGAGAACATGTAAGAATAACAAAAAATACTTAAAACATTAAACAAGTACACAAAACATAAAAATAAAATTTGGTGATCATTTATACAAACACAATTTGGTGATCATTTATCCATTCTGGCAGTCATTACGAATTTACTGGTAGTAAAATAGGTGCGTTTTTAGTAATCGTTTAAACACAAGGCTTTGTATTCTGTAGTCTTAGAAATTGACGCCTGACATCCTAATAGTAGTTTATGTGACTGCTACATAATGGAGGGCATTAATACTCGAGAGGCGAGTTTCATAATAATATCACTCGAGAGTTTAATACCTAATTATGTACAGTTACATACACTAGTTTATCTACACACATATCATAAGCTCTCTTTGATGTGTTCAGGAACCGCATGTTTGACAGGCATTGTGGCATTAAGTTGTTTAGCTTGTTCTGTAGTACCAACTTCACAGACAAAGTAGGGGCGGCACGCAGGCGGGCGTCGGTGTTCGAAATTTGAATGTCATGATATGTAGAAAATTTACACATTATGGTCATAATGTTCAATATTCAGAAAAGAAATGAGTTTTTACAAAGTAGTTTAACATTATGCTGATGGTAACGAGTGGTTTTTGGACGCAGTAAAGAGGGTTTATGATACGTGTGTAGATAAAGAGGGTTTATGATACATTTGTAGTTAAAATCTATAAAACGTGCTTTTACTCAAGATGTTGTGTCTAATAGAAGCCCATCTGTTAAAAATACCAATACAGTTGGCAGCCATATTGGATTTATAGCAAACAGACCACCAGAGGTCCCTCACTAGTTGGTTGCGGTGGTTCCCTCAGTACCATACCAAACAAAGACTTGGCACAAAGTGCACGATTTTTATGAATTACCCCTTTTGGGAGATTGCTCCCAAATAGTGATTTTCAGTCAGGATTGGTTTATAAACAAAATCTTGTTGATGATTTTCACTGTTTCAGTATGTTTTCTTACAGGCTCATACAAGGATGGCCGAATACCTACACATACTCGAAGCTGGTAGCTGAGAACATTATCAGGAGTATGGGTCAGGGACTCCCCATCTGTGTGGTTCGGCCTGCGATAGGTGATATTACTACCTATTATTATATATTACTAATCGTTATTATGTATATATTATTATTGTATATGTCGTTCTGTCAAAAGTCACCAAAGCCAACTATCGACTGAAGCATGAACTGAACCATATCTTTTTGAATTTTCGGCTGTTCCATTTGCGACCTTTTAATTAGGTATATTTCACCGTAAGATAGTCAAAACCGTTAGTTGATGAACTAACGAGTTAGTTGATCAACTATCGACAGATAGTAAACCGACCAACAGGGTTTAGAACTTACGTTTCTTTTGTTCTTACATGTCAACCTAACACGAAGTCTATTCGGGGGCTTCGCTGCGCTCGCCCCCTCTATAGTCTTCACCTACGCTACCGCAGTGCTTGCCCTGGTATTTCGTTTCCAATTCAAGTTTAAACCAATTTACTATTTAACGGTTTTAACCGTTAGTTTATCAACTAACGCGTCATATTCAGTCAGTTTACTATGTGTTGTTCGTTGACCAACTAACGAGAAAAAAAACGATATTTTATCAACTGATGTTTTTGACAATCCCTCGGTGACATATATATAGTTATAGATTATTTTGTTACTTTTAGTTAATTCGCTATTTATTATTAATAATAATAATAATACCTTGGACACTATTTACACACATTGATCTAGTCCCAAACTAGGATTCCCTGTATCTTGGGTACTAGACAACGATACACATACTTATATAGATAAATATTATACTTAGATAGATAAACAACCATGACTAGGGCACAAACATCCGCTCTCATCAAACAAATATTTGCCCCCACCGGGACTCGAACCCGGGATCCTTGGCTTCGTGGGCAGGGTCACTGCCGACTCGGCCATTCGGGTCGTATTACTAGTGGTTCTGGGAGAACAGTAGACCTCGCGGGCCCTTATAACCAATTAATTCATTGAATAACCGACACTTTTCTTTTTCTATTGGCTTAGTACACACAACAAATCTGATAAAAAAAAGATTTCCAACTTGATCTATTATTTTAAAGTGTGGATGTAATTAGATATTTGTTGTAACCTGACACATCTTTCTACCCAGTTGCAAGCAATGGATCTATGAAGATTCTTTACCCGTCTCTGGAATCGATCTAGGAAGAATAATTTCTCAACGAGTCCATTTATTCATTTGTCCTTATATTTAATGAGATATTATTCTCGCTAGATCCATTTGCTACGATCCATAATGGATCTAATGAGACTTTTTTGTCCCTAGATCCATTAAAGCGCTTAATAGTGATTGACTTTGACAATTTAAGGGGTCGACATTTTGAACTTTATGTCATGGTAATAGAATATAGAACAGAAGTGGTCAATTCAAGAAAACGGACTTTTCCAGAAATGGGCGTTTACTGTAAGGTCAAGCATATATGAAACGTAAACATAAACTTAAACAAAAATGCAGACACTTACGTGCAGAAGCATGTAAGTGTCTGTAAAAGGGATAGAAGTCCCCACACTAGGATACCCTGTATCGTAGGAACCAGAAACAGCGACATCACACACACCTCAACCGCAGCACAGAAGTAGTGTGTGTGTGTGTATAAATGTGTATGTTTATGTTTATTTCTCTCATTTGCAGTGACCCCAACCTATAAGGAGCCAGTCCCTGGTTGGCTAGACATGAGCAGCGTCTACGGACCTAGTGCTGTGAGTATGATAAATAATAATAATAATACCTTGGAAACTATTTACACACATTAATCTAGCCCCAAACTAGGATTCCCTGTATCTTGGGTACTAGAGAACGATACACATACACATAGATAAATATTATGCTTAGATAGATAAACAACCATGACAAGGGTGCAAACATCCGTTCTAATCAAACAAATATTTGCCCCCACCGGGACTCGAACCCGGGAACCTTGATTTCGTAGGCAGGGTCACTGCCGACTCGGCCATTCGGGACGACATGATGATATTTTGTATGATGATGTGATGCTCTCCGACCGGGTTCGGTCACTGTTACAGTTCGCGCCAACTTGGGCTCTAAGCGAGCTGCCACCTCTCTGTATCACCCTATGATATGAGGGTGGCCCCAGAAGTAAGCAGCCTAACAAAGATAATACAAAATAATTCGAAAAACTTATTTATTTATCAATATAGACTTAGTTTAACGCAATACAATTTTAAAAAGTCGGCTTTATTGCGTTGCGTAAGATGGGTGCAATCGCGGCACCCATCTTGCGCACAGCTTTTTCATGACCAGTTTTCAGTCAATATGCAATGTATAGCACTTTATAAAATCCCTTTAATGTCTGCTAACTCGCGCACTTTTAGTCTACGGTCTTTCCATACTAGTTTTTGTACTTTTTCCACTAGTTCTGGTGTAGTCACTTCATTTGGTTGACCGCTGCGATGTTCGTCTTGACAGCTCGTTCGACCTCTTTCGACCTCAGCACCTTATAGTTTATTGCTGTAAATGAAGGAGCATACTCTCCCAGACTATAATCCAGCTCAACTTTAATATGGGTTGGCCTTAAACCTTTCAAACGAAAGTATTGTATCACAGATCGATGACCAATTTTGCCCATGTTTGCAAAATCAATCAGATCAATCTCGATTAATGGCTATGAAACAAAAACAAAAGAACGTAGATTCTTCTTTTTTAATTTACGCACTACAAGATTCGAACTTTCGAATAAATAAAAAAAACAGCCAGTATTCGTATCTATATGCCAGGTCGATTGCTTTTGGGAGCGCCTACGTAAAGTAGGCACATCATTCATGGGGCACTGTATTCGCTTCTACAATAAAATACCACAGGAATCATTGATCCTTCCTGAAAAGAGGTTCAAAAACTATGTTAAAAATGAGCTGATAAGAAAGTCCTTTTTATATTATTAAGGAATACTTAGATGACAAAACTGCATGGTCCATACCATCTCAGCGCACAGAAATTCGACGAAGGGCGATGGATTAAGTCTATCACCCGCCGGCGAATTTCCTTAGACCGAAACCAGTACCTGTTGTAAAGTCACTTTTTTAAAAAGAAGGTATGGGGGAGTTTCTTGCAGTTTCTTCTTAACCCCGAGGCCCACCTTCCGAAACGGTGTAGTCTTTTATTTTATATAAAAAATTGACTTATAGTTATAAGTACCTAAGTATTATTTTGACGTTGAATAAGATAATTTAATTATTTATCTACACACGTGTCATACCCTCTTTACTGCGAACAAAAACCGCACGTTACGATCAGCATAATGTTAAACTACCTGGTAAAAACTCATTTCTTATCTGAAAAATTACACATTATGACCATAATGTGTAGTTTTTCTACATATTATGACATTCAAATTTCGAACGCCGACGCCCGATTGCGTGCCGCCCCTAGTTTGTCTGTGAAGTTGGTACTGACATTCAAATTTCGAACGCCGACGCCCGCCTGCATGAAGTTGGTACTACAGAACAAGCTAAACAACTGCAGAGCCACAATGCCGGTCAATCATGCGGTTCCTGAACACATCAAAGAGCTTATGATATGTGTTTAGATAAACTAGTGTATGTAACTGTACATAATTAGGCATTAAATCTCTCGAGTGATATTATTATGAAACTCGCCTTCGGCTCGTTTCATAAACCCACTCTCGAGTTTTAATGCCCTCCATTATGTAGCAGTCACATAAACTACTATTATATTCAACAAAAAAATGATTATGATTCTGATTCCTATAACCGGGTACAGGCCCGTGACCCTCGGTGGGGACATGAATGAGCTACATTTATTTATTATTTATATAATGTCATGCAAATAATGACGATAAGATATCTCCATTATATGTATACAGTTCTAACAGAAAGGTTGGTTTAAGAGGCTTGTTAGGGACATAATTCTGAGCAACGTTTACTATGAAACCGATTTGATCAGAGCAACTTTATTTATCAGTTCTCCATATATTTTGGGTCGAGCAGTCAGCTAATTTGTGTGAAGAAGTGAAAAAATATGTTGCTCTGATCAAATCGCTTTCAAAGCGAATGTTGTTCAGAATATCAACCCCAAATACACCATAATATGACTACGGATTTCTGTTAGATCTTGTATATGTGTAATGGAGATATCTCATAATCATTATTTGCAAGAGCTCCGTGGTCTACTAAGTTTCACGCTTGCTTCTCACACAGGAGATGCAGGTTCGATTCCTGACCATGTACCAATGAGATAATTAATTTATCTTAAGTGCAATACACGGACGTTCTAACGGTGAATGAAAACATCGTGAGGAAACCTTCATTACTCCATAGCTGCGGCGATGGGCTAGCCCCCTGTCACGCAAAATGGAGTATAGAATAACTGGCTAAAAGTGGGCACGATTGTGCCTCCGCCACCCCGTATGGGAAAAGGCGTGACACTATGTTATGTTATTTGCAAAACATAATACCTCACGCATTTAGCGGCCTTGGTATAGGGGCCACACGCTCGCCAGTCGGTTCGAATCCTGGTGCTTACCATTTGTCAATAAGATAAGTATCTTAAGGCGGCGCAATAGGCCAAAATAGCCTTTTATAAACATCAAGTTATGCAAAATCATCGTTATTAACGACGTTCGTTTCTTTACTAGCTTGTTAATAATTAGTGTCAGCACGCATTCACTATTATATAAACGTTGCCTAGAAGCTAAAGAAAAGTCAATTTATCACAACAAAAATATTTACAATTTCACACCTCATTTAAATTTATGTACTTGTTATTTGTTTCATAGTTACTAGAGTATTAAGTTATGTTTCCCTGTGGGTTCTGTGCCCGAAGGGTGCCAAGCGGGACTCTATTACTAAGCCTACGCTGTCCGTCCGTCCGTCCGTCCGTCACCGGGCTCTAGCGGATCAACCGAAATAGGTAGAGAGCTGAAATTTTCACAGAATGTGTCTTTTTATTGCCGCTATAACAACAAATAATTAAACATACCGGTTATTGAGAATTAAAAGAAGTATCCAAACAAGAAATGATTGGTATGGCCATTTTCTAAGCCATTTTATTTTATTTGTTTATCTGTGACAACTGGACTCTCCCGATGTTATCGGAAAAGATATTTAATTGCAGGTATTGAGTTTTGTGCTTGTTATACGATGAATGATTGCTCTATCGAATTATAATAAATAACATTAAGTTTTTTTATCATATTTGATTTTATATCTGTAAATAAGTTACTCGATTTCTATCCACTTGCGGTTTCAGTGTGCAAAGAAATTCATTAACGTACATTGAACTAGTTATGTACGTTAACGAATTTATTAGCGTTTCAAACGTTAGCGAGTAGGAGTACATTCAAGGCCGTATATCGAAACATGGAAAAAAGAGTTTTATGTATGTAGTATATGAGTATAGTTCAACACTCGTATACTACTATCGAACCATCTGAATATACCCACCATAAGCTTATTTTGCTAAACCCCTTAAATGCAAGTAGGTCGAAATTCGCTTGAAGGTTTATTTCCTTGGTAACGAACTTGTTATCATTTGATTAGACACTGACATTTTGATAGATCTTACAAGTTTGAAAGTTTCAAACGAATTATCAGGCAAAAGGGTCATCATTTAGTTGGTTCGATTGTACATACAAAAAACACTTTTTTCCATGTTTCGATATATGGCCTTGAATTAAAATTCAAATTCATAATTCAAAAAGAGTTTATTTCCATAAGAAACACATAGGTAACATTTGGAGAATGTCAAATCTTAAACTAAAACATGTATAAGGTACAGGGAAATATAGAACTCAATTTGTATTCCGTCACCTCAATGCTTTAGATGCTGGAGGCAAAGAGGCGACTAGAAACCTCCAGCTTTATACGTTATTTTTTACAGAATTGGAGCAAACACCTTCCCAAACTTTCTTGTCTTCTACATAATCTGATATTTTGTAGTAACCTTTTTTACATAAGTGATTTTTAACAACATTTTTAAATTTATTTACAGACAATTCTTGTAACTCAGTCGGTATTTTGTTGTAAAAGCGAATACATTGCCCTTTAAAAGATACATTAACCTTATGGAGCCTTGTAGTAGGTATAGCTAGTTTATGCCTATTTCTAGTGTTGAAATTGTGCCTGTCGCTATTCTTAGGAAATTTATCAAGAATGTACTCCTACTCGCTATATCTAACTAATCTAACTAATATTATAGATGTGAAAGTAGCGATGTTTGGATGTTTGTGTGTTTGTGCCTCAATCACGCTAAAACGGCTAAACGTATTTGAATGAAATTTAGCACAGAGGTAGTTTATGAGCTAGATTAACATATAGGATACTTTTTATCCGACTGCACCAGAAGGAGGGTAACGTTATCTCGGTTAATGATAATTCCTAGGAACACGCAGATGAAGTTTCAGGCACCAGCTAGTTTAAAATATGCATTGCTATACGTCGAAATGTAAGCTCCAGCTTCCATCTCCAGGTGGAATTCTATGTTCCGCTGTCGGGGAGCACAGCTTAAGGGCGGTTCTAAAGGCGATAACGAACATCGTGATGTGTTCACATCTACGGCGATTGGCTCGGCGTGTAACTGCCTGAACGTGGCCCCAAGCGAGCATCCCACCACATATACGAAAATACAATATTATTGTTTGTTTCTTGAAATCTTATTTAACATACCTCACACTTCCCCCAACAGGTCATACTCGGACTTGGAACTGGCGTCCTCCACTCAATATGGATGTCAGAGGAAACGAATGTCGAGCTTGTACCATTAGACTTCGTGAACAACTGCGTCATTGCCACCTCATGGGAGACAGTCGATCGGTGGGCGAAAGGACAGTCTGATATCAAGATTTACAATATGTCTCGGAAACGCAATAAGATCGCTTTCAGTAAGTGCCTTTGATCTATGTATAATCACGGGATGCTCATCCCATATAGATCAGAATTTGTAGCCCTTCGTAATATAGAGATGGCGCTGGCAGTATCAATTGTAATTTCAAAGCAAAAGCTTCAGTTAACATAATTCTAGATGGCGTTAGGCGTTAATCTCAAAATGTAAAAATGTTAATGTTGCAGAATTGCAAATAGGTTGGTTTTTCGAGAATATTTTTAATAATTCTAATCTAAATAATGTAAATAATAGTGTCAAAATAATGAAATCTAATCTCCTACGCCATCTCGTGGTATTTGCAATATTTCAATAAAGCTGCACCAAGCGATATGGCCTCGAACTAAAAATGCTTTCGTAGCACCTCTGATTACGCCGGCGACATATTTTGTTTTAAGTGGACTAACTGTATTTGGTATCATATTATGGTATCTCTGGAGTATATGGGTTTAACATTTAATGAGTTGATCAAATTCTGAGGCATGAAAATACCAATTATTATATGAATAACTTTCTCCCATATATGGTTGCAAATGAATATTTTTGGGTCTCCTGGCTGGCTGATCAGCTGATCGGGGCAATGTACTGAGAACTAATCCTTTTTTTCATTTCCGACCTTAAGTTATTTTAGGAAAGATGTTCCTAGTGAGGGATACCATTATTGCCACAAAATATGGTCACTTGTTTAGGCTGAAAGAGGGACGTCCAAAAAATGAATGCTACCTTATGACTTTATAATCATTAGTCATTTGTTAGTAAACGTGTCATTAAATAGCTCGAAACTCATGAAAGTACATACATATAAATCATACATGGGGTAACGTAATTATTGGGTCAATGCTAAGGGAGAGACAGCTCACCTAATTTATGAAACGAATTTAAATATTTAAAAGAAAAACCATATGGTAACCACTTTTTTCCTAGAATTTTCCATTCTGTCTATCGTACATATATGTTTTACCAATATATCAGCCCGTATCACCCCACTGTTGGGCATAGGCCTCTCTCAAAGCACGCCACTCGCATCTGTCCCCCGCCAGTCTGGTCCATTGTCTACCAGCCACCTTAACAATTTCATCTGACCATCGGGCCGGTGGTCTGCCTGCTGCTCTTTTCCCTGTTCGCGGCCGCCACTCTGTTGCTGCCTTGGTCCTTCTTCCATCCTCCCTTCCGACCAAATGTCCCGCCCACTTGAGCCCCGCAATTCGCCTACCCACGTCTGCGATTTTGGTATGTCTACGGATTTCAACATGAGGCACGCGGTCGACGACACTGAGGCCTAGCATAGCACGCTCCATAGCACTTTGTGCGACTTTAATTCTGCGCATATTGGCTTTTGTGAGTGTCCATGTTTAGGCACCGTACGTGAGGATAGGCAAGACACAATGGTCAATGACCTTACTTTTCAGGCACTGTTGGATTTGTGACTTTAGGACGTCTTTGAGTTGGCCAAAGGCAGCTCATCCTAGCTGGATCCATCTGGTGATCTCCTTCACCTGAGCACTTTGGCCAAAGGATAGGTTTTGTCCAAGATACGTGAACTTATCCACAGCTTCTTTACAGCAGTTGCCTACAATTACATTAGGTACGTGATCTCCAGATCACTGTACATGATCGTCATCGATCGACATATTCATCCTAAGGCTAACCTTCAGGGTAGTTTCATGCAGTTGTTCGAACATGTTTTGGATATCTTCGATCTCTTCAGCCTGGAGGATCAGATCGTCGGTAAAACGCATGTGTGACAAGCGCGCGAGGTCTATATTGAGACCTCTTTCGCTCCAATCTATTGTATTCATTATATCTTCTAACACGCTTGTGGAGAGTTTGGGCGAAAGAGTGTCTCCCTGGCGCACGCCCGGGTCGATGTACACCGGTTCTATAAAAGCGTGCATGCGCACCTTCATAGTGGCGGCTCTGTACAGCTTCCGGGGGATATCCACATACCTTTTGTCAACATCGCAACGATGGAGAGAATGGAACACGGCCCAGTGCTCGATACTGTCGAAAGCCTTTTCATAGTCAACAAAGGAGAAACACAGGGGCCGGATTTACTCATTGCATTTCTCGATCAATTGCTTGTATGTGGTCCATAGTTGTGTATCCACTCCGGAATCCGGCTTTTCTACAGGTTGGTACTCGTCCAGGAGTTGAGTCAGCCTGTTGCAGAGGACATTCGCGAATAGCTTGTAAGCCTGGGAGAGGAGGCTGATAGGGTGATAATTTTATAGTTTGGCTTTGTCACCTTTCTTATGAAGGATTGTGGCAGCAAAATTGTGCCATGTTTTCGTGGCGACGCCTTCACTAAGCACTTTATTGAAGATTTGCTTTGTCATCGCTTTAAGTACGCTGGGACCTCCTGCTTGCAGCATCTCCACGTACACACCGTCCTCTCCAAGAAGCCTTCCCACGTTTCATTCTGCTCAGAACAAAACCCACTTCATCTTCTATGATGCGAGGCAAGCCATCTAAAAGATCTTCCCAAAGATGCTCGGTAGGTTATGCCGTGGCGTCTGATGCGCCTGGAGATTCAGGTTCTAGTGACTTCGACGCATAAAGCTCCGCGTTAAACTCCTGAATCACTTTCAGTATTTGGTAAAGATTTGTGACAAGGTTTCCTGAACTGTCATACAATTAAAAAAAACAGATTTTGCTTTATTTAATTTCCATCTAAAAACGTTGGTACCTTTATTTTGCTTGATTGCGTTGCTTAGATTTTTGTATTACATATATGATCTCAAATCTTTCCGAATAACTCTGTCAAAAGTCTGTAACTCCTTCTGACTTACATCTGTCGCGTTCCTCGTCTCTCTTCTTTGTTCCAACAGTGAGAGCGTGTCTGCTGTTAACTTCATCTCATATTCCTTCTTCTTGCCAATATGTTTTTTCGTTGTAGCAACAATGGTTTATAGAGCTCATCGCATATTGTGTCCACGTCCGGGTTCTCTTCCATCAGCCCATCAAAATAATTATTCAATTCGAGCTGGAATTCTTTTGGAGAAATTTGCAGCCTGTATAGATAGTATTATCATACTCGATTGCGTGTGGCTTAACCCTTTACTGCATACTAACCCATATATGGTTTCATAGGTTTTGAACTTTATTACCAAGCAATAGGGTTGTAAATCGCGATCCATTTCGGGTCAGGCCATGCATTAAGGGGTTAACTATATTTCTCCGTTCGCTGCGCGACAATGTAGCTATTTATTTAACTGTATTTGCACAGTGATATTTCTGTACGTAGTACTGTTAAGTATTATTTGATTTAACCTAGGCATTTTTAGTGCCAGGGGGTTATATAATAAAACCATATAAAACTTAACTAATGACCACCTCCACTTCGCAAACATGGTGGTGGGCGGGCGGCGCGTGGCAGGGTGGCGGCTAGTTCTATCACGGCTCGAACTTGGCTGTCGGTCTCTGTGTCGTACCACTAACTCACTATTATTTAGGGCGGGCGGACTCTCAGTCTGGTTGGGGGCGGTGGGTGCGTGCCAGGGCGGCAGCCACCCCTAGTGGCCGAGTTCGGCTGTTTGTCTGTTTGTCGTACCATCTAACCTGGCCAATATTATCTAGGTCGGTGAATGTTCAGTCTGGTGGTGCTTAATGACAAATATTTTCTGCGGACGTGAACAAGTTTTCACCAAGCAAGTTTTTTAATGGTGTGTTGAAATCAATTATTTTGTTCAAGACTTCAAACTCGATAACCCGACCTTGACGACTCATCTTGATTTGTTCACCAAACAGTGCAGCCCAATTCTGTACTGGGGACTGAATACCGCTCCGAGGGGCGCGGAATGCCATGTTTGGCTTGTCGGCGGCACAGGTGAGACTGACTGTCAAATACGGCGTTTTGCGCCCTTCGGAGCGGTCTCCACAACAGAATTGAGCCCCTGATGTGTGGCATACCGTTAAAAAGGGCATGAACTGAAGAAGTTTTTAAAATGTTATGAAACTCTTAGCCCTCAGTTCTCAAATGAATAAATGAATAGCAGAATTCAGAAATATTTTTCTTACCCTTACTATTTACAATTCAAAAACTTTCGAAGCCACTACTTATATAATGTCTCCCCCTCCACTTCGGTTATATGTTGGTGGGCGGGCGGCGCGTGGCAGGGCGGCGGCCAGTTCTATCCTTGTTCTACAGCTCGAAATTGTCTGTCTGTCTGTGTGTCGTACCACTAACTCAGTAATATCTAGGGCGGGTTGATGCTTAGTCTGGTGTTGGGCGGGCACTTTTTGTTTAATACTTAGTGGTTGATTTTTTGTTGGTCAACTGAGACCACAGGAAAAAATATTTTGTACAATTTTTATAATAAATAAAAAAAAAATATATAATGCATCGAATGGACGATTTTGGCTATTTTTCTCCAGAACCTTAAAAAAAACAAATCTCAACCACATTTTGTCGCTCCATACTAGATACACCTTAGATAAGGAACCTCTCTAGAACAAGCGGTTTAAGGTGTTTGTTGATATGTCGCAGTTAGTTGGTTAAATCAGACACTTAACTAACTCTCTAGACTCTAGACCGTTAATCAAACATCGAAGTTTAACCAAGTCACTAAAATTCCGTCAGACAAGTTAGTGAACGAAACGTTTAATGAGTTGTCGAAACGTTCCTAGGCAACAAGACATTTTTTTATGTTTACTTAAGTTTATCTTTTAAGTATTTTTTGTTGTTCTTACATGTTGAACCTCACACGAAGGATAAAGGGGGCTTCGCTTCGCTCACCCCCTTAACGGTCTAGAGATAACTCTCTAGACCGTTAAGGGGGTGAGGTTAACTAACGTTAATTGTCTGATTTAACCAACCAACTGCGACAGATATATCGGCCAGTTATTAAGTCATGACTTTGAATTATGTGTCGAGAACATTATTTTAATTTCTTATCCACAGTCTCTTTGGCAAAGTTTTTGCACACAGAAGGTCGTGCATTCGTCTCTCCAAAAGCTGTGTGGTGAGTACCCTACAATATGGTATATCCCGTTCAATCAAAGAAAGGGACTGGCAATGTCAATGTAATCGTATTTTTACCACTTTAAAAGGGACAATGTATCTAAATTGGGAGAAAAAAAAAACTCGAACCTTAGTTTTAGTTACTTTTCTTTCAACATCATTTCTATCTGCTTTTGAAACTACACCAAATCCTTAGCGGAGTTGACGTTCTAACGGTGATGGAAAACATCGTGAGGAAAACTGCATATCTCCATAGCTGCAGCGATGGGCTAGCCCCCTGTCACGCAAAGAGGAGCATTGAATAACTGGATAAACGTGGGCACAGCTGTGCCTCTTCCACCCCGTGTGGGAAAACGCGTGACGCTATATATGTATATGTATGTGTCACGCTCAAACACCGAAAACGCTCATTGAACGAAAAAAACAGCTCACAACGAGTTGTGGTCACTGTGGTCATTGCCACAACGCGTCGTGAGCGTTTTCATAAGAACCAAAATACGAGTTTCGTGGTGTGGTTTTTCGCTCAATGAGCGGTTTCAGTGTTTGAGCGTAACGAATTTTAATGCAAATCCAATATTTTTAGTAAGTTTTTGCAGTTGGTGTTCTTTCTGATTTTAGGTACTGCAATGCTCTATACACTGCAAATTGGTATTTGTACATGTTATATTCCATTTTCCTGCACTTCATTCCTGGTGCTATGGTGGACCTGGTCTTAGCAGCTGTGGGAAATCCTTTACGGTAATCGAATAACATTTTAATCTACTTCATAATCTATTCAAGAATTATTTTCATACAATACCATAACAAAAAGATGATGTTATGGGTGTTTTAGCAATAAAAAAAGGTTGTTAGGGAAATTCATAACGAATCAGGGGCGTGCATTAAATACGTGGGGTATTTAAAGGAGAAGAGGGTCAAGTCAAATCTCACGTAATTTATCAGATCATAAAATCGTTAAAAAATCCTCACATAATTAATGTAATGTTCCTATTGTGTGATACAATAGGCGCGGACTATTTTTTAACTGATAAAATTATTTAATCTGAAAGACAAAGCGTGGCAGAAGTGGAAAGTTTATGGAGCGTTGGCGGACTACAATCGGTTTTCTAAGTTACGTGCCAAATGTAAACATGAGATGGACATTTGCAACAAAAAATATGTAAGTAATGTCGAGGAGTCTGTTAAGGTGGACATTAAAAACTTCTGGAAGTACACTACCGCTCTTAAAAAAACCAATACCGGCTACCCTTCAGTGATGAAGTCGGGAGACACTACTTCACACAAAATTGATGAAATAGTCGAACTTTTCTCTGAATATTTCTTGTCCGTGTTTGAGCCAAACTCAGGGGTGTCGCCTAACTTGGTCGAACTTAATCTTATTGACAATCCCAATAGTCCCCTTCACCTGTCCAGCTTGACCCTATCTGAACCTGAAGTAACTTCAGTTCTTCGACAGTTGGACATCACCAAGGGTGCGGGTCCAGATAAAATTCCACCTATATTCCTGAAAAATTTGCATGAATATATCTCTCCAGCACTTACTATTATATTTAACAAATCATTACAAGAGGGCGTTGTACCATCAGTCTGGAAGCTTGCCTATGTCACGCCTATCCATAACTCAGGACCAAAAAATGAGGTTTCCAACTATCGTCCCATTTCCCTTTTATCCACCCTAGCTAAAACATTCGAAAAATTGGTACATAACAGAGTATATCCCCTTTTAGAACCATTCCTTGATCCAAAACAGCATGGCTTTGTCAAACTCCGCTCCACTCTCACGAATCTACTTATTTACTCCAACGATCTCTTTGAAGCCATGGATCAGAATGTCGCAATGGACTCCGTATACACCGACTTCAAGAAAGCATTTGACAAAGTCGATCACTTGCTGCTTCTTAAAAAACTGGCATACAATGGAATCAAGGGAGACTTACTGAGATGGTTTGCATCTTACTTAGAAGACAGGCACCAATCTATCGCCCTTAATGGCAAACTGTCAAATGCAGTTTTGATAACCTCAGGCGTTCCTCAAGGATCTATCATAGGCCCATTCCTTTTTGTCATTTTTATCAATGATATAGCACAGTGTTTCCAACACTGTAACTACCTACTATACTCGGATGACCTAAAGGTCTATATGGAAATTCATTCCGACATGGACACCGTGTTGCTCCAACAGGACCTGGACAGACTTGACGCTTACTGAACCGTTAATAGTATATCCCTAGCATACAATAAGTGTCAATATATAAGATTCACAAAACAGGTGATAGAGCGTAATACGCGTGAATATCATATAGGCGGACATGCATTGCAAAGGGTCACATGTATTCAGGACCTTGGCGTCTACTTTGATGCAAAGTTGACCTTCGATGCACACATCGCACACATAACTAAGAAAGCTTATCAGATGCTTGGATTCCTCATGCGTACAACTAAGAGCTTTAAGAAACCCAAGTCCTTCCTCACGATTTACGGCTCTCTCGTTCGTTCCCATCTTGAATACGCATCCCCTATCTGGAATCCTTTCTATGCAACGTATGATGCACAAATTGAAATGGTACAGAAGAAGTTCCTCCGTAGTCTCAATTACCGTGTCAGGGCTCCAAAGAGGTCATATGATATCCTGCTTACAAACTACAGACAGACGTCCTTCCACGATCGTCGCACCCTCGCGGACGCCGTTGTTCTCAAGCGGATCTGCACCAGTTACTACAACTGCCCAGAGCTTGTCTCCCTTATAAGGTACCATATCCCGCTCAGAGCTCCGCGGCACAAGCGGCTCTTCCACGTGAAAGCTGCTCGCACCAATGCTGGTAAAAGGGCGCCAATAGGTCGACTCTGTGCAGACCACGACAAAAACTTTGCAGAGGTCGACTTGTTTGATTCATCTGTCAATCGGTTTAAGCACTCCATACGCAAGCTGTTGTTCAAAAAACTCGAAGATAATCCTTGACTGTGGTTTGGTAATTTCATGCACGTTTGTGCCATAGATGTACCCTAATTGTAAACAATGCACATTTTTCTCTCATATTTTGGTTTTTAATTTTAGTAAGAATGTATATTCTTAGCACCTAAGTACTTTAGTTGTTGCTCATTCGGAGCTAATTCTTCCCAAATAATTTAAGCCATAAGTGGGATACCCTAAGGGATAAGTTAGATTTTAAACTGTATATTTATCCTCTGTTTGTTTTTGTAATGTAACTTGTCCTGTTTGTAACCCCTGAATAAATAAATAAATAAATAGACTGTAGTATACATTAAAAAACTGGATTTAACTAAACTTAAATGAAAGCTGAATAAACATGGGCCAATTGTGATACTGCTATCCTGTATGGGAAAATGTCCTTTGACGCTATAAATAATGATATGCCCGACTGATAGAAACCATCTTTGCCTAATTTCAAACAATTTACTTCAGGTTTCCTATCATCAATGTCTGATTTCAAATATCTATGCCTGATTTTAAATAATCTATGTCCAATTTCAAATAATCTTTGTCCGTTGTGAAATTACCTATGTTATGATTCTGTGACAAACGAAATATTTAATTCATTTTACTCACAACATTAGATTTTAAGTTTCTATAAATTTATTTAGGTGTAATACCAGTTTCGTCTTCAAAATTACTTAATTGTTCACTGAATTAATAACATCAAATTTAAAGCGTCTAATGAATACTTTCCAAGCAACTATTATAATGTAATACAAGCTACGGTTAATTTAACACAGCATCGTGATAATAATATAGCAACTATCGCCAGCTTCTAATAAGTGTATCAACTGTATCTAGAAAATAATTTCAAAGACCTCTTATTTTATATAGTCACCTCTTTTTTATACGCTAGCATAATCAACTGATGGTCGCCTCTGCTCCTCCGTGCCTCCGGCTCAAAAAATCACTTTTATTTTGATTCTAACCCCTAGATTGTCTAGGAAGTAGGGTGCAATGGTTCGGAAATTTCTATTTTGTTTGCTTGGAATGGAATGAATTGGAATGAATGATGAATAAAAACATTTCTGTAGAAGCCATTTAAACAGTTCAGATTTAAACTTATTAATTGAATATTCTTTTATCTCTTCGGGTATTTTGTTAAATATTTTAACGCACATAGCAGGACAATTCTTAAGATACAGTGATGTACGTGGCGTATGATTATATATTAACCTATTCGGGTTTCTCGTATTTCTTGAATATTGTTCTTGGGCTCTTTTAAATAATTTTGGATTAAGTTTTACTAATTTTCCTATTTAAAGTGTATACACACATGGTAATGGCAATATATTTAATTTAGTGAACATTGGTTTGCATGATTCATTTGGGGCCATACCACAAATTGCACGCACACATTGCTTATGAGCAATAAAAACTTTATTAATATCAGTGCCGTTTCCCCAAACTACAAGACCATATCTCAAGACAGACTCTACATATCCATGATAGGCAACTAGAGCAGTCTTTATCTCTGCTGTTTTTCTAAGTCTACGTAATACATAAATAAATCTATTGATTTTCTTACAAACTTTATCAGTGTGATCTTTCCAATTTAAATGTCTATCTATGTTAATACCTAAAAAATGTCACACTGTGAGCCTCCTCTATGATTTGTCCATTGTGATTTATATTTAATGTCATATCTCTATTGAATTTGTCAAAATTATTAAAATTGATGTACTTTGTTTTGTCTAAATTAATCTGTAAATTATTATTATTCAACCACTCAATTACACTAGTTATTGCATTATTAATCTCTGATTTGTGGAAGGAGATGTCATCACTTATTGCGCGCGTTACATTTATTGAAATATCGTCTTCCAACAAAATACACCATTGATTTGTCACCTCAGGTAAGTCATTTATATAAAGTAAAAATAGATGCGGTCCAAGGACACTGCCCTGAGGGACGACGAATTTGTTAGATTTTAAGTCAGATTTAAAACAATTTACTACATTTTTGTCATCTGCTCTACAAATTTCTACGAATTGCAATCGGTTATTCAGATAAGATTGTAGCCAGTCCCGTGCAGGGCCCTTGATCCCATTTGCTTCGAGTTTGAATATTAGCAAGTCATGCGAAACAAAGTCGAATTCCTTTGACATATACAAAAAGAGAACCGTCCTGTAATATTTTGTATCCACATTATGAACAATTCTATCAACAAGTTTGAAGGCTGCCAATGTTGCAGATTTGTTTTTTTGAAACCCATGCTGCTCCGGAGTCAATATGCTATGTTTATCTATAAAATCTAATATTCTGTTTTGCATTGCTTTTTCCAATATTTTTGATAGCACTACAGAGAGTTACAGGACGATAACTAACTAGATCACATTTTTCACCTTTTTTGAAGAGGGGTTTAACTATAGATATTTTAAGTCTATCAGGGAAGCATACCGTCTCCAATGACATATTTATGAGATAAGTAAGAACTGGTCATCAACATCAAATCAAAACATAGCATTTCTTTATAATTTTTGTAGCAATACTTATTATTATTAATTATTAATACGTTATTTAAGGACATTACCAGTTTCCCTACGCTATCATTGTCGTATGGACTAAGGAAAATGCTTTTACTAACCCTATTACTACCACCGGTCTGAATAAGGTTATGGTTTATTTTATTTGAAATTTTAATAAAATATTTGTTGAAAGTGTTTGCAATGTCTAATGGGTCATTGACAACATTTCCCTCATAGTCAATATGTTGTATGAAATGGAATGTGTGAAAAACACCTGACTAATTTTTTACCACATTCCATGAAGCTTTACATTTATTTTTACTATTTCTCACATAATTGTTATTCGCTTGTTCTTGAGATTTTATTACACATTTTTTTAACATTTTAGAGTATTTTTCGTATTTGATTTTGTTAGCTTCTGTTTTATTCTTATAAAAAGCAAATCTAAGATATCTCTTTGACTTACAACTTATTTAAAGTCCCTTAGACATCCGCTTTGGTTTACCTTGTGAATTAATTTTTATTCTCATGATCGGGAAGCAAAGTTCGTAAAACAAACAGAACAGGTCGTGAAAAATATTTAAGGCTTTGTTTAGGTCAGTTTCCTCATAGAGATCTGAGAATGATAATGCCTCGAGACAGTCATGAAATTTCAAAACATTTTCTTCTGAATAATCCCTTTTGTATATGAATGACACTTTAGGTACGATTTTTTTATAACTGACTGGAATTGACAGTAATTGTGTAGTTTAATGGTCTGACAATCCCAATGGTATGAGCGTTCCTCTTGCTTGAATTATATTTATAATTATATGGTCAATGCACGATGCTTGTCTGGTGGGTTCTGTAATATGAAATTTCAAATTGTTATTACTAATAATGTCAGTTAAATTTCTTGCAATAATGTACATATACATTTTTAACAACAATATACATTTTTAAGTATATTAATGTTTATGTCACCAGTTATAACAATCTTCCTGTTTTTATATTTATGTTGTAAAGTATATAACATTAACTCTAGGCGGTTCATACAGAGTTCGACTTCTGTTGTTCTGTAAATGCACACAATTATTATGTTATGATCATTTAACTGTATACTACAGCATTCAAATATATTGGGTAGAGCCAGATCATCAATACTTTTTATGTTTTTATAAATCATTCCACTTCTTACTAGAATACAAGAACCGCCTCTTTTCTTGTTCCTAGAAAAATTTTCTGCTAGTTCATAGCCACTTAGTCTAACATTTTTTTCACTACCAGATTCCACAAATGTTTCCGTTAAACATAGAATTCGGGCTGCATACCAGACTCCGACAATAGGCGGGGCAGAAAGAAATTGGTTGATCGAGATTACCTGAAGAAGATTCGTGGGACTTGCCAACACCAAGGGTTTTGAAAAATTTCCAAACCTGAGCTGGGTTGTACACCTGTATGCAGTCATAAATGTAGCGCCCCTTGGCATCGCGGCACTAACAGTTGCACAAGTTTCGAAGGCGTTTAAACGCAAGGATATTCTCATCTCTCTTATAACGGGCTTTGGCACGGTTTCAATTTATGATATCAAAAATGATTATTATTATAAGCCTACATCATCCTACAGCTGGGCAAAGGCCTCTCTTACCCTCCTCCACTCTTCACGCTCCTGGGCTACCTCCTACCAGTTGTTGTTGTGGTACCTCAATTCATCACTCCAGCGCTTCCTGGGTTGACCACGTCCCCTTTTCGCGTTTGGGATCCAGAGAGTTGTTAGTTTGGGCCCATCGGTCCGGTTGCATACGGGTTGGCCTGCCTAATCCCACTTCAATTTAGCTGCCTTTTCCGCTACGTCTTTTATTTTAGTTCTGGAGCGTATCTCAGTATTCCTGACCCGATCCACCAATCAGACCCCCAGGAAACTGCGCTCCATATTTCGCTGCCAAACCTCGAGCCTAGACTTTTGGATGTCAGTCAAAGACCAAGTCTGAGCTCCGTAGGTAAGAATTGGAAGAATGCACATGTCCATGAGCTTTCTTTTTTGAGACAACGGAAGTTGTCCCTTCATTAGCTCTTTCATGGACCAATAGCTCCTCCAGGCGTTATCAATTTGTCTTTCGACCTCTCTGTCTTGTCTGCTCTGGAAGGAGACTATTTGGCCCAAGTAAATGTATTCTTGGACATATGCAATTCCGGATCCATCCATTTCCACTGTATGCTCAGTGCTATTTGTCATGACCTTGGTTTTTGACATGTTCATCTGCAGTCCCACCTCGAGGCTTGCCACGCTGAGGTCTTGCAGTATGGACTGTAGCTCTCTTGCAGAACGAGAAAATAACACGATATCGTCGGCAAAACGAAGGTTGGTCAACCTTGTTTCGCCAACTTCGATGCCTTTCTGTTCCCATTCTGGTGTTACTTTTCTGAATACTTCTTTTAAGGTGCTCGTGAAGAGTTTTTGGGAAAGTGCGTCTCCTTGTTTCACACATTTTTGAATTGGAAAGGAAGGTCCAGAGGTCTGTAATTTTATGGCGGCTGTATTATTATAGTATATACATTTAATAAGATTTGAATAAAAGCCGTGTAACTCTTGGGCATGTAATGCTTCGAAAATGTATTTATGTGTTATGCTGTCAAATGCCTTGCTGTAATCCATAAATGCCATATAAAGAGGAAATTGGTATTCTTGGTGTTTCTCTATTAATTGATTGAGAGCGTGTAGGTGGTCGGCGAAGGACATGCCAGGTCTAAACCCAGCCTGTTCTGGTGATTGTGCTTGATCGAGAGGTACAGATATACGGCGTTCAATCACTTTTATGAATGCCTTGTGGAGATGTGACACAAAGTTGATTGGCCTGTAATTGCCGATATCTGACTTTTCACCCTTTTTGCGAAGAAGCACGATCTCAGAATGACACATATTTTAAGGAAATTTTCTAGTATGTATATAATGCAACTATATAGATTTGTTACATGTAGAAGTAGTACATATTGTCCTAGTTTGAGCATTTCTGTGGAAATGCCATCTCTTCCTGGGCTCTTGTTAAATTTCATTGAACGTAGTGCACAATGAACTTCGTAACCTGTTATGGGTGGTATGTCGTGTGGGAGAGAATGGTGTTTTATAGTTTGTGAATCCGGTATATGAACTGTGTCTGAGTAGAGCTGTTGATAAAAATCAGTGCACATTTCCATAATTTTACCCCTATTCCTATATTTGTTCCCATTTTTATCCTTAAGACATGACATCCATGATTTGCTGTTATTTTTTCCTTTCTTTAGCACTTTAAGTGAGCTGTTCCTAAACAATGCTGTTTCCACTAGTTGTATATTATATCGCCTTTCCTCCTTTCTGATTGATTTATTTATTTGTCTATCTAATTCTCTGTGTTCTATGCATTTGTTATTATTTTTGAATGTTTGCCATTCTTCTATGAGCTGTAGAGTCTCGGATGATAATTTTTGCATCTTAGTTTTAGTTTGCCTTATTTTGTTGCTCGACTCTTTTATACAATGTTGAATATGTAAATATCTTTTCTCCACGCTATCTAAATCTATATATTCAAGCAAGTCGAAACTATTCTTGAGTTCTATTTTGAAGTTATCAATATTAGCTATCAATGAGTTTTTATCTTATTGTTTAATTTTCCTTCTGAACCTTTTTTGGCGATGAATTTTTAAGTTAAACGATAATTCTGTGCGTAATGGTCGGTGGTTGTAATTAAATGTAATATTGTTAACGATACCTACATCGCGAACTATTGATTGGTCGGAAGTTAAGGCGTAATCAATTTCATTCTTTACTAATCCGTTTGGTGAGATCCACGTCCACCTTCTTTGGGGCTTTTTGTCAAAGAATCAAAGATGATAAATTTATATAATAAAATCTGTTCCATTAACTCGTTGCTAAAATTAAAAAATAATACTTTTGATGTTGCACTTGTAATATTTTTTGTGTGAAATATATATATAATAGCTATGATACCCGGCTTCGCTCGTGAGTTGATATGAGATTTCGTGGTAGTTGAAATAAAAAAAAACTATGACATAAAAAGTAAAAAAAAAATGAAAACATTTTCTCATTATTTACACTACTTGTTTATAAACAACTTTTTTCATTTTATTATCCGGGGTTTATATATATAAATTTTTCGAATTTCCTACTCTTGAGCAAGCTGCATATAGCTGACCGTGAGAGAAGCAGGATTCTTTGGGGTTGATGCCACAATATTTTAAAGTTTGCCCTTGCGCTTTGTTAATTGTAAAACTAAAGGCTAATTTAATTGGAAACTGCAATATTTTAAATTGAAATGGCAATTCAGAAGAGATCAGTGTTATTCTAGGTATAAATACTGTGTGTCCTTTGTTCTTTCCGGAAATAAGTTCAGCTTCAAAGATATTATTCGATAGCTGTTTTACGATCATCCTCGTTCCATTACATAGTTTTGGGGAGTTGAGATTTCTGAGTAGTATGATTGGAGATCCAATTTTCAGACGAAGGCAGTGTAATGGCATTCCTGGTACTTGTAAAGAGTTTAGAAATTCAGTAGGGAAGTTGACACTTTCTTAAATGGATACCATCGTGTCGATCGATTTATATATTTTCTCTTCACCAGCTATTTTCTTTAGAATATTAAAATTGATATCGTCAACAATATTATTTTTAGTAGCCAAAATTGCTCTTTGAAATAACCACTCTACTTTGGTATAGTACTGAATACTATTTGGATAAGTTTTGTCGATTAGTTCGTCGAAAGTAGTGGCTATGTTGCAGAAATCACTATTGAGATCAATGAGGGCGGTCGTTTGGTCAGTAGGATATGTACCTTCGCCTATTTGTAAAAGTATTTTAGCAAAATGTGCTGTTGTATTATCTTTTGATAATTCAACTCTCAATTTTTTTGTTAATTGCAGTATTTGTACTTGTGGCCAGAGATGTGACTTTTTCAAGCATGCATTAATGTCGTCTGCTGGTGTTGACTTGGGAATAACTGGAAGTGTTTGTCGAAAATCTCCTGAGAGTATGAGTAGAGCTCCTCCCATTATTTCAGAGTTTTTTCGCAATACTTGTAATGTTCTGTCCATGGTTTCTAGTGATTATTTATGGGTCATGGTGCATTCATCCACGAAGATAATTTTATCTTGTTTTAGAAGTTGACCTCGTCCAGATTTTCCTGAGATTTTACATAGCGGGAATTGTTGTTCGGCTATATTCAACGGTAGTTGTAAGGCAGAATGGGCAGTTCGTCCTCCTTCCATAAGTGTGGCTGCAATGCCGGATGATGCTAGTGCCATTGTGATGTTTTTTTTTGCACGTATTTCCGCCAGTATTAGATTTATTAGAAACGTTTTACCGGTGCCTCCTGGTGCGTTCAAGTAAATAACTCCACCAGTGTTGTTATTTATTCGGTTCATTATAACGTTGTAAAAGTTTTTTTGATTGTCATTGAGGAGTGGTTTGTTGTGAGCAATGTATTCAATTAGTTCATTGACGTTGTAGCTTTTTTACTTTGTATTTTCGTAGTTTAGCACACTGAAAGCATTTTTTTGTGGTGCTGGCATCCCAAGTTCTACTAAGGCCTGGTTATTTATTGCTAAACATTTATCTTCTAAGCAAATGAGTTTTTCATTGAATTCAATGACGACATTGAATTCTATAGTCAGTTCTGGATTAGTTTGTCGGATTTGGTACAATATATAATCACTCATACTCCTTTTGAAAGAGTCCCATAGCTGGTTTGGGTTCGATGGGTTACATGTTATTAGAATTATGGCGAATAACTCTCGAATTTGTTCAGCTGAAGCTGTGAGTGTAGCTTCTTGTAGTGTTAATTCCCAGTGGTTATCGTTTTCCAGTAATCCTAAGCATTGACATGCTTCTCTGTACGTCTGGCATAGGTAGCCGTCAATGGTCCTGAGATCTGTGAAACTTGTTGGTCCCCGTATTTCGTGTAACAACATCCGCAGATAGCAACATTTGGCATTGTTTGGATGTACAGTGTATACCTAGACCTATTGCGTTAGTTTTCATGATTTCTTGATTCTGGCATTCCTTTTTTTCGTCGTTGAAAAATTTTCCTTGTTTTGTCCCACGTATAATAAATATGGACGTCGACATACAGTAATGTCTTTGCGAATGGATCCGTTTGGCACAGTTGGAAAAAAGCTGTTAATGTTGTGTTCTGAGGTGGTTCGCTTGCAATTTTTCAAGCCGAGTCTTTTGTGAAGTAAACTCTCTGTCCATTCTCCAAATGTTCTGCTAGATGTTGCACAGCTGGTTCGCGTTCGTGTATGGGAAAACTAAAAATCCTCCACGCTGCTTCGTTACTATTGATGTATCTTCCTATTTGGTACATGAGTATCTCATCATTTCTGTTATTATGTTTGCTATTGTATACCTTTGTTTACGTACTTACATATATATTTAATAGATTTTACTGATTTGCAGTATTCAACGTTTATGTGTGCTTGAAACATTTTGGAAATTAGTGGGTTATATGGTACTACCCATTGATTATCTATTTCCAGTTCGTCTCTGCCTTGTATTCGTATTTTTGCTGTGAAGCCACCGTTTTTCGGTGATCGTCTTCTATATTTGTATATTTGTATCGTCCAAGTATGGTTTTGGATATTTTTTGTACATTTTCCATCACTCATGCATGGCGCATTGAAGTTTAATGGTCCACTGGAAGTTTAATGGCTGAATCATGTTTTTCACTACTATGTTGTATAGTTCCGGATCTTTTTGTGGATTGGGAAATTCAGCTTGGATGATTTGTCGATATCCGTGGGATAAATTTTATTGTGTAGCCATATGAGATTGTGTGAGTGAGGTAATCTTCGTTTTTGCCACTCGATTGTATACATCCAGCATCTAACGGTTCCAAAGATGTGGTATTTTGTGATGACTTCAATAAATCTTATTTGTTTTTGTCGAAAAACTCGGGCTATTATGTCATGTCGATCCATGGAGGTTTGTCAGTATTTGAGTGGTTCTTTGATGTCTGGCCATGATGAGTTGCATGTAAATGTTATGAAGAGCAGGTCGTCCATATTTTCGTAGGTCATGGCATCTTGAGTATATTCGTGCATATGTCTTGGACTTCGTATGTATGATGAGGGTAAGATTACCATTGTTCCAATATCGTCAATATTGTCGTCATTTATGATCGCGTCTCGAAGGTGGATGTATTCTTCTGTGCGTAGTTTCTTCTGATTCAGTCTTATATAAAGCATCCGTTCTGCTTCTATTTTTGCGTACATATCTACCAGAAATTGTTGGAATAAATTGCTCTGACTTTTTTGTTTGTTTCTATGCCAGTTTCCGGATGAATATCCGTCCTCTCCGTGCAGAAATATTAACGGATATTGAAGAGCATCATATGAACGGTGTGTCTCTGCAATGCGTTGTAGGCCTTTTCTTCTTCGTTGTACAATTCACAGCTTGTATTTCATTGTCCACAATTACGATGGCGACTTCATCTAACGAGGTGTATTAAATCTACGTTCGTGTGGTCTTTTATCGGCTCGAACTACAATTTTATAGTCATCAGAAATCATGCGGTCTAATATTGTTTTGAATATGTAAATCAGTTGATTGTATTTGTGTAAGATCCTCTGTACATCTTGGATTATTTTGCGTCTCAATCGATTAAAATTTGTGCATCGTTTATCAATTTTTTGTTCTTCATTTCCGATGAAATATACTTGCAGAAATTTATAGTCTTCGTTAGGCATTGGTAGCAAGGATCCTATTTTATGATAAATTTGCCCTTTAATTGAAAATACATATTCAAATTCATTTCTATTAGTGTTAGTCGAAGTAACACCGAAAGAAGTCATTTGAAAGCAGGAATTGTATGATCTTATATTTTGAAGAAAGTGTTTTGATTCTAGTGTTACCCCGGTGATGTAATGTAGAAATTCCTGCGGAGGCGCTTCCAGTGGTGGTAATCGAATTTTTCCATTCATGCAACAGTGACCTGAAGGGTTACCACAACGTCTTAAGCCGTTTCAAATTAGGTACCCAATTTGATCCGCAAAATTACCGTGACCGTCTTAAAACAAGTCTTGGTATTAGGTAAATGAAGCCCATTATGGCGAATTAGAATGGAAATGGTTGCCATGGTGATGTTCTTGTTTTGAACCTAATTTGAATCGGAAAAAGATTGTGGTAACCCCCCTGGTGTTTCTTTACTGAATTTTTTCGCGTGGCAAATGTTATTCATTTTTCCGATTACAACATATTTATGATTGTAATATTTTTTCGTCGGTTCGTAGTGGAATGGTTCCTTTGTTAGATTATCTTTTAAAATTCTCGATTCTTCAATACTTTTATTTTCTTTTCTTTCTTTGATTTTTCTGCTTCTCAGGGTGCTCATTCTGATTCGTTGATTTTGTAAACGTGCTTCGTGCTCTTCTTACGTTTCATTTCTTCTATATTCTTTTTGTTTCCGCCGTTTTGCTGCAGAACTGGCAAGATCTCCTCCTCTTTTACGACTAGGCATTGTATTCTGTAAAATATAAATTAAATAAACATTTTATAGACAAATATATTGTTACGTAAACGTGGGTTACGTTGAAACAAAGAAAAAAAATTATTTAACCTTCAAGCGGTCGCGCGATATTTTGTTTACGGCCAAAAGTATATAGAAGGCATCGATTCAACGTCGCGCGACTGCTTGAAGGATAAGGAAATTAAAATTAAAAGAAAAATAAAAATAAAACTTTAGAATTAATTAAACACTATTAAAAATACTTACATTTGATATTTTCACTCACAGACAACTTTTTTCTTGTTCTCTTCAAAATAGAGAATTAATTAAACACACCATTAAAATACTAACACGTGATACTTCAAAATAAAGGCTCACAGATAACTTCTTTCGTTTCGAAATCGCTTTCGTTTCGCTGTTCAAATCGAACTAACTCGGGCGGGCGACACCGGGCTCTTATATATTCAGAGAGCTAGACTCGAGGATATTCGAGAATGTTTGAGAATATTTTCTTTCTCACACATTTTCGACATTATCGTCCGCCGTAACAATAGGTTCTGCAGCTGTAGCATACGTAGTAAAGGCGCGAAATTTAAAAACTTAAATTTTAAAATGTCTTCAGAACTAATATGAATAAATAAATAATGTCGCTTTAACTCCAAAATATAAGTTAGCTACTGCTGTATAAATACACAAAATGTAATAACTTTATTATCGTAACAAATGTAATTTAAGTCTATATTGAGATTTGAATTTTAAATTTCGCGCCATTACTAGACCTGCTGCAATTGCTCGCAGCGCCTTTCGAAATGCAACCCAAATAATCGTTCTGAATGAAGTTCAAATACTCGACAACAGCTGGCGCCACTACACTTAATTTCCAAGTTGAAAAGTTGGAAAAGCCCTTATATTTTTAAAAACACGCCCTTTAGGTTAAAACGGGAACTTTCTTGTTCGAGGGGGGATAAAGGGCTATCACACTATATAAGTCCCTTTATCATGCCGGGACTCCTTTTTAAGTTTTATCGGCACGCACATTTTATCAACTTAGTTTTATTATATAATAATGATTATTTACCTATTCATTCTTGTTTCAGCCTAATCCGAGTCTACAAGAAAGCGCACATGATAAACACGGTCCTCAGATATTTCCTCTTCAAGGAATTTACCTTCCACGATGACAACACTACGGCATTGTTGAACAAAATGTCCAAAAAAGACCAGATAATCTTCAATTTCGACAGTATGGACATTATTTTTGAACCGTTCATCGTGTCCTGGATTCTTGGAGTCAGGAAATTTATTATAAAAGACGGACTGGAAGGTACAGAGAAGGCGATAGATAAACAGAAATTTCTTAAAATATGTAATTTTATTGTGATAGTCTTATATGCATTGTTCCTTTGGAAAGTATTCAGTTGGGTATATTTTTTTATTAATTTTATTTGCACTTATAGTTCAACTTCCTAGATTTCTATTATGTACCCAAGTACCACTTGATCAGGCGTTAGACTAAGGAGAATTGGTGTCCGTTCTGGGTTGCAATTTTTAATTTAGAATTATCTGTAATTCCTGCCTTCGGAGGAAGACTAAGTGGTAAGGAATTATACACGTAATTTATTTAAATTTTAGCACAATTTTTATTTTAGTATTTGTAAATAAAATTGAAAAAAAAACGATGCAGTTATGTAAAAAATAAACTCTTTAATTTAATGAAATAACATAATCTAAGAGTTAATACACTCACACAATAAATATTTAGAAATTTATAATTTGTATCAAACAATCATAATAAATACGATATAAATACAAAATAAATATCTGTAAACCAATTATCGATTTACAAACTAATTTGATGTAAATATTTTTGAGTAACAATTAACAGGCATATTGCACATACCAGTACGAAATAGGACAACAAACTAAATACAGAGTGGAGAGATTTATTCGAGCCAACTTAGGTTTAGGATGGAGACGAGAGCTAAACGGAAGTTTTTTTTAAAAGTCTAGCTAACTGATAAAATATTTGGACTTTTTTTATAAATGACAACGAAATTTCATATTTCAAAACTATCAATATATATATTTTTAGGCGAGACTACCTCTTGTGAGTCATATCAAATCAAAAATTATTTATTACATATTATACTTACATATAAAATAATGTGTATCCATGGAATTGATATTTTCCTAGCTAGCAGTTTATCATGAATTGGTCACATTTACTGACGAATACACGTAATTTGATAATTTCTCTCTAAAGATGTAATAAGATAAGATATAATAAGAATGTATGTATTAGAATTGATCATATCATGGGATTGCCATGGTTGAATTATAACTATCATTGAACGAAGAAATCGTTTGGGAAAAAACACTGCGGTAAAGGAAGAAGACTAAAGGAGGCGAGCGCAGTGAAACCTTCGAATAGTCTTCGTGTTAGCTGGACATGTATATCACAAAAAACTTTAGGTAGTACTGAATAAAAATGCTTTTAAAAAGACATTTTTCCTCAAATTCATCGTTTTCTGACCATTTCATGAATCGGTCGGTCGGCCAGATGATTCATGAAATGATCAATTCTATTAAACGGCTACGTCATAATATGAGGTTGCCATGCTTATATCTCTTTTATTTGCGCTTTTTCAGTCTCTACTTTTGTTAGCCAGTAGTTTGATTATGTATGTCTTGCCATATCCCGATTCTTTTTCAATTTTAATAAAAATCAAAAGCATTAAATGACAGCACTTGTAAAATAATCACGTTCTGCAGCCATAACATGTACCCCGGACATCTAGAAATTTCTATTAAAATGCCTTTTCAACCAACTTAAAAAAGGACGAGGTTCTCAATTCGTCTGTTTTTTTCTAGTATTTGATACGCGATTATTCCGTCAATAATTATGAACTGATTTTGAAGATTCTTATTTTGATTGCTAGGTCATACTTCAGAGGTGGTTTCATACAAATTATATCAAAATTGATTCAGATCTTTTTGAAATAAATAAGAAATACAAAAAATATGAACACAGGTGACGATTTGGTTTGTGGTTCCGTGGAGCAAAAGTTTTGATGAGGACTTTCATGTACACATCCCGACCTGGGAGGAAGATATAGGGCTTGAACTTGAAGTCAGTTTTTTAAGATATTAACTTGGTGAATTATAATCAGAATTATAATCAAGAATCTTTTGATTGTTCAACTTGTCAATTTTATAGGAATTCTGATAGAAATTCCCAGATGTCAGCTTAATATCATAAGCCTACTGATTGGTCAAAGTGAATTTGAAGTTCAAATTTTAATTAAATTAAATTTATTTACCAAAGCAATAACAGTTACACGGTCGTTATACTTATGGTATCCACACTAGGTGTATGTAACTCGTGGAGGCCTATATACAAGTTGGCGAAGAGCTAAGCAATAAGTAGCCTTTTTATGAATTACTAAAATCAATCGAGATACCTGTCACATTCAAAAATCAAACAATCAGAACACTCGCAATCGCTTTAACAAGCTAAGTCGCATTATAAGTGTCAAATTATCGTGTTCTTATTACCAAATTTTTCAATGCGATCGATATCAGAATATCTTACATAATAAGGCGACGGGATTTATTTCACAGATACAGAAGGCGATACAGACCGCAGTAATAACAATAATAACATTGTGTATGTTCTCGTACACACTTAAGTGAAGGAACTTCCTTACGAGACGTTCATTGTGATTATACAAAACTCCTCATTCATCTTCAATCGTCAACCCAAAAATGTGGAAGTCCTGTCCACCAACAAACGAAACAAATGAATACAACCACGACACAACCAACCAAATCAGACAAAAATACGCAACGAAAAATACAACGTTGGCCAACTTCAGCCATCTTTGTTTATAAGTCGCGTCCTCGGTATTTTTTAAATCATCCTTGATAATGTGTTTCCTCAGCCCGAGCCACCAGTAAGTCATAAAGGCGGGAAACTCGACAGTGGTCATATCGAAGCAAAATATTAGTTTGTCGGTTTTGGAAAGTTTGTTATATAAGGCTAGGGTGTTATCGTCTCTCATGTCCCAGGTTTGCAGCATGAAGTAGGCGAGCACTGAGTTGAGTTTGTACGCTTTGTCGTAAATCTTGTGGACTCTGAAACGAAACGTCAAAAATAATCAAAGCTTATATTTTTCCAAGCTCAGAATCAGAGAACGGAAATGACGCATACAATTTTTGAGTTTTGCCGCCTAAGAAGTTTTATTTTGCTCCGTTTTTTTTTAAAGTTTTACCTCTATTAGTGGGACTGTTCAGCGCAACAGCCTTTATGACTGAGACTTCTTTACAGGTGTTTGTGAAGGTATTCTAATTTTACACCTATACATATAACTAGCATCAATCAGCATATGGAACCTGTGTAATTGGGTCAATATATAAATAGATTAGGCATTTTTACACATTTTTCCTCCTTTGAATGAGAATTAAGTACATCCCAACCTCTATTAGGCCCTATGTACATTTACTTTTTCCCCATTGGATAACCGTTCATTTAGACCTGGGGGGTTACCACAACGTCTTACGCCGATTCAGATTAGGAACCTAATTTGATCCGCAAAATTACCCTGACCGTCAAACAAGTCTGAGGTAAATAAAGCCCATTATGGCGAATTGGAATGGAAATGGTTGCCATGGTCATGTTCATGTTTTGAACCTAATTTGAATCGGAAAAAGATTGTGGTAACCTCCCTGGTTATTTTATGCTCTTACCGAGTAGCCAAGGTGCTTTCGCTAACTTATCACTCGCTAAGAATATGTATGCAATTTGACGTTTGCCGCGCAAAGTCACGTGAATTGTCAAATCGCACACATTGTCTTAGCTTGTCGTAGCGAGTGATGCGTTAGCGAAAGCAACTTGGCTAGGGGTGCTTGGAATCTCAGTTCGACGCATAAGAAAGTATAGTTTAATCACTGGAACCCTGGATCTGGTTATGACTTATCCCGATTTCGAACCTCATGCCATGGTTACAAAGTTCAAAACCTATATATAACGGGAAAAAGGACATCTTTGGAAGTCTTCCTGCGTTAACAGGGTATATGTGTAGTGTTTATCTGAGTAGGTGTCCTGCGGTAGTGTTGCGGTGCGGGAGGGGAGTGTTGTCGTGACTTCAGCGCGGTGTCTGCATAGCGTGTAACGTGTTATTATACTATTTATCTACACACGTATCATAAACCCTCTTTACTGCTTTCAAAAACCACACGTTGCGACCAGCATAATGATAAAGTTATTGGTAAAAACTCATTTCTTATCTGAATATTGATCATTATGACCGTAATGTACCAAAATTTGTCAAATTATGACATTCAAATTTCGAACGCCGACGCCCGCCTGCGTGCCGCCCCGTTAGTCGGTGAACTTGGTACTACTGAACAAGCTAAACAACTGCAGAGCAATGATCAATGCCACAATTCCGGTCAAACATACGGTTCCTGAACACATCAAAGAGAGCTTATGATATGTGTGTAGATAAACTAGTGTATGTAACTGTACATAATTTTAGGCATTAAAACTCTCGAGTGACATTATTATGAAACTCGCAAACAAACACTCTCGAGTATTAATGCCCTCCATTATGTAGCAGTCACATAAACTACTATCGTTGTGTTTTATTTATTGTACCTTAACGTATTTCCACTGAGCGCCAAAACACCATCAATGACCAGAGCAGGGATGAAGTGCAGGAAAAGCGAGTAGATGTAGAACAAGAACCGGCTGGCGGTTGGTAAGGCGAAGCAGTACCAAACAGTGCGGGGAGAGACGTACCGCCGGAGGACTGTCTCGGAGTGGTTCTTTAGTTGATCTGTAACAAACACACTTGTACAAGGTGACATTTAATTAGCTGACCATATTTTGGGGAATGACAGTACCACTCTTTATGAACAACTTTCCCAAAGAAACATATGGTCGCAAACGGAAAATAATATTTGTCTCAGTACATTGACCCGATCAGCTGATTACAAGTCACTATGGGGGACCCATTTTTTTTTTCGTGTGTGACGGGTGGTATCATTTCCTAAAATATGGTCAGCTGATTAAATGTCACCTTGTATATGTCACCGGAAGATAGTCAAAACCGTAAGTTGATAAACTAACGCGGTAGCTGATCAACTATCGGCAGATAGTAAACCATACTATTGGCAACATCTTACAAAAGGTGTAAAACGAACGCAGCGCAACGAAGTGAACGCACCACGAACGTCAAATTATTCGTCGGTTGGCAGCCCTGCGTTCGTAGGCGCTGATTGGTCGAGCGACAATGGCGGATGTTGGCTAACGTGCGCAACGCGCGTTTATGGAAATGCGCGGGAAGTCGAGTCAACTTGGCGCGCCCAGCACTGTGGCAGAGGACACTTTTGTTTCAACCACATCTCAACTGTCTCAACTTAAATGTCTATTGTATATTCCTTGTACGTTAGAGTCAGTATAGTATGTATAGTAAAGGGGAGCATATTCTTTTATTGATTATAATACCGACAGGGTTTAGAATTTACGTTTCTTTTGTTCTTAAATCTCAACCTAACACGAAGACTATACTCTAGTCTTCACCTAAGCTACCGCAGTGTTTGCCCTGGTATTTCGTTTACAATTCAAGTTTAAACCAGTTTACTATTTAACCGTTAGTTGATCAACTAACGCGTCGTATAGTAAACAGTAACGCTACAGTTTACTATCTGTCGATAGTGGACCAACTTACGAGAAAAAACCGATAGTTTATCAACTTACGGTTTTGACTATCTTACGGTGACATATATAGGCACATACATTGCCCTTGGCCCCACACTGTGATGCCCTGTGGTAGTGGGAACCGGAAACAGAGACGCCCTGGGGATTATTTTTTTCTTCCTCCTAAGCCTGGATTTGAAACCGGTACCTCTCGATCGGGCGGCAAAGCCTCGAAGCTCAAAGCCATAGAGGTCGTGAAAATTAAGTCGACCAGAAAATAGAAATTAGTAACGAGATACTGACATTAATTTATATTGCACTATGTATGCAATGGCAACTCAAAATAAATCGGCAAGTATTTAATCGCACAGCAAAAATACTGATATTCACAGTAAAAAAAGGATCAGCAAAAATACTTTTTATGTTGTATGTATTTTTGTTGTTCTTACATGTGCAACCTTATACGAAGGATAAAGGAGGCTTCGCTTCGCTCACACCCTTTGCCCTTCACCTAAGCTACCGCAGTATTTTGCCCTGATTTGACAAATAAGTAGGTATACTGATTTGCTGTGAAAACCAGTATATTTGCTGTGCAAATCAGTATTTTTGATGTGCAGTTTAATATTTCCCAAAAAAACTACGTTCCTATAGTTGATAACCGGATGCGCTAGGAGCAGGAGTATACAAGGTGACATTTTATTAGCTGATCATATTTTTGGGGATTAAAGTACCCATTATTAGGAACAACTTTCCCCAAGAAATATATAGTCGTATACGAAAAAATTTTTGGGTCTCCCATAGTAACTGTTCGGGTCAATGTACTGAGGGACGAAAAATATTTTTCATTTGCGACAATATGTTTCTTTGGGAAAGTTGTTAATAATGAACGGTGTTATTAATCCCCAAAATATGGTCAGCTTATTAAAGGCTTATGTTTAAACGATTCCCAAAAACGCACCTATTTTACTACCAATAAATTCGAAATGACTTCCAGAATGGATAAATGTCCACCAAATTGTGTTTGTATAAATGATCACCAAACTTCTTTTTATGTTTTGTGTACTTAAGTTTAATGTTTAAGTATTTTTTGTTGTTCTTACATGTTCAACCTAACACGAAGGATAAAGGAGGCTTTGCTTCGCTCACCCCCTTTACCCTTCGCCTAAGCTACCGCAGTATTTTGCCCTGATATTTTTTGCAACTTTTGGTGTTCATTTATCCATTTTGGGTAGGAAAAAAATATTTTGGTTATCATTATATTAGTTTCCCTTATTAAATGTCACCTTGTATACATATGTATGTATATTTCTTGGGCACGCTGAGTAGCCTAAACTGCTGATGGATTTTAGCTTGAGATATGTCGCTAGGTTCGTCTCAACTGTCAGAGACACTGGGTATATTAAAATTAAAAAATAAACATATTATAAGCCTTTAATAATGGGAAATATTAAACTGCACATCAATAATACTGATTTGCACAGCATATATACTGATTTTCACAGCAAATATCAGGGCAAAATACTGCAGTAGATTAGGTGAAGCGTAAAGGGGGTGAGCGAAGCGAAGACCCCTTTATCCTTCTTATTAGGTTTAACATGTAAGAACAACAAAAATACTTAAAACATAAAAAGTGTTTTTGCTGATCCTTTTTTGCTGTGAAAATCAGCATTTTTGATGTGCGATTAAATATTAGCCTTTAATTATTATTTTTTAAACCTATTTAGTGGGGTTTTTTAAACCTATCAAAATAAAGGGTTTAATAAATACAAAAGAATCCGAAGGATTGAAAACTCAGTCAGGTTATTGGTTTTTATGATAATTCCACTTGTTTCTGTATTTATTCGTATGACCAAGTGCCAGCCATGGATACCTCCCAAAAGTCAAAACTAAGACCCTGACCTTATTGACTATGGTCGTACGACTGGGTAGTTTTACAGCGCGGTCCAAATGGAGCTAACAGCACCAAAACTATCATCAAACTACTCACGCTCATGACACCATTCCGAATGGAAGATGGCGTCCATCAGAATTTAAACTTAAAATCCATTCGGAACAATGAGTATTTTATTTTTATTTTGCGTGAATACAGAGGCTATAAACATAACATAACATAGCGTCACGCCTTTTCCCATGCGGGGTGGCAGAGGCACAATTGTGCCCACTTTGAGCCAGTCATTCAATACTCCATTTTGCATGACAGGGGGCTAGCCCATCGCCGCAGTTATGGATTAATGTAGGTTTCCTCACGATGTTTTCCGTCACCGTTAGAACGTCCGTATAATGTACTTAAGATAAATTAATTAAGCTAGTATTTAATCGTACATCAAAAATAATTATTTTCACAGCAAAAAAGGATCAGCAAAAACACTTTTTATGTTTTCAGTATTTTTGTTGTTCTTACATGTTCAACCTAATACGAAGAATAAAGGGGCCTTCGCTTCGCTCACCCCCTTTACCCTTCACCTAAGCTACCGCAGTATTTTGCCCTGATGTGTGCTGTGAAAATCAGTATATTTGCTGTGCAAATCAGTAGTTTTGATGTGCAGTTTAATATTTCCCAGTTAATTATCTCATTGGTACACGGTCAGGAATCGAACATGCATCGCCTGTGTGAGAAGCAAGCGTGAATTAGACCACGGAGCTGAGGAAATATTAACCGCAATAAACAATATGGAGTGTGGTCCGTTAACGGTGACTCGGATGGGCCTCATAAGTTATATATTCGGTTATGTTGCGACTCGTAACGCGCTGTTAGATAAACAGAAAACGGGACGAGCCGGAAGTGACGTCACGCGATATTAGATGAATGAGATATTCAACAATTGACAATAAATTGAATTAAATGGCATAGGCTGTGTGATGAACGGGTGATATACTAAATTCTATATAGCGCCATCAAAAGAACATATTAAATTCACATATAATATAGGATATTTCATCTCTGTACTCAGTACGCCTATTACTTTACCCGGTCGTACGACATGATATATTATCTGTGGTACATATTATGTCTGTGGTACTACTGTATTAGTAGTGCGACCGATAACAATGGGGAAAAAACTTTCGAGGTGTTCCACGGAGAGGGCGGTAGTGTTTGTTACAAGCACAGAGTAAATAAGCAAAGAGTTCAGTTCATCTGAGGTATTATTGAGGAATGGTTGACAATATCCATGTCGTAATCATATCGTAGAATTACCCATATTATGAAATTTTCAACCATAGTTGAATTAGAACTTTCATCGAAGAAATCTTTTGGGGGAAAACACTGCGGGCTTCCGCTATTCGTCGAAGACTACAGAGGAAGCAAAGCCCTCGCGTCTTCTTGTTAATTCGAAATGTATATCCCAAAAATACTAGGTAGTACTGAAATATTTCATCAAATTCAACCCTTTCTGACCATTTCATGAAATTACCAATTCTATGATATGACTATGATATCCATAAAATTTTGCTGTTGACAATGGCTGACAAGTCACAAACATACAGGGTAAGAACCGTGTAAGAAGGGTAAAAAGAAAGAAGTGTTTATGGTAAGAACCACAAAACATAAAAGCTTGTTCAACACTTGATTATAGCCAAAATATAATAGCATTTGGTGTTCGTTTTGAGATTAACCTCTGTGTAACATTTTTTGTAGTAACACGGACAGAGCCTTCTACCAAAAAGTTTGGCGTAATCTTTCCCATGTGCCAACGCCTCGTTGACCTGTGTAGGAATCGCGAACTCAACACTCACGCCAATCTACCCTATTCCTGAACCTCGACAGCGTGTACACCCGACAGTCCTCAAGGGCATCCCTGGTGCGGGTCAGACGGGTCGCGGTGTCCCACGAGGCCGCCACGATCAGGTTGTTGACATAGTCCACTGGCACTACGTCGATTTGCACCTTCATGTCCATTAGCATCGTGTGCACTAAGCCCACGTGGGTTCCGAGCAGCATCTGTTGATTATAATAATAATAATACCTTGGACACTAATTACACACATTGATCTAGCCCCAAACTAGGATTCCCAGTATCTTGGGTACTAGACAACGATACACATACTTATATAGATAAATATTATACTTAGATAGATAAACAACCATGACTAGGGTTCAAACATCCGTTCTCGTCAAACAAATATTTGCACACACCGGGACTCGAACCCGGGACCCTTGGCTTCGTAGGCAGGGTCACTGCCGCCTCAGCCATTCGGTCGCCACATATATATTATTATATGGATTATAACTACAAATTTAAGTTGTAAACATCCCCAACGCATTTATAATAGCTGTAAAGTCTAAAATTTGGTAAACTTGTTTCTGTAACCTGATTACTTTCAAACCACTGACAACTTTGAAACTTATCACTTTTACACGCCAACCATGTTAATTTGCCATGCTAAATATAGGTACAACTTAATTCATACGAGATAAGGTTCCTTTTGATGTTTAGTTTTGTCTGCCGTGGCCGTCAGTGGTATCGCAGTCAGTCAGTCAGTGTCGCAGTTGGTTGGTTTAATCAGACACTTAACTAACTCTCTAGACCGTTAATTAAATACCGACGTTTAACCAAGTCACTGGCATTTTGATTTATATAAAGCATCGCCGAAAACGTTTAACAATCTGTTTTACCGAAAGCCGGTGTGTTGGAAAACAAGATGGCGTCACGACAACAGCTGATTTGCACAGCATAAATCAGGGCAAAACATTGCGGTAACTTCCGTGTGGTCTGCGGAGTGTGTTCTCGCGCGGAGCGCGAGAACCACTACGGTTGCGGGGTCGAGGACTTATGGTTGCCTCATGCCCGCGGCGTCAACTCGGGGGGTAACGTCCCCCCCGGTCTTGGGTGGCCCCTACTTGTCAGGGGCCTCGCGTGGTCTTCGTTGTGCTGTGCTTTCGCCGTCTATTGGCATACACTGGCGACAACGGAGCGGGAGCTTCTTCTTCTTCACTGTGCCGTGCTTTCGCCCTCTTCTGCGGGCTTACACTGGCGACAGTGGGATGAGCAGCAACTCTCTTGGGAGTGGTCTGCCTTCAGGCGGACGTGCGTGATGCGGAGCAATGTCGTGGAGATGTGCGTGGCGGCTGTTGTCGGCGCAATCGTACATGCGCCGTGCCAGCCGTGCGACGAATTTCTCCACGGTGGGCATCCGGGTATCCCTCATGATGGTGGTGTTGCGCACGTACTGAAGCGGGCCCCGGGCAACGTCGGAGCCGCCGCTAACAGTAGCTATGATCGTCTATTCTATCTATCCCAAAATGAGAGGACCCGATTCGGCTGTAAGTTTTGTAAGTAAGAATGATAAGTCTGAATTTCTCGTTCGTCGAGAAATCCGTTAGGCGTACAATAGTCGAACGAAGTTTGACTCAGAAGATACAGTTTCTAGTTAGACAGAGAAAGCATATATGTCCGCGAGCCGGTAATTCGCATCAGTCAGCGGTGTATTGCGCCAAACGATCGTTGTTATATTTTATGTGATGGCACCATCTGGTTTTTGTATATATGAGCGCTTTGGAACATCTTTTGTTTTAGTTTTAGTTTTAGTTTTAGTGATCGATCACAGTTATAGTATAGATATCCGTCGTAGTTTTACGACGTGAGTACTCAATGATATTTCATGTGCTCGCTAGTAGCGGCTTGTGGTGGTTCCAATTATATATTTGATTCACGGCAATAACGATCCGAAAAGACCGGTTTACACAATTGCGATTTGAGTTCCGAAATGGGTTCTGAACTAGCGGTTACCTCAAAAGGTCCGTAACGTTTTGAAACCTTCAACTCTGCGCAATTTGAGCTGGATGTTATCGAAACGCAAGCATTTTTGTTTTAGGATATCTAACCCACACCATAGCGAAGTGCATAATTCGATAAATACCGAACTATGAATTCCACTAGCCGCAGCACGTCCTGGGCTGAGCCAAATCATATATACCGACTCAACTTACACATTAGATATCCAGCGAAATTTACATTTAATTTAAAAATGCAACTTGAATCCAATCTGACCCAAGGCAATGCAAAACACCTACCCGGACCTAAACAATGAACTTTAGACTGTAAATTGATCTCTTCGCGCGTCCCCGATAACACACAAATGTCAAAATATCAACAGGATATGTTATCTGTGCTGACACCGGTTTAACTTTGTTCTGAATTTGTTATTTCCATCCGCGGAACCTCATCGATCAAACAGTCTCCCTATGCCCTGACAACCTAGGTTTAGCCGCAACTAAACTCCTGTCTAGCCTAGTCTAAAAACCTAGTGTTATACCACGTCCATTATCGACACCACTCGAAAATGGTTGAGTTTGATTTGAATGTGCTTGAATGTTTAACGACTGTGTGTGTGGGAATTTCAAAGCTCGCTAGTCGAAGGAATGAGGAGAGGATTAGCCCGCGAATATCCTAAGAGCCAATCCAGGAACCCTATGGTGAAGGAATAAGGAATTTAGGGTCGCTCCAAGCCCAGACTCAGACTCAGATAAATTGACTTAAAAGTTCTTTCCTAACGACCCAAGGATAGTTTTGGAATTAGGGGTAGGTTGATATAAAGGTTAGGAACCGAGGTATATCTCGGCGCTTCAGACACTCACGAAAACCCACTGAAACTTCGCAATCACCAATTCGTATAGTTCTGACGCGTAACACGGCAGACAAAAACTGTTTAGAACTCGTGAAGACGACTGTCACAGCGGCTAGACGCAGAGACTGAATGCTCTCCCTTCCCCCACAATTGTATTTATACGCCCCACATGCGTCCTTTGCGAAAACGCTCTGCCCAAGCGAAGCTTCTTATCACCAACTACACAGGGTCTAATTTCAACCATGCCATGCAGATCCGCCGTTCTACAAATTGTGTGTACGCATATTCACTATGATCAACCGTAGGTGATCACTCAAATCATTTGGTACTGCCGATACACAGAATCTGTTGATCGCTGACCAATAAAAGCTTGTTGCGATTAATTAAGCATTACCCGACCACTAGCTGCGCGTAGCAAAAGACCACTAGAATGATATTCAATCCAGAGGTGTCAGACCCTCCATATCATACCTCAATCGCAATTGTATATTTGCAATCTACATAATAGCTTTCTCCGTATCGTTCCATAATAACCTTTCATTATTTAGTTATTCAAAATTTTATTCAACGCGCAGCCAAATCGGCTCTGATTTCTACACATCTCGCAGGAATGCGACAAAAAAAACTTGGCCTGAAAACTTCCACGAATCAACCCACGCATCGGCTCTGTTTTTTTTGCTAACTTTGCCAGTAAGCTACACAAAACCCCCAAACGTTATCTGAACCGATTCTCGTATTCAAAACAGCGCGGCGTTGGGCTAGCCCTCTATCACGCAGAATGAAGTATCTAATGTACCGACTCTCGTGTACCATTACAGTACCGCCCGGCTCCTGTGATCACCCGCAGGGAGATGTTCTGGAACCGCTGCAGCCGTGCCTTCTGGGTCTTCGACAGCAGGGCGTACCATGCTGGAGCCGCGTAGGTGAGCCGCGAGCGCACATAGGCCTTGTACACCCGCAGCTTGGCTCTCAGAGGCAGGCTGGACGACAGGACAGGCCGGAGCATTGCCCGCGCGGCTTTGGCCCGGTTGATGCAGTGTTGCACCATCGGGACCATGCGCAGCGAGCAGTCGATGTTGCAACCGAGGTATTTCACCGTCGATTGCCACTCGATGTCCCGGCCCCTCAGCTGTAGCGGGGTCGGACGGCGGGAGCGGGTGGTCAACAGGGCTGTTGTCTTCCCGACGTTCACCGCGGTCCGCCACTTGTCCAGCCAGGGCGGCAGCAGGTCCAGGAGTCGCTGCATCTTCCTGCAGGCGAGCTCAATTTTGCGCGACGACGCGAAGTAGGCGCTGTCGTCCGCGTAGAGGGCGAGCACAACGTCTTCCACCCCCTCCTCGAGATGGCCCTCGAGTGTGGGGATGTCGTTGGTGTAGAGCGCGTAGAGCACCGGCGAAAGGCAGCTGCCTTGCGGGACTCCTGCGCTGATGGCCTTCGTCTGGGAGTGTCCATTCTCGACCGAGACGAAGAACCGCCGGTCTTCCAGGAAGGAGGCCACGATCTGCCCGATCATTGGGGGCACACCTGCGTCCAGGAGCTTGAAGAGGAGCCCCTCGTGCCACACTCGGTCAAAGGCCTTCTCGATGTCAAGAAAGACCCCGACGGTGTATCGGCCCCTGTTCAGCTCCGACGCCAGGTAGTGCAGGACTCTCGCCAACTGGAGCGTCGTGCTGTGGCTGTCACGGAAGCCATGTTGCTCTGCCCTCAGCTGGATGTGGGGCAGGATTCTCCGTAACAGCAGGCGCTCAAACAGCTTGGCGATATGAGGCAGCAGGGTGATCGGGCGGTAGCCTCCCGGGTGTCTTCTGTCCTTCCCCGGCTTGGGGATGACGATCACCTTGCCCTCCTTCCAGAGGGCGGGGAAGTGACCGGTGCGCAGGATGCCGTTGAACAGCCGCGTCAGCGAGACGACGGCTTTCCTTGGCAGCTGTACTAGGGCCCCCGCGACGACTCCGTCCGGGCCCGGGGCCTTCCGCTGGTTCAGCTTCAGGGCCACCTTCCGGACTTCGCGGGGCGACATGAAGTAGTCGCCGGCGAGGGGAGGCGCGGGGACCGCCAGGAAGCGCTCTACGCGCTCCACAACAGCGGCGTTGTGCTCGTAGTCGGCGATGGGGTTGGGCTGGAACTGCCCAGCGAAGTGGTCGGCCAGGATGGCGGCTCGATCTCGTGCGGCGTAGCGGCGCCTGCCCGTGTGATCAAACATGGGGCAGACCGGCTCGGGAGTTGACGTCAGGCTGCGGTTCAGGCGGTGAAGGGCGGTGTCATCTTGGGAGGCTTGGTCAATGGTGCGTTCCCAGGACTGTCCCCTCAGCTCGATGATGCCCGCGCGCAGTTCTTCTCCGAGCCGGTTGATCTCCGCCCTGATCACAGGGCAGCGCGTGTGGTGCCAGGTTCGACGAAGACGGCGCTTGAGGTCCAGCTTCTTGCGGAGGTGTGGAGGGAGCCTCTCCTTCCGCAAAACCGGCGGTGGCTTGGTGGTGGTGGCTGCGGCTTGAGCGGTGGTGATGGCTGTGGTGATGGCCACTGCCGCGGCTTCTACCTCTTCCTTGGTAGAAACACCGCCGGGGAGCTGCGTTGTGTTCAACTCCAGCTGGTATTTGTGCCAGTCCGTCTTCGTTCTTGGACGCGGTGCCGACGTGAGATCGGCCTCCACCCCGAGGACCAGCAAGATAGGCAGGTGGGGGGTGTCGATGTCGTACAGCTCCCCGATGGCGATGGGAAACTGTACGTTCTTGACCAGGGCGACGTCTAGTACATCCGGGCGATGCATGGGGTTCGTCGGGTAGTGTGTCGGGGCCCCCGGGCTGAGAACTTCGTAGTTGGAGTTCTCAGCATCTTCCTGTAGGGCCCTTCCGGCGGAGTTGATGCTGTGGGACCCCCACTGGTGGTGCTTGGCGTTGAGATCGCCTGCGACCAGTGTGGGGGTTGCTCCTTCCATCATCGCTCGGATGTCTTCCGGGTGGAAATGGTGGACGTCGCCGGGAGGCTTGTAGGCTGCGAAGACTTTGAGCTCCGTGTCGGCCGTCTTCAGACGGACGCCTATGGACCGCGTCGTCTTGAAGGCGGGCAGCTCCAACTCTTCATGGACGAGGTCCCGTCTCGACATTTAATAAGGGAAACTAATATAATGATAACCAAAATATTTTTTTCCTACCCAAAATGGATAAATGAACACCAAAAGTTGCAAAAAATATCAGGGCAAAATACTGCGGTAACTTAGGTGAAGGGTAAAGGGGGTGAGCGAAGCGAAGCCCTCTTTATCCTTCGTGTTAGGTTGAATATGTAAGAACAACAAAAAATACTTAAAACATAAACTTAAGTACAAATAAATAAATATTTATATTGTATATCTTGTTGCCTAGGAACGTTTAGACAACTCGTAAAATATTTAGTTCACTCACTTGTCTGACGGAATTTTAGTGGCTTGATTAAACGTCGGTATTTAATTAACGGAGAGTTAGTTAAGTGTCTGATTTAACCAACTAACTGCGACATCAGTACCAGTTCCAAGACTTTCAGTTGTCGGCCAGAGCCAACTGTGGCTTTCAAAAGGTTAATAAAACATGGCTTAGAACTATCGCAGGGAAATACTACTAATGAAAATAAAATTTCCTGATTGTGCGCTATGGTGCCACAGACTAGCAGTTGACCGATTTTATTCGATACAAAGCTGTATTATATGCACATATGAATGCCAGTATGATATGAGAAGGTGTATCATGAACTTACTCCGCTGGGGCCCAGCACATTACTGAAGTCAAGCCACCCCGGCGTCGGCTCTCTGTATGACGGGATGACTGAAACAAAAAACACAATAATAATAATAATAATAATAATAATAAATATTAGAAGACAATCTTACACAAATCGAACTAGGCCCATACTAACAAAATAACAGATAGAACGGATGTGGATTTATTTTACTGTTCTCTGACGGAGTTCACAAGGGCGGCCAGTTTTTGTCTCTGTTATTAATATTGATATTTTATATTTAATATGCACATTTCGAATTATTATTGAATTATTGAATTATTGGTGTATACCTGAGTTATTGTTTTTTTTTTTTTTTTTTTTTTTTTTTTTTTTTTTTTTTTATATTTGGAATTGTCATTTGTATTTTGTTAATTAAGTATTTATATTTGATATTGATGTCTGGATCCCGAAATTTTATTTTGTTTTAAAATGTGTATGCTGTGGCGACTTGGGCTGTATGTAATGGCACGATTACTAATTGGAAATAAATAAATAAAAATAAAATACTAAGCTCAACAAGGCTTGTGTTATTTGTACTAGACGACGATATATTTAAAAGAGATAAATACTTATCTAAATACTTGGAAAACATCCAAGACTAGGAAACAAATATTCATGCTCATAACAGAAATATTTGCCCTTACCGGGATTCGAACCCAGGACCGTCAGCTTCGTAGGCAGGGTCACTACCCGCTAGGCTACACCGGTCGTCAAAGAAAACAACAAGAACAAAATGAACGCGCATTAATTAATAATATGAAATAGAACTGGAACTTGAACACATAGTCGAACTCGAACCAGAACACGAATTTGAATTTGAACTTGAACTTTAACTTGAGATCATACCAATAGCAGGACGAACGACACATACAGGCAAGCCTCTGCCTAAAGTCCTGACGGCCTCTTCAGCGATCGCCTTGGAGAACGTGTAGGTGTTTGGCCAACCCTCAATGAGCCTGTAAAATACAACGTGATTTTTAAGGTTGTGTTTTGTGTTACCACTTTTATCTACACACGTGTCATAAACCCTCTTTACTGCCTCCAAAAACCGCACGTTACGATCAGCATAATGTTAAACTACTTTGTAAAAACGCATTTCTTATCTGAATATTGAACATTATGACCTTAATGTGTAAATTTTCTACATATTAACACATTCAAATTTCGAACGTCGACGCCCGCCCGACTTCAAGTACTACAGAACAAGCTAAACAACTCAATGCTACAATGCCGGTCAAACATGCGGTTCCTGAACACAGAGAGCTTATGATATGTGTGTAGGTAAACTAGTGTATGTAAATGTACATAATTAGGCATTAAAACTCTCGAGTGATATTATTATGAATCTCGCCTTCGGCTCGTTTCATAAACCCACTCTCGAGTTTTAATGCCCTTCATTATGTATCAGTCACATAAACTACTATTAAGGTTTCATACCTTAAAGGGAAATAATGAACCCGTATAAGGATCACTTTGCTGTCCGTCCGTCTGTCTGTCAAGACCCTTTTTCATTGGAACACGTAAAGGTATTAAGTTTAATCAAATATCAGTTTCTCAAGTCTGTCCCTTGAAGTTGCGATAAAAATTAACTTCTAGGTCAAGGCAGTCAAAAGATACCGCCGTTTAAATCACAGTTTTACTGAATTTGCTTGATACTCTCAAGGGAATCATAACCTATTAGTACTAGTACATTAGAGGGTAGAAGTAGTAAAGGATGTTCATACAAAAGGGCTTTATATGCACGAAAATTGCACCTTGAATTGATTTCTTTTTTATTAGCCCTCCCTTCGTGTGTTTTCAAGGCTCCGTACCCGAAGGGTGCCAATCGAGACCCTATTACTAAGCCTTCGCTGTCCGTCCGCCTGTCTGTCCGTCACCAGGCTGGATCTCATGATACGTGATAGTTAGACAGTTGAAATAATCACAGATGATGTATTTCTGTTTACGCTATAACAACAAATACAAAAAAACAGAATAAAATAAATATTTAAGGGGGCTTCCATACAACGATTCTTTCAATACCACATACAAACCCATGAATGCACCTGGTTACGTACATGGAGTGTGAAAGTAGCCGCACCAATAACTTTGTAAACAACATTTTGCTATGTAAAATCCAAACTATTCACTCGACACCATCCCTACCATTGTATGGTAGTACGGAACTCTTCGTGCGCGAGTAAGACTCGCACTTGACCGGTTTTTCTAAGCCCCATCGATTTTTTGTTTGCAAATGGATATTTGTCTATTTATTGGATGGCATAATAATACTTATTAAAACTATAGCCCGTCTGTTGGCGGTGGGGATTGTGCCCATACGATCTTTCGTGCCGTGCTCGTACCTCCTTCACCAAATAAATCCCTTCTGAACCACCGTACCACCGCCCATACCCCCTTTGGTACGGTGGGTAATTATTTTTCGCTACGATAATTACCCACCGTACCACTGGGGTATGGGCGGTGATACGGTGGGTCAGAAGGGAATAAATACTTCTGACCCACCGTACCACCGCCCATACCCCCCAGTGGTACGGTGGGTAATTATTTTTCGCTACCCCTTCAGACCCACCGTATACCACCGCCCCTACCCCAAGTGGTACGGTGGGTAATTATTTTTCGCTACGATAATTACCCACCGTACCAAAGGGGGTATGGCGGTGGTACGGTGGGTCAGAAGGGCAATAAATGAATTTTCTGCAGATTCGGAAGTGCACTTGGCCGTTTTTCTATGGAATGAAGGTACTCCACATTCTGAACTAATCTATTACTTATAGATCCCCATATTACTGTTGCAGGGATAATAATAATAATATAATAATAATACCTTGGACACTTTACACACATTGATCTAGCCCCAAACTAGGATTCCCTGTATCTTGGGTACTAGACAACGATACACATACTTATATAGATAAATAGTATACTTAGATAGATAAACAACCATGACTAGGATACAAACATCCGTTAACATCAAACAAATATTTGCCCCCACCGGGACTCGAACCCGGGACCCTTGGCTTCGTAGGCAAGGCCGACTCCGCCATTCGGGTCGTCAAAGATAAAATCAGGGACATGGCCAAATCCCTTTGGGCTTACTAAACAGATTTGACGAAATCCACGAACTAAGTCTAGTGAATTGGTCGATCCCCTTTACGCTTTCAGTGAAATGTCAAAAAAACAAGTCAGTTCTTGTATTTAGCTTTAGAGCCAAATTGGTTGCTGTAGGTCACTTTCTGTCTAAATACTAAAGTTAGTTTGTGTTAGGTCATAACTTTATGTAATATCTGGAGTTTCACAAAACCGTATTGGTTGCTTATTTGGCATTTATTTTCGACCACAAAACCTCTATTTTGTCATTTCACAAAACCTGTTTCGGGCTTTGATCAAAATTAAAATCATGTCGTTATTTTATCATGTCCCGGGATTTGGTCATAAACCTTAGGGATTTAACTAAATTCCTAATTTTATCACATCCCTGCAATATTACTACTTACCAAGAGCACAAAATGCCGTATTTGGCAGCCAGTCTCCTAACAAAATTAGCGCCGCCGACAATCCAAATACGGCATTTCAATTCAATCGAACAATCGATAGACTAATAGTAGTATTAGAAAAGTAGTAAGTAATAGTAGTAGATAGCCGTAGGGCTTTTCGCATATTTTTAGAGACTCGGGCTTTCTAATGAGTACTTACGCGGGTGTCAGGGCTTCAATCCTGGCTTCCTCGACGTTTTCAACAAACTCTATCATTGTCTGCGGCGGCACCGGAGAGTCGTAGAACTTCTCCGCCACCTCCTTTCTGAGGATATAAAAAATAAACTTAAATAAATAATGGGTAATAATAGAGGGGCATTTACCCGGCTACGAGGAAGATTGAGACATACTCTACCACGCTGGCTCAGTGTGGTTTGATGGAGGTGTGTCGGGCTCGTGGCCAACCCAAATGTCAGAATTATCAAGCTGCCCTATTAGGGCCTTTGATACATCTTTACAGCTACTACCACAGAGTAGCGATAGTAGCCAGCACCTACAGCTTAAAGCTGGGTCCAGACATGTTCTTTGCGGCTGCGATCGAGACGCGCCGTTCCACCGTACGGTACCTAAAGGGCGTCCAAACAAGCGTACTTGGATCGCGACGCTGATACAAAACGGAGGTACGTTACGGACAAAGGAACATGTCTGGACCAAGCTTAATCTGTCATCCGAAACACGGCACCACCCGAACATATTCCACATAGAACATAGCTAAAACTAAATATGATTTATGAAAAAAAAAAAAACTTTTTTAATCCGGATCTTACGCCACTTTGTGAATTCTTAATTTATTTGATCCCTTTCCATTTAGAAAATTCAGCTGAATTGTGACATTAACGGCATCTCTTTTGATGGACTTAAAAGTTTGATTTTTTCACAAATTCAGGAGACCACAGACCTGAGTAATCGATATTACTAGGTCGGGCTAAGTTTTGTCACATGAGTACTATAAATGAAATAAATGACAAAAACATTTCTGTGATACAAATATTTTTATACGAAAGGTTACAAAATACAGATTTAAATGGCATTTAAACTATTAAAAATTATTTTAGATACAAGCATTTAGTCTGCACGGCCAGTCATCCATAGAAGCACGCACGACAACAGATGTCAATATTGGCGAAATTGCAATGAGGTTTAGCGCAGACCTTCTCCTCTAAGTACTGCCATATTTTATAACACAATGGATTCAAGTTTGGACTCGAGGCTTCTAGTCTTTGTCAATTCCACGGGAGGAGAGCCTTTTTGAGTGATTTTTGCATTATGTATATTATAAATTTATATAACTTATATTTTTTTTAAAAATTAGTTTGTTATAAATATTTTTATTAAAAACAAAATTTTAATAAAATTTATTTTTTTATTAAAATTATTATTATAATTAAATTAAATAATGCAATAATGATAAAATTAGTATATAAATTTAAATTTAAATTTAGCTGGTGCAGAGTAATGCAGGAATAACCGGTGTCTGTTTTTGAAAATTGTCTGTGAAAGAGGTAGCATGAGTTTGGTTAGGATTGTATTTTGGTACACGAGTGCACTTTTTTGAACTCCTTTTTCACAAAAATACACCTCACTTGGGCCCGAATAGGAAATCCCAAGCCAAACCATGAATGGTGGAACAAAAGATGGTGACTACCCTGAACACGTGGGATATGTCAGCTCGCTTCTTCCTTGTCATACATACATGTACATTCTATCACTATGTTTGTTAAAGCTTTCCTTGAAAAAAAAAAAAAAACATCCGAAAAAAGGATTTCCCGGTATTTTTGCCGCGTATTGCTTGCAAGTCTCGAGATCTATCGGACCTGATTTTTTTCAGTCGTGAGTTACGCAAATGTGCAGATTTTTCTGGTAAGCTCGTGGTCCAACGTCTGCATTTCTCTTATAAAATACCCTTTCAACTGTAGTTCTGCTTAACCTAATCTGGAGAACCAATGGCGTTGTATAAACCACATGTGGTTTGACCCAACGCCACCTTATTTACAATTAGTGGATGCGTAAACATAACAGCGTTTCTTAGTACATAATATCACACTATTAGATACTAATTCGTATACATATAAACTAGGTACTAGTATCATTATTACTAAAAATAGTAGGCTTTGCCCTTAGCTCCTCAGTTACGAATTTTTCAAAATGTTATTGATATTTGTTGTGTTAGTTTTGTTTTTTATTTCAGTGGGTATATATATATATATATATATATATATAGGTTACATATAAGTTCTGGTAGTATGTACTTTGAAGTCCTTTCCCCGTAGTATTTGTAAGCGTTAATAGTTACAAGTTTATTGTTTGTAACACTTCTTGTGGCACAATTGCCACCCGATGGTGATCAGTGATTCGCTGTATTAGCTTTGAAATATTGCTCCAGTAATAGTTTCAAATTGACCATTTCGTGTACCGGTAGAAAATTGCAGTGTTTAAAAAGTGTACCTCCCTCTTCCTTTACCTTGTTTTATATTTTTATGTAAGTGATGTACTGAGAATTACGATGATGAATATCTCAAATTACTTACTTACTTTATTTATTTATTTATTTATTTATTTTGATTCACCAATAAATGGTACATGTTTTCTTAATTAATTGAACATATCTATACACCCTTTGTAGATGTTCATCCACTTATAGGTAAACACAGCATTCATAAAAATATAAAACAAGGTAAAGGAAGAGGGAGGTCTTGCTTTACCTTGTTTTATATTTTTATGTGAGTGATATACTGAGAATTACGATGATGAATATCTCAAATTACTTACTTACTTTATTTATTTATTTATTTTGATTCACCAACAAATGGTACATGTTTTCTTAATTAATTGAACATATCTATACACCCTTTGTAGATGTTCATCCACTTATAGGTAAACACAGCATTCATAGGTGTAAAACATTACGTCGTTGTCAATAATAATTAAGAATTTAGTTTGTGTAATTAACAATTGTGGGATAAAATTTTAATATTAATAATAAAATAATTAAATATTAATGAGATCAAGTGAGTAATAAATATAAGTAAATTAGAATCGAGTTTAGATCTAAATGAGCTTGGTCCGTCACTGAATACATCGATGTCTATATTTTGATTCTTGTGCAGTGAACTGAGGCGTATCATTCTGGTAGTGGGTGAGTTAATACCGAGGTTGCTTTTCCATGGACGTTCTCTGAAAAATTCGTAAGTGCCTGGTCGCGGTAGTCTACTTGGGATCATGATGCTAAAATAATCCATCAGTTGCGGTCAGTCTATTGTATTGTTTAACAGTGTGTGCATAAATGTCAGGACTAGAATTTTTCTTCTAACATCAAGAACACACACATAATAACAACAACACACTTCCCACTAGATATTCTCACCTGTTACAGTGTGAGTACGCAGTCGACACATGAACGAAACTCCTTAGATGCCGGCACTCTCTCGCCAGGGCCAGAACCTCCTTGGTGCCTCGAACGTTTGCCAAGATGGCGGTCTTGAGGGGTTCGTCGAAGCGCACTGTAGCGGCAACGTGGTAGATGAAGTTCACCTGCACAGAAAATGAACATAGGGTCGTTTCCCAGGCGGTGTTGCTGAGGAAAACATCTGCCCAGATATGTTTAGCCAGTTATTAAAAATACATACCTCTATTTTTAGGGTTCCGTACCCAACGGGTAAGAACGGAACCCTATTACTAAGACTTCGCTGTCCGTCCGTCTGTCACCAGGCTGTATCTCAAGAACCTAGCTAGCTAGAGAGTTGAAATTTTCACAGATTATGTATTTCTGTTGCCGCTATAACAACAAATACTAAAAAACAGGATAAAATAAATATTTAAGGGGGCTCCCATACAACAATTCTTTCAATACCACATACAAACTTATGGATGCACCTGGTTACATACATGGAGTGAGAAAGTAACCGCACCAATAACTTTGTAAACAATATTTTGCTGTGTAAAATCCAAACTATTCACTCCACACCATCGCTTCCATCGAACGGTGGTACGGAACCCATCGTGCGCGATTTAGACTCGCACTTGACCGGTTTTTATCTTTCGTGCAGCGGCTCACTATCTATCAGCCTGAGATAAAAGTGAAGTCTAACATGACCAGCCAGAGCCATGCATGGTTCTCGAGATATCGCCAGTTAAAAATGACATGCTATAATTGGCATGGCTTCCACATGCTGCCGTGAAAGAAAAATGCTTGACAATGTAACTTTTTTAGAAGACTTACCTCCTCCAGCAATGTCTTCCAGTCTTCGTCTTTTATGCCGAGTCTCAGCTCTAACATGTCGCCCTCGACTGGCACGATTCGGCTCTCAAAGTCCGGAACCCGTTCCCTTACTTGGTCAAATACCTAAAATAAATAAAGTAATTAAAAAAAAAAAAAAAAAACGACTGCGGTACAATAAAATGCTCAAAACAAGCAGATAATATTTAACGAATAGCGTAAGAGGAACTTATTGTATTAGATTTAATTAGTCCCGCCTGTATTTAAATTTAAGTTAAATTATTGTATTTCATTTCATTGAAACTCAATAAATACGTTATGTCATCTGCTTCTTTTGCTTTTTACTGTACCGCAGTCAGGTTTTTTTGTATTTTTAATTATGTCATTAATTTCATGCTTTTTAGTACAAAATAACAAAAAATCTGTTGTTTAACCCTTAGTTTAAACGTCTATAGCTTGTACAAGATCAGTAAATATTTCCGTACTCGTTTAAAGTCCGTTGTTTTGACGCGCCACTCGAGGGTCTTGAAAAAAGTTTTTTGCCAACATATTACAGCGTATTAAATCCGCCATTTTTTAAAGATCCGTACCCGAAGGGTACCAAACGGGACCCTGTTACGCAGCCTCCATTGTCCGTTTGTCGGTCTGTGCGTCCATCCATCCGTCAGCAGAACCACAATAGGTAGAAAGTTGAAATTTTCATAGAATGTGTATTTCTGTTGCCGAAAATATAATGTATGTACGCAAGAACCTTACAACATTTTCTAAACTTAGCGATAGCTGTAATGTTAACCTAAGAAATAATCACAGACTATGTGCGCCCCGTTTTAGACTCGCGAAGGTTAGCAATTCTTTCAAGGGTCACTGCATTCTCTACCACAATGAGGTACCTCTGGAGATTTAGAAATTGCCATTTGAGCAATTTAAAAAGCATGTTAAAGCGACTTTGTCGAAAAAGGGATATTACAATGTTCAAGATTACTTAAAGGACAGTACTGTATGGGGTTAATCTGGCTCAACACAGATCTTGCTGTTAATAATTTTGTAATTATTTATTCCTGCTTATTAATCATAACAATTAAATTTTTCACATTTGTATTAGTTAAGCACAACCTATTTTCAAAAGAGATCTAAAAATCAATCTGTGGGAGTTTGTACGCCCTTTTTCTCCCACAGTGGTCCAATGTAGAGAAGAGGCAAAAATTACGTTTGCTAAGTATATGTAAATATCTACAGTAATAAAGTACTTTGACTTTGACTTTGGCTACAGCAACAAATAGTGAACGGATTCGACGACCCGAATGGCCGAGTCGGCAGTGACCCTGCCTACGAAGCCAAGGGTTTTCTGACATGTAATTGACACTTACCAATAAATATGTTTCAATGTTTCAATGTTCCGGGTTCGAGTCCCGGTAGGGGCAAATATTTGTTTGATGAGAACGGATGTTTGCATCCTAGTCATGGTTGTTTATCTAAGTATAATATTTATCTAAGTATGTATCGCTGACTAGTACCCAAGATACAGGGAATCCTAGTTTGGGGCTAGATCAATGTGTGTAAATAGTGTCCGAGGTATTATTATTGTTGTTATTTAGACGAGATTTTTAACATTAAAGTTGATTCCCATACAAGAGACGTGTTTTAACACCAGCCGCGATATAACAAACCTTAAATTGATTCAAATAAGATCGTAGATTTAGCGGCGTATCACATGGTTATGGTGGCGCAATTGGTTTGATATCGGCATCGCAATCTTAGGGTTCTGGGATCCAATCCACGTTCGGACATAATATTATTCTCTTTTTGGGTTCCGTAGAGAAACAAGGAACCCTTGTAGTTTCGTCAAGTCTGTCTTTCTGTCATACCGTCCGTCCGTACGTAACAGCAACTTTGTGCAGAAACTATTAAGACTACACAGTTGAAACTTGGTATGAAGATGTATTTTGTGAACCGCTTTACGATTTTTATATAAAAATTGAAAATTAAAATAATTAAAGGGGGCTCCCCTATACATGGAACTAAAACTAAAAAAATATTCTTTTCGTCAAACCTATATACCTATATAATGTTTGCAGAAGCGCGCACAGACGACTTCTATGCAATAATGCGGAAGCGCACTGCATACATTGTTGACAGAGCCTGGGGCAGTACTAACCCTATTCTCAGGGCGATCTCGGGGAGGTTTGACTATCCAATGTTCCAACATTGGACGGTCAAACTTACCTCGAGAAACAAATAGATATTTTTATAATTAATTTTATATAATAACCTAATTAATGTGTAATTTAATGTATATTTTAATTTAATGTTTAATGTTATGTAATTCTATTTATGGGCCTAGATGCTTGAAAATAAACGATTAATAATAATAATATGTGGGGTGTTTGCAGATAGCTCTTTAAAAATGACACTGAGGTTCCTGAAACCATTTTTCCTCAAAGGAAATCGTTAAAGAGACAGACAGAAAAATGTGTGTGACCCCCTCTAACTTTTAAAGTAAGAAAGTGAAAAATCTACAAAAAAAATATATGCTGTGTATCTCATATACACCTTCAACGAAAATTTGTTTGAAGAAAATAAAACAAGCAGTTTTTAAGATTAATTAACATTACATAACATAACAACATTAATTAAAAACCGCAAAGATAACTTTGTCATTCATACAAACACTATGAAAATCAAAGTTAAAACACAAACATCCAGTCACATAATTACTTGCTACAACGGAACCCTTCTTGTGCGAGTTGAACCGCACTTAATAATAATAATAATAATAATAATAACCCCCCCAAGGGGACCACCTTGACGTGGTGGGGGGGCTTACAGGGAGGAGAAACTTATTTTTAGTCTGTCCATCTTGACTCGATACCCTTTACAGGAGGCACTGTTTACAAAAACCTATACCAACTTGGTTATCACCCTCCCCAAACTAACGGTTCCCAACCCGAGGTGGAAGAAATCATGGACGTGAAGAAGAAAAACTTAATTCCTCAGGAGGGTACCGGCACTGCCGGGGAATCCCTCCCCGAGCCCGGCGAGCCTGGATCGCCCGGCTCGGGCAGCCCGACGTTTCTGGGGGGGCACAACAGTTCACGGACAGGAGGACGATACAGTTTACGGCCGCTTCCCGGAGGTCGCCGGGGCACACCTGGAGCCGGTGCTGGGTGTCGCAGCATACGAACCAGCGGTGGCGAGAAGCTGAACAGGTGGGCTCTCGCTGGGGCTGAACCCGAAAATGTTACAGCCGAATCATCTCCATCTCCATCATCACCACAAAGTCTTTTCTCTTATGAGAGCGTATCATCACGGCATAGCTTCTCGAGACAGACTTCGCCCATCTCACCCCCATCTTCACCAACAATATCCAACCGGACAGATGTTATGCAGGGGGCTCGCCGATATTCCTGCACCCACTGTTGCCAGGACCAGCACGAGAATAAAGTGGACGGAAGATATGAACCGCTCCATATGGCGTGCATATCTCATAGCATCTAATCTTGAACAGAATACCAGATCTTACCTACCAGAAATGCACCGCATATTTACAACTGAATTCCCACAAATTAATGCCTCTAGACAAAGGGTCGGAGACCAAAGAAGAGCAATCCTCAGAACTAAATTACTAACACAAAACGTCCTGGATGAAATTAGAATAGAAGTAGCTACGTCTCGTGATAACCAGCCTCAAAAAAACCAGAACTCACAATCAAACAGTCAACTTTTCACACAAATCTTAAACACAACAAATACTCCACGACAAAGAATGACCTGGAGCAATGACATCAACGAGACTATAATAAGCATTTACTACAAGATAACCAGGCTTGAGTCCAACAAAACTGCCTACAGACCAACACTACACGCCGCTGTGATAGCTGCACATCCTCACCTAGCACACTTCTCTGAACAGAGAATCTCTGACCAACTCAGAGCCATCATTAATAATAAATACATTACCGACAATAGATTACAGCATATACGGGATGAAGTGGCCATGGAAATAGAATCAGTTACCGAAGTACACGTTAATTCACTACCAACTCAATCACAGATTCACACACACCTTTCATCACCATCACAAAATGACACCCATCATCAGTTATCGAATCCGGAAAGAGAGGAAGACCAAAGTGACGCCAATACCACACACCCACACAATCAACGCAACAATTTTGTAGTACTACCTGAAGAACAAATTGGACAGTTGGACGAATTATTCACCAAGACACTAGCATATTTAAAAGACGACAACCCTACATCAAGGCCATATATACCCAAACAGAAACCAAGTAGACAATTTGCTATTCTAGTACACACCATTAACGTAAAGATACTACCAAAACACATTAGTACTGAAACAGATTTTAATACATTACAAACAATAATTTACTGCGCAGCACATACTGCCATCACTTACAATGGTGGAAAAATACGAGGACCCAACGAATCGCAATACCCCAATAAAAATAGGATACCAGCGTGGCAAATAAGATTAGAAAAGAGAATAGCTGACCTTAGAGCAGATATAAGTAGGTTAACACATTATACACAAGGTAACACCAGCTCCAATGTCCAACAACATGTTGAACGAATCAAGCTACAATATAGGGTACACTCCCAATACGAACCAGATAACACAGACCCTTCTCAATTTTTAGACACTCTAAAACAAAAGCTGAATGCATTAGCAGGTCGTCTACGCCGTTACAAACTGACAACTCTTAGAAAAACACAAAACAAGACTTTCTACACAAATGAAAAACAGTTTTATAGATCTTTGCTCACCGAAAACTCAAACCGCCCCACACAATTACAAGAAGCACCTACACCAGAAGCATTACATGACTTCTGGTCAAACATATGGTCAAAGCCAGTAACACACAATAATAGCAAATGGATCTCAGATGACCAGCATGCTCTCAAAAATGTTCCAGGAATGGAATTTGATGGTATCACTATATATACTCTGATTTCAGTAATAGCTAAGACACATAACTGGAAGGCCACCGGTTCTGATAAAATTCATAATTACTGGTACAAAAAACTCACAATCACCCACCCAATATTATTATTACAGATAAACAATTTTATACAAAATCCGGAGCACATGCCATATTACATTACACAAGGAACTACCTATATGCTACCTAAAGACCTCACAGATACCATAAACCCAGCTAAATATCGAACCATAACTTGTCTCCAAAACATATACAAAATAATAACAGCATGTCTTAGTCAACTCATATACAAACACGTAAACACCAACCAGTTACTAGCTGAACAACAAAAAGGATGCCGCAAATTCAGTCAGGGATGCAAGGAGCAACTTATCATCGATGCGGTCGCATCTAAACAAGCTCTTCGTAAAAAAAGAAACATTAACACTATGTTTATTGACTATAAGAAGGCCTTTGACTCTGTACCGCACACATGGCTTATCTACGTATTACAACACTATAAAGTTCACCCCACTATCATCTCATATCTATCAACAACCATGCAGACCTGGAACACTATTCTTAAGTTATACAATGATAACAATACAATACAGACTGACAAAATCATCATTCGCAGAGGAATCTTCTAGGGCGATTCACTGAGTCCCCTCTGGTTTTCCCTGGCACTCAATCCACTATCAAATCTACTCAATAACACAAAAAAAGGATTCCAAATAAAGTTTGATGACACACACCACACATTATCACATTTACTATATATGGACGATATAAAACTTTATGGAAGTAACTTAACAGAAATACATAAACTTGCAGATCTAACACAACAGTTTTCTAATGACATACAGATGGAGTTCGGAATAGATAAGTGCAAAATACAATCGTTGAAAAGTTGAGAGCAATACATACATATTAGAGAACGGAGATCAAATAGATCCAGTGGATAACGAGATAGGATATAAATACTTAGGTTACTATCAAACGCAACAGATACATCAAAGGAAGACAAAAAAAAACAATCACACAGAAGTTTAGGAAACGGATACATAGCATACTTAAAACACAGTTGAACGCTCGAAATACCGTCAAAGCATTAAACACATACGCCATCCCAATCCTCACATATTCATTCGGTATAATCAACTGGTCCAAATCAGACTTAATAAAACACCAACGCACCATCAACACACTTATGACTAAATACAGAAAACACCATCCACGCTCTTGCATACAAAGACTCACACTACCTAAAATTGAAGGAGGTAAGGGAATAATAGACTTTACACAACAAACAAATCACCACACTAAGAAGGTTCTTTCACGCTAAATCATCGCACTCAACCCTGCACAATGCCGTCGCTCAGTCCGACTTTAAACATACTCCACTTAACCTACAAGACCATCAAGCTCAGATAAATGAAACTATCATCAAACCGCAACAGAAAATCGACATCTGGACACGAAAATCCCTCCACGGCAGACACCGCTTAGACTTAGCCAACCCTAACGTCGACAAAACTGCGTCGAACGCGTGGCTTAAGAAAGGCGAGCTGTTCCCGGAAACGGAGGGATTTATGTTAGCCATACAGGACCAGGTTATAGATACTCGTAACTACAGAAAACATATCATACACGACCGCACAATGGCAAGCGACATGTGCAGACAGTGCCAAAATAGTTCAGAAACAATACAGCATATCACAGGAGCCTGCAGATCACTCGCACAATCAGATTATAAACATCGCCACGACCAAGTTGCAGCCATCATACACCAACACCTCGCATTCAGATACAAATTGATAGCACAAAAAACAGCCTACTATAAATACACACCTCAAACACTTTTAGAATCAACAGACTTTAAACTCTACTGGGACAGAACTATAATTACAGACAAAACTATTCATTTTAACAGGCCTGACATAACTCTCCACGATAAACAAAACAAAACAGTATTTCTCATAGATATAGCCATACCAAATACACACAACTTTACCACAACGTTTACAGAAAAAAACACAAAATACACAGACCTTGCCATTGAAATTAAAACACAATGGCAGGTACAATCTGTCAAAACCATCCCAATAGTCATCTCATCCACAGGAGTCATCCCATACACATTACACACTAGTCTCAAAACACTAAATATACCCAGATCCACACACATACTTCTTCAAAAAGCAACAATACTAAATACATGTAGAATTGTACGGAAATTCATGGGCAAGGACCGTGATCTTTAGTAGATAAGCACTTGGCGTAAGCCCGTGTATCAGAACCTCTTTATTACAAGAGTGAAATGAAAAATTCATAATAATATAATAATAATAATAATAATACCTTGGACACTATTTACACACATTGATCTAGCCCGAAACTAGGATTCCCTGTATCTTGGGTACTAGACAACGATACACATACTTATATAGATAAATATTATACTTAGATAGATAAACAACCATGACTAGGGTACAAATATCCGTTCTCATCAAACAAAATTTGCCCCCACCGGGAATCGAACCCGGGACCCTTGGGTTCGCAGGCAGGGTCACTGCTGACTCGGCCATTCGGGTCGTCAACTTGAGCGATTATTTAAAATTTGATGAACCCTATGACACCCGCGCTGTCAAGACAAATATTACTTAGTCCAACTATCTAACCGTCACTTAATTAATGTAAACTGAATACAAAGTGAAATACGTAATTGGCCTTATTCTAAGTCAACATTTCCGATTAACTGTAAGAATGGCCAAGTGTTTTGGTTCAATAAAAAAAAATGACACATCATTTATCAAAATCGATTGAGCCGTTGATTAGTAACAGACGTAAGTAACGTAATACATATAAACATACATTTCAAACGCATAACCCCCCATCTTTTTTGCTTCGCTGCAGTCGGGCGATGAAATTATTTATAAGTTATTTATAAGATAAGAAAGCGCCATGCCTTTATCCTAAATGAGACACAATTTTGTCCTAATGTTTAGCCATTTAGTTAAGTAACTCCATTTTGCGTGACCGGGGTGTTAGCCATAAATTATTATAAACGTTTATATACAGGCACACACACTGCTTCTGGCCCCAGACTAGGATCCCCTGTCGTGGGATCGAGACACAGCGACATCACAAACATGTAATACTTACAGCATCCTTCAATATTTTGGACAGCCGCTCCTGCATGGTTTTCCCCTTTTTGCTTCGTGATAGAAGATACACCTTCTTTATATCACGACATGACCTGAAAGGTGAGTCACCAGGTTAATAACTTAAAAAAAAAGACTTCAAGTTTAAGCCCTAACTCCTTCCCCCGGTCGGGAAGCGAATGAAGTGAGCGGGAATGAAAAGTCCTCATCATACATAACTTTTGATGCACGGAACCACAAACCAAAACGTCATCTGTTTATATATTGTTTTTTTTCTTTTTGTTTTTTTTTTCTTCAAAATGCTCTAATTCAATTTTAATAAAATTTATGTGGGACCACCTCTGAAGTATGGCCTATCAATCAAAATAAGGATCATCAAAATAAATTCATAATTGACGGAATAATCGCGTAACAAAAATGCAAAAAACATCTCCTTTCTAAATTAACTAGTTTACAAAGTTATTGGTGCGGCTACTTTCATACTCCATGTACGTAACCAGGTGCATTCATAAGTTTGTATGTGTTATTAAAATAAAGTATAATTCGCGAGGTCTATACAGCTCACAGAGCCACTAGTATTCTATGTGGAAATTGTTCAGAATGATGGTTATTACCCTTCTCTTGGTCAGCTTTAAAACGGCACAAAAACAATGCAATGACCAAGCTAATCAGATAACTCACCTGAACAGTTTTTCCGTGAGCTGTTTCCCGAGGAAACCAGTCCCTCCTGTGATGAACACAACAGCTCCTTTGAACAACGTCTAAAAAGAAAAATGTTAAACATAAAAAAAAAATATAGCAGCCAAAATAAAGATAGGTGAAGTGGGTGTTCCCTGTTGACTTACCGATGAAAAGCTGACAATATGGGAAGTGTGTGGTCAAAATGGGAATTTGTCCATATGAGAATTTTTCGAATTGGCACAAGCTTGAAAGTTCACAAAAAGGGAATTCAAGGTCATAATATACCTAAGGGACTGGGTTTTTTTCAAACTTAAACTCAAAATGTTTTTATATAGTAGATTATTTTTATTACATATACGCAAACATTATTTTTGCATCTTCTCTACATCGGGCCACTGTGGGAGAAGCAGGGCGAAGAAACTCCCACAGATTGTATTTTAGATCTCTTTCAGAAAATAGTTGTGTTTAACTAATACAAATGTTATCTACAATATTAATTATTATAAATATTAAGCAGGAATAAATAATTCCAAAGTTATTTCATGGTTTCATCTTTTCACAAGGGCGTACCCAGGATTTCAGCTAGGGGGGGCAGCTCATACCTGTTTCGAGAAGATGGTCGGTCAGGTATATTGAAACAAAAAACGTTGACGTTTATTTTTTCTTCTAGGGGGGGGGGGCAGTAGCCCCCCCCTGCCCCTACCTGGGTACGCCCATGTTTTTCATGGTGGAGAAATTGACTGCAATGTGTTGTTTGCTGATGATACTTCACTGGTCTTCAAAATTTAAAGACAAAAAGAAGGTTTTGATGATGTCAATGTTGTATTGTCTTTAACCTTGAATTGGTTCACAGTTAATCATTTATTGTTAAACGCTAGTAAAACCAAGTTTATCAAATTCTCACTTCCAAATGCCAGGCAAGTTGAGACCAGTTTAGTCTTAGACAACAGCACGTTAGAATTAGTAAAAGACACGAAGTTTCTTGGGATAAACATTGACAGCAAATTGCAGTGAGGTCCCCTCATAGATAAACTAGCTGGTAAATTAAGTTTACTTAAGCTGTTAGGAACATCAGCCAAAACACGGATGTGGCTACATCTAGGTTAGTATATTTTAGTTACTTTCATTGTGTCATGTCCTATGGTATCTTGTTGTGAGGGAAAGCAACGGATATTCAAATTATTTTTATTTTACAGAAAAGAGCTATTCGAGCCATTTATAATTTAAAATGCACAGACTCCTTAAGAGCTTATCAAAGAAATTGATATACTACCTGTAAGTCAGTTTATTTTCGAAAGTATAATGAACGTACGCAAGAACCTTACGTTTTCCAAACTTAGCGACAGCTGTAATGTTTACCTAAGAAATAATCACATACTAGTTGCGCCCCAGTTTAGACTCGCGAAGGTTAGCAATTCATTCAAGGGTCAGTGCATTCTCTACTACAATAAATAGTTCGGATACATCTGGAGATTTTAAAATTACCTTTTGAACAATTTAAAAAGTATGTTAAAGCGACTGTCGAAAAAGGGATATTACAATGTTCAAGAATACTTAAATGGGGTAAATCTACCTAAACACAGTACTTGGGGTTAATAATTTTGTAATTATGTATTCCTGCTTATTAATTATAGTAATTAATATTGTTATATGTGTATTAGTTAAGCACAGGCAATTTTTAAAAGAGATCTAAAAATCTACCTGTGGGAGTTTCTACGCCGTTCTTCGATTAACCCCATAGAGTCTCGTCATTTAAGGAATCTTGAACATTGTAATATCCTTTTTTAGACAAAGTCACTTTTCCATAGTTTTTTAAATTGCTCAAATGGCAATTTTAAAATCTCCGGAGGTATCTTGTTGCTTGTTGAATCGCTAACTTTCGCGAACTTAACTAATCCGGGGTGCAACTAGTCTGTGATTATTTCTTAGACTAAGATTACAGCTATTTGCATATTGTAAACTCACCTGAATATCAGAATCTCCCCTCTCGTCAGCAACTCGAACCTCCCTCCATTGCGACAGTGCTTTGACTTCTATCGCTAACGCTGGGTCCACAGCCGCCATTTTGAGAGCTGTAGTTAAAAATTAAATTAAATCAACGGTGTGTGACGACAACTGTCGCGCTTGCGGAGAGGTCCCGGGTTCGATCCCCGGCTGGGGATAAAGTAAAAAAAAGCCCAGGGCTTGGGTGTTTAAATGTGTGTGATGTCGCTGTTACTGGTTCCCACGACGCAAGGTATCCTAGTGTGGGGCCAGAAGCAATGTATGTGCCTGTATAATCATCAGTCTGAATATTTTTTCCTAAAAAAACCGACTTGATCTGACCTTTAATGTATGATTCTCCAAACATTTTCGACCGGGCGGTCAGCGGATTTGTATGAAGGCTATTTGAAAAATAAAATGGCTTCTGTATTACCAAAAACGCTGATATTTTACTAGCAATAAATTCGAAATGACTACCAGGATGGGTAAATGATCACCAAATTGTGTTTGGATAAATGATCACCAAACTTTTTTAATGTTTTGTGTACTAAAGTATATGTTTTAAGTATTTTTTGTTGTTCTTACATGTTCAACCTAACGGGAATTATCTCTTCGCTTCGCTCACCCCCTTTACCCTTCACCTAAGCTACCGCAGTATTTTCCCCTGATATTTTCTGCAAATTGTGGTGATAATTTACCCATTTTGGTAAGAAAAAATATTTTGGTGATCATTAAAATTGTTCTCAAATAAATTCCCTGATCAAATCGGTTTTGGTTTCTTAGTGAAAGTTGTTGCGAATGTTCTCCCTAAGAACCCCTTAAACTACGACTTAACCTTTCTTTTACACTCTGTAGAGGTCAACTTTTAAACAATGTTTTAGTCTGGGGTCCGAAATAATAAACCGCTCTCAGCTCTGAGAGTTGTCTCAGCTTTGTCACAATGACGGTTTCGTTTCGCCGTATGAAGTCTGTCATTTTCACGAGCTTGAGATACCTCTCAGAGCTGAGAGCAGTTTGTTATTAAGGACCTAGGCTTGGTAAGGCTAGGCACATTTACAACATTACAATTTGATCAGAGCAACTTTATTTTTTAAACTTCTAAACATTTTTGACAGCGGCACATTATAGCCCATATAAACCCAGTTATTTCATACTCCATTTCGCGCCTCAGGGGCTAGCCCATCGCCGCAGTTCTGGAGATGTGAAGGATAAATTAAATAACGACTTACCAAGCTGCAAAATTAAACTATACTATGGGATGTTTGTACTGAAAACGTGATAAAATGACAATTGAATAAAGCGAACTTCTAATGTGAGGTATATACAACGAGGTTTACCGTTGGAGTTTGATCTAACAGAGCATGGAAATAAGGCGCAAAGTCCAAGCTTAATGATACTTTACTTTTGTAGGTCGCGGTAAAATGCCTAGTCAGCATTAATGACGTCACTATGCACAGCACATGTACTGCCGGCTATTATTATGAAAACATGTCTATACAGGATGTAAGATAAATGTGTGGTCATACTCTTATGACCCTGTTACTTTTTAGGAGGGTTCCGTACCCGAAGGGTGCCAAACGGGACCCTATTACTAAGCCTCCGCTGTCCGTCCGTCCGTCCGTCCGACACCGGGCTCTATCGGATCAACCGAAATAGGAAGAGAGATGAAATTTTCACAGAATGTGCATTTCTGTTGCCGCAACAGCAACAAATAATGAAACATACCGATTTTCAAGAATTAAAAGAAGTACCTATACAAGAAATTATTTGTCACTTATCAGTTAATATATGAATTAAAAATAAAATAGAAACACAAAAAGAAACAACTACGCGAATAAATAAAATCTAGGAAATGAAAAAAAAAAAGAAATTATTGGTATGGCCATTTTCTTAGCCATTTTGTTTTATTTGTTTACTGCGTACAAAAACCGCACGTTACGATCAGCATAATGTTGAACTACTTGGTAAAAACTAATTTCTTATCTGAAAAATTACACATTATGACCATAATGTGTAATTTTTCTACACATTATGACATTCAAATTTCGAACGCCGACGCCCGCCAGCATGCGGCCCCTAGTTTGTCTGTGAAGTTGGTACTGACATTCAAATTTCGAACGCCCGAAGTTGGTGCTACAGAACAAGCTAAACAACTCAATGCCACAATGGCGATCAAACATGCGGTTCCTGAACACATCAAAGAGCGCTTATTATGATATGTGTGTAGATAAACTAGTGTATGTAACTGCACATAATTAGGCATTAAAACTCTCGAGTGATATTATTATGAAACCCGCCTTCGGCTCGTTTCATAAACCCACTTTCGAGTTTTAATGCCCTCCATTATGTATCATTCACATAAACTACTATTACCAAGTAGTATAACATTATGCTGGTCATAAAGTGCGGTTTTTCTACGCAGTAAAGAGGGTTTATAATACATGTGTAGATAAATAAACATTTTAATACCGCAGCATCGACCAGCATTCGAACCATAACAATATCTCACAATATTTCAAAATTTAAATCTACATTTTCATAAAAAGATTTTTATTTGTTTAATTTTGAATTTTATTTCATAGTAGCTAGTCGCAGAAAAAGTATTGTATGCAACTTTGTATAACTAAGTCAAAAAACGCTCGTGGCGGTAGGGATGGTGTGGAGTGAATAGTTTGGATATTACATAGCAAAATGTTGTTTACAAAGTTATGGTGCGGCTACTTTCACACTTCATGTCCTTAACCAGGTGCATTCATAAGTTTGTTTGTGGTATTGAAATAATTGTTGTATGGGAGCCCCCTTAAATATTTATTTTATTCAGTTTTTTAGTATTTGTTGTGATAGCGGCAACATAAATACATCGTCTGTGAAAATGTCAACTGTCTAACTTCACGGTTCATGAGATACAGCCTGGTGACAGACGGACGGACGGACGGACAGCGGAGACTTACTAATAGGGTCCCGTTTGGCACCCTTCGGGTACGGAACCCTAAATATGGAACATTTGAATGAGCTGTTTTTGTTATAAAAGTGTATTTTTTAATTTTAAGTGTTAACTACTCAAAAACCGAGGGTAGTTGGAAGGGGTCGCGAGTTTGAACCCTATATATGCCATGTAATAAAATTTAAAACTTTTAACGGATAAGTGGCGTTAGCTAACGCCGGTGGTAACTGAGGGGTTAATTAGTTCCTACGGTTTTTATTTAGTTTAAAGGAGTATGTGTTGTAGATATAAATGATCACTATGAATGACCTTTTCGATCTGCATCATAAAATACGGCTTGTTATGTTTTGTCGCATTTGACCGGTTCGAGTCCCGACATTGACAAGCGATTTTTAAAAATTCCATAAATGCAGTATTTGATTATTTAAGAAATTTGGGAGTCTAAACTTATACTGGTAAACAATATATTTGTTGCCTAATATTTATACAGGTCACCTTCAATCAACTGACCGTATTTGGGGGTATGATAGTATTCATAAATAAACAACTTTCCCCAAGAAACATGGTTGCAAATGATTTCGTTTTTTCGTTTGCGACTATATGTTTCTTAGGGAAATTGGTTCATAATGGTAAGCTAATTAAATTTCACTATATATTTCACCTTGTAGATTATTTTATCTTTTTTCGATGGCCGGTGCGTGCGATGGTTGTGAAAATCAAAAGATCTGAATAAAAAAAATCGATTTCACCACAAACCACAATAGACTAGTCCCAACATTCTATAACTTTCGACAATGAAATTAATTAATTATAAATTATACAGTTAACTTAATTATAAATTATAATTAATTCTATCAAAAACAGTTCCGCGTATAGCTAACGTTTATGTCGCGGGACAATTGTATAATTCGTCAGATTGTGGACTGGCTAGTCTTGACCCTCTAGCCTTTAGTATTAAGGCCTTTTAAACATATCCAGATAAGCTCTTTATGTCAGATAAACCTCGATTTTACACAAAAAAAATCTAAGCAACTTTATTAAAAAAAAACATCGGAGTAAGAGCAATTACTTTATACATATCAGCTGACCGCTCAGCCCAAAATGCTCACCTTTCTGTTCCATCCAACCTGTTTTGACTCACCCCACCACACGAAATCCCTTGCCATACAATAAGTTAAATTCTCCTGCCACAAACCTTAGGATCGCACGACCTCTGCGGCGCGGCGCTGCGGTGGGGCTCTGGGTTCGATCCCCGGCTGGGAATAAAGGAAAAAACACCAGGTCTCGGATGTTTTTATGTGTGTGACGTCGCTGTTTCCGGTTCCCACGACATAGGGTATCCTAGTGTGGGGCTAGAAGCAATGTATGTGCCTGTATGTAACAATTATTTCACACGACCTGTCTTTTATTGCGAGTTTTCTTGTTTATATGCGATGTTCTGATTAGTCAAATATCTCAAAAGCGATTAAACTCCTAGATGTCAGTATTACATGATAAGAATTTTACAATTCCTTTCATATTCAACTCAATTCAAATTCAAATAGTTTTAAGATGACAGCTCCTGTGAAATAATCACGTTTTAATTGGTCGAAGACGTCATTGTAGAACCATATGGATGTCAACGTAAGATAGTCAAGACCGTTAGATAGTAAACCAGACCGACAGGGTTTAGAATTTTCGTTTCTTTTGTTCTTACATGTCAACCTAATACGAAGATTATTCGGGGGCTTCGCTGCGCTCGCCCTCTCTAGTCACCTAAGCTAACGCAGTGTTTGCCCTGGTATTTCATTTGCAATACAAGTTTAAACCAGTTTACTGTTTAACCGTTAGTTTATTAACTAACGCGTCATATAGTAAGCAGTAAGCAACCAAATAACGAGAAAAAAAACGTTAGTTTATCAACTAACGGTTTTGACAATCTTACGGTGACATGGACAAAATTACAATACGTCATCAAGACCCTGCTAGAATGTACCTGTGAATCAAACCCTCTCTTTCTAACACAGGTGTGATGACGCACCGTGAATTCGTCGCTAAGCCTCTTCTCTTGGCTATACATACCTGTATGGTTCTACTGCGATCGACGCCAAAATTTTTAGGGTTCCGTACCCGAAGGGTTCCAAACGGGACCCTATTGCTAAGACTTCGCTGTCCGTCCGTCCGTCCGTCCGTCCGTCTGTCACCAGGCTGTATCTCAAGAACCTAGCTAGCTAGAGAGTTGAAATTTTCACAGATTATGTATTTCTGTTGCCGCTATAACAACAAATACTAAAAAACAGGATAAAATAAATATTTAAGGGGGCTCCCATACAACAATACCACATACAAACTTATGGATGCACCTGGTTACGTAAATGGAGTGCGAAAGTAACCGCACCAATAACTTTGTAAACAATATTTTGCTGTGTAAAATCCAAACTATTCACTCCACACAATCGCTTCCATTGAACGGTGGTACGGAACCCTTCGTGCGCGATTTAGACTCGCACTTGACCGGTTTTTTTAAATTGTTTATTTGAATTTGGCGAACAGCTTCCAAAACAACAAAGCCATCGGGATGGAGTTCACACGTACGGATTACAGCTACAGGACAGCATATCGAGTTTTTACTGAATTAGAAAGGAACGACTGCAGTGATGATCGACTCCAGTCCAGAGTAAAAACGAAATAGCCCAGTTTTATTTACCTCGGAATGTAAAATTATTACATAATTACCTAGTAAAATTGAATTAATCCCTTATTAGGCCATCCAGGAAAGAGTATCTAATTTAATACTATTTATTACTAATAAGTATCCTACTCCGTCATTTTGCTTCCAGCCAGTAGTTATTAAGTTATATTTGACGATTTGAACTCCTTACCCTTTTATAGAAACATTTTATACCTTATTACATTACACTATATCTTAAGTCTCTTCTGTATTGCTGCCTGTTAATGTAAATATTTTTAATTTGAATGCGTAAAAACATAAAAATACCCATAAATAAGTATTATTAACTGCTTGTTTATTTACGAATATAACTATTTGGACGAATCCGACCCAAATTAATCGAATCCATATAGTTATACTGAGCAGTCTATTTGTTTTTTTTTGTCCATTTTGTTATATCGTATAACTAATAGTATAACTAGATGGACGAATCCGACTAACCTCAAAAGGGATTTTTAGAAATACCATCTTCCGATATATCTTGAATTTGATTATTAGGCATAAGTTAAAAATCACGACGCCTCATGTGTAGGCGTAGTATGGACCGGTTAATAATGTTTCAAAAGTCATAATAAATCACGTTGTCCAAGTCTGCCAAGATCAAAAGTGTCAAATACCGTTTTAAGTTACCTTTGAGCTCGAATAACGTGAGACGCGGGTACGTGGTTTATTGTGAGACTTTTGGACAATATAAAGAATTTTACGCCCTACAATTCATACTCAGATGCAATTACTATTGGAACGATAGGAAGCGATATATTTGTCAAAAACCGTTTTTTGAACCTTTGAGCTCGAATTACGTGAGACGCGGGCACGTGGTTTGTTGTGACTGTTGAGATGATATAAAAAAAAATAAGCCCTACTATTCTTACTCAGATGCAATTACTATTGGAATGATAGGAAGCGATATATTTGTCAAAAACAGTTTTTTGGAGCTCGAATAACGTAAGACGCGGTCATGTGGTTTGTTGTGACTGTTGAGATGATATAAAAAAAATAAGCCCTACAATTCTTACTCAGATGCAATTACTATTGAAACGATAGGAAGCGATATATTTGTCAAAAACCGTTTTTGTACCTTTAAGCTCGAATTACGTGAGACGTGGACACGTGGTTTCTTGTGACTGTTGAGATGATATAAAAATTGCCCTACAATTCCTACTCAGATGCAATTCCTATCGGAACGAAAGGAAGCGATATATTTGTGAAAAACTGTTTTTAGTGCATTTTACCTTGAACAACGCGTCTTTACGCGGACACGCCATTTTTATTACTTTTGGTACAACATTAAAGATATCCAAATAAAGGGTTAATGAAAGTTTCCAGCTTATTATCTCACATTCCGAGCCTGACTCTCTTGTCAAGCTTAATTTTCCTAGAAAAAAGTCTACAATAGTACAAACACACACGAAGCGAGATCTTTTCGTGTTACGGTGTAAGGGACTGCATGACCCTTGTGACCTGTGACTGTTTTAATTCTAAGGGCAGCTTTGTTCGGATTCCATATCGATTCAGATTAAATATTTTTTAAATTTTAATTCGATTGCGAGTCCGATGGTCTAACGGGTTTCACGCTTGCTTCTCACACAGGAGGTGCAGGTTTAAAGATAATAATAAAATTAATACCTTATACACACATTGATCTTATTGGGAATGGGAGCAGCGAAAAACGTGTGTACTGTATGACGATCATATATTGAATGAAACATTGAGTGAATCATCTTTATGAGTGGTAAATGAATGAACATTTTATAGATGAGTGAATGGTATTTTGTATTCCAATAGTCCCCTCAAAATTTCTACTGTTATATTATTCAAATAAGTATTAATTACTTATTTATCAATTGTGTACTCACATAATTTTAAGTTTGATTACATGTAAGTATCTCAAATTATGTTTTGGTTACATAATTTTTAGTATTTACACAATGTGTATTATAATTTCAGTAGACATTTAAACTATAATAAGTTTAATTTTGATCTTAATTGGAGGAATTTTTCTGATGGTACCATTTTCGTGAAGATGTCAGCCAGTTGATTTCCTGAGGAAACGTATTCTAACTTTATTACTTTGTTAGTAATTTTTTCACGTGTGAAATGGTATTTAATGTCTATATGTTTTGATCTTTTATGGTTTGTGGGGTTATTTGCAATACATATACAGCTATTGTTATCTTCATATATTGGAATGGGCTGTGGTATTTGGATTGCAATACTATTTAACAAAGATCTTATCCACATTGCTTCTCTCACAGCTTCGAATAGGGCCATATACTCAGCTTCCGTTGAGGAGGCGGCAACTGTGCTTTGTTTGCGAGTATTCCATGATATGGAACAGTTATCAAACACTTGGAATATGTAACCTGTTGTGCTTTTACGATCATTTTCGTCGCCTGCCCAATCGGAATCTGCATACCCATGAAGTAATTGCTGATAATCGCACTTCTTATAGGTCAACTTTAAATTAAGAGTTCCTTTAATATATCTTAAAAGATGTTTTAAGCATTTCCACAATTCCGTATTATTCTTGCTTTGGTACCTACTCAGAATACAGATTGCTGAGCAAATATCTGGCCGTGTGCAAAGCATGGCATACATGAGGCAGCCTATAACGTTTTTGCAAGGTGCATCATAGTTTGTATCGGAGTTCAGGGCCAGATGGTCTAATTTTGATGGGAATGGTGACTTTGATGGATTACAGTCACTCATGGCAAACTTGCTTAAAACATTATTTAAGTAAACTGACTGATCTAAAGTGATTGTATCATCAATTCTAATTACTCTTATGCCTAAGAATAATTTTATTTCATTTAAGTCAGTCATGTCAAACATCTTCATTAAACATTCTTTATACATTTTTAAAATATGAGTTTGCTTTGTACATAAAATCAAATCATCAACGTAAAGTACAATATATACATTATTGTCAGTGCAATTTTTATCAAGAATGTATAAACATGGATCTACTCCTGAATTTTTAAAACCAAGTTCCTTGAGAACGTGATCAAAACGTTGGAACCAGCATCTAGAAGATTGTTTTAAGCCGTACAATGTTTTAGTTAACTTGCAAACCTGGTTCGGTTTTGCAGAAACACCCTCAGGCACCTCCATGTAAATATCATTTTCAAGTACTCCATTTAAAAATGCAGTATTTACATCTAAGTGATGTACTTGCAAATCATACTGATTTGCGAATGCTAACATGAATCTGAATGTAGATATACGCGCCACTGGTGCGAACGTTTCGTCAAAATCTTGAAGATATTTTTGCGTAAAACCGCGAGCTACAAGACGTGCCTTATAACGGGTTGGTTCTCCCAACTCATTATTTTTAATCGTAAAGATCCATTTACAATCCACTATATTCACATGTTTGGGTCTTTCTACAAGAACCCATGTTTGATTTTTATGTAAAGATTCTATTTCACTCTCTACAGCTTTAAACCACTTATCGCTATCGTCCCTGTTTGAAATATCACCATAAGTGCTTGGTAGCGACTGAACAGTAGTTAATGATAAGTAGCACAAATCTGTATCACACATTTCTTTATAATTTATTGACGGCAGTTGTTGAATTCTTTCACTTCGCCTTATTTTGTTTGACGAATTTTCGGCATCCGATTGATCATCGGGTAGACTCTCGTGTTTCGTGCCTGTTGACTTATTATCACCGTTAGGCATATCAACTTCGGCGGGCATTTGTTTACTTTGGTTTGTCGGCCTGGAATGAACGAAGCTCAATTCGTCGAATATGACATCACGGGCTACAAAGGATTGGTTATTTTGAACATTGAACAGCTTATAACCATTATTATCGTATCCGATTAGTATTGCTTTAAACGATTTATTCTAAAACTTTGTTTTTCTCGTTTTATCATGGACATAGGCCGTTGCACCAAATATTCTTAGATGTCTTATTTTAGGTTTTTTACTATGCCAAATTTCGTATGGTGTATTGTTGTTGGTCAGAGCTTTAGTAGGGAGTCTATTTATTAGGTAGGTAGATGTTAATATTGCTTCCCCCCAAAAAGACTTTACTAATTTCGCATTTGCAATCGTGGTTCTAGCCATTTCGGTAAGCGTGCGATTCATTCGCTCTGACACACCATTTTGCTGTGGTGTATATGGTACCGTTAGATGGTACGTGATACCCTTGGAAACACAAAACTCTTTAAAATCATTTGAAAGATATTCTCTACCGTTATCGCAATACAGATTTGTGACTTTCGTATTGAATAGATTTTCACTCTTAGCAACAAAATCTTTAAAACATTTAAGCACTTCCAATTTTGCATTCATTAAGTACGTCACTGTATAATGAGTGTAGTCGTCAATAAAACTAACGAAATAGTCTTTGTCATCAACGGTGCTAGGCGTTATCGGACCACACACATCTGAGTGTATAATGTGAAGGGGCCGATTCAAGTGCTTTTTCTCTTTAGTTTTTGCAAACGGGAGACGGGATTGTTTACCAAGAATACAAGGTTCACAAATGGTATTGCTGGGATTTATCTCATTTATCAATGAGTGGTCGCTTTCATCTATTGTACCCTTTAGTATTTGAAACTTTTGTTTGTTGACATGTCCAAGTCGTCTGTGCCACAAATTATAAGCGTCAGCGGAATCATGGGTCAAGTGAACATCGTGTCGATTTACTCGAAAATTTAGTCTGAACAGGTTATTACTGTTGACCCCAGTCATAATGCATTTGTCCTTATGATGCACCTGAACACCGTTGTTGCCAAAAATCACTGTAAAACCTGCATGTTGCATCCTATTTACAGAAAGTAAATTATGACGTACCTCGGGCGAAAACAACACATCATCAATCAAGCCTTTAATACCCAAGTTTGTTGTCACCTGGATTGTTCCTTTACCGTAGGCTTGTATAGACTCGCCGTTTTTCGCAACTCCGATCTTGAGAGGCGTCGGTAGTTCCGAGTACGTGGTAAACACATCAAGGGTGTTTACAATATGATCAGTCGCACCCGAATCTAAGAGGAAAGATATTTCCGTATTATGATTTTGTTTCACTTGAGGATAGGATTTTTTATACGAAAAATTTCCTTGCTTTTTCGGACGGGAAAAATTCCTCATTAGGTTCAGCTTTGAGTTTCACTTCATGATCAAGCAGCCGTGTCTTCACAAAGGACAGGTTCAAATGTTCTTCACCGAGAGTTTCCAGTGCCGTGATAACACCATCGTATGAACTGGGCAGCGTCAACAGGATGTGAGACACCTTATCCATTTCGTCGAGTCTTGCTCCGGCGGAAATAAGTTCAATAATGATGTTGTCGAACTTTGTGAAATGTTGAAGTAGGGAATCATCTGGCTGAAGTTTGAGGTTCAGTAATTGCTTGCGTAGCGCCAACTGTGTGGCCAGGCTTCGTCTTTCATAAATTTTATTGAGATTATCCAGTATGGATTTAGCCGTTACAGCGTCTTTTGCAAAATTCAGAAATGCATCACCCAAATATTCCACAATAATACCTTTTGCAGTCTGGTTATTTTTCAGCCACTCAGCGTCAGAATTAACCGGTATTGGTTCTTCAATAACAGCAGCCACTTGAAGTTCTTCTAATAATGATTTTATCCGGAATTTCCAAGTACTGTAGCGTTCACCTTTAAATTGCTGGATGTTTCGTTTGCTTCGCGACTCCATTGTTCAATCAACACCGCACTGAAGTATCGCACCGCACAGTTCAAAGTTCACATAAACAAAACGTAAGAGCTTTAGCTAGCTTGAATTTATTTATTTACTTTGTGCACTGGGCCCATAACCTATTGGGAATGGGAGCAGCGAAAAACGTGTGTACTGTATGACGATCATATATTGAATGAAACATTGAGTGAATCATCTTTATGAGTGGTAAATGAATGAACATTTTATAGATGAGTGAATGGAATTTTGTATTCCAATAGATCTAGCCCCAAACTAGGATTCCCTGTATCTTGGGTACAAGACAACTATACACATACTTATATAGATAAATATTATACTTAGATAGATAAACAACCATGACTATATAGGGTACAGACATCCGTTCTCATCAAACAAATATTTGCCCCCACCGGGACTCGAACCCGGGACTCTTGGCTTCGTATGCAGGGTCACTGCCGACTCGGCCATTCCGGCCGCCGATATTTAATTTATCTTAATTACATTAACAAAAGGCCAGTGCTTCGAATGACACGTTAAGCCGTAGGTCTCCGCTAATATCGCTACTTGGTAGTGGTCGTAAAACCCTCTTCCATCAACCCGCACTGAGCCAGCGTGGTGGAGTGTGGCTTAATCTTACCCCCTCCCCTCGGTGGGGATATTAATGCTACATTTTTCGATTTCACTTGAAAATCTTGTCTTTATGATAGTAGGGATTTAATCTCGGTAATGATCATGTAACAATAATCATCAACATCATCAATGCAAAATCTATATCGACCCATTGAGGGGCACAGGCTTCTTCTCTACAGGGTGTAACACAAAGGAGTAGTCAAATTTAAGAAGCTATGGACATAATAAATTTGACGACCCGAATGGCCGAGTCGTCAGTGACCCTGCCTACGGAGCCAAGGGTCCCGGGTTCGAGTGATGAGAACGGATGTTTGTATCCTTGTCATGGTTGTTTATCTATCAAAGTATAATATCTATATAAGTATGTGTATCGTTGTCTAGTACACAAGATACAGGGAATCCTAGTTTGGGGCTAGATCAAAGTGTGTAAATAGTGTAAAAGGTATTATTGTTATTATTATAATTCTGAACGACTTTCAGTATGAAACCGATCCGGTCCGAGCAAATTTATTTTTCACTCTATACATTTTGGGCCGGGCGGTCAGCCGATTTGACTTTAGAAGTGAAAAACAAAGTTATTTCGTAGTGAAACTTGGCCTGATAAAATTGACAAAATAAAGAATAATGAATAATTCATATTTATTTGACACATAAATTACATTGCACAAACTTACAAAACATAATAATATAACAAAACATATACCACACGGGGTGGCAATACTCCATTTTACGTGGGGATAAACAATAATTAAAAAATTATAGTATCTGTGGTATGACATATATAATTTTACTTTAATACCTACATAATTAAGTAACAACACAAAAAAGTTACATGATATATTTCACCAAGTTTAAAACTTAAAAATACCGACTGCAATCCCTAATTCTTCCTAATTCTAGCCTAATTCTAGCCCATAAGTATTTTTATGCGATAAACTCATTCTATCTATCTATCTATGTATCTATCTATCTTCCTACCCCAGCCAGGCTACGAATGTCGTCTAACGAGGCTACGAAGTTTGTCTTCTGACAATCAAGTCCACACTTATTACATGATATAGGTAATAGTAGTTTATCTATACACTATCATAAACCCATTAGGTAGCAGTCACATAAACTACTATTATGTGACTGCTACATAATGGAGGGCATTAAAACTCGAGAGTGGGTTTATGACACGAGCCTAAGGCGAGTTTCATAATAATATCACTCTTTGATGTGTTCAGGAACCGCATGTTTGACCGGCATTGTGGCTCTTCAGTTGTTTAGCTTGTTCTGTAGTACCAACGTGCCGCAGGCGGGCGTCGGCGTTCGAAATTTGAATGTCAGTACCAAATTCACAGACAAACCGCACGCAGGCGGGCGTCGGCGTTCGAAATTTGAATGCCATAATATGCAGAAAAGTACACATTATGGTCATAATGTGTAATTTGCTGGCTGCGCTTGGGGTATTGATATATAATACCTAGGCAAAGTATAAAATAAAAATGATTTCATACATTACCAGCACGTTTTAGGCATTATATATTGCCTAGGGATGATATATAATACCGGGTTAATGATATAAAAGATATATATCATTAACCCTCTATAATGCGTTCAATAACCGCAAATCACGACCAGCTTAAAGATTAGCTGTTTTGTTAGAACACATTTCTTATCTTTGAAAATGTTATTATAGTAAAATAACATCGAATTCGATGTTCTTATTCAATTCAAATTTCGAACATCTCTGGAAAACTTTGAACTGATCTCAATTTTAATATCAGTCGAATGACGTTCTATTCGAAATTAAATGTGAATGCCGCAATGCCGGTCGTAACATGCGGTTGCTGAACACATCCTAGAGAGCTTATATAATGTGTGTAGATAAAGCTGTGTATGTAACTGTACATAATTAGGCATTATGTAACAGTCACATAAACTAATATTCTGCACACCGCAATGGAGATTAAAAATTATAATTTTAATTCTTAAATTAAGGGTAATATGTAGTGAAACAAAATATAATATATTGAAATAATGATACATTTGATGATTGAATTATCATCATAGATATGTACTTAACCTAAAATAGGTTAATTATTCACAAAAATATGTATTGTTTGTGGGCATAAAAACTCTAAGCAGAGACTGACAAAAAAGTAAGGTACATTACTAAACTAGAGCGGTAATATAAAGTAAAAAGCACTAGTACGTAATTAGGTAAGCTCCAATGAATCTTAAGGTGATACGAAAAAATAGGGTTTTTATCGAATCCGTTTACTCCACTACAAAGTCATCTACAGATTTAATTTTTGGGTTAACGTTAATTGACTATTTGGTTAAGATTCTTACTGAAGGAAAACGCGATTGGATAAAAAATTCTCGAATTGAATTACGTAAAGACCTCTAAATTGTTTTATTTTTTCCTGCAGTTCTGAAATCCTCACTAATTGCATTGTGAAATTGCATTAAAAATGTGGATATTATGTATTCGTAAACTCTCCTTGTTATTGTTTTGGACAAAATAGTGTAGTTTATTTTTAAACAATTTCAATGCGGTTTGGCGCTACCTTATTTTAGTTTGAGCGCATTGTTTGTCTTTTCTTTCTTATGTGGTATTTCATTCGTATTCTTTTTATGCATATTTTTTCGTATCACCTTAATGCGTTGGCATAAAGGTAATTTTTCAAGCAAGTGTGTTGAAAACGAATAAACGGTACTTTAAAGCCAGAATTCATCTCATGACAATGCCCGTAAACACCACTGATAGGCACGGAAAAGTCACAGGAAAGTAATAACAAATACGCAATTTCGTATAATTCCAGTTTTTTTTTAAATTTAGAAACCAAATTACTGAACCGATTTCTAAAAAAAAAATTGGATCAAACTGGAAATTTACTCTTTCAAGTTAAAAAAAAGTATTTCAGTAAATAAGTAAATAAAACCAGTTTCAAGGTAACAAAAACGAAAAAAAAACTGAATTGAGAACCCCGTCCTTTATTGAAGTCTGTTAAAAAAACTAAAAAAACACGAATCCAAGGAGCCCCCACACCAGTACCACTGTCAATCCAACCAGCACAGAACAGATAAAGTAATGGAGTATCCAGATTACTGTCATTCTTCTACGTGCTGCTGGTAATGTATCGGGAGGGTCATTCAATAGGTAATGTCGGACTCCTTGGCAGAATGTTAAACTGTATTCCTGTGAAAAAAAAACTCATTAAAATTCGTCCACTCGAATGAGCGTTAGGGTGCCACAGGCAGATACACAGTAGGGTGTCCCGTCGATGTATGAGGATATTTTTTACGAGCAGAGGTCTCAAAAATTGTGTAAGTTTACTTGACTTAACGCTTACAAACTTATGAATGCACTGGTTACGTACATAGAGTATGAAAGTAGCCGCATCAATATTTGTAAACTACATTTTGCGGTCTTGAACCCAAACTATTGACTTTTCACTAAAATGATACAGCCTGGTACTCTCACGGTCTCTACAAATCCAATGAGACCTCATTTGTTAAAAACCGTCAAGCTGTTTGCTGTTCCAAAAACTGAATCAACAAAAAAAACTACTTAAGTATAGAACCTGCTCACAAAAATTCACAAGAATCAGTTGAGAAATGCGGCCTGTAGAGGATAACATCCGGACACACATCAGGACATACGAAAGCATTTTTTCCCGATCCTGAAACGGAGACGCCACGTTCGTTGATTTAGCCCGATTTCCCAAATCGGGCTATAAATCAAGCGAGCTAAACTTCACTACGCTAGCTTACATACACATTTATTTGTATATACACAGGCACATACATTGCTTCTGGCCCCACACTACAATAGCATGTGTCGTGGGAACCAAAAACAGCGACGTAAAATATAATAGTCGTCCAAAAAAACCGGGATTTTTTCCCTTCCTTCCCAGCCTGCATGTTCCCACGATACAGGAAAAAGGGGTATCCTAATGTGGGTCCAAAATAAATGTATGTGCGTGTATATAAATTAAGATGTATGTAATCATATAACTTACCTCCCAGTCAAACACATTAAAGTCGAAGTTAAACAGTTCCTTATCACATCGCGCTAGGGACGCGTACAATCGGCAGGAATTCTCATTGGGGAACGACCACTCCCTATTGCCAAAGTACTCGATGAGAGAGACGAACTTGTCCATTTTGCCGATGATGCTTCTTGCGCTGAGAATGTTAATATGATTTATTTACACACCTAGCACAGACCCTCTTTACTGCGTCCAAAACCCGCACGTTACGACTAGCATAATTTTATACTACTTGGTAAAAACTCATTTGTTATCTGAATATTAATACATTACGACCATAATGTATCAATTTTCGACAAATTATGACATTCAAATTTCGAACGCCGACGCCCGCCTGCGTGCCGCCCCTAGTTTGTCTGTGAAGTTGGTACCACTGAACAAGCTAAACAAGTGCAGAGCAATTATCAGTGCCACCATGCCGGTCGAACAAGCGGTTCCTGAACACATCAAATAGAGCTTGTGATATGTGTGTAGATAAACCTGTGTATGTAACTGTACATAAATAGGCATTATGTATCAGTCACATAAACTACTATTAAAATTACTTAAGTAAGGTAAGATTGGATTATATTGCCTGAAATTTGATTTGAATAATTAATTATACAATTGTCTTTCTATAGTTCACATTTCAAACAGGGTTGAAGACGACCACAATTTATCGACGAAAAAAGTAAAAAATTGGAGGTATTTGTCCCAAAAATAAACAAGGACATTTTTGTACAGTAGAGCGAAAAAATGTATTTTTACCCAGCCGTACAAAATTGCCTAATATTTTACCAATGTAACTAATATGTCACAAATAAGATTATTAAGAATGTGCACGTATATTTAAATAAATGATTATGCAGAATTTATTGTCTGTTTGTGATAATTTGGTTTTACTGTGATGTCACAAGCTTGTATGTATGTTGATAAATAAATAAATAAATAAAAGGAAAGAAGTAAAACACATTTAAATATGAATATTTGTTTATAATTTAATTTTAAGTATAACTTTAATTCAACGCCTGTAATTTTAAGAACAGCAACTTGTGTATTTGCGTCAATTGATTGCTCAACATCTTCTGTCAAGGCGCTCTTGCCTTTTCTGCTGTCACACGCGAATGTAACGTGCTTACAAATTAAATCCTATTTAATCACCGAAGCTGCCGTTTTTACTGAAAACATATCTGAGGTCACGAACAATATTATAAATTTAATAATAATAAAATTTTAAACTTTAGGTTTTCATTAAAAAACATTATAAGTTATCGTAATGACAGCCGAGTTTATAACTCTAGCTTTAACCTCTCAAAAACGGGACGCGATTTTAAACCTTATGCCTTATAAAGGAAAAGTGGCGTTATCTAACGCCTGTGGTATTCAAGAGGTTAAAACTAGACGTAATTATTTTAGTTATTTATTAGTCATTTTAAAAACAATATTTATTCGGAATTTTCGTCTACTAAATCTTTATAGGCAGGTCATGCCAATTTTTTTTTCTTGATTCGGACATCAGAACTACGTGCTTGGTCAGAACGACGTGCTTGGTCAGAACTACGTGCTTGGTCAGAACTACGTGCTTGGTCAGAATCTCTTCTTTCTTTGAAGTTTTAATACCACGTGGTCCATCTATACTTTTAGGTCCAAAAGTGACACCTTTTTGACGATAAAGTCCAGTGAAGGAAAGGCATCACTGAACGAAGTCTTGTACATCATGTGGCGTGAACCTCTCACAAATTTTACCTGAACGATTGAACTCAGTTGAAAATATTTTAATGGATCTCTGTTAAGTCGTGGTGACCTTTTTTTCTTCGGCCAATCATAGTGATCATTAGGTTCCAATCTTCTTCAAAAAATCTTTATTTTTGATCGTGCTCGCACCACAATTCTTTTCAGGTCCTCAAAATCAAAAACAGATTGATTTCGAGTAATTTTTCGCTCTATGTTGCCGTGTACCGAGTCTGCAGTCATATGGGTGTGTCCTTTTGTCAAATAGCTGATAGTTATGCTTCTCGGGGGAGCCTCACCCCTAGGGAACGCGTCCCCAGGTGGCGGATAGGGGGTGCTCGACAGGTTGTCCTTACGACACCTGCAGGGCTGGAGGGAAATAAAATACCTCCCGCGGACCAACAGGCCCCTTGCCTAGGGTTACAGGTGAAGACCTCAACGGCAGTAGCGGCGAAAAAGGTGGACTTTGGTACGGCAATGCTGGCGGAAGAGGCGATGGATCTGGATACTTTTAGGCGGACAGGTCACAGACCGAAAGGGGGCGGAATCCTCCCGCATAGCGCCTGAAGACTGGCTCGGCGCCGAAGGCAGCCCGACTACTGATAAGCAACAGTGGCTTGGCGGAGTCGGCGAGTCAGCAAGGCAGCGTGTAATGCCGAGGGCGTCAGTAGAGGACAAGGCAACTGGCGGCCATACACTGCATCCAAATTCTCCTCCAATCGTATCGATTCTTCGTTCCATTGGTCCAAGGAGGACGAGGACGAGAGGGTGCATCTGCATATGCGCGCCCGTTTATGCACCTAAATATATCCTGCGCACTTGACTGTTTCAGCAAATATAACGGACACAGACTTACATCAAGCCCTGTGGCGACAATGAGAGGCAGAGAGGTTCGGTATCGATGTAAGCCGGGCTTTGGCTTATCTTGCACACAGGCGGCTCAGAGAGAGTGGTCGCTTCTGCGTAGAACAAGGGATAACTTCGTAGATTCGGCAGCACTCTGTGCGACGAAGCAGCCATATTCAGGGAAACACTGCTTCCCACGCCCAGCCGTGGAGGGGGCTAGAAAAGGTGCCCCAAACAAATGTTTATCCCAACCCAAATGGGAGGTAGCAACCGCGGCTGCCTGTGCATCCCAGACTCGCGGTCGAAACAAGAACAAGAATAAAATTACGAAAATCCAACCATTGACTTTTGCCGCTTGGAATGTACGAACTCTACTCGATCGTGACACCAACCTATGCCCGGAGCGGAAAACTGCTATCGTTGCCCGAGAATTACGACGGTACAATATCGATATAGCCGCACTTAGTGAGACCCATCTAGCGGTAGAGGGCAAAATAGTAGAGCATGGAGGCGGCTATACATTCTTCTGGAAAGGAAACGCAGCATCAGAACCCCGTCGATCTGGTGTTGGTTTCGCAATTAAGAACGAGATAGTGCAAAGGTTGAATGAGTGTCCTGTTAACATCTCAGATCGTGTCATTTCATTGCGAATACACCTGGACAACGATAATCATCTGAACATCCTCAGCGTTTATTCCCCAACTTTGGATAAAGACGACGAAACGAAGGATAAATTCTACAAGGAACTTTCCGATGCTGTAGTGAAGATCCCCCAAAGAGAGCAGGTGCTTGTCCTTGGCGATTTTAACGCACGCGTTGGACGAGATCATGAAGCGTGGCCCAAGGTGCTCGGAAGACATGGCGTAGGCACCATGAATAGCAACGGAAATCTTCTGCTAAGTTTTTGTGCTCAGTATGAGTTGGCCATTACCAACACCTGCTTCAGATTGCCAGCTAAATACAAAACGACATGGATGCATCCAAGGTCTAAACACTGGCACCTGATTGACTATGCTCTGGTACGCCAAAAAGACCTATCTCAAGTGCAAATCACTCGAGTCATGAGAGGCGCTAACTGCTGGACTGACCACAGGTTGGTTGTTATCAAGATGAAACTGCGTCTCCACCCACCTTATCGCCGTGGAAAGACAACTAATGTCAGTCTGAACGTGCAGAAACTTCAAAGCCAAGAGACAAGAGCCGCCTTTGGGATTGCTCTGAACAACAGGCTGGCTACACGTAACACTAGCGATCAAGATTTAGAAGAGGCCTGGAAGTCTTTGAGCTCCGATCTTAAAGAAGCTGCTACCGAAACGCTGGGACTCAGGAAACTTGTTCGCGAGGACTGGTTCGATGACAATAACCAGGCTTTGGTAGAAGCTATAGAAAAACACCGGAAACTTTTGCGTACTCAAGAGCAGAGTGGCAACTTGAACCTACAAGACCAAATAAAAGTTAGCACCAGAGAACTGAGGAAACTTACACGAGAGACTAAGGACAAATGGTGGAAAGATAAAGCGCGCCATATACAACTGCTTGCTGACTGTAAACAACTTGGCGCCTTTTACAGTGAAGTCCGGAATCTAATTGGCACTACTCAACATGTAAATGTGCCATTACGATCTCTCGACGGCTCGCAGAGATTAACGTCTAAGGACGAGGTTCTCCAACGCTGGGCTGAACACTTCAACAACCTACTCAACGTAGATCGTTCAGCAGATCTGGAACATATCCGGGGTACTACAAGCCTTGATGCAATGCCTAAGTTAGAAGAACCGCCAACCCTTACTGAAGTGATCGACGCTGTAAATCAGCAAAAGAATAATAAGGCGGTGGGCCTTGACAACATCCCGGCTGAACTACTAAAATATGGCACTGCAGAACTTCATAAAATACTCTGGAAGCTGTTTGTACAGATGTGGAACGAGGAAAGGATCCCAGATGACTTCATCGCCTCGCGTATCTGCGTCCTATACAAGAACAAGGGTGACCGTTCCGACTGTAATGCTTACCGAGGAATATCTTTGCTATCTTCTGCAGGGAAAACATTTGCTCGTGTCCTGCTTAACCGCCTCATCCCTGTTTCTGAATCTTACTTGCCAGAAACCCAGTTTGGCTTCCGCCCGGAGAGAGGCACGTGTGAAGCTATATTTTCTGTACGCCAACTTCAGGAGAAAAGTCGAGAACAAGGACAACCTCTGTTTCTCTGCTTCATTGATCTAGAGAAGGCTTTTGACTGTGTACCACGTGAAGCTCTCTGGATTCTACTGGCAAAGCTGGGCTGCCCTGAAAAATTCGTACGGATTATACGACTACTGCACGATGATATGAAGTGTTGTGTCAGCTATGGTGAGCAATCCGAGTTTTTCTCCGTTACCTGTGGAGTAAAGCAAGGTTGCGTACTGGCACCGACTTTGTTTGCTCTCTACTTTGCTGCAGTCGTAAGAGAATCAATTGACGAATCGACATCTGGTATTCATATCCGCTTTAGAACAGACGGAAAGCTATTTAACCTCGCTCGACTAAAAGCATGCACTAAGACATCCTGCGATACAATTAGAGAGATTATGTACGCCGACGATCTTTGCTTTGTGTCAGATTCTGTGGAGGGACTACAACAGTGGATCACGGCTTTCGACGAGGTATGCCGCAAATATGGGCTCAAAATCAGTGTCAGCAAGACGGAGGTCATGGCGATGGACACTCAAAGAGTCGACAACTCGACCCTCGATATAAAGCTTGGCGCAGACTCACTGAAGCAGGTCGATAAGTTCAAATACCTTGGGAGCACTGTATCGTCGAAATACGATCTTGATCCAGAATTGAATGGAAGAATTAGCGCTGCTGCTGCAGCTTTTGGGAGGTTGGAGCGCAAAGTCTTCCGATCGCATGACATCAAGCTATCCACCAAAGTCTCCGTCTATATGGCCATAGTTCTTCCGAACCTTCTCTATTCCGCCGAGACCTGGTGTCCATACCGTAAACATATCAGCGCTTTAGACAGATTCCATCTAAGATGTATTCGAAACATTTTGAACGTCAAGTGGTCTGACCGTATCAGGAATACAGAGATATTACGACGTTCTAATGTTGATGGGGTCGAAGCTTACTTGATGAGGCGTCAACTGCGATGGTGTGGCCACGTGCGACGGATGCCAGAGGAACGACTTGCAAAACGTCTCTTATACTGTGAACTACAGAACGGAAAACGCAAGCAAGGCGGTCAGTTCTTGAGGTTCAAAGACGTGCAGAAGCGACATATGAAAAGTTGCGGTATCGAGCACTCCACGTGGGAGGAACTCACGGAAGACAAGGCAAAGTGGCGACATACGGTGCACACAAAGATCTTCGATTTCGAGGCCCAACGAAGAGCTACTCTTGATGCCAAGCGAGACAAACTACGAGGCAGAACACCTGCCGCAATACAGTACACGCACCAAAATGGCGTGCTGACGTGTGGCCAGTGCAATCGCACTTTTTCTAATAAAATAGGCTACGCAAGCCATATGAGGGCACACGAACGACGCCTTCCTCAGCAGTTACAGTCGCCGTGACCGAACCCGGTCGGAGAACATCAGTTATGCTTTCGATTTCTTTTTAAGGACTATTCAGCATGATTATAAAAGCGGTGTAAAGATGCCAATTCTCGTTCTGCGCTGTACAGTTATCTGCATACTCATGAAAATTATATGCCCATATGGCAACAATGATGTTTCCAGCTTAATATCTCACATTCCGAGGTTGACCTTTTTGACAAACCTAACTTTCTTGCATTAAATGTCATCACGGGCACGAGGGGTTGCTGTACAAATTCTCGACGTCTCAAGCCCAAGAAGAACTATTACCCATTGGAAGGACTCATTATGCTTCTCAGAGATAAAGACAAATATGCCTCAAGATGTGAAGAAACATCGTCTTGGAAAAAGAATGAAACAGCTCTCAGGAAAACCAAGCAGAACATTAGTCAGCAAATGGAAACACTGATGATGAAACTAGAAGGATAGCAAGAACTCGAAGAAAACAACCGCTACTCGCCAAATCCCTCATCCCAACCATTCTACATATCCTATATTGACTTTAGGCTGAAGAGTCGGTTGATTGAAATTACCTTCCTTCCCTTCCTGACGAGCAGGTCACAACCCCTCCTTCCAAAACTTGTGCCCTCAGGTATGCCGGCCGAAAGACCAGGGATAAACTCCTGGCTGGAGAGGCACCATTCATTTATTCATTTATATTATTTTTATGATTAATTTAATTATGTCGTCTCTTGTCTAAAATATTTGAATAAAATTGCAAAATAAGGACAGAAAATTAAAATTTTCGAAACGCATCACAATCGGTCGGAATGGGATGTGACACAGATGAATTGTCTGGTATAACTTATTCTGTTTAAAAAAACTATTTATCTGTTGCACTTCTAATTGAGTTATCGTACTTTGGCACGATGTAATTAATACCTATAATATAGTTTTTTAACTTCTTCCATTGTCTCACCAAAATAAAACTGATTTGGATAACTAATCGGCACTGGTAACAACAAAATCAACATGGAGTGTGACATTTGACGTCATCCGCCGCCGCCGCGACAAATGGCGGCGTTTTAGCCACCGAAATTTAATCCGTGATTTAGTTAAAATGGTTCTCTATAACAGTATTTTTATTGTTTTCTATCATATTGGGTTGGAAACAGTGAATAGAAAAGGGAAATAAACATCGATATTCTCTTTTACCAAAATCGCGGGGAATACCTGGATTTGATTGAAAAAGAGGAGACTACCCAACAGTGGACGGAAACAAACCCTATCCCTACCTTTAGCCACCCATCTATTTGATGCTCCAATTTCCGTGGCTGGAGCCCATCGCAACAGCAATAAATAAATAGTCCAAAGTAAATTATAAACATTATAAATTTACCCCAGCCGTCTCCCCACCAGCAGGCCAGCCCCATCGACCAGGCAGGCCGGCAGCCAGTGGAGCACCAGCCCCAGCAGCCAGGCCCGAAGCGACCCTCGCGTGATGATGAGGATGAATGGGTACACGGCGCGTGATGAGGGTATGGAGCGTGTGATCCGGCGGCATGTGGTCAGGAACGAGCCTGGAGATTAGATGAGAGTAGCTGATATTTGATAACAAAAACATAGCGTCACTCAATTTCCCATACGGGGTGGCAGAGGCACAATTGTGCCCACTTTTAGCCGGTTTTTAACCGACTTCAAAAAGGAGGAGGTTCTCAATTCGCCTGTTTTTTTTGTGTGTTTGTTTGTTACGCGATCACTCCGCCTATTAAGAACCTATTTTGATAGTTCTTGTTCTGATTGGTAGGCCATACTTTAGAGATGGTCCTATATAAATTTTATCAAAATTTATTTAGCGCTTTTTGAGTAAATAAAAAAATACTAAAAATACAAATGACGTTTAGCTTTGTGGTTCCGTGCAGCAAACGTTTTTATGAGGACTTTTCATGTAAATACTCTAATTTCGCATCCCGACCAAGGGAGGAAGAAATGGGGTTTGAACTTGAAGTCGGTTTTTTGAAGTTTTTAACTTGGTGAATTATTCGATACGCTCGACAGGGGGCTAGCCCATCACCACAGCTATGGAGATTGAAGGTTTCTTCGCGATGTTTTCAATCGCCGTTAGAAAGTCCTTAAAATGTAGTAATTGGTACAGGTCAGCACCGGATTCGAACCTGCATCTCCTGCGTGAGTGGCGAGCGCAAAACCTCTAGACAATAGACTAACTAAGTAGTCTCGTAATTTTTTAAATCAGGAAAAAGCTGATGTACCAAAATATCGTAGCGTGGATTTACCGCCAAAGCCCTAGGCGATACCTTTTCAACCGACTTAAAGAGGATGTTCTTAATTCGACTGTTTTTTTTGTATGTTTATCTACACACGTATCATAAACCCTCTTTACTGCGTACAAAAACCGCACGTTACGATCAGCATAATGTTAAACTACAATTGGTAAAAACTCATTTCTTATCTGAAAAATTACACATTATGACCATAATGTGTAGTTTTTCTACATGTTACGACATTCAAATTTCGAACGCCGACGCCCGCCGGCGTGAAGTTGGTACTACAGAACAAGCTAAACTACTGCAGAGCCACAATGCCGGTCAAACATGCGGTCCCTGAAAACATCAAAGAGAGCTTATGATAAGTGTGTCGATAAACTAGTGTATGTAACTGTACATAATTATGCATTAAAACTCTCGAGTGATATTATTATGAAACTCGCCTTCGGCTCGTTTCATAAACCCCCTCTCGAGTATTAATGCCCTCCATTATGTAGCAGTCACATAAACTACTATTATTACGCGATTATTCCGTCAATTAGGAATCGATTTTGATGATTCGTGTTTTTATTTGTAGGTCATAATTCAGAGGTAGTCCCATATAATTTTGACTTGTGTTTAAACGATCACCAAAAACGCACCTATTTTACTACAAATAAATTCGAAACGACCGCCAGAATTAGTAAAAGATCACCAAATTTGTTTGGATAAATGATCACCAAACTACTTTTTATTTTTTGTGTACTTGTGTACAAAAAAACTATTTACTAGCGCCACCTAGTGGTAGCCTTAGCGTTTTTTGTATGAAGTTTTCATTCTTCTCGACAGAGTAGGTAACTGTGTTCTGTTCAAATGACGGAAAAGCAAGCTTGAATTCTTGCCTTGCGTATCACGGGTAGGAGGGCTGGCCGTGATAATGATGGTCACTTACCCCAAGTGATGGAAGCGTCTTGTGAAAGTCCACACATGTACACTGTAGGTGGTGACGGCACCTTTGTTGTCTGAAAACTCAAACGTTAATCTTAGTTCATTGCGTACAGGCGGGAAGGTTAGAACCGAGATCCCGGTATTTTGTCAAAATAATACGTCGTAACTCTTAATTTCTGATGTGTTGTGCCAGTGTCGTTTCAGGATACTAAGAAGACAGATATTTGCAAAGATCGATAGTTTAGTGGGATTCGAGTAAGCTCGAGCCATATTCTACCAGGTTGGCTCATTGCGGGTTGGTGGAGGGGTGTCGGGCTAGTGGCCTACCCGACTGTCTGAAGTATTCAAGCTGCCTTAGGGCCTCTGTCACAGCTTTGCGACTAGATAGTGATTATTATTTTTATAATATTTACCTACTTTCTGAATAGGTACAGGCAAGTAGGTGAGACCCGAAAATTGTGTCTGTGTGGGTGTAAAGGGTTGGCTAATGGGCTGCTTGACAAGAGTACCACTACATTGACGAAAATTTCATACACACGTCTCACACGTCGTCAAACTTTTCGATGGAGGCTCTCACAGAAACACAATTTGCTATTGGACTGGTAGTCAAAAGAATAATATAGTAAATACACTAATATACTTTTTATGAACTGTCAAAGCGGACTAATTAGTCCGTGAGTTCTGATAAAATATAAGCATGTGACATAGTAAAATTTTTCCTTTTTACACCAAATTTAGCGTATAAAATATACATTTCTGATATTGCTAAACCTTTTTGTTCAAATAATTTCAACTTCAGACATGTTTCTAGATTTAGTGGATTACCACCTATTTACAGTACGATTACTTTAAGTTTACCACTTGACACTTCTCGGTTTTGGTCGCTGAAAGTGATCAAGATTCCTTCGGCCGCCTACGAAACCAACGCTACCTACGTAACCAGTCGCGTGTGAAGAACTATTTGTCTTGCTACGAAACTAGTTTAATGTCCTGTAAACTTGAAATTTGGCACAGAGGTGTATCTTGAAGAGTATAGTAATATAATAAGGGAAAAATCTGAATACAGTTAATTGATTTACGGTTTAAAAAAGCCGGAAGCGTCGAGCGGTAAAGTTAAAATAATGTAGTGTAGGTAGGTAGTCCAAAAAATCTAGAAAGGTGTCTGAAGTTGAATCTATTTGAACATATAGGTTTGACATCATCAGAATTGTATATTTCCAGCAGCCGTATTTTATACACTCAATTTTGTGAAAAAAAGACAGAATTTGACTAAGACGTCACTTACCTGTATTTTCATTGAACTAACGGACTAAACTACCGCTTTGACAGTTCATAAAAAGTATATAGGTGTATGTAGTATATATACGTATTTTGTATATGTATTTTGACTAAAAGTCCAATAGCAATTTGCTCCTGTGTGAGTGTTTCCATTCGTACAAGAGTACGACGACGTGTGAGACGTGTCTATGAAACTTTCGTCAGTATAGTGGTGCTCTTGTCAATCAAATACAGCAATCCTCGGGTCTCACCTACTTACCTGTATCTATTCAAAAAGTCGGTAAATCTTATTTAATACTAATCTCTCTCTATTCTTAAAGCCGTGTCAAAGGCCCAAGATAGATATATACCTAGATGATAAGGTGAGAATCCCGCTGAACACAGGCGGGTGATCGGTCCTCTATTGTGACTATTTCCCCCAAATTCCAATTGTTTGAGCACTTCCTTCCCCAAATAATTCATAATTTCTTTATTGCACACAAATCATACAAAAAACAAGAGTTACATAAAAAAGTGTACAAAGGCGAGCTTATCTCTAATAAGAGATCTCTTCCAGCAAACCAGGAAAACAAGGGAAAAGTTGATGGTTAAGCAGGGGTAGACCTATGTGTACAATATATAAAATAATAAATAAAATAAATTAAATAATAACTATAATAATATACTAAATACTTATAATACTACAACAACTACTATTTTATACACTATACTAATACATACTTACATGCATACTACCTATAACTCTAAAGGGAGAGGTAATGCTTTTTCACACGACTTTTAAAGATTTTCAGAGTAGGACTGTCCCTGATGGTGCAGGGGAGTGCATTCCACAACCGAATGGCCCGGGCTCTAAACCCGTTCTCATAGAAAGCGGTGTTATACTGTGGAGTTGTGAGCATGGAAACTGCGTGAGTTCTCCGAGATCTGCTGGAAGAAATAAATTGAAAACTGTCTCGTAAGAAGGTTGGGTAGCGAGGATTACGTAAAATGTTGTGGAGGAAATTGAGGATGTGAATCCCGACGAAGACGAATCGGCAGCCACTTCAACTCCCTGCGATGTTGTGACACATAGTCGTATTTGCGCAGCCGCAAATAAACCGAATCCCGACATTTGGCACTGACCCAGCAGACATCAGCGTAATCGATGAGGGGTAGAATGAGAGATTGAGCAAGAGTCATTTTGGTATGTCGAGGCAAAAAGTACTGAAGTCTCCTGAGAGAGTGAAAGGTAGAAAATACTCGGCGACTTACCTCATTGACATGCGATGACCAGGACAACTGGTTGTCGAAGATTAGACCCAGGTTTTTAACTCTATCGCTATATACGATTGTGGTACCATTAAAAGTGACAGGTGGAATAGGATGTTGCTGCAACAAGTAAAGAGAATGTCTGGTACCTATTATCATGGCCTGGGACTTGCTCGGGTTGACCAGGAGTCCAAAGGATGAAGCCCAACTTCTTATACCCTCAAGATCAGCGTTGAGAGCCTCCACAGCAGAGTGTGCATCGTTAAGAGAGAAGTGGCAATAAATCTGGAGATCATCAGCGTAAAGATGATATGAGGAGGACAGGACGTCCGAGATGGAGTTGATAAAGATCGAGAATAGAAGAGGAGAAAGAATACCACCTTGAGGGACGCCTGTAAAGAGGTCACACCATTCAGTGGATATCTCTTCCGACCTGATACGCTGTTGCCGATCCCTCAAATAAGAGTCGAACCAGCTGGCAGAGAAGGAGGAGACGTTCAGAGATCTGAGAAGCTCAACAAGAATGTCAAAATCTACGCAGTTGAAGGCACTACTGAAGTCAAGTAAAGCCAGCACGGAAAGCTGTTTGCGGTCCATGGCTACCTGGATGTCATCTGTGACTTTCATGGGAGCCTTGACGGTGCTATGACCCGGTCTGAATCCTGACTGGTACATGTTCAGCAGATTGTTTGAGAGAAGGTAAGAAGAGAGCTGGGTATGGACAATGGATTCAAGGACTTTGGAGAGGATGGGTAGGATTGAAATAGGTCGATACTCTTTAAAAGAGGTGGGACTGGAAGTGTTAGGGAGTGGGATGACTAATGCTTTTTTCCACTTGGTGGGGAAGATGCCATTCGATAGGGAAAAATTTATAACATGTGTAATAGCTTGCAGTAGCTCATCCAAGATTGTTAAAAGCATTTTAAGGCAGATTTTATCATCACCTACGGCTTTCGAGCTGATTGCTAGTACCGCCTTCTTAACCGCATAGATTCCAACATTGCTCAAGTAGAATGGTGTGGTGTCGGGTAAGGACTTAGAGCGCAGGCTCTGAAGGGTGACTTGTTTAACAAAGGGATCCATCACAACAGGTGGGGCAGAAAGGAACTGGTTGAGACCGTTGAGATCTATATTACCAGCATGTAAGTCTTACCAATGCCAAGTGTTTTTAGAAACTTCCACACCTGAGCTGGTGTGTAACTTTCAATACTCTCGTGGATGTGCCGACGCTTAGCATCACGACAAAGACAGTTGCAGCGGTTGCGAAGACATTTGTAAGAAAGAAAATTGTCATCTGTCGGATTCTTATGGTATTTACACTTGGCTCTATTCCTCTTGGCCATTAGACGCTTAATAGTAACTGTTAGCCAAGGGGCGGGTAAGTGTTGTCACTCTCACTTTTTTATAGGTGCATGCTTGTCGTAGAGACCTAGGACTATGATATTGAACTTGTTGATTTTCTCGTCCATGGTGTCGCTGGATATTACAGTGGACCAGTCGATCGACAAGGCATCCGACCTAAGAGACTCTAGGTTAATATCCCTAAAGTTACGAATATTAAGAAATTTTGCTCTGCTCTTGAGAGGCCTGATCTTATACGAAAGATAAAGATAAAGATAAAGATAAAGATATTTTATTTGTGAATTTGGCTGATAGATAAGGTCGTGGAACGAGAAAGGAGAGTTGAGTCGACCATGTACAACGACCTTATCCAAGTTAGAGACGATCATAATATCGAGGAGAGAGGGAGAGCAGTGAGGTTGGAAATGCGTGGCATCAAGAGGTAGAATATGCAGATTGAAAGAGTCGACTATAAACTTGAGTTTGGTAGAACGGGAGTCGTTTTTGAGGAGACAGGTGTTGAAATCACCTAGAATGAGGGTATCGTTATACAGAGGTGAGAGTTCATTAAGGAGGGATTCTAATGTGTCGAAGTAGTCGATGCGAAGAGAGGGGATATAAAGAACTCCGAGGAGGACCTTACTATGGTGAAGAGTTATTTCGAGAAAGAGATGTTCAGCAGATTCGGAGTACTGGCTAGGGGACGCGCTGATCACATTGCATGGGATTTCCACTCGCAGATAGATAGCGACACCCCCATCGGCTTTCCCGACTCTGTCGTTCCTGTAAAGTCTGTATCCTGGAATGGAGTACGAAGAAGATGACAGCGATGGCTTTAGGAACGACTCAGAGACAAGAATGCCGTCCACGCATTAGTCACTAAAAGCCTCGAGCAGGTCCGGATAGCTGGAGTGAATACTTTGAGCATTGATATGCACGATGTTTAGGTTTTCCTCCACACCACCAAAAACAGTCCCAATGTTAGCAGAAAGGGGTTCCTCCGAAGCGGAGATGTTGCTTTCTGCACTCAGAAAATCGTCAACATCGTCGTTTGATGAGCAGGAAAAGAAACTTTGATTGATAATATCATGTAAATAATTCATATATATATATATATATATATATATATTTTCCTCCTTTCGGCCATTGTTGATCAGGCTGAAATCTGCATCAATTGTTGATCAGTTTTACCCGCTATTACTTAGGAAGTTTTGAGTATATCGTGCTATAATAGCTATATAATAATTCTCCTCCTTGCGACGCTGTGCCTAAGTATGCCGCAAAGCCTCTATCTCGTCATCGACTGATACGGCCATTGTTGATCTTTTAACCGCCTTTTTTTACACTAAATGAAACTTTGTTGATCATTGTAAACATTTCCTGATCAACATTTACTGCGGAAACTAGTATTTTGAAACTGGCAACGTCGCAAAAATGAAACGGAAGTATTAATAAAGTAAGTTCAGTCAGTCGCACTGTGTCGTAGACTTCATAGTTAGTAATCAATTTTCCTGCGGTGACTTGTGTTGCATTGGAGGACGTGTTTTTAAAGTATTTTGTTAATATGTAGGTACTTAGATACGTGAATCAAAATAGATGAACATTTCTCCTGCTGTTAACATTTTGTAGGTAGGTACGGTAGGTAGATCTGCATTGTCATTTTTGTGTGGGAAAATGACATTTGATTTATCCTAACGCTCGTTCGAAAAGTTACATAGTTAGTTACCCCATGAGAAACTTTAGTTAAATTCTATCTTAATTTCGGATTTGATTTTTTTTTATTACATCTTAATATAATTAAATAGAGTAGACAAAAATAAATGCATGTGGTGTGAATTGTATCGTTAAAACATAGATTTTGGTGAAAATGTCAAGTAGAGTGAATGTGGTGAGAAGATGAGAGGTGTAGTGAGTCTCTAAAAGTATGTAGAGTAGTGCCTGTTAATGTGTTTTGGGAGGGGAGGGAATTATGACTTAGTCTGCACACTGTTTTCATTATATTTTTATTCATCATTTATTCAAAAGTGTGTATGAGAAGATTTATAGTAATGTTTACGAACTTAAAATAAATCCTGACTAAATTAGATTGATAAATTAAATTAAATATGTAATAATTAAGCTGAATATGTAATGAAATCGGAAATAAATAAATATGAATTATTGTTTTTTATTTAGATTTTTATTTTGTTATTTTGAGAACTAATTTTGTTGCTTTATAGTCCAGGGGTTTGAGCCATTTTGAGACAGTGGTCTTGCACTCGAGTGATACCTTTGGATGAACATTAAAAATATTGTTAATTTGCTGTAAATTATACTGGAATATATGTTGTACTGTTTACGAGCGAATACTGTGTGCCTTGAAATAAGTGCATTTGAAACAAAATTAATACTAATCGCAATAAAAAATACAAAGTGCCAATCATCCCTTTCGTAAAATTTGACGTGAGGCGCGTGAGGCAAATATCCTTCCGCATCAGCCACGATTTAAAATCACAGTAAAAATATTTTTTTCACACATGCAACGAAATGTCGTCATTACGTGCGCTATAATAGGCTTGGAAGTATCACGTTCGCGCCGCTGTCGAAACGGGTACTGAAATGGAATCTCATACATACATTGCAGGTAATATGGGCAGGTAGTTATATACATATTTAATTTTATACTCAGGGCAAAAAACATCAACGGACGACCAAATTACGATAAGCATTTTTTATTTCATTGCATGTGTGAAAAAAGCACTATACATGCCTCTGGCCGTGAATAGAGCTTGCCGGCTTCGTATTCCTATCCGGTCTATACATATTCAGCCGGCAAGCCCTTCTTTCCCGGCTTCTTTGCAGTAATGTACTATTGTAGTAATATACAGACGTTAAATAACTTAATTTTCAATCCTTTTTTATTATTATTTAACATGGTTTATTAGTATTTTTATGTTTATATTTATTCATAAAAACGTTTTCCAACATGTTAGCGTCAGATTATGAACATCGTCCGTTTATAATCTTACTTACGATATTATGAACTGTCAAAACCTTTCACAATTTAATGCATGATTTTTCGTTAGTTTATAATCCGTCAATGCCAAATTGTGAACTTAGATCAAATTGGCAGCATTGGAAACGCATCCTGTGCGCTTTGTAATACTTTATTGCACAAAACAGTGATAACAAAACAAATATCAAGGAAAGAACATGTACAAAGGCGAGCTTATCTCTAACAAGATATTTCTTCCAGCAAACCTAGAATGGAGAGGCAAAAAGAAACTAAAGGTAGAACTATGTACAGAACAATAAAATAAAAACAATATCTTCATAATACTAAAAATAATGCTATATACAAATATGTAACATACACACATAGTAGATACAAATAAATACTAATACTTATCATGGAAGAGATAGATAGTGTTCTTTGAAACGACTATTAAAAGTGTGAATTGACGGACTGTCTCTGATGGCGCTGGGGAGTTTGTTCCAGAGACTGATAGCTCGTAGTCTGAACCCATTCTCATAAGCGGTAGTGTTATGTTGCGGAGTTGTAAGTAGTGACCGAGTGTGAGATCTCCGTGGCCTATCCGAAGACAGAAAAACGAAGCGATCCCGTAAGAAGCCAGGATAGCGAGGACTACATAAAATATTGAAGAGGCAAATGAGGATATGGGAATCCCGTCGAAGTCGAATCGGGAGCCATTTCAACTCCCTGCGATACTCTAAGACGTGGTCGAATGCAGACCGAAAACAAACCGAATCACGAGGTTTTGAAGTCGCTCGAGTTTATTCAGTTGCTCTTCGTTTGTGCTTTCTCAGCAGACAGCAGCGTAATCGATCAGGGGAAGAAGAAGAGACTGGGCAAGCGTGATTTTTGTCTGACGAGGCAGGAAGGTTTGAAGATGCCTGAGGGAGTGGAAAGTGGCAAATAGACATTTACTAACCTCGCTGACTTGCTCTGACCAGGACAGCTGGTTTTCAAACATAACTCCTAGATTTTTGGCCTTGGTGCTGTATGAGATCATGGTTCCATCATAGGTTACAGGAGTAATAGAAATATGCTGTAACAAGTTAAGGGAGTACCTGGAACCAATAATAATAGCCTGTGACTTAGTAGGGTTGACAAGGAGTCAATGAGACGAGGCCCAAACCCTGATTTTCTCGAGATCGGCATTTAATACTTCTACAGCTGGTGCCATATCACAGGGGGGGAAATGGCGGTATATAATTGGAGATCGTCGGCGTAGAGATGATATGATGAGGAGAGGACATCTGAGGTGGAATTAATGAAGATAGAGTAAAAAAGAGGGGAGAGTATTCCACCCTGGGGTTTCCCGCAAAGAGATCACACCACACCGTTGAAGTCGTCTCCGACTTTATACGTAGCTGGCGACCTCTCAGATAAGAGTCGAACCAGTTAGCAGAGATATAGGACACGTTCAAAGACGTATCTCAACGAGAATGTCGAAATCGTCGAAGTTAAAGGCGCTGCTGAAGTCGAACAATGCTATTACAGTAAGCTGTTTCTCATCCATTGCTTGCTGAATTATTTCTGGGCGGTTTGCCCTTCGGGCAACTGAAGCAACCTAAATAAACTAACCTACCTCGTTTTTGTGTATGCGGTCCGTAGCATGCCGATTCAATCTCAGTTCACAATTTGAGGATTCGACATTGATGGTTTATAAACTAACGAAAAATATTGCGTTAAAATGTGAACGGCTTTGACAGTTCATAATTTCTCGAGAGTTTATAATATCGCGTGTAAAATTATAAATTGACGGTATTCACAATCTAACGGTGACATATACATGTTTATGATGCTGACTATACATAATAAAAATCATACAAATTACAACCTGTTTTCTATAAGTTTGGAGCTGGCGTCGATGATTATCGGTTCCGGCGAGGTATTTTTAATCAAAATGTCTGTGACATACACGTCGGTATTTATAGATATATGTGATCATTTGGAAGGCTCAAAATATCGCAGCGTACAGCCACAAATTGAACAGCTCCTTCTCTTTCCCCGGATTAGGCAACTTATGTAGAATGTCCTTGGATTCTAAAAAAAGATTTAATGCAACCCAGTGAGTCCCCTGGTCTGGGGCCCATTTCACAAAGGTTTGTAACTTGTGCTACAAGCATAAGCATATTTTCAACTTTATTTGAAAGAGACTCTCGTTTCTATTTATAGTTACAATCCTTTATTTTTACAAACCCCTACATACTGAATTGCGTGCTAGCAAAACTCAATTTACGATGAAATTAATTTAGTTTGTTTATTAGTAACTAGCTGTTGCCCGCGACTTTGTCCGCGTAGACCTTTTTATCATCTAAGAAAAATGATTGCTCTCCATAAAAACTTTGAACCCTCTTTGAACTCCTTCAGGGGATAGTTTTATTTCCCACTGCGTCATTGTTTTTTAATGATATTTTATGCAATAAAGGATATTATAATAATAACTTTAAAAAAACGTTGCAATAAATTTTCTAGTTTTTAAACAAACAGTCTAAAACCGAAGTTAAAAATCTCATACCTACTTTAAAAATGCCTGGCTCTTTACACAAACTTTAAAGCCCCTTTTAACACTCTTAGGGGATGAATTTGAAAAAACTCTGAAATTAGTTTTGTAGCCTTTTAATAAGACCAAAGTTACAAATCCCTTACTTTTAAAATGTATTGATCTCCTTTGAAACTTTGATGAACCCCTTTTTAACCCCCATAGAGATAGAATTTTCTAAAATGCTGAAAGTACTTTTTATATTGTAATAAGTTATCTTTCTACAAAGTTTTAAGTCTCTAGGTCGAAAAAAGTGTTAACATATTTATTTTAAATCGATATTTTACAGTTTAAAATTTTAATAACTTAAATATCATTTATTCCACTAATGCAAAAGGGTGTACTGTACATATGTCAAATAATAATCCAAAAAAAAGTTTATTTCCGCAACGCATGCTTCGTCAGGCGGATACAAAAACAAATCAGCAAACGTCACATACAAACCAAAGGTGTAATTTAAAGGTAGACAAAGGGACGCACCGAATCGTAGCCAGCTCAAACGTCCCCATCACACTGGCAACGTTACCACGTTGAATGAGTACCGCATTCTGCATATGACCCAGCCATCCGAGCATCCGAAGTTTCTTAAGGTGTTCGTCGAGACTCTTTTCGCTGAAACCACTGTCGGGACAGTAATCCCACATGGCCGTATCCTCGTGAGCCATGACAAGGTACTTGCTGAGTGTGTCCGTCTCCTTTCGTCGTAGTTTTGTGATACGCAGTCTGACTTTATGCCTACTTTTAAAGTACACCCTTGTACAACCAGTTTGTTTTTATAACAGAAGTAAAAAGGCATCGTATTAAGAAGTTCCACTTTTAATTTACGGTTGTATCTCCGACACAACTAATGCTTTTTTATTACTTTTTTGTTTGTGAACACCGTTGCCGACAACATTAAGCCGTCCATAGTTTCACACGATATGTAATTTGAATGCGAAGTTCTTATGGCGACGATTCTAACTGTTAGAATCGTCGCCAACTTTCTTAGAACGTTAGAAGTTGGATATTGATTGTGAAGCAAAGTGGCAACAGCTAACTAATTATAATACACTCTAAATATATATTTATATATAAATATTTATTCAATTAATATCTTGTTATCTAGCGTTATTAACTGGTTTGAATAAGCGCCTTACTTACACCTAGACAAACCACAAATGGAATGTTTTGTATGATATTTATCATACAAAATTAACTCAATACTACATATATTACATATATTACATTAAAAGAACAAGCACAAACTAAAGACTGTAGTGCAACATACGAATTCAAAGTGGTAAGGTGTGTACTTGACACAAGTAGAATTGTTTAAACAGATTGTATAAGCTAAATTTGGAACGGACACATTTTACACAAATTAATAATTATCATGAACATAACAAAGTGACAGCTGTCAAAGAGACAGGAAAGAAAAAAAAAAAGGAATTTTTTGGATTTGTTTGTGCCGATTCACGAAAGGAAAAAAATACACTGAACTTTGGACTGTAAATATTGTCGACTACCTCACAGTTCTTCTTTTAGTAAATTCTAGTATGTCGCTGAGTTTGAGGTTTGCAAAGTATGTTATCCATACCAAGTGTTCGCCATCTTATGTTTGAATACATGACGCATTATCCCATAAAGTGCTGACTAATTTCCTTCAAGCCACATTGCTGCAGGGCATGAAGGGTTTGGCTCAAACTTTAACAACGATAATGTCTATTTAGTTTACAGTGGCCTGCTACCACACCTGCTCGAGTTGCTAAGTTATCTCTACTAAGATTAAGTAAATTCTTAGCCTTATTTTGATCCCCAAACTAGGATTCAATGTATCTTGGGTACTAGAAAACGATACACATACTTATATAGATAAACATTATACTTAGATAGATAAAAAACCATGACTAGGGTACAAAGCTCCGTTCTCATCAAACAAATATTTGCCCCCACCGGGACTCGAACCCGGGACCCTTGGCTTCGTAGACAGGGTCACTGCCGACTCGGCCATTCGGGTCGTCGGGATATCTCCGACTGTCTACATCTTTGTTGTTCTTCCACTCTAGGTTCGCATTACGCGTGGCTAGCACGTCAGAGAGCCTAAGGCAGCTTGAATACTTCAGACGGTCGGGTTGGCCACTAGCTAGACACCTCTCCTCCAACCCACAATGAGCCAACGTGGTGGAATATGGCTCAATCTTACTCCAATCCTACTAAACTACAGGTCTTTGCAAATAGCTGTCTTCGAAGCATCCTGAAACGCCAATGGCCCTACACAATGAGGAGGATTTGGTAGACAGCTTCCACGTGGCAATTCAGCATTTGCATTTTTCCGCGATCACTTTCTTTCAACTTGTAAGTTTTCTTGGCCCGACTTTTATGTAGTAGCGAAAATGTTTAATCGCTTTTGGCCTCCATTGCAGGTTTGTATCTGTCACAATCATGTTATTTCAAATCGTTAAATTACAACATGAAGATTTTATAACTCGTGGTGTTTTTTAATAGAATATTTCTTCTTTTGAAAATGTTCATGTTCATATTTTGACTTGATATTATTTATATCTCACAGTAATATTTATCTACCTTGTATCTTCCTACTTTATAGTAACATGCTAGGACCCTTTTAGCCGCAGCCAACGCATTGGCCGCCGGATCATCCGCCGCAGAAAGCAACGGTCGCCCGAGCTATCGTCGCTGCGATGGAAAGAGTAGTGTAAAGACCCAACGGGAGGCTGTTGCGGCGGCCGTTGCTCTCTAGAACCTCTGTGAGAATGAGTCTTATAAGCGTCTTCATATGATCATTATTTCGCGAGCATTCGTAAACAAGCAACTATAATAATAACGCTCGGCTCAACGTCCATGCTTCTCAAATATTCGACGCCAAATGCTCATTATGCGCGAATGTTATTCTCTCTCTTCGCTTCTCAATTCGACAAATCTGTAGAGATTCCGTGCCATAGAGTTTCAATGCCAGAATTAACCAAGAGTATACTGCACCGTGATCTAGATTTTACAATTATATCTTTTAACATACGCACGCAGTCATACTCACATTTTTGACAACTTCATTATATCATTAAACCGGTGCGAGGTATCCTTTGATGTAATTATTCTTACAGAGTGTTGGTACTCACATCAATGCACACAAAAATATACAAATCAGAACGGAGGCGTTATAGTATATATAAAAGATAACTGGAACGCAACTGTCACTGAACCTGACAACAACCTTGACACTAACTGCCTTAAAATATCTTTACCCAATAATTATATAATTTTGGCAATTTACAGATCTCCAAATAATAACATATCTAATTTTACGACTTTCCTCGAAGAAATTTTACAAGAAAACAATAACTGTCCCAACATTATATTGGCAGGTGACATAAACATAGACATTTTGTTTGCTGATACATCAAACGACTTACAAGCAGATTACCTATGTATAGCCGCGGAGCACAAGCTTATACATGCTATTACTTTACCTACTAGAGCAAATTCCTGCCTTGATCACATACTAATAAAAAGTAAGCATCAAGAAGCGTCATTAGTGTGCCAAACGTCAGTCACTGATCACGACTTCACAGTTGTTGGATTGCAGACCAAATTTTACCAAAAAAATACTAAAAGACAATTGTCAAAAGTCAACTATTCAGCAGTAATTGAAGAACTGGAATCCATGGACTGGTCAGATATTATACTTAATTCGGACGTATCAAAAGCTACCGAGTTCTTATCTAAAAGGCTCCATAAGGTCATACAAAATAATACTACTATGAGGAACGTTAGTAGATCTTAATTTAACCTCAAGCCTTGGATAACTACGGGACTCATAAGATGCATTAAACACAGAGACAAACTCCATCATAAATGTAGAAAATACCCTAAAGATGAAATAGCCAAACTAATTTATCTAAGATATCGAAACTTCTGTAATGATTTACTGCACAAACTTAAGGCACAATATGAAAATAAACTGTTAAATGATGCTAAAAAAAACCCTAAAAAGCTCTGGAGCGCTATAAAAAGTATATGCGAATTAAACACATCGAAATCGATGGCACCGATGTCACTTCTTACAGCCAAATCGACACCTTTCGACTCTATTCACGATTGCAATCAATATTATGCCTCCGTAGGCGAAAAGTTAGCAAATGAGATTCTAATTAAAACTAACCAATCGGAAAAAGCTCTGGTCTCTGAGACCAAATCACAAAATTCTCTTCCACATTCATTTTTCATGTATCCCACCGATGAAAGCAAAATTAGCGACTACATATCTCAATTAAAGAACGAGAGTGCTCCCGGTTCAGACGGACTCAAACCAACACTCTTAAAACAAATCAATTTGTGTATAACAAAACCTCTCACACATATATGTAACCTTAGCTTGTCACAAGGATTTTTTCCGCTGTCATGGAAAATTGCCTCACTAACTCTAATTCATAAGTCTGGGGATTAAACTACCCCTTGTAATTTTCGACCAATTTCACTTCTGAGTATCCTCTCAAAAATATTAGAAAAAGTTGTCCACAGACGTCTGTGCAAATACTTGGAAACCAATGATTTACTGTCGCCCTGTCAATTTGGTTTCCGGAGGGGAAGATCAACAGAGGACGCTATTTCTAAAGTAATGGAGACAGTAACAAACAACTTAGATAAGGGACGGTGCTGTGTTGGAGTCTTTTTAGATCTAGCTAAGGCATTCGACACGGTGTCCGTTCCAGTCTTGCTGAAAAAGCTAGAAAACCTAGGAGTTAGGGGCGTGGCTTTGAACTGGTTTCGCAGCTACCTCAGCAACAGGACAATGGTTACTAAGATAGGGGAACTAATAAGTTCTCCTCTGCCGGTTAAATTCGGAGTTCCACAAGGCAGTATCCTGGGCCCGACCCTGTTCCTTGTTTACATGAACGATGTTTCCACTAACATATCCCCTCTTCTGAAAGCTGAAACTATATGTTATGCTGATGACACTGCAATAATTTTCAACGATTCTACCTGGGACTTAGTTTTAAAACAAGCAACTACCGGTATTTTAGAAATCGCAACTTGGCTGTCAAAAAACTTACTTACACTTAATGCCTCTAAGACAAAATTCGTATGCTTTCACAAGACAAAAACCTCCCAACCAACATCACATTTTAACATACAAATCCATACCTGCAACCAGTCGTCCGGAAATTGTAACTGTGAATTAATCAGCAGAGTCGGTGAAATCAAATATTTGGGAATAGTGCTTGATGAGAAACTCACATTTAAAAAACATCTGAGTACACTCGCAGCTCGGGTACACAAAATTATTCACATAATGAAATCACTGCGTCGAGGTGCTCCGAAGGAAACGTTAAATCTGGTATATCTAGCACTGTGCCAATACGTCCTCACCTACTGCATCAGTTGTTGGGGAGGATCTTCTAAGTCTTACATGTTGGCAGTGGAAAGAGCGCAGCGCGCAGTACTAAAAGTAATGCACAAAAAACCTCGCATGTACCCGACTACTTTACTATATGAGGAAAGCAAAGTGCTGAGTCTAAGAAAACTCTTTATCATAAAGGTAGTGTTGATGTACCATAGAGAAATTCTTAATAGTGTTGAATATGAACGGCTTCTGTCAAAAAGAGTATTTCTAATTTCAAAACTTCCGTAACTACCGCTTATGCTCGCCGATTTGCACCATTCTTGCATACTCACATATACAACATCGTAGTGAAAGAGTGCGAAATAAAACAATGTACTATAAGGGAAGCTAAAAGAAAAGTAATTTTTTGGTTAAATAGCATAGATTACGATGGCACAGAAGTAGTAATTGCGGTCTAATATGGCAGATCAAACACATACATGTACCCGCACACACACTCACTCACCCTCCCTCACACACACACACCCTCCCACATACGCAAACACAAAAATTTCGACTTCTACAAAACTGTAATTTAATAATGTAATGTATTGTTTATTTTATGGCATTAAAATTTAAATAAATGATCTTAATCTTCAATTAATTAATTAACCGATGTTCTTAATCTTCAATTCCAAATGTTATATTATTGTTTCCGCCGCAAATAAGGTTTATTAAATGTTTATTTCCTTCCTCACGAGACAGGCTTTGCCTAGTCTGAGGATCAGCAATTCTGCAACACTGTATTACCTTATGGCAATATACTCTCAGGGAGGACGCTCCTATGGTCAATAAATAAGGTTAAATATTGGTCAAATCTTTTGATAATTTGGTAAGTATAAAATAAAAATTGATGCTTCCAATCGTTAAGCCTTAAGGCGTTTGTTTTTCAGGACCGAACGGACGTGTCCATGGTGCCCATCCTCGCAAACGCATTCAAATAGTTTACTACCCCGCCGCGTGCCTTTTGTTCTGACTCTGGACGCCCGAAAACGGGCCTGACTTACAGGCGCAATACCGCGCGTTTCGGTGATTGTGGTGATATCAGCGATACGATATGAGAGTGTCTAATATGAAAGTACAATGCGTAAAGTGTGAATTAGATAGGCTCTGAGCTGCGCCATACCAGATAATAATCTACGCCACGCTACTGTCACAGCCATCGTGTACGACAATAGGCGCTCATAGCAGAAATAACTCAACAAGTGTTGCATGGTGAGCCCGTTCCGATTCAGTGACCTAACGCATGCAACCAATATTTATCTCCACAGGCTAGTCTACTAGAAGAAACCCGGAGTTTACGTCTCACGCAATACATAACCGTACTGCCTAACGACGCGCCATTATACTGGAGTATTAATCGACCCTATCCAGCACAGTAATTGTGTCATAACATTGGGATCATTCCCCAGCAATCACCTAATCGATAAATTGCTTTCCCCGGACACACAAACGATTACATGATAGGACGTTAAATCTTCATTAAATAACCCCCTAACGCCCAGACTTGTTTTGTCCTAGTAGTGCTACACGCCCAAAATACTTTTAAAAGGTTCGCATGGTAGACGCCCAGAAATTACAACATTCGAAAATGTACCTAAAACTGATCGTACTAATGTGGGATTGTTTATATTGTTACTATACACATATTCTGCGACGCCCACAACAACACTTACTACACGCTGCATCAAATACGAAGCAATGAAGTAGAAAGTCGGCCGACCCATATATACCTGGAAAGAATCCCTTTAAGCATGACATCAAAGACTACGGTAAAAAACACAGTTACTAGACAGAACCATCACACAACAGGGACGAAGTCAGGATGGCCTAGAGCCAAATATACCCTATTCCAGAAACAAATAGCGAAAGCAATACCGGATAACCCAAACGAACACGACTCAGGAAACTCAACTAATGACAACACCTAAAAATAGTAGGAAAACAAGACCTTGAAGAAAACAACAGTTGCTCTCCAAATCTCATATCCACCCCACTCCACATGTCCAATATTGGCTTCAGGCCGAAGAGTCGGTCGATTGAATTCACTCTTCTTCCTCTCTTATCGAGCAGGTCATTCCGCCCTCCTCAAAATGCATGCCCTCTAGTATGCCGGCCGAAAGACCGGAACAGGTTTAGAACCCTGGCTAGAGAAGCACTATTCATTCATTCATTCATGCTTCAAATCGTCAAGCCCTTATGGCTGTCCACTAACTTATCCAAAACTTAACTAGTGGTTCTGTGAAAACAGTAGACTTCACTTAAATAAAAAAAAAAAAAAACGTCAAATTCGGTTGAAAATGCGACCTGTAGGCGAGAACAGGCAGACGGACAAAAGTATTTTTGGACAATCTCGAAACTGGATGCTTCGCTCGCTCGGTCACTATTCTGCAAGACATAGGGTTGATGTTTTAATAAAATGATTGTCGCTTCACGAAAACCATGGAGACTGTCATTATATCGTCAATCTCACATTTCTTCAAACACCACTGTTTTAATAAATAAAAAATAAGGAGTGATTAATGGTTGTGTTTAGCAAAGAGATACGATTCACGTAGTGAAGGTATTTAAAACATGTTTTCAGTAAAAAAATAAACTATCTAGTAAAAGCAAGGAGTTATATTCCTGTATACAAATTTTATTCAGGAATTTTGCAACTAGAAATAAATACGCCAGAAAAAATATGCGAATTAGAATATGTCCGATTATAAAAACAAGATGTTGAGAAAATTTGCTGTTATAAAACCTGCGATCGAAGACAAGAGCGATTAAACATTTTCGCTACTGCATAAAAGTCGGACCAGGAAATTTTACAAGTTAAAACAAAGAGATCGCGGAAAAACGCGAAAGCTGAAAATCACTGCACGGGAAAACGATTCAGCGAAAGCTGCCTAACAAATTCTGGCGAAGACCTGCAGGTGCAGGCCATATTCCAAAGGAGTCCTTGAAGTGGAAACCAGTGGGGGGTTCCCGGCGTAACGGGCAACCAACGCACTCATGAAAGAGATCGGTTCTGGCAGAGTCCGGGGAAACAGGGAATACGTGGTCGGAGATCATGATGATGGCCTGGGACAGAGAAAAATGGAGAATACTCATATCGGCTCCAGACCCCACATAGGGCTCAAGGGACATAACAAAGAAAGTCACTCGAATCCGGGCAAAAACCTGATCCCATCGGTGGGAACATTAACGAGCTACATATATTTTTCACCTTGCGGCTGCGGTCCGAATCCACCGCCAGTCTCCAAGCGACACCGACGCAGGTGTTGACGACCAAGTCCGCAGGTATGATCTCCATGTGCAGGTCAGGGTCTGTGTGCAGGACGTGCAGGATACCCGCTGCTGAGGCGAGGCCCACCTGGCGGTGAGAGAAAAAACCTGACGAATGAGGGTCCGACACAAGTCTTTCGCCGAACGGAACTTTTATTCGTCTAAAAACAATGAACCCTCCACCATTCACCTCCCATGGATCTCCAGAAATATTATTTACGTTATAGGTTTTGAACTTTATTATGGCATGGCATGGCAAAGGTTCAAAATCGCGGTACCACGCGCATAGGCGCGGGAGGTGAGTTGTTAAACTCGTCTATAGAATTGACTTATATTTGACTGTTTACCAAATGGGCCATGTAAAAAAATTCAAAAGCTAACAAACTGAGAAAACTATTTCGAGAAAATTGTGTTCCTAACTAAATTCCGTTATTCCAGTCAAAAACGATTACATGATTACGGAAATATCCGTAAAAAACATAATGTAATTCATTTGACCTCTACGGCGTAGTTTGTTCAAATTCCTTCGCCGTTAAGTTGGCTGTTCTGTAAAACTGTCAAGTATCAACAGATTTCCTGTCAGTCAATAACGCAGATGTCAGTCGGAACTTAAACAAATATTGATATTATAAATGTTTAGTTTTATAAACGGAAACACAGACATCGAAACAATCAGCCTCAAGTACAACCGTCCATAACTAAGAGCAATTCTGTGCAAAACTGTGATATCTTTATGGGTTTTAATTAAATCATATTGAAAAAATAATAAGACATCCTTTACCCGAAATATTTAAATTAGTTTCTTAAATTAGCCTAAAATTTCACAAAATGAAATAAAAAGTGCTACGTATTTTTTTAGCCTGGCCTATTGACTAAAAAATTACATCCAATTAACATTTTCAATCCAAATTTACTAAATGTTCATCAAAATTGTGAACCCTATTGGGGTCGCTTCGGCTCCAAAGCCATTAGACAGTTGTATTATGGAGTTGTAACTTAACTTTAGTATTCAGACTTTATCAGCCAACATGGTTCTGTGAAACAATATTGGGGCACAAACTTTAGTGTTTTTTTTAGCACATCTGTCTTTTCTAATCAAAACGTAAAGGGTCGAAATTCGAATACTCACTCCGCTCGGTCCATAGATGTTGTCACTCCAACCTTCGAGTGGCTCCCTTGCTGTGCAAGTAACTGCAATATAACCATACAATAAGGACATACGAAGTTAGAATAGAGCACGAAAAGGTTAAATATCAATCAAATTTGAAATTTCAAGCTCTTCAGGGCAGAATCAAGCATCTGACTTCTGCTTTTGCAGAAGTCAGATGCTTGATTCAGCCCTGAAGAGCTCCCGCGTTTGCCATTATTAAGCCAAAGCCTAGTTTTTGAAGGACGTCTTTGAATCGGTCAAGTCGTTCAACAATCTTCATGCATTCAGCATTCATTATTACTCAATATCCCTACTATTCTCTGCCATTGTTGTATTAAGTGTTTATTAATGCATATTACTTCCTCACCCCCCATATATAATAAAAATTCCTCGTAATCTATTTATTTTATAAATTTTTATGACTTTGTCTTTTTATTTACGATTATGTATTCGGATTTATTAAAAAGTAGTTTATTAACACCCACCCTTATATTATCATCCCCTCTTTGATAAGGTGCCGACAGAATACCAGCGTTGCAGGACCTGTAGGCCCTGTGACACATGCTGAGTCGGAACCTATTCGCTGCTTCGACACACACTTCACGACGTCAATGTGTTATTTTGCGTATTAAACGTAAATTTTACACATAATATGTAATACTTTTGTCGTGCGTTCTTTTATTCTCTTCTGTTTTATATGTTGCTGTTAATATTGCCTTTAAATCTATGTTTCAACTGTTTTATGTTCTTTTGTTTCTTTTTTTATGCAATGTTGTGTGTGTTCTGTAGTCTGAATAAATTTATTTCTATTCTATTCTATTCTATTCTATTCTAAATTCTTATATCCCTCCGCCCTGCTCATTTCCATTGGGTAGTGCTAACTATCAACCAGCGAATTCAGTCAATATAGGTGTCATTGTTCTGTTAATCCAAGTTACACGGCGTCCATGAATATTCTGAACTCTCAGCCTGGTGAGACGTCAAGAGATTTGGCAGAAACCCTCACCCCTAATCTCATTTGAGATATGTATATGTCGTGAGAGTTATATATAGTATGTGGGAGAAGGAAAAATAAAGGAATGGTGGTACCTTACTTGCGCTGGTCTTCTACCCAGGAGATAGGTTATGATTTTCACATTAATCCAACTAGGTTTTCACAAACACTACACTGCACCGGTGCTAGGTTAATAACACAATCACTAGGTAGCGTAATTAGCGTTTGTAGGAATTTTCTTGTGGGGAGCGTAGTGGTTTGCTCCTTATGCGCGCGCGTCTCGATCTGAACTGGTTCCGTCAGGAAAGGAACGAACGAAAGGATGCGAAAGGAAGAGTGAGTGTTTGAATGAGTGATGAATGCGTAGTGAGGGTAGCAGTACTTAAATAATAGATAAATTGGTAATATTTTATATTTTAGCGAAGACAAGTCTGCCGGCCTAGAGGTTTCCTCTATATTAAGCTACAAGTTAACAGATAATGTTAAAAATTAGTAAGTCAAAAAGTTAACAACAAAATAGATTCAAATTTCAAAAAACCAGGACTTATATACTAATTTAAGATAAATTGAGTTTAGTTTATTGAGTAGGCAAAGTACAAACTCGGATTACTGGACGTATATAGCTTCCAGAGGCAGTGCGAACTTTAACAGCTCTAACTACATTGTCCTTTCCGGAATAGAGTTCATCAATAACTCCAAGAGGCCAACAAAGAGGACGAGCATTATTATCTTTTATAACCACGACTGTGCCTAGTTTAATATTATCGGATGGCTTGGTCCATTTTTCTCTTTGTTGAAGCGAAGTGAGATATTCCTGACTCCAACGTCGCCAGAAATCATGTGTGAGTTTACACAACAACTGATAACGTGATAAACGATTATCAGGTTGATCTACAAAATTTTCAGCGGGCAAAAATTTTATAGGAGTGACATTTAAAAAATGATTAGGAGTTAGTGCGGTTACATCAGGTTCAGAACTTAAAACACATAGAGGTCTGCTATTTAACAACCCTTCTATTTGCACCAAGACTGTCATGAATTCTTCATAGGTTAAGATCTGCGAGCCTATAGTTTTATATAAGTGAGTTTTAACGCATTGAACGTTTGCTTCACACAGGCCCAATGGCCATTTCAATAAATGTGGGCCATACGGGGGGCTATGTTTAAATTGAATTTTATTATTTGATAAATAATTACCAATATATGTTTGGTGAGCTGTGGACTGTAATAAATCGTAAATTTCATTAAGTTTGCGCTTGGCGCCTATAAAATTTGTTCCACCATCGCTATAGATCATGGAAACTGGGCCTCTTCTACTAATAAAACGTTTGAAAGCTGCGAGAAATAGTTCAGAACTGAGGTCTGAGACCAATTCCAAATGCAATGCCTTGGTAGCAAGACATACAAACAAGCATACATAAGCCTTATTGCTTTTAATTCCTCGACGTCTTATATGCGTTATATAAAAAGGACCAGCATAATCCACAGCGGTGTAGACAAAAGCTTTGGTTTGCGAGACTCGAAATGACGGTAAGTCACCCATGCGTGGGAAAGTGAATTTAGGTTTAAGTCTGAAACATCTGTTACATTTATGCACGCGTTGACGAACTAAATTTCTAGCAGATAATATCCAGAATTTCTGTTTGAGCAATGCGAGTAAAAGTGATGGACCAGTGTGGAGGTTAGTTACATGATAGTTGTCAACAATAAGTTGAGTAATTAAATCCTTAGTAGGAAGCAAGATTGGGTGTCTTTGACCAAAATCGAGTTGAGAATTAGATAGCCGACCACCGACTCTAAGAATGCCTTCTTGGTCGATGAAAGGGTTAAGTTTTGATAACGAGTCATTTAACAACTTTTTATTTTTTAACGCGGCAATTTCTTTAGAAAAGTGTTTGTTTTGAACATAACGAATATGTAGTCTTCTGCAGTTTCGAGATCTTGAACGGTAATTTGTCCAATGGAGCGCAATTTTCGTGAGAAACGGAGTACGTATGTCATCGAGCGTAGTAATGTTTTTTGTTTTTTTTAATCTTATTTATTTTATAAGCCATACATCTTATGATTAAGTCAGCTTAAAAATAATTAACAGAGTTACAGTGCTTACAGTATTACTTTAACAAAAGAAAATAACATTATTTTCCAATCGGAAATTCTTTCAGCCATCATGTCAATGGGATGAGATTCATGCGAGTTACTGACATTTTGAGCAACCAAACTTATTGTAGGTTTTGTTTCCAAAGTTTCAAAACAAACATTTGGTTTGACTGCAAAGTGTTTTACAGGCCAATCAGAAATTCTTATGCAGTCCACGAAGGACCGTGAAACCACAAGTCATTGTTCACGAGAGATTTAGCCGTTACAGGACGAGAGATAATATCTGCGGGATTCTCCACGCCTTTGACATGAAACCAATGTTTCGCGGGAAGTTTTGAATTTATTTCAGTAATTCTGTTCGCGACGAACGTGTGAAATTTATAAGCTGGAGAGTGAATCCAGGTAAGTGTAATAGATGAATCTGAAAAGGCGTAGATTTCATATGTGACATCTGCGTAAGAGTGTGTCTCGAACGACGTCAATGAGATTTGCGAGAAGAAGCGCGGCGCGGAGCTCTATTCTAGCGAGAGGCATTTTAGCCAGTGAAGCGACACGCGACTTCGAGGACAGTAAATAAACTGAACCAGGTGAGTATGGGTCAAAACTAACCCGAATATAAACGTTAGCACCGTAGCACCTTTCGCTTGCATCCGCAAATCCAATGAGAGCGACGTGAGGCGAGTTTAAGCCAATATAGCGAGGAATTTTAATTATTTCAAGATAATGAAGCTCATTATGAAATTGGGTCCATTTATTTAAAATAGTGGGAGTAACTGGATCATTCAAATCAAGGTTTTCTGCCCAGCACTCTTGAACTAAGAGTTTCATAAACGAGCGGTGACGGAGAGAATAGAGCGCTTTGTGCACTCCTGAATATCAGCGTTTATAGCAAATTGAAAATTGTCAGCAGCAGGCTGCCACTGCATACCTACAATTTTATGTGTCGTGGGAGAATCAGAGTCAAACTCTATAATGTCATCACCTTTGTGAGAAGGAGAAATTTTGTCCATGAGATCAGAGTTGTTGGATATCCATTTAGTAAGATTAAAACCACCGTAGGCGAACATTTGGACCATTTCACGGTAAGTCTTTTCTGCGTTAGCTACACCATCAACGGAGGAGATATAGTCATCCATGTACATATGGTTTGCAGCTTCCACTGCGGCGAGCGGGAAGTGCTCGCGGCTGTCGTCGGCCAGCTGACGAACGACGCACATTGCAAGGTAAGGAGCACTAGATATGCCGAAAGAAACGCGATTAAACTCGAATGTATCGATATTTGATTGAGAATGAAATCTATAAAGAATGCGTTGAAAAGCGTGATGTTCGGGAGTTAGTTTTAATGGAAAATACATTTTTTCAATGTCTGCCGTCATAGCGACGGAGAACATACGCAAATTTATTAAAAGATCGAATATGTTAGTTTGTAAATTCGGACCTTTATAAAGTATATCATTTAGCGATTTTCCACTAGTAGTTTTACTATTCGCGTCATTAACTATTCGCGTTTTAGTAGTCGATTTATCGGGGCGATAAACGGCGTGGTGCGGGATGTAATAAGAGCGATCAGGGGGTGTCTCTTTGGCGCTCTCAACCTTAGTTAAATAACCTCGGTCGATGTAATTTTGTATGGTGTCATTAAAGTTTGAGCGTAAGTCCGGATTAGCGTCTAATTTTTTCTCTTGACTGAGAAGGCGGCGTTTCGCGATCGAATAGGAATTTCCTAATTGAGTAGGGTCCTCTTTAAATGGCAGATACACGGTATAATGCCCGGTGTCATTGCGTGAGTATGTTGACTGAAATATTTTTTCGGATATCTCATCATCAGGACTTACATGTTTTTTATTTGGAACATTTTCAAGTTTCCAGAAACGTTCAGTGAGCATTTCTAGCGTTGGCGTTTGTTCTATAGAATAAAAGAAATTTTTATTATTTTTTGTGTTGCGAACAGGAGGACGAATGTGCGCGGTCTGGGCCTTGCCCATAGCTAAGTATCCAAGAGTAGTTTCTACTGCGACTACCGAAGAGTGTGGAGAAGTAACCTTATTAGGTCCCAAGAGGAACGGGAAGAGCTCGTTTCCTATCAAACAGTCTACTTCACCCGGCATGTAGAAACTACAATCGGCCATAGGTAAGTCATTGAGATGCGTAAGATGTGAAGTGTCTAGCTCCGCGTTCGGTAATTGATCGGTGATCGAATCAATAACACGAGCTACTATATCATACGAACACAAAGGATCGAACCGTGAATGAATTTTAAAAGTCGTGAGTCCATGCGACGAACTTTCGGTTTGACCGATTCCTTTGATCGTTGTTGAAACGGGAGTAATTTTTAAGTTTAAGCGATCACAACAATTTTTCGAAATAAAATGACTCATAGAACCCGAATCGATAAATAAACGAATGTTGTGGCGTTTGTTTTCATTGTAAACATAAACCGAAGCGGTCTGCAAAAGAACCGTGCTATTATTTGCGGTAATATTACGAGAAGTCGTTACTGATAACGAAACGTTGTTTAAATTAGCGCGCGCATTCGCAAAGTTCGAACTAGAAGCGCGTTCAAGCGTTTGCGGCGCTGGAATAGGATGCGTCGTCCAGCGAAACTCGGGCGGCGGCGGCGGCAGCGGAGTACCTAAAGCGCGCGGCAGGTGCGAGCGAGACAGCTCGTAACATTCGACGTTATCTACAGACGGGTGCATCGTGACAGGCGGGTGAGTAAAATTTATATTATTATTTTGCAATAACGTGTGATGTTTTTGGCGGCAAATATTAAAAGTGCGTTGTGACTGACACGTTGTAATATCGTGAAAGCCTAGACAATTTTTGCAAAAGTTGTATTTTGCAACGATATTATTACTAGGGATGTAACGATACCGATACCGATACCGATGTATCGGCCGATTTAATCGGCTGGCCGATATATCGGCATCGCCGATGTAACACAGCCGATATCAAGCAGTTCTAAAAGCGCGCGAAACGATCAACGCGTGCGACGTTGCCGCTCTGCCGTAGCGTCTTTGCTGAGGGAAGGGATAGCGCGCACCGCAGACGCACTACTCCCCTCCCGCCCCATCCTAGTGCTTGCTAAGCTTTGGTTGAGAATTGTCATGTTCCGCGCTTTATTTACGTTACGTCGCCGCATTTCGTTTGTGATTCGTTCTGTTAAATAATTATTAACACTGACAAGTGAATATTGTTATAGTGTTTTATTTTACGTAAAAGAAAATGGCAACGCCATTAAAACGTACAAGTTCCATCTGGAATCATTTTCAAATAAAACAGGATGATGACACAAAAGCAACTTGTTCATACTGCAATGTCATCGTTTCTCGTGGTAGTAAGGCAGTTTCATCGAAGGGCTTCACGACAATTAACATGTGGACACACGTGAAGCGTTATCATGAAAAAGAATTGAAAAATGATACCCCATCTACCTCGAAAACCGAGACCGGTCCGCCAACTAAAAAACAAGCTACTTTAGAACACATTCTGGACAAAAATGTTATGTATGATACTGACGACCCCAGAGCAAAAGCGATCACGCAAACAATAGCTGAACAAATATGTGTAGATATGGAGACGTTCGATATTAAAAATAAACAAGGGTTCCAACGCACTATTAAGCAGTTGTGTCCAAAATATAAAATGGTTTCCCGTCCACATATATCTGAAAATGTAATACCTGAAATGTACTGTCGTGTAAAAACGAAATTAAGGCACTTTTGCAAGAACTTCCGCATATAGTTGTCACGACTGACTTATGGACTAGCGACTCTTCTTCTTCCGTCAACGACTTTATAAGTCTGACTGCTCACGGAGTTGATAACAATTTTGAGCTAAAGAACTACTGCTTAGCAGTATTTCCCTTTGAAGGCGAAAAGCATAGCGGTGAAAACATAGCTGAAAACTTACGTCAGTTATTTCAAGATTGGGATATCAACCATCAAGTAAGAGCTGTAGTAACAAACAATGCACCGAATATGGGACTTGCTGTGACACGTTTGGGTGTGGAACGTATCAGATGTATGGCCCACTCTTTACAGTTAGTGCTAAAGGATGCGTTTTCAGGAGAAGAGAAGATCAATGAAATTATTAAAAAGGCGAGGTCTATAATAGGCCACTTCAGTCATTCAACGTCTGGTCGTAAAATCCTTGCTGAGATGCAAAAATCTCATAATGTTCCTTGCCATGTGCTCATCCAGGATATCAGTACTCGCTGGGATCCTACCCTTCACGCGCTTAGTTGACTTCTTGAGCAGCGAGTTGCAGTTCAAGCTGCATTACCTCATGTGAAATGTAAAACTGAATTGGCTACAGAAGAGTGGGTTCTAATGGAACAGATAGTCTCGGCCTTAACTTATTTTGAAGAAGCTACAAAGTCCATAAGTGAAGAGTCTGCGTGCTTGACCGACGCTATACCGCTGATCAACAGTTTGCGAAAAGTCTTGGAACGGATGAAGAATCAGCATACCACGGCTATGGATGATAATTGTAGCCCAGAAAACAATACTTTTATACTGAATTTGATAGCCGGAATCAATGATAGATTTGATTATTTAGAGAATGATGAAACATTCATTTTAGCAACAGCACTAAATCCACGCTACAAATTGCGTACATTCACTCTGCAATCTACAAGCATGAATGCGAGAAGAATGCTGATTTCATTAATAACAACAACAAATACTAACAGAGAGATTCCTAATCCTGCAGAGCCGCGACGAGATCAAAATGAGACTTTCTCGGGTATCTGGTCTGCTTGTGACAGTTTGATTAAAGAAGCAGAAGAAGATGAGCCTTTATCAAACATGTCTATTCAACCTGAGCAAGAAGAGGTGGAAACTTATATAAGATCTCCAAATATTCCAATTAAACATGATCCAAAGATCTACTAGCGCCAAGAAGATAAATATCCAAAATTAAAAAAGCTTGCGCAAAAATATTTGTCCTATCCAATGAGCTCAGTTTCTTCAGAACGTCTGTTCTCGAATGCAGGCCTGATACAAAATGATTTGCGTAACAGATTATCTGCTGATAATTTGAATAAACTTTGTTTTCTTAACAATAATCTACCAAAAGTAAACTTTAATTACTGACTTGACGTATCTTTTTTTGTATGTGATTAATTTGATTTCAAACTAATAAATGCCTTTTTTACAATGTTATTCTGCATTTTAATTGATTAAGTATTTTTCTTTGACACTCCTCAGAGCTAAAATAAATATGGTGTTACATACATATGAAATAACTTTGAAGGAAGACGGGCGTGAGTCTACGCTTGTGTTGTGTCAATTTCTTAATGATTCTCTTCAAAATTTCACATGATATGAAACACTTATCTAGCAAACCATCAATATCGGTATCGTTATCGATATCGCCGATTATTTTCGTTAATTATCGGTATCGGTATCGTATCGGCCAAATCCTGTATCGTTACATCCCTAATTATTACGTGAAAGCGGAGTTTCACTAAGAAAATACTGACACTTATATAGTGCGTGCGAAGGGTGAGAATTGCATTGCAAGCAATTCGATTGCGTGACTTGAAAGCGTGGTGCGTGAGTGTGTGCGGGAGCGTTTTTAGAGTGAGTGGTTTGCGAGTTTTGCGAGTAAGTTGGTTGCACGTTTTGAGTGTGAGTAGCATGCAAGTTTTGAGAGCGAGCTGAGTGTGCGTTTTGATTGTGAGTGAATGCGGGCGGTGCGAGTGGTGCGAGCGATTGCGAAGAGCGAAATTGTGGTGCGTAGTTTTGAGTAGCGTGAGTTTGCGGTGCGAGATATGCGTGCGTTTGCGATGAGTGAGATGGTTGCGAGTACAAGTCCGTTTCCTCGGTATTTACAAGAAAAGCGTGTGTTTGTTTATTTTTATTTATATTTTTATAAGAATTTTGATTTTTATTTGCGTATGTGGGCGTGCGTAGTGTTTGTATTTTACTTTGTTCTTTTATGAACTGCGTGAGTTGCGAGAATGTGGGTATTTCTGTTGATGTGTGCGATTGCTCAAACAAATTAACAGTTTCTTTATCAAGTTTGTTAAGCGCGATGTGAACAAATAAGAAATCAGACAAGTCGTCTATTTTTAATTTTTGCAGCGCAGCTTCTGCAGAACAAAACTGTTCTAAGAATGCGTCCAGCGGTTGATTAGGTTTAAAATGTAACATCTGATCAATATAAAAGGAAGCTTGGATCCTAGTGTCTTGGTATTTTTCTAGCAAAGAGTTCCAAATAATCTTATAGTTACTCGCAGTGGGTGGAATCCCTGAGCAAACTGTTAAAGCCTTGCCCGTCAATTTACCTACTAGTTATTGAACCTTTTCCGCGTCAGCTAAGTGTGAATTATCATGTATGAGACTTTTAAAGTTTTCGTAAAAGAGTGACCATTTGCTAGGAGTGCCATCGAATGACATTAAACTAAGCGGAGGTAGTTTTTTATTTAACAGATCATGTTTATGTTCGCTTTTTGAAGCCTTTTCTTTGAGTTTATTTTCACAAACTTTAATTTTACAATAACGATCATCAAAAGATTGAATAGCCGAGTAATCCGGTTTAGATTTCGGATTATTAATCAATTCAGCTGATACTAATTTATCAAGAGTTTCGATAAATTCAGTTCTAGTTTTTTCTAGCGATTGAACTTGCGTTAAAAAATTTAATCTACATGTTTCATCGGAAACCTTTAGGCTCAAATCGTATATTTTTTGGGTAATTACGAACAAACTTTCCTTTTTAGCGGTAAGACGAACAATTTCCATCATTATTTCTTCGTCATTATTTTGATTTCGCGTCATATTTAAGCGTTATTATGTTTCGCGTAAACAAATGTGAGACAAGTAGGTAGTAAGTTAGTTACTAGGTAGATCGAGTTCAAAAACGGTCCGCGGCGCGGCTGCGGCAATGAGAAACCGCGTGTTTGAACAGCGTGGGGGGCGGGGGGTGAGGTACGGCTCACTAGTATGAATATTTTGAAAACTATGAGTTTGCGGCTGATTTTGATAAACAATACATAAACTATGGTGTGTATATGAGATAATAATAGCGGTATTATGAGGGAGAAATATGTGCATTTACCGAAAATTACGAGAAAACCCGGCCACTGTAATGGCGGACATGAATGAGTTGGCGTATCAATTTTATCAAAATTAGCGTGAAATATAAGTTTTTTATTTTTATTTTTTTATTTATTTATTTATTACAATTACATTGCACAACATTACAGGTATATATACCCAAACCGTTTTGCAATATCCGGGATACTTATAGAACACACACCTTAAAAATATATATTACAATTCAATTAAATTAGAAATATAATAACAATTATTTAACAAAAAATAATTCATTAACAAAAACAATTAATTCAATAGCACAAACAAAAAGTGACTGCCCTTGTGAACTCCAACATTGAACAACAAAAAAGGTCAATGTTAGTCCTGCCCGCCACTTGATTAAATAGAGCCAGAGCCCGCACCACCGGTGCCTCCCGCAGCACGCTTGTTCGTGCCATCGGCACGCAGAACAAGGAGTGACTCCTCGCTCTCAGGTAGTTGTCAGGTACACGAAGCCCTAACAACGGTAGTATCTGGGGGTTGTGCAGTTTCCCTCGCAGCACTTTTAGCACATAGGTCGCTAGTGCGAGGCCCCTCCTCACTTCCAGCTCATTGTATCCAACCATGCCCATCACGAACAGGCTCGGATACATAAGTGGGTAACAAGGATAGACCCCGTACCGCTTCAAATATAAATACCTCAGGAAACGATTTTGTATTTTCTCCAGCATTTGGCTATATTTAGTTTCATGTGGATGCCAGATGATTGCATTGCTTTCAAGTTTACTCCGAACCAAGGTATTATACAAAACTTTTACCACCTCGATCCTTTTAAACTTACTCGCCTGTCTGAGAATAAAACCTAACTTTTTGAAAGCTTGTTTGCATATAGTATTAATGTGATCCCGAAACGTCAAGTCTGACTTCATTAAAACCCCCAGATCCTTAATTTCAGAACTCCGTGCCATCTCTACACCATCCACAGCGTACCGGTGGCGGAGAGGCTCGAGAGCGCGGCTGTAGGTCATCATCGCACACTTCGATACATTGAAGTAGAGTTTATTACGGTGACTCCACTCCACCACCCTATCTATATCACCTTGCAACCTCTCACAGTCTGCGCTGGTGCTTACCTTCAGGAGGAGTTTTAGGTCATCCGCAAACAATAAGCATATAGCGTGCTTAATAACCATGGGTAGATCGTTTATCATAATGATAAATTCCAGAGGACCTAGATTGCTGCCTTGACTCACACCCGATAATGTAAAATACGGATCAGAAGAAAAACCCTCGTATTCCACATACTGCCGCCGACCCCTGAGGTAGCTACAGAAAAATTGCAATAACTGTGGGGTGAATCCTACGCTACTGAATTTTTCAAGTAAGACGTCGTTATCGACCATGTCGAACGCTTTCCTGAAATCGAAATATGCGGCGTCGACCTGGCCGCGCTTGTCGAGCGCTGGCGACACGAACGACATAAAGCACATCAAGTTGGAGGTGGTGCTACGACCTGGTCGGAACCCATGTTGAGCATCACATGCTTGCCCTCCCATCTGAAGAAAGATGCTACGCTGCAACGCAGACTCAAAAACCTTCGCAAAAGTTGACGGAACCGCCACTGGCCTGAAACAGTTAACTTCCGTCGCTGCAGCCCCCTTTGGAACCGGGATCACCCGGGTGATTTTCCACATCTCTGGGTAAATACTGCAACCTAGGCACAAGTTAAAAATATATAGCAGCGGCTTATCAAGCACCATTCTGCAGTCCCTCACTATGTAAGGTGGTAAGCCATCCGGTCCCGCAGAAAACTTGGGCTTGAGTCGTCGGAGCGCAGAGCGCACCTCACCTAGTGTCAGTTGCGCAATATGCACTCTCTCGGCACCTCTGCCCGCCTGTGCCACCCCCGCCGCCGACGCTGCCGCTCCCTCCGCGTTAAGGCGCGGGGGGGTAGAGCTATACACCGAGTGAAAATATTGTGCGAATTCCTTGGCACAAGCCTCATTAGCCAATCTTACTCCGTCTTTAGTGATCTGTGTTGATCTGCTACGATTCTCGCGTTGCTTCTTCACATAGTTCCAAAAAGATTTGGGGTCATGCGTAAGCTCGGACTGGACTCTACTCAAATAGCCGTTATACAATGTTTTTATGCTGGTCTTAACATGAACTCTACTTTCAGAAAACATTTTATAATCACCCTGGGACTTACTCTGCTTATATTTCTTGTGCAGGTATGCTTTCGTCCGTATGTCGCGTATCAAGTCGGCTGTGTACCAATTGGGATAGCAATACTGGGACCGAATTCCAGAAATAGGCTTTTTCCTGGGAGCGCAGTTATCTATTAACGAATTTACTATTTTGTAAAAACACTGGATAGCCTCTTCTACATTCAATGATGCGTATAGAGGGGTCCAGTCGGCTTTCTCTAACATTTTATACAGGGAAATGAAATCGGCCCTCCTAAAATTCCACTGAGGTATGTCGTCAGCAAGACCCGACTTTGCCTGTGATGACTCTGTGGCGGCATCGTGAGTAGCACCCGGACTCACGCTGAATGTGGTACCAATGGCGAGAGGCGGATGTTGCGGGTCAACCTCCGGTACTAGGGACTCTGTCTCTAAGGTCACACACACTTCACTTTCCTGTAATGTAGTGAGAACTAGATCTTATTGTCTATCATTGCAATTCAGTATGAAATTTCTTTGTTGGAGTTCACAGAATGCTACAAAATATTCAAAATAATTCTTTACCTCAACCGATGCAGAATATAAATTAAAATCACCTATGACTAGAACATTTTTATGCTTGACGATTACACTTTCTAGTATATGAAACATTTGCAGATAATCATTGTAGTTAGATTTTGGCGGAATGTAAACCACACAGCACATAAACAAATCCTTCTTTTCACGAAGTACTGCCGCACAAACTAACTCAAATGAAGCCTCGTCTAAGTTAGTCTCTGGAAACTCAACTCTTCGCAGATCCCATTCAGGTGTCGCTATAAGTAAAGCACCTCCATGTTTGCGTCCATCCATCCGATCACTACGCAGTATTGTGTATCCATCTGGCACTAGTTCCCCGTCGTGTATGGAGTCATTTAATCCCGATTCAGTAACTGCTATTAAGTTCGCGTCAGCTGCTAGCACACGTGTATAGAAACTTTTGAGTTTTGTCCTCAGACCTCTAGTGTTCTGGTAAACAATCGATACTGCATACTTAAATGTTCTTGGCTTATTGCGAGTTGGATTTCTCTTGTGGCCTACGAAATCTACTCTGCCACGGTTTTATGTGCACATCCTTAGCCCAGTGCTTGACAGACATATAATCGGCGACATTCTTAGCCGGGACTCCCAGCTTGAAAGAGGCGTAGTCTCCCCTCGGTTTTAACGCCTCGACTGAGCAATTATCTGTCGGACAAATAGATTGAAGGTGCTCCTTTATCTTATCAACTCCAGTCCCAGCCTTGACAAAAAAGAGATGTAGGAAGGATTTTCTTTCCGCTGCCTCCAGTATTGTGGAGCCAGGAGCAGCTGTTCCTTTAACTACATTGGATAGCCGATGGCGGGCTCGCCTATTCACTGTCGTCCAATCACAGTCTTGTGCCGTTTCATCACCTGATTGCGGCCGTGTGGCGGTAGTTAACGGAACAGATTCATCAGTGCGCCTCTTGTTGACCGCGGCGGCAGGCTGTTGTGTTGGTGGGACAACACCGTCAGAGCCAGATATACGCTGTCTACCCACAGGCGAGGCGGCGGCGGTGCTGACCGACGCGGCGTAGGTGGTCGGTAGAGTGACACAGTTCCGCCTGGACGCGATATCAGCAAGCTCTGAGCGCAACTTTTTGTTCTCCTTCTCGAGGTCATCCACTCTAGATTCAAAAACTTGTAACTTAACATCTAAAGCATTAGTTGCCTCCAGTAATTCCATTTTCAACTGTGTGCAGGCTTCACTAATTTTTTTGGACATGGCAGTTGAAATAACGGCTATTTTTCTGTCCAGGATTTTCGACATTCTCGAATCTAGAACACCAGAAAACTGGTCAAGAGTCATAGCTCCCACTGTGGTTGGTACCGACACACTCTGCGAAGGTGTTAAATCGACTAGGTTGTGCTGTAGTTGTCTCTGCTGGTTGGTAACAACGAAGCTGCATTCTAATCTCGAGTTTTCCCCTGCACTAAAAGACGCGCCATTCGGCGACTGGTCGTCACAAGACATATCCGTGATGTTAGCCTCTATGTCCTCATTTGTCTCAAATACTTTGCGAACTGGGGTATTGTCATTCCTATTGCCCCGCCGTGTAACGTTTTGGCATTGAGAATATTCCCATTTCTCTCGGAGTGCGTTTATGTTGCTCACATACGAATTAGGGTCTATGCCAAGACACTGATAGTGATAAGTAGACCGGCAACCGCGGCATTGAAGTAACTCATTCGCCACTATCGGCCTCATACAGGCTAAGCAAATCATTATACTTATGGGATGACTCACGGACGGGTTGCAGTGGCGAGAAGCGGCAAGGCTCGTCGGCTGTGACGTAGACGCGGGTGACTCAAGCGCAGTGCTAGGAGACAGAGACAGCAGTACGGCGCGAAAGCAGGCGCGCGCATCGAGTTCACTGACCGCGCTCGGCAACAGCGATCAACGACCCTGATCCGCTGTTTGTCGACGGTTACTTGCTGTACTTTTAGATCTTTAGATGATGTTATCAAGATAATCACTAGTAATCAAAACTTGATATTAGCACAGATTTGAAGACACTAAAAACACTAGCGAATGGTATATAGTGATGATTTTTAGCAAGCTATTAAGCAATATTTGTGGGTTCTTTTTATGGAGCAATCGCAAACAGATGTTAGCGCAAGCGAATGCAGATCGCAACTCCTCATTATGTATGAGTTGCGTGTGATGCGTTTTCTGAGGGAGTAGGTATCCGGCTCGAAGGACCAAAACACTTGGGAGAAGGAAAAATAAAGGAATGGTGGTACCTTACTTGCGCTGGTCTTCTACCCAGGAGATAGGTTATGATTTTCACATTAATCCAACTAGGTTTTCACAAACACTACACTGCACCGGTGCTAGGTTAATAACATAATCACTGGGTAGCGTAATTAGCGTTTTTAGGAATTTTCTTGTGGGGAGCGTAGTGGTTTGCTCCTTATGCGCGCGCGTCTCGATCTCGTCAGGAAAGGAACGAACGAAAGGATGCGAAAGGAAGAGTGAGTGTTTGAATGAGTGATGAATGCGTAGTGAGGGTAGCAGTACTTAAATAATAGATAAATTGGTAATATTTTATATTTTGGCGAAGACAGTATGTATATCATTATAATATATAAACTATATTTGTATTCAGTAGTCTGGTATGTAAGTATTTTATTTTCCGTATTTTATATTATATATGTATTTTAGTAAAGATCAGATATTGTACACTGCCTACCCTTTCATGATACATTTCCCTTTCATGCCTTGGTTTGCTGGAAGAAATCTCTTTTTAGAGATAAGCTCGCCTTTGCACATATGATTTCTCCTAATGTAACCTTTTAAATTTAATATGTGTGTGTGCAATAAAGAATTATGAAATTATGTCACCGTAAGATTGTCAAAACCGTTAGTTTATAATCTAACATTATTTTCCCTCGTTAGTTTACAAACTATGGATAAATAGTAAACTGTACCGTACTGCTTACGATATAACGCGTTAGTTTATAACAAAACCGTAATTGTGAACTGGTTTAAACTTGAATAGCGAATGAAATACCAGGGCAAGCACTGCGGATGACTGCGGTAGCTTAGGTTAAGACTAGAGGGGGCGAGCGCAGCGAAGCCCCCCAATCGTCTTCGTGTTAGGTTGACATGTAAGAACAAAAGAAACGTAAATTCTAAACCCTCTCGGTGTTGTTTACTATATGTCGATAGTTGACAAACTAAGGCGTTAGTTTATAAACTAACGGTTTTAACAATCTTACGTCACACCATTTTTTTTTTTGACGTGATAACGTCTGGTAAATCGATGTAGAACACCGGCTTCCCGCCGTCTTATATCCAACTTGACATTTATTTAGGCTATGTACTATCTCACTTAGATCAAAAGGAGCTAGGCAGCAAGCAGCAACATAAAATGTAAAATATATAAAACGCCTGGCGGTTTAGATGTTGCTAATGTTGACGCTAGTGATTTGAATGTGTCTTGCTATGCGGAAGTAGCAAGGCGGTGTTTCAGAGTTCATATTCAAACGACGTATGTGATGTGGTGATCAGCTGATCAGGCCAGCCATTTTGCAATCAGCCAGTAGCACTAACTTACCAACAATTAAAACCTTAGACAAATAATCCGTTCATAAATAAAATGGGGTGACCTACCTAGGCGAGTGCGATACACGGGCGGGGGGCGGGACGGCATAGGCCACATTTTTGTTGGCCAAAAAGACTACTTCAAACTTTGAAAGTAGTCAGCTCGGCCACAGCCGAGTTTTTCCTTGTCCGAGTTGCCCCCTAACTCGAAGGGGGAAGTAGTCATCGGATTCAAGGTGAAGCAAGGCAAAACAGTGGTCGTGTGTTTGCTTTCATGCAAAATGCAAAATTTCTTAAGTATCTACATTATACAGATAATAATATATAGTATATGTGTGTGTACGTACATAGGTACGTAGTTACGTTCCTCAATTATTAGTTACTTAGTTTAATGCCGATTTCGGGTAAAATTCATCAAGTAATTTTAATGAGTGACCCTTTAGAATTAGACTCATTGTTACTTGTAAATAATCTGTATAATTTAAGTTAAAAAAAAATGAATTGAATTAGTGAATTAACGAGTGCAAATTAATGTTAAATTTATCGTAATAATTGTAATTTTCAATTAACTCCTTCATCGTATTACCTTTACAAAATAATGATAAACAGTGATAATAATTCAATTCAATTCATAAAATTATCCAATTTTTCATCAATGTTTTCTTATTATATCACGTAAAATATCGACTGGAATTTTGCCCTATTTTAGTCAAGAAAGATGTTTTACTTTCTTTTACCCATTTTTCTCGCAATTTCATCCTATAAAAATTACGTGATAACTATTAACCGTGCCTCCCCCGTTCCCCTAAGCACAGATTAGATAATAGTTACTACGTAAAAGATACATCACTGCCATAGAAATGCAAAAATACCTACGCTATAATAGCCTACAAAATCTTATTAATAATAATTACTGTTCACAGCGAGAAGAAATGTACCATAAGTACCCGCACAAAGAGTCGAGATTGTGTTGCCCGCCGTGCGAGTCACGTGCAAGCGCGTCATCGCACGAATGCGCTAGGGTTGTACTTATGATGAATATTATTTATTACTGTAATAAAATGAATGTTGCGAAATAACCATAATTATTTATTAATCAATTAAATATGTTTGAGTTTTACTTTTTATAAAATGATCAAGTATGTTTTTTCCTTTTCTGAATTCTCGATTACTGAATTTTGTCGTTGAAAATATCCTTAATCGCGTAAATAAATTTAATAAATAATCATAATATGTAAAAAGCGGTAAAGCGCGTAAATTAAACACAGAGTTGCTGAAACACTTGATTTTTTATTGTTAATTATATTTGTTACATTATACAATAAAAAAATGAAATCTTATTGATAGTAGTTGTTTCCTTCGGTTTCACCCGCGTGGACCCGCTATATGTGTCCCCTGGATAAAAAGTAGCCTGGTAGGTTTGTGAGTTTCTTTGTTACTGCGTGGCTCGGGGGCTGCTGACTATATGGCTGAGATTTACGGGTTCACGGGTAGAGGATTCATTCGGGTGAATCTGCGGCCACAAGACCAATACAGATAAAAATTATATGTGCTTTAATTTTATGAAATGTTCAATGTTTTTTTTACCATCCCTGAACTAACGGTTATTTAATTTAACTGTTGTAAAAATTCTGAATCTTATGAATAATTTTAATAAATAATCTTTTGGAAAGCAAGGGCAAGGCGGAATGAAATTAATTTTTTGTAACTCATTCAGCAAAGTACTTCCCGGCCGGTTCAACAAAACTTTGTCAAAATTAAGTAAAAATGTTTTTTCCAATTCTTCGACGTACTGATTAAATGACTCCGATGGGACTTTCAACCCTCCGTAAAAAGAAGAATTTTCATTTGTTACCAAGAAAGAACTATTCTCAGCTAACCAAGTCAGCATTGTATAGGTACTGAAATGTAATTGTAAATTGTAATTGTAACGTTTATTAAATAGGGCCCAGGTGTGTGAAATGTGCTTGGATCCACCCATAAAAGGAATAATAGATACTAAGAATAAAATAAAGATCAGAAGGAGCCCCTACAAATTGCCCGGGACCCGGGAGTCCCGGGGCCGTAGTAAACAACAGGTCGAACCCTTTATAGTTTTGTCTTTTTACAATTCAAATAGCGAGAAAGTACTTTACCTGTGTTCCTCTTTAGGCAATTGAAAAAAAGACAATTCCTTGTTATTCACTCTTGAACTCCGACACCCGTCCACATCGCAATAACCGGGCATCTTGGTTGTGTCTTGGTAGCGAGCGCGGGAAACGTGACGCGTGTGCGCAGTCTCGCGTGTGCCAACCAACTGCCGCTTGGGTCGGTACCGACCTACTGTGCGGTAGGCACTTATAGCGCGACCTTGAGCGAGTGACGGAGGCCTGCCCTAAGTGAGACTCCCCCAACACCTCACGTGATTAATGGACGCCCTTTGATAGAATTTCTTCCTAAGTCCCACCAAAGATCGAAAGTTTCAATCTTTAACCGCTTGAGCGCGTTGGTGCACAATTTTTTTTGATAACAAATATAATGATCACCAAAATATTTTTTTCCTACCCAATATAGATAAATGAACAAAATGAACCAAAAGTTTCAAAAAATATCACGGCAAAATACTGCGGTAGCTTAGGTGAAGGGTAAAGGGGGTGAGCGAAGCGAAGCCGCCTTTATCCTTCGTGTTAGGTTGAACATGTAAGAACAACAAAAAATACTTAAAACATAAACTTAAGTACACAAAACATAAAAAGAAGTTGGTGATCATTTATCCAAACACAATTTGGTGGACATTTATCCATTCTGGCAGTCATTTCGAATTTATTGGTAGTTAAATAGGTGCGTTTTTGGTAATCGTTTAAACATAAGCCATTTTTTTTGCAGCTGCCTTAAATGTTCTAAATCTTAACTTTGATTCTCACTCACTTATAGAAGGTCTGACTACGGCGATGGGAAGGTCAGCTCCATGTTTCAGCAGGATATCTTCAGCAGCCGCCTTCGTGTATGTGTAGGTATTGGGATATTTGCCGACCATGCTGGAAAAAAACAATAACAGACATTTAAGAGGCGTATTTTTTTGAGCATTCTGTGTAGCAGTAATCTGTACATACCCAGGTGTAATGTCCAGCAGGGTGTCTTCGTGCAGATTTTCAACCAAGTCTATCAGTATATCTCCTGACAGATTCACAGGGTAGAACTTCTCTTCTATCACATCGAGGGGAGCATTACTGGAAGCACAGATAATTATGATTCTATGGACGACTTGCATTTCACTTTTGACGTTTTTACACACAAAACATCACAACGACCCATATCTCGCCGGCAAGACATTTTCCCGTTATAGGTTTTGAATTTTATCACCAAGGCATGAGGTTCGAAATCGCGATGCCTCAAACGGGATTGGGTCGCTGGGAGGTTAAGTAGTTACAACGCGGTCAAGTTACGTGATGAAAATCGTTGTCCGTCACGTGTTCATCATAGTAATGCCATCTATCGGACTGACATGGCTACAAGTTACATGGAGCACAGTACATGGACACGTACGTGTGTCCCGTGTCGCTCGAGATTATTGTTACAAGGTGATATTTAATCAGCTGACCATATTTTAAGAAATGATAGTACCCGTCATTACGAACAACTTTCCCCAAGAAACAAATGGTCGCAAACGAAAAAAAAATATTGGGTCCCCCATAGTAAATTGTAATCAGCTGATCGGGTCAATGTACTGAGGGAAAAATATATTTTTTCCTTTCCTTTTGCGACCATATGTTTCTTTGGGACAGTTGTTCATAATGAAGGGTAAGTACTATCATTCCCCAAAATATAGTCAGCTAATTAAATGTCACCTTGTATAATAGAAACTTGTTATATGCTTGTTTATAGTTACTGCCAATTGAGTTTTTGTTTGTAGTAGCTGTTGTCGTTATGTTATATTAGGCACACAGATATTACTCAAATTGATAACGAAAGCAATAGTGACAGGTCAGAGATAAAACGTTCAAGATTATATAGAAAAAAAAGTATATCGTATTTCTTGTATTTTCAAAATTTTAGAAACAGTTTTTACCTATTATATATACCTATTACTATATTTACCTATTACTCAAATTGATGTATTTTTTTGAAAAGGAAAGGGAAAACTAATTATCGTAAAAATGTGCTGACAGCCCGTACCTAAATAATACACAGGAAGCGGACTCTATATTTTAGACTTATTACTAACTTATGACTAGGGAGTATATGTACTATCGAACCATCTGAATCATGACCCACCATAAGCTTATTTTGCTAAACCCCTTAAATGCAAGTAGGTCGAAATTCGCTTGAAGGTTTATTTCCTTGGTAACGAACTTGTTATCATTTGATTAGACACTGACATTTACATAGATCTTACAAGTTTGAAAGTTTCAGGGTCATGATTCAGTTGGTTCGATTGTACATACATATTTTTACACTATTTACATACGTCTTGAACAAAATTATCAGTTTCATCAAGAAATTAAATTAACCAGTTTCACCACCAAGTACCAAAGGACGACCGCGAAAAGGAAGGGTAATGATTTTGGCAGTCTATGTATGTATGTGGGTGGGTATGTATGTATGTCCACTCGTAGCGCCTAAACTACTGAACCGATTTTAGTAAATGAGGTGTCAATAGATTTGTAATAATTCTGCGGGTGACATAGGCTATGTAGATCTGATGTGGCGCCCTCTAGCGGCCATGAGAAACTCTGTTTAGTTAGGTAAATGTTTGGTACTCATGAACTATGATAGCTAGAGAGTTGAAATTTTCACAGATGATGTGTTTCTGTTGCCGCTATAACAACAAATATTAAAAACAATAAATAATAAAATATAAGTAAAAAAAACTATAACCCGACTACGTGAGTTAAGAGGTTTAAAAAGTGCGAAACAAGGAAATAATTCAGAAAGAAGTCAAGAAATGCGAAGGTACAAAAATGATTGAGGTAGAGCCGTGGTCGCACCTACTGTATTCTCATTCGTCACTACATTTTTAATCCAGTCGGTCCATTGAAACTACCAGCACCGGCAAACTCAAAGCGAATAGGTAATAATGTACCTAACGATTCCACCATGTTTGTTGTTCTGTCTACTTAATCTTACACAGATGTTGGTTAAAAGTGATTAACGTGAGTCAAAAGTCTAATGGACTTCCAGCAGCTGTACACGTTCATTTCAGCCTTATCAAAATTGAGAGAGCTGAAGAGTCGGAGTAGTCGCCATGACATGAATCTGTCGGGTATATCATAGTCATCATCTCAAAATAGATTAGATACCATGTAAGAAAACACTTTAGTTAAGTTCTAATATACTTAAGTGCTGTGATATCCTACATATAATGATTGTAAAGGGCTTTTTATTTATTTATTACAACACTTAAAAGTTATACCTTGGAAAAGGCTGTAGTTACAATGGTAAATGATTTTTTGCACATCTGTGAGATACAGTAGGACCACGGCTCTACCTCGACCATTTTTGTACCTTCGCATTTCTTGACTTCTTTCTGAATTATTTCCTTGTTTCGCACTTTTTAAACCTCTTAACTCACGTAGTCGGGTTATAGTTTTTTTTACTTATATTTTATTATTTACCAGTGTTAATAGCTGACGTCATGACGCCTTGTGACGTCATTTTGTAAAGGTGAGCCACGGCAAACTTGAAATGAAAGGGTAGTACTAGTGCCGGTAGTAATAAAATGGATCCCTAAATTTATACTATGCCTGAGTCTTGGATGTTTTTCTGTTTGGTCCCGTTTATCCTTTATTCCACGATATAGAGTATCTTTATAGCTATTATTATAGTATTTCTATGAAGTATGTGCCATATGTGCTAATGTCATTATAATATTATTATAACTTACGTGCCCCCAATGCGCAAGGAGTTTCGCTGCGAAGATCGGCTACATAAGACATGTTCGAGCGCACGCGCGCGAAACCGACTAGGAGTAGAAGTGGTCGCCATGACCGACATCGGTCGGAATCAATCATCATCACCATCATCAATATCATTATGACCCCGGCGAGGGGCACGGGCCTTTACCCGGATACGAGTAAGATTGGGCCATACTCCACCACGCTGGCTCAGTGAGGGTTGATGGAGGAATGTCGGGCTAGTGGCGAATCCGACTGTCAGATGTTTTCAAGCTGCCATATCATATATGGCCTCTGACCAGCTTCACGACTACTACCACCGTGTAGCGTAGTAGCCGGGACCTACGGCATAACGTGTCATCCGAAACACGGAAGCGCCCGAAACAAACGCCACATAGAAACGGACACCCATCTAGTACCCGTCTCAGCCAGATGTTGCTACCCGCACGATGGTTTCCGATATGCGAATATCGCTAGGCCAATAACTATATATGTTGTGTTTACCTATAAGCAGTGGACATATGCACCACACCCCTCAGCTTGGTGCAATCTTGCGCCAGCATCAGTAGTTCTCTTGTACCACGAACATTGATCTGGACTGCAGACTTCAGTGGCTCGGAGAAACGGACTGTGGCTGCCAGATGGAATATTATGTTGACCTGCAAGGGAATTTATGGTTTATTATGGCATAACCCTTACTATTGGGAAATTCAAGCGTATATTGATGGAATACTTACAACCCTAATCAACTAATCCCCATTGAAGACCCCTCATCAATGGGACTTTTGAACTTTTCTTCCACAAATCCCCATTGACGTGTCATTGAGTTTGTAATGGCGATTAGTGGAATAATCCCCTTCGGTGGAAAAAAGTTCACAAATCCCCATTCGTTTAAAAAATTAATATACTTATCACAGCAGAGAAACTAAGTCTCATAAAAAATTATTTATTTCCTCTGGGCGGAACAGGCTTCTACTTGTGTCAAAAGCTGAGGTAGTTTGATAAGGATCTATGACAGTTTAAAAAGTTTAGGTCAGATTCGTAATGTTGCTAGAATCGCAGAAGGGCAGATGGGGTGGCAGAGGCACAGCATAGCCATGCACGCAAGTCTAACCTAGCCTATGTTTTGTCAGATGGGGTGTAACGTTATTTTCCTCACAGTTCCATTCCAGCCCATGCACGCAGTTCAAACGTTTCGTTTTTTTGTTAAAATCTAATTTATTTTAATTTCTTTCGGAGTATTTAAGGTGGAAAGGAATAGAATGTTACGCCGTTAGTGCCAGGGGTGAAGGTCCTCGATGAAACTGATTTCACACAGTTGGAAGAGCCCATCTTTTTGGAGGGTGTGCCGGGCGTTCTGCGAGGTAATGTTCCCACATTACCTCGCTGAACGCCCGGCTTTGGTTCCCGGCTCCCGCCTTGGTTGGGGCCTTGCCACATCTTAAGGAGCTTTTCGCACATGTGGGCATTACATTACTGCAGAAATGTTTGTCCCTGCCAAGGTTCACATACTCCTCCTTGCGAACGGCTCCGGTTGGTTGGCCAGGGGGAGGTAGATTCTTACGACAAAACATTGAACAATCTTTTGGAGTCGATTTTAAATGTAAAATTGTCTCCCTCTCAGTAGTCTCAGGCAGCACTTCCCATCAGGTTTGGTGGCCTCGGCGTTCGTCGTCTACAAGATACGGAACTCCCTGATTTCTTGCCTCTTCGCATGGGGTGTATAAACTTATTGCAGTGTGGTAGTTGACTCGCTGTTTCACTGTGTTCGGAGTGCAGGGAGACTATCTCGCCATCACTAATCATTAATGACATCATCCGGAGGGCTCTTGTCTCTGCTAACATTCCGGCGGTTCTTGAACCTCCAGGATTGATTCGCAGCGACGGTAAACATCCGGACGGTCTGACATTGTTACCGTGAGAGAGGGGTCGTTGTCTTTTATGGGATGCGACTTGTGTGTGCACGTTTGCCCCATTCCACATTGGCTCAACTGTGGTAATCCCGGGGGCTGCTGCTGAGTCAGCGGTGCACCAAAGTGCAACAAATGTGCGCTGCTATTGGGAAGTTATCTGTATATTCCCTTGGCCGTCGAGACCACGGGGGTTCGGGGTTCGCAGGGTGGGATCTTTATCAAGGACATTGGGCGTCGCTCGAGAAACCGAGGATTTACAAACACTCTGGAGCTTTCCTGGTCCAGAGGATCGCACTCGTCGTGCAGCTCGGTAACGCTGCTAGTGTAATTGTTACTTTTGGGCCGGGCAATGCTTGGGGCGGTTTGTTTTTGTAATAATTTTTGTATAATTTATATTATTTATTATGTTGTGATGAAGCTTTGTGTGGATTTTTGACATTTTTTTGTTGTTGTGCGTGTCAATTTCTTTATAATGTAATAAATAGATATCATTTTAATGTCAAAAAGTGAAAGAAAATTGAATAAAGCACATGAATTATACGATACAATAATAAATAATTCAAAAAAATATATAGGTAGGTAATATTGTTACATATTTTACGTTCATAGTACTTTATTAATTTATATTTGGTTTGGGCTTTTAGGTATATATTAAAATTTTTGATAGTTTTGTGAAAGTGTTTTCATACTTTTATAGTTTTTTACCGATTTATAAAGAATTGATCCAGTAAATCCGCATATTTATTCATCCCTGAGAATAAAAACCTTTTATTCTCAGATGCCACCTCCTGCTTGTCACCCGGGGTGGCATGCGCTACTACCCAGTAGCAGATGCCACCAGCATATTCAATCCCAGCCCAGTGACGGATCTAAAGTAATAAAAACGTGAATACTTTTTATCTGTCTCGTCAGCGACATCTTTTTTCAAGTTGGGAACTACTTTTTTCCTTTCTTTTTTATGAGCTGTCCCTCATTATCTGTGGTGGTGGAGGGAAAGATATGGCGCTTTGCAAATTTCTCTCTCGCCCTTCCTTTTCCCGCTCTAATGCTACCGTTGTCCTTGAATAAGTGTAATCCTTAAAAATATCCGTAATTAGTCAAATAGTTGCGCGTGCGCTTGAAAACATGGAGGAACTGCAAGAAGTAGCTAGTGGTAGTTCTGAACCGCCTCCATCACGTTTTTCATACATCCAAAGAAGAAATGGTAAAGTATTGTTTGCATGCAGGACACCAATACACTATAAAAAGAAAATACAGCACTGGTCTATTTGTGTGGGAGTGCACAGGCAGAAGAAAACATACATGTCGCGGTAAAGTGAAAATTAAAGTAAGAATGTAATAGATTAATTACTATAATTTATCGATACACATCTTACAAATTTTGTATATTATGTGGTGGTGTTTCTATAGGTGTCATTAACATTAAACATTAACATTATTAACATTAACATTAAGTTTAAAAGTATTGAAATTTGAATGTCGCGAACGAATTTATTTATTACTATTTTATGGCTTAACTAATAAACTAATTTGATAAATCAAACTGTTTGTGTTCGTTCTTATAGGATGACAATATAATCGAAGAGCACGTCCACATTTGCACACTAGACTTCGCGCGCAACGACTTGGCTGAACTTATGCAAAAATGTAAGGATGATATAACTAAGTCAGATTATCCTGCTGTACCTTAACTTAAAAAATACTGAAGACCTGTTGGGTATATCAGTCAAAGTCAATAATAATAATAATAATTTGGTTCAACAATACTTGTTATATGTATATTTAATAAATTTGTTGATGATGGAGCTTTCCCAGACCTTATGAAACACAGTAAACTTATACCTATAAGTGAATGTGTTGTGTGATGGATGTGTAATAGACATAATTATGACAGAAGGACGAATGAGTGTGTGGACTTATCTTATATACTTAGATCTTGTTTTCTGTGTTACCAATTAATTTATTTTTTGTTTTGTGTCATTATTTCAATTTATTTTTCATTTTACCGTGTTTCATTATGGATGTATATCTGAAATAAATAAATATTATTATTATACCTCTGTTCAAGTCGGGAGACAAGGGTGATCCTTCAAATTTCAGACCAATATATGTTCTTCCAGCACTAAGTAAAATTGTTGAAAAGATTATACTCAATCAAATGCTCTCACACTTCAACCGTACAAAACAACTCCACGCCAAGCAATACGGTTTCACTAGGGGTAAATCGACTACCGATGCAGGTATTACCCTTATATCTCATATTATTGTTCTGCATGGGAAGCCGCACAGGATGCTATCGGTGTTTTTTGCGATCTGTCGAAGGCATTTGATTGTGTTGATCATGAGACGCTACTAATAAAATTAAATCATAACGGAGTTAGAAATAAAGCTTAGATCTACTAAGATCATACCTAAGCAATAGAATTCAAAAGGCATAAGTCGACGGCGTCAAATCTGATGGATCGGGAGTAAAAATTGGCATTCCACAAGCTTCCATATTAGGCCCTTTCTTATTCCTGGTTCATATTAACGATCTGCCTTTTATGGTGGAGAAAGTGACTAATATAGTGTTGTTTGCAGATGATACTTCACTGGTCTTCAAAATTGTAATCTTTAAACTTGAATTGGTTCACAGTTAACAATTTATTTTTAAATGCTGGTAAAACCAAATGTATCAAATTCTCACTTCCAAATGTCAGGCAAGTTGGGACCAGTTTAGTGTTGGACAGCAGCACGTTAGAATTAGTAAATGACAAGAAGTTTCTTGGAATAACCATTGATAGCAAATAGCAGTGCAGTGCAGCAGCAAAACCCCATATAGAAAAATTGGCTGGTAAATTAAGTTCTGCGGCTTTCGCTGTTAGTAACATCAGACAAATCACGGATGTGGCTACATTTAGGCTAGTATATTTTAGTTACTTTCATAGTGTCATGTCCTATGGTATATTGTTGTGGGGGAAAGCAGCGGATATTCATACCATTTTTATTTTACAGAAAAGAGCTATTCGAGCAATTTATAATTTAAAAAGCACAGACTCTTTAAGAGAGCTTTTTAAAGAAATTGATATACTAACTGTAGCTAGTCAATTTATTTTCGAAAATATAATGTATGTACGCAAGATTACAACATACAACATTTTCCAAACTTAGCGATAGCTGTAATGTTAACCTAAGAAATAAGGCTGGAAATGACTGGTTTGATGCCTTCAAAAAAAGGCACAATTTGTCTTTAAAAAAGCCAAAAGCTGTGGAAATGTCTAGTAACACTGTCCGGTCCAAAACCGGACATCTGGCAACCCTAAGGAGAACCTACAAGGAGAAAATTGTTTGTCACCCCTGGAATATAGGATGGGGCGATTGCGTCTGTAAGAAAAAAAGAAAATTAGACGCCATTGCCCCGAGTATTTTTGTTTGACCATTTACAAGAAACTAAGCCCAGATTTTGGCGTGTAAAATAATAATTAACCGTAATACTAGTTCTTTTACAAATGATTTCGACTAAAAATTTTGCCACTAATTCCAGTTACGTGATACTAAATAAAGACGCCTTCGCTCCACCTGGGGCTTTTGCGTCTAAAAAAAGCATATTTTAAAGAAACTTTATTTACATGCAGTAGCAATTCAAAATGTCACGAAATTACATTAAAATGTGAAACTAGATAATAGTAGTTTATGTGACTGATACATAATGCCTAATTATGTACAGTTACATACACTAGTTTATCTACACACATATCATAAGCTCTCTTTGATGTGTTCAGGAACCGCATATTTGACCGGCATTGTGGCTCTGCAGTTGTTTAGCTTGTTCTGTAGTACCAACTTCACAGACAAATAGGGGCGGCACGCAAGCGGGCGTCGGCGTTCGAAATTTGATATAATATGTAGAAAATACACATTACGGTCATAATGTTCAATATTCAGATAAGAAATGAGTTTTTACAAAGTAGTTTAACATTATGCTGATCGTAACGTGTGGTTTTTGGACGCAGTAAAGAGGGTTTATGATACGTGTGTAGATAAAATATCATATGTCATGATATAGGCAACAGTTTTTAAATAAAGAACAAATTTGTAATAATCATCTAAAGAAGCTGTTAAAAGTATTGCGACGCAATAACCCCGGTTGACCTTACATGTAGTTACTAATAGCATTAAGTAACTATATACCTTCTGTATAGAGCTCCATAGTCTAATGGAGAGCTCCGTGGTCTAATGTGTTTCACGCTTGCTTCTCACACAGGAGAGGCAGGTTCGATTCCTGACCATGTACCAATGAGATAATTAATTTATCTTAAGTACATTATACGGATGTTCCAACGGTGATGGATAAATATCATGAGGAAACCTTCATTACTCCATACCTGCAGCGATGGGCTAGCCCCCCGTCACGCAAAATGGAGTATTGAATAACTGGCTCAAAGTGGGCACAATTGTGCCTCTGCCAACCCGTATGGGAAATTCTGTACATTTGTATCTTTGCGTTGCGCATACCTATATGTATCTAGAATTTCTGATAACCTACACCGTTTTATCATTCAGTTCTTTTAAACAAGCAAGAACTACATACTAATGACTTGGAATAACCCGCGTACATTTCGGTTTCATTATTATGATAATAATAATAATAATAATAATACCTTGGACACTATTTACACACATTGATCTAGCCCCAAACTAGGATTCCCTGTATCTTGGGTACTAGACAACGATACACATACTTATATAGATAAATATTATACTTAGATAGATAAACAACCATGACTAGGGTACAAACATCCGTTCTCATCAACAAATATTTGCCCCCATCGGGACTCGAACCCGGGACCCTTGGCTTCGTAGGCAGGGACATTGATGAAAACGTGTTGCGCGTAATTTTTTGATGGGGAATAAAATACATGAGGTCATGATTTTAAAACTATAGAGCCTATGCCACTCTCAGTATTGAACATAATTCAACGACACCTTATATGTTAAAATCCGTCAAACCGTTTTGGATGTAGATCGTACCAAAGATCTGAACTTACATAATAGCCTTAAAAAACCACTTCCTCCTTCTGGCGCAGCCGGGTAAAAAGAAGGGCGACTCCGGGTAATGTTGTAGTATATTTTTAGAACCGGCTCATGAAGCCCTTTAATTTGATACTCCATACGATAGGTCGTAGAAAAAAAAAAAGTTAATGACGTCATAGACAACTCAAAAAAACCAAGGGGAAAATCGAGAAAAGCTCTCGACAAAAAAAAACTTTTCAATTCAAGGAACACGTGTGCCAATTTTTGTGAGGATCGCTTGAAAACTGTGGCCCCTAGACCGGAACTGACAGACACACAGACATAGAGACAGACGAAAGCAAAATCGGCCTCCTATCTTGTCGAAATGGAGCCCATCGCTCGCTCGGTCAATTATTACCTAAAACTTTATGTAATCCACTTGATGTTATCAAGCAATCGGAAAGAAACTAAATTGAAAAAAAAATGTCAAAATCTATCCAAATTTGTTGTATCCAATTCACAAATATTTTAAGAGTGTATCTGTCACGATAAGATTGTCAAAACCGTTGGTTTATAAACTAACGCGTTAGTTTGTAAAATATCGACAAGTTTTAACACAGACCGAAAGGGTTTCGAATGTACGTTTCTTTTGTTCTTACATGTCAACCTAACACGAACACTCAACTGTTTTATTATAAACTAACGCGTCATATCGTAAGCAGTACGGTACAGTTCACAGTTTATCGATAGTTTGTAATATAACGAGAGAGAAAAAAACATTAGATTATAAACGACAACCTTACTGTGACATATCGATTCATTTTATTAATTGATGTTTTTAAGCAATATCCCTTATATCTATTTCAAGCACCATGTTATCTTTTTCATACTTTAAATTCGTATTTCGGCTAAGTTGACTCTGAAAGAAATCAGCTGCTGCGTAGACGCCATCTTGGAAAAACGAATTGGGGCGATTCTCCATTCATCTTCAATCAAAGGCTGACTTTCGGTTAGGTTAGGTAGTTGGTTAAAAGTTTTCGATGATGCTTTATTTTAATAAAAAGGCTAGTCATTTGACTGAATTCCGGAGTCGCCGGACCTTAATAAAAGGGCTGGTGATTAAGTCGCTTATATTTAAGGAAACGGCTGAAACATGCACCGAACACGACAAAATCATCGAAGCAGTTTCAGAATCACAATTACAGAAAGTTATTCGCTTCAGTCTAAACAAACACGACAAAGTGGATTCGTCTCGCGCCGTGACCAATCGCAGTTAGATCGCCATTTTAAACAAATAAGACCGATCGTTTTTGTTCACCTCGATTGGATAAAAAGAAATGCTAAAGCTAGAGGGCGTTGCACGTTCCTTCCGATTTTGGTGAGAAACTATATTGATTGATTCGAAATTCACTGTATTTCTTACCCTACTGAAGGAATGAACTCAATTTACTGACAAACTTTTAGTTCTTTTCGTTCATTCTATGGGTTGGATTAGAAAATTTAGGCCTAAAAGGACCAGATTCCAGGGCCGTAAAACATATTATAAAAAATATTTGAAAAAAATTTTTTTTTGATTACTGCGGATCAAAGGTTATATTGACCGAGCGAGCGAAGCGAGCGAAGGGCTCCATTTCGACAAGCTAGGAGGCCGATTTTGCTTTCGTCTGTCTCTAATGTCTGTCAGTTCCGGTCTAGGGGCCACTGTTTCCTCCAAGCGATCCCCACAAAACTTGGCACACGTGTTTCTTGAATTAAAAGTTTTTTTTGTCGAGAGCTTTTTTCGATTTTTTTCTTGGGGGGGGAGGGGGGAGATATGACGTCATTAATTTTTTGTATGTTTTTTTTTCTTTTTCGGAAACCTATCGTGTGGGTTAACAAATTAAAGGGCTTCATGAGCCGATTCTCAAAATATACTACAACATTACCTTTCGGCCGCCTGTTTTCTAAAAATCCAAGAAAACTTTTCAAAACGTACCAAGTTTGGACTCCTCGAAGTAGGAGACGGATTAGTAAAGAGGATCTATACAGACCATGAGAGTGAGTGAAATAGACTACAATTATTATCGTGAAAAGTCAATAGGTTGTATTTTAAATCGCAAAATAAAGTAATTGGTGGGGCTATTTTACTACTTGATTTTGATTGAATCTAAAATACCTACCTAAAAAATGGTTTCACAGTCCCCCGTTAGCGAGGTCTACTGCCCACAGGGCTTACTACTATATATACTACAACATGGTATAAACTAGCTTCAAGACATTGCACCAATCCACCAAACAGCCTGTATATCTGGTATATGAAATATGCATTCTCTAATGAAGTTCATTTAATTACGATTTTATGGTGAAATATTTCGCCGTATCAAATAAAGGTAGGTAACTTTTAATTGAAGTAGGCTGGAACAAATGGGTAGCTCGTGCACAGAATAGCTAATCTCGATACTCGTCTGTAAAATAACGTACATCCTGTGTTTAAATCAGATGCCTAACTTAGCCTAACCACAATCGCTCAGCGGGGACACAAACGCTTACAATAATGGCAAAACCAAATTGTCTAATAAACGGGAATCACAACCAGTCAAAAGTACATCAATAAGGGTAAGGGTACAAACAAGAGGGTATAGGGCTGCATTGGAACAACACAGTAAATTGGTTATAACGCCCCTCCCTGAATAGGTACCCAGCGCAAAGTTGGAGCAACACAGGCCACGTGGAACGTCATACATAATTTTATTTAAACTCCTCGTAGGTTAAAGGGCCGTCCTCGAGTTTTGCATACCTACGTAGATATCTGGTGATTTTAATAACCGGACGAACATTAATGTTAATAATTCCAAATTCCAAATGTCTTTATTACTGTAGATATTTACATATACTTAGCAATCGTCATTTTTTGCCACTTCTCTACATTGGACCACTGTGGGAGAAGAAGGGCGTAGAAACTCCCACAGATTGATTTTAGATCTCTTTTTAAAAATTGCTTATAATACAAAACTAATACAAAATATAATATTTAGTCATTATCATAATTAATAAGCAGGAATAAATAATTACACAATTATTAACAGCAAGGTCTGTGTTGAGCCAGATTAACCCCATACAGACCCATCATTTAAGTAATCTTGAACATTGTAATATCCCTTTTTGACAAAGTCGCTTTAACATGGATTTTAAATTGCTCAAATGGCAATTTCAAGATCTCCAGAGGTATCTTGTTGTAGTAGAGAATGCATTGACCCTTGAAAGAATTGCTAACCTTCGCGAGTCTAAACCGGGGCGCAAGTAGTCTGTGATTATTTCTTAGGTTAACATTACAGCTATCGCTAAGTTTGGGAAATTTTGTAAGGTTCTTGCGTACATACATTATATTTTCGAAAATAAATTGACTAGCTACAGTTAGTATGCCAATTTCTTTAAAAAGCTGTCTTAAGGAGTCTGCGTTTTACATTATAAATTGCTCGAATAGCTCTTTTCTGTAAAATAAAAATAGTTTGAATATCCGCTGCTTTCCCCCACAACAAGATACCATAGGACATCACACTATGAAAGTAACTAAAATATACTAGCCTAGATGTAGCCACATCCGTGTTTTGTCTGATAATGGAAAACTAATTTCCGTTTCCTATATTTTATTGATTTAAATGGAAATGTTGGTACCATGGAGTTACTGAATCGACAGTAACTCCATGGTACCAACATTACCATTTAGAATCGTTGGTACTATTATATAATTTCCTGAGTGAAGTTAAAATTGTTGTGTAAATTAGAACTGAAACTTGTGATACAAATTTCATTTACTTGTGGTATAGTTTCCCTAAAAAGAGTCAGTCCTTTCCAGTATCATATAATTCTTACATCTAAGGAAATAGACATTTTTTCAAAAGCGATTGACATTTCTGGGTGTCAGATTTACACGCTTTGGTACCAAACATTATAACGGTAAAACGACTTACGTCCCCTTATTTATATTCCGATGACTGATATCACTGAAGACACCGCGACAACTTCAATCCGCCCTTCGTGATGTAGGTACCCAAGAAAAGAAACAGCTCAATTAACAGGTTACAAGCGACAAGGGTTTTATTTTTTAATAATATTACCTCATTCAAGCAGTTGTAAGCAGTTGTTGTTGTTTAGGTTAACGGTGATCCGACTGTGGAACGCACTTCCCTGCGCTATTAGAGATAGTCCCTCAATTTTCACTTTTAAGACAAGATTGAAAGAGCATTTCCTTTATCTTTCGTGATAGGTACTTTTATATATGTATATATAAGTTGTATATGTTTGATATATATTTTATTTTTTGCTTTTGTATTTTATTTAGTGTATATATCATTTATTACATTATTATGTTTTAGTTGTAAACAATTAGATGTGTACAGTTTTATTGCGCACTAGGACTCTCCTGTTGCACAATTTTTCCTGTCCTGCCTAGGTTTGCTGGTAGAAATCTCTCTTTAGAGATAAGCTCGCCTTTAGTCATAAAATGTTTTGTTACCTTACTATTAAGATTTCTGTGCAATAAAGAATATGAATATGAATTGTAATAGCAGCGTGCAAATTTGCACCGAACCTACTTACTACGAGCATTAAGTACTCTGTGCTACGAGTATGGGCGGCGGCGGACAATTTCAAGAGTCATTGCCCCACACGCCCTCTACTGGCCTGTAATTGGCTCTACATTTTTAAATAAATAATCCAAGATAATATTTATGGAGGAATTTTCGTTTCACCCTTTTTGTGGAGCATCTGCCGGCGGTGTGGATGAGCCGCCTTTTTGTCGTCTACAAAGAGCTATGAGGGCATGTTTTACGAGTACAGTCGGCTTTACAAATTAGTCCCTAACTTAGACAACGCGGTCGCTGGACGCGACAAAACTAGGAAATAAAATAATGAAACATATGAAAATTAAAATGGACAACTCGCTAGCGGTTTGATCAATTTAATGTAAGAATCGAATAGGAAATTACCATGTCGCATTCATAATAGAATAAAACCTAATCCTTTAATTTATCTCATGACGCTCATAATTAAAATAACTTTGAATCCTAAATAATAATTTTCAAGCAAACGTGTTGACTTAATGAGCGGTCGACGTTTTCTTGTATTAACTACAAATAGCACCAGTCTAACAACAAGATAACCTTTTTCACGCCACTGCTCGGAAATATGGCCAAAGATGGATTGAAATGAGAGTAGAAAGTAGTTCTTAGTAGTACAATTCAAAAACAGTCAAACAATGTAGATTTGCAAAGTAAAATGTAGTGTTTAGCGGCCTTTTTTACTTTCTACTCTGCCATTGGTTGATTATTTTCGGTCGGCATCACACTCCATACCCGCCGAAATGACAAAATATATAAATGTTCCGGGAAAAGACATTTCCTTGTCATTCCACAACTGCCCTAATGCGAATATCAATATTACTTTTAATTATACTGTGTACTCAACCTGTTTTATTTCCTTACATTAGGCGTGAAAAGCACATAGTAAATGCCTCGGTAGAAAGTGCAATAGATGGACTCGCATCTTCGCGGGCCTCACCTGCGGCTCGGCCCGCGAACTAACTCGTCCATCTGTTGCTTACTTTCTAAACCTGGGCAACAATGTACTATTGTGAACTGTAACAATCTTCTTTCATGAGTTGCCTATAGGGCAAAACTATCGGATGTGCTAAAAACTCCAATTTGATGGGATGTTTGAAGTAGATAAGTTTTGCATTTGCTGATTTTTAAAGCCCATTCCAAGTCCATTCCCCCCCCCCCCCCCCCCCCACTTATTTCCGAAACTACTAATCTAAATAAAAAAAATAAAAAAGGTCTTTAATATTTCAGGAATAATAACAAGAGATGTACCGTGTTACCACAAAAAATATTAAACACCGTTAAACCTCAAAACAAATGTCAAATTCCATACATTTTTGCTTTTAAACAAGCGTTAAACGGGAGTATTTTTTTCTGGTAAGACCCTTATGGTTTAAGTAGGAGGGCAATTCAGAAAAAAAAACATATAGCATGTCAAATGAAAAGGCTTGTAGCAAGAATTTTATATACATTCTTTCATAATTTTGAAACATTTAAAAAAAAAACTATTCAAGAAATAAAACAAAAAACTTCTCTCTATCATAGCTTATTTAAAAATATAAGTAAATTATTACCTGTGCTTTTTCGTCTCAAGACGGCAGAGAAAAACTCGTCACCTCATCATCTCAAATAACATTATTAAATCTAATGTCAAGCCAATAAATTAAAATGAGGTGCAGAAGTAGGTGCTGCACCCCACACTGGGTTAAAAAACGTCGTGTGCCCAAAATAATGATTCGTCAAATTGGTTCAGCTTTTTTCCGTGTTTGCTTTTCCTTTATTCCCAGATGCCCCAATGCATTAAAAAAAAAACTAAAATTGTAGTTCAGACTAGGGTGCCGGTGCGTGATTTTGGCGTGGAAAATGTTAATAAACAGGCTAGCTTGTAGATTCGTTTTTATTAAAAAATAAATATCACAAACAAAATATTATAGTTCGGTAGCCTTAAACAGCAGACCTTGTGGCAAATCCGGTAGTTATTATTTAAACAGCAGACCTTGTGGCAAATCCGGTAGTTATTATTAAACAGCAGACCTTGTAGCAAATCCGGTAGTTATTATTAAACAGCAGACCTTGTGGCAAATCCGGTAGTTATTATTAAACAGCAGACCTTGTGGCAAATCCGGTAGTTATTATTTAACAGCAGACCTTGTGGCAAATCCGGTAGTTATTATTAAACAGCAGACCTTGTGGCAAATCCGGTAGTTATTATTAAACAGCAGACCTTGTGGCAAATCCGGTAGTTATTATTAAACAGCAGACCTTGTGGCAAATCCGGTAGTTATTATTAAACAGCAGACCTTGTGGCAAATCCGGTAGTTATTATTTTTGCTGACTTGTATAAGGTGTTGGTACAATATATAATTCAAGTTTATGATTTCGAGCGCCGAATACAACCTTTTCGTAAATCGGCAATATAATTGTTGGTAGTGGTATAAGTGAAACGAAAGTTTACACTCCTTGATAGGTCTTTATTGGACAGTGGTCGCAATAACACTATAATTCGACTTAAAAACTAGCTTATATTTATACTCGGGGCTAGCGGTCGGTCCATTGTTCTCTCCGTGTTGGTCGCAGGGATCGTGACTCCTAGTTCAAAGTCGACGCATGCGGTCCCTGTCGGCGCGCTGCTCCATCTCGCTCGCACTTCCAGTCGGTCAGTCGGCCGGTTGCGCTGGCCGGGGCTCGCTGTCCGTAACATCCTCCCCCCGGCGCAGACTCGTCGTACTCTCTCTTCCACGCGTAGGACGGCGAGTTTCCTGGTAGGTCGCGTGAAGACTCCGCCTTTTGTTCGTATGTCGGCGCTGCGCACGTCGTTGTCCGTGCCGACGTGTATGCGCTATGTGTTGCGCGGCAACCCATAGTCCACCACGACGACGAGGTCGCCCACTCGCAGTGGTCGTTGGAGATATGCTGCGCTTCTGCGTGGCACCAGGGTGGGACGATATTCCCTGGTCCATCTTCTCCAGAATTGGTCAGCCAGTCCTTGGGCTGCTCTCCACTTGCGCCGATCAGCTGGGTCGCAGGGGCCGGTCTGGGGCAGGCCGCTCGATGCCCCGATCAGGAAATGATTAGGCGTCAGCGCCCTTGGATCCGCTGGGTCCACCGACACGTGGGTCAATGGGCGCGCGTTCACGGCGTACTCAGCCTCCAGCAGCAACAGCCTTCGTTGCCGGCGTGTCCGGCGGCGGCGTGCTCCCTCAGCACGATCAGCCGAGTCAGCGGGTGGAGGCCATCCATGATGAGTGGCTGCTTGGCTTCTGTCAGTACGCGTGCGGCATTGATTCGCCCGCACACGCGTAGCAGGTCATCCTGCATCATCGGGTCCAGCTTGTGAAGACGGCTGGAGGCTGGCAGTGGTCGGCCCGCTTGTAGCCGTGCTATCTCCTCCCCGAAGCTGTCCCGCTGCGCCTTGGCCACCCATAGCTGCTCTGCTCGTTCGAGGTGGCGCAGCTCCAGGCGCTCAGTCTTCTTCTTGCATCTGTCGATGAAAGCCAATATAGTAGCAGTGGCCCGAATTAACCGCTCATATGATGAGAAGCGGCTGATATCCGGCAGGCCATCCGCTCCCCCCGTGTTGGATGCGTGGTGCGTTGCCTCGACATCCTCTGGCTCGTGGTTCGATGCTCGGGGCCAGGCGTCCTCAGGCTCGTAGAGGAAGGCCGGGCCGATGAACCACCGGTCGTGTGGTCCTTGTGGCATGTTCTCCGGGCGCGTCGCGTCGTCTGCCACGTTGTGCTCGGTTGGCACCCATCTCCATTGGCTGGGCTCGGTCGCCTCAGCTATCTCGCAGAGCCGGTGCGCTACGTATGGGGTGTAGCGCCGCGCGTCGGTACGAATCCACTGGATCACGGTGCTGGAGTCGCTCCAATAGACGACTTGTTGTGGCTGCCAGTGGTGTTCTCGTTTGATCATGCCTGCGAGTCGTACGCCAATCACTGCAGCCTGGAGTTCAAGGCGCGGGATCGTCTGGGGCCGCAGTGGGGCCACCTTTGCTTTGGCGGCGGCCAAAGCGATCGTGATGCGGCCGTCGGCGTGCTCAAGGCGCCAGTACGCCGCTGCGGCGTATCTTGCTCGCTGGCGTCCACGAAGACATGAAGCTGTCGCTCTGGCTCTGCAGTGTCCTCTTCGTTGTAGCGGCGTGGGAGTCGCAGCTGGGCCATGTTGTTCAGTACCCCCAGCCAGCGGTCGAAGCATCCGGCGTATGCCGATGGCAGGGTCTCGTCCCAGCCCATGCTGATGCGCCACAGGTCCTGCGATCTGCAGGTCTTCGCTCCTCTTCCGCGGTAAGCATCTGGGCGGTGCGCGCTGTGGCGCGCGGCAGACGGGGGATGACTGGCTTAGCGCCGCCGTATGTCTTCACTGGAGCGGGGGCCACGGGCGTGATTGACGGGCCTGGTGGGTGAACAAATGTTACCATATCCCTCGCTGCTTCCTTCAGAAAGCGTGTCAGACGTACGAGCTCTGGTTCTCCCTGGTTCGCTGTCTGTCTCGCGGACGTAGCCCAGTTGCACTTCATGTAGTCGGGCAGCTTGCTCACCACCTCTCGTACCAGGAGAGGGTTCTCCAGCCATTTCTCGGCGTGCAGGTCTTCCAGCCCGAAGACCACGTTCTCCACCTGTGAGGCAAAGACACTTAGAGAGTTAGTGTCATCTCGTCTGGGCGCCGGAATCTGATGCAGCATCGTCAGGGAGTTGTCAATGAGCAGCTCTGGTCGGCCGTAGAGCTCCTCCAATGTCTGCATGATCCGATCTGGACGCCTTGCAGTCCCCAACTGGTTGATCACGCTGGCTCTCGCTTTCCCTTGCAGCGCGATTCGGAGTCGGTTCACGTTCTCCTCGGGGTCGATGAGGTATTTTCTCGTGGTGCTCTCCATCGAGGATTTGAACGATACCCAATCGCCCGGATCGCCTGAGAAAATAGGTAAGTTCAAGTTAGGTTTATAATGGTGAGGTCGATCCAACTTCTGCTCAATCCTCTCGAATCGCTCTGCGAGTAGTCGTCCCGTCGGCGTGGGTGAGCGAGAGCGGCGCCGCGCTCCATACTCTCGCTGTGGCGCGTCCAGCTGCAGCTGCTCATGTCTGAAGGTGACATGAGGTCTCTCCCCCCGTCGTTCAGGCGGGGTATGGCGTCGATCGGCTTCGGTCCTCGTAGCTGTTGTTGTTGCGGCGGTCGGGTAGCTCGTCGACCGAGCGTCGGCGATGGGGTAGCTCGTTGTCCCGGCGGCGGCAGCTACTGGGCCCAGCCAGGCACTCATCCGCTCACGATGAGAGCCGGACACGTCGCTTGCTTGTTCGTCGACAGCTACACTCTGCATCTGTAACTCAAGCAACCTTTGCGCGTTTTCGAGGTCGAGATCGACCTGCCTCTTCTCGAGCTCTAAGGCCCGACGTCGCATCTCGTTCATACGTGTTTGGGCTTCGATCTGAAGCTGTATGCGCCGCTGAGTCACGGCGCTGGATGTAGACCGCACGGAGTTCGCTCGTCGCACGTTCTCCTCGGTCAGCGGAGCCAATCTCGGGCAGTGTGCTGGCAGCACGGATCCTGCCTGACCCATTGACGGTTGCTCCGACGTGGACCGGGGCGGCACGACGTGGTGTATGGTCTGTAAAATGCTGCTTCCATCCTCGGCGCCGGCCCGGGCTCCGGCGCGGGCATTGGCGGCGGCAAGGGCTTCTGCAGCTTCGGCGGCGGCCGCTTCGGCGGCCTCCATGCGTGCACGCATCTCCGCTTGGGTGGACTCGACGGCGGCGGCGGCGGCGGCGGCTTCAGCAGCCTCGACGCGGGCCAGCATCTCGGCTCGGGCGGCCTGGTCAGCGCTCGCGGCGGCGTCTGCGTCTGCCTTTGACACCATCTCGTACCGATCTGATACGGATCTGTACTTTGAACGGAGTGACACTCAACGCTCTAGGTACTTGTACTTTCGAACGGAGTTGTCACTCAACGTTCTAGGTACGAATAATCGGAGTCAGGCTCAACGATCCTTTCCACCTATCGGCACTGATCGGAGTTAGACTCAACGATCCGGCTCGAAGGACCAAATGTTGGTAGTGGTATAAGTGAAACGAAAGTTTACACTCCTTGATAGGTCTTTATTTGACAGTGGTCGCAATAACACTACAATTCGACATCAATCAAGAATTCATCTCACGCACCCATTCTGGGGCGTGGGGAGTCAGGGTCAGATCATCGGATCTCTTCCTGAAGAAGCGCCTCTGTCCACTCCTATGGACAGGTCATCGGGGGGCCCTCGCGGGCGGTGGAGATCTTCTCACGAGGGGTGTTCCGTTGGATGATCGCCGGCTAGGCAACCAGGTCGCGTGGCAGGCGGCGGCGGTCGGGCGGGCGCGCGTGGTACGGCGCCATGTCGCGGATATGCGGATGTTGTGAGCTATCCGCACGCGCGAACATGCCCTTCGCCAGCCTCTGGACAAACTGGTCCACTGGTTCCCATCTGAGGTCCCTCTGGATCGTCGCATTCCTCACGTACAATTCGACTTAAAAACTAGCTTATATTTATACTCGGGGCTAGCGGTCGGTCCATTGTTCTCTCCGTGTTGGTCGCAGGGATCGTGACTCCTAGTTCAAAGTCGACGCATGCGGTCCCTGTCGGCGCGCTGCTCCATCTCGCTCGCACTTCCAGTCGGTCAGTCGGCCGGTTGCGCTGGCCGGGGCTCGCTGTCCGTAACAATAATATATAAAAGAACATTATAATATAATATAAGGCCCAATGTAGGAAAATTATAAATAAAAAAACCATGCAAATAGTTACTCAATTCTAGCATGAAAAATAATATTTTAATGTAAAATAGTAACATTTATACACGAAACACCAATAAATTAAATAGCTGGGCTGTTTCCTTACACAGTGGAAAAGTGTACTTTTCTAACAAAATATTGATGATTTAAGTTTCTGCTTGCTGTTTTTATGTTCATGAATATGACAATATTCATTTTTAGGGTTCCGTACCTAACGGGTAAAAACGGAACCCTATTACTAAGACTTCGCTGTCCGTCCGTCTGTCACCAGGCTGTATCTCAAGAACCTAGCTAGCTAGAGAGTTGAATTTTTCACAGATTATGTATTTCTGTTGCCGCTATAACAACAAATACTAAAAAACAGGATAAAAGAAATATTTCAGGGGCTCCCATACAACAATTCTTTCAATACCACATACAAACTTATGGATGCACCTGGTTACGTACATGGAGTGTGAAAGTAACCGCACCAATAACTTTGTAAACAATATTTTGCTGTGTAAAATCCAAACTATTCACTCCACACCATCGCTTCCATTGAACGGTGGTACGGAACCCTTCGTGCGCGATTTAGACTCGCACTTGACCGGTTTTTATTATATATTCTTTGAGGTCTTTAATGCATCTTTTGCGTCAAACGACCTATAAACGTCACGGGCCTTATTATGCACACCAAGTTTAATACATCCCAAAATAGAGCTTTTTAAAAATGTAAAAAATATAGCTCGTCATAGCTCTAAAAACTACATTTATTTGGACTCTGAAATAATCATAGCTATCATCGTAAATATTTTTTTCCTTTAGGGTGGTAAAATAAAGGTTTTATTTGAATTTGTTAAAAAGTGGGCCTTTTCGACCGGGTTTTAACCGTTAGTTTATCAACTAACGCGTTATATAGTAAGAAGTACGCTACAGTTTACTATCAGATAGTATGTCGATAGTTGACGAACTAACGAGAAAAAAAACGTTAGTTTATTAACTAACGGTTTTGACAATCTTACGGTGACAGATCGATCTCGGAGATCGTTCCAGACGAGCTATCACAAACTTGCTAGCGTCATCAGAGACAGCCCGACACTTAATATGTTTAATACCTGGTATTAAAAATATTAAGTGTCGGGCTGTCTCTGATGATGTCGCAAACCCTGCGGTAGCTTAGGTGAAGACTAGAGGGGCGAGCGCAACGAAGCAGGTTGATATGGGTTGAGTTTTCAGAAACGTGAATTCTAAACCCTGTCGGTCTGGTTTTACTATCTGTCGATAGTTGATCAACTAACGTTTTTGACTATCTTGCGGTAACGTATCCATTTTGATGTACTTTGTATCTGTACCTTCTGTTTGTGTGGAATAAAGTATAAATTCTATAAAAGTAATGTAATCTCAGCTGAGAGCTAACTCGAGCTCAACCGTGTAAAAATGACAGATTTGATACGGCGAAACCGTCATTGTGACATAGCTGAAACAACTCTCAGGGCTGAGAGCGTTTTATAAATACGGGCCTGAAAGCGTCATTGTGTGCCTAGTTCCACGATCGCCTGTCTCTGCCACGCAGGAAATGCAGGTTCGAATCCCGGTGCTGACCATGATACTAATAAAATGGCCTGTTTTGCACATAGTCACCAGAACCTATTTACAAAATACTCCCAACTTGAAAGGTCGTGGCATACGAGATATCTAAACAAAATTGTATACCCACCATGCAGAACAGTCTTCTGCCAAAGGAGTTGCTATCGGATGTTGATAAATATATACAACAATCTGCCACTAGCATTCAAACATTTACCACTGCCTCTTTTAAAGTACCACCTACACAAATGGTTAGTCGATAAATGTTTCTACAACATAGAAGATTTTTTTGACAGATAAATGTAAAGATAAATATTATTTAAGCTAAGTTATTTGACATGAGTAAGAATTATTTTGACATTTTACATAGATATTTAGAATACATGTTTTTTGATAGAAATTAATTATTAGCTTAGTGTTTTAATATAATATAATATATATATATATATATACATGCCTAATTAGGTAAAATATGCGAAAAACATAATTCTAGTAACATCTGACATGTACCATATTTTAAGCAAATAAATGACTATGACTATAATGAAATAAGTAATTTACCTAAAATTGCTTGTATTCATTATTTTGGCCACCTCATTTGAGCAAAGTCGGCTTTACCGTGCTGGTTGAATAGGCACCAGCACAGTTGTATGGAAATTCATTGCTGGTGAGTTTTAGCCACCAGCAATTTCCTGTAAAATCCATTATTGTCGAGTATTTTTTCAAAAATGGTTAAGTGCAAAAATATTTTATCGAGAATTTGGCACCAGCACAGTTGTAGGGAAATTCATTGCTGGTGAGTTTTAGCCACCAGCAATTTCCTGTAAAATCCATTATTGTCGAGTATTTTTTCAAAAATGGTCAGAAGTGCAAAAATATTTTATCGAGAATTTTGCTGTGTAATTGGCAGCCTAGGAAAAAATACAAAAGCGCGGGGAAGAAACAAAAGCGCATCGCGGTGTTTTCTTTTTTTTACAATTTTCCATACTACGTTCCATCGATTTTTGTGGTAATTAAATTTAAATTACTCGCATTGTTTGAGTAATGCACTGTACCAAGCCTTGGTCCGCAATGACTGCAATGCTGGGCACGCTCTGAGGCGTCGAGCTGCATAGCTACGATCTCAGCCTGTAAGCTTGGTCATAATTGCAGCCTTTGCTGTCCGCGCTATAAAGGCGTCGACTTTCGGTCTCGGCCTCTATTCCAGCTTGTCCATCAAAGGCTGCAATGCTGACCGCGCCGTGTAGACCTGGAGCTGTGCTACGCTGCGTTTTTGGCCACCAACTGTGCTGCCAGCAACCCAGTCATTCATTATGACGACCCGAATGGCCGAGTCGGCAGTGACCCTGCCGATGAAGCCAGGGGTCCCGGGTTCGAGTCCCGGTGGGGGCAAATATTTGTTTGATGACAACGGATGTTTGTACCCTAGTCATGGTACAAACGGTTGTTTATCTATCTAAGTATATTATTTATCTATCGTTGTCTTCTACCCAAGATACAGGGAATCGTAGTTTGGGGCTAAATCAATGTGTGTAAATAGTGTCCAAAGTATTATTATTATTATTATAGACCGTGGCATTAATGTACTTTTAACGCAACATAATTACGTTCTAAAATTGAAGGTAAACTGAGGAAACCTTCCTCTTACTACTCCACTAAACAGACTAGATACCTATCAGGCATAGCCCCTCTCATGTTATATACGCCTTTGAAGAGGCTTTGTTGAGAGTTTTTTGTTTTTACATCAGTGACTATGAGACGGAAGATATCTGACAGGCGTCTAAAAACTCCTCTCGGCTTGGTACTACCTCCTCAGCCAACATCCTCCGGTCTTCCCCGGATATGCCAAGTCCGATGCACTGACAGTCTCCAGCGATGGCGGACACCTTTCCCGTGAAGTTGGGTTGCAGCTCCCTTAGCTTGGCGTACAACTATGAAATAAACACATAGATAAATAGTTATATGTAAACAGGCACAAACCAGAAAAAGCGTCGTCACACACACATACCACTTTCAAGACCTGGGGATTGTGTTTCGTCTCCCTCCCCAACCGCGATGCGTCTTCTGAAAAGCCCGTGGAGTACAACGCTAGGCCGGCTGCGTTGTGCCCCACGGGCTTATCAGATTTTTAACTGCTCGAAAAACCAGAGCGCTACAGCGCGACGACGCTGCGTTGTTCTACACGGGGTTTTTCAGCGCTCACATTGACAATTCATCGTCTGAATCGCCCGTGGGGTACAGCGCCTGCGGCGTTGTCTCCCTCTGGCTTAGCTTCTAGTTAAAAAACCGGAGCGCTTCAACGCGCCTATATATTTCCTAATTTTAGTAGGTTATTCAAAATGTATACTTCTTATAGATCAAGATTGTTCAAGTTACGGCCAAAAATACATGTCAGTTCTTGTTTTTTGCCCGGCTCACTTCCTCACCTCGCCTAGTTTATACTATAATTTAGAGCCAAATTGGTTTCTATATGTCACTTTCTGTCCAAATACTAAAGTTAGATTATGTTAGGTCACAACTTTATGTACTACCTGGAGCCGAGCGAATCAGAGCGAACCCCATTTAGTGTCACAGAACCGCATTGGTTGCTTATTTGGCATTTATTTACAACCGGAAGTTACATACAAACTTTGTCTTTGTCATTTCACTAAACCAGTTTCTCATCAGCGCCGCACCGCACGGCTTGATGCGCTAATTCGCTTTCTCTTTCACGCCTAGTGCATGGGTCACATGCGTTGTACCACAGTGGCTATTCAGACGATGAATTGACAATGTGAGCGTTTAAAAACCCCGTGTGGTACAACGCTGCGTTGCGCTGTAACGCTCTAGGTTTTTGAGCGGTTCAGAATTTTGAAAAGCACCTTGGGGCACTGCGCGGCCAGTATGCTAGCATTTTCACAAGTAATATTGGCTAAATATACCGCATGCGTCAAACAATTGAAGCTGTCGCCGTGACCGAAATAGGTCGGGCCACATCATCATCATATCATACAATATCATACATGGTGCAAAAGAAGAAAGATGTGTCAGACGCCCTTATAGGGCAGCTTGAAAACATCTGACAGTCGGGCTGGCCCTAGTCCGACAACCCTCCATCAACCCGCACTGAGCCAGCGTAGTGGAGTATGGCTCAATCTTACTCTGATCCTGGTAAAGTCCAGTGTCCCTCGAGGAGGAAATTAATGGACTAAATTTATTGTGTATTATTAACAAAAAAATATATACTAAGGGAAATATTAAACTGCACATCAACAATACTGATTTGCACAGCAAATATCAGGGCAAAATACTGCGGTAGCTTAGGTGAAGGGCAAAGGGTGGGAGCGAAGCGAAGCCCCATTTATCCTTCGTGTTAGGTTGAACATGCAAGAACAACAAAAAATTCTTAAAACATAAACTTGAGTACACATAAAATATTTAAAACAAAAAAAGGGTTTTGTTCTGATCCTTTTTTGCTGTGCAAATCAGTATTTTTGATGTGCGATTAAATACCAGCCATATTTTAAGGGTTTTTAGGGTGTCGCTATCTTTTTGGCCTCAAACTTATGAAGATGTCAAAAATAAAGTTTCTTTGCCGGTTTTGATTTTCACGATATCTGATATGCATTATTTTATGAATGAAAACATAATCATAACATGAAGTGTTTTAGTGATATATAAGATAATTATTACAGTTTTACATAGGGAAATATTAAACTGCACATCAATAATACCGATTTGCACAGTAAATATACTGATTTTCACAGCAAATATCAGGGCAAAGTACTGTGGTAAACATTTAGGTGAAGGGTAAAGGGTAAACATAAAAAGTATTTTTGCTGATCCTTTTTTGCTGTGAAAATCAGTATTTTTGCTGTGCGATTAAATACTTGCCTTTTACATATAGCGCTTATTTGAGTAGGTGTCCTGCGGTAGTGGTGGGGCGCGGGAGGGGTGCGTTGTCGCGACGTCTGTAAAGTCGTGACGAGACTTCAGTGCGGGGTCGGCTCCGAAATACTATTACCGCAGGACACCTAAGCGCATATTCATTTTTCGCACCTTTCATTCGGAAAAGTAAGTTTTGCTCCACGACGAGATGGGTGCAAAATGCTACTTTTCTGTTTAAGCTACTTTTTTAATTTATTCATTGGCATGTAGCATTTATGCAATGTGCCAATAGAACACAGATCTTAATGAAATAATCGATTGTAATTAAATCGTAAACGATTAAAAACGAACACGTTTCAAGTTTCAGCTTTAACAACGTTATATGAAAATTTATGAATTTTTCGTAATATTTAAAAAAAAACACATTAAATTATGTGTTTTACTGAAATCAAAAGTTATTGTGATATAATGAATATTGATATGCGATACCATTTTAATAATCGGTTCGATAATTTTTACACATTGGTAAAAGTAGCACAGGAATATTTTATCTGTGGTGACTTTTCCCCAATCCTTCACAATCCGCCATTATAAAAAAAAGATTACTGTAAAAGTGTTGAAAGTATAATTCAAAGTATAGTTATTTCATTATTTTTAGAGCATTATATTTCAATTTTCCTCATAGTCGGTGTGAAAAATTGTATGTGTCACTCAGGAGCAAAATTATTTTCGTCTTGGGCGTCAACGCTTGAAAACTTCGTAACGCTCAGGATTCTAACTTAGAATCCCTCGCTACGCTCAGGATTCTATCGTAGAAGCCTTCGCTTCACTCTGGGTTCAATGTACCGCCCTCGCCGTAAATACATCATTATGCTCCCTTGTGACACAATAGTAGATTGTTAACCGACGGCTGAAAGGCACCCATTCCTGACGAGATGTTTTAGCGCTCGAACGAAGTGAGAGCGCCAATAGTTCGTGGCAGAAATGGGTGCTATCACCCGAGTAAAACACTCTACTTTTCATTACGAATACGAGGAAAGTAAACACAAGCCAGTTAAAATCAAAATTATTTTATTAAAAAACAAAGTCACTTGAAATCAAACAATATTTTAATTTATTTCGCAAATCACATCTCGCCTTGAAAGTGACTAATATATACATAAAGTAAATTATATTAATTATAAACATCAAAAAGAATTTAAATGTCAACAAAACTAATAAATGAAGAATTAATCGTTTTATGGCTGTATAGGTTACTACCGTTGCGTTGTTCAATAGAAACTACGATTCATATATATATTTTTTAATACTTTTCTGCTTTAGAGCAGGCATGTACCACTTTCAGCACGGTGCCTGGATGAACAATGACCCCCTTTCAGAGTATGAATAATGAAAATAACTATTTACGCACCACTTCAGAGAATTGGCCGTCAAATCTTTTCGTTATGTCCAGTGTCTTTTTTGGTCTTATCAGCATGTAGATCTTTTTGATATCGGGACAAGACCTGGAAAATATAATGTTATAGTTTGTTTTTTTTCTTTGGTTTGGTAATTCCCGTGAAGTGTACCCAGCGCAGCGTTCTTCGCAGCGACTTGCGAAGAGGTTTGCGTAGGTACGCAGTGCAGGGAAGTGATTCCTTTCAGGGGCTTGTTTTGTGCAGAAGTGTGCTCAGGTCATAAATCTAAATGGGAAATATTGAACTGCCCATCAAAAATACTGATTTGCACAGCAAATATCAGGGCAAAATGCTGCGGTAGCTTAGGTGAAGGGTAAAGGGGTGAGCGAAGCGAAGCCCCTTTTATCCTTCTTGTTAGGTTGAACATGTAAAAACAACAAAAAATACTTATAACATAAACTTAAGTACACACAAAATATTTAAACATAAAAAGTGTTTTTGTTGATCCTTTTTTGCTGTGCAAATCAGTAATTTTGATGTGCGATTAAACACTAGCCAATCTAAATTATTCACGATCGGTTCGGTATTTTTTTTAGATGTTTTAGAATTAAATAAATTGTATATTTAATTCCTGTTTTTCTAATCTATCCTGCCTACCTAGTACCGATCTCGTTACGACATACACCTCCAACTGTACGTTGAATAAATTTCGATTATTTATTATTATCCGAAATTAATTATTTTTAAGGTAACAGCTCAAACGTAACATTTTTGATACGAGGAATAATACCGATTCTCGGATCAAGTTTAATAGGTAGGAATTATTTGTTTAACTTAGCCGCGACACTGCTTGGCTTTTCGACTTATTTAAATCGTAAATCAATAAACATGTTGACAAATCTTAAAACATATAAGTTTCTAACAAAAATTATGAACTAAAATTTCGAATAATTATCACCCGCGCCACTCCAGGTGCAAATGTGCCCATAACACTGGCCGCATTGCAGCGCTGAATGGCTATGGCTAACCTTTGCACCAGAAATGTTTTTATTTATTTATTCACACAGGAAACGATCGTTGTGGTTAAGCAAAATTGGCTGAGACAGGAACAGGGTGGATGTCCAGTCTCTATTTTACGCTTGCTCCAGGCTACTGGATACGGCACTATCGTACTCGAACACGGGTTAAGGCCTGTGCCCCTCGGTGGGGACATTAAACGACTACTTTTATAGTTGGAATCTTAAATATCGTCGCGACATTGAAAGGCTCTTTTTATAAGTAGAGTTAAAAAGAAATAAACCACCATCGGTGGCTCAAGCAGGAATAATTACCAGAGTGTAAAAGTGTTGGAGTTCAGATAAAGCGAGCCTTATGCTATTGTCACTGAGAGTTCGATTCCTGCTTTCTACACTGATTAATTTAGGCGCCTTGGTAAAACGAAAAAGTAAAAAGAAGAAATAATTATATGTAGCGTTCAGGAAAAACACGGATGTGGCTGCAGCTAGGCTAGTCTATTTTAGTATTGTGGGGGAAAGCAACGGATATTTAAACTATTTAGCCGCCACATCCGTGTCTTTTCTGAACGCAACATCGTTCAGAAAAGACACGGCTGTGGCTGCAGCTAGGCTTGTCTATTTTAGTAACTTTCATAGTGTCGTGTTCTATGGCACCTTGTTGTGGGGGAAAGCAGCGGATATTCAAACTATATTTAATATTGTTGAAAAGGGCTATTCGAACAATTTATAATTTATTTTGCAACGCACCGACTCCCTAATATGACTTTTTATAGAAACTGACATACTAACTCTACTACTAGCAAGGCAAATTATTTTCGAAAATAAAATGTATGTACGCAAGAACCTTACATTTGCCTTACAAGGTGACATTTAATTACCTGACCATATTTTGGGGAATAGTAACACTCATAATTATGAACAATTTTGCCCAAGAAACATATGGTCGCAAATGAAAAAAAAAACCGGTCAAGTGCGAGTCTAAATCGCGCACGAAGGGTTCCTTACCACCGTTCAATGGAAGCGATGGTGTGGAGTGAATAGTATGGATTTTACACAGCAAAATATTGTTTACAGAGTTATTGGTGCGGTTACTTTCACAGTCCATGTACGTAACCAGGTGCATCCATAAGTTTGTATGTGGTATTATTGTATGGAAGCCCCCTTAAATATTTATTTTATCCTGTTTTTTAGTATTTATTGTTATAGCGGCAACAGAAATACATAATCTGTGAAAATTTCAACTCTCTAGCTAGCTAGGTTCTTGAGATACAGCCTGGTGACAGACGGACGGACGGACGGACGGACGGACAGCGAAGTCTTAGTAATAGGGTCCCGTTTGGAACCCTTCGGGTACGGAACCCTTAAATGGGTCTCCCATAGTAACTTGTAATAAGCTGGTCGGGTCAATGTACTGAGGGATGATTTCTGTTTTCATTTGCGACCATATGTTTCTTGGGGAAAGTTGTTAATTATGATGGGTACTTTCATTCCCCAAAATATGGTCGGCTAATTATACGCTCCGGTTTAGACTCGCGAACAATGTTTTCAAAGCATTCTGTACTACAAGATACCTCTGGAGATTTTCAAATTGACAGTAGAGCGATTTAAAAAACCATGTGAAACTGGATTTTCGGCTGTTCTCCTCTACATGTCGCATTTCTTAAAGGATTCTCGTGAAATTTTGATAACTATATATAAGTATTAAGTTTATTATGCTTATAGAGTATTTAAGTATTCCTTCATATAATTAGGCTGAGATATTTATTTAAACAGGTTTAGGTATTTATTTTGAAGTGTATATTTTTATGTTTAGGTATGTAGTACAATTGTACACAACTAGTCTACCCCGCTCAATACGGGTTAGTTCATACGGATCCCGGGATCAGATCAAAGTTCATACGGATCCCAACGATTCGTTCACACCGATCCCGCGTGGGATCAGTTGACCCCGTAATAAAATGTAGCAGGGTTACTTACCTCTCACTCTCTAAGTCGGTTTGCTGGAAGAGATCTCTTATTTAGAGATAAGTACGCCGTTGTGCACTGTTTTGTCTTCAATGTAATTTTGCTTTAAATTTTGTGTGCAATAAAGAAATTATGAATGAATGAAGGAACTAAGATATGTCGTTACAAAGTTATTGGTGCGGCTACTTTCATACTCCATGTACGTAAACCATTCATGAGTTTGTGTGTGGTATTGAAAGGCAATGCAGACGGGTTATGTATTTGTTTTATAACAATTCCACTTGTTCACCCGATAAGCTTCAAGGGTTCGGGGGTGTGATGGGGTGGAACACTCACAAAGTCACTAGTTTTGATAATTGAAATTATTTCCAAGTGATACTCGTAGACACTTACCTCAAAAGTTTCTCAATCAATAGTTTCCCCACAAAGCCTGTGCCGCCCGTAATGAAAACCGTAGCTCCAACAAATACCTTAAATAAAAACATAGCGTCACTCCCATGATCCTGGTACCCATGCGGTGTGGCAAGGCACACTTTAGGCGACGTGACGTGCGTGACTCTGATCTGACAAAAGGCCACGTTAGCACGACATGCCCTTTTGGATACCCAATCCTTCAATTCCGATTGGGTAGAACATGGCGTGCAAATGTGGCTTTTTTCGCCATGTGCTTCTTTTGGGTGTCAAGTTGTCAACTGATTGTTTAATCTTTATATTGTTGGAGGGCTTACCTACAGATATTTTAACTTTTACTTTTAGGGTTCAGGACCCGAAGGGTGACCAACGGGACCCCATTGCAGCAGTCCGTCTGTATGTCTGTCCGTCAGCGGACTTTATCTGATAAACCGTAAAAAAGTCGAAATTTTCACAGAATGTGTATTTATAATGCCGCTGTTACAACAAATAATGATAACAACGCGTTTTTTTAAAATTAACCCGTCAGACGTCCTATGCGCTACATAAGCGCATAACTTTTTTTGGGCGGCTAGCGTCCTGTGCGCTGCATAAGAGCATAGAAAATATTGCAAACTTCGACGTTTTATGAATATTCACTAAGTTTCAGAACGTTCCCGGAAGTAGTCTTAGTTTATGAGTAGTTTAGTTGGCAACCGTGTGATATGAATGGAACTGACTTTGAGACATCCAATCAGATCAAAATAAATAAAATACCAAGCCATGTCGCCATTTTGGGCAGGCGACCGGCCGCAGACTTACATTTTATGTTTGTTAATATTTATTTATTGTGAAGTAATTACTGTGTTTTGTTATAAAATAATACATTTTATCGCATGAGAAATTAATAGTGGTGATGTGAAAAATAGAAAATAGTGTAAGTTTTGTGTTTGGCCCGTCAGAACGAAGTATAATTAGAGGTGTCAGTGTCAAATTATGGATTCTGCAAACAATCTATGAAAAGCCTTATCAACTTTATTATCACATGTGAGAACTATACATCACAAGATACGTAATTTTATTAACTTTATTATGGTATATAACATGTTAGGAAACTAATAAAATAACCTAACAATCTTATCAAATTCCTAACGCAAGTCGATTGAAAATTTATTTTTGCCAGAACCTTGGACGCGATAGATTCCACGAGATTCGCTGTACAGGGACATTCCAGAGGAAGTATAAATTTTCACTTCTCCATATAAATCAACCGGCCCAAAATGTATGGCAAAGTAAAACATAGAGACTTGTTTTTCTTGTACTATGGTAAAAACACACCTTACATTAAGATAAAAAAGTCTAAAGACAAACCGCCTTATTCATATACGTCTAATAAACCTATTTTAACTATAATGCCGTTATAATTCATTTGTCTTTGTCTGTCACTTTGAAATTTGTGTTTATGAGAAAAGGACAACGCACATTTTAGCCATCATAGGTTTGATAAGTTTTATGAATAAGGCGGTAAGAGTCTTTGCTGTGCAACTCAGCGCTGAGGGTGGGAGCGATTGATATACAATATAAAAAAGCTGATAAGTAAATCGTCGTATGTTTACATTTGTCAGCGTAAGATAGTCAAAACTAGTTAACGCGTTAGTAGATCAACTATCGACAGATAGTAAACCAGACCGACAGGGTTTAGAATTTACGTTTCTTTCTTTCTTACATGTCAACCTAACACGAAGACCATTCTCTAGTCATAACATCACCTAAGCTACCGCAGTGTTGCTGGTATTTGCTATGCAAATCAGTATTTTTGATGTGCAGTTTAATATTTCTCATTTAGATTTATGAGCTGAGCACATTTCTGCACAAAAAAAGCCCCTGAAAGGAACCACTTCCGTGCACGGTTTAAACCAGTTTACTATTTAACGGTTTTAACCGTTAGTTCATCAACTAACGCGTCATATAAGTCAAAACGCGGCAGTACGCTACAGCTTACTATCTGTCGATAGTTGACCAACTAACGAGAAAAAAAACATTATTTTATCAACTAACGGTTTTGACAATCTTACGGTGACATATTCATAGCATAAACTATATAGAACCTAATGCACTTATAAATTAAAACCAGATACTTATATTAGCTAGAGAAATATGAAATAAATTGTGCAGTGTAATTTTTTATTTCATTAAAAATACACAAAAATATATGACATGAGCATGACTCAAGCTTTCAAGCTTTCAAGCTTTCAAGTTCAGTTGCGGCGAAAAGTTCGGCCAGGGAAGGGAAGTTCTATTGTTAAAGCAAATTTAGCTTGCGCCCAAAAGCATATTTTTATTTATTGCAAAACGCAACAGACCATTTAAATTTCATTCCAAGGGTTCCGTACCCGAAGGGTGCCAAACGGGACCCCATTACTAAGCCTCCTCTGTCCGTCTGTCTGTCCGTCCGTCCATCCGTCCGTCCGTCACCGGGCTCTATCGGATCAGCCGAAATAGGAAGAGAGATGAAATTTTCACATAATGTGCATTTTTGTTGCCGCAACAGCAAAAAATAATGAAACATACCGATTTTCATGAATTAAAAGGAGTACCCATAGAAGAAATTATTGGTATGGCCATTTTCTTAGCTATTTTGTTTTATTTGTTTATCGGTGAAAAAAGGACTCTCCCAATCTTATTGGAAAAGATTTTTATTGAAGGTGTTGAGTTTTGTGCTTAGTTATTTTTCATTATATGATTAATAATTGCTCATTCAAATTATCATAAATAATATAAAGTTTTTTATCACATTTTATTTTATTTTTTTAAATAAGTTACTCAATTTCTAGCCATTTCCGGTTTCAATGAGCAAAGAGTTTCGTTAACCTGAGTACATAGTTTAATACTTACATCCTACATATACAAAACTATTTTTCAATGTTTCGGTGTACGGTCTTGAATGTAGTTCTAGTATTTAATCTTTTATTATTCAAAATTAAATAGGTATATGTACTCGTACAAAGACTGTCGTTGTACGTTTTTCCGTGTACAATGGTATGGAACCCTTCATGTGAGGGACCGATGTCCTACTCGCACTTGACTGGTTTTATTAGTATACGTGTATTTAAATTAAATAAATTATCCTGAGGGTTGTTTTGACAGCAAGCACTTTATAAAAACAGGAAACATATTATTGGACTAAGTTAAGTAGACTTTACCAGTCCCTCGTTTTACCAACACCAATGTCGATGTTCAGTTTTTGGTAAAACCAATAACATAGTAACATTAAAGAAACAAACAAGTATAGAGAAAATATGAGGTAATCTAAGATAACCTATCTGTAGTAAGCTTTACGAACTGGGGCAGGAATTTCATTACAACATTTGGACGCCGCATACCTGCAATATACGGACCGCATACGGAATACCATTGTGTGGTGCTGTGTTCTCGCACTTGACTGTTTTTTTACCTTTTGTATCTGGGACTCCCCGAGTTCCTGTGTCTCGTTCATGCTGTCGACGTCTGACCTAGGTCGTCGATTCGATTCCCGGTCCGATCGAATGTCTTGGACTTTTAGTTTAGTTTACCTTCCTCCAGATGTTGAATAATTTTAAATTGTCACTAATAGAGGTTATCTATGTGTTTAAGTTGAAAGTTGTAGTTTTGCAAAAAATAAAAACACCGTATTCACTTCTAGCAGTTTCACCTCAACTAACACTTCCTCTTTTAATTATAATAATTTGAATTTTACATACCTATTTAAATTATTACATTGTAATTGATTGTTTTTCTTGTATTTACATGCAACATAGTGGGTGCAACCATACAACAACTGAAAAGGTGTCCTGCGGTAGTGTATTGGTGCGGGGGGTTAGACTCGCGAAGGTTAGCAATTCTTTCAAGGGTCAATGCATTCCCTACTACAACAAGATACCTCTGGAGATCTTGAAATAGCCATTTGAGCAATTTAAAATCCATGTTAAAGCGACTTAGTCGAAAAAGGGATATTACAATGTTCAAGATTACTTAAATGATGGGACTGTATGGGGTTAATCTGGCTCAACACAGACCTTGCTGTTAATAATTTTGCAATTATTTATTCTTGCTTATTAATTATGATAATGACTAAATATTATATTTTGTATTAGTTAAGCATAAGCAATTTTTAAAAAGAGATCTAAAAATCAATCTGTGGGAGTTTCTACGCCCTTCTTCTCCCACTGTGGTCCAATGTAGAGAAGTGGCAAAAAATGACGATTGCTAAGTATATGTAAATATCTACAGTAATAAAGACATTTGGAATTTGGAATTTGGAATTTGGGGGAGGGGGGGTGTTGTCGTGACGCTAAGCCGCGAGACTTCAGCAGCTCTATCTTTCAGCTATCTACCTCTTTTCTACTTATTTTCCTTCACCATCCGAAATATCTTATTTTAGTCATTCAATTTGGATTGATTAAATTGCAAGTCGAAATAGTAGAATAAACGTCAAATACGTCTAAGCTAATGTCATTAATGTCAACACAATTGAAACGTTTTCGATTAATTTCGTACAACTTCTGACACGATCGTTTGGAAATAAGGAAGATTTTCTTTGACAAGATTGACATGACAATTTATACTGACTAGGGATACAATGTATGTACCTGCGTCATCTAAGCGACAGATTGCCAAATTATTGGCATACAATATTTATGACCCTGTTATTGTAGAGAAAATAACTAGGGTGCCAGTAGGAAATGACGAGTGTAGAAATAATTATACTAAACCATTGTATGTTAAGAGTAATGTGACATGCACCCCTATTGGTAATTCACCTGTTAATCATACTTTGCATGCAACGTTGGAATCTGTTCCAAGTAATTTAAATTAGTTCATAAGACAATAGAGGAAATCTCTAGCATACAAGAGCCACTAAATATGTCAAAATGTAAGCCCCAGTTAAATATTGCCCATCAAAACATCCAGGAGCTACCTGGAAAAGAACTTGTATTAGAATTATTTCAAAAAAATTCTGACATTGATATTATTTGTGCTACAGAACACTGGTTGAAGGAAAATATGATGTCTTATAACATAAATAATTACAAAATTGTCAGTTGTTACAATAGAAAGACTGCTGATAGAGGTGGTTCTTTAATCTTAGTGAAAAATAATATTAAGGTGAAACAACGCAAAGATATTCTTGCACTTACTGTTGAAAGACAAATAGAGGTATCCTGTGTTGAGTTGGATATCCATATTATTGTTTGTGTCTACAGGCCACCGAGGGATGAAAAAGGCCATTGCAATTTCGAAATATTTGAGAAAATTATGGAGGAAACCCTCTCTAAACTATGTAATAACAGAAAAAAGTTAATTATTTGTGGCGATCTTAATGTAGATTTGCTTGTAGGAACAACAATGAAACAATTATTCAAATCGTTTAACTTATGTCATGTATTTTTAGAGCCAACTAGATTTACACTTACCAGCCAAACTTGCTTGGATAACGTTTTTTGTGACTGTGCATTCACAAAATCAAATCAAATCAAATATTTATTTATTCAAAGAAAAGAAACAGAAAACGTTTACAATATTTGAGGCCCTTAGCTAAAATGTGACACATGATAATTGAGTCATCTGAGCCTGAGCTAGGTGTATTTCAGACTACAGTGCTCTTCCTATAAAATATATATAAAGCTAATTTAAGTTACACGGACACTTTTTTATACAAAATTACTGACTAATACTGACTAAAGACAAAGTTATAAAAATATGAAAAAAATGGGTGTGTGGGTGAGTGGGTGAGCCTCTCTATGTGTAGTATGAGTATGAGTGAGTGTGTGTGAGAGGGTGTGTGAGGTAATAAAAATAATAATAAAACAACGTTACTATGTCAATATGGTGTATAAGTCAGATTAATATAAAATATGCGTTATATATATAAAAAAAATAACAGATGAATTGATGAACTGCCTTGTGCACCTTTATGAAGGTAGCTAGATAGTTATGATCAGTAGGTCCTCCGTTTTGTCATAATTAAGTAATTGCAATGTTTTATAGACAATCTTTTTAAGTTTATAGTTGGTGAGGGAATAAATATTAGCTATTCTATTAATTCTATTATATATGAAAGGACCGAGGAAGCAGAAGAATTTATGGGCAAAGGATGTTCGGAATAATGTATAATCCAAACAGACTCTATCCTTCCGCCGTCTGGTCAGCAGATAGGGGCTATATGTTAAATAAGAATGCTGTTTTAAGACAGTGTGATACATAAATAGTTGCCTGACCGTAAGTACGTCACAAGAATTATAAAGGAGATCAGTGGGGAAAACAAGGGGACGGAAAGTGGAAACCTTGAGTACAGCAGCTCTTTGGGCACGTTCTAATTGAAGGATATGTCTTGGATGCGCCTCCCCACGAGGTAATGCAGTAGGATAGCACAGATTGACGGAGTGCCATATAAACTCGTTTTATCAACCCGGCATCAGCGACATGGCGAAGTATTTTGAAAATATATATAAGTTTGCGAATTCTGCCAGTTACCAAGTGAATATGAGGACCAAACGTGAGATTTTGGTCGAGAAGAACACCGAGATATTTAATAGTTGAGGTTTTAACTAGGGCTGGGCAAGAGCAGGTTCCACTTCTAGGGTCTATGCAGTTGTGAGCAGTTATCGAACCGTCGTATGTGCTCTGACTGTTTCTAATGGAGAAGGTAACATATTTAGTCTTATCCGAGTTAAGCGTCAAAATGTTGTCCTGAAGCCATTGGGTGGCTTGATTAAATCCCCGCTGGGCAACCTCATAGGTCTCTTCCCAAGTTTTTGCCGAGAATAAAAGGGCAGTGTCGTCAGCATATGTAATCACTCTGCCATTTTCGGGACTTAGGTCACATAGTTCATTGATGTAAATGAGAAACAGCCCTGTGGGACACCGTACGCAATTGGTAGATCACCACTACAGTGATCTCCGATTTTTACATACTGAAAGCGACTGGTGAGATATTCCTCAAAAAGCTTCAACTGTACCCCTCGTATACCAAGTCGATCTAGTTTTTCCAAGAGGATAGGGACAGAGACCGTGTCAAACGCCTTAGCAAGGTCAAGGAAAATGCCTATAACCTTCTGCCCTCTATCAAGGTTCTTTACCACATAGTCAGTGAGTTCGTGCACAGCATCACTGGTGGAGATGTCATGTCGAAACCCAAATTGGCAGGCAGATAATAGTTTGTTTGATTCAAGATATTTAGTTAGAACGTGAGTTGATGATTCGTTCCAGTATTTTAGATATAGAAGGCAGGATAGAAATTGGTCTGTAGTTGTTGACACGATCTCTGTCACCTGCCTTGTGTATAGGGAGCACCATCGATCGCTTTAAGGACTCGGGGAAGACGCCATCAGTAAGACACATATTGAAGATATATGTTAGAGGTGGAATACAGAAGTTTTTGTAGAGCTTAAGTACACGGTTTGAGATGTTATCCCAACCAACAGCGCACACGTTCTTCAAGCCAAGTATTAATCTTTCCACTTCACTCATATCGGTCCCTAGTAAGGCAAATGAGGATTTACATCTGCTCGGTAGAAATGTAGGATTGTTGGAAAGTGTTGGACCCACCGCTTTCTTAATATTTTCAGCAAGGTCCTTACCAACATTTACGAAGAATTTATTTACATCGTCGGTAGTATTTTGATTGGCAGATGGTCCCAACAACTCAGTAGCAACGCTTTTTGACTTGGCAGTGTTTGTGATCCCTTTTATGGTTTTCCATAACTCCTTAGAGTTGTTGCAAGCCTTAGAAAGTTCATGCTTTTCATGGGTTCTCTTGAGTTTTTTAAGAAGATTATTACAGAAATTACGGTATCTTTTATAATTGATTTTGAGAATGAGGTTTTCCGATGCGTCAGTTGACTTTTTATGTAATCTGTCTCTATTACGCATGCACTTTATAAGGCCTGGTGTGATCCGGGGTTTAATTACCTTGAGACGACGTGAAAGTTTTTTAGAGCAAGTATTAACATCGATTGCTTGTTGGACGGAAGATGTGAGATATTGTAGAGCAGTGTTAGGGTTGAAAGAAGAATAGACAGGTTGCAAATCAATTCTCTGTATGGCATCATTTAAACCTATTTGGTTGATCCAACGGGTTGTGGTTTGACTAGGATATCTTGTATGCTTGTGGCCAATAGAGATAATAACAAGGTTGTGGACGGTCACAGTAGAGTTTGCAACCAGGGTAGTATGGTTTTTATGGTCATTAAAATGATGTGATCCAGACATGACCTGTCGAGTCTGGTAGGTAATGTATGTGCCGGGAGGACGCCGTGAAAAGCGCATAAATTGAGATATTCATTGGCTTTAGCATTATTATCTAATTTTATGTTTATATTAATATCGCCTATTATTAAAGTATTATTAAAAGATTTCAAGGACTCTAAAATCGTGTTTAGAGACTCTAAAAATGGATCCACATTGTCTTCAGAAGGAGAACGATATATGGCCATAATTGCTGTTTCCATCCCAATTTTAATAAGCAGACAATTCGCGCCCGTGCATAGTGGTTCCACAACTGAGACCTTTAGTTCGTTTTTGATATAAACGACCACACCATCGTTTTGTAGGGGGTTATTCACAGTGGCATAATGAGAATAATTTGAAATTAGGGGAATAGTAGTTGGTGATAGGCGGCATTCAGTTAGGACTATAACATCGGATTCCACATGTAGTCTCTCTTGTAGTTCCAAAAATCCATTGAAATTGCACGAGATACTTCGAATATTCTGGGTAAGCAGAGTGAGGCAGGTAGGGGGTTTAGGCAGATATTGTGCGCAGTCTTCGACATCACAGGCCCTTGACTCAGACACTGCTATGTTATCCAGCTCCACGGTAATAATGTTATCAAGCTCTGTAGAAGTGGGTAGAGCAATAGACACAGATAAATATTTCATTGACTTTCAGGATATGTTTTGATAGATTATGTATATTGTACTGGACAGGCAAGTGTAAATACATACATGGGGAGGTAATTATTAAAGTTTACATACAATGCAGATGTAATAACAGCTGTTGATATTGAGGCAAGATCTGACATAGGTTCGTTGACTTGGAAAATATGGATATGATATTGTTATGATGTTAGTTTAACAGCGTGTGGGTGAATGTTCACGACTTAAAAATATTAGTACAATGGTAACAAATACAAAAACTAGTCAGTTCATTGGGGTAGAGTTTTTTTTCAGATTGTTGAGGACTGCTTCGTCGTCCACACGGACGAAGGGTAGGCCTACCGCTTTCCGCAGGTATATTTTACCATACGAAATCCAGCAAAAGGTATAGCCATATGCCTTTGCAAACTCGCGAGCAAGATAGTGCAACCGTTTTGCCTTAGAGGTAAGACTCTCCGATATGTAGACAGGGGAAGCAGGTCCAGCAAGTTCGAGGTGAGTCGTGTTTAATTTGTCCTTATTGACTTTCTTGTCATTAAAACTCTTGAGTCCCTTCATCAGGCAATCTTTTACGATTACAGATGTGAACTCTACCATAATTGGCTTTATCTTGTCTGTCTTAGCATAGCCACGGTAAGCATCTCTAACGTCACTTTTTTCCAGGCATATGCCCAAAGTAGAACCAATTTTAAGAGTCATGTTGCGAAGTGAAATTTTATCCTCATTAGTATATTCCTGATCTTAGGGATATTCCTGATCTCAACCTTAGCAGAACAGGAAATTCCCTCTAAGTTTTCTAGCCTTGATTCTAATTCTTGTATGTAAGTTAGATGTTCCTTCCGCTCCATTCTTAGTGATTCGAGTTCTTTTTGAATCTCACTGTTTTTGGAGTAAAGTATTTCCATAGAACTTTGGATGTCACTATTTTGCGTCTTTATTTCAGTTAGAGCGGTCTGAAGGCTGTAGAACTTAGATTTTTGTTCTGTCTCTAAACTCGCGAATAAATCTCTAATTTCCTCCTTGACGTCAGAGAGATCACTCTCGCGCTTCCTCTTCATTCTATTAACATTAACATTATGCACAGCGCTGTCGGAGACATTCGGCAGGCTACCACCTGTATAATCCAGTTCAGCATCCGATGCGGCGTCGAAGTTGGCTGGGCTGCGTCGCTTCGGCGGCCGAGTGCGTTTCGTAGACATGGCGAATATAGTCCGTGTGAATCGATCCGAAATGTACCAGGGCGTCAGCAGCGCACGAGAGTAAACAGCGGGACGGAGCGTAAGTCAGGGGCGGAGTCAGCACTTACTCATCAATGGGAGTGGGCGTCGCCGAAGTGGGTCCGAGCAGCAGTAACCGGTATTGCGAGCGGCGAAGCGGGGGGCGGGTGAGCGGTGAAGTGGCGTTGGTCGGTCCGCGAGTTGTGTAAAAGTGTAATTAACTGCTTACTTTCCGATCACAGTAGTCAAACAGTTTCATTCCCAATTGCTATTAAGGATAAGACTGGTCCATCATTTTATAGGCCTATTACATCCCATAGACTAGAGACATATACGAAAAACTTAGATATCAATTTGCCAGTACCGGATTTTAATGAACAGAACCCAAACAAAATCTACTCAGACTTCTTCAACATTATTCAGACAGAATTCAATAAAGTTTTTAAATAAAGAAAGTCAGTGACTACAACGGTAAATCGAAATTTAATGACTGGGCAACGTTTGGAATTCGTAAAAGTAGAGTTATCTTGTATGACCTTTATGATCAAAAAACTATATAATAATATATATATATATATAACTTTGATCGAAATTTTCATGACTATGTTAAAAAATATTACAAAACTTTCAAGTTGGTTTGTAGGACTGCAAAAACTTTACAAATTAATAGAAAAATTCAAAATTCAAATAATAGAATGAAAACAATCTGGCAAAGAATAAACCGTGAAACTGGCAAAAATATACCAAGGGACAATGATTTCTGCCTAAAGATAGGTGATGATGTTGTTAAATCCAGCGATGATGTTGCTCGAGCTTTTGAAACATTCTTCACCAATGTACCCCTACTCAGAACAGATCGTCTAAATTCATCTCCATATGAAGCAGAGACTTTATTAAAAAATAACACGATCGTCAGTAAGGTATATTTAAAATTTCATCATGTATATCCCCAGGACATTGTCAAAACGTTTAAATTACGTAACTTAAAAAATACGGAAGACCTGTGGGGTATATCAGTCAAAGTCATTGGTTCAGTAATTCTAGTTAAAGCCCCACATTTAGTTTATATATTCAATAAATGTGTTGACGATGGCGCTCCCAGACTTTATGAAACACAGTAAACTGATACCTCTGTTCAAATCGGGAGATAAGGGTGATCCTTCAAATTCCAGACCAATATCTGTTCTTCCAACACTAAGTAAAATATTTGAAGAGATTATACTCAATCAAATGCTCTCACACTTCAACCGTACCAAACAACTCCACGCCAAACAATACGGTTTCACTAGGGGTAAATCGACTACGGATGCAGGTATTACCCTTATATCTCAAATTTATTCTGCATGGGAGGCCGCACAGGATGCTATCGGAGTTTTTTGCGACCTGTCGAAGGCGTTTGGTTGTGTTGATCATAATACGCTATTAATTAAATTTAATCATTACGGAGTTCGAAATAAAGCGTTGGATCTACTAAGATCATACTTAAGCAATAGAATTCAAAAGGCAGAAGTTAACGGCGTTAAATCTGATGGATCGGGTGTAAAAATTGGCGTTCCACAAGGTTCCATATTAGGTCCTTTCTTGTTCCTGGTATATATTAACGAACTGCCTTTCATGGTGGAGAAATTAACTGACATAGTGTTATTTGCTGATGATACTTCAATGGTCTTCAAAATTGAAAGACAAAAAGCAGATTTTGATGATGTTAATGGTGTATTGTCTTTAACCTTGAATTGGTTCACAGTTAATAATTTATTGTTAAACGCTGGTAAAACTAAGTGTATCAAATTCTCACTTCCAAATGTCAGGCAAGTTGAGACCAGTTTAGTGTTAGACAACAGCACGTTAGAATTAGTAAATGATACGAAGATTCTTGGAATAACCATTCATAGCAAATTGCAGTGGGGACCCCACATAGATAAATTGGCTGGTAAATTAAGTTCTGCGGCTTACGCTGTTTGGAACATCAGACAAAGCACGGATGTGGCTACATCTAGGCTAGTATATTTTAGTCACTTTCATAGTGTGGTATCCTATGGTATCTTGTTGTGGGGGAAAGCAGCGGATATTCAAACTATTTTTATTTTACAGAAAAGAGCTATTCGAGCAATTTATAATTTAAAACGAACAGACTCCTTAAGAGAGCTTTTTAAAGAAATTGACATACTAACAGTAGCTAGTAAATTTATTTTCGAAAATATAATGTATGTACGCAAGAACCTTACAACATTTTCCAAACTTAGCGATAGCTGTAATGTTAACCTAATAAATAATCACAGACTGTGTGCGCCCCGATTTAGACTCGCGAAGGTTAGCAATTCTTTCAAGAGTCAGTGTATTCTCTACTATATTAAGATACCTCTGGAGATTTTGAAATTGCCATTTGAGCAATTTAAAAAGCATGTTAAAGTGACTTTGTCAAAAAAGCGATATTATAATGTTGAAGATTACTTAAATGACAGGACTGTATGGGGTTAATCTAGCTCAACACAGGCCTTGCTGTTAACAATTTTGTAATTATTTATTCCTGCTTATTAATCATAATAATTAAATTTTTCATATTTGTAATAGTTAAGCACAACTTATTTTTAAAAGAGATCTAAAAATCAATCTATGGGAGTTTCTACCTCATTCTCTCCCACAGTGGTCCAATGTAGAGAAGAGGCAAAATTGACGTTTGCTAAGTATATGTAAATATCTACAGTAATAAAGTACTTTGACTTTGACTTTGATTAGTAACTACCTAAAATAAGCAAAAGATACATTCATACAGCCTATAATATAAGATCATTTAAAGGTTTTTACTTTTTATTCGTGCATCAGATAAAAATCTAATTTCCCAATTTTAATGGCCGCACCGATGATGAACAATATAAAAAATGCAGAAAATCGACGTCTTGCGACTTGTAAGTCGACCGTGACATAAGTCGCATGCGATACATTATGTCACGCGAGTGATTCAAAAATAGAGCTCCAGTGCGGGGTCCGCATGGCGTGGCATGTCACCCCTCCCGCTCCGAAACACTACCGCAGGTCACCTACTCAGACGGGCTCTATGCTATATGTGCAGTGATAGAAATAGGTAGGGCTTATTAATCTAAAGTTCGAGGAACAGACGCGAAAAGTGGAGTCGCCGTTAGAGCTTTTATTTTTTGGGACAATAATTTGTCCTAGTTTTGGGGCAAAGTTTGAATGTATTAAAAGAAATCTCTTAGTATGCTAAAATATTTTTTGAGAGAATATGTAATAAAGTTACAGTAAAATGATAAAATTATATTTCGTTTTTTTTCTGTCAATATTGATAATAAGGTGAAATTACTTTAAAAGTAAAGAAAAAACATTTCTAAAGATATCATTGTTATAGCAAGAAACGTGACATAAACAGAAAAAATAACTTACACGTGAACTCCGAAACCGATATATAGTTTTATTATTTTACTGTAACTTTAATACATATTCTCTCAAAAAATATCTTAGCACATTACGAGATTTATTTCAATACATTCAAACTTTGCCCCAAAACTAGGACAAATTATTGTCCCAAAAATATAAGGCTCTAACGACGACTTCACTCTTCGCTTCTGTTCCTCGAAGTTTAGTTTAATAAGCCCTACCTATTCCTATCACTGTATGTATATGTGTAGTTTAGCCGTGATGCAAGCAAGTATGATAGATTTGATTACTTACATTAGTTGCATTCCTTTGAGTTCCGTTTCTCCATACATTTTAATAAGCGTGATATGGAGGAAAAAAATAAGTTGCTTCTGTCGAACTGGACGATCTAGTTTTAGAGATAATATTACGCACTCATCAGACCTTATGGGTTTGTGGCGAATTGTGTGGCTCGGCGCTCACGGACCACACAATTCGCCACAAACCCCCATATTTCCTGCATATGGGCTTGCCGCACATGGTTAACGCCGGTGTCCGCCACACGCTACATATCGCCACTGCTCGCTTCATGTGGCGCCACAAAACCCTGCCACACGCCACTCATGTGATTACCCATCCCTCTCACCCTTCGCTTCAGTCAACCCGGGCGACGTCGTATAAGACACTGAAAGAAACAGGGTAAAGAAGGGCTAATTTTTAATCGCACATCAAAAATACTGATTTGCACAGCAAAAAAGGGTCAGCAAAAACACTTTTTATGTTTAAAATATTTTATGTGTGTATTTAGTTTATGTTTTAAGTATTTTTTGTTGTTCTTGCATGTTCAACCTAACACGAAGGATAAATAATAATAATAATCTTTATTTCAGGTTACAAAACCCATATCTATACATACCTTAAGACTAAAGATACATAATTTATTAAATAAACACAAAATATTATCTAGCCTAGCTAGGGATTTTCTTCCTAGGTTTCGCTTCCCTGTAGCGTCGGAAAAGGATGCCCTCCGGCCAGTAACCTTGGGCCAGGAACATCGTCTTCAGGTCCGCCGGCACCCGAAGTTTGAATAACAGGAAGTCCTTGGGTCTTTCTGACTCCAAAATCTCAATCTGTACATTCAACTCCTTGAAACCAGACGGCGGATTTTTCTTCAGCCTTTCCAGGATGTGGCGCTCAACGTCCTCGCAGGTCATTTTCACGTCGATCCTGGAAAGGTAAATCTGTGCAGTGGGAGCGGCAGCTTTGAGGCTGCACTCGGCGGCGGGGGCGGTGCCACGCTGATTGCGGCTGCGTCTGGAGCGGCGCTTCCTGTTTTGGACCAGGATAAAGCCTTCCCCATCGACAGTCGCGTTCGGCGGGCCACGGGCGGGCCTGGCCGGTGTCGCGCGCGGCGCAGCCTGCAGCTTCTGTTGTTCGGCGGCGGGCGGTGCGGGGCGCGGGCGGAGGCTAGCACGGCGGGACACAGCAGCATAGGTGTCCTTCTGGAGTTCCAGTTTTTTGGAAATTCCAGAAGAAATCGCATCCGGTGCTGGTCGACTCGGCTTCGTGATGTCACGAGGCGGTGCGATATTTGTTAACGCGGGCTTAGCAACTCGCGTAACTAGGTTAGTTACTGTTTTTTTCATTATTGCTGATCGCCATGTTATCATCGCGCACGTCGACGATTCGCTGCGTCGGCAGCAACCTATCAACCTAACGCAATACTGACAACTCACGTTTCAGGTCAACACAGACGCCTTCCGAAGCCTCCTACTTGCTTCGGATTTCGGTGACGTCAGCCTGCAGCCGCACGATATCCTTCAGCAGCCGAGTGACGTCAACGTGGTCGAATGTCACCAGCGGAAGCTTGTTGAGGTCGCGGGCCACGTAGGTCGGGACGTCATCGGGTTCGGTCTCCTTGAACACCCGGAAGATGTCCTGGAGATCCTTTTTCCCGCTCGCGTTCCTGCGCGCCACGAGGCGCACGGTGGTGACGGCGGTCTCATGCAGCACTTTCTTGGCGGCGGCGGTCTCAGCCTCCTTGAAGCTGGTCGAGCAGATCTGCTCCAGGGAGAGCTCGTCCATCACATCCAGCTTCTGTTGTATGAAGGCGAGCTGCTCGTTCACCAAAATGGTTCCGGAACGCTTGGCTGGTACAGCCATGGCGGTATCGATATTGCGAAAACTAGGTCGTCGCTGAGTTACGGGGCATTGTCGCAGACGCTGCTAGGAAGCGTCCGTACGTGCCGGTGTCGCAGTTGTAACTGCGACACCTGCAAAGGGTAAAGGGGGTGAGCGAAGCGAAGCCCCCTTTACCCTTCACCTAAGCTACCGCAGTATTTGCCCTGATATTTTCTGCAACTTTTGGTGGTCATTTAGCCATTTTGAGTAGGAAAAAAATATTTTGGTGGTCATTATATTTGTTGCCCTTTTGTATTGTACCTACCTAAAAGGAATTGTGGTCGGAACGGCCGGAGCTATTTTTACCTGACAAACCCGATAAACATGGTAAACATGTGGTATCGCCTTTGTTAACGTTTCCTGGGCATTCTTTCCTGAATGTAATGTGGTTGTAAACTTGTGGTAGTACTCGTTAATTAAACACTCACCGTCCAGCACCCGTGCAGGACGGTCGTGTTTACTCTCTCCCGCTGCCGCCCCGGCAGCAAGTGTTTCCCTCTCTTTCACCCGCGCCCGCGCCCGCGAGCGCGCCCGCGCCTGCGTGCGAGAGACCTCTCTCTCGCACGCCCGTGAGACCCCCTCGGGTCAGTCCGCCGCGTGTGTTGTGCCCAGGTTGGATTGGTTCCAGTAAGGTCGTATTATTTTTATTTTATTTATTTACTATTCTTCTCTCTCTGTCCCCTTTCTACTGTCCCCATTCTTCTGTTTTATTATTTTGTACCACTCACCTCGGACCGCCTGGATAGAGGCGGAGGCGGTTCGAGACACAAGTAGGCACTCACCCACACGCTAGGCTACACACCCAAGCCATGGCCCCCCAACCAGACACTAATTTACTTATCGAGATAGGTAAATATGTGTCATCGGTCCCCTTGTTGTTAGAGTACGTACTCCAACAACTGTCTCCATTTCCTCCGGATCGCCCGTTGATCCAAATTATTAGGGCCGCCGATCCCCCCGGTAGCCCCTCAACCAGCTCCGAAGCTGACTCGCACCCCCGCTCGCCGGTTCTTGCATCCCCCGCGAACCCCCCAACCCCAACCCCAACCCTCAGCTCTCTCTCCCCTGTAACTTCACCGCCATTCAATGAGGAAACTCATTTCACCCCCGTCATCTCAAAAAACAAAAAGCGGAAGAACCGGTCTTCCGAGTCCCCCGTAAGCCCCGAGGCCAAACAGATCAGGCCCGCTGCCATGTCTCTGTCTCCGCTAACCCCAAAACCCACACCGTGTTCAACAAATTCCCCCGCCCCCCCCGCGCCCCGAACTCCGATACTTCAGAGCCCTCCATCCCCCACCGGTACCGCGAATACCGTAGCCCACCCAACCCCCGCGCCCCGCGCTCGCCCCCCACCACCAGTAATAATCCGAGACGAAACCGCCTGGACTCGGGTATCGATCCATTTGCAAAGAAATGGAATTAAATATACATCCGCGATAACATCAGCCGGAACCCGCGTCCAGGTGGTCCAGGAGTCCAAATGCCATCGCGCTATCACCAAATTTTTGAGGGCGAACCATATCGCCTTCCATACTTACTTTCTCCCCGAGGAGAGAACTTTTCGTTACATAATCCGCCCCGTCCCCACAAATCTCCCCACATCCGTCATCAAAAATGACTTAATCTCTAAAAACTTCCCGGTAATGGAAGTACATAGGTTGCACCGCGCAAAAACCGCGTACCGGCCTGCAAAGGCATTTAACATGATCCTAGTAATTGCCGAACCCACCGCCGCAGGTAGGCAAATTAGCCCCCTTCAATCCCTCTGCGGTCTCAAAGACATCAGCGTCGAAAGCCCCAAATCCGCTAACATCATTTCACAGTGTTACAACTGTCAAATGTATGGACATGGCCAAAGCAGATGCTTTGCCCCCCCTGTTGCGTGAAATGCGCAGGCAATCATGCCACCTCCGTTTGCGGGAAGGACGCGGCAACCCCTCCCACCTGCGTGTTGTGCGGGCAGACCGGCCATCCAGCCAACTATGGCGGATGCCCGGCAGCCCCAGGCGCAAGTCGCAGGTGGGAACAGAGCCAGAGTTCTTCCCAACAAGTGCCCTCCCAACGCCCTCTAAAGTTTTCTAAGCCCCTATTTCCACCCAACACCCCCTTGGACAAGGCTTCGGGCCACGGCCCCATTTCCTCCAACGGCACCTTAAGCGCCGCCAACTTCATAAACTACCCCCCCCCCACCTAGGGCATTCATCCCAAGTCTTCTCGACCTCCCCACACTATATCCCCCAAACTTTGCCTCTTTCAGGCGCACCCCTCTTACATACGCCTTCGTCACCTCCCCCACCCACCAACCCACCCTTTATACCTAAACTACCATCATGTATAGTACGCCCATTTTAGTAAACTCGACAAACGGACGGACAAAGCCCCACAGTCTAACTTTAGCGCTCTATAACGCTGATAGTCTCCTTAAACAGAGAGAAGAAGTCGCCGATCTTCTCAATAGACATAAAATAGATATCCTCGCGGTCCAAGAAACTTACCTAAAACCCAAACATAGGCGCTTCAATATAGCCAAATATAGTCTCCTCCGTACTGACCGCTTACCGACTCAGGACCGACCAAATAACCCCAAAGGCGGTACCGCCATCTATTATAAAAAATCTTTGCACGTTTGTTCTATAGTCACCCCCCAACTAGATAATTGCAAAGCAACTGCCATCCGCATTGCAATGTCAGGTCACGATCCCACAGTCATAGCATCAGTCTATCTGCCGGCCGGACAGAAGATGATAGCTAATGATATCAAAGCCCTCTTAGAACTAGGTAGTACAGTTATCCTAGCTGGTGACTTCAACAACAAGCACCAGCAATGGAACTGTAATGAGACAAATACCAACGGACGGACCGTACACAGACTTCTCGAATCCCTCGATGACTGCGAAGTCATAGCTCCCTATGCCCCGACCCATTATTCCTACACTGCTGACCACAGACCAGACATTCTCTCCTACTGTATCTTCAAAAACATTAGCCTCCCAGTCAGGGACATAAGTGTACTTAGCGAGCTTCACTCGGATCATAGACCGGTCTTATACTATCTCGGCAGGCCATTCGACCAACCGACTGAAACCAGGACCGTTATTAACAACCGTAAATTCAAACAAGCTCTCAGTAAGCAGGACCCAAGATTAGATATCACATCAGAAATTGACAATAGAGCCCAACTAGAAGCCAAAATCTCTGACATAGGCAGCAGTCTCAACGAAGCCCGGTACAGGCCAACCATCGCTTCGAACTCCCAGAGGACTTGAGACTGCTGCTTAGTGCAAAGAATGCGGCACAAAGAGATTATGATAACTGTCCCTCAGACAATCACAGAATTCAAATGCGTCGCCTCCAACGAGAGGTTACCAGATGCATGCGAGAGCTCAGAGGCAGTCGCATGAACGACTTTGTCTCCAGCATAGCCCCAAGTCACACTGCCATATTTAAATTCAGTAAATACCTCAAATCCGATGAGATTGTTCCCATGCCCCCCCTAAAACGGGATAACCAACCCGCAGCCTTTGATGACGACGAAAAGGCCGAATGTCTTGCCGATAGTCTAGAAACCCAGTGCACTCCCTCCTCTCAACCAATAGACCCCGATCATCTTAACATGGTCAACTCTGAAGTTGAGCATAAAAACTCTCTCCCCCCCATTGACTCCCTTCCCGAGATCACCCTTGAGGAAGTGCAAAAAGTAATAAAGGAACTCAAACCTAAGAAAGCCCCGGGGCTTGATAGAATCACTAATATGGCAATTAAATCTTTCCCTCTCAGAGTCCTAACAACCCTTACGGTAATTTTCAATGCCTCCCTCCGTCTCTGTGCCTTTCCAACCGCATGGAAAGAAGCTGACGTTATTGGCTTTCACAAACCCCGGAAAGATCGAACCGACCCCACTTGCTATCGCCCCATTAGCTTACTCTCTTCAATAGGCAAAGTCTATGAACGGCTTATTCTCAACCGACTCAAAGACATTTGCATAGACAAAAATCTCATACCCAACGAGCAGTTTGGCTTTAGACCCAAACACTCGTGCGTCCAACAGGTGCACCGCATAACGGAGCACATTTACAAAGGGTTCCACACAACGGCAAAGTCCAAAGATACCGGTGCCATATTCTTTGACGTAGCGATTGCTTTTGACAAAGTTTGGCACAATGGTCTTATTTATAAACTTTACCAACTAAACCTCCCCGATAGGCTTGTACTCATTATCAAAGACTACCTCACTGAGCGCAGTTTTTGCTATCGAGTAGAAAAATCGCGTTCTAGGCCCCACACCCCATAGCCGCCGGAGTCCCGCAAGGCTCAGTTCTCTCCCCCACCCTCTTTTCACTTTACGTCCAAGACGTTCCCCGCACGCCATACGTCGAGCTAGCCCTTTACGCTGACGATACGGCTCTCTATTACACCAGTAGGAAGAGGGCGCGCGTTTGTCAAGTACTCCAGAAAGCAGTAACCGACCTCGGTGAATGGGCTCTCAAATGGAGAATAGAGATGAACCCCGAGAAAAGCGCAGCCGTGCTTTTCTCAAGGGGCAAAACTCGAGCTGACCGCGCGTCCTCTTCACTACCCGAAATCACCCTCTTTGACCGCCCTATCCCCTGGGAAAATAAAGTGAAGTATTTAGGCGTGACATTAGACTCCCGACTAAACTTCAAATCCCACATTAAAACGGTCCGCGACAAAGCAGCCTTCTACATGAGTAGGCTTCACCCGCTCATGAGAAGTAAAAGCAATCTTCCATTGCGCTGCAAAATAACTCTATTTAAAACTTGCATCCGTCCGGTCTTCACGTATGCAAGTCCAGTCTTTGCACACTGCTCCCACTCCCTAAAGCCCCTTCAGGTTTTACAAAATCGCTTCATGCGAAAAGCCGTAGGTGCCCCGTGGTACATGTGAAACGTAGACCTCCATAGTGACTTTAGACTCCCCACAGTAAAGCAATATATGAAAGAAGCGTCCGAACGCTTCTTCATTAATGCATCTTGCCACCCAAACCCGCTTATAGTACAAGCATCCCTTTATGATCCGACCCCAGATATAAATAAGAAACACCTTTTCAAAAGGCGCCCCAAAGACGTCCTCCTAGAACCGGAGGACGATATCACGAAAGCTCTTAAAGCCCAACCACCCCCCGCCCCTCAGGCACGTCAACTTGACGAAGGCTGTGTTCCCAAAGCACTACAGCGTCTCAGATACCAAATTTGGATTGAAAGAGATCGCCGTCTTGATTCGACGAACACATAATCTCCCCCTGCCCCTTTAAACCTCCCGGACTGAGGTCAGAGCCCCCCTAAATGACCCAAATATAAAGTAGTTTAGGATTAGGATAGGTCTCAAAAAAAATATTTATATATAATCACTTCTTAGTAGCGGGGGAAATCTGCCCCCCTTACATGCCGCTATCCTGCCCGTTGACTATGAGCTGATGCCCGCTAATAAAATCGGGTAAGCAGGCAAACTCCTCCCATATATATCATATACACATATATATCATATATATCATATAAAAGGGCAAATTGCAGGTAGAAAGCCTTCAGCATATACCGAGGCCATGGCTCACAGTTAATTCTTATTAAGACAACTGTTAAAAACAAAGGGGTTATTTTTAGTCCGTATACCACACGAGCTGATGCCCGCTCAATATGTGGGGACCCGGACATAGCAGGGAGGTCTGACTCCTGGGCATGGGTAATTCCATATTTTTCCCCTCCAACAAAAAAAAAAAATGTTAGTACTCGTTAAGCCTTTGTACCGGCACCAGGCCAAGGTCGGAGCCGCCGCTATCAGTAGCTATGATCGTCTATTCTATCTATCCCAAAATGAGGGGACCCGATTCAGCTGTAAGATTTGTAAGTAAGAATGATAAGTCTGAATTTCTCGTTCGTCGAGAAGTCCGTTAGGCGTACAATAGTCGAACGAAGTTTGGTTCAGGAAGTTACAGTTTCAAGTTAGACAGAGAAAGCATATATGTCCGCGAGCCGGTAATTCACATCAGTCAGCGGTGTATTGCGCCAGAACGATCGTTGTTATATTTTATGTGATGGCACCATCTGGTTTTTGTATATATGAGCGCATTGGAACTTCTTTTGTTTAGTGGTCGACCACAGTTTATAATATTTGTTTGTGATATCGTATAGATATCCGTCGTAGTTTTACGACGTGAGTACTCAATGATATTTCATGTGCTCGCTAGTAGCGGCTTGTGGTGGTTCCAATTATATATTTGGTTCACGGCAATAACGATCCGAAAAGACCGGTTTACACAATTGCAATTTGAGTTCCGAAATGGGTTCTGAACTAGCGGTTACCTCAAAAGGTCCGTAACGTTTTGAAACCTTCAACTCTGCGCAATTTGAGCTGGATGTTATCGAAACGCAAGCATTATTGTTTTAGGAGATCTAACCCACACCATAGCGAAGTGCATAGTTCGATAAATACCGAACTATGAATTACACTAGCCGCAGCACGTCCTGGGCTGAGCCAAATCATATATACCGACTCAATTTACACATTAGACCTCCAGCGAAATTTACATTTAATTTAAAAATGCAACTTGAATCCAACCTGACTCAAGGCAATGCAAAACACCTACCCGGACCTAAACAATGAACTTTAGACTGTAAATTGATCTCTTCGCGCGTCCCCGACAACACTCAAATGTCAAAATATCAACAGGATATGTTATCTGTGTTGACACCGGTTTAACTTTGTTCTGAATTTGTTATCTCCATCCGCGGAACCTCATCGATCAAACAGTCTCCCTATGCCCTGCCAACCTAGGTTTAGCCGCAACTAAACTCCTGTCTAGCCTAGTCTAAAAACCTAGTGTTATACCACGTCCATTATCGACACCACTCGAAAATGGTTGAGTTTGATTTGAATGTGCTTGAATGTTTAACGACTGTGTGTGTGGGAATTACAAAACTCGCTACTCGAAAGGAATGAGGAGAGGATTAGCCCGCGAATATCCTAAGAGCCAATCCAGGAACCCTATGGTGAAGGAAAAAGGAATTTAGGGTCGCTCCAAGCCCAGACTCAGACTCAGATAAATTGACTTAAAAGTTCTTTTCTAACGACCCAAGGATAGTTTTGGAATTTGGGGTAGGTTGATATAAAGGTAGGAACCGAGGTATATCTCGGTGCTTCAGACACTCACGAAAACCCACTGAAACTCCGCAATCACAAATTCGTATAGTTCTGACGCGTAACACGGCAGACAAAACTGTTTAGAACTCGTGAAAGACGACTGTCACAGTAGCTAGACGCTGAGACTGAATGCCCTCCCCTCACATGCTCTGGTATTTATATGCGTCCTTTGCGAACACGCTCTGCCCAAGCGAAGCTTCTTATCACTAACTACACAGAGTCTATTTTCAACCATGCCATGCAGATCCGCCGTTCTACAAATTGTGTGTACGCATATTCACTATGATCAACCGTAGGTGATCACTCAAATCATTTGGTACTGCCGATACACAGAATCTGTTGATCGCTGACCAATAAAAGCTTGTTGCGATTAATTAAGCATACCCGACCGCTAGGGCGCGTAGCTAAGACCACCAGAACGATATTCAAACTAGCGGTGTCAGACCCTCCATATCATACCTCAATCGCAATTGTGTATTTGCAATCAACATAATAGCTTTCTCCGTTCCATAATAACCTTTCATTATTTAGTTATTCATAATTTTATTCAACGCGCAGCCAAATCGGCTCTGATCTCTACACATCTCGCAGGAATGCGACAAAAAAACTTGACCTGAACTGAAATTCCACGAATGAACCCACGCGTCTTTTTTTGCAAACTTTGCCAGTAAGCTACGCAAAACCCCCAAACGTTATCTGAACCGATTCTCGTATTCAAAACAGCGCGACGTTGGGCTAGCTCTCTACCACGCAGAATGAAGTATCAAATGTACCGAACCTCGTGTACCATTACACCTTGTCAACCTTCGAAATGAAAAGTCCGAAAGATAACGTTCTAAAGTGTCTTTAAAATTTATTATAAGAAAAAAGGCTATTTTTAATATAACGAAGGTAGCTGTGAACCTTCTAGAAGTGGCCCCTCCGATATGACCCACACTTCTACTGAGGTCTGCAAAATCAGCTTAATACCCCTTAAATAGCCTGACCCTGCTCTGTAATCCGAAATAACACTGCAACGCTATGGAACCCGACTGCAATACTATAGTCCGACCGAATGACTGTTTCTTATGCACACCGAGTAGTTTCCGACTACAAATTTATAATAATTGTTAAATAAATCGTCAATTATACGTTCACTAACCGAAAATGAACCTAAATTGTGGTATACCGACCACTCGACTCACTCACAAACTGATTTCCGACCAATCCGAGATACCCTTTTCTCCCAACTACAATGTGGCAAAAAAACAACCCTACAACCGTCCGTGAATCGATTTCCTACTAGGAAACCGCGCTCTGCTACTAAAATGTTAAATTCCACGCCTCAACCGAACGGGCGTGGAATTTGGTAGGGTTGGTTTTCACCAGGAGTACTGACCTTTGACGCCGTGGACCGGAATTCGAAAGCTCAATTCGAGGCAGGAACACGGGATAAGGAGCACACGGGGGGTGAGGGGAGAGGAGTCGAATTTTACTCTCGTCGTAGCCCGATGCTGTCGCCGTCGCTGCCGAACGCGACGAATTGGGGACCGAACCACTTCAAGCTTCACAACACGAAGCACTCACTCCGCTGACGTGAATCTACTTATTTCCCGACGATTGTTCCGTGCTTATTATAATTAACATTCCGACCAGGCCCGACACCTGTGTTAGACAATTATTACTACTAAAATACAGCCAAGGCCCGAACGCCATGTGCCGACATTTTTCTCATGTCAAAAAAAGTAACCTCTAACTCGTCATCTCGTTTCTATACAAGTGACAGCTGCTAGTTCCGTTTCCGATCACTCGCGGTCCGAGTCGCGCAACAAAAGGAGGTGCGTTCCGAAGCATAAATATTAAACAATCTGCTTCTCCATAATAAGGTAGATAACCCGGTCACACTACTAAGTGTTGTCCTTATCGCGCCGGCTCGCTAGACGATGTTGCGGTCGCGGCCGCTCTTTGCTGCGGGTGTTGTTCGTACAGAGCACGCGCGTCACGCGCCCACTTTTCAGGCACTGACCCTACTCAATGCCTGTATTGCACAGCACTCAGAATTGGATGTTTTTGGGATGCCTCTCTGGATATTTTTCAAAACTGTTTACTTGTTTTTAAACAATCGTGTGTCATCTCTGTGAATCTTGTAATCATCTTTCATCATTTTATACCTATCTATTGTGTTTGTCTATAACATTTACTTTAATTTGTCATTATGTTTTTACTGTTTGTGTGTTTTGTGCCATTGTTGACGCTCACATGTTTTGGTCTTAAAGGCTGTAAGTGTGACCCGTAATATCCATAAATCTTTTAAATCTTTAAATCTTTCATATAAGTGGTATATAGCAAAAGTAAATAATTGTAACGACTGCATATTATCCTGACACAATCAATCCCACAAGGCAGTGTCCTGGGGTGCTTCATGTTTTTGATCTACATAAATGACCTACCAAAATCGATTAATATCCCATGCACCCTTTTCGCTGACGACATATCGCTTGTACTACCGTGTAATGATGATATCGAACTTGTACAATTATTAAATTCAAATCTAACTAAACTAACAAACTGGCTCAATGATCATAATTTGGAGATAAACTTTAGTAAAACTAAACTCATGCAATTCAGACCTCACCAAAAACGCCCTCTTGACATAAACTACGCTTTTAATAAAACACCAATAGAACTCGTTGATTCCTACTGTACCGGCACCAGGCTAAGGTCGTAGCCGCCGCTATCAGTAGCTATGATCGTCTATTCTATCTATCCCAAAATGAGAGGACCCGATTCGGCTGTAAGTTAGTAAGTAAGAATGATAAGTCTGAATTTCTCGTTCGTCAAGAAATCCGTTAGGCGTACAATAGTCGAACGAAGTTTGGTTCAGGAAGTTTACAGTTTCAAGTTAGACAGAGAAAGCATATATGTCCGCGAGCCGGTAATTCGCATCAGTCAGCGGTGTATTGCGCCAGTACGATCGTTGTTATATTTTATGTGATGGCACCATCTGGTTTTTGTATATATGAGCGCATTGGAACATCTTTTGTTTTAGTTTTAGCTTTAGTGGTCGACCACGGTTTATAATATTTGTTTGTGATATCGTATAGATATCCGTCGTAGTTTTACGACGTGAGTACTCAATGATATTTCATGTGCTCGCTAGTAGCGGCTTGTGGTGGTTCCAATTATATATTTGATTCACGGCAATAACGATCCGAAAAGACCGGTTTACACAATTGCGATTTGAGTTCCGAAATGGGTTCTGAACTAGCGGTTACCTCAAAAGGTCCGTAACGTTTTGAAACCTTCAACTCTGCGCAATTTGAGCTGGATGTTATCGAAACGCAAGCATTTTTGTTTTAGGAGTTCTAACCCACACCATAGTGAAGTGCATAGTTCGATAAATACCGAACTATGAATTCCACTAGCCGCAGCACGTCCTGGGCTGAGCCAAATCATATATACCGACTCAACTTACACATTAGAACTCCAGCGAAATTTACATTTAATTTAAAAATGCAACTTGAATCCAATCTGACCCAAGGCAATGCAAAACACCTACCCGGACCTAAACAATGAACTTTAGACTGTAAATTGATCTTTTCGCGCGTCCCCGACAACACTCAAATGTCAAAATATCAACAGGATATGTTATCTGTGTTGACACCGGTTAACTTTGTTCTGAATTTGTTATTTCCATCCGCGGAACCTCATCGATCAAACAGTCTCCCTATGCCCTGCCAACCTAGGTTTAGCCGCAACTAAACTCCTGTCTAGCCTAGTCTAAAAACCTAGTGTTATACCACGTCCATTATCGACACCACTCGAAAATGGTTGAGTTTGATTTGAATGTGCTTGAATGTTTAACGACTGTGTGTGTGGGAATTACAAAACTCGCTACTCTAAAGGAATGAGGAGAGGATTAGCCCGCGAATATCCTAAGAGCCAATCCAGGAACCCTATGGTGAAGGAAAAAGGAATTTAGGGTCGCTCCAAGCCCAGACTCAGACTCAGATAAATTGACTTAAAAGTTCTTTCCTAACGACCCAAGGATAGTTTTGGAATTAGGGGTAGGTTGATATAAAGGTAGGAACCGAGGTATATCTCGGCGCTTCAGACACTCACGAAAACCCACTGAAACTCCGCAATCACAAATTCGTATAGTTCTGACGCGTAACACGGCAGACAAAACTGTTTAGAACTCGTGAAAGACGTCTGTCACCGTAGCTAGACGCTGAGACTGAATGCCCTCCCCTCTCAAACTCTCGTATTTATATGCGCCCCTTGCGAATACGCTCTGCCCAAGCGAAGCTTCTTATCACTAACTACACAGGGTCTAATTTCAACCATGCCATGCAGATCCGCCGTTCTACAAATTGTGTGTACGCATATTCACTATGATCAACCGTAGGTGATCACTCAAATCATTTGGTACTGCCGATACACAGAATCTGTTGATCGCTGACCAATAAAAGCTTGTTGCGATTAATTAAGCATTACCCGACCGCTAGGGCGCGAAGCTAAGACCACTAGTATGATATTCAGACTAGAGATGTCAGACCCTCCATTTCATACCTCAATCGCAATTGTGTATTTGAAATCAACATAATAGCTTTCTCCGTTCCATAATAACCTTTCATTATTTAGTTACTCATAATTTTATTCAACGCGCAGCCAAATCGGCTCTGATCTCTACACATCTCGCAGGAATGCGACAAAAAAAACTTGGCCTGAAAACTTCCACGAATCAACCCACGCATCGGCTCTGTTTTTTGCTAATTTGCCAGTAAGCTACACAAAACCCCCAAACGTTATCTGAACCGATTCTCGTATTCAAAACAGCGCGGCGTTGGGCTAGCTCTCTATCACGCAGAATGAAGTATCAAATGTACCGAATCTCGTGTACCATTACAGCCCCCTCCCAGACCTTGAGACACTGTTTATCTCAGTTAACATGGCGCAAGGATCTCATTACCACTATGCTACCCATGCTTTGTCCATATCTAATCTATATGTACGGACATCTCAAATCATGTACACAGACCGATGAATCTGTCAATTATGTATATAATATTTACACAACTCGATTGAGTTCTCTCCTGTCTTATCTTATTTATCTATCTAACTATACAACCTCGCTTACCCGCAATTTATCCTAATTCGTATTACTATATATACAAATTGTTTTTTTTTTGTTTTTTTTTTGTTTTTGTTTCCAAACCATGCAAGATCCTTAAATCTACAAAGTAGTTACTCAAATTTACAGCTTACAGCTTAATTATATAACTTTTATACACTATCTTATTTATCTACGCCCTTATTCGTCCTCACATAATACCTGGCTATATTTATAGTATTGAAGTTACCCAATATCTCATTTGAACCCGGATCTACTAAAGTATAACAGTTAGGATATACCACTGCCGAAATAACATAAGGCCCTTTATACAACAACGAAAATTTCCGCATGATTTTATGTTCTTTATTTGAACGCACAAAAGTCTTAAGTTTCACATAATCACCTATACGATAGACTTCTAACTTACGCCGTTTGTCCGCCTGTCGCTTACGTCGTTCACTAGAACTTTTAGAGTTTTCTATCGCTACATTCCGCACCTGTTCCGAATCCCGCACACTATGGCCTAATAACCATTCATCGCCTGATTCCTTGTCAATAGTTAACGGTTCCCGCCTACCAAACGCTAACTCATTAGGCGCAAAGCCTGTGCTTGTGTGTTCGATATTATTATAGCAATTCTGAATGTCCGGTAACACGTCTACCCAACTACGATTACTTCCGCCGCAATAAGTTCTAATCAGCCGACCTAGCTCGCGATTCACTCTTTCTACGCTATTAGAATTTGGACAATACACCGACGTATGAGTGACCCGAATCCCCAGCTGTTTGAGTCCAAATTCCCAAACTTTCGATATGAACTGTGGTCCTGAGTCCGTAATTATAGTTTCGATAGGTACTTCCCTATGAAATCTCTTTGTACAAGCGAGCACGCTCCTACCTGTCGCTTTTCGCATTGGATATAATTTTATTACTTTACTGTACACGTCTTGAATCACATATATATATTGATATCCGAATTTACCTACGGGCAATGGCCCATAAAGGTCCGAGAAAACTTTCTCACCCAACCTTTCCGCCAACACCGGTGTACAAGGACCAACGGTATTGTTAGTACTTGGTTTGACCTTTTGACATATGTCACAACTTCTTATCACCGCGCTAATCACCCTACTCATATGAAGAAAATAATATCTGTCCTTCATCAGTGCTAATATTTTATATCTGCCGTAGTGACCTATTTCTTCATGTATGTGTAAAATTAGTTCCTCCTGTAGTGATTTCGGAATTACTAGCAACTGTACGTTCCGCTTCGGCACGTGAAAATATAACGTATCACCTTCTAGCTTATAATTTTCAAAACCTCTTGTCCCCGTATCTACTACATTACGTCTGATACAACCGCTAATTCGATTTAACCGCTCATCTTCGCTTTGTAATCTCGCAATGTCCCGTAAACTCGAAATAACACTTGCGGTATTCGATGCCTGAAACCAGAATATCCCCGGCTGAACATTTGTACTGTCAATCATACCTCCAGGTCCCGCTATTTGCCTGCTTAGCGTGTCGGCAATTTGATTATCAGTCCCTCGCACAAATTCTATGTCGTAATCGAATTGCTCTAAAAACATAACCCACCTAGTTACGCGTGCCCCTAATAAGGTCCACGACTTAATGAACGTCAAACTTTTATGATCAGTTCTAATAATAACCTTTTCTCCCCGCAAATATATCTCAAATCGCTTTAAAGTGTATATAACTGCATACATTTCCTGTTCACTGGTAGCCCATCTCGTCTGAGCACCCTTAAATGCCTGCGAACAGAACCCTATAATTCGTTCCTGGCCCAAATCATCTAATTGATAAACATAGCCCCCAATTCCTATAGCGCTGGCGTCACATTGAACATAATATGTTTTTCCCGCCAATGGCTGACTCAAAATTATACTTTCTAAGAATTGATTTTTTATCTCGTCAAAAGCACTTTGCATCTGCGTACTCCAGATGAACTTGACTCCAGACCGTAATAAATTGTACAAGGGCTGTGTCAACGTTCCAAAATTTTTTATAAACCTCCTAAAGTAATTTATGAACCCCAAAAACGCCCTCAATTGCCTGACAGTTCTGGGTGACGGATATAATTTAAGTGTTTCAATTTTGTCCGGGTCCATCTGCAAACCTTGTGTAGACAAAATATGCCCCAATAACTTGACCTTTTTTTGTGCGAACTCGCATTTTTTTAGTTTGCACGTGAAGCCCGCGTCTTTCAATTTACTCAGAACCGTGTCCACTTGAGACAAATGCTGTTCGAAGTCACCCTCAGTCAACAAAATTTAAACAATATGACCTAACCTCTGGCCCTAGAATTAAGTCCATCGCCCTCGAAAATGAACCCACACTGGTTTTCAACCCCTGAGGTAAAACGTTGTAAACATAACTTCTGCCTTGATATACAAAACCCGTGTATCGTTTAGATTCGTCTGATAATGGTATAGAAAAATACGCATCTTTGATATCAATAACTCCTATGTAATTTATCCGGCGCCCGGATTGCAATATCTCACTCATTAAAGGTGTGGTTTCAACCTCCCCAACCATTCCAGTGTTTAATTGTCGTGCATCTAGCAAAATACGGACCTCTCCTGATTTCTTTAATGTACAAGTCAATGGACTGCTGAAATCCGTAGATTGCCTGCTAATAATACCTATCAATTCCATCTCTTCCAAACGTTTTGTTACTTTATCGCGATATGCGAACGGTATGGGATAGCTTCGTTTTGCGAAAGGCGTTTCATCTCTCATTTTTATCTCATGTATATATTTATTTGTCCGACCTATCCTATCGCTAAACAACTCTGCATGTTTATTTAACACCGGCAATAACTTTGTTTTGTGTTCAACAGGTATTGATGAATTATTCACATATTCCTCTATCATATTTCTACAGGTATCTTGGTTCTGTACTTCCATTGTACAACAGCAAAAATCCTGATTAGGGCCAGTACCTAATGGTATTTCACACATCCGCCCGGCGCTTCGTATAATTAGCCTCTTATTACCCTCACACATTAAACTGGCTCGCGTCTGTTGTATAAAATCAAACCCCAAAATTAAATCTTTAGGCACCCTTGTTAATACTAGCATTGGAGTATCGATAACGCATTCACCTATCGTTAATGGTAACGTTACTAATTTATCAACCTTTTCCTTACTGACTCCAAATGCACCTGTGATTCTCAAACTTGGAATCGGTATTTCCGTCGGTTTTCCCAATTGACTGCACACTTCTTCGTACACTCTCCGACTTATTACGCTGATTTCGCTCCCCGAATCAATCGAACTCCTTACAACAATATTCCCAATACGCACATCTATCTCAGGTAATGTCAAAGTACTACATAACTCGCGCCCACACTCAGTCGAATCGTCGTCTCTGAATATCGTATGTAAACGTCTGTCATTTCGATCTCTACAATTCGATCTAGATTTTTCCTCTAAACACACGGCATATCCGTGCGCTTTATGCGCTAATAATTGAATAAATTCATTCACACCCACGTTCGAATCCAAATTACACAAATCATACAGTCTATGCTTTTTCCCAATTCGATCGGCTGTCCACCCGAACCGTAATAAATATCTGAGCGCGAACGACCCGCGCGAGTCCACTAGTTTTTTGAATTCTGACTTATCGCATTATTCCTGTCACTTGAACTTTGCCCTGCCTCTGTATCTCCTGAACCCCTCTGAAACCTTATTGCCCTGAAGCTAGGCTGAGGCTGTCTCCCTCTACCGCGAAAATAACCGCGACCACGCGTCCCAAATTCGTTTCGCGCCTTCGTTACCTCGTTATAATTATTCCTACGACTCATCGCGTTATAACGTATCGTATTTACTCGCATAGCTCGATATTGCCCACGCATGTAGCTATCCCGCCTTACATTATTCGTATCCATAGGTTCCGAACCATGTATCGCACTTAATCCCCCATCGACATTCCGTTCTAAATGCCGAAGGAATTCGACCGCATCCCGTATAGCCATAGTCTCCTTTCTAGCAAAAACCGCTACCTGAATATCACGCGGCAACTGTCTGAAAATCGTGTTGATTTTCTCCGTATCAGTAAACGGTATCGTAAGCTCATATATGCTATTCAATTGAGAGGCAAAGAATTCTTCCATACTTTGACCTTTCTTAGAATCAAACTTCGCAGTTAGGAATCTTTGCTTAATTAATTCCTGTTCATTATCACCCCAGAATACCTCTCTGAAATCTTTTTCAAAATCCGAATAGGTTCGCCATGAGTCTCTGTATATGCTCATTCGAACTTTCGCAATTCCTACCAAACTATCCGTTGCCCATATCAAAGCCCTAGAACTATCTCCCGAGACTTTAATATAAGCCTTTAAATCTCTTAAGAAAATCATCGGATTTTCCGAATTCCGCCCATCGAATGTCGGCAACTTCTGTGTCATTTTCACAATGCATGATTGACGTTTTTCCACCGATTGTTCAAACGTCTCTAATTCCTGTCTGTCAGTCTGTCTGTCCGAAGTCCTACTAGTATTGCTCGTGCTGGAACCCCTTTCCAAACTGTCTAATCTATTCACTATTTCAGATAACAATTGCGTCACCTGCCCTGACGCCATTTCACTTGTTTGCAAAAGTGAATAATAATAATAATATTAATAATAATAATACCCTGGACAACCTTTACACACATTGATCCAGCCCCAAACTAGGACTCCCTGTATCTTGGGTACTAGACAACGTTATATATACTTATATAGAGAAATATTATACTTAGATAGATAAACAACCATGACTAGGGTACAAACAACCGCTCTCATCAAACAAACATTTGCCCCCACCGGGATTCGAACCCGGGACCCCCGGTTTCGTAGGCAACGTCACTACCGACTCGGCCATTCGGGTCGTCAACCCGTGCTATCGTCTCGTGCTACCCGACTAACGTTTTTTTTTTCCTAGTCGTAGCTCGTCTGAGAACAATGCCCCTTTTTGCTTATTTCTTATTTACAAACTGAACTGTTTAAAATCGTTTCTACGTTGTGTTATTTTTAAAAGTAACGCGTTAGACCTTGATTCTTTTAGAATATCTAGGAATATCTAGGTATCAGACTATCTAGGATATCCTTCGGTCTCGGCACCAGAAATCTGTACCGGCACCAGGCTAAGGTCGTAGCCGCCGCTATCAGTAGCTATGATCGTCTATTTTATCTATCCCAAAATGAGAGGACCCGATTCGGCTGTAAGTTAGTAAGTAAGAATGATAAGTCTGAATTTCTCGTTCGTCGAGAAATCCGTTAGGCGTACAATAGTCGAACGAAGTTTGGTTCAGGAAGTTTACAGTTTCAAGTTAGACAGAGAAAGCATATATGTCCGCGAGCCGGTAATTCGCATCAGTCAGCGGTGTATTGCGCCAGTACGATCGTTGTTATATTTTATGTGATGGCACCATCTGGTTTTTGTATATATGAGCGCATTGGAACATCTTTTGTTTTAGTTTTAGTTTTAGTGGTCGACCACGGTTTATAATATTTGTTTGTGATATCGTATAGATATCCGTCGTAGTTTTACGACGTGAGTACTCAATGATATTTCATGTGCTCGCTAGTAGCGGCTTGTGGTGGTTCCAATTATATATTTGATTCACGGCAATAACGATCCGAAAAGACCGGTTTACACAATTGCGATTTGAGTTCCGAAATGGGTTCTGAACTAGCGGTTACCTCAAAAGGTCCGTAACGTTTTGAAACCTTCAACTCTGCGCAATTTGAGCTGGATGTTATCGAAACGCAAGCATTTTTGTTTTAGGAGTTCTAACCCACACCATAGCGAAGTGCATAGTTCGATAAATACCGAACTATGAATTCCACTAGCCGCAGCACGTCCTGGGCTGAGCCAAATCATATATACCGACTCAACTTACACATTAGAACTCCAGCGAAATTTACATTTAATTTAAAAATGCAACTTGAATCCAATCTGACCCAAGGCAATGCAAAACACCTACCCGGACCTAAACAATGAACTTTAGACTGTAAATTGATCTTTTCGCGCGTCCCCGACAACACTCAAATGTCAAAATATCAACAGGATATGTTATCTGTGTTGACACCGGTTAACTTTGTTCTGAATTTGTTATTTCCATCCGCGGAACCTCATCGATCAAACAGTCTCCCTATGCCCTGCCAACCTAGGTTTAGCCGCAACTAAACTCCTGTCTAGCCTAGTCTAAAAACCTAGTGTTATACCACGTCCATTATCGACACCACTCGAAAATGGTTGAGTTTGATTTGAATGTGCTTGAATGTTTAACGACTGTGTGTGTGGGAATTACAAAACTCGCTACTCTAAAGGAATGAGGAGAGGATTAGCCCGCGAATATCCTAAGAGCCAATCCAGGAACCCTATGGTGAAGGAAAAAGGAATTTAGGGTCGCTCCAAGCCCAGACTCAGACTCAGATAAATTGACTTAAAAGTTCTTTCCTAACGACCCAAGGATAGTTTTGGAATTAGGGGTAGGTTGATATAAAGGTAGGAACCGAGGTATATCTCGGCGCTTCAGACACTCACGAAAACCCACTGAAACTCCGCAATCACAAATTCGTATAGTTCTGACGCGTAACACGGCAGACAAAACTGTTTAGAACTCGTGAAAGACGTCTGTCACAGTAGCTAGACGCTGAGACTGAATGCCCTCCCCTCTCAAACTCTCGTATTTATATGCGCCCCTTGCGAATACGCTCTGCCCAAGCGAAGCTTCTTATCACTAACTACACAGGGTCTAATTTCAACCATGCCATGCAGATCCGCCGTTCTACAAATTGTGTGTACGCATATTCACTATGATCAACCGTAGGTGATCACTCAAATCATTTGGTACTGCCGATACACAGAATCTGTTGATCGCTGACCAATAAAAGCTTGTTGCGATTAATTAAGCATTACCCGACCGCTAGGGCGCGAAGCTAAGACCACTAGTATGATATTCAGACAAGAGATGTCAGACCCTCCATTTCATACCTCAATCGCAATTGTGTATTTGCAATCAACATAATAGCTTTCTCCGTTCCATAATAACCTTTCATTATTTAGTTACTCATAATTTTATTCAACGCGCAGCCAAATCGGCTCTGATCTCTACACATCTCGCAGGAATGCGACAAAAAAAACTTGGCCTGAAAACTTCCACGAATCAACCCACGCATCGGCTCTGTTTTTTTGCTAACTTTGCCAGTAAGCTACACAAAACCCCCAAACGTTATCTGAACCGATTCTCGTATTCAAAACAGCGCGGCGTTGGGCTAGCTCTCTATCACGCAGAATGAAGTATCAAATGTACCGAATCTCGTGTACCATTACACTACTGCCTCCTAGGAATTGAAATAGATAGCAACCTACATTGGAAATATCATATCAAGAAAGTGGCTAGTAAACTATCAAGCTTTACATATGCTCTATCGGAACTAAAGAGAACTACAAACAAAAAAAGTGGTCTATGTGCTTACTTTGCTTACGCACAGTCTTGGCTGTCTTATGGTGTCCTCCTCTGGGGCAACAGCACGGATGCAAAGCAATTATTTTTAATACAAAAGAAGTGTATCCGAATTATCGCTAACATTGACATAATGACGAGCTGCAGACCATATTTCGATAAATTAAATATTCTCACACTAACTTCACTTTATATTTTAGAAGCATGCGCATTTGTGAAAAATAATGATCAACTCTTCCCCTTATACACAAGACCAGAAGGATTAAGACCACATAAAAGATTGGCAACATGCTCATCGAAATTACATTTAGTTCATTCAGGCCCCCGCTCGATGGCTGCCAAAATATTTAATTGTATACCGAAATCAATTCAGTCTATAGAAAAAATTAATGTATTTAAAAATGCCCTTAATAAATACTTAGTACGAAAAAGTTATTATACTCTACAAGAGTTTTTTGATGAACATGGCAAAAACTAGGTTTGGAGCTTGTGAGACTTGTGTTATTATATCTTAAGTAAAAGTAAAATATATTCTGTTGTTGTTCTTGTTTTAGAGAGTTTATGAAAATTAATAATAAATAAAATAAGTAATCTAGGTAGTAAGTAAGAATTTAAGTTATAACCTTTTATAATCCTAAGTTTGCAGCGCCCTAGCAGGGTTCTTGTTTGTTCCTGAAAATACTTATCTAAGACCCTATGTACAACAAGAAAGCTAATAAACGTCTATTCTATTCTATTCTATTCTATAGCTGCGGGGAAGGGCTTGTGATGAAAAATTAACTATACAATACTTATCTCATTGGTGCATGGTCAGCACATTATTGCTTCTGGCCCCACACTAGGCTATCCTTTGTCGTGGGAACAAGTAACAGCGACGTCACACACACATATATATAAACATCGAAGACATGGGGAGCTTTTTTCCCGTCTCCCCAGCTGGGATTCGAACCCGGGACCTCTTGCTGAGTCTAAAACCTAACGCCACAGAGGTCATCCATCATATGTACGTTTAATTTTATACACGTATACCAATATATATTTTTACTTCTTACTTAATAAATAGGTACCTTATTAGGATGATCATAAATTCAAAAGGACCATTATGAAATATAATTTTATAAACAGCTTAGCTTAAATTTTAGTCATAATCCGTGTAACCAAAAAACCATAGTATTTCTAGCCTAAAAACAAATATCAAAGTATTTTTTTTTGTAGTACGACCGTAAGCTTTTTGCGTGAGTATTAACTTAACTTAACTTAACTTAACTTATTAACTTAAAAGAAGTAAGTCTATAAATGGATTTTTGTTACAGCTCATAATACAATATTATTAGCGCTCTTTCACACTGTGCAGCGCGATAGTCGCGCGACTGCCGCGCTGCTCAGTAGCGGCTGATCTTGCAAAACTTTTAGTCAGTCGCGCGACTGTCCAAAAGTGACGCAAGTGACCTATGCACTCATTCCTTATTTAACAAATGCCATGATTAAATGATGAAATCTCTTGGAAAGCTGTATAGTCTTACAATTTTCAGTCAAAAATATACAAAACATGTCGTTTTTTGACTTAAAAGAAGTAAGTCTATAAATCTCTTTGCCTTCCTCTCTTCTCAGCTCAGTTTATCAAGTTAGGTCTGATAGCTATATCCCTAATTCGACTTATGACTAGTCATAACGCGATATGGTTCCTCTATTCGCCGAAACAAGTTAATAGAGCGTTGTCTCTCTTACACAATTTCATACACAAGACAAGGTCAAAACATCGCTAGTAGGCGTCAACCAAACTGGTTAAAAGTAATGGCGCATTCATGTTGTGCGTACATTTTGTACTCTCAATTAAACAAATTTCTGTTTTGAGTATATAGACAGTTATGAGGTGTATTACTAAAATAAAATACTTATATGTATTGTACAAATAAAAAATACCTGATTTGTATATTAACCTTTATTTACCAGTTTTTTGTAATCTCATATAATACATACATACCTACCACATACATACTTATGCTCACGCATATTTTCTTCTCGGGCCTTCCTAATTGACCCGAAGTAATTCCGCCGCCAAAAAAAATGTAATCCCGATCAAGAAATAGGCTAATTCTCCATCTTTTATTGAATTTAAATCCAAATTCCTTCACGAGTTCAAAGAGTGCATTTTTTTCAATTACTCCCAAAGTACCATTCACATTTTTCATGCATCACATTCATCGTGATTTCAAAATTTGTTATTATTTACATCCAATAAACAGCCATCATTGATGCAACAACTCTGAGGACATCGTTATTGGAAGGAAAAAGCATTAAACTTGCCTTCCAATAATATCTTAGATGTCCGAAAATTCATTGAACATTGTCATGTTCTACATCATAGTCTTTTCAGTTGAAGAAAAGCCTTGTTTCTCGCTTCTTTCCACAGCTTATTCCCTCGGCCACCTTCATCTAGTTTGTCAACTAGTCCGTTAAACAAGCACCAGTTCGCCATGTATACTCTATCACAGAGTCCAATAAACAAGCCGGGTCATCCGAAAAAAAATCAATCACAAAGTCTAATCCTCCTAACGCCCAGACTTTTTTTGCCCTAGTAGTGCTACACGCCGAAAGTACTTTTAGAAGGTTCGCTTGGTAAACGCCCAAAGATTTTGACATTCGTAAATGTCCCTAAAACCAACCCAAAACACTTCATTAAATAAACCAAAGATTTCAAAGAATAGCTTCAAATTACTTAACACCTTCACGACGTATCTTCATCTTCAAGCAAGAACATCAAAAATGACAGATGAAATTGGATTCTGTTTGCACCCTTGATTGTCCATAGACCATTGCAGACTTGTGAAGTGTATGAGCAATTAAAAATGAGGACTTATTAAAAGGCCCCTGGGCGTTAAGTTGATGAAATGGAATGAACCGTGGGCTTCTACCGCTTACTCGTAGAAGGATTTTTAAAAGGTCTTTGGGCGCTAGTAGGTTAAACAAGCCGGTTCACAGGAGAAAGTTATCAATTGCACTAACAGAAGATAGTAAAGCGCGTCTGAAACAAAAAAATATATCGCTATGTGAACCTGGTCTTAGAGTCGCTGCTCTACCAATCAGACGCCAGTGCATTTCTTTCCCATTAACTTGTTTCGGCAAATCGAGTTTAGAAGGAATACATTTTCGCACTGAAGCGAGCCACCCGTGTAGCGCGGCTAAAGTGTCGTGGGAATCGGGAACGCACGTGCGGGCTCGAACACTTTTATTGAATACTTACGCCCGTTTGCACTAAACGTAAATTAGGCTTGTCCTAGTTAAGATTCGCCTAAACCTAAGAACAGCCTAGCATTTCACTGACAGATTGGACTTAGGAAACGATTAGGGTTAGTGCAATTAATATTTTTGCTAGGAGCAGCCTAAACAAGTTAGGAACGAACTTAGGCGATTCTTATGTCTAGTGCAAACGGGTATAAGTCTTAGTACGATCTTAGTTTTGTAAAGTGCAACAAATAATAGACAATTGCGGTTAAGTAAGATAGAAAGTAGTCACACGATATTCTTCGAAGTAAGCAGTTGTCATTTAGTGTTACCTGTCAATAAAATGTGTGAGTACGTTCTTAAAATAAGTAAATCAAAATGTAGCGATTTGGTACAATTTTAACTCTAACTTTCAATACTTTACATCTTCGTGATGAAATTAATATTCATTTTCGTGATATTTCATTTATATATTCTCTGTTTCTATAATTCCTTATGTTTCTTGGGAAAAGTCGTACTTAGTGACGAGTACCTACAATCAATCCACGTGTGCTCAGCTAATTAAAATTCAGTTAAGTATTCTATAACATACCTAGGCAATTTATATAATACCTGGGGCGTTCCGGCACTGTGTGAAATATTATTAATATCAATAGCCATTTCAAACTTTACCTAAGTAATATATACAATTCCATAGCGACTTGGCCACCGGCGATGTGTAAAATACCAAATATCCGGGCAAAACACTGCGGTAGCTTAGGTGAAGGGCTTTTACATAAGCTACCGCGCCGACCGAGCGAAGCGACGCAGCATAAAATACTTTATGGATATGGTTTACCAAACAATACTTAAAACATAAAATATTTTATGTTTGCTTAAGTTTATGTTTTAAGTAAGGTTTAAGTTTCGCTTCGCTCACCCCCTTTCCCGTCACCTAAGCTACCGCGGTGTTATACGCTTTAACATACCTTACAATATTTACAATACATTACATAGTACCGGCTACGCATTCGGTTTTGCAAAGTAGCAAACACTAAATATTTTCATTTTTTCATTTTCACACATTTAAAGATTTTATACATTGTCTAGGGATTGTATAGAATACCGGATTATACATATTACCGTTAACATATACAATTCTAGTGGGTTTCATTGAATTTACGCTTGCTTTACACGTGGGGGCGGAACCGTCCACTGTTTTCCCTTGGCGCCTCCTTATATACACTCCAACCAGGAGATTCATATTCATATTCATAATTCTTTATTGCACACACACATATTAAATTTAAAAGGTTACATTAGGAGAAATCATATGTACAAAGGCGAGCTTATCTCTAAAAAGAGATTTCTTCCAGCAAACCAAGGCATGAAAGGGAAATGTATCATGAAAGGGTAGGCAGTGTACAATATCTGATGTTCTGATTCAGCGCTGACCATGTACCAATGAGATATCTTCTATATAGGTTATCCGATAGATCGATGCAATGACTTAAACCGAAGTTAATACAGACCATTTGGAACCATTTGAGCCAAACATACATATGGCTAAGTCTTACCGTTAAATTTTTATTGATGATTTCCCCATCAAAACTGTTGCTGCACGGAACCACAAACCAAAACGTCATCTGTGTATATTTTTTGTAATCAAATCAAATCATTTATTGCAAGTAAGCAAAATAATGCACTTTTACAAGTCAAACACTTACTTAAGTCTCATATACATGGAAAAAATAAAAAATAAATCAAATATGATCAACTAAATTAATGAGTAGATACATAACTGATTTGAGTTTGAAAAAGGAAATTTCTCCTTCAAGTGGTGATTCATGGCTGATCTCGCACAGGAAAAAGAAACTGCATGAACTCTACCAGTGCTTCGGAAATACGCCCGTCAGAGAAGATGTATTTTTATAAATTTTCGTTATTTTTTTTTGGCAATGTACGATATAAAAGTTATCTAATCTAATGAAAATATTATAACATCGTATCCATAAGTGCCAATAAGATGTCATCAAAATAAAAATCTAACAAAATAAATAAATAAGAACTAAGACAAGCTGTAATGAACATAACTTATGAGAAACAAGACTGGACCAGTCCCCCCAAGTAACACCCGTTCACGAGTATGACTTGTGCACCGGCCATCACCCCCCTCGCCATATTTGAGGGAGGGGAGCAACCCGCTACACAGAGCCGCCGCAAGATAAGACATTTTAGTGAGCATGACTATAAACTTTGGGTTCTTGGTAACAGACTTGTATTCTACAGTTGGCCATCTATCGACAGATAGTAAACTGTAGCGTACTGCTTACTATATGACGCGTTAGTTGATAAACTTACGGTTAAAACCATTAAATAGTAAACTGGTTTAAACTTGAATTGCAAACGAAATACCAAAGCAAACACTGCGGTAGCTTAGGTGAAGACTAGAGGGGGCGAGCGCAGCGAAGCCCCCGAATAATCTTGGTGTTAGGTTGACATGTAAGAACAAAATAAACGTAAATTCTAAACCCTGTCGGTGTGGTTTAATATCTGTCGATAGTTGATCAACTAACGCGTTAGTTTATCAACTAATAAGTTACATACATAAATACAAAACGTGACCAATATAAAAAAGGTTAAAGAGTTTAGTGAAAATTATTCTTGGTTCGGGGACATTGTAAATTCCGAATCTTGTAGAGGACTGAAAAAACAACTTCTAATAGGCTCGATGACATGCTACTCGTATGTTAAATTACTATTTGTGAGAATTCCGAGATTTGTGGCTTACCTTACCTGTTCAATAAGTGTACCATTGGTGGGACCAAATTGTTCTATTTCTTCGCGTTGCTGCTTTGAGCCCAGGAACATGAGCTTGGATTTTGTAGCATTAAGTACAACACAGTTCTTGTTTGACCAGGATGATATGCGCTCTATAGTCCTCATTCAAAGCGTGGTCGACCACTAAAAGAAGTTCCAAGCGCCCATATATACAAAAAAATAAATGGTACCATCACACAAATACAACAAAGATCGATCTGGCGCAATACACCGCTGACTGATGCGAATTACCGGCTTGCGGACATATATGCTTTCTCTGTCTAACTTGAAACTGTAACTTCCTGAACCAAACTTCGTTCGACTATTGTACGCCTAACGAACTTCTCAACGAACGAGAAATTCGGACTTATCATTCTTAACTTACAAATCTTACAGCTGAATCGGGACATCTCTTTTGGGGTAGGTAGAATAGATGATCATAGCTACTGATAGCGGTGGCTCGACCTTAGCCGTTTATGCCGTTACAGAGTGTTCGAGATTCAGATAAAATTAACCTTATTCGCATACTTTTTCGACGCGTTATTAATTATTCCTGCTTCCTACCATGCATATATAGGCGAGAGAGAGAGAGAGGGGGATGACAGCTCTCTCTAACGCCAAGAAAGCTGGCGGAGCCTGTATCAAATCATGAAATAAGGCGCTTCTTTCCCAGTATGCCTCGTATGAAAATTCATCGATAGTATTATTAGCAGTATAAACAACAACAGACTAGCACACTGACTCCCGATTATTATACACTTTCATCATAGATGGCTTATATTCTGTGTTTACATATGTATTTTTACTTCTTACTTAATAAATAGGTACCTTATTAGGATGATCATAAATTCAAAAGGACCATTATGAAATATAATTTTATAAACAGCTTAACTTAAATTTTAGTCATAATCCGTGTAACCACAAAAAACATAGTATTTCTAGCCTAAAAACAAATATCAAAGTATTTTTTTTTTGTAGTACGACCGTAAGCTTTTTGCGTGAGTATTAACTTAATTTAACTTAACTTATTAACTTAAAAGAAGTAAGTCTATAAATGGATTTTTGTTACAGCTCATAATACAATATTATTAGCGCTCTTTCACACTGTGCAGCGCGATAGTCGCGCGACTGCCGCGCTGCTCAATAGCGACTGATCTTGCAAAACTTTTAGTCAGTCGCGCGACTGTCCAAAAGTGACGCAAGCGCACCTATGCACTCATTCCTTATTTAACAAATGCCATGATTAAATGATGAAATATCTTGGAAAGCTGTATAGTCTTACAATTTCAGTCAAAAATATACAAAACATGTCGTTTTTTGACTTAAAAGAACTAAGTCTATAAATCTCTTTGCCTTCCTCTCTTCTCAGCTCAGTTTATCAAGTTAGGTCTGATAGCTATATCCCTAATTCGACTTATGACTAGTCATAACGCGATATGGTTCCTCTATTCGCCGAAACAAGTTAATAGAGCGTTGTCTCTCTTACACAATTTCATACACAAGACAAGGTCAAAACATCGCTAGTAGGCGTCAACCAAACTGGTTAAAAGTAATGGCGCATTCATGTTGTGCGTACATTTTGTACTCTCAATTAAACAAATTTCTGTTTTGAGTATATAGACAGTTATGAGGTGTATTACTAAAATAAAACACTTATATGTATTGTACAAATAAAAAATACCTGATTTGTATATTAACCTTTATTTACCAGTTTTTTGTAATCTCATATAATACATACATACCTACCACATACATACTTATGCTCACGCATATTTTCTTCTCGGGCCTTCCTAATTGACCCGAAGTAATTCCGCCGCCAAAAAAAATGTAATCCCGATCAAGAAATAGGCTAATTCTCCATCTTTTATTGAATTTAAATCCAAATTCCTTCACGAGTTCAAAGAGTGCATTTTTTTCAATTACTCCCAAAGTACCATTCACATTTTTCATGCATCACATTCATCGTGATTTCAAAATTTGTTATTATTTACATCCAATAAACAGCCATCATTGATGCAACAACTCTGAGGACATCGTTATTGGAAGGAAAAAGCATTAAACTTGCCTTCCAATAATATCTTAGATGTCCGAAAATTCATTGAACATTGTCATGTTCTACATCATAGTCTTTTCAGTTGAAGAAAAGCCTTGTTTCTCGCTTCTTTCCACAGCTTATTCCCTCGGCCACCTTCATCTAGTTTGTCAACTAGTCCGTTAAACAAGCACCAGTTCGCCATGTATACTCTATCACAGAGTCCAATAAACAAGCCGGGTCATCCGAAAAAAAATCAATCACAAAGTCTAATCCTCCTAACGCCCAGACTTTTTTTGCCCTAGTAGTGCTACACGCCGAAAGTACTTTTAGAAGGTTCGCTTGGTAAACGCCCAAAGATTTTGACATTCGTAAATTTACCTAAAACCAACCCAAAACACTTCATTAAATAAACCAAAGATTTCAAAGAATAGCTTCAAGTTACTTAACACCTTCACGACGTATCTTCATCTTCAAGCAAGAACATCAAAAATGACAGATGAAATTGGATTCTGTTTGCACCCTTGATTGTCCATAGACCATTGCAGACTTGTGAAGTGTATGAGCAATTAAAAATGAGGGCTTATTAAAAGGCCCCTGGGCGTTTAGTTGATGAAATGGAATGAACCGTGGGCTTCTACCGCTTACTCGTAGAAGGATTTTTAAAAGGTCTTTGGGCGCTAGAAGGTTAAACAAGCCGGTTCACAGGAGAAAGTTATCAATTGCACTAACAGAAGATAGTAAAGCGCGTCTGAAACAAAAATTATATCGCTATGTGAACCTGGTCTTAGAGTCGCTGCTCTACCAATCAGACGCCAGTGCATTTCTTTCCCATTAACTTGTTTCGGCAAATCGAGTTTAGAAGGAATCCATTTTCGCACTGAAGCGAGCCACCCGTGTAGCGCGGCTAAAGTGTCGTGGGAATCGGGAACGCACGTGCGGGCTCGAACACTTTTATTGAATACTTACGCCCGTTTGCACTAAACGTAAATTAGGCTTGTCCTAGTTAAGATTCGCCTAAACCTAAGAACAGCCTAGCATTTCACTGACAGATTGGACTTAGGAAACGATTAGGGTTAGTGCAATTAATATTTTTGCTAGGAGCAGCCTAAACAAGTTAGGAACGAACTTAGGCGATTCTTATGTCTAGTGCAAACGGGTATAAGTCTTAGTTCGATCTTAGTTTTGTAAAGTGCAACAAATAATAGACAATTGCGGTTAAGTAAGATAGAAAGTAGTCACACGATATTCTTCGAAGTAAGCAGTTGTTATTTAGTGTTACCTGTCAATAAAATGTGTGAGTACGTTCTTAAAATAAGTAAATCAAAATGTAGCGATTTGGTACAATTTTAACTCTAACTTTCAATACTTTACATCTTCGTGATGAAATTAATATTCATTTTCGTGATATTTCATTTATATATTCTCTGTTTCTATAATTCCTTATGTTTCTTGGGAAAAGTCGTACTTAGTGACGAGTACCTACAATCAATCCACGTGTGCTCAGCTAATTAAAATTCAGTTAAGTATTCTATAACATACCTAGGCAATTTATATAATACCTGGGGCGTTTTTCAAACTTTACCTAAGTAATATATACAATTCCATAGCGACTTGGCCACCGGCGATGTGTAAAATACCAAATATCCGGGCAAAACACTGCGGTAGCTTAGGTGAAGGGCTTTTACATAAGCTACCGCGCCGACCGAGCGAAGCGACGCAGCATAAAATATTTTATGGATATGGTTTACCAAAAAATACTTAAAACATAAAATATTTTATGTTTGCTTAAGTTTATGTTTTAAGTAAGGTTTAAGTTTCGCTTCGCTCACCCCCTTTCCCGTCACCTAAGCTACCGCGGTGTTATACGCTTTAACATACCTTACAATATTTACAATACATTACATAGTACCGGCTACGCATTCGGTTTTGCAAAGTAGCAAACACTAAATATTTTCATTTTTTCATTTTCACACATTTAAAGATTTTATACATTGTCTAGGGATTGTATAGAATACCGGATTATACATATTACCGTTAACATATACAATTCTAGTGGGTTTCATTGAATTTACGCTTGCTTTACACGTGGGGGCGGAACCGTCCACTGTTTTCCCTTGGCGCCTCCTTATATACACTCCAACCAGGAGATTCATATTCATATTCATAATTCTTTATTGCACACACACATATTAAATTTAAAAGGTTACATTAGGAGAAATCATATGTACAAAGGCGAGCTTATCTCTAAAAAGAGATTTCTTCCAGCAAACCAAGGCATGAAAGGGAAATGTATCATGAAAGGGTAGGCAGTGTACAATATCTGATGTTCTGATTCAGCGCTGACCATGTACCAATGAGATATCTTCTATATAGGTTATCCGATAGATCGATGCAATGACTTAAACCGAAGTTAATACAGACCATTTGGAACCATTTGAGCCAAACATACATATGGCTAAGTCTTACCGTTAAATTTTTATTGATGATTTCCCCATCAAAACTGTTGCTGCACGGAACCACAAACCAAAACGTCATCTGTGTATATTTTTTGTAATCAAATCAAATCATTTATTGCAAGTAAGCAAAATAATGCACTTTTACAAGTCAAACACTTACTTAAGTCTCATATACATGGAAAAAATAAAAAATAAATCAAATATGATCAACTAAATTAATGAGTAGATACATAACTGATTTGAGTTTGAAAAAGGAAATTTCTCCTTCAAGTGGTGATTCATGGCTGAATCTCGCACAGGAAAAGGAAACTGCATGTACTCTACCAGTGCTTCGGAAATACGCCCGTCAGAGAAGATGTATTTTTATAAATTTTCGTTATTTTTTTTTGGCAATGTACGATATAAAAGTTATCTAATCTAATGACAATATTATAACATCGTATCCATAAGTGCCAATAAGATGTCATCAAAATAACAATCTAACAAAATAAATAAATAAGAACTAAGACAAGCTGTAATGAACATAACTTATGAGAAACAAGACTGGACCAGTCCCCCCAAGTAACACCCGTTCACGAGTATGACTTGTGCACCGGCCATCACCCCCCTCGCCATATTTGAGGGAGGGGAGCAACCCGCTACACAGAGCCGCCGCAAGATAAGACATTTTAGTGAGCATGACTATAAACTTTGGGTTCTTGGTAACAGACTTGTATTCTACAGTTGGCCATCTATCGACAGATAGTAAACTATAGCGTACTGCTTACTATATGACGCGTTAGTTGATAAACTTACGGTTAAAACCATTAAATAGTAAACTGGTTTAAACTTGAATTGCAAACGAAATACCAAAGCAAACACTGCGGTAGCTTAGGTGAAGACTAGAGGGGGCGAGCGCAGCGAAGCCCCCGAATAATCTTGGTGTTAGGTTGACATGTAAGAACAAAATAAACGTAAATTCTAAACCCTGTCGGTGTGGTTTAATATCTGTCGATAGTTGATCAACTAACGCGTTAGTTTATCAACTAATAAGTTATACAAAACGTGACCAATATAAAAAAGGTTAAAGAGTTTAGTGAAAATTATTCTTGGTTCGGGGACATTGTAAATTCCGAATCTTGTAGAGGACTGAAAAAACAACTTCTAATAAGCTCGATGACATGCTACTCGTATGTTAAATTACTATTTATGAGAATTCCGAGATTTGTGGCTTACCTTACCTGTTCAATAAGTGTACCATTGGTGGGACCAAATTGTTCTATTTATTCGCGTTGCTGCTTTGAGCCCAGGAACATGAGCTTGGATTTTGTAGCATTAAGTACAACACAGTTCTTGTTTGACCAGGATGATATGCGCTCTATAGTCCTCATTCAAAGCAGCTATGTCCTGATCAAGGCAAGTCTGTCTTATTGAAAGATAGATTTGTAAATCATCAGCAAACAAGTGAAACTGACAATTTCGAATCTGTTTGACAATACCAGCACTATACAGTATAAATAGGAGGGGGCCCAGAATCGAGCCTTGTATATATATATATATATATATAAATACAAATTGTACATACTTACACATATTTACATCTTATTTACATATTGTGGTTTAAAAACAACAACCGGCTGACCTTTGCACTTGTCAGTCTAGACCTTTTTTCTGTCAAGATTTGGCCAGCTTTCGAAAATAGCCTTTCGCACGGCACTGACGTTGCGGCTATACAAAGGCGTCTCTTCATGTATCCGTACAGAATGGGGTACAAGGTTTTTCTATCATTCCACCATGCTAATGGGTCTTGGGTCCGTGGAACGTAATCTTCCTGTATATACCTATCCAATTCTCGGATTGAGGCTGCTGTTCGGTTTTCCAGGATTATGTGTGCAATTTCTTTATCAAAATCATGCCATATATCTTGGGAGGTGGAAGGTTGTGCAGAAGGATGGACTGAGACAACCTGGTTATCCGTTGATAACGCCTCATTTCTCATTGCGGCAAGCTTGCTTCGCAATCTTTGTTGGGCTACGTCGTAGTTGTGAGCGTATTTAAAACCTTTCTTTTTGAACCGGGGATCGAGTATGGTTGCGTCCAATTGCAAAATTTCCGTTTCAATGGTATGGAATCTGATATCAAGCCCAGATTTAATTGAGTCCAACAATATAACTATTTCTATTGGAACGTCTGGGGGTAATAGGAGTTCTTGTTTTGTGGTCCAGTCTTTCATTATTCTGTGGTATAGGGTGACTTTAGAAAGAGTGACGTATTTTTCACCACAAACTTCCGCAGTCACGTCATAAAACACTTTAAGTATGGGGACTGCCAGTTCTATAACCTGCCAATCGTGAGTCGACAGTGACAAGTCCATCCTCAATAAAGCCAGCGTTGAAATTAGGCTGTCTTTAACCTCAACGACTCGCCGAAGCATCTCATATGTACTGTTCCACCTCGTTGGGCAGTCTTGCTTTAGTTTCAGTACTGGGCAGCCCATATTCTTCTGCATTGCTTCCAGTTTTGCTTTAGCCTCGTGCGATTTTTTAAAATATGTCGTTTGTTTAAAGGAGTTTGGAATTATGGTCTCATTTTCTCGTCCTATTGCGTCTTGTAACAGCAGATTATTCTTGTAAACAGCCAACAGACCTCCATCTGCCTTCTCTAACGGCTGCCAAAATATTGGCAGCATTGTCTGAAACAACAGCACACACTTTGTCGTTGATTTTCCATTCCGAGAAAATATTTAGTAGAAACTGTGCCAGATTTTTTGCCGTATGGCTATCGGCATACTGCACACAGTCCAACAAATAACTTTTCAGTTTGGTTTCCTGGTCGATGAAATGAACTGTTACGGCAATAAACGAGTCATTATTTATCGATGACCATCCATCTGTCGTAACACAAACAGCGTCAGCTTTTTCAACCTCTTTGCGTATTTCCGAACGCAACTCTTCATAATGTTTTTCTAGGATGGTGTTTGACAAAAATTTTCTTGTCGGTAGTTTGTAACCGGGGTTTAACATTTGACATAACTTTACAAATTCTACGTCTTCTACAATACTGAATGCTTCGTGTGTTTTAGCTAACCATTTTAGTAACTGGCGATCTATTTCTGTAGATTTTTTGGAGGGCAGGGGCTTTGTTGAGGCGAAGTAACCAATATTGGGCTGACTCCTCGGCAAGGGTTTGGCCTGAAGTGGTGCAGCTGCAGGTGTTGGAGTGCTGTTATTTGGGGTTGAGTCAGGGATGGTGATTTCACTAGGATTGCCTAGCCCAGCAGTCGATGTAGTTGAAGCGAGTGTATTGACTTGTCTTTCAACTACAATTGGAATTGTAGGATGTATTCTTTTCATGTGCCTGGTTAAATTGATGGAAGACCCGAGCGGTACATTTAGGATAGACGAACAATAATGGCATTTTGCCTTTTTGTCTTCGAATTGGTCGAAATGATCCCAAATAGTGCTTCGCTTCTTTCTATTACTTCTTAGACTCATTTTCACTTATTTTCCTACCTATTCAAAAATGTTCTAGTAGGCACAGTTAAGTCCTTCCAATATCTACATATTTACACTAGGTTAGTAAAAAAATTTTAATAGTTACCTTTTCAGTAGGAACCTAGCTAACTACTAGCTACCTAGTAACTAATAAAGAAATAACTAACTAACACTTAACACGAACGAAGTTTTATGCACATTTATTTACACACGCACACACATACATTGTTTATTTGTTTGGGAACCACAAAATTTCACAGGAGTTGCGTAATGGCGGACCGATTACTAAAATAAACACAAATTAAAACAATTGCCAAATTTCCAAAAACTAGCCGCCGCCGCCGATCTCCGCCACCAATCAACCCTGTGCTCTACTCTTTTCTCGTAAGAAAAGAAGCGCCTAATCTAGAGAGGAATAAAGCATATTATCGTACAACTACGCACACAACATCTAGGAATATCTTAATGCCAGAAAGAGACAGCGCGACAAAACAAAATGCATACGAGAACGCGCGTGTTTCAATTCCAAAAGGTCGCCTTGCATCGCGTCAATTCTGACCGATTTGCTATCTTCGGGTGACGGGGTAGGGAATATAATAGAGCGCGATCCAATCCCTTTACTCAATCATACTCTCGCGTGCGTTTGTGAATGACGACGAGTCCCGTGTGGTCTGCGGAGTGTGTTCTCGCGCGGAGCGCGAGGACCACTACGGTTGCGGGGTCGAGGACTTATGGTTGCCTCATGCCCGCGGCGTCAACTCGGGGGGTAACGTCCCCCCCGGTCTTGGGTGGCCCCTACTTGTCAGGGGCCTCGCGTGGTCTTCGTTGCGCTGTGCTTTCGCCGTCTATTGGCATACACTGGCGACAACGGTGCGGGAGCTTCTTCTTCTCCACTGTGCCGTGATTTCGCCCTCTTCTGCGGGCTTACACTGGCGACAGTGGGATGTGCAGCAACTCTCTTGGGAGTGGTCTGCCTTCAGGCGGACGTGCGTGATGCGGAGCAATGTCGTGGAGATGTGCGTGGCGGCTGTTGTCGGCGCAGTCGTACATGCGCCGTGCCAGCCGCGCGACGAATTTCTCCACGGTGGGCATCCGGGTATCCCTCATGATGGTGGTGTTGCGCACGTACCGCCCGGCTCCTGTGATCACCCGCAGGGAGATGTTCTGGAACCGCTGCAGCCGTGCCTTCTGGGTCTTCGACAGCAGGGCGTACCATGCTGGAGCCGCGTAGGTGAGCCGCGAGCGCACATAGGCCTTGTACACCCGCAGCTTGGCACTCAGAGGCAGGCTGGACGACAGGACAGGCCGGAGCATTGCCCGCGCGGCTTTGGCCTGGTTGATGCAGTGTTGCACCATCGGGACCATGCGCAGCGAGCAGTCGATGTTGCAACCGAGGTATTTCACCGTCGATTGCCACTCGATGTCCCGGCCCCTCAGCTGTAGCGGGGTCGGACGGCGGGAGCGGGTGGTCAACAGGGCTGTTGTCTTCCCGACGTTCACCGCGGTCCGCCACTTGTCCAGCCAGGGCGGCAGCAGGTCCAGGAGTCGCTGCATCTTCCTGCAGGCGAGCTCAATTTTGCGCGACGACGCGAAGTAGGCGCTGTCGTCGGCGTAGAGGGCGAGCACAACGTCTTCCACCCCCTCCTCGAGATGGCCCTCGAGTGTGGGGATGTCGTTGGTGTAGAGCGCGTAGAGCACCGGCGAAAGGCAGCTGCCTTGCGGGACTCCTGCGCTGATGGCCTTCGTCTGGGAGTGTGCATTCTCGACCGAGACGAAGAACCGCCGGTCTTCCAGGAAGGAGGCCACGATCTGCCCGATCATGGGGGGCACACCTGCGTCCAGGAGCTTGAAGAGGAGCCCCTCGTGCCACACTCGGTCAAAGGCCTTCTCGATGTCAAGAAAGACCCCGACGGTGTATCGGCCCCTGTTCAGCTCCGACGCCAGGTAGTGCAGGACTCTCGCCAACTGGAGCGTCGTGCTGTGGCTGTCACGGAAGCCATGTTGCTCTGCCCTCAGCTGGATGTGGGGCAGGATTCTCCGTAACAGCAGGCGCTCAAACAGCTTGGCGATATGAGGCAGCAGGGTGATCGGGCGGTAGCCTCCCGGGTCTTCTGTCCTTCCCCGGCTTGGGGATGACGATCACCTTGCCCTCCTTCCAGAGGGCGGGGAAGTGTCCGGTGCGCAGGATGCCGTTGAACAGCCGCGTCAGCGAGACGACGGCTTTCCTTGGCAGCTGTACTAAGGCCCCCGCGACGACTCCGTCCGGGCCCGGAGCCTTCCGCTGGTTCAGCTTCAGGGCCACCTTCCGGAATTCGCGGGGCGACATGAAGTAGTCGCCGGCGAGGGGAGGCGCGGGGGCCGCCAGGAAGCGCTCTACGCGCTCCACAACAGCGGCGTTGTGCTCGTAGTCGGCGATGGGGTTGGGCTGGAACTGCCCAGCGAAGTGGTCTGCCAGGATGGCGGCTCGATCTCGTGCGGCGTAGCGGCGCCTGCCCGTGTGATCAAACATGGGGCAGACCGGCTCGGGAGTTGACGTCAGGCTGCGGTTCAGGCGGTGAAGGGCGGTGTCATCTTGGGAGGCCTGGTCAATGGTGCGTTCCCAGGACTGTTGTCGTGTGAAGATACGACCTAACAGAAACTAACAGAACCTAACAGCAAACAACCAAGATAAAATTTAGTAGTATCAGTTTATTAGAAGTATAGTATTTACAGTGAAGTCTATAAAAAAAAATGATGCGAAGATGAGGATGGATGAGATGTGAAACAGGTTTTATAAAATACAGATGTCTGGATAGAAAGAAGGAAGCGGAGACCTGGGTGCAGGTGTATTTGTTGTTGTAGATGTTGTTGAAATCGTCGTTGTAGGAACAGTAGCGGGCGTACTTGTAGTTACGCCTCGCAGGATCCCGTTGTAGAAATCGTCGTTGTAGGAACAGTAGCGGCGTTGGCACGGCTCACAGAATCCCGTTGTAGAAATCTTCGTTGTAGGAATGGTAGCGGCGTAGGCGCGGCTCGCAGAATCCCGTTGTTTGAAGATTGATTTGAAGGTTTTGAGGGAGTTTGAAGGTTCGCAGGATCCCGTTGTAGATGAATTTGGAGATTTGAAGGAGTTTGAAGGCTTCGCAGGATCCCGTTGTAGATGAATTTGGAGATTTGAAGGAGTTTGAAGGCTTCGCAGGATCCCGTTGTAGATGAATTTGGAGATTTGAAGGAGTTTGAAGGCTTCGCAGGATCCCGGGGTTGAGCGACCCCGGGATAAGGCCTTTACTGGTACTTCCAGTTCAGAAACTGACGTGAGACTCTCCAGAATTGAAGAAATGTTCCGCTTTTGTACCCTTTTTGGAGAGTTCTAAAAATTATTTAAATTAAACGTAATTTTTGTGAGTGGCCACGAGAGAAAGAGTATTTTTGTAGAAGTATTACAGCGAACATATCAGACCGCTAACTAGTTTGAATGGGCATTGCCATGACAACCAGATAAACAAACAGTATTCAACTGTCAAAGTTCCCTTTCGGGCTCGTAATTCGATCAACAATACGAAAAACATGAAGTAAATTATAAAATAACGAAAGGAAAAAAGGTAGCGCACCAGCGCGCACGAAGCCCGAGATTGTAGAGTTTCGGAGAAAGCCAAAAACAAGGTCACCAAAGGTAAGCCCCTTCGCTATCGATTTAGAAATGCTGATAGCATGAAAATGCAGAGCGAACATGATTTATTACTGTGTTCTAATGGTTTAAAACGTTACAGGGTCCTATGGAAATAAAGGTGATATCCAATAATAAGCTGCACAACTCAGTCCTATGGAAATAAAGGTGAAGACCAATATCAGACAGTACAGCTCACCAAGTATACAGCGTAATAGAGCAAGGTACCCTGAAGGACAAACAAAAAGGACTGATGATGGAGCTGGAGTTGAAGCAAGAATGGCAGGTTCGTACAGGAGCAGTTACCAAAGCTTCTTTAAGTTTCTCGAAAGCAGCTGCAGCCTTGGAATTTTTAGGACATTCAAGAAAACAGCACGTAAGTAGTATAACATAACACTACATTTTCCCCCCGACCCTGGAAAAATTTTTGACTCAGCAAAAATTTTGATATCTACAAAAATAAACCAGAAAAACACAGCTTTGCAGAAACAGACATCACCAGGCAAAATCAGATATACCCTCTCTTACATTCATCATCTTCATTCAGGTAAGGGTGGAGTTCACATTCAATGACTACCACTCTAAAAGTGTGTTTTCAAAACGACATTCAGGCTTACTTAAGGAGTTGTCATCCGCTCCTGCGTGGAAAAAAAAAATTAAGTAGAGGTAAAGAGAAACAAATTAATCCTAAGGTAGCTTTAGTCGCTTTGCCTTAAGATTAAAGACGGCCAGAGCGGTAGAGCTCGAAGCCAGAGATCAGCCACATCGCCAACGAGATGTGTCTGAAGTGAAGAATATACATATATACAACAGAGCGGTAGAGCTCGAAGCCAGAGATCAGCTACATCACCAACGAGATGTGTCTGAAATGAAGAATATACATATGTACAACAGAGCGGTAGAGCTCGAAGCCAGAGATCAGCCACATCGCCAACGAGATGTGTCTGAAATGAAGAAAAGTTAAGAAAATTTATGCTACTTACGTGCGTTGAAGGCGGAGTCATTGTTATAGTTAAGTGTAGAGTCAAGTGTTAATTGAAGTGAAGTGAAGTGAAGTGAAGTGAAGTAATGTATGTTAAATGTAGACCTAAATATAATCCAGATAAGTTGAAAAACTAGATGAAGTTTTGTTTTAGAATTTAGAAAATATTTAGGCAAGTGTTATAGTTAAGTGTAGAGTCAAGTGTTATAGAAGTGAAGTGAAGTGAAGTGAAGTAAGTTAAATGTAGGCCTAAATATAATCCAGATAGTTGAAAAACTAGATGAAGTTTTGTTTTAGAATTTAGAAAATATTTAGGCAAGTGTTATAGCTAAGTGTAGAGTCAAGTGGTATAGAAGTGAAGTGAAGTGAAGTGAAGTAATGTTAGTTAAATGTAGACCTAAATATAATCCAGATGAGTTGAAAAACTAGATGAAGTTTTGTTTTAGAATTTAGAAAATGTGAAAAGGATGAATAGATAAAGATTTAAGAGTGAAAGAGAAAGCAAATCAAAGGGAAAGAGACAAGGCGCAGAAAAGGTGAAGAGTGGAGAAGAACTTTTACGTTGGGCGCCAAAATGTCGTGTGAAGATACGACCTAACAGAAACTAACAGAACCTAACAGCAAACAACCAAGATAAAATTTAGTAGTATCAGTTTATTAGAAGTATAGTATTTACAGTGAAGTCTATAAAAAAAAATGATGCGAAGATGAGGATGGATGAGATGTGAAACAGGTTTTATAAAATACAGATGTCTGGATAGAAAGAAGGAAGCGGAGACCTGGGTGCAGGTGTATTTGTTGTTGTAGATGTTGTTGAAATCGTCGTTGTAGGAACAGTAGCGGGCGTACTTGTAGTTACGCCTCGCAGGATCCCGTTGTAGAAATCGTCGTTGTAGGAACAGTAGCGGCGTTGGCACGGCTCACAGAATCCCGTTGTAGAAATCTTCGTTGTAGGAATGGTAGCGGCGTAGGCGCGGCTCGCAGAATCCCGTTGTTTGAAGATTGATTTGAAGGTTTTGAGGGAGTTTGAAGGTTCGCAGGATCCCGTTGTAGATGAATTTGGAGATTTGAAGGAGTTTGAAGGCTTCGCAGGATCCCGTTGTAGATGAATTTGGAGATTTGAAGGAGTTTGAAGGCTTCGCAGGATCCCGTTGTAGATGAATTTGGAGATTTGAAGGAGTTTGAAGGCTTCGCAGGATCCCGGGGTTGAGCGACCCCGGGATAAGGCCTTTACTGGTACTTCCAGTTCAGAAACTGACGTGAGACTCTCCAGAATTGAAGAAATGTTCCGCTTTTGTACCCTTTTTGGAGAGTTCTAAAAATTATTTAAATTAAACGTAATTTTTGTGAGTGGCCACGAGAGAAAGAGTATTTTTGTAGAAGTATTACAGCGAACATATCAGACCGCTAACTAGTTTGAATGGGCATTGCCATGACAACCAGATAAACAAACAGTATTCAACTGTCAAAGTTCCCTTTCGGGCTCGTAATTCGATCAACAATACGAAAAACATGAAGTAAATTATAAAATAACGAAAGGAAAAAAGGTAGCGCACCAGCGCGCACGAAGCCCGAGATTGTAGAGTTTCGGAGAAAGCCAAAAACAAGGTCACCAAAGGTAAGCCCCTTCGCTATCGATTTAGAAATGCTGATAGCATGAAAATGCAGAGCGAACATGATTTATTACTGTGTTCTAATGGTTTAAAACGTTACAGGGTCCTATGGAAATAAAGGTGATATCCAATAATAAGCTGCACAACTCAGTCCTATGGAAATAAAGGTGAAGACCAATATCAGACAGTACAGCTCACCAAGTATACAGCGTAATAGAGCAAGGTACCCTGAAGGACAAACAAAAAGGACTGATGATGGAGCTGGAGTTGAAGCAAGAATGGCAGGTTCGTACAGGAGCAGTTACCAAAGCTTCTTTAAGTTTCTCGAAAGCAGCTGCAGCCTTGGAATTTTTAGGACATTCAAGAAAACAGCACGTAAGTAGTATAACATAACACTACACTGTCCCCTCAGCTCGATGATGCCCGCGCGCAGTTCTTCTCCGAGCCGGTTGATCTCCGCCTTGATCACAGGGCAGCGCGTGTGGTGCCAGGTTCGACGAAGACGACGCTTGAGGTCCAACTTCTTGCGGAGGTGTGGAGGGAGCCTCTCCTTCCGCAAGACCGGCGGTGGTTTGGTGGTGGTGGCTGCGGCTTGAGCGGTGGTGATGGCTGTGGTGATGGCCACTGCCGCGGCTTCTACCTCTTCCTTGGTAGAAACACCGCCGGGGAGCTGCGACGACGAGTCTCCGGAGGCGATAACTCCCCGGAAGCGATAAGAATTTGGAGGACTCAATTCGATCTTCGGTACCTGCCCATGATTCGGATCGTTCCATACCTCGAGTCCGGAGTTACCCACGTCTAGGTGGAATTCAAAATAGATCGTAAATACGGATAATAGCGCAACCAGAAACATTTAGCAAGTTATTATTAATCTCGTATGGGTTGTTAAAATGTTCAGGTAGTCAATCAATCAATCAATCAAATACTTTATTCAATAGGAATATTTACAATTCACTTAGAATAAGTCAATTTTTTAATACTAGGTGTACATTCAAAGGCTGAAATCTTCTCAGAGAATAATGCACAAGAAACTCTGAGGTGGCTCTTTTCAAAGAAAATATACTTATACTAATACATTGTTCAAAGTTCAAAAATATATATAAAGCAGGTGTTTACACACACTTTTAAAAAGTCAAAAACAAAAAACTTACATTGTTCAAAGTTCAAAAATATATATAAAATAGGTGTTTACACACACATTTAAAAAGTCAAAAACAAAAAACTTAAGGTCTATTACAAACGATAATTCAGATTACAGTATCAGGTTATGGTACTTGTTAATTAGCACATAACCATATATCTTTGTCATTTACATAATCCATTATTTTATAATATCCTCTAGAGCACAAACATTTTTTGACATGAGTCTTGAATTTATTCTCTGTTAAACTAGTTACATTTTCTGGAATTTTATTGTAGAATCTTATACACTGCCCAACAAATGACTTTTTAACCTTACTCAGTCTCAAATAGGGTATATCTATTTTATTTACATTTCTTAAATTCAAATTATGCCGGCCACTGTTTTTAGGAAATAAATGCAAATTTTTACGAACGTACATGATGTCTTCATATATGAATTGGCTAGCAACAGTTAAAATATTGATTTCTCTGAACTTATTTTGTAACGACTCACGTGATCGCATCTGGTAGATTGCGCGGATTGCTCTTTTCTGTAAGATGAAAATAGTTTCTATGTCAGCCGCATGCCCCCATAGTAAGATGCCATAAGACATTATACTATGGAAGTAACTAAAATACACTAGTCTCACAGTACCTACATCCGTTAACTGTCTTATTTTCTTAACGGCATAAGCAGCTGAACTAAGCCTTCCCGCTAAAGTTTCAATGTGTGGTCCCCATTGAAGTGATACATCTAAAGTTATACCAAGGAACACCGTAGTATTTACAAATTCTAATTTATTACTATCTAATATTACACTATTATTGACCTTTTTTACATTTGGCAAACAGAATTTTATACATTTTGTTTTCTTAGCATTTAATAATAAGTTGTTCACAGTGAACCAGTTCAGTAACTTTGAAAGAGTGTTGTTTACTTCGTCAGTTTCGTTTTCTTTCCTATTCACTTTAAAAATAAGAGAAGTATCATCCGCAAACAACACAATATTTGACAGATGTTGTACCATAAATGGCAAATCATTTATGTAAACAAGGAAAAGAAAAGGCCCTAATATGGAACCCTGGGGCACACCCATTTTCACTCTAGATCCAGATGAATTTGTGCCATTCACTTGAACTTAGTTCATGTTTACCTTTAAAGTTTGGTAAGACCGTTTGTTTTAAATGTTTCCAAAGTTATTTAGAGTACATAATAGTAGATAATGTGACTGATACATAATGAAGGGTACGAAAACTCGAGTTTGGGTTTATGAAACGAGCCGAAGACGAGTTTCACAATAATATCACGAGAGAGTTTTAATGCCTAATTACGTACAGTTACATACACTAGTTTATCTACACACATATCATAAGCTATCTTTGATGTGTTCAGGAACCGCCTGTTAGACCGGCATTGTCGCATTGATCATTGCTCCGCACTTGTTTAGCTTGTACAGTAGTACCAACTTCCATTTCAGATGTCTACACAAGATCATGAACATCATATGGTCTGATCGCGTGACGAACACTGAAGTGCTTCGACGTGCCAATGTGGGTGGCATTGAGGCCTACCTCATGCGGCGGCAGCTTCAGAAGTGCGGACAAGTATCAAGGATGGCAGAGCAGAGGGTCACGAAGCACATCTTCTACTCAGAACTCGGGAAGGGCAAACGCAAGCGTGGCGGATAACTCATCAGGTACAAAGATGTGCTGAAGCGGCCCATGAAGAGGTGCAGCAATGAGTCTTCCCAGTGGGAGAAGTAAGCCGCCCTCAGACTCGAGTGGAGGGCTTTGGTTAAAACCAAAGTCCGTGACTTTAAAATCCACCGGCGCACCGAGCTCGACACCAAGCGCGATGCGTTATAAGCCCGACCACCTGCGCTAACTCAGTATAATTACATTAATGGTGTGCTCACATGCCCGCAATGCGCGTGTGCTTGCATGTGGCTTGTGTAGCCAATCTTCACAAGGAAGATTGGCTACACAAGCCACATGCAAGCACACGAGCGAGTTCAAAGCTCATGAAGCGGTCCACAACGGACCACTTATGATTATTATTATTAGAACCAACTTCACAGACAAACTAGAGGCGGAACGCGGGCGGGCGGCGTCGTTTGAAATTGTAATGTCATGCGCAGCTTGTCGAAATATTGATACATTATTGTCATTATGTATCAATATTCAGATAAGAAATTCATCGCGTATTTTCGTTATGTGTCGCACGGTCGCACGTTACTGGTTAAACAAGGCTTGTACTTTTCTTTAGCCACGATAGTTATAAAGATGCGCATGATTATCGTAAAACTGTAAAATTAATTCGTTGAACACATTCACCATGTCATCCACATTACTCATAGACAGTATCATCTCCCACCCCATTGACTCGAAGTCAGTATTGAATTTATCAATTGTTATTGATTTGAGCGGCCTGAAGTGTTGCGTCGCGGATGTAGTTTATCTTTTTTTATTTTAAAGTTAAAGTCAATAGCATGACCTCCTAGTTCAGGTATGTGGGACACTTTGACACTGGAGCATCTGTACATACAAGGTCTATAAGTGTACCTGAGTTGTCAGTAATGTGAGTTGGTTCAACTTCCCTAGACTACGTGCCCTGCCAAAAATGGCTGGATTTGTCTTTGTCAGCCTCTCATTGACGTACAGGGTGAGTGGGGTGTGTGGGGGAAGTTGGAAAACAGCGGTGTAGCGCCGCGGCGAACCTTCGAGCCTCTCAACAGCGCATCTTGGGCCGCGCAGCTTGCCGGACGAACGGCAATGGGATGCAGCCGGGAGTTTACGATTCCTCCTTCCCCGCTGGGGGCCTGCTTCCTGGATCCTACCCGCCTAGTGTCCACGACGTCACGCTCGTCCAACGAAACTCCAAGCTTTGCCGAGATCAATCCCACCACATACTCGAGGTTCTCGCCCGCCACCTCGGGGACATTGGTGATCTTTTTTCATTTCATATTCTTTATTGCACAGAAATCTTAATAGTAAGGTAACAAAACATTTAATGAGCAAAGGCGAGCTTATCTCTAAAGAGAGATTTCTACCAGCAAACCTAGGTAGGACAGGAAAAATTGTGCAACAGGAGAGTCCTAGTGCGCTATAAAACTGTACACATCTAATTGTTTACAACTAAAACATAATAATGTAATAAATGATATATACTAAATAAAATACAAAAGCAAAAAATTCAATATATATCAAACATATACTACTTATATATACATATATAAAAGTACCTATCACGAAAGAGATAGGAAATGCTCTTTCAATCTCTTGATCTCCTCATCGTTGCAGAGGCTCGCCTGTTCGCGGTCGTTTGCGTCGGCTTGGAGCTGATCGACCGTTTCCTGCAGTTGCTGCATGATGGTGTCTGGCGCCGTCAACCGCTCACATCGCAATACCAGTTCACCTTTCAATTGTACATTTTCACCCTCCAGGGCCGAGAGTTTTGAAGACAGCAAAAGGTATGCTGATTTTCATATCAGATAGTTGCGCTGCCAGAAAGTCCGTCATCGTAGTAAACTCTTTCTTCAGGCTTTCGACGAGGATATTATTTTCCCCCGCGATTGCAAGTTATACATTCTCTAGTTTGGGATCGAGTTTGCTATCCAAAAGTGCCGCAATCCGCTCATAGCTGAATACCGTAGGGGTAGATGTGCCCATACTAGCCGGCGGAGTTTGCAAGAATGTTGACTCTTCCTGGGATGGCATATCGCAAGCCTTGTCTGAGCCATCGTGCACTTTGGTGTCATCCTCCTGTGAGGATCCCTCCACTACTTTGTCAGCTGTTGGAGTGGTCGCAGTTATCTCTGGGGGCTCGCGTCGTTGACGTGATGAAGTACTGCAGAGTGGACAGAGCCATCTCCGTTTGAGCTCATAGCAATTGCCCGAATAACGGGCTGTGCTCATGTTTACGCATCTGTAATGGTAGATGGATCTCTTCTTTTCCCACCAGACCAATGAATACCTTGCAGTTCATGGTTAGTAATGCGTTTATAATGCACGCTGTGTTAAAGCAATAAGCGGTGCAGTATTAACAATAGCGAAGGCAGTTTGTTGTGAGATGAATCAGCTGTGCGTGTTGTCAAACGCTGAGGCAGGCTATAAACTCATACATGCGGGTGCGAGTGGGACGTCGCGGTTGACCTTCAAGCAGCTGGTTACTACCCGGGCGCGAAAGAAGGCACCTGACATCACCTGACTCGAATGACGTTTGGGAAAAGTACAATGTGTACAGTATAACAGTACTAAATCGAATTCAATGTACACACTCGATATTAGGTTGTTGTGGTTGTGCGTTGTCTGTCACTCACTGTCAGTCAGTTTAGCGTTACACCAATGGGTGCATCCAGCAGAACACATCGACGATGGAACGTTCTATAGGTGATGGTAAACATCGTGAGGAAACCTTTAATCTCCATGGCTTCTTATCCATCCATCTTTAATGTCATGTCACGCAAAAATTGAATATTTAATAAATTTCTAAAAGTTTACAAAAAATAGTTTTCAGTTACAGATTTAAAATGCGCTCGCGACGTCACAGAAGGTCGTAGAAAACTGATACGCTTGGGTCTCACACATTTATCCGTGCTTGCGTTGTCTACTCTATATATGTCTGTAAGTAAATATCGATTATCGAATTCGTTTTAGCAATATGTAAAACCATACTGTATACTGTACTTTGCACAAATTTCACTCGAGCCAGGTGCCAACTTAGCTCGCTCGGGTAGTATGTCCAAGCGTTAGAAATGCTAACTCAAACTCAACACTGATTTAACAATTCTAAAGCATAGAAACACGATAACACTCTTTTTAATGTTGAATCATCATAAAATTATTGTTTTTTGTAGTGTTTTAAGGCATTTGGATTTAGAGATAAGGAAGGTACTTTCAGCTATTCAATTAGATTTAAAGCACGGAGCTAAAGGTACCGGTGTTGGCGCTGAGAGCTGCGCGAAATGCGAATACGAGGTACACGAGTTAATCTAATGATTTCTTTGTGCTGAGCGCGGGAAATCAATATGCGGGCCATCGTCCTGCTCAATGTAGAATGGGGATTTCTGCTTTGCGGACGAATATGCAGCCGTCGCGAACCCTTGCAGATACAGGAGGTAAGCCTCATTACAAGCACTATTAGAAGTTATTTTTACGCCTTAAAAAAAACTGAGCCATACAATAGCAGAGCTCAGTTTTGCGCGCTCGCAGCTGAACTGTCATTCTTAGCACTTATTTAAAAGTTACTCTCGTGCGGCTTTTAAAAACCTGCCAAGCGAATTAGTGTTTATTTTACGAGTTAAAATTAGTCAAAATGAGTGATGAAGAAATTTTATAGTTTTTGGAGGATGATACGCTTTCCGCGATAGGGAGAAAAAAGCGTGGCGTAAAATTATAAGAGAGCAAAGCAATCCATTCCAAGTTTACGACGAATTGGATTTTTACTGCGATGATCGTTGTCTTGCGTTCCGAAATAACAGTCTGTCAGCTTTGGTCAGCCGCTCATTCATGTAGACCTTCGAAGACGTCCTGGGATGTCCAGCGAGGTAAGGTTTTTCCTTTCTTTTGCAGCTTCTAACATCTCTGTCTATCAAGTGACCACTTAAATGACCAACAAACTGTAAGTCGGCAGAAGATCATGCGCATGAGCGCATCACTAAGCCCCGCATAGATATTTTCTGCTAATAAACCGTAGAATGAATTCATAACTATCAGCTCTGTGTGCTAGAGACCTAGCGAGGGACTCTTTCTACATAGTAATAGCACACACAAAGTTATGAATGCACCTGGTTGCGTACATGGAGTATGAAAGTAGCCGCAACAATAACTTTGTAAACTACATTTTGCGGTCTTAACCCAAACTGTTATTGATTTTTCACTAACATTATATAGCCTGTTACTCTCACGGTCTCTACCAATCCAACGACACCTCATTTTTTAAAATCCCTCAAGTCGTTTGGACCGTAGCGGGTTTTTTTAAATTTTGAAACCCCCATTTTTAAACATTACCAAAAACTGATTCGACAAAAAAAAATGATTCCATCCCTCTCACACTGCGGGTGTCTCCGCCTGGAGTAACGGGGACCTTTACACGGACGAGGTATCCCCATGCAAACATCGATATTTAACAATACTGAACACCGCGCATCACTGTCTGCGTAGTGAAGTATGACCAACTTTCACTATACTGCGCAGAACGTGTTCCGCGCATTTCCTACCTAAACTGACACGCCTTTTGGCTTCCATTTACGTAAATACAAACATTTCGCTGCTTAACCTCTCAAAAACCGAGGGCAGTTGGGTCGCGATTGTGAACCTTATGCCATGGTAATAAAATTCAAAACCTATAACGAAAAAGTGGCGTTAGCTAAGTTGCGGTGGTATTCAAGAGGTTAAGCAACAGTCAAGTTTGACGGCCCTTGGACAGGTCACCAATTTCAGAATTTTAAGGAATCTTCAACACTTCAAAAAAATAGATTACATACTTAAAAAAAAATGGTCAAGTGCGAGTTGGACTCGCGAACTGCGGGTTCCGCACATTTTTCGCATCGTTGTCATAGCGCGTAAGTCAGTGGGTGGCCTTCGGTAGTGTGTCGGTGCGGGAGGGGTAAAATTACATGCTATGTCGACCCCGCACTGGACACTACCGCAGGATAGCCACTCAGTTATTCGCTTTGCCTGTAATTATGTTGGTAGGCTGTGCTTATTGTTAGTCGTAAGTTATTTTGTAACAATTTCCTCGGTCCACTTGCTTGAAACACTGAATTTCTTAATCGTGTGGATTAAGAAACTCACATTTCGCGGTAACGCGGTCATACGAATCTAGTTCCAAATCATTCAGGCTTGGCCGGTAACTTTTATTGCTAAATGTACGTACGAAATACAAAGTGATTGTGAAAATAGGAAATAGTATAATTTGACGACCCGAATGGCCGAGTCGGCAGTGACCCTGCCTACGAAGCCAAAGGTCCCGGGTTCGAGTCCCGGTGGGGGCGAATATTTGTTTGATGAGAACGGATGTCTGTACCCCTAGTCATGGTTGTTTATCTATCTAAGTATAACATTTATCTATATAAGTATGTGTATCGTTGTCTAGTACCCAAGATACAGGGAATCCTAGTTTGGGGCTAGATCAATGTGTGTCAATAGTGTCCAAGGTATTATATATTAAAATGTTGTAGAGGCAGGAAAGTGAGCGAGACGACGAGCGAGTTTGAGCTATTGCACTTTTGGCCGATACATTACATAGTGCTTTCGATGACTGATAAAATTAATTACATGAAAATTTTATTTTAGATAATTAGGTTTCGAGCCCCCTAGCGGACTCCGCCATCTTCCGCAATTGACAGCACAAGTCAGGCACGCTTTTACCGACGCGACTGTATGACGCAAGCTTTTACAGACATGTCATGAAGTGCCAAAGATTATCGTTCATCTGAGTGAAGTGCCATCTGTTGACATGTGACAGAACCAAGCCAGCAACGGTTTTTCTGGCCGTTTCAAACAGGCCAGAAATGTTTTTAAGAGGATACCTCGTTCGTACAAAGATCCCCGTTACTCCAGGCCGAAAGACCCGCAGTGTGAGAGGGACGGAATCGGGGAAAAATTACATAACGTAGCGCCAAACAACATAAAAAATATTTAAAAATAAACTACGCTATTTTGTCAAAAACAAATCAAGGAGAGTTTACTAATAAGTAATATCCAGATTTTGAATGCAATTCCGCAATGAAATAAGTTAGGATTTCAGAATTACAAGAAAAAATAAAACAATTTAGAGGACTTTTCGCAATTTTTTTAATTATATCGAGAAAATTTCACCCAATCGCGTTTTCCTTCAGTAAAAATCTTAATCAAATACTCCAAAAATGTTAACCCAAAAATGAAATCTGTAGATGACATGATAGTGGAGAAAATAGATTCTAAAAAAAAACATTTTTTTTTCGTATCACCTTGACCTTAAGGTTTTGCGGCCCCATTACAGACCAACTTTCGCCACATTTCAGAGCAGTGAAGTAAAAACTTAATGTTATTCTTGTATTCTATTATAAACGTTCCCACGCGGGGTAGCAGAGGCACATTGGTGTAGCTAATGGCTTATGTGTAACTGTTTACCAAATTTAGTAAAAATTTACATCCAAAAAATTAATTTTCATCCCAAATTAACTGAATGTTCATCAACATTTTATGCTAAACTACTTGGGGTCGCCTCGCTCCGCTCCGCTTTGCTTTGACTCCAGGTTGTATTATAAAGTTGTGGCCTAACGAACCTAGCTTTAGACCCAGACAGAAAGTGACCTATAGCAACAAATACGGTTCTTTAAACCACATGGGGGCAATAATTTATATTTGTTGCTTTAGCTAATTATGTGTTCGTTGGTCCAGTTTGCTTGGAGGCTGGCCCATTGCCGCAGATATGGAGATAAGAAGGTTTCCTCTCAATTTTTCCCATCAACGCTAACACGTCCGCCTAATAGACATGAGATAAATTACTTATCTTTCTGGTACACGGTCAGCAGCGGGATAAGAAACTGCACTTCCTGCATGATTTGGACGTGAGAAATAGGAAATCCAATTTTAACTTCGAATCATGCTAATTATTTGAAGATACATCCCTACATAATCAATAATTATGGATACGCCAGACTACCAAAATTATTGCAACATTTCATAAGGTATAATCATTCGCAAAGAGTCTTATTTGATGCGATTTCGGAAGTGATTAAAATTAAATCTACAAGAATTACCAATGTGAAGAATAGCAGTTTTATAGTTCCGTACCCAAAGGATGCCAGCAAGGGACTACATTACTAAGTTATACTGTCACATAGCAAAATAAATGAAACCATAGTTCATAGGGTCTTCAGGCCCAGAACTTATTACCATCGACCGTGCAATATCACAATAACGCAATAGGTTTAACCCAGCTATTACGTTATCGGCCAGTGAAAGTTAAACCGCACGCCACGTCGGTGCTGGCCGGTTGAGTTAACGCGGGAAAACCGAATTAAGAATAAAACATGACAAAATAAAAATAAATCGTGCGTTTTTCTTTCGCGCGTTTTGTGTGTGGCCGGGGTTGCTTTGGGGTGAGTTTCCTGCATGTGTGTTATGTAGTGGCATCGATTTATTAAGTAGTTTTTAGTTAGGTATCTTGTCTAGAAGAAAAATATTCTGAATCAAAGTTAAGTTAAATAAACTTGTTAAAGAAATGTCCCATGATGTGTTATTTTCAGCGAAATGTATTTTTATGCCGTAAATCGATCGTCTTTTACAAAGGACAGGAGAAAGAAAGTAGGTAGGATAATAAAGTCCCTGACCCACTTTTTTAATATGTCTACACAGTTTAAAAAAGCGGCCAAGTGCGGGCCGGATTTCTTCATGAAGGGTCCATAACATCGTACAATAAAACGCAAGAACTGAAAATAATAATACAAAAACAAAAAGAAAATAATATTTAGTCCGAACGCGGATTCGAACACATAACTTAAAGATTGCGAGACGGATATCAAAGCAATTGTGCCACCACAATCATGTGATAAACCGCGGAATCTACGATCATATTTAATTAATGATATAATTTGTTATATCGCGGCTGGTGTTAAAACACGTCTCTTGTATGGGGACTGCCTTTAATTTATAAAATCTCGTGTAGTTTATTATGTGTTGCTATTAGAGTTGTAAATTAACCGTCAAACCCAAAAGTACACGGATAAATGCAAGCCACTTGGTTTGATATTTATATCTGTATTACATGCGGACACTACTGCAGATATAAAAATACGTGACATCACGTTCAAAACCAATGGAGAGGCGTTTTGTATATTATTTAGAACACTCACAAATGTGTATTAATGAAATATTATGATTAAGTTTATCTTTAGCCTTTCTAAAATATTACATAGAGAATATTTCTTTGAAAGAAAGTTATGGCATAAAATATTTTACCGATCTAAATGTCATTTCCACGGCTCCATAAATAGGTAATATTTACAAACCAAATAAAAGAGATTTTTCTCTAAAATATAGTATTACCGTATATAAAAACATTTTCATACATTTGACCCGGTACTTAGAAATTATTTCCAAACCGCGGAACAATATGGGTTTCAGAACTCATATGATTATTTAAATTGATATTTTTCGATTCCCATAGTAACTATCTTCGGGGAATCCGTCTATAGAACTCTTTAATAATCCACGATGAACTTACATTGCAAATATAAAATAAACTCAAGTAGTTACGATAAAAGATGCATTTAACCCAAACCCCCGACCAAAAACGGGTTTACCTGCACATATACGGTTAAAGGTGCACAGTTGGTATTTAACCAATCGGTTAAATACCGGCCTTACATCTCTAGTTGTTATACCGGCAATAGAAATGCACATTCTGTGAAAATTTCAACTCTTTACCTATTACGATTCACCAGATTTGACGGACTGACAGACATACGGACAGACGGTCAGCGTAGGCTTAGGAATAGGCTCCCGTTTGGCACCCTTCGGGTGAGAGAACCACTAAAACTATGGTTTAAACTGCCGGTTCATTGATACTTAATATCATAGTGCATGAATGATCATCGATTCCTGATAAAATGTGGACATTTTTAGATTAAATTACCAAGCAGCCATACAATAACCAACTTAGTTTAACTAAAAAGTAAAGTGGCCCAATATGCGGAACAAATAGTTTTAGTCAGTAAATCATATTGTCCCAATATTATCGGATATATCCTCATTTGCCCCTTCATTATTTTATGTAATTCTCGCAGTCCTGGCTTCTTACTGGATCGATTCGTTTTTCTGTCTTCGGATAATCCACGGAGATGTCACTACTTAAAACTCCGCAACATAAAACTGCCGCTTGTGAAAATGGGTGCAGAATATGATGAATAACTAAATGATGAATACCAACTTTAGGAAAAATAATAGTACCCTACTATAAGGCCTTCCACTTCTGCCGGACATCAGCGGCCTCAACGATTTTTGGCCAACTGATTCCGATTGAGTTGGCTTCGTCAACAATTATCCTCCTCCAGGAACACTATTATCGCCCTCTCCTACGTTTCCCTTCAGGCTCGTCACAAGAGCTTGTTGGGTCAGACGGGACTTTTCCTGTCGCAGTGTGTGCCCAATGCATTACCATTTCCGTTCCAGGATCTTGACATGCGTTGTTTTATGGTCTGACATCTCCCAAAGGATTTTATTTGATATCCATTGGGGCCAGAATATTGCAAAATCCAATCTATTCCAAGAAATAAATAAGCTGGGCCAGCCTCCATACACAGCTTAGCCCAAGTAACTAGGGTTTATATGGCTTTTTAGGCGTTTCTTAGGAGTTCATTACAATTAAAAGTGGCAATCTGCTTATGTTCTCCATATACAAATTGCCACTTTTGATTCTTATGAAAACAGCTGAGATATTAATTACACTCACAACCGGATGTGCCAAGATGCTTATTACCGGTTTTTAGAGAAACGGATAACATCATTATCATCATATGCCGGATATCCGTTAACTCGGAAATCCGAAACCTTACTAACAATACGGTTACACACTGTCGAACTTGTGTGTATATTGTAAATATGATTAGTTATAGTTGTTAGAGTAATTATATCAATCAAAGTTTTAATTAGTCCACCAACATGTCTACTTACACGGGAATTCACTGCTCTAAGAGCTATTTATTATTAATGAGTTATGCCGGAATCTCCTTGTTGTATTTAAATAGAAGATTCTATCATCAAATTATAATATTTAATAATTTAATTTTGTATATATTTGTAAAACGTATCGTAAGGCTTATTGACACCCTTTGTCATTAGTGTTTAAATCGATTAATAATAAATAAATAAATAAATATGTTTTTATATATCAATCTATATTAGTATTAGGTTCCATGCTCTAAACTGCATAAGGGAAATAATAAATTCAACATACAATTTTATACATTTTTACATCAGCTGTTTTGATTAATTTTACTGCTGTGTTATTAATTGGCTAGGTTAGACTTTTTTTGATGTTTGATTAAATACTATATCTATATAGAAATATATACAAGTAACTGCTAACGTTCTACTATCTTAAAAAGGAAAATGTCAGGATCTTCTTTGTCGTAAGATGTCATGTAGAGAAACGTCATTGACTATGAATGAATGAATGAATGAATGAATGAATGAATGGTGCTTCTCCAGCCAGGGTTCTAAACCTGTTCCGGTCTTTCGGCCGGCATACCAGAGGGCACAAGTTTTGAGGGGTGGCGGAATGACCTGCACTGTAGGAAGGGAAGGATAGTGAATTCAATCGACCGACTCTTCAGCCTGAAGCCAATATAGGATATGTGGAATGGGGAGGATGTGGGATTTGGAGAGCAGCTGTTGTTTTCTTCAAGTTCTTGTTTTCCTTCTATTTTCAGTTATTGTTAATAGTTGAGTTTCCTGAGTCGTGTTCGTTTGGGTTATCCGGTAAGTTCCCAGTTTCGCTTTTGCTGTCTGTTTCTGGGATACGGTATATTTGCCTCTAGGCCATCCTGACTTCGTCCCTGTTGTGTGATGATTCTGTCCAGTAACTGTGTTCTTCACCGTAGTATTTTATGTCATGCTTAAGGAAATCTTTCCAGGTGTATATAAGTCGGCCGACTTTCTTCTTCCTTGCTTCGTATTTGAATGGAGGGTGTAGTAAGTGCTGTTGTGGGCGTCGCAGAATATGTATAGTAACATATCCGGTGGTTTTTGATTCGTTTGGTTATCGTTTTGCCCTGTAGTCAGTCATGAATTTTGTGGTATCTTGGATAGCTTCTGGCGTTCTCAAACATGTCTCTGAGGATCAGGCGTTCATATACTGACTGTCAACTGTTTGCTTTAGTGAGGGTTGCCACTTTTTGTCCGAATTTTATAAACAGTGCAATGACCATTTTGTAAATCAGGCGCACTATATTTCAGTCTATGTTGGATTTCTTTATAAAATGCATTAGGGCCTTGGAATTGCATATGGCTTGCCGGCACCTCTTTTTTATTGTGTCCTATGTCCTGCCGTAATATATGTGCCGAGATATTTGATTTCGTTTACGGTTCGTATTGGAACTACGTCCAATTCACTGGTTGTTTATGGGGTCTCTTATAAGAATTTTCGTCTTTCTACTTTTAAGTTTGCCATGAGCAGTTCTCCGATGATATTTAATTATTCACTTTTAGTTACTCCGCGGCATAGCAGCGCTGCGTATTAACGCTCTTTCAGGTTGCGGGCGGTCCGACTCTGGAAAGCACCTCTTTGCACTATAAGAGACAGTCCGACTCTTTTTTCTTTTAAGAAACATATCAAAGAGCTCTACATGTCTCTTTCGTAAAAGTTATTGTATTTATTTTATTATATGTAAGGTTTATGTATATATCGGTAATTATTTCGTATTTGCTATCTGTATTTTACAGATATTTTAATTTATTCCTAGGCATTTTAGTTATAGTAATTATTGTGCACTGCCTACCCTTTTATGATATCAATTCCTGTAATGCCTTGTTTTGCTGGAAGAAATCTCTTTTTAGAGACAAGCTCGCCCTTGTACATGCATTTTCTTTTGATGTAACTTTTAAAATATTTGTGTGCAATATTGTGAAGGAGGTTTGTTCCTATAATTCCCTTTTTCCTGTATTTCTTTATAGCGTCTTGTCCGATGCGAGCATACAGATACCAGAGATAGTGTTTTGACATATGTATCATGTTTGTTTCCTGTATATAGGCTATGTGTATGTTTTTGTTAGTCAATTCCGCGTCAATATTGAGTCTTTTAGTTATTTCGGCGCATCCTCTAACCTTCCAAGTAGCAATGCGCATACGCTCGCATGTGACTTGTGGTTTAAATATGGGGCTGTTTCGTATCATCGTATATCCGGTGTTGTCTGGGATGTCTTCTGTTGATGTTATGGTTGACCCTGAGGAGGTCATGGGTGTTGCATTAAGTATCGGCGAAAGTATGGTGTTATCAGTTTGGTTATCGGTTGATTGATCCGTGGGTAAATTTGGCGATTCAAGCAAGTAAACGCTGTCGTAGTGGTGTCCTGTGACGTTGAGGTTGATAGATTTCACTGCATCCGCTGGATTCTTGGGCGTGAATATGAGCGATGGTGTATTTTGCTGGTGGATTGTTGCGTTAAGTAGAAAATATTCGGCAGCTGGTATTATAATCTCCTCTCCAGCCCAAGTACCGTAATTGCGTAGATTTTCAGTGTTGAGTTGTTAAGGATTTCAGGCTCAGTGATTGCGAGCTTTGTTCTGTTCATCGCCGTTTTCTTCTACATATTTAACTAGGTCCTTAGGAGTGGTTGCATGTTAATTGACATAGGTGATTAATTTGGTCAGCAATTGCGGTGAATAGGCAGTTACCATCTCAGCGTTGGTAAGGCTTCCATTAGGTTATCTTCTTGGGATGTTGTTGAAAGAAAGAACTTAGAGATAGCGTGATTTATTTGAACTACCTTTGTCTACGATTAACAGATCGTACGGGTTGCGATTGTCAAAGTTTGTGCGTATCTTCGTGCGCCCTTATTCTCGGTAGAGAGCCGCTTAGGACAAAAAGTCTCCGATTTTATTGTTGTTATTGTTCATCAGTGGAAGTCTTTTGTTAATTGCCTGTTTTCTGGAATATGGTGAAATGATCCTTTTATGATGTGCAATTGTTTGCTGTTTCTCGCTATTTCTCAGAATAAGCAGTTAGTTATGTAGTAGACGGGCTTGCATTATTGTTTTATTTTTGTGGGCTTGTCGGACCGGATAAAGTTATAAATGGTTATGTTTTGTTTTACTGTTATTGGGTAGGTTCCTGCTTAGTTTTGTATTTAGGTATACCTATCTCCTACTTACTAGTACGGCACTGTGCCTGTGGAATAGTTTGGAGTTGGCGTAGTAATTTGAAGCGAGCGTGGTATCTGTTTATGAAATGGTATTTAGCATTACGAAGGGGGTTACCTGCCAGATATAGAGTTCGTTTTGCCTTTTGATCTGAGTTAGGGCTATCATAATCGCAGCGATCTCACCAGGTTGTTGCTCAGCTAGTGAGACTCATTGCACTGATATCACCTACTTCAATTCACTTCATTAGTGCATATTAGTTAGGTCCGTGACTCGGGTCGAGGTTCAGTCCGTGAACAAGGCCCTAAAGATGAAGTACCCGGTTGTATCTGACCGGCGGAGGGGGATGCATGTGTTTGTGGCGTGTGAGTGTATGTGTCGGTACGGTAAGTATCAAAGTCATTGGTCATCTTATCTTGAGTTGTGCATTTTGGGTAGGCCGGGGGAAGGTGTTTAGATTTACCGCTATCATATTATCTGTTTTTGGGGCGGGTGGAACTTGAGGGTACTTTGGTAGTCGCGCTGTATTTTGGTATGGGAAAAGTGAGATGCTGCGATGTAGATTTGACTGGTTGTTGATAGGTTGTTGATTACGTTTTGGGGCTCTATTATGTATGCGCTGTCGTAGTGGCTGTCGGAAAAGGTCAAGTCGATAGTTCCGACTGAGTTATATTCTTGTTGGGGGCTATATACGATTGATGGGCCATTTTGTTGATGGATCGCTACACTTATTACGTAGAACTCCGCGGCTGCTATGATAATTTCTTCACCGCCCCACGTGCCCTGTATGAGGAGATTTTTTATGTACTCAGTGAAAGCTTCTGCGTTTGGTGCGTCGATCGCATGTTTGATGCGTGGATAATTGCTGTTAGCTTCCACGTATCTAGCTAAGTCGCTTCTGATGTGGGTATGGTTGAATGTCGCTCCAAACAGATGGTTGATTTGGTCTGCAATTGCATGGAACAGGCAGTTTCCATCTCTGGGCATTGGTAGAGTTTCCATTGTGAGATATTACTACAGGAGAAAGCCTCATGGTATTTTAGCTAATATGAATGTGTGTGTGTGGGTTGTTTCTAAGAGGTGTACGGCCGGTATGATGAGAGACGCTGTTTGGCTTTTTACGTTCTATTTTTATTCTAATGTTTCCCGGTATTTCCAAGATGGGCTGACACCATAGAATGGGTGCCAGATGTTCGAGGGAACGTTGTGAGCCTTTTGTGCTTCGAAGCTTTTTCAATTGTTCCTAAATAGCAGTCAATTGTTTTGGCTAGTTTCTGGGAGTTTGGTGAGATGGCCTTTTTATGGCATGCAATTGTTTAGTTTTTGTTTATTGTCGGGTTTAGTATATTTGCAGTTTAGCTACATAAAAATAATTCTAGGATTGTTAAGTTTTGGGTTGGCTTATTCACTGAGTTTCAGGGTTTAGTGGATGGTTATTGTTAATGACTGTTTTGAATGGTCTTTCGAAGATGAGGAGAAAATAAATCTCGAGGAGAATTATCTCGAATTTATTTTCAGGCAAAGCAATATAAGTATATGTAGCTATAATAATGTTTTATTAGTTGATTTTGATATTGCGTAGGTAGGGAATTGTTATATCCTGCCTATGACGCACCTATAAATGTGATTATGCCTTAGTCAATAGGGGCGACCGCGGCCGCGGTAAGTAGTGGTTTATTATTGTCAGGCGGCGAGTGGTGCTGAGAGAAATAAAGTTAGAGGTAGGTAATCACTATCAATGATGTCCTAATCGGAATGATCTCACCAGGTTGGTGTGTTTAGCGGCGGTGGTGGTGGAGGCAGTAGCGTTGAGGGTGTGTTGCGTAGGCGTCGCTCGCTGCCGGCCTGTCGCTGCGTGGCTCAGACGTGCACCTGGCCTAGAATAAATTCTAGGCCTTGCACAGATGGGATGCCTAAGAGTATCGCGCAGTTCTCTGGGCATTCATTACACTTGACCGCACTAGTATCATCACAATCACTGAAATGCATGGTATTGCACAGATGGGGTGCCTAGATGGATCGCGCACATTCCCCAGGTATCCCTTACAGAAACACGCGCTATAAGCCAGCCTATAAGCCAGGCTCGTTTTCGGGCCTCCGGAGGCAGAACAAAAGGCGCGCGCCGGGGATGAAAACTATTGTTTGTTAAAATGCGTTTGGGAGATCTCGGGGGGACACGTCCGTTCGGTCCGGCAACACAAACGCCACTCCATGTAGAGAAACGTCATTGACTATGTTAGAAAATTTCCTAACTTGTTTCTCAATGTCCGAATAAACCCCTAAGACAGTTCTCTCGTGATTTTACTTACATTTATGATGTCTGTCACAGAGTGCTTATCCGAACCGGAAACAGAACCTTAGTCTAATTAAAATTACATATACGGTACGGAATATAATTATGAATCGTCTAAGTCAACTTAATAACAAAATATAACTTTATGTTAATATAAAGAATATTTTTATCGAGTGTATATTTTTTCTACTAAAAATGTGTTTAAATCTGCTAAAACGAATATAATTTGACCTCTAACTATCTCTATTCGCTTAGTTATAGTATTGTTATTTTTTTAGGGTTCCGTATCCAAAGGGTAAAACGGGGCCCTTTTACTAAGTCTCCGCTGTCCGTCCGTCCGTCTGTCACCTGTCTGTATCTCATGAACCGTGCTAGTTAGACAGTTGAAAATTTGACAGATGATGTATTTCTGTTGCCGCTCTAACAACAAATACAAAAAAAAACAGAATAAAATAATGTATTTTTCTGTAAACCACATAAAAACTTATTAATGCACCTGGTTACGTACATTGCGTGTGAAAGTAGCCGCACCAAGTACTTTGTAAACAATTATTTTCTATGTAAAATCCAAACTATTCACTCCACACCAACCCTACCATTGTACGGTGGTACGGAACTCTTAGTGCGCGTTCAACTCGCACTTGACCGTTTTTTAGAGTTCCGTACCCGAAGGGTTCCAAACGGGACCCTATTACTAAGACTTCGCTGTCCGTCCGTCCGTCCGTCCATCCGTCTGTCACCAGGCTGTATCTCAAGAACCTAGCTAGCTAGAGAGTTGAAATTTTCACAGATTATGTATTTCTGTTGCCGCTATAACAACAAATACTAAAAAATAGGATAAAATAAATATTTAAGGGGGCTCCCGTACAACAATACCACATATAAACTTATGGATGCACCTGGTTACAACATGGAGTGTGAAAGTAACCGCACCAATTACTTTGTAAACAATATTTTGCTGTGTAAAATCCAAAATATTCACTCCACACCATCGCTTCCATTGAACGGTGGTACGGAACCCTTCGTGCGCGATTTAGACTCGCACTTGAAAGGTTTTTAATATTATATTAGTGGCGCAATTCAACAGTGGGTGCAGGAGGATCGATAGATTTTTTAACGATCTATATATTTTATTAAAGAAATAATACAATCACCTTGTACCATCTGAGTAGAATGTTTTATATTTCTAATTAGTTTGGATAATGGCTGAGTTGGGACGCCCTTTTAAACTTAGGCGAAGGATGGTAAATGTTGGTTGAACAGATGTCCCTCCACAAATCTTCTTGTACTTTTTATGAACACTTCTCCCAAGAATTGCTAGACTAGTTCTAGATCGATAGGTGAAAATTAAGATTTGACTAACTTAAATAAATGTTGTATTTTATTTAGGGCGCACGTGAGAATCGTTGTCAGTTGATAGGACGCCATGATGGACAGTACGAAGACAGTTGCCTCTGAGACCATGGAGTACCTCAAGTAAGTAAATTACACACACATAGCGTCACGCCTTAACGCATACGGGGTGGCATAGGCACATTTTAGGTGACAGGGTCCAAGCCAATCGCCGCCGATCTTCAGATGTGGAGGTTTCGTTGTTTTGCATCACCGTTAGAACAAAAACAACAAAATTTACATACAGGATCATATGGGTTCTGGTCCCAGACTAGGATACCCTATGACGTGGGCACCAGAAACGGCGACGTCACAAACATGTAAACATCCAAGACCTAGGGATTTTTTTTCCTACCCGGCCGGGATTCGAACCCAGGACACGCTTGGGGAACACAGCCTTGATCGCAACACCACAGAGGTATTTACTTAAGACAAATAAATTACCACATTGGTCAGCACTGGATTCGAATCTCCTGCATGAGAAGCGAGCTTGACACCACTAGGCCACGGACGTTTTAAACCATCAAATATCCAACCTCGGGTGTTTTTCTTCCGCCCCTGCCGGGATTCAAAATCGGGACTCTCCCTCATGAAGCAAAACCTCGAATGATACGCCACAGAGAATCTTACACAATGCACCGATTAATAAAGAGTTATGTACAGTCACCTCTCTCATTCTCTCTCTTTCACTTCACCTTTCCCTATGTGAGAAAGAGAGGTCACAACTTGCCCAGAGCCAAAGAACCTTGGCTCGGCCTGTAACCAACAATATCTGACCCCCAGAAAGCCGGAAGAAACCAACGGAAACGACCCCACCACTCCAAACCTCCAACTCCTAACCGACACGACCAGCGAAGCCAGGACTCCCATGGACACCATATCTGGTTTCTACGATGGTTCAATCATCCTGGTCACCGGTGGCACCGGGTTTCTGGGTAAAGCCTTGCTGGAGAAGTTGCTGAGGTGCTGTCCAGGGATTGATACCATTTATATGCTGATGAGGCCTAAAAGAGGGTTGACTGTAGAACAGAGGTATAAGGATTTGCTGAAGAATCAGGTGAGAACATAGTCATTTATATACAATCTTCATCATCTCATTGCTCGTCAAATGCATAATCGATTAACATATGATTCAGCAAAATCGGTGCTGTAAATCATACGTACGTAAATGCAAACATACAAACTTCTCGTGAGACGCAATCGTGGTCATGTTGATGATGAAGATGAAGATGATGATGGGGAGCTTACGCAAAGCTTTTTGTTAGAGGTTACTGTATGTTTATAAAACAAAGAGTTTCATTCATATGCGGTTTGTAACTTGGTATACATTGCCAACACCAACAAAAAATCATCTAAGTATCATTTTACTTCATTTATTTGCCCATTTAATAAATAATTACAAACAAAATACTATCCACAAACGCTTCCTCAAAATACATATATATAAACATGAATCAAAAATTACGAAACGTGAAAACATTAAGTTATAAAATGCTTCCGTATTTCCGGATGTGTGTCCGGATGTAATCCTCTGCCGCATTTCTCAACTGACACTCGAGAATTTTTCTGAGTACATAATGTTCGATAATAAAATAGTTTTTTCCGACTTCTGAGCTAAAAATAGCAGCGTCGCCGCTTGATCTTGGGTTCTCAGGCGGAAAAATTCTATTCCTAACTCGTTCAAAAAGGCTTTTTACGATCCTCGCTACGACCCACGCCTTGGACTCGTTCCGTAAACTTCTCGCTTCGTTAATATAAGCCTTTGCGAACTCGTGTGTACTATTTTTTTGGCGATTCAGTTTCTGGCAATTTTTCAAAATGGCGGAGATATGGGGGTTTTGACATTTCAAAAAACTGCTCTAGCCCAACAGCTTGACAGATTTTAACAAATGAGGTGTCGTAGTTTACAGGTTCAGCCAGTAATAAAATACTCCATTAATTTTAATGATAATGATCTGACTAGCTCGAAATTGTTTGCGTAGCGTATTTACGCTACGCAAACAATTTCGAGCTAGTCAGATCGCTACATCTATTTAGATGTAGCGTCAATTTTGGATTTGCGTACACTTTTGACATTGGTGATTTATCTGTCAGATGATAGCCCTCCCTCTATTTACTTACAGTCCTACCAAGTTACCTCTTAACTGACGGGTGTCGCTTGTGGCATTCTAGTATTGCTATATTTGAGAATTGCGACCAAATTGGGGCTATTTTAGCCATTTTTCCTTTAAAAACTGGCTTTAAAAACTCCAATATTTCAACAAATATCACGGAATACTCGAGCTCGATCACAATTGACAGTCGCGTTTCTGACATTTCACAGATAACTTGGTAGGTCTGTACATATATTCTGTGAGCTCACCCGACAGACGTCGATATGTCAAAAGCTACTAACAGAAGAAAGAACGGACAATTTTATGTTCAAATTTTCGGCTGTTCTCTTTGCGTTTTAAAAAACAACCTCTGCTTAAGAACCTTCCTAAGACTTGAAAGTTTTTTTTTAGTTAGCCTATATCAGTGTCCCACTGCTGGGCAAAGGCCTCCCTGGTTCGAGCCCACACATCTCTGGTAGCCGCAAGATCGACCCACTCTGGTTGGAACTTGTCCAGATCGTCCCACCATCTTCTTCTGGTCCTTCCTCTACGACGGTGTCCCTCTGTAGGCACCCATTGAGTGGCTATCTTTCATCTGGGTGCATTCGACACACATAGTCGGCCCGGTTTCATTTTAGTTTGGCGGTCTGCATGCCCACATCGACTATACCAGTTGTAGAGCGCAGTAAGGTTTTTCTAACGTGATCAGTTCGTTTCACACACAAGATGCTGCGCTCCATCGCACGCTGGCAAACCTTGAGCTTGGACTTTTGATGTTCGGTCAAGGACCACGTTTGTGCGCCGTAGGATGGGCAAAATACACATGGTCGTGGTATGTGTCATCGGGGGTTTGGACCTTATGCCACCACGCTGGGCCAGTGCGGGTTGGTGGGTTTTTTCGCCAGAGCCTTATTCGTTGTTTAGCAGGATGACCACGTGCAGGGGAGTTTGCTTGGGTTCAGGGAGATGGTATTGTGGGTTATGATGATGGTTGTGGTGATTCGGCGCCAGTAAAACAAAGTACTTACTGGTTTAGTCCATGTAATCCGTAAGACACATCAGGTTATCCACGTATGTTTCAAGACAGAAGGCACAAAAGAATAGGAAGCACAAGCACAGAGTCATAGTCTAGTATAGGCAGGAGAAAAACACAGCACTTATATTATATTATCAGCGATAGGAAAGCAAATCTATATACAATTAACATCAAACATGAAGCAAAGCGTAAGCATGGAGCGATGGCGGCGAGCGTGCGTTCCGCGTTATGTTTCATAGGTGACTGATTGGTTTGGTTGACTTCTGTCCGGCGATGCCGATCACGCGTTATCATCGTGGAACAGGTCGCCGCGGAGGGCTAGGGAGTTCGGACATTCGATAGAATCGAACGGGCATTATCGATGTATCGACCAGTCGATAATAAGTTGGTAAGTATGCTACTTATATATCTATATTATATATACATGTATTTAGTTATATATGTTATTTATATATATATATATATTTGTAGTCAGTATTTTTGTGTAGTTTGATTAAGTATGTAAGTATAAATATTAATAGTTTTAAGTTGTAATTGTTTGTGTGTAAGTATGGAGTATGTGTAGATAAATAGGCTACACCACTCCCCTCCAGAGACCGTTAAGGGCGATAATAATCTGGAAACCTGACCTGGCGGCCAGAACGAGTGACATAGTTCCTTGGAGCAGGAACTGGATTAGAGACAATAGGTATAGGGAGACTTTTTTGTATGTCTACATCGTCAGGTAGTGTGAAAGCGGGTTTAAGTCTGTCTATAGACACTGTCTTCACCTTATTATTTACAACAATTTTGAATACCTTGTCTCCTCTGGAAAGTACTTTATGTGGCCCGGAGTAAGCTGGCTGAAGAGAACCTCGCGATGCGTCTTCACGAAGGAACACGTGATCACAGGTAGTAAGCTCCTTGTAAATAAATACTTTAGGCTTACTATGACGGGCAGCTGGCACGGGTTTCAACTTTTCAGCAAAGAGTCGCAGCCTAGTAGAGAACTCCGATATGTCGGTTGTTCCGCTCGTGCTAGGGTTGAAAAACTCTCCAGGGAGTCTCAGTGGCTCCCCGTATACCAGTTCTGCTGAAGAGCTCTGCAAGTCCTCTTTAAATGCAGTCCTGATGCCTAACAAAACCCAGGGCAATGATTCGGTCCACCTTTCATTCGCGTGGCACACTATTGCGGCTTTGAGCTGCCTATGGAATCGCTCAACGAGACCGTTACAGGCAGGATGGTATGCCGTTGTACGCCTATGCTCAAAACCTGCTAGCTTAGACAGACATTGAAATAATGCCGACTCGAACTGGCTTCCGCGGTCCGTTGTTATGTCTGTTGGACAGCCAAATCGGGCTATCCACGTTGATAGCAGCGTTTTTGCTACGGTCTCAGCTGTGATGTCCTCTATCGGTATTGCTTCAGGCCAGCGGGTAAACCTATCCACAGCGGTTAAGCAATACCGATAGCCGCGTGATAAGGGAAGCGGGCCGACCAAGTCAAGATGGATATTTTTAAAGCGGGCTTGTGGTAGTTTAAAGGTGCCAAGGGGGGCGGTAACGTGGCGATTTACCTTGGTGCGTTGACACTGAAGACAAGTGCGCGTCCACTCCCTGCAGTCCTTCCGTATGCCAGGCCAGACAAACCTGTCGGCGACTAACTTTGCGGAAGCGTTAGCACCTGGGTGACTGAGGGAGTGTAGGCTCTCGTAGACTTGTCTACGATGGATCCTCGGGACATAAGGCCGGGAAGTCGGCGTGCTGACGTCGCAGTACAGAGGTGATCGACTATTGGGAACGTGAAGTTTCTGCAACTGCAAGGATGAGCCATTGCGTAACAGCTCTTGCAGCTCTTGGTCTGACTCCTGTGTATCGGCTAGTGTTTCGAGGTTAACTGGAGCTCCCAGTTCTTCTATACGTGATAAAGCATCAGCGACAACATTATCTCTACCAGATATATGCCGGATATCAGTAGTAAACTGCGAGATAAAGTCTAGGTGCCTATACTGCCTTGGCGAACAGTTTTTCTTTCTTTCGTGAAATGCAAAACTGATCGGCTTGTGGTCGGTATACACAACGAAATGCCTGGCCTCGAGCATATGCCGAAAATATTTTATAGCCTCGTAAATGGCCAGTAATTCCCTGTCATAGGGAGAATACTTAGTCTGGGATGGTGTCAGCTTGCGAGAAAAGAAGGCAAGAGGCTCCCATGCGCCGTCTTTCAGCTGCTGGAGAACAGCTCCGATGGCCTTGTCGGATGCGTCGGTGATAACGGCAAGGCTGGCGGCGCAATCAGGGTGAGCTAATAAGGTGGCATTAGACAAGCTTTCTTTACAAGCTTCAAAAGCTATTAGTTGCTCACCAGAAAGTGTGATCGGTTGCGATCCCTTGGCCGAACCACTCAGCAAGGCGTGCAGCGGGGCTTGTATTTGGGCCGCTAGAGGAAGAAATCTCCTATAAAAATTGAGCATGCCTAAAAAAGCTCTGAGCTGCCGGACGGTTGCTGGAGGAGGGAAATCCTTTACCGCTTTTACTTTGGAGTCTAGGGGCCTACATCCTTTCTCTGAAATGCTGTATCCCAGGAAAGTGACTTCACTTTCACCGAAGACGCATTTTGAGGTGTTCACCAACATCCCATAATCCTTAAGCCTCTGAAAGACAGCTCGCAGATGCTCCTCGTGTTGCTCGGGGCTGCGGGAATATATCAGAAAGTCATCTAGATAAGAATAGACGAAGTCAAGTCCTCTCGTCATCTCGTCAACGAAACGCTGGAAAGTCTGTCCTGCATTACGAAGACCGAACGTCATGTACGGGAATTCGAATAACCCGAATGGAGTTGTTATGGCGGTCTTCGGAATGTCTTCAGTGCTGACAGGTATCTGATTGTAAGCTTTTTCCAGATCTAATGTGCTGAAAATAGTGCAACCTGCAACGCTGTGTGTGAAATCGTGGATGTGCTTGATCGGATACCTGTCAGGCACCGTACGTGCGTTGAGCTTACGATAGTCTCCACATGGGCGCCAACCGTTGTCTTTCTTCGGCGCTAAGTGGAGAGCCGATGACCAGGGACTCTCGGAGGGCCTGGCTGTGCCACTAGCAAGCATGGACTGGAACTCACGCTGAGCGATCTTCAGCTTATCCGGAGCTAGACGACGAGGGGGAGTAGCAACTGGTGGTCCAGGTGTAGTGCGTATATGGTGTACAGTGTTATGTGGTGATGGGTGATGTTTACCGGCTGGTCGAGTTATCTCCGGATACTCTTCGAGGATACGATGGTATCGCGTTTCGCCAGTAGCAACCTTCACGGAAGACACGCTCTTACAATCTGCTGTGGTGGCAATAGCTGCAATTGATGTTAAATTATCTATGAGGCGTTTATTGCGACAGTCTACAATAATGCTATAGAAATTTAAAAAATCTACACCTATTATTGGTTTAGTTACATCGGCAACTACAAAACGCCAAGCAAAACTTCTACGTAAGCCTAAATCCAAATCTAAGTTTACATAACCGTAGGTAGAAATATTTGAACCGTTAGCAGCACACAAACTGTAATTAGTCTTTGCACGTCGATCATGGAGCGCCGACCGTGGGAAGACGCAGAGGTCACTACCAGTGTCGACCAAAAACTGCGTCTTCGAGGTTCGATCGGTGACGAATAGACGGCCAGTTGAAGTGGAAGGGCAATCGTCCGCCGCCATTATCGACTGCCCCTGGGGTTTTCCGCTTTGTAGTCACATGGACGGATGCACTTGCCGGCCTTCTCTCCAAACTTGCTATGGTACCAGCATACTGGGTACTTCCTGTAGTTGGATTGCGAGCGCTGCCTGCTAGGACTGCGTTTGCTACGCGAAGCTGGTGTACGAGATCTGGAACTCCTTCCTTCAGACAGGTTCTGGAACTGCTTTCGAAGCTCAGAAATCTCGTGTGCAAGCTCGTTGATGATGGAGCTGGGTACGCCGTCGCTTACTGCAGCAATCTTTGGTGCGGGCGGAATAATATCGTGCACTCTATCTGCCAAGTCTGAGAGATCGTCCAGAGATGTTGCAGCTGGTTGACCTGCGAGCACTGTCTGGATGTTGACGGGTAGGCGACTAATCCAGATGGTCTTCATAAATTCGTCGGTTACGCTTGAGCCAGCTAGACCTTTTAGATGGCGAAGGAATTGGGACGGCTTGCGGTCCCCTAGTTCCTCATGCATCAATAGCTGTTTAGCTTTCTTTTCCTTTGTATCGCTCAGCCTCTTCACCAACTCGGTCTTTAGTTTCTGGTATTTGTTGGTCGCTGGAGGGTTAATTATGATATCTTTGATCTCTCTGGAGTATTGGTTGTCAAGGTGCCCAATGATATAATTAAATTTGGTGGTATCATTAGTAACCCCCGATATGGCAAATTGGCCTTCAACCTGAGCGAACCATATCTCGGGTTCTTCTGCCCAAAATGGTGGTACCTTTACTCCGACCTTAAATATACTGGCCGCATTTATCGATGTCGATAATGTCGACTTGCCTCCATCACTAGTACCGGGGTTCGGGGCTTGCGTGTCGCTGTTTTTGTCTTCCATGTTCAGTGTCGGGGTCACCAGTGTGGGTTATGATGATGGTTGTGGTGATTCGGCGCCAGTAAAACAAAGTACTTACTGGTTTAGTCCATGTAATCCGTAAGACACATCAGGTTATCCACGTATGTTTCAAGACAGAAGGCACAAAAGAATAGGAAGCACAAGCACAGAGTCATAGTCTAGTATAGGCAGGAGAAAAACACAGCACTTATATTATATTATCAGCGATAGGAAAGCAAATCTATATACAATTAACATCAAACATGAAGCAAAGCGTAAGCATGGAGCGATGGCGGCGAGCGTGCGTTCCGCGTTATGTTTCATAGGTGACTGATTGGTTTGGTTGACTTCTGTCCGGCGATGCCGATCACGCGTTATCATCGTGGAACAGGTCGCCGCGGAGGGCTAGGGAGTTCGGACATTCGATAGAATCGAACGGGCATTATCGATGTATCGACCAGTCGATAATAAGTTGGTAAGTATGCTACTTATATATCTATATTATATATACATGTATTTAGTTATATATGTTATTTATATATATATATATATTTGTAGTCAGTATTTTTGTGTAGTTTGATTAAGTATGTAAGTATAAATATTAATAGTTTTAAGTTGTAATTGTTTGTGTGTAAGTATGGAGTATGTGTAGATAAATAGGCTACACCATTTAGAGCACATACATCCTGTAAAAAAATAATTTACCCAAATCGGTCCAGTCGTTTGCGAGTTTCGCCGTTACTAACACACATTTAGAAATATTTTTTTATATATTCAAGATGTCTAATAGATAATGACGTTTCCTTAGATATTCGATCGCATCCGCGCCCGCTGGCCTGACCGCCTCAGCAAATTGAGTTCCATCGCGGGAGACGTATCCTCACCAGGTCTCGGAGTCAGTCCCCAAGACTTGGTGCTGCTCAGCACTGTCACTGTGCTGTTCCACTCCGCCGCCACCGTCAGGTGGGTGATGATGACGATGATGGTGATGATGATGATGATGGTGATGTTGATGATGATGACGATGATGATGATGATGATGATGATGGTGATGATGATGATGATGATGGTGATGATGGTGATGATGATGATGGTGATGATGATGATGATGATGGTGATGATGATGATGGTGATGATGATGATGATGATGATGTGACTGGGACCAACATAGTGCTGGTTTAGTGAAAGTGTCTTAGAAAGTGGCGAATTAGGGAAAGTGGCGAATTAGGGAAAGTGGCGTATTAGGGAAAGTGGCGAGTTAGGGATGATTAATGGCATGAGCCCGCTGGGCTCCATTGCGGGAGACGTATCTTCACCAGGTCTCGGAGTTATTCTTCACGACCCGGCGTTGTCAGATGGTAACGATGATGAAACGACCGGGGCCAGCTATGTGGTGGTTAAGAGAAAGTGTTTAAGAAAGGGGTGACTTTTATAAAGTTCCTAAGAAAGTGGCGAGTTAGGGAAAGTGTCTAAGAAAGTGGCGAGTTAGGGAAACTATCTAAGAAAGTGTCTAAGAAAGTAGCGAGTTATGGAAAGTGTCTAAAAAGTGGCTAATTAGTTAGGTAAAAGTTAGAGCAACAGTCTAATAAAGAGGCCAGTTAAGAATAATTAATAACATGAGCTCGCCGGCCTCCATCGCTGGAGACGGAATGTCCTCACCAGGTCTCATGAACTAGCGCTGCTGAGCACTGTTCCACTTTGCCTGTCATGTGAGTGATGTGATGATGATGATGATGCGATCGGGACTAACTAAGTGGTGGTTTAGGGAAAGTGTCGAAGAAAATGGCAAGCTAGGGAAAGTGTCTAAGAAAGTAACAAGCTGGGTATAGTGTCTAACAAAGTGGAAAATAAGGGAAAATGTCTAAAAAGTGGCTAAATGCTTGCTTGCCACTTTACCTTAAGGCAAGCTTAAGTGGCAAGCAAAGAAAAGTAGCGAATTAGGTAAAGTGTTTAAGAAATATTCAAATTAGAAAGAGAATTAAAATCATGAGCTCGTTGGACTCCATCGTGGGAGACGTGTCCTCACCAGGTATTGGAGTTATTCCTCACGACCTGGCGCTGCTCAGCACTGAGCTGTCCCACACAGCTCATGTGTCATGTGAGTGGTGATGATGATGTTGATGATGCGATCGAGATCAACTAAGTGGTGGGGTCTAAACTACCATTTAGCTCTCTCTAGAAAGTGTCTAAAAAGTGGCGAGTTAAGGAAAGTAACAAATAAAGGAAACAGAAAATTAGGGAAATTGTCTAAAAGTTAAGAAAAGTGTCCAAAATGGCGAATCAGTGGTTTATTTATGCAAGTGTTGATTTGTGGAAAGTGTCATTACAATTTACGCCACTGCTTTGATCGGAACTCGCTAGTTTCCGCATTCACCACATTGCCTAATCTGTCAATTCGCTACTTTCCCTCGGTCATCAATTTCCCTAACTTGCCTTTTTCCCTATGTCAACAATTTCCTCAACCTCCTCTTTCCTTAGGCAACCCACTTCAATGCTATATCAAACAAAAAATACTGCATCACACCTTTTTTATATATCAAAATCAAGCGTATTTCATTTCGTTTCATTTCATTTCAGATTCACAGAACCGCTCCATGCGGCTGCGACATTGAACGTCCAAGGGACTGCTAGTCTTCTCAAGCTGGCAGGATGTATGACAAATTTGAAGGTCAGTCTTTGATATTGTATCAATTATCACAGGGCCAGTAGGATTACCGCTTAGAGAGCAGGTCTATGCCCAGCAGTAGGTCGACGTGGACTGAGCATGGTGACGCGATTCACAGTATACTGTTTTGGTCAGCCTAGCACTCTAGTAAGAATATTTCGTTTCGCTTTATACCCGTCGGCGGTCACTAAAAAGAGATAGAGTTTAAACTCTTTGGCCGTTTCAATTCTTCAACTCCGAAACAACCCTATAAATACTACCCTCTGCTCTCTATGGCGATGCTTTTATCATTGTCTTACGATGTCGGCCCTTCTAACCGCATGCAAACCAAACAAACTGCGTGTAGATTTCCTCCTTGGCCTAGGTACGTGTTCTTGAGACAGTACTCTATATTTCTGCGACACTTTTCTGAGTGTTGTAGGAAAGTGTAAAAGCTTCCACGGTCTTAACGTGGACTGCCTACGAAAGTATTGTGTTATTCCACTCTGTCGCCACTGTCAAGTGAGTGATGATAATGATGAAGCCACCGGGACCAGTAAAGTGGTGGTTTAGGGAAAATGCCTAAAAAGTGGCTAATTAGGTAAGAGAAATTGGCAAGCTGGGGGAAGTGGCGGATTAGGGAAAGTGTTCTGTAGGGTCAGCGTTGGAGGTTGGGCCACGTAAAAAAATCAAAGATACCGAAATGAGAAAAACATTTCGAGATATTTGTGTTCCTATATAAATTCCGTTCCCATCAAAAATATTGCAGGATTACTGAAATATCCGTAAAAAACATAATGTACTTCATTTGTCCTCTACGGCGTTCAAATTCCCTTTGCCTTTAAGTTGGTTGTTCTGTAAAACTGACAAGTATCAGCAGTTTTCCTGTCAGTCGGAACAAATATTGATATTATAGTTTTATAATCGGAAACAACCAGCTTCAAGTACAACCGCTCTAAAACTGTGGGCAAGTGACGTCACAGGGGTGTTATTACAAAAAATAATACATCCATTACCCTGTATATTCAAATTAGTTTCTTAAAATACCCTAAAATTTTACAAAATAAAATAAAAAATAGTACGTAATTTTTCTAGCTAATCCGAGCTAATAGTCTTATAATCGGAGACGAAACCCTTTAGTGCAACTGCTTGCATTCTATTCGCCAGGTAGGAGAGAATCCAACGGAAAAGATCACTCTGTATACCGAGGATCCAGAGTTTAGAAAGCAACGTAAAGTGGTTAATTTTATCAAAAGCTTTCGATAAATCGTTGTACACGACATCTACCTGAATATTTTTATCCATATAATTATGTAAGGATTCAGTAAATGTTAAAATATTAGTATCAACACTAAGACCATTACGAAAACCATGTTGAGCGCTAGATATATGGTGCGAAACAAGTCGAAGTAGTTGATCGGTGATAATCTTTGCAATTTTTTTTTGCTAGTGAACACAATGGCTTGTGTTTAAACGATTACCAAAAACGCTTATAATAAATTCGAAATGACTGCCAGAATGTATAAATGTCCACCAAATTGTTTTTGGATAAATGATCACCAAACTTCTTTTTATGTTTTGTGTACTTAAGTTTATGTTTTAAGTATTTTTTGTTGTTCTTACATGTTCAACCTAACACGAAGGATAAGGGGGGCTTCGCTTCGCTCACCCCGTTTACCCTTAACCTAAGCAACCGCAGTATTTTGCCCTGATATTTTTTGCAACTTTTGGTGTTCATTTATCCATTTTGGGTAGGAAAAAAATATTTTGGTGATCATTATATTTGTTGCCGAACATAATAATTACCCATTTGAAATTTTATGAACCTTCATGTTGTCGAATGACTACTTCTGCTCAAAGTAAGCGCCGCTTAAATGCCGTATTGGCAGGGCTGTCATTTCCCAAGCGAAAACAATGACAGCATGTTCTTGACGGTCCGTCAAACTATATGTTGTCGGTCATGCATCCATGACTGGGGTTGACACCCGCGAGGTATCCGATTACCCCTCCCCCTCTCACTCGCTCTCGCCCTCGTCGCGATAGTAGGTCAGTGACGGACGCTATGACGTCATCCGAGCGAGGTGCGTAGTTAGCTTTAGCGTGTAGTACCATAATTGCAGCATACTGTTTAAGAGAACTTTTACTTCAATAGGTTTACCTTCTCCGAAGTAGATTTGAGAATTGAATTATGTAATTCCATTTGCCTGCATTGCCTAATGTCCCTCTACGAGATGACGAGTTAAACTCGTTTTATTTCAATACCTAATCCATGTTTTGCAATACAGGAGTTTCTTTTCGGGTCAGACGGCAGTTGAGAGGTCTTAGCCGTGCCTTCAGGTCAAACTCAAACTCAAACTCAAAACGTCATGTCAGACATGGTGCAAACGTCACCACGTTTGTAACGAAAAGTTGTAAAATGTATCTTTTAGTTGTATTGACTTATTGATTATCGATTATGGATTATGGAAAGATTCGTGTTCGTTAGAATCAAAAAGAAAATAAAAGCTGATTGCCACTTTTGATTGTAATGAACTGATTTGTCTTGCAAATTAAGGTTCCTGGATGAGATTACCATACGAGATGAAATAACAACCCAGGGACAGAATTATATACTAGGATTTCTGTTTATAATTTATCGTTATCCTCTAAAATTTCAATATAATTAACTTTTTTGATATTCCTATTATATTTTCTCGGTAAAATTTACAATCCGATTCTTGGTGGATGAAAAACCCAACTAATCCAACTAATATTATAAATGAGAAAGTAGCGATGTTTGGATGTTTAGATGTTTGGATGTGGGTGTGTTTGTGCCTCACGCTAAAAGGGCAGACGGATTTGAATGAAATTTTGCACAGAGATAGTTTACGAGCTAAATTAACATATAGGATATTTTTTATCCGACTGCATCATAAGGAGGGTAATGTTATCGCGGTAAATGAAAATTCCTAGGAATACTTGATGAAGTTGCGGCCATCAGCTGGTATTATGAATGTGAAAGTAGCGATGTTAGGATGTTAGGATGTTTGGATGTTGGTGTGTTTGTGCCTCAATCACGCTAAAACGGCTGAACGGATTTGAATGAAATTGGCACTGAGATAGTTTATGCGGTAGATTAACTTATAGAATACTTTTATCCGACTGCAATAGAAGGAGGGTAACGTTATCTCGGTAAATGATCATTCCTAGGAACACGCAGTTAAAGTTGCGGGCATCAGCTGGTATTAAAATAAAGTTCATAACAGATGACACTGCAACATGGATATTACGTCAGTCAGTGTGTTTTTTTTATCTATTTTACAAAAACAGTTATTATTTCAAATCTATATCAATATTCCTTTTACATCCCAAGAGATAATACGTTTCGGGTGAATAACAAATGTTAAGTTTTTTTTTCATATCCCACTCGCATTATGATAGTTTCAAACAGAACGATTGACGGAAAGGGATGTCTTCATAACATATATTTTTACTTCTCAAACTCTAAAAGGTTGTGTTGTTATGCGCAGGCGACGTAAAGGTTGGTCCAGACATGCTCTTTTGTCCGTAACGTACCTCCGATTCGTATCAGAGCGTCGCGATCCAAGAATGTTAATTTGTATGCCCGTTCGGTATGGTGGTGGTACGGCGAGTCTCGGACGGAGCCGATCCGCAGCACATGCGCAGTAGTAGAGTCCCCGTCACGACCCGTTCGTTAGCGGCGGCGCCACCGTGTCATCTTGCCAGTAAGATAAGGGTATTTAGTTTCACTTTCCATGGTCACTGTCACACAGTCCTAGGCCATGAGTGGTATTTTATAATAAGCCCGCCACCTAAACTGTTGTTTAGTTATTTTTTCTTATTTCCTTGCACAATGCATTGTAAAACTGTAAAATAATGCATGGTACTCGTGCGCAAGTTGATTTCCGCCTCGTGTCGTCTTATAAACTCGTTCGCTTCGCTCGCTCTTGAATAAAAATGTTACTTATCGGAAATCACCTACTTTCCGCAATAGGAGCATAAGTACTAACCGACCAACACAACCAGCCGCATGACAGGACTGCGGTTTCGGCGCCTGTACCGCTCCTACAAAACGTAGGTAAACGTACCATCATCAGCAGTTGTGGAAGACCTCTGTAAGGGTTCTTTTCCCGTGCCGCTCAACGCTTAAATGTCATAAAACAAATGGTTTTTGAAATTCGACAATGTTTTTAACAAAAGCAAGAGTTTACCGCCACATGCTAGCTGCAAGGGAAATAAGTTTTAAAATGGGCTTCCACTTTTGCTAGTACCTGTATCTACAAGTCACTAGCATGTACTAAGTATGAATCACCGTTCCGTGTTCCCTCCATTATTCTAATGAACGCTTAGCTGTCATGCGCTATGAATATGAATATGAATAACGCTTCAAGACAGGCATTTCACAATACCAATCATCCTAATATCGCGCCGGTTTTAACTAGCGTCAAGATTTTGACTTTCTTTTTTTTCACGCAGGCCCTGGTGCACGTGTCAACGGCCTACAGCAACGCGCCCCAACCCCACATAGAGGAGCGGGTCTACCCGCCGCCCTACGAACCTGATAGCATCTTGCAGTGCGCTAAAATGCTGCCACCAGCTATAGTGGACGTCATTGGGGAAAGCCTGCAGGTATTTTCTTTTTTTATTCATCAGTTCTGAAGGCATTAAAACAGGATAACAAATTATACTGACAGCTTGTTTTTTTTTGTCTCGATGAACTCCGACAGCTCTTGTACGGATGTTTATATACTACTCAAAAGAAAATAGGGGCCACTAAGTATTTTGATTGCTACGTGAAAAATATAGTAAACAGTAATGTATATTTATTAAAATAACATGTAACAAGGCTTTTGTTTTAACTTATGCTAATAACCATTTAATTGTGTAGTCAATTGTTTCACTTATTTCAATTAACATGAAATTAGTCCATTGTCAACAACAAAAACTAAACAGAAACTCTTTGCAAAACAAAACAAAAACTGACACAAGCTGTTTTTTTAATGGTTTAGTAACGGGTGTGTTCTTCTCTCCTGTTTTCACACACCTGGAGCCTTGAATGCATACTCTCGACGAAGTTTCTGATGTTTTCATCAGGCATCTCTTCCCACGCACGTTTCAGAGCATCCATAAGCTGTTGCTGGTTGTGAACCTCTTGCTCATGCTCCCTAACCCTTCGTTTTAATTGGTCCCACATATGCTCTATTGGATTTAAATCCGGACTATACGCTGGCCATGGTAGGACATGAATATGGGAGTCATCCAGTACAGTCTGAGTCGCCCGAGCTGTGTGTGAGCGGGCATTGTCATGCATTAACCAGAACCCTGGCCCCACTCTCTGTGAGAATGGAATCACATGAGGCCTGATGACTTCATCGATGTACCGTTGTGCAGTTACTGTGCCTTGATTTAAGAAAACCAGCTCAGTTTTGCCTTGTAAGCTAATCCCAGCCCAAACCATCACACTAGGACCTCCAAAGCGGTCAATTTCCTTGATGCAGACATCGGAAAATCTCTCACCCTGTCGTCTCCATACTCTAATCCGCCGATCATCACTACAAAGCTTCACTTTACACTCATCTGTGAAGAGCACCATACCCCATTGATTCATGCTCCAATCTGTATGTTCGCGGCAAAAACTTAAACGATTTCCACGTTGAACCCTAGATAAAGGAATTCGTACTACTCGGCGTCTGGACCTCTGCTGGTCTTCATGCAGTCGATTACGTATCGTTTGGTCACTAACACGAGTCCCCGTTGTCAACCATAGGCGATTTTGTAACTTACGTGCCGTCACAGAGCGCTCTCGACGGGCACTCAATCGGATGTAGCGATCCTCTTGTGCCGTAGTCGCTCGCACCCTGCCCGATCCAGGCCTTCTTGCAACACTGCCAGTCTCTGGAACCGATCCCACACATTTTGGATGGCTCGGCGAGAGAAACCCAACGAAAAAGCTACAGACCGCTGTGAATGACCTTCAGCAATCAATGTAACGGCTCTGGTGGCAGTAATGGTATCCATATGCCTTCGTTGACGTGGCATTATTAACAAAAGATGTTAAAAGAAGCAAAAGATGGACAGAAATAGTTTTTTAACAGAATAAAATTGTGATTCCATCTGAAAGGAATTTGATCTGAAACTCGTTTTTTTTATTTGCTTCAATTTCTGGCCAGCTGTAAGACTTAAACACCAGCATTAAAGAGGTTGGATACTGAAGGAGGCCGGACATCATTAATTAGTCACTTATTAATTAGTTTACATCTAAAAATTTACTCAAAAACAGAAATATGTAAGTGGCCCTTATTTTCTTTTGAGTAGTATATATAGTCTGTACATTGAAACTCCTTTCTACACAGTTCGTTTACTTGTTACGCCTCTGTAATCTGCCTGAGTATTATTATTCCATTGGGAAATTTGTTCCATCTTTAGTTTGACGAATTTTCATACAAGTTTGAGCATATGTACCTACCCATTATCCCCTAGGGAGGAATTTTCAAGAAGATCTCAATTCAATTCAATTAACAATTCACAATTCTTTATTGCACAGAACATTACAACAAAACATTTTACAAGAAATTAAAAGGCAAAGGCGAGTTTATCTCTCAACAGAGATTTCTTCCAGCAAACCTATCAGGATAGGATACATATAAACTGAAAAGGGTAGTCTAGTGCAATTATAAAATTACCAAATACCAATAAAATATAATACTTACTAGAAAAATACATACAATAAAAGAAATAGTAGATAAAATAAAAATAAACAAATAATAATAATAAACAGATAAATACAATTACATGCTTATATATACAATCTCTCACACATCTCTCTCACACAAATAATTACTTTTAGGTCCACTTGCACGAAAATAAACTAAATGGGCCATACCACAAAAAATAAACGAGTGTTCAACACTTTAAAAACCGGTCAAGTGCGAGTCTAAATCGCGCACGAAGGGTTCCGTACCACCATTCAATGGAAGCGATGGTGTGGAGTGAATAGTTTGGATTTTACACAGCAAAATATTGTTTAGAAAGTTATTGGTGCGGTACTTTCACACTCCATGTATGTACGTAACCAGGTGCATCCATAAGTTTGTATGTGGTATTGAAAGAATTGATGTATGGGAGCCCCCTTAAATATTTCTTTTATCCTGTTTTTTAGTATTTGTTGTTATAGCGGCAACAGAAATACATAATCTGTGAAAATTTCAACTCTCTAGCTAGCTAGGTTCTTGAGATACAGCCTGGTGACAGACGGACGGACGGACGGACGGATGGACAGCGAAGTCTTAGTAATAGGGTTCCGTTCTTACCCGTTGGGTACGGAACCCTAAAAACGAAAACGTATGGGATGACGTTTGTTTTGAGGTTAAACGCTGTTTAATATTTTTGTGGTAGCACGGTACGTTTAGCATCCTAAATTGATTTGGCAACTGTCATACATAATGTATGAAATATGTCAAAATTAAATCAGAGTAGCGAGCTCAACGTATTCAGTGTTTTTCGTGCAAGAGGAGCCCTCCGCTAGCTAGCTTGTAAAACAAGTTATTATTAGGAAACACCGTTCATGCTCGTATGAATTTACGCTGATTTCTATACTTTTCGCTCTGCTTAATATCACGGTTCATGTCACAGTACGAGAATTTACTATGAGAATTTAGTTCATTATCTTTACTACTAGTAGTTCTGTGAGCTGTTAGACCTCGCGAGTTTGCTGGTGGTAAGCTGAACTGCTAACATACAAACTTGTGCATTGAAACCGTTTGGGCTGTGGCGGTTTTTTACATTTTCAACCCCATATAACCGCCATTTTGTAAAAATTCCAAAATCTGAATCGACAAAAAAAAAACATAATTATCGAGCCTGAAATTTCACGCGAATCGGTTGAGAAATGCAACCTGTAGAGGAAAACAGCCGGACGGAATTCCAGACATACGAAACAATTTTTGCTCAAGCTAAAACGGAGACGCTTTATTCGCTCGGTCAGTTTCGCCTCTGACACAGCTTTTACGACACCACCACCGAGCAGCGATAGCAGGACCTGCAGCTTAACATGCCATCTGAAACATAGATGCGCCCGATATAAAACGGACACCTATCGATGCTATGTGGAGCTATATCTTTTTCGTTTGTGACCATCGGTTTATTAGGGAATTCATAATTTAATGGGTACAATCAAGAGAATAGCGCTCCGTGATCTAGTGTGGTCCACACTCGCTTTTTTCGCAGGAGATGCTGGTTTGAATCCGGTGCTGACCATGTAACAATGGAATTATTTATTTATTTTTAGTAAATTGTCGGACAATCTGTTTTCCGATGACACTTTAAGAAGTACGTCCCAGCTATACTTGTGAACAGGTACGTGTTAGTAGCAGTAGCAGAAGTCGTAAAACCCCTCCATCAACCCGCACTGAGCCAGTTTTATGGAGGCTCAATCTCAATTGCGGATAAAGGCCTGTGCCCCTCAGTGTAGACATGAATGGGCTTTGTCTTATGGGCATCCAGTAGTAGGCATCCAGTAGTATGTATCATCATCATTTTACACCAGGATACTACCGACCAGCAAGCTCCCTCGTGCGGTCAAGGAATGAATTATCTTAGACTTACTTAAAACTGGTAAACCGGAGGCTTCAAGCTACCGGCCAATTGCATTACTTAACAAATCGTATAAACTCCTGGAGAAAGTACTAGTCCAACGTATAGCACCTTTAATAGAGAAAGTGGTACCCATGGAAAAAGCAGGTTTCCGCCCAGGTCGTAGCTGCTCCGACCAGGTGCTGGCACTTACTATGCACATCGAAGCAGGTTTTCAGAGGGGACTAAAGTCGAGGTCGGCGTTTATTGACCTATATCAGGGGTGGCCAAACTTTTGACCTGTAAGGTCTACTCGTGCTCGAAAATGTTTTAAAGACAACTGAATTCCTAGAGATAATGGCGGAGATAAGAGATATCAGAAAGGATATCTCTGATATAGCGGGGAGCCTAGCTTTGTTGACCTCAACGATGAGTCAACATCAGGTGGTCATTGAAAAGTGCTCGACGGTTACCAGAGCGGTCTCTGCCAAGCTGGATAATATAGAAGTGCGGGCAAGGGCTGAGGAAGAGCAAAGAAAGAGTTCTGCGCGCCCCAAAGCTCAAAAGTCCTATGCAGATATGGCCTCTAGTCATCACAAGCAAGAGAGCAGAGAGAATAAAAAAAGCAGCCTGAAAAATGCCAAGCCAACTCTACCCACCGGAACGACACCGGAACCACAGACGGCACCATTGGAAGGCATTCAAAATTCATCCGAGGAATCCGGGGATGAAGGTTGGACAGAAGTTCGGAGAAAAGTTCGGCGACCCAGGTCCCTGTACTGTACTGCTGGACCTAGTGTCACCTCGCTGAAGGCAGTAGAACGGCGGAAATATTTCCATCTTTGGAACATGCTCTCCGGAGTTGACGAAGTAAGGAGCTATCTCCAGCAGCTTTGCTTACCGAGAGCAGGAACAGTTGATGAACTCAAGCCCAAAGGGGACTATAAATCTTATAAGATAGGTGTCCCAGCAGATATCTTCGAAAAATGTTCATCTATCGAGATGTGGCCTGAAAATGCTAGAGTGAAAGCCTGGATACCCTTTCGAGGAGCTCAACCGAAGACTGGCACTCGGGGATAATCTCCGAGTCAGCACAGGGAAGACTCTCGATATTATGTACCAGAACGTTCGAGGTATTAAGAGCAGGCTAGAATATTGGCGTAATAACCTTCCTTCACTAGGACAGGTCCTCGTCGCTGCTACGGAGACATTCCTGGACTCATCCGTTGGAGATGCTGAGGTAACGGCGGGAGGTTGGAGCGTGCTGCGCCGGGATGGCCCCACCGCGTGCGGAGGCGTGCTGCTCGCGGCCCGCCCCGGCATCACACTACGCCGATGCCGGGACCTCGAAACAGATCATGGCGAAGATCTTTGGGCCAATTTCACATTGGATGGTGTCCACTTCACAGTCTGTGTGGTCTATGTGGACCCCAGTAAAAAGAAGAACGGGAAACCAATCTCACAGGCGGAAAAAGATGCCCAATATCTAAGCTGGTTCACCAAAACGGAAGGAAATAGGTCAACCTTAAACGGAAACCTTATTATTCTCGGTGACCTCAATATGAATAGTGCATCAGTGTCCATTGTTAATTATTATTGCTATTTTCTGAGTGTTTGTTGTATGTATGAGACGAATGATGTGATGAATGCTCACGGGGGCGTGCTTGATGTGGTATTACTGCCGGAGAGCGTCCGTGGTGTAACCGTGCGCACCTCCGTGTCAGGCAGCCTGGTGCCACACGCTGACGCCTACCAGACGCCTCTCGACATCATTGTGCCACTGTCGTCAATGCAAGGCGCAGTCCAGCGATCCGGCCGCTTGGATCCCAGCAACATTGACGGTCACAATGACTGGAATTTTGCCAAGGGCAACCATACAGTCCTGTACGAACACATGTCTAGCGTCACTTGCGACGATATTGCTGAAGCTCCGGATGTGGACACGGCAGTCGGTCGTTTTTACGACACCATATACGATATTTTCAATGCGACAGTGCCGAAAAAAACCAGGAAATGTGTACCTACTAGACGCTACCCAGTGTGGTATACTGGGGATATAATACACGACCTGGCCGCCAAGGCTAAATTACATTGTAAGTGGAAGACGTGTAAGAGACCAGCTGACTACGCCGCATTCAGTGAGCTGAGAGCCAGTATTAAGTGCCGCATAGCTACAGCTTACATGAACCACATGATGAGTTGAGAAGGTAATATCAGATACAACCCACGCGCGTTTTGGAAACATGTGAGCGGCCTCAGATCGAAGGGTGGTTTCGAACCTCGGGTCATGCATCAGGGGCAAGAGTGTGCCGGAGAAGAAGCAGCAGCCGCATTTGCAGACTACTTCTCCGACGTTTTCCTCAGTGACAAGCCGGCGCTGGCACCGGATCTGGTAAACAGATCCGATGACTCGCGTACTGCTAACTACGTCCAAATTACATATGTTTCCCGTAGGGATATAGAGAAAGGACTGAGGCAACTAACTTTCTCTTTCGTGATAGGTACTTTTATATATGTATATATAAGTAGTATATGTTTGATATATATAAAATTTTTTGCTTTTGTATTTTATTTAGTATATATCATGTATTAAATTATTATGTTTTAGTTGTAAACAATTAGATGTGTACAGTTTTATTGCGCACTAGGACTCTCCTGTTGCACAATTTTTCCTGTCCTACCTAGGTTTGCTGGTAGAAATCTCTCTTTAGAGATAAGCTCGCCTTTGCTCATAAAATGTTTTGTTACCTTACTATTTCTATAAGATTTCTGTGCAATAAAGAATATGAATATGAACTAAGGCCAAGGAGCGCAATTGGACCGGACAACGTCCCTCCTTACTTCTTAAAGGCCTATAGTGATCAGCTGGTACTGCCTTTAGGTTGTATCTTCAACCTAGCTTTTGAGCAAGGGAAGTACCCCACCAGCTGGAAGCTCTCTCGAGTCACTCCTGTACCCAAGACTAGTGATACTGCCTCTGTAAATCAATATCGACCGATTGCGATCCTGAGTTCATTGGCAAAATTGTTCGAGTCAGTCATATACGGTAAAATCTATCCACAGATAGCGCCATATTTGTGCGACTCGCAACACGGATTTAGGAGTCGTCGCTCAGTAACCACCAACTTACTGACGTTAGTCGATTTGGTCTCAGAGAGCATGGATCGGGGATGTCAGGTGGACGTCGCCTATCTGGACTTCCGTAAGGCGTTCGATAGAGTTGATAACGATGCCCTAATGAAGAAATTGTGCGCCATAGTATTTGCCCCAAGGCTGTTGGTCTTCTTTGCTGACTACTTGAAAAACCGCCAACAGTTTGTGCGACATGGCTGCTTTGAGTCCCAGCCGTACCACACGCGGTCGGGTGTTAGCCAAGGCTCTATTCTTGGTCCGTTGTTATTTATCATCATGATAAATGACCTAGAATCTGTGCTAAAATATTCTAAATGCCTACTGTACGCGGACGACCTCAAACTAGTACTTCCCATAATGTCAGAAAATGACTGTAGGCTACTACAGGAAGATCTAGATGCGGTCTATAGATGGAGTGTGAGCAACAAACTCCTATTCAATAGTGAAAAATGTTGCATAATGTCTTTCACGCGCTCTCCTCGGCCTATTAGCGTGACGTATACACTCGGCGCGGAGTCCTTGACTCGAGTGTATTCGATGAACGATCTCGGTGTTACGTTTGACCCTAAACTTACATTTCATGAGCACATGAGCACTTTAGCCAAGGAATGCTTTAAAAGATTGGGGTTTGTGATTCGGAATAGTAAGGGATTCTCTGGGTGTGGTACAGCTTCTTTACACTGCCCTAGTGAGAACCAAACTGGAATCTAGCTCGGTTGTTTGGAATCCACACGAAAGCTCATACGTCCTTAAGCTCGAGAAGGTACAAAAAGCTTTTTTACGATACCTATATAAGAGGAAATTTGGGTACTACCCTTATCTCTATCAAACCGCTTTTATATTGGGTATGCTTGGATATAACTCACTAGAGGTGAGACGTAACACTGAACAACTTCTGACTGTGTGTCGATTGTTGCGAGGCGACAGTGACTGCGCGACGCTTGTCAGTGCGGTATGCGCGTTATTTGTGCCTGACAATTACGTACGCGGGCGCAGGCACCAGCTGCTAGCGGGCGGCTCGCACCGCACGGTGGCGCGCCGGCAGTCTCCGCTTGTCCGGGCGCGGGACAGCCTGAATGCTCTGTTGGCGGTAGCACCACTGAACGATCTGTTTGGTGATGCATGGAGGGACATTGTGCGAATGTGTGGCAGGTTCTGCGAGATGATGGAATGACAGTAATGTCAAATTATAACATTGCATTTGGTTTTTTATTAATTGATTTAATTGATTTATGATTGATGACATATTGTGAATTTTGATTTGGATTGTAAATATTTTATTTTATTGGTATATATCTGTAATTTATGTCGATTTGGCCTCGGCTGTCAAGGCATAGATAAATTATGTTAATAAATAAATAAATAAATACTTCCTGCGGTCGACTGCAACGTAGAATGTAGAAGAGAGAAATAAAACATTTTTTTAATAAGTTTGTATGTATTTATTTATTGAATATTACATACTTAATTCGAATTTATCATTGCATTTTACGCTTTTGAGTGGATGTTTGACACTGCATATTCTCCACAAGTTTATCATATTTGGGAGTGTACGAAGTAACTGCGATGCGCAAACAGGAAGTTAAGTGAGCGTCTGTTAAGCGCGAACGATTTTTAGTTTTTATTGCATTCATAGTTGAAAACGTTGATTCGCAAAGATAGGTAGAACCAAAAAATGAAGTCAAATATAAAGCCACCTTTCTTAGGCATGGAAACTTTTCTTTGCAAATCACTTTCCAAAATCTGTACTACCAGATGCTCTAGCTTTCAGAAATATATCGCTTCTCATTTTTATTATTTCTTCTTCGACCAGAAGAGATTCAGTATCGGTTAAGTTGCCCATTTTAACGGTCAAGCTTGTCAATGTCAATGTTTTCATTGAAAGGGAATACCATGAAACTTAGCACTTCTTCGAGAGCGGCAAAATCTGCAAACCTTCTTTCGAACTCCAGATGCAAATTCTCCAGCTGTTCAGCGAAAATTTTGTAGTCTTGATTTGAATTGTGGGTACATTCTTCTTCCATGTTTTTATAATTTTTTAGTCGACCTCGTTTTAATTGAGATGCATGCATTTGAATTTGACTTTTAAAAGTTTTAATCAAAGATGTCATGTCAATGACGGTTTTGTCTTTCCCTTGAAGATTTATGTTCAACTCATTGAGTTTTTCTGTTATGTCACAAAGATAGATAGATAGATAGATAATTCATTTATTCATTGTTCGGTACAAACACAAAAAAAATATTGGTTATTAACATATTACAAACCACACAAAATTAATTATGACAAAAAACATCAAAGTAATAAAATAAAACAATGAAAATAATTATAATTAACACAGCAAAAATATGGAAATTAAGGATCACTATGTGGCACCGTGACTGTACCGCGACAATGAAATGGCCCTGACTCAGCAATGTCACAGACGAATCTGTGACGCTGATATTCTGCCAGAGCCAAAGCGGACGAGACAGCAATAGGCTTAAGTACACAAAATACACAAATTATTACAGCAAATAAATAAAATTTAAAAAATTAAATAAAATATTAAAATCTACTAATATGGAATTGAATTAATTATTGCAATTGAATTTGAATTTAAATTGAATTAATAATGCATAGAATAGTATCGGAATTGTGTGATTTAAATTAGATGAAATTTCAGAATTGTATAATATGAATAGAAAAAGGATAATAAAATGTCAATGATTATGTCGTATGGTAGTCAAAATAAAAAAGAATGAATTTTGTGAGGTAGGAGATTTCTTCAGGTTATAACCGAGGGCATTACAGTTATTTTAAAGTGCTGCCTCCTCAGCCTTCTGCTGCAGTATTAGAAACCTTCTAAAGGCACTTCTGAAACCAGCCTTACTATTTAGCAATCGAAGGGGTGGTGGGATGTTATTCCAGCACTTTGTGGCACGGTATTTAAAACTGCCACGGAAAGCTGCACTTTTGTGTCGAGGCATTGAGAGGAGAGGAGCGACTCTCTGGGACAGACACCAGGTGAGTTTATCATAAAGATAAAGCGGTGTTCGCGTCCGGACAACCACAAAAAGCAACATTGAATAATAAAGATTTTGTCTAGCTTTCATTCGTAAAATGTTTGCCTTATTTAAAAAAGGAGTGACGCGCGTTCGAGGAGGAATCACGAAGCAGAACCTGGCACAGGCGTTTTGTACTCTTTGTATGAGTTTTTGCGTTTTCTCAAACAGACACGATCCATATACCGTAATACCGTAGTTTAGCTTGGAAAGCACTAAGGCTTCAATTAATAGTATTCGCAGGTCAACGCTGAGAAGATCCCGGATTCTATACAGAACTTTAAGTCTATAAAAGCAGTTTCTAACTACCTCAAGAACATGTCCCTCAAATCGTAGTTGATCATCCATAAGAAGACCAAGGTTTCGAGCCTCGCGGACCCGTGTGATAGCGATTCCATTAACTAGAACTTGTGGATCATGCATCGTTACATCCTTTATCTGAGTTTTTGAGCCCATTATCATACACTTCGACTTATTTGGGACAAAGAAAGGCCAGCTTCATAAGCCATTTTTCATCTTCAAGCTCAGGTATATTTTCTCCTCTTGATTGAACGAATGTCTTGATTTCTGGCAGTAATTGGCGAAATCTCTTCAAAAAGGCACCACGTCTAAGCCACCTAACATCTGTATGTAGCAAAAGGTCTGAGTATTCGGCTTCTGTCTCTTCAAGAAGAGCTCGAAATTGACGCCTTTGCAAACTTCTGGCTCGAATAGAATTAACTATATTAAAAGCAATTTTCATAATAACATCTGATTCCAGAATTTAAGAGCGCAAAACTTGCTGGTGTATGATGCAGTGATATTTGGTGAAACTTGGAATGTTTTCATCATTTTTGCACAATGAAATAAAACCAATTCTTTGTCCCAGCATAGCGGGTGCTCCATCTGTCGTGATAGCAACTAGTTTGTGTATCGGAAATGCAGTATTTTCTACAAAACTCTTAAAAGATCTGTAAATATCTTCACCTCTGGTTTGCCCCTTCAATGGAATCATTGTCAATAATTCTTCTTTAGTTGTTATGTCTTCAAAAACTAGGCGCACGAAAACGCACAATTCAGCAATGTCAGTTACATCGGTGGATTCATCAAACTGTAGTGACAATAAACAACATTTCTGCAAGTCTTCATTAAGTAATTGTTCCAAATTTTCACTTAAGGCTTCACTGCGTCGCATTACTGTGTTCCGTGAAAGTGGAATATCATTTATTGCTGTAATATTATTTTTTTTTGTTTTTAAAGCCATTAAAAAGTGCTTCTCCAGCTCTCTGCATGGCTTCCTTGATCATTTCTCCATCTTAGAAAGGTTTCTTTCGTTTTATTAATATTTCTGTAACAGCAAATGACGCCAGTGTTGCAGCTTTTGATTTCGAATCTGGTTTTGTAAAAAAAGATTGCTGTACGTTTAAACTGCTTTTTAATTCACGTACTTTTATCTTTCGGTTTTTTCTGCCAAATGGAAAATCGGTGGCATATTTGGAATGTGTAGTTTTAAAATGCCTTTCAACATTAGCTCTTTTCGGTAATGCGACACTTGAGTTACAGATAAGGCACACACATTTATCCTTGACCATAACGAAAAAAAAATCCTCTTCCCACTCACTGTGATAATGGTAAGTCTTACTTTTTTTAGCACTCGAACCAGATGGCCCACTCATTCTGATAAAATAGTTGAAAAACACTAAGTCTCAAGGCCCCTACGTTAACTTTTAATAATCGCGACGCAACAAATTAGTTGTAAATACCTACGTTCGCACTCAAGTCGAAACTAGTACTGGCTCTTGTTATTATTTGGCCTATCCTTCGTGGGCGAGGTCCCAAAAAGAGAAAACAATGCGAAATGATAAGAGACAACAATATACTAGCGGTGTGTCGCGTTTACACGACTGGCTCACACACACGCACGCAACAATATACCACGTTACGAGTTACGACAGACCGAAGCGTGTGAGTACCTACTTATATAGACGTGTTCTTGGCGCCAAAAGGAACATTTTAAAATAAATGATATTATTTTTAAATATTTTCTGTTCAGTTTATTTTTACTCTCGCGGGCTACCTAAATCGTCTTCGCGGTCGACCGGTAGACCGCGGTCGACCTCTTGGCCATCCCTGACCTGTATGATACGATATGAAGACAGGGGTTACTGTACCCCTGTACACCTGTATGATACGATATGAAGACAGGGGTTACTGTACTAATTGCTCTCAGCAGTCCCTAACCTACAGGTAGGGAGGAGAATCTCAAATATGCTTTTGTAGGGACGTTTTCGTGTACCCCTGGGTAACAGCACAAGCGGCCGAAGAAAGCCAAACAACGGCCTGCCGCAGGGCTCAGTCCTCGCTCCGAGTCTTTTCAATCTGTACATCTATGACCTTCCAGTCACCATCTCAAGGAAGTTCATATATGCCGATGACATCACTTTGGTGTTTCAGCATAAATAGTTTGATCACCTCTAGTCTACGCTGTCCAAAAACCTACAATTACTTGGCAATACTTTGGCAATGGCTTATTGGCAACACCATGGTATCTGACTCCCAGTGCCGACAAGACAGAGATTAGCTACTTCCATCTCCACAACCTCCTAGCCAATCGACGTCTTAACGTTGAATGGAATGGGGTCCAATTGTCACACAACTGCGCTGGCTAGCAGTCCTCTCAAAATATTGCCCCTCCGCATATCCGCAGAAGAGCGACTCTAATGAGAGAACATGCATAAATCACTAAAAACGTTGCTCTGCCATGCCTCCACGAGTTTCTCGAGCCTGAACACAAGAGGCGGAAGTCACCCTGCCGCCTCGAGCTATACCTAGCAAAAGAAAATTTTAACGTCAACGAAGATTGGATTAAATGCTGGCAAGCTGAGACAGGGGACGACGTAAACGACAGCAGTCGCCCAGGCACATACGTAACGGGCTCTGAACTGTCCCGTCAGGACTGGTGCCAACTGAACAGAATCCGAACAGGCCACGGACGCAGCGCCCACTAAAGACACCGCTGCGGCTGGTCTGCCTCTCCAAGCTGCGCCTGCGGTGCCGAGTACCAGACACTCGACCACATAGTGCAAGAGTGCCTTCGGGCTAACCCTGGAGACGCCGATGACTTCAATCCCCTTACAAATGACGCCACCAAATGTTACTAAGCCTACGATGCGTCCATTCGTCCGTCACCGGGCTGTATTTCATGAACTGTAATAGTTAAAAAGTTCACAGAATGTGTATTTCTGTTGCCGCTACAGCAACAAATAATGAACTACTGTAGATATTATAAATTTAAGGGGGTCCCCATACTGCGAATTACCAAATGAATCATAATTTCAATAGGTATAACGCGGCACATATCATCGTCGTCGGTGGCGCAATTGGCTTAACGTCGGATCCGTAATCAGTGTGGGAAGCAGGAATAATTGTGCGTCGTCAGTGACTCTTTTGTACAATGACATAAGGTTGATTTTATCTGACCTCGAACACTTTTTCACTCTGGTAATTATTCCTGCTTGAGCCACTTTAGGGAATGTGACCGAAACCAAGATCGGACATATTTTTTAATGTTATATATATTTTTTTAGTCCTAATGTTCTGTCTATATATATCTGGTACGAATCTTACGCGTTCAAGTCCGACCCGAACTTGACAGCATGTTTCTTATTTACAGGGTGATCACCCCAACACATACACTCTGACTAAGGCACTGGCTGAGTCCATAGTGTATAGTCATACAGAGTTGCCGCTTTGCATCGTAAGGCCTTCTATTGGTGAGTAGATTACAGCTGGCCAACGAAATTCAATAAAAATCCTAACCCTCTTTCACTCATTTTTTATTTCCTTTAATCGTTACTAATTTTATTAATTTATCTGTAATCCAATTTAATTTACTTTTAATTCGTCGTATTCATTTACATTAAATTACCTTCTTTCTCATTTAATTGAATTATGATTTTATTTTCATAATTTGACCTGCTAATCATAATTAGTTATTCACAAATTTCTGGCTACAAATGGGTAAAAATCGGTGCATATGAGAATCCATATATGGTAAGTTCAATTCGGAACAAAGTAAGTACGTAGGCCTCTAGTTATTAAGTTGATAGCTAACAATTACAGCTCGAAAATCAATGAAGATGTCTGCCGTAGAACCAATTAACTTTTATCCAACTTTAATTTCACCTTAGCGCTATGTTGCCTAGATATTGTTGAAGATTTCGCCATGATTTTTGCGGATTTACTTGACAAAAAGTGTGATCCGGTTTTGACAGATTGTTAGGGACATCATACTGAACAACTTCTATTACTAAACCGATTCCGTTAGAGTAAACCTTTTTTTACTCATCGATAATCCTGCCGCCATCATCGTCAATCAGCCTACTACTATTCACCTACAACTGGTTATTAAAAATGGCCCTATAGACGCCAACTTCTCTTCTACCAACTTTTAGGCTGAAAATTGCACAATATAGAAAAAAAAGAGTGAAAGTTGTTCAGAATTATGTCCTATAACGGCAAAGACATACACTGTTTTAAGTTCAAATTCGAATATACGACATCATTACTAATTTCATCCTTAGTTTTAAATTAGAATCTAGGTGATCCGGGGCGGCTTATTTTCTTCTTCTTCTTCGGGTGCCATCTCCTATCGGAGGTTGGCGATCAATAGGGCAATCTGCACACGGGATACTGCCTTTCGGAATAAGGATATTGTGCTCTTCCCGAACCATTCTCGGAGGTCTTTAAGCCAGGAGGTACGTCGGCGATCGGGTCTCCTGCGTCCTGGTATCTTTCCCTGCATCATCAGCTGGAGCAGATTATATTTGCTGTTTTACATCACAAGTCGGATATATTACAGCTTCCTACCTTTAATTGTCTTCATCAGCTCTAATCCTTTCTTCATTCTCTCCAGGTCTGCAACATTGGTTATATCTGTCCATGATATCTTCAACATCCTTCTTAACCCATATTTCAAGCGGTTGGACGCCCCTTACACATTGTTTGAGTTATGGTCCATGCTTCAGCTCCGTACAGGAGGATTGAAAATATGTAGCGTCTTACTAGGCGGCACCTTGTGGATAATTTGAGATTGCGGTTGCAAATAATGTGGCTTATCTTGGTGAACGCACTTCGAGCCTGTTCCATACTATTCGATATTCTTCGCTTCGCTTCGTTTTTTTTCGCTAATTCGCTTATTTTCTATTAACTCTGTCAATATATAGGCAGGTTAGTTTTTTGTTAATTAACTGTCATTTTGTAGGTATATTATATATTCATATAATATACCAACGGAGTATAACTTATTTGATTAAAGTTTTACAAATTTAGTCAAGTACAAATTTATCATTCATTTAGGGTACAATAAAATGAATCTAGCGACTTTCATGGGAAAGCCAGCACCTGTGCGATTCAAAATCGATACTTATTCTCACTATAGTAGGTTAACCTTACCTGATTATTTTATTACTGCGTGAATAACCACAGCTGTTCACCCGACGAATATAGATTTACGAATATGGACTCTAAGCAGTTCTAACAAAGTGATTAAATAAATAGCTACCATATGTGGTAACATTATAAGTTTGGTATGTTTTGTTTTCAATAAGCAATTAAATTATACCTATAATTAAATGTAAATCACGAAGGTTGATCCAAATAGGTAGTTTTTACACCGGGAAAATTGTTTCAACGCATCCCATGCTATATTATTCCATATAACGAAAACAAGAGCGGTGGAGGGTGTTTCTTTTCTGTCTGTTTCGACCTGAATAATGACATTGTCTCACCACTACTCGACAATGCCCCATTATTGAACATGAAAACCCAACGTAAAGCTGGTTAACAATGTGATTTTCATTGCTCATAGTTCTTATTGTTATATCCTTAAAGTATAATTTCGTGAAATACACACGGCGCTCAGCCCAACTCCCCGGCGGCACGGGGGTGGGGGCGGGAGCGGCGGCGAACTTATTCGGACATCGAGCTGGCCACGGCAAGCTGTATGGATCACAATTTACATAAAAAAAAACTGCAAGTTTCGCACGACGCACCCTGCAATATACGCAGTAAAACTGCAAAAAATCTATAAAAATAAAAGATGCAATTCTATGACCACACAGCTAGACTAATGTATCAAACATAAATTTTCACTTTTAATTTACTTGTATAAAATGCTGTTTTACTAGGCTTGCTTTTTTATTGTTTCGCAGGTTTTATGTTGTCTAATAAGGTAGAGTGTACTCCTCGTGAATAAACCTGTTTTTTGTCTTGGGTGCGCTTGAATCCCTCACTGTACTCAGATCGCGCCCGCGACATAAAACAGTGCTTTATCCCCTTGGTGTATTATCTACTATTATGCTTCCCATAGTCTATCTAATATGGTCTGAAATTAACGCTGAGCTGTGGTGGGAAGTCGGCGCTACCTCATTATTATTCATCGGAAGAAAACTAATAATAGAAAATGCCGTTGTGTGGATTGGCCGCCAAAACCCTACACGTTACCTTCTTTGTATACGTACCTACCTTGATGTTTCCGATTCCCAGTGACTGCTGCGATGCACGAGCCATTCCCAGGTTGGATCGACAATGTGTATGGTGTCACAGGTATGTAAACCTACCATCATCATCCTCAATATCATCATCATTGTCATCACACAATCAATCAACCTACATTTACCCACTGCTGGGCAAAGGCCTACTTTTTACCACGCCATCTACGCAAGTCCTGAGCCTCTCGCATCCACTAGCAACTGTGGTCACAGATTAGATGTGAAGAAAGCATCCATCGATCTGGCTGGTGAACTGCCCAGTGGACGTCTTGCGGTTCTGGGTAGACATTCTTTTACCGCTTTGGTCCACCTTAAATCGTCTCTCCTTGCCACGTGTCACCCTGCGGCTGCCTGTCTATAGTGCCGGTTCATAAATGTATATCTCAAGTTCATGTATACATCCTTAATTTCGTCACAGGTATAATAATGGAGATTTCTCGCGGCACCTATCGCTCGGGATACTGTCGGCAGAGATACGTGGTCGACCTGGTACCAGTCGACTTGGTGGTCAACAGCTGCATCCTAGCTGCTTGGAGGCAGGGCACGCAGAAGTGAGTATACCTTATCTGCCTCTCTAACTTGCGTTTCGGTGCGGGAGGAGTGACATGACACGATATGCCAACCCCGCACTAAGGCATAGAGTACTTATAAGTACTACGTACAGAAAGATCACTCTGCAAATACACTTAAATAAAGAGCTAATCTCGCTGCGCGGCAATAAAGCGCAGTCTAGCTCGCACCTGCGCTACCTACAACAATCGCTAAGCACCTACAGAACCGGTTGTCCCGCCCGTGCAGGCTAGATTGCGCCGCATCATTACGCCTGAGAGCTTCTTTTACTCTGACATCACAAGGTCATCCTGTAAACTCCTGCCTCGCTTGATCACGGTAGGGTTGCCTGCGTGCGATTTGTGTTTGTGAATTTTAGTCCACTCTGTATAAGAGAGGTGTTGTTAGTAATTTGGCTATTGGCAAATTCTAAGGCTAGGTAGGTACCTTCTTACTAACGTAATTGTAATTTGTTTTAAACTGGGTCTAAAGTGTTTACTTTCAGGTAAACAAAAAGGTATTCAATTAAAAAGGAATCGAATTTTATTTGTGAAAATTCCTTTAGACACCCTAAAATGTTAGGTACTTAAGTCATTGTTGTTGCAAAAATCACAGAAAAGTTGCTTATGAGGAGCGGCTAGCGCGCGAGGCGCTGCGAGCCAAGCGAGCGGCATCATAACTGAATTCCCGTCGGTCGGGTTGGCCGGTCGAACGTACCTAAACTGTTGAGTGAGACCCCCTGACTAAAGTCCCGCGCCATGCAAACGTCGCGACAACACTCCCCTCCCGCACCGAATCAATACCGCAGGACACCTACTCATATAAGGACTAAGGGTGTATAAACAATGTCTGTACTTTGAGTCTTGGATGTTCTTAACGCTTTTCTGGCCGCGACACAAGGTATCCTGTAGTAGGGGTCAAAAACTATGTACCTTTACAAGTCTGTCTTCTTGCAGCCCCGGTCGTTGTCCCGTGTACAACGTGACGTCGGGGTCAACGAACCCTCTACAGTGGGGGGAGTTTACGAAGCTCTGCCTCAAGTGGGCAAGGGAGAACCCTACTAAGTAAGTTGCGTCATTGTCGACATCATTCTTCATCAATGTTATCATCGTTTGATACAGCATTAGCATCACTATTCATTATTAACAATAAAATTGTGATCAATCTTGTCCGAATCATAATTATCATTATCTGCGTCATCCTTATCATTAACCTGTTCCAAGGTTTCTAGGTTAGGTTAAGAACAATATTTCGACCTTTCAGAATTACAAATACATATCACTATCAAGAATCATAGGCATACCCAGCATTAACTTACGGGCGAGGCAAAACTCGGCAAATAATAGAAATTTAAAATGATTTTATTGACAGATCTTACTTTAAATAATAAATAGCCTGCTAGGATTCTGCCGAAGAATCGGTGGGTATGGGGCAAAAGTCACATGGCTCATAAATCGAGCAACGAGCAACAAACAGATCCCGAAAATGTTGCAAGGCTAGTAAGTTGTATATTGAGCACCTGCTATGAACCAAAAGTCAAGCTGCAATCATACTGTTATAGGGGCGCCGCCCCGAAACTAACAGATCCTGTTGAGGTCGGTCCAGACATGTTCTTTTGTCCGTAAAGTACCTCCGTACCGTATCAGCGTCGCGATCCAAGAACGCTAGTTTTGACGCCCGGAGCGGCTGCGATCCAAGAACGCTAGTTTGGACGCCTGTTCGGTATGGTACGGTGGTACGGCGCATCTCGGTCCAAACTAGCGTTCTTAAACCGCGACGCTGATACGATACGGAGGTACATTACGGACTAAATAAGATGTCTGGACCCACCTTTATATGGGCCGCGCAAGCAATCAGGGCAGACAAGCAAGAAATCAAGGTAGGAAATCATTACTTAATGATCTCTTCCAAAACTTAGCTTCCAGCCAGGATGGAAGGTGGGACAGGCCCCACGCCACACCTTGCCCCACCGTGGATACGTCGAGTCAAGTATTGACAAATACATTATGACGACCTGAATGACCGAGTCGGCAGTGACCCTGCCTATGAAGTCAAGGGTTATAGAGCCACTAGTTATAGATAGATACTTATTAAAAATTTGAAACTGCCCCGACATTTGGCTCTCTGGTTATCGAACCACTATTCAGATATAACGACCCGAATGGCCGAGTCGGCAGAGAACCTGCCTACGAAGCCAAGGGTCCCGGGTTCGAGTCCCGGTGGGGGCAAAGATTTGTTTGATGAGAACGGATGTTTGTACCCTAGTCATGGTTGTTCATCTATCTAAGTATAATATTTGACGACCCGAATGGCCGAGTCGGCAGTAACCCTGCCTTCGAAGCCAAGGGTCCCGGGTTCAAGTCCCGGTGGGGGCAAATATTTGTTTGATGAGAACGGATGTTTGTTCCCTAGTCATGGTTGTTTATCTATCTAAGTATAGTATTTATCTATATAAGTATGTGTATCGTTGTCTAGTACCCAAGATACAGGGAATCCTAGTTTGGGGCTAGATCAATGTGTGTAAATAGTGTTCAAGATATTATTATTTATCTATTGAAGTATGTGTATCGTTTTCTAGTACCCAAGATACAGGGAATCCTAGTTTGGGGCTAGACCAATGTGTGTAAATAGTGACCAAGGTATTATTATATTATTATCAACATCATTATAAATATTTCTTCAACATGTTATGTATTAACATTTGTATATATATCTGCTGCATTCAACATTATCAACATCATCAAAATAAGCACAAACAGCATCATGGTCATCAAAATTAACATTAATTTTGTGCGCGCAGGTACGTGATGTGGTACCCAAACTTCGCCTTTACGGAGTCGCGTTTCGTCAACACGTTCTGGGAGGTGTCTTGCCACTTCCTTCCTGCGTTTATGTATGACATGCTGCTACGCGCACAGGGACGGAAAGCTATGTGAGTAAATATGAAAAATAATAATGATTTAAGGCTTTTCAAAGTAAAACTTCTTAGTCAGCCACTCTAAAAATGAAAAGTGGACGCGCGTAATAGGGGACAGAGTTATGCGCGTGGCCCCTCTACGCGCGACGCGACATTTGAGAGTATACACACAGGTTGGGACTGCTCACGTATAGATTCAAACTGTTATAGGACATCGAGTTCTTGGGATGTATACAAGACTATATCACAATATTTTTTTATAATCTGACTGTATACTTTTTAAATACTGTTACATGTTTACGTCCTATTTCATTTCATTTCATTTCATTTCATTTCATTTCATTTGTTTTTAATTTTTATTTATTCTGAGAATAGGTACTTAGCCTAGGTTATTCTCACACTTCCCACCAATATTAAGTTTAGTTTATTTTATTTATTACACTTGCCACCTGGACAAATTAATATTTTAAATCATATTATATCTTCTGGGCCCCAGACTGAAAACCAGAGTCACAGGATCTCCTGTGACATTATGCTGAGTCTGAACCCTTTTGCTGTCGCAGCATGTGCACATGGCAGCGAAACCCCTCACAAATGTTTATGGGTACTAATAGCGGGTAGTTTTATTGCTTAATTTTATTTTATTTTTAAATAGTACCTACTTCATTCCATGTAATACTTTTATGTTCTTGTGTTTGTGCTGATACAGCGAATAAATGTCTATTCTATTCTTTTCTATTCTATTCTATTCCTAAAACTATACAAAATTCCAAAATTCCAAATACTTAGCAATCGTCATTTTTGCCACTTCTCTACATTGGACCACTGTGGGAGAAGTAGGGCGTAGAAACTCCCACAGATTGATTTGAAGATACCTTTTAAAAATTGCTTATGCTTAACTAATACAAATTATAATATACAAATAAATATACAAAATAAATATAATAATTACAAAATTATTAACAGCAAGGTCTGTGTTGAGCCAGATTAACCCCATACAGTCCCATCATTTAAGTAATCTTGAACATTGTAATATCCCTTTTTCGACAAAGTCGTGTAATGGTACACGAGAGTCGGTACATTAGATACTTCATTCTGCGTGATAGAGGGCTAGCCCAACGCCGCGCTGTTTTGAATACGAGAATCGGTTCAGATAACGTTTGGGGGTTTTGCATAGCTTACTGGCAAAGTTTGGAAAAAAAAAAAAGACGCGTGGGTTCATTCGTGGAATTTCAGATCAGGTCAAGTTTTTTTTGTCGCATTCCTGCGAGATGTGTAGAGATGAGAGCCGATTTGGCTGCGCGTTGAATAAAATTATGAATAACTAAATAATGAAAGGTTATTACGGAACGGAGAAAGCTATTATGTTGATTGCAAATATACAATTGCGATTGAGGTATGATATGGAGAGTCTGACACCTCTATTTTGAATATCATTCTAGAGGTCTTTTGCTACGCGCACCTAGTGGTCGGGAAATGCTTAATTAATCGCAACAAGCTTTTATTGGTCAGCGATCAACAGATTCTGTGTATCGGCAGTACCAAATGATTTGAGTGATAACCTACGGTTGATCATGGTGAATATGCGTACACACAATTTGTAGAACGGCGGATCTGCATGGCATGGTTGAAATTGGACCCTGTGTAGTTAGTGATAAGAAGCTTCGCTTGGGCAGAGCGTATTTGCAAAGGACGCATGTGGGGCATATAAATACCAGAGCGTGGGAGAGGAGAGCATTCAGTCTCTGCGTCTAGCCGCTGTGACAGTCGTCTTCACGAGTTCTAAACAGTTTTGGCTGCCGTGTTACGCGTCAGAACTATACGAATTGGTGATTGCGAAGTTTCAGTGGGTTTTCGTGAGTGTCTGAAGCGCCGAGATATACCTCGGTTCCTACCTTTATATCAACCTACCCCTAATTCCAAAACTATCCTTGGGTCGTTAGGAAAGAACTTGTAAGTCAATTATTCTGAGTCTGAGTCTGGGCTTGGAGCGACCCTAAATTCCTTTTTCCTTCACCATAGGGTTCCTGGATTGGCTCTTAGGATATTCGCGGGCTAATCCTCTCCTCATTCCTTTAGAGTAGCGAGTTTTGTAATTCCCACACACACAGTCGTTAAACATTCAAGCACATTCAAATCAAACTCAACCATTTTCGAGTGGTGTCGATAATGGACGTGGTATAACACTAGGTTTTTAGACTAGGCTAGACAGGAGTTTAGTTGCGGCTAAACCTAGGTTGTCAGGGCATAGGGAGACTGTTTGATCGATGAGGTTCCGCGGATGGAAATAACAAATTCAGAACAAAGTTAAACCGGTGTCAACACAGTTAACATATACTGTTGATATTTTGACATTTGAGTGTTGTCGGGGACGCGCGAAGAGATCAATTTACAGTCTAAAGTTCATTGTTTAGGTCCGGGTAGGTGTTTTGCATTGCCTTGGGTCAGATTGGATTCAAGTTGCATTTTTAAATTAAATGTAAATTTCGCTGGGTATCTAATGTGTAAGTTGAGTCGGTATATATGATTTGGCTCAGCCCAGGACGTGCTGCGGCTAGTGGAATTCATAGTTCGGTATTTATCGAATTATGCACTTCGCTATGGTGTGGGTTAGATATCCTAAAACAATAATGCTTGCGTTTCGATAACATCCAGCTCAAATTGCGCAGAGTTGAAGGTTTCAAAACGTTACGGACCTTTTGAGGTAACCGCTAGTTCAGAACCCATTTCGGAACTCAAATCGCAATTGTGTAAACCGGTCTTTCGGATCGTTATTGCCGTGAACAAAATATATAATTGGAACCACCACAAGCCGCTACGAGCGAGCACATGAAATATAATTGAGTACTCACGTCGTAAAACTACGACGGATATCTATACTATAACTGTGATCGATCACTAAAACTAAAACTAAAATTACAACAAAAGATGTTCCAATGCGCTCATATATACAAAAACCAGATGGTGCCATCACATAAAATATGACAACGATCGTTTTGGCGCAATACACCGCTGACTGATGCGAATTACCGGCTCGCGGACATATATGCTTTCTCTGTCTAACTAGAAACTTTCCGAACCAAGCTTCGTTCGACTATTGTACGCCTAACAGATTTCTCGATGAACGAGAAATTCAGACTTATCATTCTTACTTACAAATCTTACAGCTGAATCGGGTCCTCTCATTTTGGGATAGATAGAATAGACGATCATAGCTACTGTTAGCGGCGGCTACGACCCTTTGCCCTGGGGCCCGCTACAGATTTTTGTTGCCGAGACGGAAGGATATCCTAGATAGTCTGATACCTAGATATTCCTAGATATTCTAAAAGAATCAAGGTCTAACGCGTTACTTTTAAAAATAACACAACGTAGAAACGATTTTAAACAGTTCAGTTTTGTAAATAAGAAATAAGCAAAAAAAAAGGGCATTGGTTTCAGACGAGCTACGACTAGAAAAAAACGTTAGTCGGGTAGCACGAGACGATAGCACGGGTTGACGACCCGAATGGCCGAGTCGGTAGTGACGCTGCCTGCGAAACCGGGGGTCCCGGGTTCGAATCCCGGTGGGGCAAATGTTTGTTTGATGAGAGCGGTTGTTTGTACCCTAGTCATAGTTGTTTATCTATCTAAGTATATACGGGGAATCCTGGTTTGGGGCTAGATCAATGTGTGTAAGGGGTGTCCAAGGTATTATTATTATTATTATTATTATTCACTTTCGCATACAAGTGAAATGGCGTCAGGGCAGGTGACGCAATTGTTATCTGAAATAGTGAAAAGATTAGACAGTTTGGAAAGGGGTTCCAGCACGAGCAATACTAGTAGGACTTCGGACAGACAGACTGACAGACAGGAACTAGAGACGTTTGAACAATCGGTAGAAAAACGTCAATCATGCATTGTGAAAATGACACAGAAGTTGCCGACATTCGATGGGCGGAATTCGGAAAATCCGATGATTTTCTTAAGAGATTTAAAGGCTTATATTAAAGTCTCGGGAGATACTTCTAGGGCTTTGATATGGGCAACGGATAGTTTGGTAGGAATTGCGAAAGTTCGAATGAGCATATACAGAGACTCATGGCGAACCTATTCGGATTTTGAAAAAGATTTCAGAGAGGTATTCTGGGGTGATAATGAACAGGAATTAATTAAGCAAAGATTCCTAACTGCGAAGTTTGATTCTAAGAAAGGTCAAAGTATGGAAGAATTCTTTGCCTCTCAATTGAATAGCATATATGAGCTTACGATACCGTTTACTGATACGGAGAAAATCAACACGATTTTCAGACAGTTGCCGCGTGATATTCAAGTAGCGTTTTTTGCTAGAAAGGAGACTATGACCATACGGGATGCGGTCGAATTCCTTCGGCATTTAGAACGGAATGTCGATGGGGAATTAAGAGCGATACATGGTTCGGAACCTATGAATACTAATAACGTGAGGCGGGATAGCTATATGCGTGGGCAATATCGAGCTATGCGGGTAAATACGTTACGTTATAACGCGATAAGTCGTAGTAATAATTATAACGCGGTAACGAAGGGGCGAAACGAATTTGGGACGCGTGGTCGCGGTTATTTTCGCGGTAGAGGCAGGCAGCCTAGGCCTAGCTTCAGGGCAATAAAGTTTCAGAGGGGCAATGATAGTTCAGGAGATACAGAGGCAGGGCAAAGTTTAAGTGACAGGAATAATGCGATAAGTCAGAATTCAAAAAACTAGTGGACTCGCGCGGGTCGTTCGCGCTCAGATATTTATTACGGTTCGGGTGGACAGCCGATCGAATTGGGAAAAAGCATAGGCTGTATGATTTGTGTAATTTGGATTCGAACGTGGGTGTGAATGAATTTATTCAATTATTAGCGCATAAAGCGCACGGATATGCCGTGTGTTTAGATGAAAAATCTAGATCGAATTATAGAGATCGAAATGACAGACGTTTACATACGATATTCAGAGACGACGATTCGACTGAGTGTGGGCGCGAGTTATGTAGTACTTTGACATTACCTGAGATAGATGTGCGTATTGGGAATATTGTTGTAAGGAGTTTGATTGATTCGGGGAGCGAAATCAGCGTAATAAGTCGGAGAGTGTACGAAGAAGTATGCAGTCAATTGGGAAAACCGACGGAAATACCGATTCCAAGTTTGAGAATCACAGGTGCATTTGGAGTCAGTAAGGAAAAGGTTGATAAATTAGTAACGTTACCATTAACAATAGGTGAATGCGTTATCGATACTCCAATGCTAGTATTAACAAGGGTGCCTAAAGATTTAATTTTGGGGTTTGATTTTATACAACAGACGCGAGCCAGTTTAACGTGTGAGGGTAATAAGAGGCTAATTATACGAAGCGCCGGGCGGATGTGTGAAATACCATTAGGTACTGGTCCTAATCCGGAATCTTGCTGTTGTACAATGGAAGTACAGAACCAAGATACCTGTAGAAATATGATAGAGGAATATGTGAATAATTCATCAATACCTGTTGAACACAAAACAAGGTTATTGCCGGTGTTAAATAAACATGCAGAGTTGTTTAGCGATAGGATAGGTCGGATAAATAAATATATACATGAGATAAAAATGAGAGATGAAACGCCTTTCGTAAAGCGAAGCTATCCCATACCGTTCGCATATCGCGATAAAGTAACAAAACGTTTGGAAGAGATGGAATTTATAGGTATTATTAGCAGGCAATCTACGGATTTCAGCAGTCCATTGACTTGTACATTAAAGAAAACGGGAGAGGTCCGTATTTTGCTAGATGCACGACAATTAAACACTGGAATGGTCGGGGAGGTTGAAACCACACCTTTAATGAGTGAGATATTGCAATCCGGGCGCCGGATAAATTACATAGGAGTTATTGATATCAAAGATGCGTATTTTTCTATACCATTATCAGACGAATCTAAACGATACACGGGTTTTGTATATCAAGGCAGAAGTTATGTTTACAACGTTTTACCTCAGGGGTTGAAAACCAGTGTGGGTTCATTTTCGAGGGCGATGGACTTAATTCTAGGGCCAGAGGTTAGGTCATATTGTTTAAATTTTGTTGACGATTTGGCAATTTTAACTGAGGGTGACTTCGAACAGCATTTGTCTCAAGTGGACACGGTTCTGAGTAAATTGAAAGACGCGGGCTTCACATGCAAACTAAAAAAATGCGAGTTCGCACAAAAAAAGGTTAAGTTATTGGGGCACATTTTGTCTACACAAGGTTTGCAGATGGACCCGGACAAAATTGAAACACTTAAATTATATCCGTCACCCAGAACTGTCAGGCAATTGAGGGCGTTTTTGGGGTTCATAAATTACTTTAGGAGGTTTATAAAAAATTTTGGAACGTTGACACGGCCCTTGTACAATTTATTGCGGTCTGGAGTCAAGTTCGTCTGGAGTGCGCAGATGCAAAGTGCTTTTGACGAGATAAAAAACCAATTCTCAGAAAGTATAATTTTGAGTCAGCCACTGGCGGGAAAAACATATTATGTTCAATGTGACGCCAGCGCTATAGGAATTGGGGGCTATGTTTATCAATTAGATGATTCGGGCCAGGAACTAATTATAGGGTTCTGTTCGCAGGCATTCAAGGGTGCCCAGACTAGATGGTCGGTCAGTGAACAGGAAATGTATGCAGTTATATACACTTTAAAGCGATTTGAGATATACTTGCGGGGAGAAAAGGTTATTATTAGAACTGATCATAAAAGTTTGACGTTCATTAAGTCGTGGACTTTATTGGGTGCACGCGTAACGAGGTGGATTATGTTTTAGAGCAATTCGATTACGACATAGAATTTGTGCGAGGGACTGATAATCAAATTGCCGACACGCTAAGCAGGCAGATAGCGGGACCTGGAGGCATGATTGACAGTACAAATGTTCAGCCGGGGATATTCTGGTTTCAGGCATCGAATACCGCAAGTGTTATTTCGAGTTTACGGGACATTGCGAGATTACAAAGCGAAGATGAGCGGTTAAATCGAATTAGCGGTTGTATCAGACGTAAGGTGGTAGATACGGGAACGAGAGGTTTTGAAAATTACAAGCTAGTAGGTGATACGTTATATTTTCACGTGCCGAAGCGGAACGTACAGTTGCTAGTAATTCCGAAATCACTACAGGAGGAACTAATTTTACACATACATGAAGAAATAGGTCACTACGGCAGATATAAAATATTAGCACTGATGAAGGACAGATATTATTTTCTTCATATGAGTAGGGTGATTAGCGCGGTGATAAGAAGTTGTGACATATGTCAAAAGGTCAAACCAAGTACTAACAATACCGTCGGTCCTTGTACACCGGTGTTGGCGGAAAGGTTGGGTGAGAAAGTTTTCTCGGACCTTTATGGGCCATTGCCCGTAGGTAAATTCGGATATCAATATATATATGTGATTCAAGACGTGTACAGTAAAGTAATAAAATTATATCCAATGCGAAAAGCGACAGGTAGGAGCGTGCTCGCTTGTACAAAGAGATTTCATAGGGAAGTACCTATCGAAACTATAATTACGGACTCAGGACCACAGTTCATATCGAAAGTTTGGGAATTTGGACTCAAACAGCTGGGGATTCGGGTCACTCATACGTCGGTGTATTGTCCAAATTCCAATAGCGTAGAAAGAGTGAATCGCGAGCTAGGTCGGCTGATTAGAACCTATTGCGGCGAAAGTAATCGTAGTTGGGTAGACGTGTTACCGGACATTCAGAATTGCTATAATAATATCGAACACACAAGCACAGGCTTTGCGCCTAATGAGTTAGCGTTTGGTAGGCGGGAACCGTTAACTATTGACAAGGAATTAGGCGATGAATGGTTATTAGGCCATAGTGTGCGAGATTCGGAACAGGTGCGGAGTGTAGCGATAGAAAACTCTAAAAGTTCTAGTGAACGACGTAAGCGACAGGCGGACAAACGGCGTAAGTTAGAGGTCTATCGTATAGGTGATTATGTGAAACTTAAAACTTTTGTGCGTTCAAATAAAGAACATAAAATCATGCGGAAATTTTCGTTGTTGTATAAAGGGCCTTATGTTATTTCGGCAGTGGTATATCCTAACTGTTATACGTTAGTAGATCCGGGTTCAAATGAGATATTGGGTAACTTCAATACTATAAATATATCCAGGTATTATGTGAGGACGAATAAGGGCGTAGATAAATAAGATAGTGTATAAAGGTTATATAATTAAGCTGTAAGCTGTAAATTTGAGTAACTACTTTGTAGGTTTAAGGATCTTGCATGGTTTGGAAACAAAAACAAAAAAAAAGGAAAAAAAAACAATTTGTATATATATAGTAATACGAATTAGGATAAATTGCGGGTAAGCGAGGTTGTATAGTAAGATAGATAAATAAGATAAGACAGGGAGAACTCAATCGAGTTGTGTAAATATTATATACATAATTGACAGATTCATCGGTCGGTGTACATGATTTGAGATGTCCGAACATATAGAGTAGGTATGTACAAAGTATGGGTAGCATAGTGGTAATGAGATCCTTGCGCCATGTTAACTGAGATAAACAGTGTCTCAAGGTCTGGGAGGGGGCTGTAATGGTACACGAGAGTCGGTACATTAGATACTTCATTCTGCGTGATAGAGGGCTAGCCCAACGCCGCGCTGTTTTGAATACGAGAATCGGTTCAGATAACGTTTGGGGGTTTTGCATAGCTTACTGGCAAAGTTTGGAAAAAAAAAAAAGACGCGTGGGTTCATTCGTGGAATTTCAGATCAGGTCAAGTTTTTTTTGTCGCATTCCTGCGAGATGTGTAGAGATGAGAGCCGATTTGGCTGCGCGTTGAATAAAATTATGAATAACTAAATAATGAAAGGTTATTACGGAACGGAGAAAGCTATTATGTTGATTGCAAATATACAATTGCGATTGAGGTATGATATGGAGAGTCTGACACCTCTATTTTGAATATCATTCTAGAGGTCTTTTGCTACGCGCACCTAGTGGTCGGGAAATGCTTAATTAATCGCAACAAGCTTTTATTGGTCAGCGATCAACAGATTCTGTGTATCGGCAGTACCAAATGATTTGAGTGATAACCTACGGTTGATCATGGTGAATATGCGTACACACAATTTGTAGAACGGCGGATCTGCATGGCATGGTTGAAATTGGACCCTGTGTAGTTAGTGATAAGAAGCTTCGCTTGGGCAGAGCGTATTTGCAAAGGACGCATGTGGGGCATATAAATACCAGAGCGTGGGAGAGGAGAGCATTCAGTCTCTGCGTCTAGCCGCTGTGACAGTCGTCTTCACGAGTTCTAAACAGTTTTGGCTGCCGTGTTACGCGTCAGAACTATACGAATTGGTGATTGCGAAGTTTCAGTGGGTTTTCGTGAGTGTCTGAAGCGCCGAGATATACCTCGGTTCCTACCTTTATATCAACCTACCCCTAATTCCAAAACTATCCTTGGGTCGTTAGGAAAGAACTTGTAAGTCAATTATTCTGAGTCTGAGTCTGGGCTTGGAGCGACCCTAAATTCCTTTTTCCTTCACCATAGGGTTCCTGGATTGGCTCTTAGGATATTCGCGGGCTAATCCTCTCCTCATTCCTTTAGAGTAGCGAGTTTTGTAATTCCCACACACACAGTCGTTAAACATTCAAGCACATTCAAATCAAACTCAACCATTTTCGAGTGGTGTCGATAATGGACGTGGTATAACACTAGGTTTTTAGACTAGGCTAGACAGGAGTTTAGTTGCGGCTAAACCTAGGTTGTCAGGGCATAGGGAGACTGTTTGATCGATGAGGTTCCGCGGATGGAAATAACAAATTCAGAACAAAGTTAAACCGGTGTCAACACAGTTAACATATACTGTTGATATTTTGACATTTGAGTGTTGTCGGGGACGCGCGAAGAGATCAATTTACAGTCTAAAGTTCATTGTTTAGGTCCGGGTAGGTGTTTTGCATTGCCTTGGGTCAGATTGGATTCAAGTTGCATTTTTAAATTAAATGTAAATTTCGCTGGGTATCTAATGTGTAAGTTGAGTCGGTATATATGATTTGGCTCAGCCCAGGACGTGCTGCGGCTAGTGGAATTCATAGTTCGGTATTTATCGAATTATGCACTTCGCTATGGTGTGGGTTAGATATCCTAAAACAATAATGCTTGCGTTTCGATAACATCCAGCTCAAATTGCGCAGAGTTGAAGGTTTCAAAACGTTACGGACCTTTTGAGGTAACCGCTAGTTCAGAACCCATTTCGGAACTCAAATCGCAATTGTGTAAACCGGTCTTTCGGATCGTTATTGCCGTGAACAAAATATATAATTGGAACCACCACAAGCCGCTACGAGCGAGCACATGAAATATAATTGAGTACTCACGTCGTAAAACTACGACGGATATCTATACTATAACTGTGATCGATCACTAAAACTAAAACTAAAATTACAACAAAAGATGTTCCAATGCGCTCATATATACAAAAACCAGATGGTGCCATCACATAAAATATGACAACGATCGTTTTGGCGCAATACACCGCTGACTGATGCGAATTACCGGCTCGCGGACATATATGCTTTCTCTGTCTAACTAGAAACTTTCCGAACCAAGCTTCGTTCGACTATTGTACGCCTAACAGATTTCTCGATGAACGAGAAATTCAGACTTATCATTCTTACTTACAAATCTTACAGCTGAATCGGGTCCTCTCATTTTGGGATAGATAGAATAGACGATCATAGCTACTGTTAGCGGCGGCTACGACCCTTTGCCCTGGGGCCCGCTACAGTCGCTTTAACATGGATTTTAAATTGCTCAAATGGCAATTTTAAGATCTCCAGAGGTATCTTTTTGTAGTAGAGAATGCATTGACCCATGAAAGAATTGCTAACCTTCGCGAGTCTAAACCGGGGCGCAAATAGTCTGTGATTATTTCTTAGGTTTACATTACAGTTATCGCTAAGTTTGGGAAATTTTGTAAGGTTCTTGCGTACATACATTATATTTTCGAAAATAAATTGACTAGCTACAGTTAGTATGTCAATTTCTTTAAAAAACTGTCTTAAGGAGTCTGTGCGTTTTAAATTATAAATTGCTCGAATAGCTCTTTTCTGTAAAATAAAAATAGTTTGAATATCCGCTGCTTTCCCCCACAACAAGATACCATAGTACATGGCACTATGAAAGTAACTAAAATATACTAGCCTAGATGTAGCCACATCCGTGTTTTGTCTGATGTTCCTAACAGCGTAAGCCGCAGAACTTAAATTACCAGCCAAATTTTCTGTGTGGGGTCCCCACTGCAATTTGTTATCAATGGTTATTCCAAGAAACTTCGTGTCATTTACTAATTCTAACGTATTGCTGTCCAACACTAAACTGGTCCCAACTTGCCTGACATTTGGAAGTGAGAATTTGATACATTTGATACGTTTTACCAGCATTTAACAATAAATTGTTAACTGTGAACCAATTCAAGGTTAAAGATAATACTCTATTGACATCATCAAAATCTTCTTTTTGTCTTTAAATTTTGAAGACCAGTGAAGTATCATCAGCAAACAACACTATGTTAGTCAATTTCTCCACCATAAAAGGAAGATCGTTAATATATACTAGGAATAAGAAAGGGCCTAATATGGAACCTTGTGGAACGCCAATTTTTACCCCCGATCCGTCAGATTTAACGCCGTTGACTTCTGCCTTTTGAATTATATTGCTTAGGTATAATCTTAGAAGATCTAACGCTTTATTTCTAACTCCGTAATTATTTAAATTCTTAGTAGCGTGTCATGATCAACACAATCAAATGCCTTCGACAGATCACAAAAAACACCGATAGCATCCTGTGCAGAATAAATATGAGATATAAGCCTGCATCCGTAGTCGATTTACCCCTAGTGAATCCGTATTGCTTGGCGTGGAGTTGTTTTGTACGGTTGAAGTGTGAGAGCATTTGATTGAGTATAATCTTTTAAAAAAATTTACTTAGTGCTGGAAGAACCGATATTGGTCTGAAATTTGACGGATCACCCTTGTCTCCCGACTTGAACAGAGGTATAAGTTCTGTGTTTCATGAGGTCTGGGAAAGCTCCATCATCAACACACTTATTAAGTATATCAGTACGTGTTGGTTCTAGCCTTGTATAGTTTCCAAAACAATTGCCTTAATTGTTATAACAAAGTATATGCGACCAGTACGGGCAAATCGTGTTTACTTTCCGAGATTTTTTGTTGCTAATAAATTTGAAAATATACAGTGCAACATGGGTACTGTCCTTGTATACTTTCAAAAGACGCACGCGCGATACAGTACCTATGTCACAACAATGAAATTAAAAATGTCTAATGAGTAATATTTAAAAAAGACAACGTTCATATCATTTCCGTGGCAATATTGAATTCAAAAATGATCATTCATCATCACCAGTCATATGATCGATCAGTATTACAGCTTGGTTTTCAATTCTCATCGTTTATCGCTTACTCCTGCAAAAAATTATAAATAATAGTAGTTTATGTGACTGCTACATAATGGAGGCCATTAATACCCGAGAGTGGGTTATGGGCTAATTATGTACAGTTACATACACTAGTTTATCTACACACATATCGTAAGCTCTCTTTGTTGTGTTCAGGAACCGCATCATTGACCGGCATTGTGGCTCTGCAGTTGTTTAGCTTGTTCTGTAGTACCAACTTCACGCAGGCGGGCGTCGACGTTCTAAATTTGAATGTCATAATATGTAGAAAAATTACACATTATGACCATAACGTGTAATTTTTCACATAAGAAATGAGTTTTTACCAAGTAGTTTAACATTATGCTGATCGTGCGGTTTTTGTACGCAGTAAAGAGGGTTTGTGATACGTGTGTAGATAAAAAAATATATATGTAATTTCACAGAATGATGAAGTTGGCGCGCCGTTTCAAGATGGCCGCCGCCACCGGAGAATACTTCGCGAACCACGAGTGGCAGTTTGCGGTCGAACAGCTGCTTACTCTTCAGGTAAAGTTGGTTTTCTAGGAAAGCTGTGCCAACCTTCACATTAAGTATTTCGAAAGAATGTACTTAAGTATGGAAACAAGATGCGTGGATTATTAGGGCGCGTTTATCAAAATAAATAAGAAATGTGGCCCATTATTATCCCCACTGAGGGGCACAGGCCTTGACCCGCAGATGAGGAAGATTGAGCCATTCACCAAGCTGGCTCAGTGCGGGCACCGAAACCGTGTGTATTTTTCCTAAGCACTAAGAATGTGTCTTATAGGCCCCTGAATAGAAAATAATCAATTCTTTTGCAGTCACTATGCAATGCTATGAATAAAATCTTTTATTTCACTTTAACATCTTAAATAATTATTTCATATTCTAGAAATTTTAAACAAATTCCCTTTGTCCCACCCACAGGACACAGCCTCCGAAAAGAGCGACGCAGCGGTATTCAAACTGTGGCCTTCCCAGTTCAGTTGGGACGAGTACATCGGCACCTACATGTTAGGCATCCGCAAGTTCATTCTGAAGGACAATGCTGAGTCACTGCCACAGGCGAGGGGAAAGATAAGGAAGTCAGTTTTTGTTTGTTGGCATTTTGCGTATCGGTTATTCTGCGTAGCTTTTGTCATTTTGCGTTGCACGTTGCGGAGATGCGGGTTCGAATTCCGGTGCTAACCGATATAACTACCAATGTAATCAGTATCTAACGGAGCTATAGAAAACATCGTGAGGAACCCTTCACATCTCCGTAGCTGTGGCTTGGGCTCACTTTAATTTAAAGTAAAATAGGCTTTCTATGCTCTGTGGCCCTTGACATTTAGCAACAAGTTGAAATAAAATTTCACAAGTCTGACCGCTGCCTTATTCAGTATCTCAAATCGAGCGTAAACTGTGAAAAGGCGACAGTTTTTATCCCAGACACTAAACTTCCATTAATAATGGCAACAAATATAATGATCACCAAAATATTTTTTTCCTACCCAAAATGGGTAAATGATCACCAAAAGTTGCAGAAAATATCAGGGCAAAATACTGCGGTAGAAGGTGAAGGTGAAGGGTAAAGGGGGTGAGCGAAGCGTTGAACATGTAAGAACAACAAAAAATACTTAAAATATAAACTTAAGGCCCAGTTCTGGGTAGCGGAACTGGCGGGGTAGCGGGCGGCGTGGAATAGGATCGGGCCGCCCGGCGACGTTAAAAATGAGGTGTTTTTTCGAATTTACTGAAAAACGGAAATAAGCTAGTTGATAAAATTTAAGGATTGATAAGCAACTCAAAAAGAGGAAAATTTTGAAAAAAGGAAAAGTCTGTAATTTTATATTAAAATTATTGTTTCTCCCTTTTAATATAGACTATGTTCAGAAGTTTTAGAATTAAAAATATTTTTTTTAGACCTATGAATTCAGTGGAAATAATTTTATTTTATTTTTTGCTAAAGCGCTCTTCAGTGGTTTTGGTGATCTTGGGCCTTAAGGCCAAAACATAAAAAGGTTTGGTGATCATTTATCCAAACAAAATTTGGTGGTCGTTTACTAATTCTGGCGGTCGTTTCGAATTTATTGGTAGTAAAATAGGTGCGTTACTGTTACGTTAACAAGTACTGAGATGGACTTGACGTATAACGTAAACTTAGATTTAAGTTAAGTGGTAGTTTGAAAACTTGCCAGTTTGCCATAAAATTGTAATTTTTTGCGCGTGTTGAATATAATTCACCAAGTTAAAAACTTAAAGAAAAACGACTTTAGGTTTAAGCCCTATTCCCTCAGGTCGAGATGCGAATGTCATCAAACTACGTGAAAAAAAGCCTAAGAAATCTGTCTGTCTGCCAGTCAAGTCCACACGCATTACATGACATAAACGAATATACGGTACTTATAGAAATAATTCATCTTATGACTATGACCTTAAACACCACTAATGAAGTCACACAATTTCGTCTACTTGGATGATATCATAATTCCAGTCTTTTTGCTTTCGAAACCAAAATACTGGACCGATTTATAATTTCCAAAAAATAGGACCAAATTGAAAGGTCACTCTTTAAAATAAAAAAGGATTTTTGAAATCGGTTCATGAATAGTACCAGTTTTGAGGTGACAAACATTAATATTTGAGGTGAGGTGCCAGTTTTGAGGTGACAAATATAAAAAATACAACAGAATTTAGATCTTAACTTTTTTGAAGTCGTTTGACAAAATGGTCTCCTACCCTTCGCGACCACATTACAATCTGTGTTTAAAACATTTTTTTCTTTTTCAGACTTTATTGGATCCATAAGCTTTTCCAAGCAGCAACTGGGTACTACATATTCAGACTATTGGCTGGAAGATTGCGATAGGTATTCTAACTATAACTTAACCCTTAGTGCATACTTTTTCATCTTTTAAGACTAATGTTTAAAAATTTTAGAAAATAAATAAATACTTTATTTCTGTCTTTTAACTTTGTTTAAATACTATTGTTTTGGAAAAGATTATAAAAAAGCTACTAAAATTATTGACAATAAATTCAGAAATCAATTTAAATGTACCCGAAGGTCGTAAAATTTACTCCAGAGAAAAAAGCAAATACACTTTTTTATTACTGCCATAAATTCCTTCATCTAATATTAATTCAAAATACACTATTTATAAATTAAAATTATTATATTTTTACTTGGTTTTTGGGGGATCAAAATATTCAGTATTTTTAGTTTTAATTTTTTTGATAAAAAAGCGAGTATTTTTATGATTATTTTTCCGTACTTCTGACATATGTTACTACAATCGAAATAGGAAAAATCATGCATCTAAGGGTTAAGCTAGCCTTCATTTGATTCACCTGTTTTACCATAATTTGACATGCTCATTGAATAAGCAAAGGCTTGGTACTCTTTCGAACTAGACAGTCCGATAGGTAGGTGCATAAGTAGTCCCGACGTCTATTGTATCATCCATATTTTGACAGTCATATTATATTTTTATATCACAACCACATTTATACATATAAGCCCATATTTTAGCCCATTACGGTTTTACGGCTGCTTTTTTTAAATGGTGGAGAGTGGAAATACTTTTATTTTTGTTTTGGTCTTAGTTTTGATCATAGCGATTTACAGAAGGCTTTAGAAACCAAAAAGATTTATACACAAGATATCATTCAACCCCTTTCCCAATTTTTTTGTAATTTTGTTATATATAAAGTCCTAGGTTTAAAACTAGTCATTAATGTTTTTTAATCTAAGTAGTTTGTAAAGGGTAATTTTGTATAAATGGCGAGAGTAATCATTTTATCAAGTAAAATGTAATTTCATCCTTAAATTTTTAAACTTCTTGCCTACAAACACACCTTATGCTATTTAAGGATTATTTACACTAGTTATTGAGATTATTTTGAATAAAAATATTAAGATATTGAATTAAAAGCCTATTTGTACATAATCACAATACCGATTACCTTCGTAGTTTTGATAGTTATATAGTTTTTTTTTTCAATCAAGTTTTTGCAAATTTTTAAAAATGGAAAATTGTAAAAAAACCGCTACAGCCCAAACAGCTTGACAAATTTTAACAAATGGGATAGTTGGGTTCGTGGAGACCGTGAATTTGACAGTAACTATTAAATTTTAGTGAAAAATCGATAGGTTGAATTTTGGATCGCAAAATGTAGTTCACAAAGTTATGGGTGCGGCGGCTACTTTCATACTTCATGTACGCAAACAGTTGCACATCAACGGATTATTTTAAACTTCAAGGGGCCGTGGGTGTTATGCGAGGGGATGAAAATAAAACGCCTTGTGACGCTACAGCTCACAGAGCCACTAGTACTTATTGTCAGAGGTCACTTAAAAATAAAAGTATCTTTATTAAATCGTTTGTGACTGTTTTTTTTTTATTATTATTTTACTTTTATCCCGCTTTCAACATTATTTTTGTCGCCAATGTTAAATTGCTACATAAATAAGCAGAAACTGTAAAATAAGGGTAATTAATTTTGTGGAGTCCATAGGTAAAGTTAGAGGTTTAAAATATAACACGACAAAATATGACATTTGGTATCTTTATTTCTTAAATCTTTATTAAAAACTCACAAATGACTATATAAAAGTATGAAAAACTATACAAATCATATAGCTACCGGCACCCATACATTTCGATGTATTTTAAAATACCTAACTACTCTTATAACACAGTCAGTCTGGAAAATGAACTACTAAATAAAAATAATTATAAAAGTATTAGTTAACATAGTTGTTACTAGAAAAAATGGGTAAATGACATTTGACAGATTATAAAAACAATGTCAAAACAAAAAAATCAGGTACTTAATTAAAAAGTAACTAAGAATTTTCGTTAACTTAACCACTTGGTAATAAAATAAACCGGCAATTATTCCTTATATTATCATAATTATCAGCAATCACAAAATCATATCAAAAAATTAAGTAACTTCATCATTAATTTTAATAATTAGATCTTTTGAAAACAATATAAAAATGTAAAATGCAACATTTTTTTATTGTTTTCAAAATTTTATTTTTCGATAATCATGATGATGAAAAAATTAAGATGATTCAAGTGTTTTTTAAAGATCTAATTATTAAAATTAATGACGAAGCTACTCAATATTTCTTTTGTTTTAGACATTTTTTTTACAACATACCGCCTAAGAGGTTTAACTAAAATACAATATTCTCCTTTCTACATACACTACATCACCAAAAACTCATTTTCTCCTTTCCCGTGCTTTTCTTTTTCTGTTTTCGCACCTATTGCCTCATTTCCCGCGCTCTCCTTTTTCCTTCTCCGGAACGCACCTAAGAGGTCATGATTTCAGGCGTGTAAACCTCCGTCGGTGCTCCCACCACGGCGGTGTAGAGAGATCCCATCCAGCCAAATATACACCAGAGAAGGTAGCCCCAGAATAGTAAACGCACGATGCGGTCGACGCACCACATTCTGTGAAAAAACGAATAACGATGTAGTGTAAACATGGACACAATTGTGCCCCTGTCTTCCCGTAGGTGAAAGGGCGTGACACTGTGTTGTTGTTGTCGTTGTTTTAGTGAATATAAAAGGTTATTGCGGTCAGGATAAGGATGATTCGATCTGTGCAGCACATGGAGAATAAAAAAGAATCGATTCAATCGATCGAATGAGTGAAAGTTAGCAATTGATGTCTCTAATGGAACAGGATGTTGATCAGAATGCGAAATAATTGGTGGCGTCCTACCAATTATTTCGCATTCTGATCTGATTTAATGCATTTGAGAGATAATTTTACGTTCTATCATCGATGAATCGTAGAAAAACGCAGCTCATGGCCAACAGCACAAAACGAAGGGTCGAGGTTGATGGGCAGGAAATACACTATGTCGACGAATACTTCTACTTGGGCCAGTTATATCTTTCAAAACCAGGTAGGATAAGGAAATCGATAGATAGACGCATCTTGAATGCCTGGAAGAGCTACTGGCCTAGCTGGAGCTGATGAAGGGCAACCTTCGATTATCACTGAAGCGCAAACTCGTCGATCTACCTACGCTGACGGAGAATTAGAAGTCCAGACTCAAGGTTTGTCAAAGAGCGATGGAGCGAAGCATAATAGGTGTTAGACTGGCGGATCTCGTTAGGAACATGGCGCTACGCTCCATCACTGGTATTGCTGGCGTAGGCGCAAAGACTGCCAGCCTAAAATGGACCTGGGCCGGACACGTTTGCCGCATGCACCCCCAGAAGTGGGCGAAACTTGCCACCGAATGGGTGCCAAGCGACAGACACCGGCGTAGGGGTAGGCCGAGATGTCGATGGCGGGATGACCTGGACAAGTTCACTGTTCGTGGGCAGCACAGGACAGAGGTAAATAGTCTAAGAAAGGGGAGGCCTTTGCCCATCAGTGGGACATGAAACTGCTACATAAAAATTAAGAAAAAAACGCTGATGGAAAACATATTGAGGGAACCTTCATTTCACCATAATTGTGGGGAAGGTCTAGTTCCCTGTCACGCAAATGGAGTTTAAAGACTCAGGGTATTATCAAAAACCCATTTATCTTCAATAGTAATTTGAACATTAAATGTCAATGGGAACAGAAAACAATAAAACAAAATAGATGTTTTTTCGACTTAAATTTGCTTTTTCTTGATATTTAAAAAAATAGGTACTAAAAATATCTTAAAACTATGTTTTTTTTTTAAAGTGGTATTTCAAAAATATGGTTGTGGCCAAAACTACCACGAATCGAGTTGCAAATTTTACCGATTCACGAGCCTAAAATAACTGGAGCTATGTACTCATACTTACACGTTCATATGCCTCCTGGCAGCAGGTAGAGTATCATCGTACTCTTTCAGTATGAACACGCGAGCCGCTTTGATGCAATCCTCAAAGTATACCGAGATGTCCAGACCTGGGAATTAAAAAAAAAATTGCATATTTACTTAGAATCATTTCGGCGCAATACGGTATTTGGCTGCTATTCAAAATTTATACTTTTTAGGAACTGTCAAAACGGTAATTTTGTTCACGAGTTCTATGAAATACTAGCATGTGACAATAGTCAAATGCTGTAATTGTTTACACAAAATTGAGCTTATAAAGGGCTTATGTTTAAACGATCACCAAAAACGCACCTATTTTAATACCAATAAATTTGAAACGACCGCCAGAATTATTAAACGACCACCAAATTGTGTTTGGATAAATGATCACCAAACTTCTTTTTATGTTTTCTGTACCTAAGTTTATGTTTTAAGTATTTTTTGTTGTTCTTACACGTTCAACCTAACACGAAGGCTAAAGGGGTGAGCGAAGCTTCACCTAAGATACCGCAGTATTTTTTCCTGATATTTTCTGCAACTTTTGGTGATAATTTAAGTACCCATTTTGGATAGCATTTACAATTCTGATATTGTCAATCGTTTTTGTTGAAATAGGTTCAGCTTGAGACACGTTTCTAGATTTATTGGACTACTTTGTCAAATACCGTATTTGTCGACTGAATGCCAACTCGTCGCTTCAAGTCTACTTTGCATTTAATCCACATTACAATTATAATAATACAATTTAAAAATTAAAGGTAGCCAAAGTTACGCAGATATCCCAGAGGATTTCTATAATACGTTTAAGCAGGCAAATGTTCATGGTAAGACGACTTTGGAATATAACGAATCTGAAATATGTCGAGATTAGAAAATTTTTGGAAAGTGATTTGGAATATGACCAATTCGGGAATGACGAGTTAGGAACAAATTCGATATAATTAAGGCTAAGTGTAAACTTACCAATAAGAAACCACAAGTAAAATCATTCCAAACATATGGTTAGTTGATGAACCATATTTGAAACGGTCTTCTGGCCAATCTTTGCGCGAAGTAGGTTTCTATGAAAACTCGCTTAGACCACACTCACGCCATCTGTTGACTCACCGATTGCGTCCACCTTATAGTCCCGTCTCTCTCTAGGGTTGAGCAGTTGCCTTACGTTCTGTGCGATGTCTGATTTGAAGTCCCATTGGTTGTTTGTGTAGTACTCGAATACTTCGAAACCTTTGCTGATTCGGCGTTGGACTCGCATGAGACTGAAAATTAGAAGAATAAATTGTCGATAGCAGTCATTTATTTTGCGTTTGGTCGCTAGTTAAGTATCTTCATCCGCAGAATATAGGATATGAATAAATTTTTACCATACTACCGAGATATTAGGCCGTCCGCCCGGTCCATTACCGCGCGACCGCGCGAGGAATCGCGATTTTGCACCTTATGCCATGGTAATAAAATTCAAAAGCTATAACGTAAATGGTATTTCTAGAAATGCCATGGGAGGTGAGTCCTTAAGAGCGACGCTTAAGATATACGGTGTCCTACGCTTCGCCGCCACACAAAATCAAACTTGAGTCGAAGTCGGGTCTCTACGTACTACACGCCAAAGTGTACGCCACTTGGCACCTCGCTCTGATAACGACATAGTGTCGTCACTATCCTAATGTCGCGGCGAGGGCGAGAGCGAGCGAGAAATGCGTGGGGAAGCTTTGCGGCGTATGTTCGTATTTATGTATGTTCCACAGCAGAGCCTAAACTATTCATCCGATTTTTATGATTGAATCGGTTTGTTTTTGAATGACAAAGGGCGTCGTATCACCACATTTTGATACAGTTTTACTAATTAAACTCACACAGGCTTGTATCCAAGACAGAACAGCAGTATATCGATGATGAACGCCGGAACCCAGTGGAAGAAGAATGCGCTCAGATTGTGCAGAATGCGAGAGTGCTTCATTGAGCCGCCGGGGTACCTTGGCAGAAAATAAAACATTTCATTGGATTATTCATGCACGGTAGGTAACAGAAAGCATATACTCGGGGCTATACTTCGCCACCTTTTAAAATTTTAAGGGCTTTTTACTCTCCGAAAAGGAACGGTGATATCCAGAGATCGGATATTCGGTTGCATATTTAGCTAAAGTTTATTTTTGGCGATGAAATTATGGAAGCTGCTTCTTAAATTATTATTAAAAAAAACCCGGGATGCCAGGAAATCCAGGAATGCATAACTAAACGGATGCATATATCTGTCACCGTAAGATAGTCAAAACCGTCAGTTGATCAACTAACGGTTTTTTTCTGGTAAGTTGGTCAACTATCGACAGATAGTAAACTGTGGCGTACTGCGTACTATATGACGCGGTAGTTGATCAACTAACGGTTAAAACCGTAAAATAGTAAACTGGTTTTGAACTTGCAATGCACACGAAATACCAGGGCAAACACTGCGGTAGCTTAGGTGAAGACTAGAGGGGGCGAGCGCAGCGAAGCCCCCGAATAGTCTTCGTGTTAGGTTGACATGTAAGAGCAAAAGAAACGTAAATTCTAATTCTGGTTTACTATCTGTCAATAGTTGATCAACTACCGCGTCAGTTGATCAACTGACGGTTTTGACTATCTTCCAGTGATATATACAAGAGAGATTTGACTCATCACAATAATATTTAATAATTTGTTTTAATAGGTACATGAATTATTATTCTGAATGTAGTATGTTAACTTATCCTGACGTTGTTTAATGTGCTAGTTTGGTAACTACCTACTTTACAATATAATAATATAAGTAAATATGCAACCAATTTTATAGTCAGAAACACACTTAATTTGTGGATTCCGGAGTCGCAGGATTTAAACGGTCGATACAGAAGTGCATTCTATATTAGTCAAAACATGAACATAGGTAAATATACATCCGATTCTATAATCAGAACAGTGTAGGAAGCAGGAATAATTACGCGTCGAAAAAGTATGCGAATCGAACTGTCAGTGACTCTTATGTAAAATGACATAAGGTTAAGTTTATCTAAACTCGAACACTTCATCACTCTGGTAATTATTCCTGCTTGAGCCACTGTACATTTGTCGATCCCGAACTCGCGGGATTTTTTTGACACAAAAGTGCATTCCAAAATAGCCAACACCTCAACATTAGGTAAATATGAATCCGAATATCCGATCTCTGCTGATATGAAAGCTGGTAGGAAAGTAAGAGTCACTTTCCTACGATATCGACATTCCTTTTCGGTGACTAAAAAGCCCCCAAAGTTTAAAAAACTGGCTAAGTATACACACGGAGTGTACATATGCTCACGATTTTCCCGGAAAAGGGGTAGGCAGAGACTAAATACCTCCACTTGCTACGATCCTGGCATAAATCTCTCGCTTCCTTCCACATTCAAAGACTCTCAGTACAAGCTAGCCGGTTGCGGGTACTTCTTATACCACGTCGCCATTTTGGTCATCAACTGTGTAACCGCACAACAATTTTCACTATGCGTCGGAAGAAAAGAAAATGGAGATCCACTACCTGTCTCTAACTACCAGTGTGTTGTGCTTCTAAAGTAGGTACATTCGCTTAGATATGGTCGTCCGCCTTGGCATGGGCGGCCTCTTGCCAAATCATTTATAACCTTGTCCGTATGAGGAGAATCGTAATTGAACACAGTTGATCACAGTTGATCACTCACCAAGCGACGCCGTTCAAAGGAACCCTGTTCATGATGATCTCGCGACCAGCGTCGATCATCTCTGACCACGTGACTTTGATCTCCGCTGAACTGGTGAAGTTGATGACATTCGCTGCTTTGTCGCTGTAAAAAAAAATTATAACAATGATTACGTTTTTAATGTGTATCTCAAGTCTCCCTAACGTGTCTTGCGGGTTTTATTGGCAACAAATATAATGATCACCAAAATATTTTTTTCTTACCCAAAATGGATAAATGACCACCAAAAGTTGCAAAAAATATCAGGATAAAATACTGCGGTAGCTTAGGTGAATGGTAAAGGGGGTGAGCGAAGCGAAGCCCCCTTTATCCTTCGTCTTAGGTTAAACATGTAAGAACAACAAAAAATACCTAAAACATAAACATGTACACAAAACATAAAAACAAGTTTGGTGATCATTTATCCAAACACAATTTGGTGGACATTTATCCATTCTGGCAGTCATTTCGAATTTATTGTCAGTAAAATAGGTGCGTTTTTGGTAATCGTTTAAACATAAGCCTTTTTTTTAATTATATACAAAGCTTTCGTCCCCATACTAGGATATCCTGTGTCGTGGGAACCAGAAACAGCGATGGCACAGACATGTAAACATCCAAGACCTGGGGATCTTTTTCTCCCCCCCAGCCGGGCGTCGAACCCGGACCCTCCCTTGGGAAGCACAGCCTCGGCCGCAACACCACAGAGGTATTCTATTATCATACATTAGGAAGGGTATTTTCGTAAGTAAATCCGACTGCAAAATATGTGGGGTGATGTTTTTCGAGTGTATGTATGTATGACCATTTCGTTCGCATGCGCCACACCCTAAACGGCTTGACCGGTTTTAACAAATGATTTCTGTCAGTTGAGGGAGTGTCATAGTTTATATGACGACCCGAATGGCCGAGTCGGCAGTGTCCCTGCCTACGAAGCCAAGGATCCCGGGTTCGAGTCCCGATGGGGGCAAATATTTGTTTGATGGGAATGGATGTTTGTACTCTAGTCATGGTTGTTTATCTATCTAAGTATAATATTTATCTATATAATTATGTGTATCGTTGTCTAGTACCCAAGATACAGGGAATCCTAGTTTAGGGCTAGATCAATGTGTTTAAATAGTGTCCAAGGTATTATTATTATATATTATTATTATATAATTTTCGCGAAAAGTCGATATGTTGAATTTATGATCGCAAAATGTAGTTTACAAAGTTATACTATTTTCATATTACATGTGCATTCATAAGTTTGAATGTACCACTTTGAAAGAAAATGCAGTCGGTTATGTTTTTACAACGATTTGATTTTGATACTATTTGATTAATGGCACACGTTTAAGTCATGATAGTCATGTGGTGATGATGACGGATGGATGAAATCATCGATTACTACCAGATCGATTGTGGTCTCAGACAACCTTAACTTTAGTAAGTGGGCCACAGTAGGTATACTTAAAAGTAGACAAAATTTATATGAACTATATAGTGAAAAACAATGGAATCATAGTGAAGAGTTCATGGATAAAATAAAAAAGTACTCAAAAATCTTTAAAAAAGTTTGTCAAATTGCAAAATCAAATTAAATCAGATCTAAAATAAGAAAAAGTGATAACAAAATTAAATCATCTTGGGATATAATTAAAAGTGAGACTGGAAAGGTCAGTATAAAAAACAACGAATATGAATTAAAAATTAATGATATTAATTTCAAAAATGATATTGATGTAGCTAAAGCGTTTGAATTTTTTTTTACTGACATCCCAATCTCTACTACAAAGTCTTTAGACTCTTCCAAAGTAGTCGCTGAATCTTTGCTAAAAGACTATGTACCTAGATGTGAAAATCAATTCTCGTTTAATTATGTAGATGATAAAGATATTATTTATTTTGTAGATTTGTTTGATAAATTTATTTGTTAAGAAAACAGCAGACCTCTGGGATATTTCTGTTCATGTTGTGAAGCCCCTAATAAATGTTATTGCACTTGATTTAGCATCTATTATTTAATTTTAATTTATTTAATGCATCTATTGATGCTGGCGTGTTTCCTGATTTAATGAAACACAGTAAAATAGTACCTTTGTTTAAATCGGGTAGTACATCTGACCCTTCTAACTTCAGACCGATATCGGTATTGCCTACATTTAGTAAAGTATTTGAAAAAGTAATTTTAAATCAACTTCTTACACATTTCAACACCAACAACATGCTCCACTGTAAACAATTTGGTTTTACACAAGGCATATCAACTACTGATGCCGATATTGAGTTAATATCACATATATATGATGCCTGGGAGGAGTCGCATGATGCTCTAGGAGTGTTTTGCGATTTGTCTAAGGCTTTTGATTGCGTTGACCATGGGACATTGATCAGGAAATTACATCACTATGGAATTAGGGATAACTCTTTAGATCTTCTCTCTTCTTATCTAAATAACAGGATACAGAGAGTTGACATTAATGTTAAACGATCTCCAGGGTCTGTTGTTACTATGGGTGTACCGCAGGGTTCCATACTCGGGCCATTCCTGTTTTTGGTTTATATTAATGACCTGCCACATCTTGTCAGAGATAATCATGAGATTGTACTGTTTGCAGATGACACTTCACTTTTGTTTAAAATAAAACGACGCAGTTTGAACTTTGACGATGTGAATAATGCAATCTCAAAGGTAGTCAATTGGTTTAGTGCTAATAATCTTTTACTGAACAATAACAAAACTAAATGTATTCGGTTTATACTCCCCAATGTTAAACAAGTCTCGGCTAATGTTAATGTTAAAGGTGAAAATTTAGAAATTGTAGATAGCACGGTATTCCTAGGAATCACCTTAGATAATAAGCTTCAGTGGGGCCCACACATAGATAAGCTATCAAAAAAACTCAGTTCCGCAGTTTATGCAGTTAAAAAAATCCGTCTTTTTACGGACGTGGCTAGACTAGTTTACTTCAGCTACTTAGCTATTATGTCTTATGGCATACTGCTGTGGGGGAACGCTGCAGACATTAACATAATATTTGTGCTGCAAAAGAGGGCTGTTCGTGCAATCTACAATGTGGGTCCCAGAGAATCACTGCGTTGTAAATTTAAGGAAATTAACATTATGACAGTGTCGTGTCAGTATATTTATGAAAACCTAATGTACGTCCACAAAAATATTGATAAATTTCCTAAGAATAGCGACAGGCACAATGTCAACACTAGAAATAGGAATAAACTAGCTGTACCTACTACTAGGCCCCATAAGGTTAATGTATCTTTTAAAGGGCAATGTATTCGCTTTTACAACAAAATACCGACTGAGTTACAAGATTTGTTCTGTAAATAAATTTAAAAATGTTGTTAAAAATCACTTATGTAAAAAAGGTAACTATAAAATATCAGATTATGTAGAAGACAAGAAAGCTTGGGAAGGTGTTTGCTCCAATTCTGTAAAAAATAACGTATAAAGCTGGAGGTTTCTAGTCGCCTCTTTGCCTCCAGCATCTAAAACATTGAGGTGACGGAATTCAAATTGAGTTCTATATTTCCCTGTACCTTATACATGTGTTAGTTTAAGATTTGACATTCTCCAAATGTTACCTATGTGTTTCTTATGGAAATAAACTCTTTTTGAATTTGAATTTTGAATTTGAATTTGATGACTGGTAAGCAGTGGCTGCAGGAGGCTCAGGACCAGGCTAGATTGCATACTGAAAAGGCATACTCAGCAGTGGGTGAATGTGGACTGATTGCTGACTATGAGAGCTCCGTGGTCTAATATGTTACACGCTTGCTTCTCACCCAGGAGATGCTGGTTCGATTCCTGACCATGTACCAATGAGATAATTAATTTATCTTAAGTACATTATACGGACGTTCTAATAATAATAATAATAATAATAATCGTTTATTGCAGGCATAAAAGCCCATAGAATAAATTACACATTATGTCAGCAATAAAATAAAATTAAAATTCAAATAAATCATTACAAAATAAAAATGTCAGAAAATTTAAAAATAAAAACACACACACGGCAGGGGAAGAAGGACGAGTGCCTAGGCTACCCACTAACGTGTAGCCTCACCCAGTGAGCCAGCAGCGGCGAGTCCCACCGTCCAGCCAACGTGCGAAGAATGGAGTTGGAGCTGCCGCGTACGCGCGCTAATAGCGAGGCGCTGCGTTTCCTAATGATCGCGGCAAAGCCGTCGACCCTTGCCTCCGCAAACATGCCTGAGGCGCTGCAGTACCGCGGCAGGCCCATCACCACCCTAAATGCATTTTTGTACTGAATACGTAGGGCGCTGTATGCACCCTGCGTATAGTTGACTAATGGTGATGGAAAACATCGTGAGGAAACTTTCCAAAGCTGAGGCTTTGGGCTAGCCTCTTGTCACGCAAAATGATGTATTGAATACCTGGCTCAAAGCGGGCACAATTAATGATAATAATAATAATACTTTGGACACTATTTACACACATTGATCTAGCCCCAAACTAGGATTCCCTGTATCGTGGGTAATAGACAACGATACACATACTTATATAGATAAATATTATACTTAGATAGATAAACAACCATGACTAGGGTACAAACTCCGTTCTCATCGAACAAATATTTGCCCCCACCGGGACTCGAACCCAGGACCCTTGGCTTCATAAGCAGGGTCAATGCCGACTCGGCCATTCGGGTCGTTGAATTGTGCCTCTGCCATCCCGTATGGGAAAAGGCGCGACGCTATGAATGTATGTATGCTGATGATGATTGTGATAATTACGACGATGACTATGTCAATAATGATGATCCCTGATGAGCTTACCCGTGAGTAATGTAATTCCAAGCAGCAATCATGATGCCGTTGATGAAGATATCAACTGGTAGAAAGTCCGCGTAGCTGTTACTCTTACAGTACATGGTTCGGATAACTCCTTTGCCGGCACCTGAAAGACGAACGGTTCAATTGAGTTCAAATACATGAATGTTCCACCCAAGAGTTGCATCCCTGTAAGGCATCTAAGTGATGTCAACTAACAACCCTGTATACACTTTTTATTAAAAATTATAACACTAGATTAAATCGCCCTAGCAGGCGAAGAAAAAATAGGTGTATAATTAGCGGAGAAAAATTACCCCACGAAAATTTAACCAGGTAGTGTAAAAAATGCGACCCGAATAGCTACCGTCCAATTGCAATAATTCCCGCGATAGCCAAAATACTAGAAAACGGTCCGACCGGCAATACGCGTATAGGCAGGGCCACTCAACCACTATGCTAGCTCGTGAAGGAGTACGACGCATTTTAGACGCTCAAGAGCAATATCTGCAAGTAGCTTTCCTGTTCTGCGACCTCTCAAAAGCTTTTGATGTAGTAGACCACGATGTACTCGGAATGAAACTCAGATTCTACGTAATCGAAGGCCACGCTCTGAGTCTCCCCTTTTAAAAAATCGTAGACAGGATGTGTCAGGATCAGGAGAAGACTTAAGATCCAAAGGTACAACGACAGAAATGGGAGTTCCCCAAGGTTCCTCGCTGTCAAACCTTGCATTCTCTCTTCTCCTGAACGACCTACCAAAACTGACCACGGATGGCGATCTATTCATGTTTGCAGATGACGTAGCAGCGGTACATGACGGGGCTCCAATGGTCTTTCACTGTGTCTATAGATCTACCCATCAGGGCTGGCCCAGTGTCGCATGACAAAGTGTGAAGCAATTTAGTTGTTGTTCTGAGGAAGCAATCATCAGCCTTTCGCAAATTTTAGAAGCTGGTACCGTTTTCGAAAGAAAATTTGTTAGATGACCGCCTTTTATGTTTTATTCGTTTGCCGGCCCCACGGCATTTCCCGGGCGAGAGACACAGCATGATGTTCAATTTCCGTCAAAATTAGGGCTGTAGGTTGTGCATGCGGGATCTAGGAACCAGAGACTATCATAGAAAAACAATACTAAGACCCGCGACCCCATAATAAGATAAAGCTAATAACCATTAATTATAGTAGTTTATGTGACTGCTATATAATGGAGGGCATTAATACTCGAGAGTGGGTTTATAAAAAGAGCCGAAGGCGAGTTTCATAATAATATCACTCGAGAGTTGTAATGCCTAATTATGTACAGTTAATACACTAGTTTGCCTACACACATATCATAAGCTCTCTTTGATGTGTTCAGGAACCGCATGTTTGACCGGCATTGTGGCATTGATCGTTGCTCTGCAGTTGTTTAGCTTGTTCAGTAGTACCAACTTCACAGACAAACTAGGGGCGGCACGCAGGTGGGCGTCGGCGTTCGAAATTTGAATGTCATAATTTGACAAATTTTGGTACATTATGGTCATAATGTATCAATATTCAGATAATAAATGAGTTTTTACCTAGAAGTTTACCATTATGCTGGTCATAACGTGTGGTTTTTGGACGCAGTAAAGAGGGTTAATGATACGTGTGTAGATAACGTGTGTTTCATTAATTTAACCTTAAAAGTGTTTTTGTTTCACTTGTTTCCTTGTTAGGCTGATAACTTACGAACCATTAAACCGATTCCAATAAAACACGACTAAGAACTATCGCAGGAAATCTACTACCAATTACATAAAACAGCATGAAAATCCGTCCACCCGTTTGAGCGCTACAGTGTGACAGACAGATACACACACATACAGAGGCTTCAAACTATTACTCGTCAGGGGTTATAACTATAAATTTAAACATTTTAAAAACCCCGACAAATTGAATTGCAAGGAACAGCAGTAGAAAAGGTTGTCTTATATCTGGGATGTAAATTATTTGCAAAAGGTCAAGCATATGTCGCTCTCAGTCTCTCAGAGAAAACTATTCAATAGTCCCCATGACAAATCGGCTTTGGGAGAATTAGAAAGATTAAAATGTGGAAGTCAATCTATGTCTCAGTAATACATTCTTTCTGACTTGTGTGCAGCATCACCAAAATCTGACCATCCGTTTGAGCGCCTATGCCACAGACCCCTGTTTTCGTCGTCTCTGACTTTTACCTCATCACCATATCCGTCCACCCATTTGAGCGCTAGGTTGCCACAGACAGACTTACACACAGAGATACATCCTCACATACAGCCACCCACTCACACACACAGACGTAAACTTAAAACTTATAACAACCCGCTTTTTAATAATAATAATAATCCTTCATTGCACAGAAAACACAGTGGAAATTATAACAGAAACAGTATGCAAAGGTGAGCTTATTTCTAAAAAGAAATTTCTTACAGCTAACCTGTGAAGAAAAGAGAAAAATAAAATATAGAGAGGTAGTCCTAGTGTACAATTAAGAGTTAAAAGAAATAAATAAAATCAATATACTATCAAATAAATCACAATACACCCTACGTAATAACTATAAAATAAATAAATAGAATACAATAAATACATAGATATACATAAATACTATGAGATACCCACTATTCGGAAGAGAGGAGATGCTGCTTCAATTTTTTCTTGAAAGTGACCAAGGATTTGCAATCCCTAATAGCGCAAGGAAGTGCATTCCACAAACGTATTGCCCTTAACCTAAACGAGTGCTCGTAAGCAACAGTGTTGTGCTGAGGAATTGACAAAAGTGACACCGTGTGAGATCTCCGAAGTCTATGCCCTGAGAAAAGATACTCAAAACGTTCACGAAGATATGCAGGGTAGCGCGGATTCCTCAAAATATTGAAGAGGAAGGAGAGAATGTGCATATCACGACGAAGTCGGATCGGGAGCCAGCCTAATTCCCTACGATATTGGGACACGTGGTCGTACTTACGAAGTCCGAAGATAAACCGAATCCCGAGATTTTGGAGTCGCTCGAGTTTGTTCAGTAGATCTTCGTTCGCACTGGCCCAGCAAACATCGGCGTAGTATATTAAAGGCAGAAGAAGGGTCTGAGCTAGCATGATTTTAGTCTGCCTAGGCAGGAAGAACTGCAAACGCCGAAGAGAATGAAAGGATGCAAAAACGTGTCTGCTGACGTCACAAACATGGGGCGACCAGGATAATAGATTGTCAAAAACAACGCCAAGATTTTTGGCTTTCTCGCTATACTTGACAATGGTACCGTCAAATAGAACGGGATCAACGGACTTATTCTGCAACAAATTAAGTAAGTGCCGTGTACCCAGTATCATCACCTGAGACTAATCCGGGTTGACTAATAGCCCATACGAAAGAACCCATTTCCTGATGTTGTCGAGGTCAGCATTCAAAGCCTCAACAGTCGAAGTCAGATCACGCAGGGGAAAATGCCGATAAATTTGAAGGTCATCTGTATAAAGATGATACGAGGAAGACAATACATCTGAAATGGAATGGATGAAAACTGAGAAGAGAAGAGGAGAAAGGATGCCACCCTGCGGAACACCTGTAGAGAGCTTACACCATTCCGTAGTGACCTCTTCAGACTTGATGCGCTGCTGGCGGTCTCTCAAGTAAGAGTCAAACCAGCGAGCCGAGTGTGAAGAGACGTTGAGCGATTTTAAGATTTCAACAAGTATATCGAAGTCGACGCAGTTGAAGGCGCTGCTAAAGTCTAGGAGGGTCAGGACTGTGAGCTGTTTCTTATCCATTGCCAGTTGGATATCGTCAGTTACCTTGAGCAGTGCTGTGGTGGTGCTATGCCCCGGCCTAAAACCCGACTGAAAAGGGTTCAGTAAATTCATGGAGGAAAGGTACGAGGACAGCTGGGTCAATTGATTCAAGGATTTTGGAAAGGATTGGTAGGATGGAAATGTTTTTTCGTCGTGTCTGACTTGTACCATATCACCAATATCCGTCCACACGTTTGAACGCTAGTGTGCAACAGACAGACACACCCTCATACACACACACCCTCGCACACACACCCTCACACACACATACGCAGACTGATAGATGCCTCAAACCTAAAACAACACTCATATTTTTCGTCGTCTGGGGTTAAAAAGTCTAAAATTTGGTTGACTCGTGTCCTTATGAAGCTAATAAGTTTCGAACTACTCAACCGATTTTAATAAATCATAGCTAAGGACCATCGCAGGGAAATATACTATTATTTACAAAAACCGCATTACAATCCGTCCACGCGTTTGAGCTCTAGAGTACAGACTTACACACAGACAACAGACAGACAGACTCTTCAAACTTATAACACCCCTCTTTCGGTCGTCGGGGGCAATAATTAAACAAGAATAATATTCTAGTTACCAATAAGCAGTCCAGTGGGTCCGTTGATGTTATCAGTCCAGCCAGGAACAGGCTCCTGCCAGATTGGGATCACTGAAATAGAAGAATTAAACATTATCGACGGAGCGAGCGAAGCGTCTCCGTCTCAGGATTGGGCAAAAATGCTTTGTATGTATGACGTCATAATCTCTTCGGGACATATTAGTGGGATGGGATTTCTAACTCACCGATGGATGGTCTGAGCACCATCATGGGGAAGCCCTGCTGCATGGCTTCCACCACCAAGGCTTCACCCAGCGACTTAGTGAACGCGTATGAGTTGGGTAGCTTGTTTAGCAGCCTGTGGGATAGGAAAAGATATTAAAAAAAAACGCCTGTAGGATCTGAAGGTTTCAGTTTCTTAAAAGATACTAGCAGTTTAGAGATAAGATTGAAAGTTTATAGATATTTCTGGAAGTTTCAAGAAGTTTGTGGATGTCTGGAAGTTTTCAGAATGGTTCAGATGTGTCTGGAAGGTTCTAGAAGTTTTCAGATCTGGACTATCTTAGAAGTTTCTAGGTATATCTGGAAGTTTCTAGAAGTTTGTGGATATGTCTGGAAGTTTCTAGATATGACTGGATTTTCCTAGATGACTCTAAGCTAATAGATATTTGGAAGTCACAAAATTGTAAAAATTTTGGGTTTTCCAAAAACTTCTCCAATTTAGTTTCTAGAAGTTTCTCACACTTAGATTCTAGAAGTTTCTCAAACATAGCTTCTAAAAGTTTCTCAAACTTAGTTTCTAGAAGTTTCACAAACTTAGTTTCTAATAGTTTCTCAAATTTAGTTTCTCGAAGTTTCTACTCACTTAGGGGTCACAGCAGCCACGGTCTCGTCGTCCATCCACTCGATAGCCTCTATGATCTTGTGCGGGTCGGCAGGAGGAGGGTAAGGTTTCTCTTCTAATAGCTTCTCGTGAAGGTGGCAGTAAGCCGTCGAGATGTGGATGAAGAGCTGAATAAAAATGATAATAATATTTAAACCAAAAGTGAAACTTAAAAAAACCGACTTCAATCAACCCCTATTTAATTAGCAACCATATAACCATTGAACTATCGTACGGCCATATATAAAATGGCGCGTCTGTCAGGGGGTGTGGCGCGGCTGCCGCGAGGTCAGGCTCGTTTGAATAAAATTACGATATCTCTTTTTTTTTCTCTATACATGAAAGTTATGTCAATGGAATTGTTATTAAATAAGCTAAACAAATAAAAATGGATTAGTCCAGTTTTGTCTAGCAATATATTCTAAATTATAATTTTTTGAGTAGTTCCGGTGGCCATCTGTGGTCTCCATCAACAGTACAACTTCACAAAAAGATGTTTCCCAATAGTAAATACATGCGTTATATAGATACCAATTTTGACTTTGCTGAAGCCATGTCAAAAGTATTCATGTGAACGTCTATTGTTGGTTCCGTCGAATGTCCACTTACTTGTAGTTTCTTGCACTCCTTTGCCAGTCCCACCAAGAGCTTCGTGCCTCTCACGTTCAGCAGAACAGCCTTCTTGAGCTCTTCGTCGAATCTGAAAATATCACAATTATTAACAAACTTGCCTTTCTTTTTCCCAAACGGGGTGGCAGAGAAAGCGCTAACCATTTGAATGTTCATCACCTGCCAGCTCAGCTCACATCGACATCCTGCTGGGTATAGATAGAAATCTTCTCTCCCTTATATTTAATTCGTAGTGTTGTCAAAATCTATGGGTTATGGCTTAGCCGTTGCACACACTCAAATAGTTCTATTAAATTACCAACTCATACTTTTTACCCAGTTGGCTTGTAAAATAACGGCTCCTAGACTTATGGCCTATTTCAAAATATCGGTATCCGGATAACTGACTGATACATCGTGATACGTACACCTCAAAATGTGTCGGACAGTTCAGTGGATAGGACTTATCCGGAATTCCGGATATTCTAGAACAGGGCTTTAGGCCTTTGAGGCCAACTTCTCCCATCTTAATACACAGTCAAGCACTCCAATGATACTGCCTCTCATTTAAACAGTCAAAAAGTGTGATAGAAACCGGCCTTAGAGTTTGGACTGGCTCTTTATACTATCTAATACCTTTTTGTTTTTTTTTTGTTTGATTGTCCTGTGTACTCAGTTCCCAAATAAACTAACAATAATTGTAGGCTCGCGTAAGGTAGCCTACAATTATTGTTAGCTGCCAATCATTGATGTAATTGAGTGACGTCATCTAGTAGAGTACTGAAGATTCTATTGTGGGAATTTGTGGGTAAGAAAACATAATTATCCTTAATTACCCACAACGAACGGAGGGGTTATATATGTTTGGGGTTAGAGGTGTGTGTGTGTGTGTGTGTGTGTCATCATCATTTTCCTACAAAACTACTGGTCCGATTTCGAAGCGATTTTTTGCATGAAATGACTATAACTTCGGAGCACATTCTTGGATATGTGTTACGGTTGAAGATCACGCACGTTGACGCTGTTTAAATAACTTCTATATAATGCATAAAACCGCATCGAAAATGGGTAAATAGTTTCTGAGAAGCCCTCAATTCTCAGAAACTATTAACCCATTTTCAAGGTTTTTGGGATTATATAGAGGTCATTTAACAAGTGAGAATTTTTTGCCGCAAGCTTTTTAAAGTTTCATTAAGTATCGGGTTTTTGTAATTTTTTTATTTTTAAGATATTTATACGTATTTCTTTTTAATATATTGAAAAATCCGCGCTACCCCACCTACCTTCGACAGCGCTTTGAGTATCTCTTTTCAGGAGATCGGCACCGGAGATCTCACACGGTCTCACTCTTAGCCACACCAAGGCACAACACCTCGGCGTATGAGCACACCTTCAGGTTGCAGGCAGTCCCACTCTTTTCTCTTTCAAAAACCGGGTAAAAGAGCACTTCCTCTCTCTTTCATGATAGTAGTTATAGTATGTACACAGTCAGGTCATAAGTTCTGTCACACAATAAAAACTTTTGAATTTAGAACGCTGGCCACAAAAAAGTTTATTGAATTCGAATTTCGAATTTTTCATGAAAATAAAAATGTGTACTTTTTAGAATTTTCCTCATTTTTAAATATGGAGTGGACACTTAAAGAAGACTGTGTCGCAGTTATTGCGTTGCATCGTTGCGGTTACGCGCCAATTCAGATTTTCGACTTACTGAAAAATTTGAATATAACCAAAAGATTCGTTTATCGTACCATAAAACGATACAATGAAGACTCTAGTGTAGATGACAGGTCAAGAAGTGGTCGCCCTCGCTCTGTTAGGACTCCAGCAGTGATAAAAGCTGTGAAGGCGCGAATTCAAAGAAATCCCATACGTAAGCAGAAACTGTTGGCCCTTCAGATGGGGTTAAGCAGGACCACGGTGAAAAGGGTGTTAAATGAAGACTTAGAGCTTAGGGCATATCGAAGAAAAACAGGACATCGTTTGGACGCTCGTTTAATGGACCTGAGACTGAAGAGATGCCGCGCTTTGTTGAAGCGGTACGCGGGAAAAAAACTTCGGGAAATTATTTTTTCGGATGAAAAAATTTTCACCGTGGAAGAGAGCTACAACAAATAAAATGATAAGGTGTACGCACACAGAAGTGAAGAAGCGAGCAACCGTATTCCGCGTGTCCAACGAGGTCATTTTCCATCCTCGCTCATGGTTTGGTTGGGAGTCTCTTATTGGGGCTTAACTGAGGTACATTTTTGTGAGAAATGCGTAAAAACGAATGCAGTTGTGTATCAAAATACAGTCCTCAAGAACCTTGTGGAACCTGTTTCTCATACCATGTTTAATTACAGGCACTGGGTATTACAACAAGATTCTGCGCCAGCTCATAGAGCGAAAAGCACAAGACTGGCTGGCGGCGCGTGAAATAGACTTCATCCGGCACGAAGACTGGCCCTCCTTCAGTCCAGATTTGAGTCCGTTAGATTACAAGATATGGCAACACTTGGAGGAAAAGGCCTGCTCAAAGCTTCATCCTGATTTGGAGTCACTCAAGGCATCCTTGATTAAGGCAGCCGCCGATATTGACATGGACCTCGTTCGTGCTGCGATAGACGACTGGCCGCGCAGAATAAAGGCCTGTATTCAAAATCGCGGGGGTCATTTTGAATAAACTTTATTACCATAAGAATCTATGTTTTATTAAGTTCATTTTGCTATATAAATGTTTACATAAATAATAAACATGTCTAAATTATTTCATATTGCACATATGACAGAACTTATGACCTGACTATGTATATTATTACTATATGTACAGGTTTATGTATCTATTGGTACTTATGTAGTAGTTTGGTATATATATATTTTATTTTACATATTTTATAGATATTAAATTTATTTTTTTATTATTTATTATAGATAATTTATTTGATATTGTGCACTGCCTAGCCTTTCTTGGTAATTTTTCCTATCATGCCTTGGTTTGCTGGAAGAAATCTCTTTTTAGATATAAGCTCGCCTTTGTACATATGTTTTCAACAAATGTAACTTTTTATTTATCTTTGTGCAATAAAGAATTATGAATGTATTTTTTCCATTTCGCCAGCAGAGAGAGGGAATGGGTTGAGGTTCTTACCTGATAGTAGCAGCCGCATGTACAATAATGTCCACGGTCTCGATCAACATCTTCCTGTCTTCGGCGCTAATTCCCAGATCAGGTAGCATGCAGTCTCCGGCCACGATGGTCATCTTGGCTAGGAGAGGGTCGACGCCGCCACGCAGCTCTCGCACTTTGTCGAATAGCTGGAAGGTTCGGGAAGAAAAATTTAAACATCTTTTACATAAAAGACTTTAAAGTTACAATAAAAACCCACGAATTGACCTCAAAAGTCAAAAAATCACTTGTTTTCTTGACACTGAACCGATTTGAATAAATGATAGTTATGAACCATCGCAGTTAAGTCAACTACCAATAAAACAAAACCACATTAAAATCCGTACACAGGTTTGAGTGATAGGGTGCCACAGAGGAAAACATAGACAGGCGCTTCAATCTTAAACGCACTGGGTTTATAGGCACCCGATGTAATTAGTATTAAGTTTTTATATTTTCGTATTATACATACATACATACTCCACTATGCTAGTCAAATTTTACATTAAAATCGCAAGAAAACTACTATTTCTGAGTTTTTAATATGTTGTTATGACCACTACTACACCAAGTTCGCAGCTTCGAAAGACCTGTGCTAACTTTGCAGCACTCTAAATACCGCGGCATTTTCGCACTTTTTTTGGTATACACAAGTATAAGTCCTAAGCTATGCGTTTTTAAAAATAAGTCTTGACTACTACTAAAGAAGACTAAAACTGCTTCAGTTTTAGTCTAGAACCAGCTCTTATTCAATACTTACCGAGATAAAGTTCTCCAAAAATAATTGAACGACGTCTGTAAGTAGGCCTTATAGTTTACTCACTAATCCAAAAAAAAATGGAAAACTGCATTTTTCCCAAATTTGCTCTGTTTATTTCTCACAGTGATTTCAGGATATTTTGAAAGGAAAGGCAATATGTATACAAGACATATATAAATTAAACTTAATAGTATCATAAATATGTATAAAGTTAATACTTTATACATATTTATGAAGCGTATTTTCAAAGCATTACAATATTTTTGGTCAGAATGGTTCATTTTGAACGCTTCCATGGTGGTTCATACAAATTTTTAGATTCAGCCTGAAAAAAGGGCACACCGAGGTCGTTTTCTCTTTCATCGGCAATTTGATGCTCGGCGACGTTATAGCAACAGATACCGGAGCAAAATTTGCAGAGTGCCGAGCATTTGAAGACTGCAAAAGTTACCCCACTTCCCAAAATACGTATCCTTCCGTAGTTTCAGATTTTCGCCCTATTAGTATTCTTCCGTGCATGTCTAAGGGAGAACAGTTTACTGACAGAATTGCAATCCGGATTTCGTAAAGGCCGTGGTACTACTACTGCACTGATAGACGTCGTGGACAATATGCTGACTGCACTCGATGGCGGTAAGAGTACAATTCTGGTGTTGCTAGACTTCTCCAGATCCTTCAATTGTTTGAACATTTCTCTTTTGCTTTCGAATGTCGTATTATGGATTTGACAATTCCGCCGTGTGCTGGTTTAGTAACTACCTAACAGGCCGCACGCAGACGGTAGTTTTGCGAAGGATGGCTGATACCCAGAGTTTTTCAACCACGAAGCCATTAGCGAGAGGCGTACCACAGGGTTCTATTCTTAGTCCACTTTTATTTATTTAATACAGTGCAGATATTGTTACAAATATATAAAAGTGCCAGTATCATCTGTATTCAGACGATGTCCAACTTCATACATCAACCAGGCCCACTGATGCAGCTGCAGCAGTATGTGCCATTAATAAGGAGTTGGACAAAATTGCTTCTTGGTCTGACAAAAATTGCCTTGTACTGAATCCAGCCAAATCCAAGTACGTGGGGTACCTGATCATCAAATTCATAATACGACACAAGCCATGTACTTCAAGAATACAGCCATCATGGCCGAAGCAGTGGAACGGGTGGTGGAAGCCAATAACCTTGGACAACTACTGATGGATGGGTTATTACATTTCGAAAACCACATAGTTAGGATCGTGACCAATTGCTTCTACCGCTTAATGGTTCTTTACAATGTGCGCGATTATCTTAGTACTGATTTGCGAATCAGTCTTTGTGAATCTCTGATATTATCGAGAATTAATTACTGTGAAGTCGTCTATGGTGGGTGTATACTTGGACGGGCGAAGGAGCTGATATAACGTGTCCAAAACGCGTGTTTACGTTTTTGTTTCAAAATCCCTCCTAGAATCCCCCGTTCTTGAAAACCGCAAAACTTCTGAACATTGATGCGCGGCGACAACTTCACCTCGCAACGTTGCTGTTTGGTGTTGTGCGCTATGAATCACCTACGTACCTGTCTAGAAGGCTGGAGTGGTCGGCGAGTCACCGAAGAATGCATAAGGAGGGACGGATCTCCTGGCTTTGGAAGGCGGAGCATATCAGAGCAATCAGTCTTCGTTTGCTACTGTCGTTGGCCAATAACTTCTTAAACCGCAGACATCCATAGCGCCTTACGCGTTTGGAAGTTTTTATGTTCTTCTCTGCCCCGTACTCAAGATATCCGTCGAAGACCACCGCAACGTTTCGTCCGAAATGGTTGAAGATGTAGCTAACGTACCCTGCGGCGATTTTCCTCACAGAGACGTTACGATGCCATATCAACTTGTGCAGTAAGTAATGGCAAATTTTGGAGAGCTTTATCTCGGTAAGTGTCTCAAACTGTAGCAGTTTTAGTCTACTCTAAGTAGTAATTAAAACTTTTATTTTTTAAATGCATGGCTTAGGTCTTATATTGAGTGTACCAAAAAAGTTCGAAAATTTCGCGTTTCAAATGTTGCAAACTTAGCACAAGTCTTTCGAAGCTGCAAACTTGGATATGGTCTAGTGGTCCTAATAACATATTTAAAAAAATGCAGAAATAGCCGTTTTCTTGTAATTTTAGCGACTTTTTGTGACAAAGTTGACTTGCGTTCACTTTCCGATAGTCAGATGACATTACTAAGGTGGCTGGAAAGCATTGGACTAGACTGGCGGATGACCGTAGCGAATGGCGTGCTTTGGGAGAGGCATATGCCCAGCAGTGGGATGACAAGAGCTGATGATGATGATAAAGATGATCACTTTTTCCGTCAGGGTTTAAACATATAGTGTTTCCCATACGGAGTGGCAGAGACGCGCTTAGCCAGTTATTTAGTACACCATTATCGCAGCTCTGATTATACTAAGTACACGTAGGTTTATAAAGCTGATAGTACAGTTAGAAACAGAACTCTCTGGGATGGCCTACATACTGATTTAGTACACAGCCCAGTACACGGGTTGGGTCCATCTAGTTATCGCAGGTTTGTCAACTAGTATAATATTATACACTGGGTCAGTTCTGCAATACCTGGTCATGCGATGAAATATGTGCTAATGTGTGATGCATACTTGCTTCTGCGTTGCCTAAGGATAGGATATAATATCCATAGCTGCGGCGGTGGGGTAGCCCCCTGTGACGCTTGATGGAGTATTGAATTACTTTATCGTTTTACATGCACATTACATGCACCTACATTTTCCTCTGGCCCCACAATAGGATGACAAGAGTTGTGGAAACCAGAAACAGCGGCGTCACGAACATAAACCCATAAACAACCAAGCTCTGGGGATTTTTTCCCCCAGCCAGGATTCGAATCCGAAACTGGCTGTCTCGACGCTATGTCTGTTGGAAGTTTTGATTTGGCACATGTAGTCCACTAGCCAATGTACCTACTGTTAATGGCTTAAAATTCATTTTCGTTTCAAATTATTGTTTAGCAAAAAAGTCAAAGATTTATCATAACATTGTGCAAGTTTATGCTAAATTATAATCTCCGACTTTCAACCTTAACCTACAGAAACCAAGGGCAAGCAATTATGATCAATGAGAGATGTAAGCATATAAAGGGTAATACTGACAGTTTTCAAATTCAAATTTAAAAATTCTTGAATACTCTAAATATTTACAAATAATAGCCTAGTTCAGGTATTTATCTCTTCTTTACGTTAGACCATTATGTGAGCAGTAGTTATAATTTAATGCTTCTTGGCCCTTTCTTCATCAAACAGGGAATTAACTATTGAGGTACAATACTGATTCTGCATTTCTTCTAAAAATCGACGCTAAGTTTATTGCTGGCCAAGTAGTCATGCCAGTATGAAATGAAATGCGTTGTTAGAAAGCTGAAGAAATGCAGAATCAGTATTGTACCTCACAATACTGATTCTGAGCCAGCAATAAACTTAGCGTCGATTTTTAGTCGCCGGAATTGGCGTGCGAAATACCCAAAGAAATCTTGGACGGCTGACTGGATATGTATTTATGTATGTGGGATACAGGCAAGAAGGCAAGAAATGCGATTGTGTGCGTTCACACATACAGTGCAGAGAGTAAAGCTGCTTGAAGCACGAAGCTTCCGCTATTCTGCTTATTCTCGCCTTCGGCTCGTTTCATAAACCCACTCTCGAGTGTTAATGCCCTCCATTATGTAGCAGTCACATAAACTACTATTACGTTCTGACTGACATCTACGTTATCGACTGACAGGAAAACTGTTGAGACTTGACAGTATTACAGAACAGCCAACTTAACGGCGAAGGGAATCTGAACATACTACGCCGTAGGGGACAAATTATACATTATGTTTTTTACGAATATTTCAGTAATAACGGACTTAGGTATAACACATAAAGGAATAACACAATTATCTCGAAATTGTTTTCTCAGTTTAGTACCTTATTTTTTACAAGGCGCAATGTGGAGGTTCTCCCCAAAATGTTACATTTCGATCATAAATGTTTTTACAGAATTTGACAAAATTTGCTAATATGTATGTTTAATAGTACAGAACGATTATTTTTCTATGCCGCTCGCCACCACATGATCAAGGCAAATGCTAACGGATTTAAACTATGGTTTATGAGATGATATTTGTCGGGTTTTGACACGGAGTAAGTAAGTAAAGCAAGTTGAGTCTTTGACAATTAAGCAATTTGTCATAATAAAACCCACAAAGTAGATTTATTAATATTTGGTGTTGTAAATTTTTATATTGGAAATTATTAATAAATTGCCATGGAGGCATCAACGAGTACTTAATCCCGTTGCATTTGCATGCCAGTAATATTAGACTGACATGGTTGGTGGCTAAATGTGGGCGGAAGTTGTCATTTAAATACGTTAGTTAGTTTCGTCCGCTTAAGATTTATCCCTTCCTGCGTGATCGGTTTGATTTTCTTTCTTCGGATAGGTCTCGGAGATCAAACACTCGGTCGCTGCTTGCAACTCCTCAACACAACTCAGTCGCATATGGGCAAGGATTCAGGATCAGTGCTATCAGGCTCTGGAACAAGCTCCCCAGTGCCATCAGGGACAGTCCGTCACTTAACGTTTTTATGATTCGCTTGAAAGATCATTACCTCTCTCTTCCATAGTATGTATATATAATTTGTATGTGTATGTTTTATGTGTATGATATGTATGTATGTATATAATATTATATAAATTAGGTGTAGTAGTAGTATTAGGTATATGTACCTACTTATATTATTATTGTGTATGAATTATTTTGTTGTGCAAATAGGTTTTACTCTCACAATCCACTTTCCTTTTCTATCTGGGTCTTTTCTATCTCTTTTATAGAGACAAACGCGCCTCTTGTACATATATCTTTCTTTGTATATCTCTGTATGTTTGTTTTGTGCAATAAAGTATTCATTCATTCATTCATTCATTTATTTATTTTTTGTCGGCTACATAAATAAATAAATGTTCATTGTTCAACAAATTTACAGATAACATAGTATAATCTGAAGCCTCCTTTTAAGTAAAAAATGCCTGTGCCAGGAGACCCCAACTTTCCAAGTCATTTTAATTAAGCAATAAAAACAATGAAGCAGGCAAAAACTAGCGATTTTATCAGGGCCAAATTATCGTTGTGGTTTTATGAGCCAGATAACATTTAATCTGGCGGGTATTGGGTTGACAATAAGACCGGGGGTTACCACAACGTCTTAAGCCGATTCAGATTCGGAACCTAACTTGATCCGCAAAATTACCGTGACCGTCTTAAAACAAGTCTTGGTTTTAGGTAAATAAAGCACATTATGGCGAATTAGAATGGAAATGGTTGCCATGGTGATATTCTTGTTTTGAACATATCTTGAAACGGAAAAAGATTGTGGTAATCCCCATATGTCCTTTTGCGCAATCAAGCGAAAGTCAGACACTCCATGGCTTTCTTAAGGAAGTTGAAGGATAACTCTATTGCTTGACAACCAAAGCCTCTTGTCCGGTTGCCATAAGTTCCATTTTAAAACACATTTTTTATAAGGTCACGCAGTTTAAATGCGTTGCCTCATTGCGTATTTATTGCTTAAGTATTTGTTGTTAGCGCAACTTGGTTGCTTAGTTCTATGTGAACTAGCTAAATCTACTTACGACGACCCGAATGGCCGAGTCGGCAGTGACCCTGCCTACGAAGCCAAGGGTCCCGGGTTCGAGTCCCGGTGGGGGCAAATACTTGTTTGATGAGAACAGATGTTTGTACCCTAGTCATGGTTGTTTATCTATCTATGTATAATATTTATCTATATAAGTATGTGTATCGTTGTCTAGTACCCAAGATACAGGGAATCCTAGTTTGGGGCTAGATCAACGTGTGTAAATAGTGTCCAAGGTGTTATTATTATTATTATTATTATTATTATAACTTACCGGTCCATTGAAGATTTCTTCCAGCCTCTGTTTAGGGTTCTTCCCCTTCTTGTCGCGCACCAGAAGAATTATGGTGCCAATGTCTGCGCACTTTCTGTTGAGGAAAAATACAATAATAATAATAATAATCTTTATATCAGGTTAACAAAAACCCACATCTATACCTTACAACCTTACAACTAGAGATACATAATGTATTATAAAGACGCAAAATATTAAATATTATCTAACCTAGCTAGGGATTCTCTTCTTCGTTCTCGCTTCCCTGTAGCGTCGGTAAGCGATGTCCTCCGACCATTTATCTTTGGCCAGGAACATCGTCTTGAGATATACTTAAACTTCATTCAAATCCTTTCAGTCGTTTTATCGTGATTGAGGCACAAACACACAAACATCCAAACATCTTAACATCGCATTTCCTTGATGTCGAACGTGTCGCCACATCGAATGTGACATCCCCGATGCCGGATATAGAAACTCTCGCATTAGTAGACGAAGAGTCTTCTCACTGTGGCGGGACTCGAGATGCTATAGCATTAGTAGACGAAGAGGCTTCTCACTGGGGCGGGACTCGAGATGCTATAGCATTAGTAGACGAAGAGGCTTCTCACTGTGGCGGGACTCGATGTCAAGGAGCAAGGACCAGGGGTTAGAAAATTGTTAAAAACGCCTCCGATAATGAATATGTCGCAGTTAGTTAGTTAAATCAGACACTAAACTAACTCCCTAGACCGTTAACTAAAGACCGACGTTTAACCAAGTCGCTAAAGTTCCGTCAGACAAGTGAGTGAACGAAACGTTTAAAGAGTTGTCTAAACGTTCCTGCAACGAGACAGGAACAATATTTTATGTATTTTGTATTTTATGTTTTAAGTATTTTTTGTTGTTCTTACATGTTCAACCTAACACGAAGGATAAAGGGGGCATCGGTTCGCTCACTACCGCTACAGCTACCGCAATGTTTTTCCCTGATCTAAGCTGACCTTATCAGTAGTGAAAAGATAGACTCTGAAAGTAATCAGCTGTTGTCGCGACGCCATCTTGTTTTACATTATTTAACAAACACGCCGGCTAAGGTAAGACAGATTGTTAAACGTTTTCGACGATGCTTTATTTAGATCAAAATGCTAGCGACTTAGTTAAACGTCGGTCTTTAATTAACTGTCTAGGGTGTTAGTTAAGTGTCTGACTTAACCAACCAACTGCGACAGCTATATCTTCAAGCTTTTTTAGTTAAGTGTTTGACTTAATCAACCAACTGCGACAGCTATATCTTGAAGCTTTTTTGCATGTGGTGTGGCTGAGTATTGCTCTACTCATATATTGGACCTCCAACTTTTTTTCTTTTACTTTGTAGTCATAAGAACCTTGGCAGGAAATGCCTGAAGGGCTTCAGGTTGCTGCGTGTTTTTTTTAATGAAATTTTCTCTATCAGATCCGCAATATTCCGCTATCATATCACTAATGTTGCCATCTTGTATTTTATCGTCATTTTCTCCAAGGTGTTCGTCCTACCTACCTAATCACAAAATAACAACTAACCTCAGTAGTTTCTCAACGAGCACCTTGCCCATGAAGCCAGTGCCGCCGGATATGAAGACTGCTTTCCCAGTGAAGGTGGCAGCAATCCGGTCGTCCATGCCATCGATCTCTGATGCTGAGTAGCCTTCGGAAGCCATGGCTTTGGTGTGTCTGTGGGTGAGAATATCACTAAAATAAATGGGTCACCTGCGATTTAGACTCACGCGATACGATGGTACGGAACCGTCATGAATACATTACGGTGTTTCATATATTTTTTCATTTTGTCATTTTACACCATCCAGTTTTTTGTAGTCAATATTTTTTCCATTTTAGACTTGAATTAAGTTGCGGTTATCAGGATAAGTATTTTTGCAGAAGATTTCAAGACTCTGTCTTTTATAGTTCCTGAGAAAAGTGCCTGTGACAGACGGACGGACGGACACGCGAGCGATCCTTTAAGGATTCCTTTTTTCCCTTTTGAGGTACGGAACCCTAAAAACGCAAAGAAAACTACGTATCTTGTACTCCCTTTGATTTTTTTCAATACCTAAAAACACAAAATAGAACTACACATTATCTGAAAATGTCAGCTCTCCACCTATTCCGGTTCATGAGATACAGCCCGTTGATGGTCAGACAGACAGACAGACGGACGGAAAGTGCCACCTTTCGGGTACGGAATCCTAGTCATAATCATCATAGCCGATTTGTAGAATGCAGTGAAGAGGCAAAAAATGACGTTTGCTAAGTATATGAAAATATCTACAGTAATAAAGAACTTTGACTTTGACTTTGACTTTGACATCTGGCAGGCAGTGGATGAGGGAGACTCAGGACCGCAGTGGATGCCGTGGTAAGGAGGCCTCTATCCAACAGTGGGTGAATGTGGACTGATGGATGATGATGATGTTAAGCCCAATAATTTAATGGATAACATATCATTTACTAGCAATTGTAGCTAGTCAATTTATTCTCGAAAATATAATGTATGTACGCAAGAACCTTACAACATTTTCCAAACTTAGCAATAGCTGTAATGTTTACCTAAGACATAATCACATACTAGTTGCGCCCCAGTTTAGACTCGCGAAGGTTAGCAATTCTTTCAAGGGTCAGTGCAATCTCTACTACAATCAGGTACCTCTGGAGATTTTGAAATTGCCATTTGAGCAATTTAAAAAGCATATTAAAGCGACTTTGTCGAAAAAGGGATATTACAATGTTCAAGATTACTTAAATGACGGGACTGTTTGGGGTTTATCTAGCTCAGCACAGACCTTGCTGTTAATTATTTTGTAATTATTTATTCCTGCTTATTAATTATGATATTATAAAATATGTATTAGTTAAGCACAAGCAATTTTTAAAAGAGATCTAAAAATCTATCTGTGGGAGTTTCTACGCCCTTCTTCTCCCACAGTGGTCAAATGTAGAGAAGTGGCAAAAAATGACGATTGCTAAGTATATGTAAATATCTACAGTCATAAAGACATTTAGAATTTGGAATTTGGCAAGCACCAAGAATGTTATCATTTTACATAGATAAAGATAAACTTTCTGCAGATATTGGTGCTAAAGGAAAAAATCTACGCAGTGTGTGAGAAAGAAGTAATGCAAAAATTGAAATATAGATGATGGTAAAGTTTTTGTTTGTGCCTGTCGCTATTATTAGGGAATTAATCAATATTTTTGTGGACGTGCTGTAATGGTACACGAGAGTCGGTACATTAGATACTTCATTCTGCGTGATAGAGGGCTAGCCCAACGCCGCGCTGTTTTGAATACGAGAATCGGTTCAGATAACGTTTGAGGGTTTTGCATAGCTTACTGGCAAAGTTAGAAAAAAAAAACAGAGCCGATGCGTGGGTTGATTCGTGGAAGTTTTCAGGCCAAGTTTTTTTTGTCGCATTCCTGCGAGATGTGTAGAGATGAGAGCCGATTTGGCTGCGCGTTGAATAAAATTATGAATAACTAAATAATGAAAGGTTATTACGGAACGGAGAAAGCTATTATGTTGATTGCAAATATACAATTGCGATTGAGGTATGATATGGAGAGTTTGACACCTCTATTTTGAATATCATTCTAGAGGTCTTTGCCACGCGCGTCTAGCGGTCGGGAAATGCTTAATTAATCGCAACAAGCTTTTATTGGTCAGCGATCAACAGATTCTGTGTATCGGCAGTACCAAATGATTTGAGTGATAACCTACGGTTGATCATGGTGAATATGCGTACACACAATTTGTAGAACGGCGGATCTGCATGGCATGGTTGAAATTGGACCCTGTGTAGTTAGTGATAAGAAGCTTCGCTTGGGCAGAGCGTATTTGCAAAGGACGCATGTGGGGCATATAAATACCAGAGCGTGGGAGGGGAATTCATTCAGTCTCAGCGTCTAGCCACTGTGACAGTTGTCTTCACGAGTTCTAAACAGTTTTTGTCTGCCGTGTTACGCGTCAGAACTATACGAATTGGTGATTGCGAAGTTTCAGTGGGTTTGCGTGAGTGTCTGAAGCGCCGAGATATACCTCGGTTCCTACCTTTATATCAACCTACCCCTAATTCCAAAACTATCCTTGGGTCGTTAGGAAAGAACTTGTAAGTCAATTATTCTGAGTCTGAGTCTGGGCTTGGAGCGACCCTAAATTCCTTTTTCCTTCACCATAGGGTTCCTGGATTGGCTCTTAGGATATTCGCGGGCTAATCCTCTCCTCATTCCTTTAGAGTAGCGAGTTTTGTAATTCCCACACACACAGTCGTTAAACATTCAAGCACATTCAAATCAAACTCAACCATTTTCGAGTGGTGTCGATAATGGACGTGGTATAACACTAGGTTTTAGACTAGGCTAGACAGGAGTTTAGTTGCGGCTAAACCTAGGTTGTCAGGGCATAGGGAGACTGTTTGATCGATGAGGTTCCGCGGATGGAAATAACAAATTCAGAACAAAGTTAAACCGGTGTCAACACAGTTAACATATACTGTTGATATTTTGACATTTGAGTGTTGTCGGGGACGCGCGAAGAGATCAATTTACAGTCTAAAGTTCATTGTTTAGGTCCGGGTAGGTGTTTTGCATTGCCTTGGGTCAGATTGGATTCAAGTTGCATTTTTAAATTAAATGTAAATTTCGGTGGATATCTAATGTGTAAGTTGAGTCGGTATATATGATTTGGCTCAGCCCAGGACGTGCTGCGGCTAGTGGAATTCATAGTTCGGTATTTATCGAATTATGCACTTCGCTATGGTGTGGGTTAGATATCCTAAAACAATAATGCTTGCGTTTCGATAACATCCAGCTCAAATTGCGCAGAGTTGAAGGTTTCAAAACGTTACGGACCTTTTGAGGTAACCGCTAGTTCAGAACCCATTTCGGAACTCAAATCGCAATTGTGTAAACCGGTCTTTTCGGATCGTTATTGCCGTGAACAAAATATATAATTGGAACCACCACAAGCCGCTACGAGCGAGCACATGAAATATAATTGAGTACTCACGTCGTAAAACTACGACGGATATCTATACTATAACTGTGATCGATCACTAAAACTAAAACTAAAACAAAAGATGTTCCAAAGCGCTCATATATACAAAAACCAGATGGTGCCATCACATAAAATATAACAACGATCGTTTTAGCGCAATACACCGCTGACTGATGCGAATTACCGGCTCGCGGACATATATGCTTTCTCTGTCTAACTTGAAACTGTAACTTTCCGAACCAAGCTTCGTTCGACTATTGTACGCCTAACAGATTTCTCAATGAACGAGAAATTCAGACTTATCATTCTTACTTACAAATCTTACAGCTGAATCGGGTCCTCTCATTTTGGGATAGATAGAATAGACGATCATAGCTACTGTTAGCGGCGGCTACGACCCTTAGCCCTGGGCCCGTTACAGATTTTTGTTGCCGAGACGGAAGGATATCCTAGATAGTCTGATACCTAGATATTCCTAGATATTCTAAAAGAATCAAGGTCTAACGCGTTACTTTTAAAAATAACACAACGTAGAAACGATTTTAAACAGTTCAGTTTGTAAATAAGAAATAAGCAAAAAAGGGGCATTGTTTTCACAATTCTTTGTACGTGCTACGGCGGTTTAATAGGAATAATGGCCGGCCGGCGTAGAAAAAACGGTAGTCGGGTAGCACAAAATTCACTTTCACACACAAGTGAAATGGCGTCAGGGCAGGTGACGCAATTGTTATCTGAAATAGTGAAAAGATTAGACAGTTTGGAAAGGGGTTCCAGCACGAGCAATACTAGTAGGACTTCGGACAGACAGACTGACAGACAGGAACTAGAGACGTTTGAACAATCGGTAGAAAAACGTCAATCATGCATTGTGAAAATGACACAGAAGTTGCCGACATTCGATGGGCGGAATTCGGAAAATCCGATGATTTTCTTAAGAGATTTAAAGGCTTATATTAAAGTCTCGGGAGATACTTCTAGGGCTTTGATATGGGCAACGGATAGTTTGGTAGGAATTGCGAAAGTTCGAATGAGCATATACAGAGACTCATGGCGAACCTATTCGGATTTTGAAAAAGATTTCAGAGAGGTATTCTGGGGTGATAATGAACAGGAATTAATTAAGCAAAGATTCCTAACTGCGAAGTTTGATTCTAAGAAAGGTCAAAGTATGGAAGAATTCTTTGCCTCTCAATTGAATAGCATATATGAGCTTACGATACCGTTTACTGATACGGAGAAAATCAACACGATTTTCAGACAGTTGCCGCGTGATATTCAGGTAGCGTTTTTTGCTAGAAAGGAGACTATGACCATACGGGATGCGGTCGAATTCCTTCGGCATTTAGAACGGAATGTCGATGGGGAATTAAGTGCGATACATGATTCGGAACCTATGAATACTAATAACGTGAGGCGGGATAGCTATATGCGTGGGCAATATCGAGCTATGCGGGTAAATACGTTACGTTATAACGCGATAAGTCGTAGTAATAATTATAACGCGGTAACGAAGGGGCGAAACGAATTTGGGACGCGTGGTCGCGGTTATTTTCGCGGTAGAAGCAGACAGCCTAGGCCTAGCTTCAAGGCAATAGGATTTCAGAGGGGCAATGATAGTTCAGGAGATACAGAGGCAGGACAAAGTTCAAGTGACAGGAATAATGCGATAAGTCAGAATTCAAAAAACTAGTGGACTCGCGCGGGTCGTTCGCGCTCAGATATTTATTACGGTTCGGGTGGACAGCCGATCGAATTGGGAAAAAGCATAGGCTGTATGATTTGTGTAATTTGGATTCGAACGTGGGTGTGAATGAATTTATTCAATTATTAGCGCATAAAGCGCACGGATATGCCGTGTGTTTAGATGAAAAATCTAGATCGAATTATAGAGATCGAAATGACAGACGGTTACATACGATATTCAGAGACGACGATTCGACTGAGTGTGGGCGCGAGTTATGTAGTACTTTGACATTACCTGAGATAGATGTGCGTATTGGGAATATTGTCGTAAGGAGTTTGATTGATTCGGGGAGCGAAATCAGTGTAATAAGTCGGAGAGTGTATGAAGAAGTGTGCAGACAATTGGGAAAACCGACGGAAATACCGATTCCAAGTTTGAGAATCACAGGTGCGTTTGGAGTCAGTAAGGAAAAGGTTGATAAATTAGTAACGTTACCATTAACAATAGGTGAATGCGTTATCGATACTCCAATGCTAGTATTAACAAGGGTGCCTAAAGATTTAATTTTGGGGTTTGATTTTATACAACAGACGCGAGCCAGTTTAATGTGTGAGGGTAATAAGAGGCTAATTATACGAAGCGCCGGGCGGATGTGTGAAATACCATTAGGTACTGGCCCTAATCAGGATTTTTGCTGTTGTACAATGGGAGTACAGAACCAAGATACCAGTAGAAATATGATAGAGGAATATGTGAATAATTCATCAATACCTGTTGAACACAAAACAAGGTTATTGCCGGTGTTAAATAAACATGCAGAGTTGTTTAGCGATAGGATAGGTCGGACAAATAAATATATACATGAGATAAAAATGAGAGATGAAACGCCTTTCGTAAAGCGAAGCTATCCCATACCGTTCGCATATCGCGATAAAGTAACAAAACGTTTGGAAGAGATGGAATTGATAGGTATTATTAGCAGGCAATCTACGGAATTCAGCAGTCCATTGACTTGTACATTAAAGAAAACAGGAGAGGTCCGTATTCTTCTAGATGCACGACAATTAAACACTGGAATGGTCGGGGAGGTTGAAACCACACCTTTAATGAGTGAGATATTGCAATCCGGGCGCCGGATAAATTACATAGGAGTTATTGATATCAAAGATGCGTATTTTTCTATACCATTTTCAGACGAATCTAAACGATACACGGGTTTTGTATATCAAGGCAGAAGTTATGTTTACAACGTTTTACCTCAGGGGTTGAAAACCAGTGTGGGTTCATTTTCGAGGGCGATGGACTTAATTCTAGGGCCAGAGGTTAGGTCATATTGTTTAAATTTTGTTGACGATTTGGCAATTTTAACTGAGGGTGACTTCGAACAGCATTTGTCTCAAGTGGACACGGTTCTGAGTAAATTGAAAGACGCGGGCTTCACATGCAAACTAAAAAAATGCGAGTTTGCACAAAAAAAGGTCAAGTTATTGGGGCACATTTTGTCTACACAAGGTTTGCAGATGGACCCGGACAAAATTGAAACACTTAAATTATATCCGTCACCCAGAACTGTCAGGCAATTGAGGGCGTTTTTGGGGTTCATAAATTACTTTAGGAGGTTTATAAAAAATTTTGGAACGTTGACACAGCACTTGTACAATTTATTGCGGTCTGGAGTCAAGTTCGTCTGGAGTGCGCAGATGCAAAGTGCTTTTGACGAGATAAAAAACCAATTCTCAGAAAGTATAATTTTGAGTCAGCCATTGGCGGGAAAAACATATTATGTTCAATGTGACGCCAGCGCTATAGGAATTGGGGGCTATGTTTATCAATTAGATGAATCGGGCCAGGAACGAATTATAGGGTTCTGTTCGCAGGCATTCAAGGGTGCCCAGACTAGATGGTCGATCAGTGAACAGGAAATGTATGCAGTTATATACACTTTAAAGCGATTTGAGATATACTTGCGGGGAGAAAAAGTTATTATTAGAACTGATCATAAAAGTTTGACGTTCATTAAGTCGTGGACTTTATTGGGTGCACGCGTAACGAGGTGGATTATGTTTTTAGAGCAATTCGATTACGACATAGAATTTGTGCGAGGGACTGATAATCAAATTGCCGACACGCTAAGCAGGCAGATAGCGGGACCTGGAGGTATGAATGACAGTATAAATGTTCAGCCGGGGATATTCTGGTTTCAGGCATCGAATACCGCAAGTGTTATTTCGAGTTTACGGGACATTGCGAGATTACAAAGCGAAGATGAGCGGTTAAATCGAATTAGCGGTTGTATCAGACGTAATGTAGTAGATACGGGAACGAGAGGTTTTGAAAATTATAAGCTAGTAGGTGATACGTTATATTTTCACGTGCCGAAGCGGAACGTACAGTTGCTAGTAATTCCGAAATCACTACAGGAGGAACTTATTTTACACATACATGAAGAAATAGGTCACTACGGCAGATATAAAATATTAGCACTGATGAAGGACAGATATTATTTTCTTCATATGAGTAGGGTGATTAGCGCGGTGATAAGAAGTTGTGACATATGTCAAAAGGTCAAACCAAGTACTAACAATACCGTTGGTCCTTGTACACCGGTGTTGGCGGAAAGGTTGGGTGAGAAAGTTTTCTCGGACCTTTATGGGCCATTGCCCGTAGGTAAATTCGGATATCAATATATATATGTGATTCAAGACGTGTACAGTAAAGTAATAAAATTATATCCAATGCGAAAAGCGACAGGTAGGAGCGTGCTCGCTTGTACAAAGAGATTTCATAGGGAAGTACCTATCGAAACTATAATTACGGACTCAGGACCACAGTTCATATCGAAAGTTTGGGAATTTGGACTCAAACAGCTGGGGATTCGGGTCACTCATACGTCGGTGTATTGTCCAAATTCTAATAGCGTAGAAAGAGTGAATCGCGAGCTAGGTCGGCTGATTAGGACTTATTGCGGCGGAAGTAATCGTAGTTGGGTAGACGTGTTACCGGACATTCAGAATTGCTATAATAATATCGAACACACAAGCACAGGCTTTGCGCCTAATGAGTTAGCGTTTGGTAGGCGGGAACCGTTAACTATTGGCAAGGAATTAGGCGATGAATGGTTATTAGGCCATAGTGTGCGAGATTCGGAACAGGTGCGGAATGTAGCGATAGAAAACTCTAAAAGTTCTAGTGAACGACGTAAGCGACAGGCGGACAAACGGCGTAAGTTAGAGGTCTATCGTATAGGTGATTATGTGAAACTTAAGAACTTTTGTGCGTTCAAATAAAGAACATAAAATCATGCGGAAATTTTCGTTGTTGTATAAAGGGCCTTATGTTATTTCGGCAGTGGTATATCCCAACTGTTATACGTTAGTAGATCCGGGTTCAAATGAGATATTGGGTAACTTCAATACTATAAATATAGCCAGGTATTATGTGAGGACGAATAAGGGCGTAGATAAATAAGATAGTGTATAAAGGTTATATAATTAAGCTGTAAGCTGTAAATTTGAGTAACTACTTTGTAGATTTAAGGATCTTGCATGGTTTGGAAACAAAAACAAAAAAAAAAGGAAAAAAAAAAACAATTTGTATATATATATAGTAATACGAATTAGGATAAATTGCGGGTAAGCGAGGTTGTATAGTAAGATAGATAAATAAGATAAGACAGGGAGAACTCAATCGAGTTGTGTAAATATTATATACATAATTGACAGATTCATCGGTCGGTGTACATGATTTGAGATGTCCGAACATATAGAGTAGATATGTACAAAGTATGGGTAGCATAGTGGTAATGAGATCCTTGCGCCATGTTAACTGAGATAAACAGTGTCTCAAGGTCTGGGAGGGGGCTGTAATGGTACACGAGAGTCGGTACATTAGATACTTCATTCTGCGTGATAGAGGGCTAGCCCAACGCCGCGCTGTTTTGAATACGAGAATCGGTTCAGATAACGTTTGAGGGTTTTGCATAGCTTACTGGCAAAGTTAGAAAAAAAAAACAGAGCCGATGCGTGGGTTGATTCGTGGAAGTTTTCAGGCCAAGTTTTTTTTGTCGCATTCCTGCGAGATGTGTAGAGATGAGAGCCGATTTGGCTGCGCGTTGAATAAAATTATGAATAACTAAATAATGAAAGGTTATTACGGAACGGAGAAAGCTATTATGTTGATTGCAAATATACAATTGCGATTGAGGTATGATATGGAGAGTTTGACACCTCTATTTTGAATATCATTCTAGAGGTCTTTGCCACGCGCGTCTAGCGGTCGGGAAATGCTTAATTAATCGCAACAAGCTTTTATTGGTCAGCGATCAACAGATTCTGTGTATCGGCAGTACCAAATGATTTGAGTGATAACCTACGGTTGATCATGGTGAATATGCGTACACACAATTTGTAGAACGGCGGATCTGCATGGCATGGTTGAAATTGGACCCTGTGTAGTTAGTGATAAGAAGCTTCGCTTGGGCAGAGCGTATTTGCAAAGGACGCATGTGGGGCATATAAATACCAGAGCGTGGGAGGGGAATTCATTCAGTCTCAGCGTCTAGCCACTGTGACAGTTGTCTTCACGAGTTCTAAACAGTTTTTGTCTGCCGTGTTACGCGTCAGAACTATACGAATTGGTGATTGCGAAGTTTCAGTGGGTTTGCGTGAGTGTCTGAAGCGCCGAGATATACCTCGGTTCCTACCTTTATATCAACCTACCCCTAATTCCAAAACTATCCTTGGGTCGTTAGGAAAGAACTTGTAAGTCAATTATTCTGAGTCTGAGTCTGGGCTTGGAGCGACCCTAAATTCCTTTTTCCTTCACCATAGGGTTCCTGGATTGGCTCTTAGGATATTCGCGGGCTAATCCTCTCCTCATTCCTTTAGAGTAGCGAGTTTTGTAATTCCCACACACACAGTCGTTAAACATTCAAGCACATTCAAATCAAACTCAACCATTTTCGAGTGGTGTCGATAATGGACGTGGTATAACACTAGGTTTTAGACTAGGCTAGACAGGAGTTTAGTTGCGGCTAAACCTAGGTTGTCAGGGCATAGGGAGACTGTTTGATCGATGAGGTTCCGCGGATGGAAATAACAAATTCAGAACAAAGTTAAACCGGTGTCAACACAGTTAACATATACTGTTGATATTTTGACATTTGAGTGTTGTCGGGGACGCGCGAAGAGATCAATTTACAGTCTAAAGTTCATTGTTTAGGTCCGGGTAGGTGTTTTGCATTGCCTTGGGTCAGATTGGATTCAAGTTGCATTTTTAAATTAAATGTAAATTTCGGTGGATATCTAATGTGTAAGTTGAGTCGGTATATATGATTTGGCTCAGCCCAGGACGTGCTGCGGCTAGTGGAATTCATAGTTCGGTATTTATCGAATTATGCACTTCGCTATGGTGTGGGTTAGATATCCTAAAACAATAATGCTTGCGTTTCGATAACATCCAGCTCAAATTGCGCAGAGTTGAAGGTTTCAAAACGTTACGGACCTTTTGAGGTAACCGCTAGTTCAGAACCCATTTCGGAACTCAAATCGCAATTGTGTAAACCGGTCTTTTCGGATCGTTATTGCCGTGAACAAAATATATAATTGGAACCACCACAAGCCGCTACGAGCGAGCACATGAAATATAATTGAGTACTCACGTCGTAAAACTACGACGGATATCTATACTATAACTGTGATCGATCACTAAAACTAAAACTAAAACAAAAGATGTTCCAAAGCGCTCATATATACAAAAACCAGATGGTGCCATCACATAAAATATAACAACGATCGTTTTAGCGCAATACACCGCTGACTGATGCGAATTACCGGCTCGCGGACATATATGCTTTCTCTGTCTAACTTGAAACTGTAACTTTCCGAACCAAGCTTCGTTCGACTATTGTACGCCTAACAGATTTCTCAATGAACGAGAAATTCAGACTTATCATTCTTACTTACAAATCTTACAGCTGAATCGGGTCCTCTCATTTTGGGATAGATAGAATAGACGATCATAGCTACTGTTAGCGGCGGCTACGACCTTTTGCCCTGGGCCGTGACAGTACATTAGGTTTTAATAATTATAATGACACGGCACTGTCATTATGTTAATTTCCTTAAATTTACAACGCTGTGACTCTCTGAGACCCACAGGTCCAGGGGTTAATAGGAATGGCTCTTTTGGAAGAGATAATAAGAGCCATCCGTATTCACCCCCGGATCTCACCCTACTCTAAGAAGATACCTATGTAGAAGTAACTAATATATGATGATGATGTACGTACGTACGTGTGAGTACGTCTGTTTAGATTTCAGACTTTTAGTTAAAAGTCGTTGTTATCGTACCAATATACAATTTTAATTTATTATTCGGTGGTATTTAATCGCAGAGCAAAAATACTGATTTTCATCAGCAAAAAATGATCAGCAAAAATAATTTTATGTTTTGAGTATTTTTGTTGTTCTTACATGTTCAACCTAATACGAAGGATAAAGGGGGCTTCGCTTTGCTCACCCCCTTTACCCTTCTCATAAGCTACCGCAGTATTTTGCCCTGATATTTGCTGTGAAAATCAGTATATTTGCTGTGCAAATCAGTATTATTGATGTGCAGTTTAATATTTCCCTTTATTATTGTTTATTCTTTTTACGAATAGTTATAAATCCATAATTTGTTAGTAAACAAATAAGAGTGTATCGACGAAAACCAACCTTCACAACCCAAAAGACACTAATATCCAAAAAACAAACACTAAACTAAAAACACAACCGTTCACGACCAAATTCTTTATAGGACTAAACTGATTACTTTGAACAATAACAAGTTATATCCCCGCTTAAAAAAAATATTTGACAGAATCTATAAAGTGGGGGTCTAATATTCTAATTAGACATACATGTATAAATAATTTTTCGGCTCTCCAAACAACGCTACCACCGCCTTAAATTTCCATAGGTACAGCGATGGGCTAGCCCTCTGTCTGGCTAAACGTTGGCACTACTATGCATCTGCTACCCCATACGGGAAAAGGCGTGCCGCTGTTTGTTTGTATGTATATGTAAGCTTGTGTTTGTGATGAAAGGTTTTCGCTCTCCAAGTAATGCTCTTCGCGCGTTTAATACAAATACTGGGATAGCTAGTCAAAATCGTCTTTTGGGGATCGCACAAGGCGGAGTTGCCAACGATATATTTTAGGGGAAATATTAAACTGCACATCAAAAATACTGATTTGCAAAGCCCTCTTTATCCTTCGTGTTATGTTGAACATATAAGAACAAAAAATACTTCAAACATAAACTTGAGTACACATAAAATATTTAAAACATAAAAAGTGATTTTGCTGATCCTTTTTTGCTGTGCAAATCAGTATTTTTGATGTGCGATTATTTAATCGCCATATTTTAACCACGAATCGACTAGGGCGATCATTTGCTTCTTTGGCCTGGGGTTTACCACAAGCTTAACAGCGATTTAGTTTAGGATCGTAAGCTCGTAAAATTACCGAGACCGTTTTAAAACATGTCCTGGTATTAGGTATAATAAGGCCCATAATGGAGTATAATGAAATAACGTTTTATTAAGTAGATAATTTCGATATTGCACACAAATTATGTAAAAAAGAGTTATATATTATAATCTTATCTCTAATAAGAGATCTCATCCAGAAAACCAGGTTAAGATGTTGGTTTTATTTTTTATATGTATAAAAAATAAATAAACTGAACAAATAAGCAGAACTATCGAATATGGTGACATTAACGAGCCTTTTTGGAGAAATTGATATAGATTACTCAGTTTACATTAAAAATTCTGTAATGAATCATTTCATCTATATTTCGTAGGCATTTGATAATCTGTATTTTCGCGAAAACACTGCGGTAGCTTAGGTGAAGGATAAAGGGGGTGAGCGAAGCGAAGCCCTCTTTATTCTTCGTGTTAGGTTGAACATGTAAGAACAAAAAAAAAACAATTAAAACCCTTTGACAAAATCCTTAGAATTTTCGCGGATGTCACCGGAAAATAATACGATCCGTAAGTATATAAATTTCCTATATTTTTTTCCGCAAGTTTATAAACATACTAACCTAACCTAACCTAACCTAACATAAGCTAACCTAACCTAACCTAGCCTAATATAATCTAGAAGGAAGTTTATAAATTTCCTAGGAAATTTATAAACTTGCGGATGTCACCGGAAAATAATACGATCCGCAAGTTTATAAATTTCCTAATTTTTTTTCCGCAAGTTCATAAATATACTAACCTAACCTAACCTAACATAACCTAACCTAACCTAACCTAGCCTAATATAATCTAGAAGGAAGTTTATGAATTTCCTAGGAAATTTATAAACTTGCGGATCGTATTATTTTCCGGTGACATATGCACGGCACCACATACCAAAACCTCATCTGGGTTTATATTTTTTGCATTTGTTGATTTTTACAAAAAGCGCCAATTCAATTTTGATAAAATGTACATGGAACCACCTCTGAAGAATGACCTGCTGATACCAAATTTATTTTTATCAAAATCGGTTCATAATTGTCGGAGTGATCGCGTAACAAACCCAAAAACAAATTGTGAATCTTCTCCTTTTTTGAAGTCAGTTAAAAAGAACCCTTATGGGATGACTTCGATGTGAATTGACATGGTGGCCATATTGACGTAATTAATTATTTATTCCTGCTCATTAATCATAATAATTACATTTTTCATATTTGTATTAGATAAGCACAACCTGTTTTTAAAAGAGATCTAAAAATCAATCTGTGGGAGTTTCTACGCCCTTCTTTTCCCACAGTGGTCCAATGTAGAGGCAAAAAATGACGTTTGCTAAGTATATGTATATATCTACAGTAATAAAGTACTTTGACTTTGACTTTGACGCTGTTTTAGGATCCTCGATTGAAGCTCTACGGTCTGTGTTTTCATACATGAGCTAAGAAGTAAACAATGGCGGAATTAGTATGGCGGACGCTCCAACAATATGTGTGCATTTCGATAAAATGCGTTTTCGCCTAAAATGTTATTTAATAGGACTATTTAAAGAATTTTTGAGTGGCAATCAGTAAGCATTTACATTTATTTACAGGCACATGCATTGCTTCTGGCCCCATACTATGATACCCTGAATCGTGGGAACCAGAAACAGCATCGTCACACATATATGAACATCCAAGACCTGGGTTTTATTATTTACCCCCAGCCGGGGATCGAATCCGGGAACTCACGCATGGTGGTCAGAGCCTCAACCGCTGCGCCACAGAGGTCGTCATGTGCGTAAGTGTACTAGCTAGTGTCTAAAACTTATTGTGGTAACTACTGTTAGCGTCATGAGTACAGTACTTTGATTTATAATTAGCGATGTGACGAGTACGGTTGTAAACTTGACTAGAGAATGGTACGCCATATTGGAAAGGGTGTTGTTGTTAGCTGGTGTTATTGACAAAAGTGAATAAATATATGTTATTACCTATTGAATAGTAGTATTATTCAAATCTACGTTGCGTGATTCTTTCGGAATGTCGTGAAATATGTTTGTTTACCACTTAAGTCAAGTACGAAAGTAAACTTAAACACTTGCTAAACTAAAATAAGATAAGTATACCACTAACGACTATAACTTAACTATATAATCCCACCCCGGGAGACTTGCCTATACCTTTATTAATCTGTGCCTATACAAAAGGTCCCCATGACACTAGCGGCATTGCCCCGCTGAATGTATGTATGTGTGTATGAAAACACCGACTTTATATAGGTTATGGTAAGCCTACCGAAAATAGCTCATTAGCTTGTTCATTAGCTATCCACAGCGATATTGACGATAGGTGGATTAAGGCCGACTTGCGCCAGACTTCGTACAATCGCTAAATATAGTTTAAACCCAACATAAATGAAACACGGCTGTGTTAGTGGGAGCCATGGAGTTGCTATTACTAGAGTATAGAGACGCTTTCTCAAACAAACACGTGTCGCAACTTGATGACACGGGGGGCGGGGGGGCGGGGGGGCACGCCGCAGAAATGACACTGCTTTTGTATGGCTTGTGTTTAAACGATTACCAAAAAATTCGAAAATTTACTACCAATAAATTCGAAATGACTGCCAAAATGGATGGATGTCCACCAAATTGTATTTGGATAAATGAACACCAAACTTGTTTTTATGTTTTGTGTAATTAAGTTTATGTTTTAAGTATTTTTTGTTGTTCTTACATGTTCAACCTAACATGAAGGATAAAGAGGGCCTCGTTTCGCTCACCCCCTTTATTTACCCTTCACCTAAGCCACCGCAGTATTTTGCCCTGATATTTTCTGCAACTTTTGGTGGTCATTTAGCCATTATGAGTAGGAAAAAAATATTTTGGTGGTCATTATATTTGTTGCCCTTTTGAATTAAACCTACCTAAAAGGCATTGTGGTCGGAACGGCCGGAGCTATTTTTACCTGACACAGCGAAGCGAAAAAGAGAAGGGTAATTGTGTTTGAACTGTTTGTATGTATGTCTGACCGTAGATACAATTGAAAATAGAATAGTGGTAACTGGTGGCCCGCCTTCGTGCTAGTGCCACTAACCACCGATTATGATTTTATGATCAGATTTTGGTGGAGTCTGACCCGTGGTCAGATTGATCAATTGGATCTACGGATTTTAAGCTTGTATGGAGTTGTCCAAATTATTCAGAGAATAGTTGTAACACGCCTTCGTGCTAGTGGCGCTTAGTGGTTACGAACCCCAAAAATCTCAGATGAATAATATCATACTCATTGCTTCCAAAAATGCATTACATAATTTACATATAATACACGGCCAGTTGTTACTTCTGCGTAGACCTCTTTTGTTACTCAATGATTTCAGCGAAACATGGCGGCCACGTGGCGCGTCGACATGAGTTAAAATTGACACAAAGTAATGAAATTGAGCGTGATTTTGTAAAAAAATCAGAAAGCCTACATGTGGAAAGTCACCCCGTTTACTTTTATTTAATTTTCCTGCGAAGTATTTGCAATACCTCAGTACACATGAAGGCATATTTACGTAACCTTTTCACTCCAATGCGTCGAGCTGTCGCAGCCGTCGGGCACAGACTGAGCGCGTTTGGTCCAAATGCCTTAAATATTTACAGGAAATCAAGCCGAGGCATCTAATCCAGTGTATATGTCGCAGTCAGTTGGTTAAATCAGACACTTAACTAACACCCTTGACCGTTAATTAAAGACCGAGTCACAACCAAGTCACTAGAAATTTGATTTAAACAAAGCATTGTCGAAAACGTTTCATAACCTGTCTTACCGAAAGCCGGCGTGTTGGTTAAATAATGTAAAACAAGATGGCGTCACGACAACAGCTGATTACTTTCAGAGTCTATTTTTTCACTACTGATTTGCACAGCTTATATTACGGCAAAACATTGCGGTAGCTTAGGTGAAGGGTAAAGGGGGTGAGCGAAGCCTTTATACTTCGTGTTAGGTTGAACATGTAAGAACAACAAAAATACTTAAAACATAAACTTAAGTACACATAAAACATTTTTTATTTGTACTTAAGTGTATTTATATTGTATATGTCTTGTTGCCTAGGAACGTTTAGACAACTCATTAAACTTTTCGTTCACTCACTTGTCTGACGGAACTTTAGCGACTTGGTTAAACGTCGGTCTCTAATTAACGGTCTAAGGTGTTAGTTAAGTGTCTGTTTTAACCAACTAACTGCGACATGTACATACTTAGTTTACTCAAAGGTGGGAACCTGACTGGCAATAACCTGACCCCTGCTGGACCGTGACAACTTGACCGTGTTCTATTTAAGTTGTGTTTGGACTGTATTTAGCGGCTGTCAAAAGTCTGGAGCAAGTCGCCCAAAGGAGTCCACCTGAACAAGGCAACGGGACTATTGAATTTGAATTGATATGTTTGCTGTACAAGATGAGTTACCAGTTTAGCACCCACCACCATCCGCAGTCGTTTATACTATAATAAATTAACTATTGAAGTATGTGATGAGATTAAATTTGTAACGATTATTATCATATATATATAATAATCGTTACAAATTTAATAAATCAGTCCAAAAATTATTACCAATCCTCTGCTCGTTGTCACTCTAAATTTAATTGTTTAATTTTAATTTTATCTTTATTTTTATCTGAATTATAATTAATGTATCTTATGTGATACGTAATTGAATGATGTGATTAATTAATTTATGAAGAATTGCCAATTTGAAGCACGTTACTGAAATTTTTATTGATTAATTGTGTTCCGTCTCCCATATGTCGCTCGCTATATGTGTTTACATACTTTGGAGAGCAGTCGGGAACCATATTCTATGCATGCTGTAATAATGTAATTTTGTGATTGTTATCTGTTTTGTAAACCAAATAAATAAATAAAGATACGACTGCCCCCCTAGACAAAGTTATTTACTGGCACCAGTCGTACACCGTTGTAACAAGCAGTCCCGCATCGGTCTGTTCGATCACGAGAAAAAAACGTGACTCTCAGAATACACAGCAGCTGTGATAACCATCTAAAGCATGATTGGCAATAATAATAATAATAATAATACCTTGGACACTATTTACACACATTGATCTAGCCCCAAACTAGGATTCCCTGTATCTTGGGTACAGACAACGATACACATACTTATATAGATAAATATTATACTTAGATAGTTAAACAACCATGACTAGGGTACAAACGTCCGTTCTCATCAAACAAATATTTGCCCCCACCGGGACTCGAACTCGGGACCCTTGGCTTCGTAGGCAGGGACACTGCCGACTCGGTCATTCGGGTCGGGTTTGCAATGATGAATTACGAGCCTCCATCTAAATGTATTGTGTATGTGGGATACGTCGTGGCGTCTAGTCCTCAGGAGTCGGTTAGAAATTTCGTTACCTAAGCCTTTCCTAACTAAAAGTCACTTGATCGTTTTCGTTGGCAAATGTCAAGTCGCAAACGTTTTGACTTTTCGTTGAGACATGTGATGGTAACTTGTATAAGGGTGAGTCAACGTCAAAACCAACGCCTGTAAATTTGGTAATATGGGTTACCCCATCCGCACAAACTAGACAACATTCCAAATTGCTGTTTCTATCGCTAAAACATCGCAAGCTTTCGTCATGCGGGCGCGCAGGTAAAAGTGTAGGCCAGTGGTACAAGGCCGTGAGGTGTATTGACCGTTGGTTGGGTAATAGTTGGGGAGTATCAGTATAGTTGATATAGTGTGATGACTGCAGACAATGATATTTTATGTACTACGCGAATTATCACTTCACGTGGTAGTATACTATATAGTAAAAGTGACAAGTACTGTTAAACAGTCTGAACCGACAGTGAAGTGGTCGACTGACACCTTTCTGTTTCTGTTTGTCTTTCTCTTTCAAACTTATGTTGGCATGTTCAGGAGGAGACGAGCCAACTATATTTCCGTACATTTCTATACTATATTATAGTGTAATATATATTATATATACTATATTATATATATACACTATATAATATCGCCGATTCGACCTTGTAAAATCTTGCGGCGAGTTGATTTTCAAGACTAGATTGGTTAAAAAATATATGAAAGGATGTCCCTTTTTCATGTATGAACAAACTTATTCACAGTAAGTTTGTTGACAGTAAATAAATAAACCAAATATATAGACTGGTTTTGTTTATTTATAAAGTATACGTACAATTGATTAAATATATTTTACTCCCTATTACTAGATTTAAATTAAGGTCTCTATATCATATATATTCCATAATTTGTTGAATTAAGAAGTTGAGGAATTTTATACAGATTCAGAATATGTATACTTTTAATGGTAGTTTCATACAACATTTGCGAATAGTAGATGCAAACATACGACGCGGCAAAAGAGCAAATATCGCACATTGGAATGTGTTCGAAAAGGGTGAAGTAACGTCACTTAACCTTACGTCTCTCAATACCCACAACGACTTAAGTGCTACTTAGTGGTTTGCGGTCTGATACTTAACAGGTGCTCAAAGTCAAGATGTATTGCTGAATGAGATGTTGCAAGTCATTATGGCCATGACCTCTATAGTTGCTATAGTAAGTATTGAATCGAAGATATTCAAAAGCAGTGTTATAATTTTTTGCAGACTGTTTTGTAAATGATCTGAGGTGGTCATAACATTAACCATTATATGTAAGTTATTTGTGTCTCGTTAGGAATAGTTGACTTTTGTTTTGACACCGGAAAGTCGCTTTTTGTAGATCCATCTGGGAATTTCCGGTCTTATGCCGCTATTAATTTTTAATCTATTTTTAGGGTTCCGTACCCGAAGGGTTCCAAACGGGACCCTATTACTAAGACTTTGCTGTCCGTCCGTCCGTCCGTCCGTCCGTCTGTCACCAGGCTGTATCTCAAGAACCTAGCTAGCTAGAGAGTTGAAATTTTCAGGGTTCCGTACCCGAAGGGTTCCAAACGGGACCCTATTACTAAGACTTCGCTGTCCGTCCGTCCGTCCGTCCGTCTGTCACCAGGCTGTATCATAAGAACCTAGCTAGCTAGAGAGTTGAAATTTTCACAGATTATGTATTTCTGTTGCCGCTATAACAACAAATACTAAAAAACAGGATAAAAGAAATATTTAAGGGGGCTCCCATACAACAATTCTTTCAATACCACATACAAACTTATGGATGCACCTGGTTACGTACATGGAGTGTGAAAGTAACCGCACCAATAACTTTGTAAACAATATTTTGCTGTGTAAAATCCAAACTATTCACTCCACACCATCGCTTCCATTGAACGGTGGTACGGAACCCTTCGTGCGCGATTTAGACTCGCACTTGACCGGTTTTTTACTATTCCTGCTTATATGGATCATCATCAACTTAATTTTTCATCAGTAAGTTTTAATTTCAACAAATTAGAACCGACGACGGTTTAGCCTAGCGGGTAGTGACCCTGCCTACGAAGTTGACGGTCCTGGGTTCGAATCCCGGTAAGGGCAAATATTTGTGAGATGAGCATGAATATTTCTTTCTTATTATTGGCTGTTGTCTATGTATAAGCATAAGTATTTATCTCTATTAAATATATCGCCGTCTAGTACCCATAACTCAAGATTTGGTGAGCTTAGTATGGCCTAGTTCGATGTGTGTCAATTATAAACAAATCCTCTAATATTTATTATTTATTTATTTAAAATGTTGCTATTTTAATCCTACAATATGTACATTTTGGGTAAAAACTGCCACTGAATGGGTGCCACAAGATGGCTACCGGCGTATGGGCAGGCAGGCCTAAACCGAGATGGCGAGACGGCCTTGACAAGTTTCTACTTGTCCAGGTCCAGGGTTGTGTGGACTCAAGAGGAGGAGGCCCTTGCCCAGGAGCTCAATTATCTTATGGGAAACGCATAGCCATAGCATATCGATCGCTCTCAAAGGCGCGAAATGTCGTATTTGGTAGTCAGTTTCCAAAATGGGCGCCACCGACAAGCCAAATACGGCATTTTGCGCCCTTGGGAGCAATGGATATGCTGTCGCTGCGTTTTTCATAACAAAATAGGGCCCCAGCAGTGGGGCACCATTATGGCTATAAATAATAAAAATAAACTAACTAAGTACGATCCGAAACCACTACTATAATGTTAGTTAAAAGTTGCCGTGTCTCAAGTGCCTATAACAACCATGAAAGCTTAATTTCTAACCAGAACGGATGAAGAAACAAACAATCAAGCAATTTTATGTAATTTCTTTTTCTGTACGTAATAAATAACGTTACAAATAAGTGTATGTGTGTGTAATAAATGGAATAATCATGTTTTTTTACACGTGTCTGTAGTTATGTCGGTCTGTATAAAGGTAAGTTGTATAGAAAAAATGGGTTTTTCCTACTTAATCGGAAGAAAACATGTTTTTTAATTTTAATAATAGAAATAGTCCCATCAGTATCGGAACCGTATTTACTAGTAATTATAAGTTATAGTGTCACGCGCTAAAAGGAGAATTGAATAACCTGCGCGTAGGCACATAAACATAAACATTGCTTCTGGCCCCACACTAGGATACCCTGTGTCGTGGGAACCAAAAACAGTGACGTCACACATAACAACATCTGACACCTGCGGATTTATTCATACCCCCAGCCGAGGTCGAACCCGGGACCTCTCGCATGGTAGGCAGGGCCACAACCGCTGCGCCGCAGAGGTTGGCACAATCGTGCCTCTGCCACCACGTATAGGAAAATGCGTGACGCCATGTGGTTATTATCTTGTTTGACTATCCTATCATATAGCACCACCCTGTCACGAAAAAGCACTGTTGAACTGAATTCGCGAGTGCAAACCGCAAGTGCTTAGCTTATATGCCACACTGAACACGAAGCCAAGGGACCCGTGTTCGAGTCCCGGTGGGGGCAAATATTTGTTTGATGAGAACGGATGTTTGTACCCTAGTCATGGTTGTTTATCTATCTAAGTATTATATTTATCTATATAAATATGTGTATCGTTGTCTAGTACCCAAACTACAGGGAATCTAGTTTGGGGCTAGATCAATGTGTGTAAAGGGTCCAAGGTATTATTATTATTACTATCACTACACATCGAAAACTCCTATCAGGACCGCAAGTCGGGTACTGAAACTCGAATAGCATAAGAGTATATTAATCGCTCTCGAGAGCGCCAAATGCCGTATTCGGTAGTCAGTCTCCAAAAAAAAAAATAAGCGCCGCCGACAAGCAAACTATTTCATTTTAAGCCCGAGCAATGAAAAAGTTCCAGTGAGATAGCACCAAATTACTCCTAAACGGGAAAGGCTAGCTTAATGACGCCGTCTGCAATATTGAAATACATTAAACAGCGCATCAGAATATTACCAATTAAAAACGTAAATATTGTAAACGTAATATTGGTTCTATGTCTTAGGAGATATTAAGGTGTTTGTCTGTATTTTTTGAGTGGAACTTTTTCATTGCTTGTCAGTGTATTACATTTTTTTAGAATTCTGAATAACAACTAGAGAAAACCTACGATAACATGGCGTCAAACGACAATGCAAATGACTCTTACGAATAATGACATATTTCCTTTTGTAATCTTAGTTTGTCTAACGAATTAAACTGTCAAGATGTTATCCGGTGGCCATAGTTGTTATTAGTTGTGACACCTCTGCAATCGGTCAAAGCATGGTCAAAGTGCCACCTTTATGACCCTCTGCCTGTGGGTGGGGAAAACCCGTGAATAAAGCGATCAAGCCAAAAAAGGCTTAAACGGGTTTACAAGCCCGGCTCCAAAGTTAGCCTTCATTTCTTTCTGACAGTCGGTATGGCTCAATCTTACTGGAATCCTGGTAAAGACCTGTGCCCCATGGCGGGGACATTGATGGGCTTTATTTTAATATGGAAACATGTCAGTCGGAGCTCACTGTCAACAGCAGTGAGAAAAAAGCCTTAAGATAGTTCTGTTGCTCACGTCGTCCGCGGCAAATACTTGGATCCCACCGGGAACGTGTACCCTGGGTAGTGCTATCGAGCATCAAAACATTCTCAAGACGTTGCTTTCTAGGTTATCTCTCTGCCACCCCATGTAGGAAAAGGTGTGACACCATGTGATGTGTCTAAAAATAACGCTTACAAAAAATCACAAGGCAGAGAAGACAAGGTTAGGCAACGAATTTTATTCTTTCCACAATTTTCTGCTACACATGACAGCTGTATTGGACTGGAAAAAACATCTTTATCTTACTTTATTTTAACTACGTCAGTCTTATTGTGTGGTTTAACCTTTGACTGTTGTAAATTATGGAAAACACGCTCAATTAACTTGGAAAATGTTTTATTTTCTGTTGTTGTCGTTTTTAGTGTGTAATAGTAGCTTTTTTACCAAGGAAGTCAACAACTACTTTAGGGCGAAAGTGGTATTTGAATCCCGAGCAAAGCTCAGGATTTTAAAGTAGAATCCTGAGCGCAGCGTGAGTTTCATAGTACTTAACTAGATTTTAAAATAGTTGTCACTCCCGAGGTGGAAAATAGTTAGGCGGACGTTAGTGTATGGTTGGTGAAAACGGCATAGAGGGAACCTCATCCATCGCGTAACTTGAATTCGTTGTCACCGTGCAAAGCCACACCCAACAAGGGGCTACTTACATAAGAGACGGTTTGTCTATGGTCTATTGTTGAGATTAGGCGAAATTAACCGGTAAACACAATTTTCTGAGTTTTTCGAAAATTTAATGGATCATTTAGCCACATATCTTGCTTCACATTCTATATTTATTCAGCTAGCAATATGTAGTGATTATGTAAAAATACATGAAACCGATCGCTGTATGCTGATTAATCTTTGCCATACAGTAAAAAAAATAAACTGTCAAACAAACCATCCAGTGTTGTTCTGTTTCGCGCGAATGTATTTTGTTTTCGTAACCTCTCAAGTCTGCTGTGTGCTCTATGCGGTGATATCTTTTTTTTAGGCGAAAACTGAACAATAGTAGCAGAAAAGACGCAAAAATGTGGCTTCTCTCGAAAATTTCGAGGCCGCCCATTAAGAATTGAGTTTTTTTTGGAAATTGATGTCTTCGAGAGCTTCAAAGTCATCAAATAACATCCATATTTTATTCCATTTTACGAGGAAATAGCAAGTCGCAAACATTTTGTCATCTGAGATTAATAATAATAATATCTTAGACACTTTTTATACACACATTGATCTAGCCCCAAACTAGGATTCCCTGTATCTTGGGTACTAGACAACGATACATATACTTATATAGATAAATATTATACTTAGATCGATAAACAACCATGACTAACAGGACATATCCCACCTCCACCCAACCTCATTCCGACTTCATGTCATAATGAGGCAAACGCGGGGGAGCAAACCAACGAGTTAGATTTGCATGGAGCTATTGTAACCCGCAGCTATTTCTGTGCGTCCCCCACATGGCTGGACCGGCCCTCTGTGCCCTCAGCCTGTCCTCTTCCCGCCTCTCCCCATTCAGGGGCGCGGGGGAAAAGATAGCAGCGTCGCACCCTTCTGGTGATGTGACGCACACAAACGGTGTGAGCTCGGTGCCGATTCCGCACGTCATTTAAAGTTTCATCCAAATTCCCAGCCACATCTCTTTTTATGCCACGCGTGCGCAAACTGGTGTAGCCGTTGGAAGTTCGCCTTTGACGAGACGAGGTCCTCGTAGTAGACTGGTCCTTCATCCGCTCGAGTGATTCCGTCTAACATTTTCTTCCCTTCGTCGTCGTATAGTGGACATTCCCAAAGAGCATGATGCATATCTTCATCTTCTATGCCGCACTCACATACACTCATCAACAGCAGTGAGAAAAAAGCCTTAAGATAGTTCTGTTGCTCACGTCGTCCGCGGCAAATACTTGGATCCCACCGGGAACGTGTACCCTGGGTAGTGCTATCGAGCATCAAAACATTCTCAAGACGTTGCTTTCTAGGTTATCTCTCTGCCACCCCATGTAGGAAAAGGTGTGACACCATGTGATGTGTCTAAAAATAACGCTTACAAAAAATCACAAGGCAGAGAAGACAAGGTTAGGCAACGAATTTTATTCTTTCCACAATTTTCTGCTACACATGACAGCTGTATTGGACTGGAAAAAACATCTTTATCTTACTTTATTTTAACTACGTCAGTCTTATTGTGTGGTTTAACCTTTGACTGTTGTAAATTATGGAAAACACGCTCAATTAACTTGGAAAATGTTTTATTTTCTGTTGTTGTCGTTTTTAGTGTGTAATAGTAGCTTTTTTACCAAGGAAGTCAACAACTACTTTAGGGCGAAAGTGGTATTTGAATCCCGAGCAAAGCTCAGGATTTTAAAGTAGAATCCTGAGCGCAGCGTGAGTTTCATAGTACTTAACTAGATTTTAAAATAGTTGTCACTCCCGAGGTGGAAAATAGTTAGGCGGACGTTAGTGTATGGTTGGTGAAAACGGCATAGAGGGAACCTCATCCATCGCGTAACTTGAATTCGTTGTCACCGTGCAAAGCCACACCCAACAAGGGGCTACTTACATAAGAGACGGTTTGTCTATGGTCTATTGTTGAGATTAGGCGAAATTAACCGGTAAACACAATTTTCTGTGTTTTTCGAAAATTTAATGGATCATTTAGCCACATATCTTGCTTCACATTCTATATTTATTCAGCTAGCAATATGTAGTGATTATGTAAAAATACATGAAACCGATCGCTGTATGCTGATTAATCTTTGCCATACAGTAAAAAAAATAAACTGTCAAACAAACCATCCAGTGTTGTTCTGTTTCGCGCGAATGTATTTTGTTTTCGTAACCTCTCAAGTCTGCTGTGTGCTCTATGCGGTGATATCTTTTTTTTAGGCGAAAACTGAACAATAGTAGCAGAAAAGACGCAAAAATGTGGCTTCTCTCGAAAATTTCGAGGCCGCCCATTAAGAATTGAGTTTTTTTTGGAAATTGATGTCTTCGAGAGCTTCAAAGTCATCAAATAACATCCATATTTTATTCCATTTTACGAGGAAATAGCAAGTCGCAAACATTTTGTCATCTGAGATTAATAATAATAATATCTTAGACACTTTTTATACACACATTGATCTAGCCCCAAACTAGGATTCCCTGTATCTTGGGTACTAGACAACGATACATATACTTATATAGATAAATATTATACTTAGATCGATAAACAACCATGACTAACAGGACATATCCCACCTCCACCCAACCTCATTCCGACTTCATGTCATAATGAGGCAAACGCGGGGGAGCAAACCAACGAGTTAGATTTGCATGGAGCTATTGTAACCCGCAGCTATTTCTGTGCGTCCCCCACATGGCTGGACCGGCCCTCTGTGCCCTCAGCCTGTCCTCTTCCCGCCTCTCCCCATTCAGGGGCGCGGGGGAAAAGATAGCAGCGTCGCACCCTTCTGGTGATGTGACACACACAAACGGTGTGAGCTCGGTGCCGATTCCGCACGTCATTTAAAGTTTCATCCAAATTCCCAGCCACATCTCTTTTTATGCCACGCGTGCGCAAACTGGTGTAGCCGTTGGAAGTTCGCCTTTGACGAGACGAGGTCCTCGTAGTAGACTGGTCCTTCATCCGCTCGAGTGATTCCGTCTAACATTTTCTTCCCTTCGTCGTCGTATAGTGGACATTCCCAAAGAGCATGATGCATATCTTCATCTTCTATGCCGCACTCACATACACTCATCGGGCATAACGTCATATCATGCAGTCTCTTCCTGAAGCACCCGTGTCCCGACAATATCTGCGAAGTTTGGTAGTCCGGCTCAACCCAAGAGGCCTTGAGGCGAGCCGCCACGTCCGGAAAGAAACGGTATAGCTCTCGACCTTTCGTCTCATTCATCCAGCGTCCCTGCCATTGTGCAACGACCTCCCCCAGAGTTTGGCGTTTTATCGCTCTGATCTCCGTCTCAGTGCAACCTTCCCGCGCCTCATGACTACGGCCGGCGCGGATGAGCTCCAGGTCAGCCGGCAGCACGCCTGCCAGTACCGGTAGGGCCGCTGTACTGCATGAACGATAAGCTTTGGTCAAGAGCACCAAAGCCGGTCGCTGTGTCCTCAGAAGTGAGGCACGTACAGTGTGGAAGGACGCTCGCCTATACCAGCATGCCGCGGCATACGTCACGGTGGAGATATAGGTGCCAGTGTACAGTATGCGCAGAGCACGATAACGTACACCCCAACTAGATGCGGATACACGCGACACTTTTCCGAAGCAATTTGCCGCGCGCTCGCCTATGTATGACGCATGTGCAGCGAACGACAGTCCGGCGTCGAGAACCATGCCCAGCACTTTTGCTTGCACGACGCTCCTGACAGAGTCGTCCCTCATCTTGACCGTTGGCGGGCGCTTGAACCTACCCTCGATCGTCATAGTGTGTGATTTTGCCGGAGAAAAGCTCAGGCGGTTTCTGGCGCCCCATTCGGAGACGCCTTCAAGCACCCTAGAGGCCGAGCGTTCGATGGAGGATCGAGAGTTGGACTCTATCAGGATAGTCACGTCGTCTGCGTAGCCTACGAGCATAGTGCATGCAGGCAATGGCAATCGCAGCAGGTCGTCCATCAGCACATTCCAGAGCGTCGGTCCCACCACGGATCCCTGAGGACACCCCATAGTGGAGACCTTCCATTCCACCAGCGGACCGATGAATAGCCCTACGCGGCGGTTAGTGAAGTAATCCACTAACATCTTATAGATGTTAGGGGGTAGGCCTCCACGTTTCGCTTTCAGCAAAATCATCGGCCACCAGGCGTTACCAAAGGCCCCCGAGATATCCAGAAAAATCGCCTGTACATACTTGGCTTTCGAGTCCCTGGCAACGTTAATAATGCTATTCAAGGCTGTAACAGTCTACCGACCCGGAGAGAAGCCGTGCTGGAATTCTAAAATTCCCCTCGATATTTGCGGGGCACAGGCCAGCATAATTCGCTCAAGAATCTTACCGAGGACTGGGAGCAAGGTGATCGGCCTGTAGGCCTTAGGATCCGTCAGTGGTTTGCCATTGCACTTTGGTAGGACTAACAGACGTCCATCCTTCCACTGATTGGGAAATATTCCCTCTTTCACACACTTATCAAATACATACGTCATCTCTGCTGCTGCTGCATGCCACACATGTTTCAGAATGCGAGCTGTGATACCATCCAGTCCGGAGGCCGTGTTAGTCAGAGCCTTGACTATACCCTGCAGGCGATCACGAGATAGCGGCGGGGCATCCGGGCCGGAAGGCGTGCAGGCGGCACATAAGCGTATCTGTCGGTGGTGTATAGAGTCGTTGCGCTCATCGTCATCAGGACAAAGTGCCCGGAGCATTTGTTGCATAGCCGACCGCACGTCCCCGGCGAAGCCGGTAGCAAGCTCAGTGCCGCTAATAATGTGAGTCGGTGGGCGCCGGCGCCCACTGGCCAGTCGATATGATCGTCCCCATGGGTCTTCGTTGCCGGATTCAGCCATCTCCATTAGGAATCTGCTTTCCGCCGTCACTCCACCATCTCTTGTCGGTAGCTCGTACGTGCCTCATGAAAATTCTTACGTCTCATCTCTTCCAACAATCCGCCCTTCTTTCGCACACTCTGCCAGGCTCTACGAAGGTTATTATGCCTTCTTCGCAGTCGCTCTTCATATCCTCTATCATTCTTGCAGCCTTTAGTTCCCAGGCATTCATTCGCCGTTTGTTCTATTACATGAGTGAAGTCAGCACTCAATTCTGCCGCTGGTTTCCTCAGTTGCAGTCTACCCATTCTTTCATGAATCACTGATTGAAATCTTGGCCAGTCCACCTCACGGTCCCTAAACACAGCAGGCTCTGTAACTGGCTTTTCGTGCAGATTTTCGACCCGGTCTCCGAATATGCTGAAAGTGATTAGCTGATGGTCACTTAGGCTTTTTGCCTCGTGGACTTCCCATTCATTTATTCGCACTCCACGCGTTGATAGAGTCAGGTCGATGTTAGACTCGCCGTTAGGCCCCTTGAAAGTCGAATGCTGTCCCTCGACGTTGGTCCCACGACTATCTTGGTCCCATGGAGCGCTTCCATGACTCTATCCAAGTGAGCGAGATGGACGTCGATGTCGTGTCCGTATTGGCAGTAGACAGAGATTACGTGCAGCTCAATGTCTTTCGCCACGACGTGGGCGACAGTGCAGTGCGTGGTGCATAAATGGTGGAGCACGCAGATGGCAATAGAGCTGGAGGGGACATATATTCCAGCCATAGGGCGGTCCCCGCACTCCACGAGGTCTAGCGTCCCTCTGTATTGCTCCTGGACAAGGACGACATCCAACTTAAGCTCCTTCGCGGTAGTCCGTAGTTCGGTAAACAACCATGACTAGGGTACAAACATCCGTTCTCATCAAACTAATTTGCCCCCACCGGGACTCGAACCCGGGACCCTTGGCTTCGTGGGCAGGGTCACTGCCGTCTCGGCCATTCGGGTCGTCGTTATAAGGATGTTACAAACCAAATTATCAGTAAGGACCTGAGTATGTCATAAGAAGCGTTGTGTACTTAATAATTTCAGGTACGAGCACGAACCATCATCGGATGGTCGCTAGCTCAACGCCTACCATAATCGTAAGCCGATATGATAAATGTTTATGTTTTTATGTTTATTATACGTAAACTAGATATATCTTCGTTCTATACAGACTTGATCTATTGCGTGCCATATTACTTTATGTTTTCTCATCTGCCAGTCATTAGGAATACCACACAATCATAATTAAGCTTCACAAAAAATAAGGAAACGGTCATTTGGTCGTCAACAAATCACGAAGAATAAGTACAAATTACATTTATCTACAAAATCTAACCTTTGGAGACCCATTTGGATCTTGGCTTCGATAATAGTTGTTTGTGTGACTAATACATAATGCCTAATTATGCACTCAGTTACATACACTAGTTTATCTATGACCGCATGTCCGACCGGCATTGTGGCATTGATTGCTCTGCACTTGTTTAGCTTGTTCAGCTAACTTCATAGAAAACTAGGGGCGGCACGCAGTCGGGCGTCGGCGTTCGAAATTTGAATGTCATAATTTGTCGAAAATTGATAAATTATGGTCATACCGTATCATATTCAGACAAGAAATGAGTTTTTACCAAGTGGTATTACATTATGCTGGTCGTAACGTGCGGTGTTTGGACGCAGTAAAGAGGGTTTATGATACGTGTGTAGATAGACATATGTATACGTTAGTAATTCTTATTTTTAAGCTTTTCTAACAAATAATATAGGTACTCAGCTTAGTAAGTTCATCTTATCTATCTAACCCACTTTCCCAGGTAGGAGTTATCAAATGGCATGTAACGTTTGACGACCCGAATGGCCGAGTCGGCAGTGACCCTGCCTACGAAGCCAAGGGTCCCGGGTTCGAGTCCCGGTGGGGGCAAATATTTGTTTGATGAGAACGTATGTTTGTACCCTAGTTATGGTTGTTTATCTATCTAAGTATAATATTTATCTATATAAGTATGTGTATCATTATCTAGTACCCAAGGTACAGGGAATCCTAGTATGGGACTAGATCAATGTGTGTAAAGGGTGTCCAAAGTATAAAAAAGTCTATAATTTTGGCATACTACCTGTCGAAAAGTCATGATTTCTTGCAGCCAGCGATGAAGCGGATGTCGATCGATAGTGTATTATTTTACAAACAAATGTGTGTATTCAATTAACACTATTTTGCACTTTGAACTCCGATTTCTCGCAAAGCACATCGTGTTAGAAATTCAAAATTAACACAGATGTGTTTCAATAATTTACTCTAGCGATGGACATCTCTGGCCGAAGATATCAAGATTAAAAAAAAATGTATTCCAGTCTTCATAAAAAATGTTAGAACCCTTCTGAGGTATTTTAGGGTTCCGTACCCGAAGGGTGCCAAACGGGACCCTATACTAAGCCTTCGATGTCCGTCCGTCCGTCCGTCCGTCCGTCCGTCGGTCTGTCACCAGGCTGTATCTCATGAAAGTTATACAAATGACATTTAAACAGATGATGTATTTATGTTGCCGCTATAACAACATACACTAAAAAACAGAATAAAATTAATATTTAAGGGGGCTCCCATACAACAATTCTTTCAATACCACATACAAACTAATGAATGCACCTGGATGGAGTCTGAAAGTAGCCGCACCAATAACTTTGTAAACAACATTTTGCTATGTATAATCCAAACTATTCACTTCACACCATCCCTACCTTGTACGGTGGTACAGAACCCTACGTGCGCGAGTTAGACTCGCACTTGACCGGTTTTATTTATATTATTATTCATTCTAAGCAACTTGCTTTCTTTCAAACTTATTCGTTCAGAACTTTATTTTGCAAATCTACTAACAAAACTACTACGAACAAAATACATTGATCTTCATTTTCGTATAGGCTCCGCATTGAATAATGTCATGCCCAGAAATTATGACCACGTATTGGCCAATGACCACAAGACGGTAATGGGCGTGCTGTCCTTGAATATTACATGCTTATTTTATTAATAAAACCAGTTTTATTCGGAATTTATATAGCGTTTCGTTAGGCACCAGACTTCTGACGTTGAAGGTTTAAATAGGTTTTACATGTACCTTATATATCCCATAATAGCTAGTAAACCAGTTTATTTGCAAATAGTAAAATATACTTAGCTGTATATAATATTTTATTTTATTTTGTTGAAAAATTGGTTGTATGGAGACTCTGCTTATGAGGCTCAGAGGGTCCAGGGGAACCGGGCTGACAGGCAATAACCGTGCCGTGTTTGTTACTTGACCGTTTCGTATTTAAACTGAATTTCACACCACCTACTCGACAATGCCACATTACGTAAAGCAAGTCACCTGGCTTTGGCTGGGTCCAGCTTTTTCTTGCCTCGAAAATGGCGAGAAAAGTAGAGTATACTCCTCGGGTATAAAGCTGTTTTTGTCTTGGGCACGCTTGAACACCTCACTACACTCAGGTCTCAGTCTTATAAAACCCTCGCGTGTCGCGCCCGTGACATAATACCCATGGCTCACAGTTAATTCTTACGAAGACAACTGTAAACACAAAGGGATTGTTTTTAGTCCGTATAGCACACGAGCTGATGCCCGCTCAATATGTGGGGACCCGGACATAGCAGGGAGGTCTGACTCCTGGGCATGAGTAATTAATTTTTTTTCCCCTCCAACAAAAAAAAAAAAAAAAAAAACGTGACATAATAAAGTGCTTTATCCCTATGGTGAATATACTATTGGCGGCTCTGTCTAAAGTCTGGTGCAAATCGACAGAAACATCTAGAATGTCCTCACACTTCTTTGGGCTACCGTACCGATCATAAGTCATGCGTTTGTAAGAGTTAAATTTAACTGCGGGTGTCACGTTAGAGGAGTCTTCCACTGTGCCTGCGTAAACAATTATGTACAGTAATATCATATTGTTTGAGTAGGTTCAGTAAAAAAAAAAAAATATATAATAGTCCTGTTTCTGTTAAATACTTTTCTGTCATTAACTTGTGCAGCGGGAGCCTCGCTAACTGTAACAATGTGGACTTTGTACCGTTCTTCGCTGCATTAGATTTTCAGCAGCTGATAGATTTTACTGCAAGTGTTGCATTTGGGGTTTCTTCCATTGAATCTACTTACAGAATTTATAATATTGGGTGTTTACCTATGAAATTGGCGAATTTTTCTTCCAGATTCAGGAGTTCATAATTCGAGTAATTCAATAGCTATTTCCAGTTTTTTTTTATTGTTTTAAAATAATTTTTAATATTTTACATCTACTTATTAAATTTTCTTTTAATTTTCAGTTTGATAACTAAAATGTTATCTTCAAAATCGGTGCCTCCTAAATGTCATCCATTTTCATGATAATATTCGTAATATTTTTTTACAGCTGACACTTTTCAAAAATTATATAAAATTTTCTGTTAGCTAAATGTTGTCTCATTCATACACACAATATATAAAATTAGGATTGTCATTCCAATGTTCAAACCAATCATTCAAAAATGTTTGTACTGAAAATTGAGTTAACTTCAATTTCTCCATATAAAACGCCAATTTCATATGTAAGGACCTAATATATATACATAAATAAAATAGCATGACAACTTATATTCTTAAATAAATAGTACCTACTGTAATCTAGAGAAGTACTAGATTAAAAATAGGTTTACTTAAGAATTCAATCCTGGTTTTCTACCTATCTACCTGCTTTATTCGTGTTACATATGTTACTGTTATTGTGTTCTCGGATTAATTTTATAATATTATGTTCAGAGAGTGCTATGTCCGCCATCAATTGTATTGTAATACTTATGTTAAGATAAGCCATGAATAAATATAAAAAAAACATTACGTCATTTCCCATATGAGATGGCAGAGGCACAATTGTGCCCACGCTTACGTTCGATACTCCTTAATAATTATAATCTAGTAAAGTGAAACGAAAACCGACTGAAATGGAATTGTTTTGAAACATGTTGTATATATGAGTCAACAGGAAATATTTCAAGTCGAGTTGAATTTCGCAAAACTTGGTTTGGCGCACTAGATCAACCGTTGAAATTGTTTAGAGGCCCTCTGACGACGCGATAAATACTATTACGGAATTAAAAGACTTAAAACAGATTTATAATGGCTGGTATTTAATCGCACATCAAAAATACTGATTTACGCAGCAAAAAAGGATCTTGTTAATGTTTTAAGTATTTTTTGTTCTTACATTTTCTTAGATTCGCTAACCCCCTTTACCCTTCACCTAAGCTCCCGCAGCAAAAATAAGGGATGCCTATTTGCTGTGCAAATCAGTATTTTTGATGTGCAGTTTAATATTTCCCATTTATTATTATTTGGGCGTCTAAAAAGGTGATTAATGCCAAAATTGCATTTTTCATCATTATGATGCTTGTTCCCTTGCCGTATAATCTACTGTTTCGGTATCACGGGTGTCGCGTTTACGGGCGGTCCGGCTTTAGGAAGAAGTGACAAATAAGTTAGTTGTTCAGAAACTAAGCAATACTTAGATATATATATAATAATAATAATAATACCTTGGACATCATTTTTACACACATTGATCTAGCCCCAAACTAGGATTCCCTGTATCTTGGGTACTAGCCAACGATACACATACTTATATAGATAAATATTATACTTAGATAGATAAACAACCATGACTAGGGTACAAACATTCGTTCTCATCAAACAAATATTTGCCCCCACCGAGACTCGAACCCGGGACCCCTGGTTTCGCAGGCAGCGTCACTGCCGACTCGGCCATTCGGGTCGTCTATGATGACAAGACAAGATGACAAGACTGCATGGTGCATACCATCTCAGCGCACAGAAATTCGACGAGGGGCGATGGATCAAGTCTATCACTCGCCGGCGAATTTCCTTAGACCGAAACCAGTACCTGTTGTGAAGTCACTTTTTTTAACAGAAGTTATGGGGGAGTTTCTTGCCGTTTCTTCTTAACCCCGAGACCTATCTTCCGAAACGGTGTAGTCTTTTTTTATATAAAAAATTACTTGTGGTTATAAGTAAGTATAATTTTGACGTTGAATAAGATAATTTATTTATTCATATTCAATAAAAAAAACTGAATCTGAATCTGAAAGAAAGAAGCCCCTTAAAATATGTCTGCAACTTACTGTGTACTTAAATGTCTTAATTTGTTGTTGTCAAAAAAACAACAGAGGTTATGCAAGATATTAATAGGTAAGTCTTTGAACGTATCTCGAACAAGATAAAGTCTTCCGCAAAGGTATGATTGGACAGGAAAACTACCTTTAGTTTTTTGTAATATCACTTACCAAAAAAATCCACAGCAAATAATCACGATTACACTGTCTGCCACGACAACCGGTACCCGCGGGGATCGTGAGTACACTGCCGAGCAATGTCCTTCGAGCTGCGGAGGGATTGTGCGAGGCGAATATTTGCGGCGAGGGGCAAGCCCCACGCTTATGGCGATTGTTAGGGCTTATGTTTAAACGGTTACCAAAAACGCACCTATTTACTACCAATAAATTCGAAATGACTGCCAGAATAGATAAATGTCCACCAAATTGTGTTTGGATAAATGATCACCAAACTTCTTTTTATGTTTTGTGTAATTAAGTTTATGTTTTAAGTATTTTTTGTTGTTCTTACATGTTCAACCTAACACGAAGGATAAAGGGGGCTTCGCTTCGCTCACCCCCTTTACCCTTCACCTATGCTACCGCAGTATTTTGCCCTGATATTTTTTGCAACTTTTGCTGTTCAATTATCCATTTTCGTTAACTTTAATGGGCTTTTCTTTAACGTGAAATGAAATGTCCTCATTACCTGCGTTACATAACAAGCTTGGAAGTATCACGTTTCGGGCCGCACAACTCGAGAGTAATTTCATACATAATTGCAGGCCTAGGCCGGGAAGTATGTTTTTTTATTTTTTTATGCTCAAAGCAAAAGACATCAACGGGCGCACGGAACTTACGATTAGTAGTATTTTTAAACTTGAATTTGTTTTTTGAGTGGTGTGATTTTTTATGTCATTGCATATGTTTGAAACAAGCACTATACATGCCTCTGGCCGTGAAAAGGGCTTGCCGGCTTCGTATCACTATCCGTCTATACCTACTCAAGCGGCAAGCCCTTCTTTCCCGGCCTCTGCAGTAATGTACTATTATTTATGTCAAAAATATTTTGTGGTTTACAAGAAAAAGTGCTTGTATATTTTGTGTTTTCAGCGTTTCCGTTACGGTGTGGCAGAGGCACAGTTTTACACATTTGTGTAACACAGGGCTAGCTCATCGCCCCAGCTATGGGATTTTCTCACGACGTCCACGGTCACGATGCTCCCAGTCACTCTCAATCGCTTCCGCTTATGATTTAGACATCAACTATTTCCACACTGCGAACACGCTGAAATACTGATTGCTTGTGTTTTTTAACACTTTTTGTACCGGTTAGCTCCCTTTGCGTATAGCGCAATGATGTCGGTGCAGGGCCCGGATGCACAGACGATAACTTGAAGTTTGCCTGACACGATTTTCATTATACCGGCACTTGTAATTCACAGCACATCATGCTAGCGTCATAAGTCTCAATATCTGTGCACGCGGATTCGTGACGTCAACGTCATCGTCATTGCGGCGCCCTGACGTCATTAGGTTACTGGAGAAGATGAGTGGAAAAATACTCGAGAGCTGCGCTCGCGAATTCATTGTGAATTATGTGATTATTAAGAAAATGAGAGAGAAGATTCTTAAAGTTTGCTTAGCAATGTAAGTAATTCACATAATTAAGAAAGTATTGGTATGTATGACGATTTACCAGTAACTTTGTCTATAGGTACCTAGTGTGGAAAGAACTTCCGCACTAGTAGTGCTCCTGGTGCTTTCAGCACTATTAATTGATGACGATGAAGATAAAGACGTTGGTTTGCGTTTGTGGTTGTTTTTATTTGGTTTATTTACACTTTTTATAAAAGGGATCCACAACTGGCTCGATAGCCATTAAGCTATCCTAACTATAAAATTTAGATCAGTCACTGGCCGAAGCCTACGGTGAAGTGTGTCACATTGATTTCTCACATCCCAGCCTCTTTCTTTTTAAAATACAAAATATGCACCTTAAAAAACTTAAATTATAACACCCTATAATCCCATCATACAATTATTCGCGGCTTAACACTAACCTAGCTAACGCTAGAAAACTCTCAATTACAATACGAAGGCAAACAGCTGAATCCAGCTAAGATTTAGCTTCTCGAATGGTTATCATTCGACAAACTTTCTGACAATAAAAACTAGCGAAAAACTTATCAAACAACCATAATACCTCCGTTCCTAAAATTAATATAATCGATCTTTGCATATAACAATTGTGAACACATTGTAAACTCTTTCCACCGAATGGAAATATTTCAAAAATTAACGCAAAAAATAACGCAAGATCAAAGAAAAAAAATTATCATTTTCAAATATAGGAAACGTCAACCATATTAACAGGATTAATCTCTGTGATTAATCTATAGAACCGTATTACTAAGCCACAGCCTAAGAATGAGTTCATTTAAATTCGTTCCAATAATACGATGAAATCAACTAGCTTTAAAACCGATACTACTACGTACATAAACCTCAACTAATCCATTGGAATTCAGTAAACTATCTTTTACTATTAACAGTTTCAGATAATCGCCGTGAGTTGCAACCATTTACCCAAGTTAAGACACTACAAAGAATCTCGAATGTGTATCGAATACCCGAGTTATCCCACATCAGAAATTACTTTCATTGAGAAACCTTCGTTACCAACTTCGTTATACAACCCATACTCTCTCCTTACCAAATCATCCCAACTCTATACTTTAAGAACGCGGGAACGAAAACAGAACCCTATGACGAATAGCTATTGCCTCGTCATACTGCTCTCAAAGTTAAAACCAGGCGATCGGTTCAAACAATTATTCGAACTGTCGTTTATAAAAGTTTCTCATATAAAGGTAATCTACTACGGAAATCTAGTATGTTACAGATATTTCTTGGGTCACAGACATCATAGTTCAGCAACAACATGAAAAGAAACACCGGTTAAAAAACAATTCATAACACTACCGCATACATAAACCACACACCATCAACCGGGATAAAATTGTATTATACTCCTAATGTATAATTATTTAATATCCTAATGTTCCTATCCTAATCCTATAATTATTTAATGTCCTAATGTATTAGTAGTTTATGTGACTGCTGCATAATGGAGGGCATTAAAACTCGAGAGTGGGTTTATGAAACGAGCCGAAGGCGAGTTTCATAATAATATCACTCGAGAGTTTTAATGCCTAATTATGTACAGTTACATACACTAGTTTATCTACACACATATCATAAGCTCTCTTTGATGTGTTCAGGAACCGCATGTTTGACCGGCATTGTGGCTCTGCAATTGTTTAGCTTGTTCTGTAGTAGCAACTTCACGCAGGCGGGCGTCGGCGTTCGAAATTTGAATGTCAGTACCAACTTCACAAACAAACTAGGGACGGCACGCAGGCAGGCGTCGGCGTTCGAAATTTGAATGTCATTATATGTAGAAAAACTACACATAATGACCATAATGTGTAGTTTTCCAGATTCCAGTCCTTGATACAGACGTGCCAACTTCATACATCTTCCCGTTATCCGCCTTGGTACGTATAACAAAACGCGCTCGAGTAACTCACAAAATAGCCGAGTGGCCTCCCGGGCTATAAAATTTATTTCACCCGCGGGTCAGTCTTAAAATTTTAAACATATTACCTACATAATTTCCTTTTTTGACACGGCACGCACGAGGCTATATCACGCTCTATCTCCTTATCGGCTTTCGGCATGAAATATTTCGACCGAAACCTCTTCAACGTCTTTGCGAGACCCAAATGACCTCCTGTCCACGCCTCATCATGTAATTCGTTCATTACATTTTGAAACACAGACCTAGGCAATACTAATACCTCCCTAATTTCTCCATCTCTACGTACGCTCTTATATAGTAAATTATTTCTCAAACAAAAACCGCTACGCCACGCTTCCGGACGTTCGCTCAACCGCGTTAACCATCTACTACAAAATGAATCGTTCTCTTGATCCGCCTGCAACGACTCTACATTAATACTAAAAACTTCCAAACCATCATCATCAGGTTCAGAACGAGAAGAAGCCTGAGGTCCTTCTGTTTCCCGTTTCCCTTCTTCCATTAGCGGATTCCTACTCAAAAAATCTGCCACTACATTGCTTTTCCCCGAGCAATGAACTATCTCGAAATCCCATTCTTGTATCGCTAACGCCCATCTCGCTAACCTACCAGTCATATCTTTTTTCGACTGTAACCAACATAACGCGCTATGGTCTGTAACCACCTGAAAATGCGATCCCCCAAAGATAATGCCTATAGTGCCTTAACGCCCATACTAACCCCAGACACTCCTTCTCCGTCGTACTATATTTTTTCTCCGCATCCGTTAACTTCCTAGACGCATAGGCAACCGGACTCATTTTTTCAACGCCCTGAATCAACACTGCACCCAACGCCTCGTTAGACGCATCCACATAAACCCTCGTAGTAACCGACGTATCCCCCGAATAATACGAAAGTATTGGCGCACTACACATAACCTTCTTAATATACTCGAACGAATTCTGCAATTCTTCATTCCATTGAAACTTTACCTCCTTTTTCAATAATTTAGTGAGAGGTAACGATATTCTCGCAAAATTCGATACAAATTTTCTATAATAAGAAAGTAAACCTAATAATTGTTTCACATCCTTCGTAGATGTGGGAGCTGGAACCTGTTGCATAGCCTTCAGCTTTTTCTCACTAGGTTTTACTCCTTCATTCGAGATTAGATAACCTAGCATCTCAATCTCGCAAAAACCGAATTTACATTTGGATGGCTTGAAGGTCAAGTTCGCTTCTCTAAACCGCCCAAAAACTTTCTGCAACGTGTCGGTAAACTCCTCGAACGTTCTACCATACACAATTACATAGTCCACGTAAACCATAACCCCTTTAAATCTTAAATCCGATAAAACTTTATCCATCATCCGTTGGAAAACCGTTTGACTCGTTGCCAAACCGAACGGAACAACATTAAATTCATAAAGACCCGTCGTCGTGACGAAAGCCGTTTTTTGCCTACCTTCCGTCATAACCGTCTGCCAATAACCTGAATTGAGATCCAACTCCGCAAAATACTTGGCCCCGGCCAAACTATCGACAATGTCTTCTATCCGCGGAATAGGATAATTATCCCTACAAATTTTCTTATTTAATTTCCGATAATCTATACAAAACCTCCATGAATCATCGGGCTTTTTAATTAACACAACGGGCGCACCATAAGAACTAGTGGATTCCCTAATAACACCTAGTTTCAACATCTCCGCGACCTGCTCCTTAATAATTTCCCGTTGCACCGGCGAATCGCGATACGGGTGACAATGAACCGGCTCTTCATCATAAGTCTTAATATCGACCGACACTATCTCTGACCTACCTAACTGGTCAGTTGTAAACGCAAATCTATCCGCATTCCTATCCAACAACGCCAATAATACCCGCTTATCATTCTCACATAAATCCTCATTTACGATAAACCGTTTATCTTCTACCCCAAACGCAAATTCGCACGAATCCGATAACCCCGAGAAATAAACGTAATCGCCCTTTCTTAGCTCCTGAAAGTCGATAGAATTTATCACTTCACGATCCTCGATAACCGTGGTTTCCCCGAAGTTCACTTGTTTCCTTCTAGAACCGTCTAGAAAGTCCGACCCTATCTTTTGTTTTGAAAGAATCCTTACACAAATGACATTACGTTTTACCGGCGTCGTGTTTTGTTTCGTATGGAAATTATTGAAAAACGGTATTTTTCCCTGGAAAAAACACATACACGAATGAACAAAATCAATATTCATACCGTTCTTTATTAAAAAATCCACCCCTAAAATAATGCTACAATTCAAATCAGTTACTACTAAAAATTCCTGTGAAAAGCTAAAATTGTCCAAACTAAAATCTATAACACATTTCCCTACAATTCAATTCCCTACTCTTCTCTTCTTGCATACATCTCGCACCCACTTGACCTGCCACCGCTGGGCTGATGCATGAAGCTGTAGCGCCTCTATCTAAAACAGCTACCACATTTACTCCAGATGCATTTAATAAAACTAATGGTCTGACCTGCTGATCCGCCTCGACTGCGACGATCTTCCCCATTGGTCGTTCCGCTTCTGTGCTACGCTGCTGAGCTCGTCTGAGGCCCTCATTCCACAGGTCGGCCTGGTCACCGCTATCGGGCTCTAGCGACGACTTGTTGCAAAATCCGCTTGCCTAGGACGCAAATTATAATTATTAGTACTAGGTCTAATATGTGGTTCCTGACCACTTGCCGACGGCGAAACATTCGGCCTGTCTCCAAGGACCATACAAGGTCATTGAGATTGTTGGGAGGTCTAATGTGCTGGTCACGGGGCGTTATTGTTAACACAAATAGTTTAAAACGCTTTGTGCTGCGTTGAGGGGTTCGTCTGATATTAAATAATTATACATTAGGATATTAAATAATTATAGGATTAGGATAGGAACATTAGGATATTAAATAATTATACATTAGGAGTATAATACAATTTTATCCCGGTTGATGGTTTGTGGTTTATGTATGCGGTAGTGTTATGAATTGTTTTTTAACCGGTGTTTCTTTTCATGTTGTTGCTGAACTATGATGTCTGATGAGGACCGTACACCAAAGACCCAAGAAATATCTGTAACATACTAGATTTCCGTGGCAGATTTGATGCCGATTAGGGTCTCGGATATTTTTGAGAAGGTAGGAATCGACGTGTTGGGAGCGTTTCCACGTTCGTCGAGAGATAACCGTTTTATTATAGTCGCGGTAGAGTATGCGTCGCGGTTTGCGATATGTAAGGCGTTACCTAGGGTTACATCGGAAGATGTAGTGCGGTTTTTAGTTGAGGAGGTTTTCTGTAGGTTCGGGACGATTAGGGAAATTATTTCGGATAGAGGAACAGTTTTTACGGCGGGAATTGTAAAAGAACTTTGGGGCTAAAATGATACACACAAGTTCGTTTCACCCACAGAGTAACGGTTTGGTAGAGCGAATGAATAGAACTTTAACTTCGATGTTATCAAAATATTTAGGTAGTAATCAAAGGCAATGGTGCTCGGTTTTACAGGAAGGCTACAGTTACTAAAGATGACATTTTTATAACGCAATTTTTAAGAGGATTGCAAAACCATCTTAGAAATAAATTAATGTTGAGCCATTTTGTAGATAAGAAGGCGCTAAGGGCGGTACTGGTACAGATGGAGAAATTAAGTCCGGGAAGTGATGATAATGTGAATGTGTTTAGGTACCCGGCGCCTCCACCAATGTAGTGGTTTCAGTGCTTTCAGCACTATACGATTATAATTGAACTTGCTAGCCCTACAGATTAGGTAGGCAATTATAATTGTATAGTGCTGAAAGCACTGAAACCACTACATTGGCGGAGGCGCCAAGCGAGCCGGAGAAATAAGAAAATTGCTTCAGAAGGAAGGTGACGTCATAAGAAGTGACGTAATAGAAGAGGATAGTGATCGTCGATCCAGACCTTGCTGAATCGAGGAAGGATCGAATGTGCATTGGGAAGTATATTTCTGTACTTAAGTTTTTTATTTAGGAATTACCTCGACGTGCCAAGCGAGTGAAGAATCAAATAGAAAAATGTTGTGGGAAGATTGTTTTATAGCGGCGGACATTTTGTGAAAAAATTTATGAAATTATTTCATGATGGAGGAGTTGGCAACTTGTTTTTCGGGGAGTCCTCAGGAGTCCTTTGAAGACTTTCTAGAAGACTTCAGAGATGCTGCATCGAGGAAGAGATTTATATCGTCGGAGGAATTAAAATTATTATTTCCTTCGTATTTAAAAGGTGGAGCCTTATATTTTTTTAGGGAAATTAGGGGCAGTGCCCAGTCATTTGACGAGGTGGTGAATAAATTTAATGAGGAGTTTGGAGGCACAGACTTTGCAGAGAAGTTCTACAATGCCAAGCAAGAGAAAAGAAGTTTGTTGGACGTCTTCCATTATTTAGGGGACCTGGCGAGGAAGGCTAGAGTTACTAAAGATGACATTTTTATAACGCAATTTTTAAGAGGATTGCAAAACCTTCTTAGAAATAAATTAATGTTGAGCCATTTTGTAGATAAGAAGGCGCTAAGGGCGGTACTGGTACAGATGGAGAAATTAAGTCCGGGAAGTGATGATAATGTGAATGTGTTTAGGTACCCGGCGCCTCCACCAATGTAGTGGTTTCAGTGCTTTCAGCACTTTACGATTATAATTGAACTTGCTAGCCCTACAGATTAGGTAGGCAATTATAATCGTATAGTGCTGAAAGCACTGAAACCACTACAGTACCTATGAAAAAATAAATGAGTGATGCTGAGCGAGATTTGAATTATCGAAGGAAGTAAAACCACATTAAGACAAAGAGAACAATTTAAATGACCACCAACATATTTTTTTCCTACCCAAAATGGGTCAATGATCACCAAAATTTGCAGAAAATATCAGGGCAAAATACTGCTGTAGCTTAGGTGAAGGGTAAAGGGGATGAGCGAAGCGAAGCCCCCTTTATCCTTCGTGTTAGGTTGAAAATGTAACAACAAAAAATACTTAAAACAGAAACTTAAGTACATAAAACATAAAAAGAAGTTTGGTGATCATCCAAACACAATTTGGTGGTCGTTTCGAATTTATTGGTAGTAAAATAGGTGCGTTTTTGGTGATCGTTTAAACATAAGCCTAAGAAAAATTATAAAAAGCAAATTGGGATATCGATACAAGAAATGTTATCAAAAAAGGATGACTTTAATTGGGAGGCATGCAAGACATGCATGGAGAGCTAAATATTTACGCTTACTCAATTTTCATTATATCCATCTCGACGTCCTGACTTCCTCATATCATCTCAATATAGCGGACGCGCGCGCTAGCGAACGGACGTGTATTCGGTTGAATTAATATTTACGTAAAGTTAATGGGTACGAAGTGTAATGGCTGTGATTTGGCAATATACGATATACTTTACATGGAGTGCTCGCAGGAGTTAAGTGAGGAGTACAAGAATTCGTGGATATGCCCAGCGTGCAAGTGTAGTATTCCCAAGTGGGGAATTCGGATACACCAATCAAGGTAGCTGTGATGCCTGCGATGAATGAGACCTTCACGCCGAGTAGCTTCGTCAACCTTCAGCCCCGGGGTTCACGCAACAAGGTAGACGCATCGAATGTTCGCAATGACGCGGAAATACTTCGAGTTATCAAGGAGCTTAGGATGGAGATGAAGTCCCAACAGGATGAACAGGTGAAGAGCTTCAAGCGCCTTCAAGAACAGTTAAATGCGATCGAAATAGAAATGAAAGACCTCCGAAAAAATATGACGGTAGTTGACGAAAACACAAAAAACTGGATCAAATTGAAATCCTCATACACAATCTTGGGCGGAAAGAAGTAATGGAAGAAAGCGTGGTACCGGTGGATAGTTCCGCTATCGGAAAAGAAGCTCCACTAACATTTGCGAAGGTATTACAACAACGCGATCAAAGGGTAACAAAAAGTTCGCCGGCAAATAAAAGTCAGGCCACGAAACTGGCGGAAGTATCAGTGACGGTCCCGCCTCATAGTGCTCCCTTTGCTCCAGTCCAACCCAGCGACGACGGTGGCATTGAAGATCGGCAAAAAAGCCAGCAGGGAGTTTGGGAAACGGTAAATAGAACAAAAAGAAAGTACCCTAGGAAAGAGGTAAAACAAGGAGGTTGTAAACAATCTTTAGAAATTGAAGGGACAGAACAAAAGAAATCCCTTCATGTTTGGAGAGTGAAGAAAGGGACAACAGTGGAATCAATGGTAGCATTCGTGAAGAAGATCTGCGGTGAAAATGCTGAAATAAAAGTCGATGGTATCAAACACAAACAAGAGAGAAACTACGAGTCATTCATTATAACGGTTCCAGAAAGTTTGTATGAAAAATTAAGTGAAGATGGAAATTGGGCAGTAACTATAAAATATTGTGAGTGGGATTGGTTTTTTCGGAGAGACACACAAGTTACGAGATATTAAACCATTACAAATTTATTACCAGAACGTAAGAGGATTGCGAACCAAATTGGACCCCTTTTACGCAAGCATTGCATCATCTTCTGCAGATTTATTTGCTATAACGGAAACAGGGTGCCACGATTCCATCCACGACGCAGAACTTATCCCACCTGGTTACAGCGTACTAAGATGTGATCGATCTGACGGCCGCAAACATGGCGGAGCGCTTTTAGTGGCCGCACCCGGAATTGAGTTGCGTCGAGTGTCGATACCGGGTGACGTCATCGTGGACAATCATCTGTTCGAGTTAGTTTGCGCCGAGGCATACTGTCGTGATAGGCATAAGGTAGTAATTTGCGTAACGTACATTCCACCGAAGAGTGCGGACAATGAATACTTGGTGATGTTTAGGATAATAGAACAACTATGTAATAAGTATAGTCAAATAATAGTGCTGGGAGATTTTAATTTGTATTCGTGTTCGACTAATATAGTTAATTACAATGAATACTTGTTAACCTATTGTGGATTCATACAGAATAACGGAGTACGTAATTGCAATAACAGAATTCTAGATGTAGTGCTGAGTACGGGGGAGGTGGAGGTGTGCGTGTCGGCGGCGGACGAGCCGCTGCTGCCCGTGGACGCGTACCACCCGCCGCTCGAGTGCTCGCTGCGCCTGCGCCCGCGCGCCGCGCCCGCAATGCCGCCATCCTCGCCCGCCGCACCACCCGCACCGGCGCCCGCGCATGCTAGTCCGACCGCTTGGAACTTTAATAAGGCGGACTTTCCTCTACTATACTCTGCGATAAGAGACATAGACTGGACTCCAATTTATGACCTAGATTTAGAATTGAGTTTAAATTATTTTTATGACAAGGTTAATTCAATTTTTGACGAATGCGTTCCCCATAAAAAGCGAAGTAGCGCAAGTTCGAGATATAGCTATCCCGAATGGTACACTATTGAATTGATTCGCGACATACAGTTGAAAGCACGGTTACATAAACGATATAAATCGAGTAATTCCAGGTTGGATTATGAATGTTTTTCACAGTGTAGGGCTAGAGTGAAGAGATTGATTGAATTAAACCAAGAGCAGCATCGAAGTAAGGTAGAACTAAATTTATCAAAAGATCCTAAATCGTTCTGGAATTTTATAAAATCAAAACAAGGCACACGTAATGCACAAACGATTTTGAAAAACGGAGAAGTTCTGACTGGGGAGCGATGTGCAAAGGAGTTTGCCGAATATTTTTACTCGGTTTATAGTACAAGAACTGGGATTTAAACGTGGAGGCAGCAATAGTGGAAGCGGGTGACAGGAACGGGGCTGCGCGAGTACATCTGGAGAGACTACAGCTGAACGAGGTGCAGCGGGCACTGAGGCAGCTCAAGCCGAAGAGATCAGCGGGACCAGATGGCATCCCGCCCTACATTATCAGGGATTGTCGCTTTGTATTAGCCGAGCCACTACTCCATATATATAACCAAAGCCTAAGTACAGCGGTGTTTCCAGTCAGATGGAAAAAAACACGAGTGGTGCCGGTACCCAAAGGTCGAGCAGGACCGAGTGTTGAGGAGTACAGACCTGTTGCTGTATTATCAACTCCAGCTAAAGTGTTGGAATCCGCTATCCACCAGACCATACTTGCACAGGTGAGTCCGCAATTGTCCGATGCCCAGCATGGGTTCCGCCCGGAGAGGAGCACCACCAGCAACCTCCTCAGCTACATGGCGGAAGTAATGCCAGCAGTGGATAGCGGGCTACAAGTTGATGCGGCTTACTTCGATTTTAAGAAGGCATTCGACTTGGTCGACAATGATGTTCTACTGAGGAAGCTGGCAGGCTTTGGTTTCACTCCACATCTCCTTAGATATTTTGCTAGTTATATGCGAAATAGACAACAGTATGTGGAATACAATGGATTTAGTTCTGAACCATATTTTACGAAGTCAGGAGTAAGTCAAGGTAGTAATCTGGGTCCATTGCAATTCATATTAATGATTAATGATTTACCCGACGTAGTTCAGGACACAAAGTGCCTTTTATTCGCGGACGACCTCAAATTATCACTCGCTATAACAAATATAGAGGACAGTGGGAAAATGCAAAGGGATATCGATAGAGTGGTGGCATGGAGTGCAGAAAACCAGCTGCAGTTTAACTAAGTGCGTCACAATTAGTTTCACTAGATCGCACACTCCTATGTTGCATAACTATGAAGTGAGTCAGACGCCCATGACAAGAGTCAGTGAAGTTAAAGATCTGGGAGTGACGCTGAGGGCTGATATGACATTCAAAGAGCACATAGTTAAATGCTGCAAAAAAGCGTTTAGGAACTTAGGGTTTATACTAAGAAGGGTGCAAAACTTCAAAAATATCAAAGCGATCACTGCTTTATACAATGCATTGGTGAGGAGTCATTTTGAATGCAATGCTATTATTTGGGCTCCACATGAACATAAATATATTGAAATGTTAGAGAAAGTGCAGAAGAAATTTATAAGATATTTATATATGAGGCAGTATGGGGTCTACCCTGGCTATCCACTGTTATACCCAACTTTGTTTACTCTAGGCATGGTTGGGTATAACGAACTCAGAGTTAGGAGGGACCTGGCTTCAGCAACGTATCTTTTTAAAATATTACGAGGAAAGGTGTACAATGCGGACATGCTGCAGATAATGGGTCTGTGCGTACCAAATGGGTACGTGCAGCGGCGGCGGCGCCCGCGCTTACTGGCGGTGCCACACGCGCGCACTAACTTGCTGGGCAAGGCGCCGCTCACACGCGCACTCTCTACTCTAAACCTGATAGCGGACGAGATAGATCTGTTCTCCTGCGCTCTGAATGAATTCACAAGGGTAGCACTGGCTATAATAAGCTATAAAATATGAAATATTAAAGGTAACCGAATTATAATAGATATACTACACTATCACGTTAGGTTAAGCCTGTAAAGATAATGTAATTGTGGATAAATAAATAAATAAATAAATAAATAAATATTTACGCTGATGATCTCCAGATTTATCGCCACTTCTCTCCTAACAATTCAAATTCTGCTGTGGAGGCGCTCAACGCTGATCTTTAGGGTATAAGAAGTTGGGCGTCTTCCTTGGGACTCCTGGTCAACCCGAGAAAGTCCCAGGCCTTGATTATAGGTACGAGACATTCTCTTAACTTGTTGCAGCAACACCCCATTCCACTTGTCACTTTTAATGGTACCACAATCATAGGAATAAAGCCAAAAACCTTTGTCTAATCTTCGACAACAAGCTGTCCTGGTCATCGCATGTCAATGAGGTCAGTCGCCGGGTATTTGCTACTTTTCACTCTCTCAGGAGAGTTCAGTACCTACTTTTTGCCTCGACCAAAATCACTCTTCTACCCCTCATCAATTATGCTGAAGTCTACTGGGTCAGTGCTAACGAAGAACTATACTGAACGACTTAAAAATCTTGGGTTCGGTTTGTCCTCGTGCTGCGCAAATGCGACCATGTATCACAACATCGCAAGGTGTTGAAGTGGCTGCCAATCCGTCTACGCCGGGATTCACACATCCTCAATTTCCTCCACAACATTTTCCGGAATCGACGCTATCCAACCTTCCTAGGAGACAGTTTTCAGTTTCTTTCTTCCAGCAGGCCTCAGAGAACTCACGCAGTTTCCATGCTCACAACTCCACAGCACAACACCGCTTCCTATGAGAACGGGTTTAGACCCCGGGCCATTCGGTTGTGAATGCACTCCCCTGCACCATCAGGGAAGTCCCACTTCTTACCCGTGTTACTGCCGGTGGTACTACTGGTAGTACTTTTTGTCTTACTGTCTTACTCTTACTGTCCTGTCTGATAGTACCACAGGTGATTCTGCATTCCCACTGGTGCTATCAATATAACATACAAATAAGACAAACATATTTGAGCTTATCAAAGGCCTTTATTTTTTTTCTTCAAGTATAAATTTTGAATTACATCAACTAGAAAAATCACGAAAGACCAGCGCAGGCGCTGTACCCTACGGGCTATTCAGACGATGAATTGTCAATGTGACCGCTGAAACACCCCGTGTGGTACAACGCAGCGTCGCGCTGTATCGCTCTGGCTTTTCAAGCGGTTCGAAATACTGAAAAGCCCGTGGGGCACAACGCGGCCCAGCGTGTGTGTGTGTGTGTGTGTGTGTGTGTGTGTGTGTTTGTGACACAAACACACACACACACACACACGGGTGGCACGTCTAAACCTATCAGGCGACCCAATGGCATCATGGGGCAGAACTTCCAGATCAGATGGGACAAAATCCTTAAGAGGTTTAGGGATTTCATAAACAAAAAAAAAACTCCAGTAACATTATAAATCTTTATTTATACACCAACATTCATAATACATTGTCTTGTACACATTTATTTATTTACACTTATACCATAAGGGCGTTCACAGTTTTGATTTTAGATGAGCCGTACAATATTTATTAGTTAGCGTGAAACTGTATCACACTTTATCTTAAAAAGTCGCACACATCCAAAACCTTCGTGATAACAGGTTAACTTAAAATATAAATCACATAACACTTATCTTATTTTTGGCCGTTTCATTCTGTAAGAAAAAAAATACGGTATTATAATTTGGAATCTATTATTTAGGCCAGATATGACTCCAGAGCTAAGTTTTGAACTGGCAATAGACATTAGATATCTGCTCAAGGTATTTGTTAGTAATCCGTAATACTTCATTCGATAATTAGACCCGGAGATAGTAAATTATTTAAACCAGGACAAATGGGCGAATAGATAGCCACTGAAAGGACAACTTTCAAATGTTGGCGGACTTCGAATTTTCGTTTGTTTTAATTGAGCTGTGGTATAAAGCCATTGTGATTTGAAGTTGAAATTAATTGGGAAATTTCTAGAGGTTCAGATAAGATAAGCTACTGATCACATTCAAATTAATGTTTTGTAGGATGATCGACAACTTCAAATTTAAGTTTGACCAATCAGTGGCCTTATTCCGTATTTTTGACATCAATTAAATTTCAATCAATTAAATTTATTCCTATCTCAATAATCGTGTTGTGCAAGGTAATTTTTTCAAAGGCGATTGTAATTCCTAGATGTTAGAATTCCACGATGAAGCTACATAACACGATAATCGATCTTGATTCTTTTAAACGAGAGTTGTCTTTTGTATCCATTATGATTTAAAGTACGATCGCGGAGCAGGAAGAATTTCGGTCATTAACCTGTTATTGCCTGTCTCTGTCGCTCCCGCGTAAAGACATTCACGTCACGCTCGCACAGGTGCAATGACCGCCGTCTGAGCGAGCGTGACGTTAATAAATTCACGCGGGGGCGACAGAGACAGGAAATAGCAGGTTAATGACCGAAATTCTTCCTGCTCCGCGATCTTACTTTAACAAAATTTTCAAAAGCAATAAAATGAGGCTACAGAATTGCTTCATAGAAAGGTGTGCAGATACTCACATTAGCTGTCATAAGAGGACATCTTCATCACAGCACGCACGCGTTCCGCCAACTCCGAAGCATCGTAGCCGAGCAACTGTCGAAGGTCGCAGACAAACTTGTACACGAATCTGCAACGAACGAACATTTACAACCATTTATTCCTTTGGCCGTTGGGACCACGAGGTTTTGGGGTTCTCAGGTTTATCAAGGATATGGGGTGTAGCTTGTTGGACCGAGGATTTGACAACCGGCTATCGTGCGCGGTTCTCACGCTTATCAAGCGCCTTTCACATGCTCCTTTATGGAGAGCGTGTGATAGACGTGTGATATGCTTGTGAGAGGCTTGTCAAATAGTATAACCCCCGGGGGCTTTGCTGGTTCAGAGGATCTCGCTCGATGTGTAGCGCGGTAATGCTGCCAGTGTAATGGGTAGCTTTTAGGCCGGGCGATTCTTAGGGCGATTTGGTTCTGTAATTTATTTGTTGTGGCGAAGGTTTCTGTGGATTTTTGACATTGTATTGCATTTTTGTTTGAATCGAGTAAAACTAAATACAATGTTAATAAGTCATAGCTTCCTATCGCTAGATGGCGTTGATAGCCACAGATGACTCAAACTCCTTCGTCATTGATTAATTATCAGCATACATTTCACCTCTTTCTTTGTCATATTCTTTATTCTTTATTACACAGAAATCTTAATAGTAAGGTAACAAAACATTTTATGAGCAAAGGCGAGCTTATCTCTAAAGAGAGATTTCTAACAGCAAACCATGGCAGGACAGGAAAAATTGTGCAACAGGAGAGTCCTAGTGCGCAATAAAACTGTACACATCTAATTGTTTACAACTAAAACATAATAATGTAATAAATGATATACACTAAATAAAATACAAAAGCAAAAAATAAAATACATATCAAACATATACTACTTATATATACATATATAAAAATACCTATCACGAAAGAGAAAGGAAATGCTCTTTCAATCTTGTCTTAAAAGTGAAAATTGTGGGACTATCTCTAATAGCGCAGGGAAGTGCGTTCCACAGTCGGATCGCCGTTAACCTAAACGAGTGTTTGTAAGCGGCAGTGTTATGCCGAGGAGTAGAAAGAAGAGACATCGTGTGGGATCTCCGGTTGCTATGCCTGGAGGAAATAAACTCGAAACGTTCTCGAAGATATGAGGGGTAGCGGGGATTTCGCAAAATGTTGAACAGATAGGAGAGAACGTGCATATCACGACGAAGGCGGATCGGAAGCCACCCCAACTCCTTGCGATACTGTGAGACATGGTCATACTTGCGCAGCCCGAAGACAAACCGAATCCCGAGGTTTTGAAGTCGTTCGAGTTTGTTCAGTTGTTCTTCGTTCGCACCGATCCAGCATACATCCGCATAGACGATTAAAGGTAGTAGGAGGGACTGGGCAAGGGTGATTTTAGTCTGCTGCGGCAGGAAGTGCTGCAATCTCCGTAGAGAGTGAAATGACGCAAAGACTCGTCTGCTGACCTCACAAACATGGGGCGACCAGGACAACAATTTATCAAATACAACCCCAAGATTCTTGGCCTTCTCGCTGTATGAAATTATGTTACCATCATACACTATATAATTATGTTACCATCATACATCATACACTATAGGGCCGAAGGGCATTTTCTGAACTAGGTTATGAGAGTGACGAGTACCCAAAATCATGGCCTGCGATTTGCCCGGGTTGACAAGCAGACCATATGAGGTAGCCCATTTCCTGATGTTATCGAGATCAGCATTCAACGCCTCTACTGTCAGATTCACATCACACGGAGAGAAGTGCCGATATATTTTATGGTCATCTGCGTACAGATGATAAGAAGAGGTAAGAACGTCAGAGATAGAGTTAATGAATACCGAGAAGAGTAGAGGAGAAAGGATGCCTCCCTGCGGAACACCTGCGGAGAGATCACACCAGTCCGTTGAGATATCCTCAGACTTAATGCGTAGCTGGCGATCTCTCAGGTAGGAGTCAAACCAGCGAGCAGAGTGCGAGGAGACATTAAGTGACTTTAAAATTTCAACTAGTATATCGAAATCGACGCAGTTGAAGGCGCTACTGAAATCAAGCAGTTTAAGGACCGTAAGCTGCTTTTGATCCATAGCTAATTGAACGTCGTCAGTGACTTTGAGCAGTGCTGTGGTAGTGCTGTGACCCGGCCTGAAACCTGATTGGTGGGGATTCAGTAACATTTTTGAGGAAAGGTAGGAGGAGAGTTGGGAGTGAACAATTGATTCCAGGACTTTGGAGAGGATAGGCAGAATAGAAATGGGACGGAAATCTTTAAAGGAGGCGGGATTGGACGTTTTGGGGAGGGGAATCACAAGTGCCAATTTCCACTGGCTGGGGTAGCAACATTGGTCAAGCGTCACATTAATTATGTGGGTGATGAGAGGTAACAGTACATCAATGATAGTTGTTCACCTATGGCCTTCGACGAGATTGCTAGTATTGCCCTCCTTACTGCGCCGATTCCGACAGGGATGAAATTAAATGCTGAGGTGAGGGCTGTTGCCTTGGACCGTAGGTTACGAAGGGTTGCATCCTTGACGAGGGGGTCCATCGCAACAGGGGGAGTTGCAATGAAACTATTGAGACCCCGGAGATCGACATTTCCGGCTGCCAAGTCCTGGGACTTACCAACACCAAGGGTCTTCAGGAACTTCCAGACCTGTGCTGGAGTATAACTCTTGATACATTCGTAGATATGACGGCGTTTAGAATCATGACACAGGCGAGTGCAACGATTACGGAGGCGTTTGAAAAATTAAAAGATTCTCATCGGTCGGATCCCTCTTATATCTAGACTTTCTCTTAGCCATCAGACCCTTAATGGTGTCAGCAAGCCACGGTGCAGGAAGATGCTTAACTCTAACCCTCTTGACCGGAGCATGCTTATCAAACAAGCTCAGGACAATAGAGTTGAAGTTCCGTACTTTGTCATCAATGGTCTCACTACCGTAGACAGGCGACCAGTCGACAGAAGAGGCGTCTGAATTAAGGGAGGTTATATCCATGCCCTTGAAGCTACGAATGTCAAGGAATTTAGCTGCTCGCTTGGGAGGCTTTATCTTATAAGAGAGGTAAATAAGATTGTGATAGGGGAAAGGGGCGTTAAGTTGGCCATGAGCAGCAACCTTAGACATGTCAGAAGTAATCATTAGATCTAGAAGAGAGGGGGTTCAGTGTGGTTGAAAGTGGAACATGCATACCCTTCCTCTAGAGGAAGGATATGCATGTTAAATGAACTTACAAGAGAATTCAGCTTCGCTGAGCGACCGTTATTCTTGAGAAGGCAAGTGTTGAAGTCGCCGAGAATTAGGGTGTCGCTATAAAGAGGAGTCAAGTCACTGAGAAGGGTTTCAAAAGAGTTAAAATAGTCGATTCGAAGAGAGGGGCTATAATAGACACCCAGGAGGACTTTGTTGTGACGCAGGAATATCTCCAGGAACAGGTGTTCAGCAGAACCAGAGTACAGGCTTGGCGACTGGCTGATGACTTTGCATGGGATGTCAGAACGTAGTTAGATAGCAACACCACCATCAGCCTTGCCTATCCTGTCGTTCCGGTAGAGACTGAACCCTGGCAGAGCATACATGGCAGAAGAAAGAGATGGCTTGAGAAAAGATTCCGAAACAAGAATGCCATGTATGTTCAGGTCACTAAAAACTACAAGAAGGTCAGCATAGCTGGTATTAATGCTTTGTGCATTAATATGAACAACGTTGATTGTTGTTGATTGTCCACCAAAAAGTTTTGGCTTAGCGTAGACCTAAATATAAAATATTTTACCTGCGTGTACACTTGTAACGACTTTTATTTATATAACAATCAACTATTTTGTTAGCAATTTTTCGCCAACGCGACACTTTAGGGTTTGTACTATACCTAGTCTGGCCATAAATACTGTCCCAAACTTTTGAATACAAACGTCTATAAAACCGAATGTCATTTGTTTTTGTTTTCGTATGAGGCTTCGGTCTTCTAGGAAAGCCTCACTTGACGGCACGAATCCAAGCAGAAGACATGGAGTGGGGTGTGAAGGAAAACCGAGTCGCTGTTATAGCTCTACACACGTGCAACAAAACGCCGGTGCAGATCTTCAGTCTGTTACGTTCACTGGGAATCAGTATCAAATTCGTATATCGTACCATCCAAAGATTCAGCGAGATGTCCTCTATCGATGACAGACCCAGAAGCGGCCGCCCTCGTGATTCTAGGACGCCAGCGGCGATCAAAGCTGTTGCTGAGCGAATCAGAAGAAATCCTCTTCGCAAGCAGACAATCCTGCCTAGGGAGATGAAAATTCCACCTAGAACCATGTCTCGCATCATCAAACAGGACCTTAATGGCATCAGTCATGGTTTGGTGGGGCGTATCATACGAGGGTGTTACCAAGCACCATTTTTGCCAGCAAGGCGTAAAAACGAAAGCGGCAAACTACCAGACCGACATTTTGGAACCTGTTGTGAAGCCTATGTTTTCCAAAGAGTATTGGATCTTTCAACAAGGCTTAGCCCCGGCACACAAAGCGCGAACCACTCAACAGTGGCTAAAGGACAATTTGCCGGAGTTTATCGCGTGCGAAGATTGCCCTTAGGAAGTCCCGACCTCAACCCTTGGACTACCGATTGTGGTCAGTTTTAGAGGAGAAGGCCTGCTCGAAACCTCATCCGAATGTCGAGTCGCTAAAACGTTATTTGCTGGCAGTGGCGACTTCGATACCTCTAGAAACGGTGCGTGCGGCGATAGACGAGTGGCCGGATCGATTGAAGATGTGTGTGAAGGCAAAAGGTGGTCACTTTGACTAGATTGCCTTTTTATTTAGTTAATTAGGAAATAAATAATATACCAAACTATATTTTATTACTATTTGTTTGTTTTACTTTGAGCTAGGAATCATCATCAAATCGCTCAGGCGGCAGACAGGGAGACCAACACCCTTATTCAACGATTAAATGACGGCAACTTAGACCCAAATCGTTACATTCAACAAAACGACCTCCTATACTACAAGCATACTGTTGTGGGCGAGCAAAAACCTAGACTTTTATGTTACATCCCTCGAGGCCATCGACTTAGCCTGTTACGCGTTTTTCACGACGAACATGATCACGTAGGAATCGAGAAAACTGTTGACCTCATATTACGTCACTTTTGGTTCCCAGGATTACGACAGTTCGTTAGGAAGTACCTCGATCACTGTCTCGTATGCCTCTCAAAAAAAGGGGTACCTAGGGCTCCACACCAGTTTATAACCTCATGGGAAAAGCCAGATACACCTTTCTCAGTAATTCAACCTTGATGCATTAGGTCCTCTCCCGGAGTCTAATGGCTACAAGTTGGTACTCATAGTGGTAGACCCTTTTACAAAGTTCACACTCCTCTATCCCATATACCGTCAGGATGTAGACGAGCTGATGAGAGTAGCCACTAACGCTGTATCTTTATTCGGTTCACCAAAACTATTTGTTACTGATAAAGAAAGGCCGCATGTTCGAATCGTCTAGTTGTGTAGAATTTGTGAAAGAAATGGGGTCTGACATCCATTACATAACCGCGGAAATGCACCACGCAATTGGTCAAGTGGAGCGTTATGCTCGGACGGTCCTGAACATGCTCCGTATCGAAGCAAACCATAAAGGGAACGACTGGTCGGGAACGCTTTGGAGGCTCCAGTTAACCCTCAATATCACCAAGCAAAAGACGACTCAAGCTTCCGCTCTGAACCTGATGATTGGAACAGACGCCAGCACCCCTGTGATTCGATCGCTCATACGTGATGTGGCTCTAGAGGACTCAGAGCCAAACCGTGAGGCGCAACGGGAGCTACGTAGAAGTTGGGCCACTAAATTACTGAAACGCAACCAAACTCGGCAAGATCAGTACGTTAATCAGAAAAGGCGCCCACCACGTGTGTTTAATGTTGATGGCATGGTGTTTGCTATAAAGTGTTGTAATTTGGAAATATAGTGGTCTAATATGGGAATGAAAATATTGGTGTGATTGCTTGGAATGTTTATTTTGAAGTGACAAAGATAAATCTAAATACAAACACTGAATATTAGAAAATATGTCAGAAAGAATATGTCTGAGATTTATGAAGTAAACTTAAAAGAGTCTACACAACAATGATTATAGCAGTATCTACAACAGCCGCCCTTAATCGATGTTGTGCTCGACAAACAAAAAAAAACTTAAGTTTGTAGTCCTAAACCAACTATACACCTTTTGTGTGTAACAGGCCCAAGTGGCTTAGTTAGGACATCTGCAGGCATATCACTACTACATAAGTATTCGAGAACAACAATATTACAGGATACCTTTTCCCTGATAAAGTGAAATCTGGTATCTATATGCTTCGTCCTGTTGTGGTGTATTGGATTTCGAACGAGGTTGATGGCACTCTGTCTGTCAGAAGCTAACCTAACTGGGGTAAGTTTACCTGTTGTTTCGTGAACGAACCGACGTAAATAACACGCTTCCTTTGTGGCGGACGCTAGCGCCATATATTCCGCTTCCGTGGACGACAGAGCGACAGTAGGTTGCTTTCTTGATTCCCAGGATACTGGTCCTCCACTAAGCTTGAAGGTATAGCCAGTATATGACTTCCTATCAATCGGACAGTTTGCCCAGTCTGCATCACAATAGCCTCTTAAAGGTTCTTTACATCTTCTGTAAACCAAAGAGTAATTTAAAGTACCCTTCAGGTACTGTAGAACCCTTTTTGCAGCATTCCAATGTTCGTTAGTGAAACACGTATTGAACTGACTTAAATAGCTCGTTACATAAGCTATGTCCGGGCGAGAGTTCACTGTCAAGTACATAAGACATCCTATTAGATTTTGGTAAGGATACTCACCAATTTCACCATCAGTTCTCTTTTCCATTGGTTTTTTTTTGACCAAAGGAGTACTAACAGTCTTACATTCACGCATATTGAACTTATCTAGCAATGTTAAAATATAGTTTCACTGATTTATTTGGATGCTTTCAGAATCATATCTTATTTGTAATCCCAAATAAGACTTCAATATTCCCAGATCTTTGATTCCAAAGAATGTTGACAATTTTTTCTTGACAATGTCAAACGTCAAATCAGATTTATGAAAGACAATAATATCATCGACAAATATACCCAAGATTACGAGTACTTGACCAAAAAGTTTAGTATACACGCAGGGCTCTGAAGGAGTTCCTATAAAACCTATTTTTAATAATGTGTCATTTAACTTTTTGTTCCAAGCTCGAGGGGCCTGCTTAAGGCCATAGAGGGATTTCTTCAGCAAACAAACCTTGTTTTCCTTGCCTTTTTGTATAAATCCAAAGGGTTGCTCCATAAAGACTTCTTCTTCCAAATCTCCATTTAGGAACGCTGTATCAACGTCTAGATGCTTCATGTTTAGACCCATCTCCGCAGCTAAAGCAAATAAGGTGCGAAGAGAAGAATGACGGATCACGGGCGCAAAAGTTTCGTCGTAGTCAATGTCTTTTACTTGATGAAAACCCTTGACGACTAGTCGCGCTTTATACTTCGTAATATTCCCATATGCATCCTTTTTAATTCTATAAACCCATTTACAGGGTATAACCTTTTTGGTTGGTCGATCAACTAAGTCCCAAGTGTGAAGTTTGGTCAACGAGTTATACTCGTTTGCCATCGCGTGGTGCCATTTATCAGCATCCTCGGCATAAGTAGCTTCATAGTATGTCGTTGGATCGCTGGCATCAACCGATGATACATTATATGCCAGGAAATCAGGTGGTTTCCTATTTCTTGAGGGGTACCTCTGCTCACGGGCAGGTTGTTCCTCGTCCAAACTTGCTGGCTCCACATCCTCAATAGGGGGACTTTGTTCTACAATAGTATCCGATGCTTCCGCACTTTGTTGATTTACCGGTCGAGGTGATCCAGCTTCGGGAAGACCACCACTCTGAACACAGTCAAAGAATTGACAGTCTTCGGTCTCAGGATCTCTTTCTTCGAGTAATAATATAGGGTCTGTCTGCATTACAGGCTCCACTTGCCTCTGCTTTAACATCGTAAAGCTAGTGTCGAAAAAGGTTGCATCTCTGGACATAAACACATGTCGTGGGTTAGATGGATCCCTAAAAATATAGGTGTTAGGATTTTCAGCATAACCAACAAAAATTGCTTCCTTCGCCTTCAAATCTAACTTTTTCCTGTGACATTACGGTATATGGACAAGTGCTCTACATCCAAAAACTTTCAGATGACCAAGGTCACTTCTACGACTCCACCACCTGTCGAAAGGAATCTGCCCGCCTAAAGCTCGATGAGGGGACCTATTTTTTAGATATACGGCGACCTGGAAAGCATCTTCCCAGTATGCTGTGGGCTCTCAGCCAACAACGACCTCGCCTTTTCTACTATCGACCGATGAGTACGTTCGGCACATCCAACTTGTTGGGGACTGTACGGCGTGGTAGTTTGACGTTGAATTCCTTTAGATTCGAGGTAATCAACAAACTCTTTACCACCGTCGGTCCTCACGGATTTGATTTTCCTATCTAACTGATTCTCTACAAAGGTTTGAAAAAGACAGAATTTGTTTTTGACCTCTGTTTTGGAATGAATAAAGTAGGTAAATACCATCCTAGTATAATCGTCTACCAAAGTAAGCATATACTTATTTCCTTGAAAGGAGATTGTAGACAATGGTCCACATAGATCCACATGGATCAGTTCCAAAGAAGTAGTAGCCCTATTAAAAGCCACCTTCTTGAAAGGTTTCCTTGCTTGTTAACCTTCTACGCAAGCGATACAATTATTTTTATCTACTACTTTAAACTTTACGCCTACCTCGTGATTCTTCAGTTGATTCATGTCTATACGACACAAGTGTCCTAACCTCTTGTGCCAGAGTTGATAAGAATTAGTATCCTGACAGCCAGAGTGAACATCCTGTGTTAAATTTGCCGCAGTATCCGGAACGTCAACAATACCATCAAGGACGTACAATCCACCACAGGGCGAAGCATGAAGAACAGAATCACCATAAAACGAAAAGTATTATTTTTATAAAAGTTACATCCATTTTTGTCAAAAACACATGTAAAACCCTTATCAACAGCTTTCTTCACAGATAACAAGTTTGCCTTTAAATCTGGTACAAAGGCAACTTCATTTATCCTATTGACTACGTTTTTGGGTGTATTAATCGAAATATATCCAGTTCCGCAGCATTCAATATGTTCACCGTTAGCAACGGTAACATGACCTTTATCAGATATCGAAATATCTTGAAGCCAATCTCGTCTGAAGTCATGTGTTTCGTACATCCCGAATCTACATACCAAAGTTCCTTATTTGAGGTGCCAGAAGTATTTAAAGCTGTAAATCCGACATCACTGACGTTTTCTTTTACCACATTCGCTGTTACTTCTTTCTTCCTCAATGGACAGTCTGGCCTCTTGTGTCCAGGTGCCTTGCATTCATAACATATTATCTTAGAATTCGATTTCGTCTTGGACGTCTGCGTCTTCGTATGAAAAACGGAATCTAAAGGTGAAGCTGCACTTTTGGACATTTCATTAAGTAGTTTTGTCTTGACTTAGTCGGTTGTCACATCTACGTTGCAATTTTCTAGTGCCATTATAAGGGGCTCATATTTTGGAGTGAGGCCTCCTAAAAGTATAGCTGCAAGAGACGTGTCTTCTACTACCTTGTCAATGTCTGCCAAATCTTGTGCTGTTGACATGACAGCATTTATGTAAAGCTCTATATTATCATAGTCTGACAGACTCAATCTGTATAGCTTTCTCTCTAAAGCTAATCTAGTCCCATACCTTTATCTTCGAAGGCTTTATCCAACGATCTCCAGGCTTCGGCTGCGGTTTTTGCACATCTTACGTGCGTTATTGCTGCACCGTCTATTGTAAGGCAGATCTTGGCCAGTGCTTTTGCTTCGTTTCTCTCTTTGACTGTGGTAGGGGTCGTGTCATCATTATGATAACCACATATTGTTACCCAAAGGTCCTCATGCAAAAGGTAGTTCCTCATCTTGAATTTCCACGTCGGATACCCGTCCTTATTGCGCAGGCAAAACGATGGGATTGAAGTTGAGAATGACGAATTTGACTTCGATAAACCATCCCCACTTTGTTGTGACATTTTTTACTATTTAGTCACACACAAAATACACAAGTACACATTAACATTAACCATGTAACCATTTACCACATTTCGTGCTGATAACGTGTTGTAATTTGGAAATATAGTGGTCTAATATGAGAATGAAAATATTGGTGTGATTGCTTGGAATGTTTATTTTGAAGTGACAAAGATAAATCTAAATACAAACATTGAATATTAGAAAATATGTCAGAAAGAATATGTCTGAGATTTATGAAGTAAACTTAAAAGAGTCTACACAACAATGATTATAGCAGTATCTACAACATAAAGTATTCACAGTCGACGGGCAAGCTGGATCCTGGCATGCGTGACCCCTACAAGGTCATACGTGCGGTTTCGAGTGGACGCTACGAGCTGTGTCTCATGAGTGGTTCCTACGGGAAGACTACTCAGGCTGCGGCTCAATACATGGTGCCATGGCAAGGAGAGTGGAGTCCCGAAACCTGCACTGTATTTTTTGAGCGTGAGTGCACTGGTACTCTGTTGATAGAACAGACTGCGGGACGTTCTATGTTAGACAAACTGCGGGGTGTCTAACGAGTGCGGCAGTAGACGGACTGCGGGACGTTCTACGTCAGGCAAACTGCGGGGTGCCTGACCAGCCCCACGAAGAGTGGCCTTGCCACCCATGTGTAGAGGACGGACTGCGGGACGTACCTGTAGGCGAGTAGACTGCGGGATGCTCGCCCTACACATGTGTCCATTGTTCATGTAGAGGACGGACTGCGGGACGTTCTACGTCAGGCAAACTGCGGGGTGCCTGATCAGCCCCACGAAGAGTGGCCTTTGCCACCCATGTGTAGAGGACGGACTGCGGGACGTACCTGTAGGCGAGTAGACTGCGGGATGCTCGCCCTACACATGTGTCCATTGTTCATGTAGAGGACGGACTGCGGGACGTTCTACGTCAGGCCAACTGCGGGGTGCCTGACCAGCCCCACGAAGAGTGGCCTTGCCACCCATGTGTAGAGGACGGACTGCGGGACGTACCTGTAGGCGAGTAGACTGCGGGATGCTCGCCCTACACATGTGTCCAATGTTCATGTAGAGGACGGACTGCGGGACGTTCTACGTCAGGCAAACTGCGGGGTGCCTGACCAGCCCCACGAAGAGTGGCCTTGCCACCCATGTATAGAGGACGGACTGCGGGACGTACCTATAGGCGAGTAGACTGCGGGATGCTCGCCCTACACATGTGTCCATTTTTCATGTAGAGGACGGACTGCGGGACGTTCTACGTTAGGCAAACTGCGGGGTGCCTGACCAGCCCCACGAAGAGTGGCCTTGCCACCCATGTGTAGAGGACGGACTGCGGGACGTACCTGTAGGCGAGTAGACTGCGGGATGCTCGCCCTACACATGTGTCCATTGTTCATGTAGAGGACGGACTGCGGGACGTTCTACGTCAGGCAAACTGCGGGGTGCCTGACCAGCCCCACGAAGAGTGGCCTTGCCACCCATGCGTAGAGGACGGACTGCGGGACGTACCTGTAGGCGAGTAGACTGCGGAATGCTCGCCCTACACATGTGTCCATTGTTCATGTAGAGGACGGACTGCGGGACGTTCTACGTCAGGCAAACTGCGGGGTGCCTGACCAGCCCCACGAAGAGTGGCCTTGCCACCCATATATAGAGGACGGACTGCGGGACGTACCTGTAGGCGAGTAGACTGCGGGATGCTCGCCCTACACATGTGTCCATTGTTCATGTAGAGGACGGATTGCGGGACGTACCTACCGGTAAACAAACTGCGGGATGTTTGCCCTACATGATAGCGTGAATCTGCGTGATGAATGACATGGATCCATGAGAAAGATAAATAAAATGTGTGTTGATGAATGAGATTGAGATGTGTGCTAGCTAAGTGATAAGAACAATAATTCATGAAATACTAAGAAAGTATCTTGGTGTTTTATGAATCAATAGACCGTTGTGTTTGGTTGCTGAAAGGAGGCCTTGAGAGATAGATGAATGTAAGAAATAGGCAGAGCCTAATAAATTGTAAACAATGTTCTCATGTGTCCCTCGAATTACAGATGACGATTCTACGGTGGACGATACCCTTGCCAGCCATCAAGATAATCCCACAGTGAGCTCGCCGCCCGCCCATGACGGGAATGCAGAGTTACATCAAGCAGCTGGACCTTCTGGTGTTACGAGAGACAGCCTGCCAGATCTGTCAGATGCCGTCGGGGGCGACGCATAGTTAGGAGAGGCCGTTTAAGGGATGAGCTGCCACCGCGGATATAAAAGCCAGCGCGGAGCCTACCCGGGTCTTTTTTCTAAGCCAACCGTCGCTGCGCGCGAACATGCTACGAGACGCCGGTGTGATCTGTTATCGTTTTGGTGAACCCTTTCTAGTGTTTTTCTTTGGTTTATGTGTCGATTGTGTTCCTTTGTTAGTTTGTTTGTCAAATTGTTTTCATAATTATTTAAATGACGAGATGTTCTTTTTAGGTTAAAATAAATGTTTTTTTTTAAGTAATAAACTGCTTCTGATCCAAAAATATTATGTTGAAAAAAAAACGACTTTATGTTCCCCCCATGCAAAACGCCAATTTCATATGTAAGGACCTAATATGTGCAGTAACTACATTAAATAAATAAAAAAACTGGCTCAATAAATAAAACCTTATAAACAACATTCAAAAGGTAATCTGTCCGCACTGGGGATCGAACCACGATCAACCGCATGAAAGTCTGACGATGAACCGCTCGGCCATCCACCTTGCTGATAAGAACAGCGAATATTACAAATACGTTCTTTCGTTCGGCAATGAAAGCATTGAGATTATGGTGAAGACTGAAATACTATGAGCGACATCTAGATTGTTACCAATGAATTATTTTTCGATGTACGGTGCTTTGTATGGCGATGGACACTCTTCTTTATATTATTACTCTATGCTATTACTAACTTGGACGTTAACACCGCGTATATACCTTACCTTACTAACTCACATAAATAAGCTGTTTAAGTGTAACATGTAAAAAAAATCTTACTTTCGCGATTTAGGATTCTACCATCTGTCTTTTACCACTAAAAGTTTAACAATTTCCAATAAGCTATTAAAAAGGAAACGGTAACGACGTGTGTCGTTACCGTTTCCCGGGCACCTTGCTGATCATATCCCGTGTATCGTATCGTATCGTATCATATGTCGTAGTAGTACCGCAGAGCCTGCGGCAGTTTCTCACATGTCAGTTCAAGGTGGGTGTTCGATTCCAAATCGATATTCGATCGATGGTTTCGGAACGGCCATTTTGAATTTGACGTTGCTGCCAACCTGGCAGTTTTTGACAACTGACAGACGAAAGCCCTCGCAATGTAACGCGTATTGATTAGGGTATTGAATTTAAATCGCAAGCCATCTGGAATGTATTCGGGTTCCCCTCAGGATTGTCTATATAGCTGAGTGTGTTGTGGTTCCCCGAACCAGATAAAGTTCGCATTTACGTGGCCGATTGGTTTTTCCCACGTAACATAACCTGTGTTGGAACACTGTGCTCGTCGAAGCTGGCCTGCCAGTCATACCTGGTTGGCTGAAGAACCTGTCTACCAAGAAGAGCCTAGGGTGCACCCGGGCCTTGCAGAGAGACAGGAGGTTGACGGGACCGAAGCACAGACCAGGTTAGATCGACTCCATAATTACTAGCTCGGTGAATCGCCGACGTTCACACTTCTTGGCATCTGATCGCTACGCTACCTCGTAGCTGATGGGCCCCTACGAGGTCATTGGGTGCCGAGAAGCCTGAACATTTTGGTAGCAAGAGCGTGGTTTCCTGAGATTTGCAGCCGTCAAGGGCTCCAGGAACCCACGATTTGGGACTATCAATCTGTAGGTATAGGCGGTTATTAGCTAACTTGGTGTTGTTCCTGTATCCACATAGATTGGTAGTATTGTAAGCTATAAGTCTATTACTGGTAGTAGACAGACAGATATTATAGTTTTCCCTAAATGACCAGTTGTACTGAGATGTGACTCAGAATAGTAGGTACTCAACTTAGGTACATTGTAGGTGAATTGAAATTTGCATTGAAGTACCAGTTAGTCAATCTATTAGTGGTCTAGTAATGCTAATGAATGTTTGGTTAACATAGGTAGTTACATCTATTGATAGCAGGCTATTACATTGTTTTCAGTTTATAGCAATTTATAACTTGAACTAATATTGACTATCTGTGTGTGTTATAATGATAAAGGGAAACTAAATTGTACTTACAGAATTTATATAGATATAAAACTCGGTTCCTATTGTTTAAGGAAAACAGCATTGTTTAAGTTGTGGTTTAGGGTTCCCTCGATTGGGTTATAGACTGGAGGGTCCAATAAAATTGAGTTACTGCAAATTGTGAGTAAGTATCGTTCCGATCATGTCGTTATCTGAAATCCAGAAGGGTGTTTCTAAGGAACTCAGATGGTTTTCCTCCGCACACGGTCTGATAGACCGTTTAGATAGGCATGATGTGGTATTGGAGCGGTCTATGGACGTTAAGGAACGTTACAACAGGGTGCTCGAATTGTCCGCGCAGGCGGAATCAGTTGATGGTTGCGCACCTGACAGGCTGTCACGGTTGCTAGGGGATGTCGACCAATGTATGGAGATGGCAGCTGCTATCACGCAGAAGGCTGCGGACATACGTAGACAGCGCGAGTCCAGCCATGGTGGTGACATTGAAGCACCTCTGCCGCTTCAGGGTTCGGGGTCCAGGTTACCTGCCATAACTATGCCTACTTTTGACGGAGTGTCCGGTGAATGGATGAGCTTCATCAATCTGTTCGACAGTTTGGTGCACATGCGATCGGACATTACCAAGTCTGTCAAGATGGCTCAGCTGGTGGCAGCATTGAGGGGTGAGCCTAGGGAGCTGGTCGCTCATTTGACAGTTACGGAGGGTAACTATGAAACGGCCAGACAATTGTTGGTCAGACGTTACCATAACAAACGGAGGTTGGCCGATGCCCAACTGAACCGTTTGTTTAGTATCCCGGTTGTGAACAAGGTCGGGGCCATACAGACGGAGGTTTTGAACCCGTTGTTGTCCGTCACCAAGGCTCTAGAGAATCTTGGACTTCCGGTTGGTGAATGGTCGTACCTACTGCTGTACATTGTACTTTCCCGCCTACCCGCTGACGTGCAGACTCGTTTCGAACAGTCTCACGGGAGGTCGGCCGAGGACCTGCCCGCCTTCTCCGACTTGGTCGGATTCTTGGAAGAGGAGGCTCGACGGGCAGAGAATTTGGGGTTGACGGTCACCCATCCTTCGGAGCCACAGAGAGCTGCCGGGAGCGCTGTGAGTAGGGGCCCTCCGACGAGGAAGGACCGCACCAACCGGCAGTCGTATGGGACTGTGAGTGCATTGACCCCACATAGTGAGACCTGCCCATGTTGTAGGTAGATTGGCCATGCTGTGGCCAATTGCAATAAGTTCGGGGAACTTAGGGTTCAGGGACGGCGCCGGATGGCCAAGCAGCGGAGCTGGTGTTTCCTGTGCCTCGGGCCACACATGGCTAGGGACTGCACGCGCACAAAAATGTGCGGATATTGTGGTGGGGCCCACAACAATCTGTTGTGCATGAACCGGTCCGGCCAACAGCCTCCACAGGGCCGTATCCAGGGTGACACGGCATGGGGCCCTGAGAATTCGTTTGCGACTCGGAGCGCAACTCAGGGGCCAACGTCCCCACGTCCACAGGGCCGTACCCAGGGTGACACGGCATGGGGCCCTGAGAATTCGTTTGCGACTCGGAGCGCAACTCAGGGGCCAATGTCCCCACGTGCACAGGGCGGTACTAGGGTGCAGGGCCGCACTCAGGGTCATCACATGGGGGGCCCTGAGTTTTCGGTTGCGACTCAGCATCCGACTCAGCGGGCAATGGGGCCACAAGCGCGCAGCCACCCAGGGGTGCAGGGCCGCACTCAGGGTCATCACATGAGGGGCCCTGAGTTTTCGGTTGCGACTCAGCGTCCGACTCAGCGGGACATTGGGTATGTTGAGCAGGCCGTAACGGGCGGGTGGCATGGGACACCTTCGAGCTATGCGGATGCGGTTCGGACGCCGCCTCAGTTGTCGCCCCGCTCGTCGCCTCGTCCTCGTCGGTCGCATGTGATGTCCCCCCCGCTCATGGAGCGGCCACGGTTGAATTCACGCCCACCCCCCTTCGGGGGGCGTCGTAGGGTGGCAATGGAACCGGCGCGTGGGCCATTTGTACAATGGGACCCTCTGGCGTATAGCTGCATACCTGATCGGTTACAGGCACAGTGGGGCCCCGGGGGTCCTCGCTAGGAATTTGCGGCCCAACCATTGGTTGCCCCCCAACCGGAGACGGTGGTGTTACCGATCGCCTCTGTGCTTGTTTGGGATTTGGCGGGCAACCCAACATACGTTCGCGCCCTATTAGATTCTGGAGCTCAGGGCTGCATTGTATCGAATGATTTAGCAAAATGGTTGGGCCTCATAAATAATGTATCGCTGCCGAGGAAATTGGTCCCTGCTGGGGATTACAGGGCAACCCTTCACGGGTTTTGTGATGCCTCTGAACGAGGGTTTGCGGCAGCGGTTTATTTGCGAACCGTCACCTCCACCGGGGAGGTCGACGTGCGTTTGGTTTTGGCAAAAAGCAAGGTAGCGCCTATTCGGACAAGGATGACGATTCCAAAACTGTCCGGGGCTGCTCTTTTGACCAAACTTTTGAATCACACTCTAACAGTGTTGCGTGGGTCAGTGGTTTTGGAGGATACGGTGTACGCGTGGACGGACAGCCAGATTGTTTTGTGCTGGCTGAAGGCTTCGGTCCATAACTTAGAGGTTTTTGTTGCGAACCGTGTCTCCCAGATTGTGTCGTCTGAGGTCCCACTGACCTGGAGACATGTACCAGGAGAATTGAACCCGTCTGATTGTGCATCCAGGGGATGTCGGGCTCCTGAACTCGTTAGACACCATTTGTGGTGGGGACCACCCTGGCTTGCCAAGAGAGAATCGGACTGGCCCCACAGCCATGTAGTAGTATCTTCGGATCATGGCCCCAGAGTTGCCGTGCATGTTACCCAGAAGGGGCAATACAAGGCGTACCTATGTGTGTTTGTTTGTTTATCCACCAAGGCGGTACATCTCGAGCTCGTTGCTGATCTCTCGACAGAGGCTTTCATTGCTTGTTTGGATAGGTTTGTATCTCGAAGGGGACTTCCAACTTTGATCCGCTCTGATAACGGCACTAACTACGTCGGTGCGGAACGATACTTACGAGAGATAGTCAACTTTTTGAATGTAAATAAAGTGGATATTGGAACGGCCCTCTCCCGTCGGGGTATACAGTGGACCTTCAGCCCACCGAGTTGCCCCCACTGGGGTGGGATTTTTGAGGCCGTAGTTAAGTCAGCTAAGACGCACTTGGGGCGTATAGTAGGTCAGACCGCGCTGACTTTTGAGGAGCTCGCGACATTGTTTTGTAAGATCGAGGCCGTTCTCAATTCGCGACCGTTGTGTCCGCTCAGCTCGGATCCAAATGACCTGGAGGCTCTGACCCCAGGCCATTTCTTGATAGGACAGCCACTTAACGCGTTGCCCGAGCACCCCTTCGAGGGAGTGAAATTGTATCGGTTGTCAAGGTATCAGATGTTGCAGCAGTTTACTCAGAATTTCTGGAAGCGTTGGTCGCTCGAGTATCTGCATATCTTACAACAGCGCCTTAAGTGGACTGACAAAACCAGCCCCCCTAGTGTTGGTGACCTCGTTCTGGTTAAGGATGCTAACCTACCGCCACTACGTTGGCGCAGGGGGCGCATTGTTAACTTGTTCCCTGGCAAGGACGGGACCCCCCGGTCTGCGGAGGTTCTAGTAGGAGGCTCGGTTCTAAAACGAGCGGTAGCAACGTTGTCTCGGCTGCCCGTAGATTAGGGGACAGGTGGGTGCCTGTCCGGGCGGGTGATTGTTCGATTCCAAATCGATATTCGATCGATGGTTTCGGAACGGCCATTTTGAATTTGACGTTGCTGCCAACCTGGCAGTTTTTGACAACTGACAGACGAAAGCCCTCGCAATGTAACGCGTATTGATTAGGGTATTGAATTTAAATCGCAAGCCATCTGGAATGTATTCGGGTTCCCCTCAGGATTGTCTATATAGCTGAGTGTGTTGTGGTTCCCCGAACCAGATAAAGTTCGCATTTACGTGGCCGATTGGTTTTTCCCACGTAACATAACCTGTGTTGGAACACTGTGCTCGTCGAAGCTGGCCTGCCAGTCATACCTGGTTGGCTGAAGAACCTGTCTACCAAGAAGAGCCTAGGGTGCACCCGGGCCTTGCAGAGAGACAGGAGGTTGACGGGACCGAAGCACAGACCAGGTTAGATCGACTCCATAATTACTAGCTCGGTGAATCGCCGACGTTCACACTTCTTGGCATCTGATCGCTACACTACCTCGTAGCTGATGGGCCCCTACGAGGTCATTGGGTGCCGAGAAGCCTGAACAGTGGGGGCTTTTGCTTGCTAGCTTTAAGCCTATTAAAATTACTATTACTATTAGAAGTGAATACTGGAGAAAAGACTATAGCTTACTTACATCACAATCTGCTTCCCCTTGAGCGTGCGGTTGCCGGGAGCATTTCTTATCTGAGTATTGATATATTATGACCATAACATATCAATATTTCGACATATTATGACATTCAAATTTCGAACGACGACGTCCGCCCACGTGCCGCCCCTAGTTTGTCTATGAAGTTGGTACTACTAAACAAGCTAAACAAGTGCAGAGCAATGACCAATGCCACAATGCCGGTCGAACATGCGTCATGAAACATTAAAGATAGCGTAGGATATGTGTGTAGACAAACTAGTGTATCTAACTGTACATAATTAGGCATTAAAACTGTCAAGTGATATTATTACGAAACTCGCATTCGGCTCGTTTCATAAACCCACTCCCGAGTTTTAACGCCCTCCATTATGTATCCATCACATAAACTACTATTAATTTCAATCCAATAGATGCAATTGAAAGAATGAGGTAAAGGATCCTATTGAGAATATTATTCAAATAAAAAATAACCCTAATGCTAATCAGAATCGGAGAAATTCAATAAAAATTAAACATTGGTGCGCCACAAACCCTGGCCGGCTCCCGGCGCCACAGTAAAATGGCCGACACGCCTGACAGGTTATGAATTAGTTGAAAAAATCTCGCTAACGCGATGCAGGTCTCCGCTAACTCTCCATTTCACCTCACTAGCGCCACCTGTTGAACGCCACCAGAACTCTTACCGTTTGCCGGGCACCTTGCTGATCATATCCCCGTCGTAGTAGTACCGCAGCGCCCGCGACAGTTTCTCGTAGTTCATGGCGGGCTTGTGCTTGCGCGCGCCCCACAGCCTCGCTACACGCTCCGGCTCTAGCAGTTTGAACTCGCCGTCCGCGCCTGGAGAACAGAGTACAGAACGCTTCTAACATTTTTGTATGGAGACTGGCGACCTTCCGCCATTTTCAGGACATGAAACTAGTGTCGATAGATTAAATTATTATGCACAAACAAACAAAAGTATGTACCCACTAATATACCTATACCAATATGGATTGTAACTTGAACGCACGCCAGCCTCACGCACAACCTTCCGTGGTTCTTGTGATGTAAATGTTTATAATGCTTATAATGTGTTCATTATTTTTCCGCCTTTTAACATCAAAATAGCATCTTCGCCGCTTGATTTTGAGTTCTCGTGCGGAAAAATTCTATATCTAACTCGTTCGAAAAGGAAACTCGTAGGAAATCTACTATTTCACCGCAGCCGCTCGAACAAGAGGCTTTTGCTGCGAGTAAACGGTGAGCGAAAATGCATTTTGCTCACTGAGTGAGACAAAGTAGCTTTTTAATTTTGAATGCCGCGGACATAGGCGTATCCCTTCTGAGGGCTCACAGGATGGGATTATTGTAACGATGAATACACTGACCGTGCCACCGAATGACGTCACAGTAGTCGGCGTTCGTCAGCAGCTCCAGCAGGAACTGCCAGAGCTGCACCTGGCCGTTGTTGCCGTTCCTAGTGCAGGAGTGCGGCGACATCTCGTACACTTCCACTGCCGGCTCCACGACTATCTGTGGCAAGACAACGCAGGATAACAAAATATTGAAACATTCAATACAAGGGAGGCAAGTCATCACTATCAGTCGGTTGCAGTACTCAAGTTTGCATCACTAATACCATCCAACTAGTCCAAATAATATTATAAATGTGAAAGTAGCGATGTTTGGATGTTTCTGTGTTTGTGCCTGAATCACGCTAAAACGGCTGAACGGATCTTATTAAATTTAACACAGAGATAGTTTATGAGCTAGATTAACATATAGGATACTTTTTATTCGACTGCACCAAAAGGAGGGTAACGTTATCTCGGTAAGCGATAATTCATGGGAACAGATGAAGTTGCGGGCATCAGCTAGTAGAGCAATAATACAAGGTGACATTTAATGAGCTGACCATATTTTGGGGAATGATGGCACCGATCATTATGAACAACTTTCCCAAAGAAAGATATGGTCGCAAATGAAAATATTTTTTTGGCCCTCAGTGCATTGACCCGATCAGCTGACTACAAGTTACTATGGGAGACCCAATATTTTTTTCGTTTACGACCATATGTTTCTTGGGGAAAGTTGTTCATAATCGGTGCTATCATTCCCCAAAATATGGTCGGCTAATGAAATGTCACCTTGTATAAAGAAGAGTGCCCATCGCCGTACAAATCACTGTACATCGAAAAATAGTTCATAGGTAACAACCTAGATGTCGCTCATAGTAGTTTTTCATCACTAAATTATGATTTCAATCCTAGCCACAGCAATGTCGAAGCTTTCATTGCCGAACGAAACAAGGTATTGTAATATTCGCCGCTCTTATCATCAAGGTGGATGGCCGAGCGTTCCATCATGAGACTTTCAAGTGGTTTTCATGGTTGATCATGGTTCGATCCTCAGTGCGGCAAAATTACCTTTTGTTTATGTTCTTATAATATTTTATATATTGTGCTTAAGTTTTTATTTAATTTATTTAATGTGCTACAACTATTTGTAAACGTGTTAAAGAGGTCATGAAAAAAGTTTATCGCAATACTATTATTGCGCTAACCTTTTTCATGAACTCTTTAACACGTGTACGGTGCTTCACGCGTATTTTTAGGGTTACCTTAAAAAGGAAAAAATTAGGGATGCAACCGATACGATACCGATACCGATATATCGGCGATATTTCAGGTTTGCCGATATATCGGCATCGGCGATATTTTAATATCTGCCATTAAAATATCGCCGATGCCGATATATCGGCAAACCTGAAATATCGCCAATACAACGATACTTTTCAATTTTCTCGCTTTAAAAATGTAATGTAAACGCGCGGGTTGTCTCGTCTATTTCGTTGCAAACGAGGCACGAACTATGCTCGGGGAAACCCCGCGCTCTAATTTTAAACAAATATATGATTAATGTTAATTTAAATTACCCACTAAAACTGTACCAACCTGTCTATATTTTTATATTACCTAATAAAAAAAATAACCTGACTTGTATTTTATCTATGTAACCTTCATTTTTAATTCAATAACCGTATCGGTATCGGTATCGTATCGGCAAAAAGGCGTATCGTTGCATCCCTAGAAAAAATATGCAAACAATCTCATTACACTGGCAGCGTTACCGCACTGCACAGCGACCGAGATCCCCTGGACAAGGAAAGCCCCAGAGCCATAGTTTAATTAGAATTAGAGCGCTTGTCAAAACCTCGGTCCCTCAAACGATGACTCCCAATGTCCTTGTCCTTACTTCAATATTACAGGAAAACTATAGAGAAATATATTGTCTAAATATAGAGGGCACAATTTCTTTCAATACCACAAACAAACTAATAAATTACCCGATTACATACTTCCATACAAGGAGCATGAAAGTACCCGCACCAATAACTTTGTGGTTATCATTTTGCTATATTAAATCCAACCTATTCACTCCATACCATCCCGTTCCTTGTGCGGTGGTAAGGAACCCTTCGTGCGCGAGCCTGACTCGTACTTGACATTTTATTTTATTTGGTGTATTTTTATCTGCTAGCTTTTTCGCCTGTAATAAAATAGACACAAAAATTATTGGAGAGGGTTTGTCGAATAGGTTTTAAAAAAGAAACGGTCAAGTGCGAGTCGGACTCGCACGCGAAGGGTTCCGTACCATCGCACAAGAAAACTTAAGTACTACAAAAAAACAAGAAAAAAACTTGGAATTGAAACCCAGATTATAGAGATCACGCAACTGATATGTGATATCATAGCAATTGCGCCATCACATCGTTTCAATATGTCGCGAAATTTACGATCATGTTTTGAATGATATTGAGGTTTAATCTGAGGCTGGAGGTGCTAGTGTAGTCTTATAAATCTCTTACGCCATCTAGGGCATTATAACGTACAACAAATGCCTATTACACAGTAAACAGGGCTAACGCCATCTACCGGAGTACGATATTTTGTCCGGGATGGCTAGACTTCTTGTCTAAGCTAATATGGAGAAATAAATTTTACAATTATATTCAATAAAAAATATACTCTGACTCTGACTCAATGAATTTGCTCGAAAATTCCGTTTTCTAAGCAGCCAAATCGTGCGGAACATGCCACTTTTGCACACTAGTGCTTTTTATTTTTCAGTTTTATTTTTTAATTTTAACTCGAGTTTTTATTTGAGTTAAGTTTTACAAATTAGCCAAGAACAGTAAAACAGTATATTATTAAAATAAAAGGGAAAATTAAAATAATACTTTATTCACAGCTTCATTAATTATTTTATCTACACACGTATCATAAACCCTCTTTACTGCGTATAAAAACCGCACGTTACGATCAGCATAATGTTAAACTACTTGGTAAAAACTCATTTCTTATCTGAAAAATTACACATTATGACCATAATGTGTAATTTTTCTACATATTATGACATTCAAATTTCGAACGCCGATGCCCGCCCGCGTGCCGCCCCTAGTTTGTCTGTGAAGTTGGTACTACAGAACAAGCTAAACAACTGCAGAGCCACAATGCCGGTCAAACATGCGGTTCCTGAACACATCAGAGAGCTTATGATATGTGTGTACATAAACTAGTGTATGTAACTGTACATAATTAGGCATTATGTAGCAGTCACATAAACTACTATAAGATTTAGATTTTGGACAATAAATTATATTATTTTTAAATGGGAAATATTGGAAACTGCACATCAATAATACTGATTAGCACAGCTAATATACTGATTTTCACAGCAAATATCCGGGCAAAATACTGCGGTAGCTTAGGTGAAGGGTGAAGGGGGTGAGCGAAGCGATGGTTTAGGCTGTAGTTTTTTTTCAAGTTTTCCATATCCACCATTAACAATATCTCCGTTATTTTGAAAACTTTCCAAAAACTGAATCGACAAAAAAGCATATATAATTATCGAACCTGCTCACAACATTTCACGAGAATCGGTTGAGAAATGCGGCCTGCAGGCGAGAACAGCCAGTCAGAAATCCGGCAATCCCGACACACGAAAGCATGTTTGCCCAAGTCGCTTCGTACGCTCGGTCAATACACATTATGATATAAAAGTGTGTTGCGAGATTTACTTTAACATAAACATAAACATAAACATTTACATACAGGCACATACATTGCTTCTGGCCCCACACTAGGATACCCTGTGTCGTGGTAACCAGAAACAGCGACGTCACACACATATAAACATCCAAGACCTGGGGATTGTTTTTTTTTTTTTTTCATTACCCCCAGCCGGGGATCGAACCCGGGACCTCTCGCATGGTAGGCAGAGCCACAACCGCTGCGCCACAGAGGCCGTCACTTTGTGTAGTGTCGATGTATTTATCTATTTAGAAAATTTTATTATGTCAAGATCAACTCACATAATTATTTATCTACATCATTACTTGTCTCTTGTTGCATAGTCAGATTCGGGATTCGAACACACATCTCCTGACAGGCAGGCGAGTAACCACTACAGACACCAAATACAAATATCCCACAAATATACTTGAATATGATGATGATGAATAAATAAAATGAATTGCACAAAACAAAAGATACAGGACACATAAAACAGCAAATAGCCATAGCCAAATTAATACTAGAAATTATGAACTAAAACTTACTACCACCTAAGTCAAATTAAAAACTAAGTAAACACATATGATAAAAACTGGAAAATTCAAGCACAAAAGCGAGCTTATCTCTAGCAAGAGATTTCTGCCAGCACCCCTAGGATATACCTGTTTGGGTTTCTTCTTCTTGATAGCGGACTGGGTCAGCTCCACGGGCTCCTTGATGGGCTCGCCCTCATTCTGTACGACGGCTGAAAACGATACATAAAGCATACAAACATTAAAAAACAATGTAGAAAAACTACAAAAGGCCTTGCAAAAGATCATCCCTCACCGGCCAACAGACTTTAAAACTAACTGAGATAATGGATCTTGACTATCTGATGATCTTCTATTAGGACCATTTTCGACGTAGGTGTGGAGTTTTTAAGCAAAGCGCTTTTCGTGAAAAAAAGGCACCTTTTGACCTTTGAGTAATAATGTATAAATACTAGAGACGCTAGCTCGAACAAAATATGTGCCCGGCCTCTTGACGAGGCGGGCGTGTCAGTTGTCATAGATAAAAATCTTTGCGCTCAGATACGACATGCCGAAGACGTACAGTCGCCTTTGCCCAAAAGTATACGTATCGAGTGAATCCTGCCTATACTGGTTGCATACTTTTAAGCGCAGGCGAACTATAATGTGTATTTGTGAATAAAATAAAAGAGAATATGCACATATCCAATATTTTAATGGGATTTTTTTTCATTGGTTGTGATGTTGTTAGTCAGTTTAATAAATAAATTGACAGTTCTTTAAATTTTCGTCAGATAATAATAATCATTAATTAATTGCGGTAGTAAAACATGAGCGGTATTTCTGCGCAAGGGTGTACCTGACACTGCTATGACATTTATCCTTATCATTTTGGGCTTGCTGGAAGAAATCTCTTGTTAGAGATAAGCTTGCCCTTGTGTCTTTTCCATAAGTTTGTAATGTGAATTTTCATGTGCAATAAAATTTTACAAAATATACGACGTGCATAACACGTTGGTATTCGGAATGACACATATGCACGTAAAAATCTTATTACTCTTTGATTTTCAAAGAGAAAACATGGCTGTCGCTTTGTTGATTTTTGTAATTCCCAAAATATTATTGAATATCCGTATTTTACTGATAATACATGGTAATTAATATGAAAAGTTATTCCTCGGCTTTTTTGGTCTGTACGGTGTAGTTTTTACAGTACCGCAGAGCACATGACGGCATTATTTAGTTTCTTACTCTCGCATCAAAAGCGTCACGGCTCGGCAAGCGCTTGGCACAGACTGAATTGGTGTTGAGTGAATTCACTCTACTTATAGCTGCAAGAAAGTCAGTTGGCGCGCCTACTCTAGTATTTATACATTATTATTCAAAGGCATTGATTGTATAATTGTTGTTGATTAAAGTGCACGTGCGCTCGTGGTCTTTTGTATGGACAGTCCATTAAGGTGGTTTTTTTTCTAAACCCTAATAAACTCAACAATTTAAATTGAGGCCTATTATCACATAAAATTCAGGTGTCTGCCTACATCTACAACATAGTTACAGTGGGGTACAAAAATACCCCAGTGCTTCCCCCTGCTCCTCATTTTGGATTTTTCTTGTGCAGAATGAAGTCCTTGGTGTGCTTTTGAAATATAATTGAAATCCGTCGATAAATAACGCTACAGAAAACTATCCCATTCCCCCAATCAAAAATCGCGATCGACTCAAATACATCAAGGAACTGTGTGCCAATTTTCGTCAAAACGGGTTGAAAAATGCGACCTGTAGGCGAGAACAGACAGATGTATAAAGGCGCCGAAAGTGGACGCTTCGCTCGCTAAGTCAATAATAATTAGCGCTGTCCTCTAACTCCTCAGTTACCACCGGCGTTAGCTAACGCCACTTTTCCGTTACAGGTTTTAAATTATATTACCATGGGATAGGGTTCAAATTCGCGATCCATCCCAACTGCCCTCGGGTTTTGAGCAGCTAAAATTTAAAACACCCTCACAATGAATTAAACCTAAAATTTGGTGCACTTTTTTATTTCTTTGTTATACTTTAATGCAAAAAACAGTGAAAACAAAACAAATATACAGGAAAAAACATGTACAAAGGCGAGCTTATCTCTAAACAGAGATTTCTTCCAGCAAACTGAGAATGGAGAGGAAAAAAAAAAATAAAAAAAATTAAAAATGTTATATGCACTTGTTTCCTTGTTAAGGTGATGAGATGATGGTTAACTTTCGAAGAACTGAACCGATTTTATTGAAACATGAGTAGCACCATGGTGAAGTGAAATCTTCTATTAATGAGTACAAACCGCATTAAAACCCGTCCAACCGTTTAAGCGCTAGGGTGCCTCGGACATACACACACAGACATATTTAAACTTTTTCGCCGGGCTACATTAAAAAATATATGGCCAAGTGCGAGTCGGACTCGCTCCTGAAGGGTTCCGTTGTAGCAAGTAATTATGTGACTGGATGTCTTTGTTTTTCATACGTTTTGTATGGACAAAGTTATATTTGCGGTTTTTAATAAATGTTTTATATCTTAAAAACTGCTTATTTTATTTTGTTCAAACCAATTCTCGTTGAAAGTGTGTATTGAGCACAGCATATATTTTTTGTAGATTTTTTACTCTTACTTTATTTAAAAGTTAGTTTTGGGACACACACATTTTTCCACTTTGGAAGGGTCTGTCTCTTTAAAGATTTACTTTGAGGAAAAATGGTTTCAGGAACCTCAACGTCATTTTTAGAGACCTATCTATAGACATCCCAGACATATAGGTTTGATGAAAAGAAAAAAAAATGGTTTCAGTTCCATGTATATTCCCTTTAATTATTTTAATTTTTAAATTTTTCTATAAAACCAAGTTTCAACTGTGAAGTCCTAATAGTTTCTGCATAAAGTTGCTGTGACATATGGACGGACGGACATACCGATGAGTTTGAGCTGGCGGTTTCAAATCCTGGCTGTGGAGGAAGGAACATGATTCTCTGTTCCACGGCACAGGGTATCCTAGTGTGGGGCCATCAGTCTATGTTTGTATAGTTGAGCTAAGTAGTAAACAACAATGGCGGCTGACAATCTGTGTGCAGGAATTTCGTCAAAATACGATATTGCATATTTTGTCTATTTAAAAGGACACTGTAAAGCATTTTTGAGTGGTAATTAGTGCGTGATTGTTTAAACCAGTGTAGATGACTTACTAGCTGATGCCCGCAACATCATCTGCGTGTTCCTAGGAATTATCATTTACCGAGATAACTTTACCCTTATTCTGGTGCAGTCGGATAAAAGTAGCCTATATGTTAATCTAGCTCATAAACTATCTCTTTGCTACATTTCATTCAAATCCGTTCAGCCGTTTTAGCGTGATTGAGGCACAAACACAAACATACAAACATATAAACATCGCTACTTTCACATTTATAATATAAGTTGTAATGCGGTAATCTAAGTTATTGTTCTCGGAACGTCGTGAAGTGTGTTTGTTTACCACTTATCTCAAGTATGAAAACACCAACTTTATGTAAATGTTATGTCATGAAGATAATTGATAAACACCAAACTGCTATTAAGACCGATTCTAGAGCAGTCCCAGCTATGTAAACTAAATAAACGAATAGCAACCAGGCAAGAGCTGCCCTAATAAGGACTATCGCGTCTTATTCGCCGCTAGGAGCGCTGGTGTAGCGTAAGGTCTCCAGATACAGAACGAACTGACTATCTCATTCTTTTTAGGGTTCTGAACCTTAAAAGGATAATAGGAACCCTTATAGGATCTCTTCGTTGTCCGTCTGTCTGTCTGTCTGTCAAAACAAGACCATTTTTTCTCAGGATCGGGTGGAGGTAGCAAGCTGAAATTAATATCAATTACTAAGGTCCGCGGTCCCTTGATGTTGTGAATAAATCAAACTTATATGTCGACGGAATCAAAAGTTACCACCGTCACAGTTTTGCTGAATTATCTTGGTAATCGCAAGGGAATCAAAACCTATAGGATACTTCCCATTGACCTTGAATCATGTTATTTTGGCTTGAGGCAGGTCTTACGCTTCTACGTAAAAAAAAACGCAAGTATCGAACACCTAAAGTGGAACTAGTGATAACGAAGTTATCATTAGTACCATTATTTCAAGTTCTATTCATAGTGGAACTAGTGTTGATAAAAATTATCATTAGTTCCATCATGGTACAAATCATGGTACTAGTGTCAACGAAGCGGTCTTACATCCAACACGAGCAAAGGAAGAAATCCGAAAACAGAACATTTGGTACTGCCGTTTTTGAACGCGAAATTGTCCCGACGAATCGAAACAGGCGTTGATTTTAGAAGAACGCATAAAATAGAAAATTGAAAACGCCTAGACCCAACACAGATATCAAGATAATGGAGGAACAGTTATGCTTATCTGAAAACGCTATCCCGGCTCATTCTACAAACTACACCGTAGATAGAAAAAAAATGCGTCTGACGCGCAACTGGCTGTATCCTTTGCAGAGCCGAGTCTTCATACTATCCGAAATTGTATGAGTAGTCAATAGATTCAAAATGAAAATAACCAACAATTATTAAAAAATGTGATTTGTGCGGGCCCTCGGTGCGCGAGTACGACTCGCACTTGGCCGGTTTATTTTAAATCGGTAAAATTTTGATAGTTGATAATAATTTACCTAACTCTACAGTGGCGCCTTTGGTAAAACAGTAGCCATCATGGGTATCACGAATGTAGCAGCGTCTGTCAAAAGGTGTCGTCTAATGTCAATTTAGACTATAGGGCGACTTACCAATGAATTTGCACTTCCTCAGCAACTCGAAGTGAGTCCAGAATAGGTCGCCGGGGTCAGAGGGCACCTTTTCCCTGCAATGTTAAAATAGATATGATGGTTTTTACGGCAGCAAATATACATATTTACCTAATATAAGTTTTGACTCCCAAATATGTTAAATGATCACCAAATTGAGAGCTCCCCTGTAGCTTCACAGAGCCGTGAATAGGTCACTTTCACATATTTGATAGGTCACAACTTTCTCATAGGACCAGGGGGCCAATTCTCATCCCGTTATCAAATCTGTCGCATGCGTCTTTAAGTCGCGTAACTAAATTCTGATACAATTGTATAAAGCACGACAAAAACTTAACTGGCTTACATGCGACATTTAATTTCTAACGAAATTTCAAGTCTAATGAAATTGTAGATTAATCTGGAATTCTATGTTCCGTTCATATCTAATGTAATATTACTTTAATCGTAAGTACGTAAGTCGTAAAAACGCCTTCATCAACCCGCACTGAGCCAGCGCAGTGGGGTATGTCTAAACTCAGGCTTCGCTTCGCTCCCCCTTGATACTTATATACTACAATACTTTTTATTCGCTCGTTTTATTAATTCCCTTTATGTAACGACTAAGATGACGTGCTTATGACAATGACTCACTTGAACTCGACATTGGTCATGGCACACATCCGCTGTCCGCTCATGTATATAACGACTAAGATGACGTGCGTATGACAATGACTCACTTGAACTAGACTGTGGTCATGGCACACAGCCGCTGTCCGCTCATGTATATAATTACTAAGATTACGTGCGTATGACAATGACTCATTTGGACTCGACATTGGTCACGGCACACAGCCGCAGTCCGCTCATGTATATAACGACTAAGATGATGTGCTTATGACAATGACTCACTTGAACTCGACATTGGTCATGGCACACAACCGCTGTCCGCTCATGTATATAACGACAAAGATAACGTGCTTATGACAATGACTCACTTGAACTCGACATTGGTCATGGCACACAGCCGCTGTCCGCTCATGTATATAATGACTAAGATTACGTGCGTATGACAATGACTCATTTGGACTCGACATTGGTCACGGGCCACAGCCGCTATCCGCTCACGTATATAACGACTAAGATGATGTGCTTATGACAATGACTCACTTGAACTCGACATTGGTCATGGCACACAACCGCTGTCCGCTCATGTATATAACGACAAAGATAACGTGCTTATGACAATGACTCACTTGCATTGGTCATGGCACACATCCGCTGTCCGCTCATGTATATAACGACTAAGATGACGTGCTTATGACAATGACTCACTTGAACTCGACTGTGGTCATGGCACACAGCCGCTGTCCGCTCATGTATATAATGACTAAGATTACGTGCGTATGACAATGACTCATTTGGACTCGACATTGGTCACGGCACACAGCCGCTGTCCGCTCATGTATATAACCACTAAGATGACGTGCTTTTGACAATGACTCACTTGAACTCGACATTGGTCATGGCACACAGCCGCTATCCGCTCATGTATATAACGACTAAGATGATGTGCTTATGACAATGACTCACTTGAACTCGACATTGGTAATAGCACACAACCGCTGTCCGCTCATGTATATAACGACTAAGATAACGTGCTTATGACAATGACTCACTTGAATTGGTCATGGCACACAGCCGCTGTCCGCTCATATATATAACGACTAAGATGACGTGCTTATGACAATGACTCACTTGAACTCGACATTGGTCATGGCACACATCCGCTGTCCGCTCATGTATATAACGACTAAGATGACGTGCTTATGACGATGATTCACTTGAACTCGACTGTGGTCATGGCACACAGCCGCTGTCCGCTCATGTATATAACGACTAAGATGACGTGCTTATGACAATGACTCACTTGAACTAGACTGTGGTCATGGCACACAGCCGCTGTCCGCTCATGTATATAATGACTAAGATGACGTGCTTATCACAATGACTCACTTGAACTCAGATTGGCCATGGCACACAGCCTCTGTCCGCTCATGTATATGTGGCAGGCAAATTGTAAGAATCCACCTTTTACAAACGGCGTCGTCCGTTTACAAAAGCGCGCTGCTATGTAATATGCCGAAGGCAAATTGCAAATTGAAATTAAAATAGCAAATTCTCAGGGCAAAACGCTGCGGTAGCTTAGGTGAAGGGTAAAGAGGGTGAGCGAAGAGAAGCCCTCTTTATCCTTCGTGTTAGGTTGAACATGTAAGAACAACAAAACATACTAAAAGCATAAAGGAGTGTCAATTTGCCTTCGGCATATTACATAGCAGCGCACGTTTGTAAACGGACTACGCCGTTTGTAAAATGCTGAATCATACAAATTGCCTGCAACATATATAACGACTAAGATGACGTGCTTAGAACAAAGACTCACTTGAACTCGACATTGGTCTTGGCACACAGCCACTGTCCGCTCATGTATATAACGACTAAGATGACGTGCTTATGACAATGACTCACTTGAACTCGACATTGGTCATGGCACACATCCGCTGTCCGCTCATGTATATAACGACTAAGACGACGTGCTTATGACAATGACTCACTTGAACTCGACTGTGGTCATGGCACACAGCCGCTGTTTGCTCATGTATATAACGACTAAGATGACGTGCTTATAACAATGACTCACTTGAACTCGACATTGGTCATGGCACACAGCCGCTGTCCGCTCATGTATATAACGACTAAGATGACGTGCTTGTGACAATGACTCACTTGAACTCGACATTGGTCATGGCACACAGCCTCTGTCCGCTCATGTATATAACGACTAAGATAACGTAAATTGTCATAAACAATGACTCACTTGAACTCGACATTGGTCATGGCACACAGCCGCTGTCCGCTCATGTTCCAGTCGCTGAGCTTGATTTTGGTCAGATTAAACTGACGCACCGCCCACTGTATCCACAGCTTTACGTGTAGCACTGACCTAAGGACAAATATAGATATTATAAATGTATATGGGCTTTAAAATTTAAAGATCGTTTTTAAAGTAACGTGAAACGTAACATGTTTTCATACCAACCATCAATCAGAGGAAGTGACGTACTCCGCGTTGTCAGTAAATGTCTATGCGAAAAAAGGAGAAGAGGATTGACGCATAGCTCTGTCCCTTACTGACGACGAAAATTACGACATTTCCGCTGTGGGACGGTTTTCGAGCGACACCGTCAACTGTTAGTTACAACCCACGATTTTTGGCACTAAATTATAGTATTTATTTTTTTATTAGCTCGCTTTATACATCTATTCAACATGATATATAGGAATGTGAAAATTAAAGAAAAATTTAAATCAATTCATGTAAGGTTTAGTAATTCCAAAGGTATTTGGAGCTGTTTGCTTTCTATGTATCCATCCTTTCTACGGTTCCGTACACCGAAGGGTGCCAAACGGGACCCTATTACTAAGCCTCCGCTGTCCGTCCGTCTGTCACCGGGCTCTACTGGATCAACCGAAATAGTTAGAGCTGAAATTTTCACAGAGGGTGTATTTCTATTGACGCTATAACAACTATTAGAAAAAAACATTCGGGTTTTTAAGAATTGAAGGTAGTACCCATACACGAAATTATTTGTATGGCCATATTCTTTGCCATTTTGTTTTATTTGTTTATCAGTGAACACTCTCCCGATAATATCGGAAAAGATCTTTAATTGCGGGTGTTGCGTTTCGTGCTTAGTTATTTGTCATTATAAGAGCAATTTAAAAAGCATGTTAAAGCGACTTTGTCGAAAAAGAGTTATTACAATGTTCATGATTACTTAAATGACGGAACTGTGAGGGGTTAATAAGAGCTCAACACTGACAGCAATTTGTGGGAGTTTTTACGCCCTTCTTCTCCCACAGTGGTCCAATATAGAGAAGAGGCAAAAAATGACATTTGCTAAGTATATGTAAATATCTACAGTAATAAAGAAATTTAACTTGACTTAAGATTAATAATTGTAATAAAACATTCGAATTATAATAATAATATTAAGTTTTTTATTATATTTGATTTTATTCCTGCAAATAAGTAACTCAATTTCTATTCATTTCCAGTTTCAATGAGCAAAGAGTTTCGTTAACCTGACTACATAGTGCCATACTTACATACTACATACACAAAACCCTTTTTCAATGTTTCAATGTACGGCCTTGAATGCACAATCGAACCAACTGAATCATGACCCACTTGCCTGATAATTCGTTTGAAACTTTCAAACTTGTAAGATCTATCGTAATGTCAGTGTCTAATCAAATGATAACAAGTTCGTTACCAAGGAAATAAACCTTCAAGCGAATTTCGACCTACTTGCATTTAAGGGGTTTAGCAAAATAAGCTTATGGTGGGTCATGATTCAGATGGTTCGATAGTAGTTCTACCTAGTTTAATATTTTATTATAAAGAATTATTTTTTTACGAGTATTTTGTACGAGTATTCGTACAAAATACTGTCGTTGTACGTTTTTCCGTGTACAATGGAATGGAACCCTTCGTGTGCGGGTCCAACGTCCTGCTCGCACTTGACCGGTTTTATTGTTCATTCTTGAATCATAAGATCTACAGGTTCACTAGTTCTGTTGGGTTAGGATTGGGGTCTGTTGGGAGTAGGTTTGCTTGGCACTCGGGGCTGTTGTGACTGGGGGCAGTTGGGACTGGGGAATGTTGGGACTGGGGGCTGTTGGGACCGGGAGGCGATTGGGACTGAGGGCTATTGGGATATCATACCACTGCTGCACATCGCCTGTTATCTTTAGCCTCGCCAATTCGCTCTTCAGCTGCGAGTCCACTACCCATCTGACGGCAGCGGCGTGTGGGGTGGCAGAGGCCTGCGGGATCGCGGGCTCCGCTGGAACTGGGGCCGGTAGGGGCTCCTCTACTTCCTCGGTGACGTCGAGCACGTCTTGCAGGACTTCTAGGGGCGTTGGGTAGAAAGGTTCAGTTACTAAAAGTTTACAAATACAAATCTTCATTTATCAAATAAGGTTACAGAGTTGCTTGCGTTGAGTTCAGGTTAGGGATAATATTGACGAGATGCTGCTTCTTTACAGTACATGTAGCCCATGAATGTCCCCACCGAGGGGATACCCAGATACGAGTAAGATTAAGCCATACTCCACCACGCTGGCTCAGTGGCAGGTTGATGGAGTCGGGACCTGCAACTTAACGTGTCATCCGAAACACTGAACGTCCGATACTATACTTAAGATAAATTATTTATCTCATTGGTACATGGTCAGGATACGAACCTGCATCTCCTGTCTGAGAAGCATGCGCGAAACCCATTAGAGCACGGAGCTTCTTTACTAATACTAATACAACTCAACTCACTTTACTCAACAGTGAGTTATTGACCTCTTGAATACCAGCGGCGTTAGATAACGCCACTTTTCCGCTCTGGTTTTTTTTTAATACCATGGCATAAGGTTTAAAATCTCGGCCCATCCCAACTACCCTCGGTTTTTGAGAGGTTAAGGCTAGATAAAGACAATATTGAACTGATGCTCAGTTAGGATTGGGATAGGTTAGGATTGAGATCGGTTAGGACAGGGATCGACTGGGAGTGGGTTCCGTTGGGACGTAACGTCTTCCGCGTGCGCTTGCGCCGGCAGCAGCTCCTCCTCGGGTTTGAGCTCATCGAAGATGTCCGGACGCCGGATGGGATGTTTCTTCTTTACTAATACTAAAACTACTACTACTAGCTACTACCCAGCCACTTTTACTAGTTATTTCATAATTTCTTTATTGCACACAAATAATTATACTGACAAGATATACATTAATTAGTGTACAAAGGCGAGCTTATCTCTAACAAGAGATCTCTTCCGGCAAACCAAGTCAGGATGAGATAGGTTAATCACAGAGCACGGGTAGACCGATGTGTACAACATACCTTAAATTACAACTCAATAAACTACATACATAAAATATACATCCTAAATATAAATAAATATTAAATATATATACATATTTAAATTATAAATACATAAATACTACCTATATTTCTAAAGAGATAGGAAGTGCTTCTTCACACGACACAGTTATATTACGATGATCAAGAGGACTATGACTTTGACAACAGTGGGTTCAGAAGGCTGGATAGCTATTCAACAGATGATTGGTTGGGACTGGGACCGGATGATACTTGGATCGTTTGGGACTCGGATTGGTTGGAACTGGGATCGGATGGTACTGGGATTGCTTCGGAATGTGATAGTTCGGGATTAGGATCGGTTGGGAATGCGATCATTTGGGACTAATTTCGATAAAAATGCTTGGGACTGAATTGTTCTAATTAATTGTGAGCATCCTCACTGCCAGAGTTTCTTTTACTGGACACTTGGAGGCCTTTTACACCTCCAAAGATTAATTTAATTATACAACTGTTGACTGTGGGGACCATTTACATCTCCTATTATCATTGTATTATTGACTAAAGAGACTATACATCTCTGTTATTTATATTTTAATTATTTTATTATGACATTTGAGACTCTTTACATCTCTCAGAAACAATAATTAAGTACTTTTTTTTTCTGATAATATGATAATAATACCAAATGTTCTGTAAAAAATGAAATGAAATGACATGTGAAAGTGCCCTTGTGGCCTATTTACAGAATAAACGTTTTGAGTTTTGAGTTTTTTGAGTTTTGGTTGGGACTAGTTTTGGTTGGGTCTAGGATCGCTTGCAACTGGGATCGGTTGGGATAAGGTTTAGTTGGGATTGGGAGCCTAACGGCACCTACCTTCCTCCGCGTGCGCGTGCGCCGGCAGCAGCTCCTCGTCAGGTTTCAGCACGTCGAGGATGTTGATCTTGCGCTCCGCCGCTCTGACCTGGATGTTCACCTGCACCACGCCGGAGCCGCGGATGCACTGCTCCACGAGGGTCTTGTGGGATTCCAGCTGGAAGATAGAGGTTGATGAAATGGGACGCCCGTTCGAATACAAAACCCCAAAAAGACAGAAGAAGAAGGCATACAATTACACTGTAACTGCCAGTGAAACTAGCTTCTGGGATTGACACGTGTAGATCATGCGTGTGAGTGCAAGATATGCGACCTTTCTACGATCACGGGATTTTTTGAGGTATCGCTATTTTGAATAGAACACTTCTTCTTATCATCATATCATTTAACAAATTAATTAGTAAAAGTTAAAGGAGCATCTTCAGCAAATTCACCAGTTCGAAAACTGTATTGTCTATTTGATAGTATATAATTTTATTCATATTATTTTAATCTATTGTTTATTTCTTTCAAATACTTTAGACAAGGTAGGTAGGATTGAGACAGGTAAATAGTTGTTAACAGCACTTCTATGTCCAGCCTTTTGGATAGGGCATATAATTGATTTCTTTAGATCGGAAGGGAAAATTCCTTTCTGCAAATGTTGAAAATATAAGTTACTAAGAGAATCTTTAACTGATTTTATAATTTTTGCACTGCTACGCAATCAGTTTTAAGTGAGGAAATTGTGTTTCTATTTCTTGCTCGATAATCTCAAAAAGTGTGGAAGAGTGTAAGGTGTGATTTGAAACATGTCGCTTCAGAAATGTTTTTGCCAACGTTATTGAAAAACAGATTAGCTGCATTTATAGCATTTTTTGTGAGAGGGATTGGAAGTAATTTCTAAAGGTGAACATTTAACTTCAAGATTCAATATGGTCTTTATTGCAGTCAAGATTTTTTTACTGTTGGAAGCTGCAGAAACTAAATTCAGATATTTTTTCGCTTATTTTAAGTAATTCCGCTGCTCATGGTGATTCACTTACTTAGTTTTCAGGGTTCCGTACCCGAAGGCTGCCAAACGGGACCCTGTTACTAAGCCTTTGCTGTCCGTCTGTCTGTCCGTCACCGGGCTCTATCGGATCAACCGTAAAAGGTAGAGAGTTGATATTTTCACAGAATGTGCATTTCTCTTGCGCAACAGAAACAAGTAATTAAACATACCGATTTTGAAGAATTAAAAGAGGTACCCATAGAAGAAGTTATTGGTATGGCCATTTTCTTAGCCATTTTGTTTTATTTGTTTATCGGTGAAAAATGGGCTCTCCAGATGTTATCGGAAAAGATTTTTAATTGCAGGTGTTGAGTTTTGTGCATAGTTATTTGTCATTATATGAATAATAATTGCTCATTCGAATTATCATAAATAATATTAAGATTTTTATCATATTTGATTTTATTTCTGTAAATAAGTTACTCAATTTCTATCCACTTCCGGTTTCAATGAGCTAAGAGTTTCGTTAATCTAAGTACATAGTTTAATACTTACATACTACATACACAAAACAATTTTTTAATGTTTCGATGTATGGCCTTGAATTTAGTCCTACCTAGTATTTATTATTTTATTGTTAAAAATTAAATAGGTACATATATGTACTCGTACAAAAGAATGTCGTTTTACGTTTTTCCGTGTACAATGGTATGGAACCCTCCATGTGCGGGTCCGATGTCCTGCTCGCACTTGACCGGATTTATTTATTCACTCTTTTTATTATATCCCAATATTAAAGTGCCTTCACCATCTTAGCGTCCTGCAACCAGAAGGTGTAGTCGTGCAGGTCAGCCCCGAGTCGGCTCTCCAGCATCATCCGGAGCTTTGACAGCCGGGTGCGGATGTCCATGAGCTGGACGATTACTTCCTCTGCAATGGCAAATGGATTATGGGATTATTTTATGCAAATATGGAAGGGAATAACAGAAACAGCTCTACACAACCTAACGATAAAGGTGGAAAGAGCTCTAGAAAACAAAGAGTTTGCCCTGGGATGTTTCTATGATGTAGAGGGAGCTTTCGAGAGGGCAAACTTTCAAGCAATAGAAGAATCCCCTAAGCGGGACGGAACACATGAACAGTTAGCAAAATCGGTCACTGCATATCTTGCTAGGACTAGCTACTCAATCGGAGCAAATAGAGGATTCCTACAACGTGGATGCTTATCTCCACTGATGTGGTGCCTTCTTATAGACTCCCTTATAACTCGCGATGCCAACATGAATATATACCTACAGGTATATTCAGATGATGGGGCTATTGTTTTAATAGGAAAAGTGCTAAATACGATACGAGATATTATGAACAAGGCTATAGGAAGGTCTTACGGTGGTGTCAAGAAAAACACCTTGACCTAAACCCGGAGAAAACAAAGGTACTATATACAGGGTGACTTTAAAACCCCTAGCTATAATACAATTTTGGAATCAGAATCACTAGTAGAAAACAAAAGCATTTTTTTCGTTTTTTTTTTTTTTCATATTTGATTGATAGGAAATAGCTCCCATATTCGAATTTAAAGACAACCTACGCGCTCAGGGCGGTTTTGTGTGACTCGCGGTGTCTAATCCGCCCACCACACCCCGCACCCGCCCGGCTCACCCCCGCAACCCGCCTGCGCAACCTTGTCGCGGTTTGACGTGCGCACGCTACAAATTCCCCTCGCCGCGCGGGTACTTTTATCTTTGAGTCCGTGTCCGTCTGATACGCTCATACAAGATGTACTCTAATCGTGAATATTACGAGATGGTGCGTGTGTACATCCAAAGTGGAGAAAACCTGTACGAAGCCAGAAGATTGTACGAGACGCAGAGCATCCCTCGGCTCCAAGCACAAGGACTACCTAACGCCACTGTCCCCCACCGTCAAACCATCTTAGCGGCAAACCAACGGCTTCTGGATTATGGCCAGTTCACAGTGCCAAGCCATGCTTATGGTGGAGGCGCGCGGCGTTTGGCTGTGGAGGTAGAAGACGCTATCTTGGAGTACTTTCAGCGCAACCCTCGAAACAGTACGCGAGACGCAGCTCAGCGTTTCGGAATCAGCCAGTATTCTGTGTGGAAGTTGCTGAACTCTACTGGACAGCATCCATACCACTTTCAAAAAGTGCAGCAATTAAATGAAGATGATGCGCCACGTCGTCGCAATTTTTGCGAATGGCTGGTACAAAATCAGAACAAGCACATCCTATGGACAGACGAGGCGATGTTCACTCGTGTAGGGCTCTACAACCAGCACAATCAACATTGGTGGTCATACAGTAACCCAAAATGTATACGAGAACATCATCACCAAGTGCGCTTCAGTGTGAATGTGTGGGCCGGCATCGTGGAAGATAAAGTCATTGGGCCGTACTTCATCGAAGGCCGCCTGACCGGGGGCACGTATCTAGATATGCTGCGAGGCGTAATAGCAAACTTCTTAGAGGACGTGCCGCTCGCATATCTACAAGATTTTTTCTTCCAACAAGACGGAGCACCACCTCATTTCGCGCGACCTGTTCAAAACTACCTGGACGATGAGTACAGTGGTCGGTGGATAGGACGCGGAGGGCCTGTGCCTTGGCCTGCCAGATCACCGGACCTCACACCCTGTGATTTCTTTTTGTGGGGCGAAATAAAACGGCGTGTCTATTACTGGGACGAGGTTCAGAACCGGCAAGAACTTAAAGACCGCATCACAAGTGCATTTGACGCTGTAAAAAGTGATGTGGTAGTCTTAAGAAAAGTGCGTCATAATGCAGTGAAACGTGCAAGACTGTGTTTAGAAAGGAACGGATTGCATTTTGAACAGTTGTTGAAGTACAGCTAAGTTTGAGGTACGTATTCAATATCACTGTTTTTAATAATTTCTTCAGTTCGCAGCACATGAAGTTGATCCTAAACTACAAACTACGTACAGCATTTACCTAAACACGTGCTCATCTCATGAAAATAAGTAAAAGTTTTATAATACCTACACCAGAACTCAGTAGCTAGGGTAGGTAGGTAGGTACCTAACTAAATAATAATCGCGGCCCACCGGTGGTTAGTAGCTTCTTGACTGATCCACCCTAACTTACTGACCCCCACTCAAAAAACTAGTTAAACTGACCTATCTAATGGTGAACGCACACTTATCGGCATAGTCCGCACCGAAATACCGCACCGCATACGAAACCTCGCTCACCTATCCGCGTCGGAATCCGGAGAAATCCTGATGACGTCATCAGATTTGGCGCGGAGTATGCGGACGAAGCATTCTGCCTTCTGTTGCGTGCGACAGAGCAACACACGAGTCGCAGGGAAGATTCCTTAGACAAGGCCTATCCGCTCCGTGCGGATGATGCGTGCCGAAGCCGATAAGTGTACGTTCACCTCAAGAGCGGTCGTTTGCGGGTCGAAAATCCATTTGTTTTGTTTGAAATGTTGACTAGGTAGGTAGGTAGGTAGGTGGTTAGGTAGATAGGTAGTTAGGTAGTTAGGTAGATAGGTTGTAAGTAGGGATGCAACCGATACGATACCGATACCGATATATCGGCGATATTTCGGGTTTGCCGATATATCGGCTTCGGCGATATTTTTATGGCCGATGCAACGATACTTTTCAAATTTTGCGCTTTAGAAATGTAATTTAAACAAGCGTATTGTCTCGTCTATTTCGTTGCAAACGAGGCAGGAACTATGCTCGGAGAAACCCCGAGCTCTATTTATAAATAAAAATCTGATTAATGTTAATTTAATTACTAAAACTGTATCAACCTGTCTACATTTTTAAATAAAAAAATATATATATATATAAAGATAAACCTTTTTGTTACAATTGTTACAACTTCAGACACATTTCTAGATTAATTGGACTACCTTGTCTAATACCAAATTGAATGGTCTTGTGGTTACCTGTTCAAAAGCGATGCAGGTTTGAATCCAAGTACTGACCATGTATGAATGAGGTACCTATGTAATATATCTTCTCTACATAGTGAGGATACCTTTATAATGTCCACAGCTGCAGTGATGGGCTAGTCCCCTGATACTTAAAATGGACTATTGATAAACTAAATGTGGGCAAAACTTACACTCTAACACTATTGGAAAAGGAGTGAATCTATGTTTATTTGTTATAGACAATGAGCTCACCGCCAGAATCTGTACTCTGCATGGTGTCATCATCATCAACAGTGTCAGAGAACACGGCGAGCGGAGCCTGCAGGATCTCTGTACCGGACTGCATCAAACCTGGAATGTGATGAGCGAGAAGATGATTTGAATTAGACAACATTCATTATGATCTCCATTAGCTTTATAGTTATGTAAAAGATCTACTGCTTGTAAATCTGAATATTGATATGCTGTCCTGTGTGACCCTTCCACTTCCCTTCCTGGGAAAATATTAGTGAATTAATAGCAATGTCACAAGTCCATGACTGAATTCACACCACAGTATAAGTTATGTTGACATCAAAACTTATTTGTTTACCAACTGCCTGTTGAATTTATCAAATTAAACAAGCACCTATTACAAATTCGGCATTCAACCTTGATTCTCTCGCAAAGTCCTTTCAAGGGCATGCCTGCAAACTGAAATTAGATCAACCAAGATCAAGAGATGAAACCCTGGAATAAGAACAACTCACCCAATTCTGACTCGGTAACGAAAGAAGGCATCACTGTAAGTGAATCCGAAGACTCTCCAGTAGCTTCTTCAAAAACAGCTTCGTTACTTTCCATTTTGATGGCTCTCGCATTCAACAGTTCGTTCAAATCTGTTACCTCCATGTCGTAACTTGTAAGTTTACAACAACAAATGTGACAGAGAAAAAAATACACTGTTTTGATTTGTTTTCCCGAAAAACTTTGGGGACAGGAAATAGAATTTGAAAATAATTTGCTTTTAGGAAAAGGAAATCATTCCTCTCAAGAGACTTCCGCGTGCGCCGTAGGGCGTTGACAGCTCGCTTTCTAGCTTGTCTATTGCTGGTGCTGCCAGAAATGCCTGGGAGGCTATAAACTCATACCGACCTAAACTCAACTGCCCCGCTTTTTCGTACTATGCTATGAGTAACAATTAGCAGGCCTTCGGCAGGACTTTTTAAGTTGCCGCTGAAAAACCGTTCACCTTTTTTTTTGTATAGGCTTTTCGTACTATGAAACTATATTTGTGTAGGGTATAGGGTACCTGGTAATAATGACCCCTGTATGTAAAGCTTTTGGATTGCTACATTGATGACTCCCATTTGTCTCGTAGTTCTGACTAATGATGGGCGATTGTGAATGATTCCAATATTCGAATGGTTTGATACTACTAATATTAAGATTCGAATCCAAAAACAATAGATAACTACTTTTCAAATTCGAATGAAATCGCTAGTTCATTCATTCACTTTGCCATACAAAATTGAGCATTAGTCCCGGACGATACAGTCTACTTTTATTTGATATTTGTATAAGTAGTTACTGATTTGCGATCTACTATTTAGTTGACAAATATATTATTTAGGCGATCACAGTTAAGAACTTCGCGGGTAATCGCGTTAACTGTGAGCTCTGTGGTCTTATGCGTTTCACACTTGCTTCTCACACAGGAAATGCAGGTTCGAATCGTGACCATGTAACAATGAGATAATTAATCTATATTGAGTATAATTAATCTATACGTTCTAATATTGATGGAAAACATCATGAGGAAACCTTCATTACTCCATAGCTGCGGCGATGGGCTAGCCCCCTATAACGCAAAATGGAGTATTGAATAACTGGCTCAAAGTGAGCACAATTGTGCCTCTGACCCCCATATGGGAAAAGGCGTGACGCTATGTTATGTTATCGCGTTAACACTTCTGTCTAACATTATACTGCGCAGATTATTAAATATAGCAATCTACTCTTACCTTGCGCGTAGCGCGTCGCGTCGAACATACATCGGCACAAAATGGCGGGAACGGAAGAAGTGAACGCCAATATGTTTGTTTATGATTCATTCTCACTCACACATGTTTCGTTTAAATATCTTTCTATTCACTGGTACAAGTAAAAGATAACAACTAGCTTTCAATCAAAATAGTTTTTTATTGGGGCGCAATAAAGACTAGGAAAATTCGAATACAAACTAGTAACTTGTAATATTTATAAAGTTCGTTAACTGATTGAATTTACCACACGAAATTGAAACGTTTTTCTATGTAAAATACTCTGAATAGAGTTTACAAAACATACAACTAATAATGAAATTTTTATTATAAGGAATAAAACGATGCTCGATTATCGATTGTTCTGATTCGATTGATGAAGTTATTCGAATAATTTGAATAAAAGCTACAATCGACAACTTTATCGATTGTTATTCACAATCGCCCATCTTTAGTTCTGACGTACAGAATATTGATTACGTCAATCCACGAAATTTTAAGTCGATAAAAGAAATTTATGTTAGCGCGAAAGTAGTAATTTTATTAGCCTCAAATGCGAATATGCGAAGGAGAATGGCAAATAAAAAATGAAATTATTTTATCTCACAATATCTATTCACGAAAATGAAGGTCTTGGCTACTAAACTAGGTTATAACCTGTAAGCCAATTTCTCTCACATTATCATTGTTCATTATCGTTTAAAATTATTTTTAATAATGAATTAGAAACATACTGTTATTAAAATCAATTAATGAATACTTATCATTTTAGTTTTGATGAACATAGTGAAATATTGTTTATTATTATATAATATTGTAATAATAGGCCAAGATTAAAATTATGTAAATTCCATATAACATACAAGAACATTCAGTTATTGTATACGAGATAATTGACTAAGTAGTGGATGACTAAGAGTACTTTTTTATTCAGTTATCGACAACACGTTTTCTTTTTCGTCATAGTTGAGGTTATAAAGCGAGTTATATAAATTTTCTTTTGATCTCATTGTTGCTATAGACGACAACTTCAGAGACGAATTTGGTGTTAAGTCGATGGGCTTTGTATGTAATTGACAACATTTCAAATTATTGACCCCTTAATTTTAATAGCTTATTCGAAAATTGGTCGAGAGCTTAAGGGATTTTCATTTTACCATTTTCCAAAATTTTGATTTTTCATATTTAAATAAATTTTTATATCTTGAGTTTTTGGAAAAAGTTGATGTTATTATAATGTTCCATGTTACCTTTGCCAGAACATTAAAAATGTTATTGTCAAGGCTTTGTCTTTGCCTGTCCCAGAGAGTAAAAAAAAAAGAAAGGCTGCGTTCGGTTTGAAAGTTTCAGTTGACACCCGCCATATATCATGCCCGCAAAAGAGACACCATATATCTTACATGCTGTCTCTTTTGCGGGCATAGAACTTGTATAGTGCTATTCTTCTGTTAGTTTTATGCGGGTGTGAGTGGACGATCAAACCAATCGAACGCACGGTTGTGCTAAATACGATACCAGTTATAGTATTTGCCAGATAAGGAGACCCTAACGGTCATCGCTACGACTTCGTACTACATAAACGATAAAAATATAACCCGAATAATTAAAAAGTAACGACACCCCAATCTATTGGTACTAAAAGTATACCAACATAATTTTGTCGGGTTATGTCGCAATGACGTTTAGTGACGTCTCATAGTACGTTGTCGTTGTCGTTGCTCGATAATAATTACGTATCTCAAAAAAGTGAAAATTTGAGTTTAAATTTATGAAATTAAAAATATATTTTATTGACTTGTTTTTAGTTTTAGGTTAAATATTATACTACCTTATTCATATTACAAATGTTATACATAGAAAATTTTACTTTTCTTTGTGATAACACTGCATTATTTGAAATTAAAACCCAAACCCCCGAAAAAACAGAATTTTAAGTTACATCATTTCGTGCGCTGGCACACAGATGGTGAGGGGTCATAGACATTTGGACCCTACGGGAAGCATTTTGTGAATCAGTGATTCATTCCGGTTCGATCATCGCTTGCGGTTTGACGTCTTGGAAGTTTTCTGATCAGTGATTCGTTAAGTTTTGTTGTTTTTTTGCTAGTTTGTTGTTGAGTAGGTACGTTTAGTTTTTGTTGACTGTTTTGTTACGTTATTGTTATTGAACTTGTTTTACGTTGCTGTATTTGTTATTTTGTTGAAAAATGGATCCAGGAGAAGGTCCATCGAATGCGAGTCCATCGGCGACTTTTAACGGGTAAGTAGATAACTAAAGATGTTTATCGTGTAGTACATGTTTCATTAGGTATTTAATGCAAACCTTTTTCTCATGTGTTATTTTAAAATCCCACTAATATTACAAGTCGCGGCACGTAAGTTTAGCGCTGAGCGAGTTTATTTAGGTATTTTGGAGGAACCAGAGAGATTTTGCTAGAATAGAAGAATTGTGTCGAGCACGTAATTAAAGAAGAAGAAAAAATGAGAGGCATTGACCATCAAATTGATCGTACGATGGATCAATTAATAATTAATACCAACGAAGACAGCACCGATGAAGAGAGCTCAGAAGAAGAGAGTGCAGACGATGATAGCTGTCACGAAGAGACCGAAGGCTAGTGGAACTCGAGCACAGTGATCCCTTTTTTATTTTTCATAGAAAACTAAAATTATTTGTTTATTTAGTGTTTTTTTTTAAATAAACAGATCATCCAGATACATTGGCGTTTCTTTTTCCAACCACATCTATAAATTACTGTACTGTAGTTCATTATTTTGATCTCGTAGGTTTCAGTCAGCTTTTGCAATGTCAGCGCAAAAACGTGCTCAATTGGACATAACATTAGAAACCTCTAAAATTATTAGTATTTCTTTACTATATTATGCTTGATAGTGGATTTCATATAAGAAACCCCCTGGGTTGAGACGACCCTTCGTTTATGGCCACGTAATACCTAGGTCCGTTGACCTTTAAGCATACTTTTAAAGTAAAATCTTTAGGCTAGAGCGACCTCGTTATACCGACGAATCCGGGTTAGGCGACTTGTTAGAACGAATAGTTGGATCAAGTTATTGCGCCCGTGTCCCGTGCGCAACGAGTCATTGATAAACTCATACAGCTTACTCATCTTTTATTTACATTCACAGAAGGCCAGCAGTTTTTTTTTTCATATTATGCAATTCCGTAGACTGATAGATCTAGATTACTTAGTAATAACGGAATTTCCGCACAAAAATTTTTTCGTAGTAGCTTTGGTGATCGTAAACTGAAAAGTGTCCGCTAACTAGTATTTCGCCTACTTTTTGACAAGTATTTTTTTTTTATTAAAGTACTATGATATTTATAAAAAAAACGGCATGAATATTATCTTGATTATACTGGGGAACGTTAAAACTAAAAAGGCATGACATCTGATCCGTAGTTTTGTAGATTTTTTTTAGCATAAAGTTCAACACTTCACTAAGTGTCCATCCGGCGCACTTACCCTATACATCAGAATAAAATTGCAGTCAATTTCCGGAAATGTTTACCATCCCTGCAACGACCTTGCCACCGTACAACGATAGTCATGCGACAGTTGTTTTATCGCTTTATATCATACATTTCGGAAGTATCGTTTTACAGTTTGAGATACCATAATCCATTTGAGTCAATGACCGTTAGGGTCTCCTTATCTGGCAAATATACTATAGATGATAGGGTGATTGACATCTAGTGACAGCTAGTATTTTTTTTAATGCTATCCAAAGGTATTTATAGTCCTTCTGCCTACATCCTCGATATCTGAATTATTTTCAAAGTATCTTTAAAACGAATCAATATAAAAATATGTTTAAATGTGTTTCGTATGAAGCATTCAAATATATCTCAATGGACTTTATCAAGACATTAAATATTTTTACCTTAACAAAAATTAAATGTTGTCAATTGGAGTGACTTTGCGCAAATCTCGTTCTTAGAAAAGGTTTGGGACAAATAAAGCGTCTCTTTATGGTTTGGACCACTAGTATGCTATAGGTACCTATGTTACCTGCAGTTTATAAAAAGTTTTCGAACTGATAACACTTTAATCTCTGCGTAAAGTGAGTGTAGTAGTCTACTACTACACTCACTTGTACTCTAGTACAGTGATTTTCGTAATGGTATTTTATGAGGTGATAGAGAAAAATAAAGATCAGCATGTGGCAACACTAAAAGTTTGAGCAAAACAAAACAATCGAGCTAAAAAAGCGCGGGAAACTTTGATTTGAGCGGGTGTTTTTTTTACAAGCTTTTATTTAGTTTCACCTGTCCCGTAGTCTTTCTGTCTGTTTGTCTGCCTGTAATCAAATCTTGCAAGTAAAATTTTATCCACTTCCCGGTTTCCGATTGGGCTGAAATTTTGCATGCATGTATAAATCGGATAACAATGCAATATTATTATGACATAGAGCTGATCTGATGATGGAGCTGGAAGGTGGCCATAGGAACTCAGTCATTAAACGACGCAACCTCATCGAGTTTGGGCTCGTTTAATTCGTCGTGACGAGTACTTTGATACTAGATGTCCGACCCCAAAGCCGAGTTAAGTCTTTAGCAGGTCTTCAAATCGAAGAACTTGCCTGCTCGAAGTTGACTTCGAAGAAACCTTGTAATGTTGATGCATTAAAAGAAATGGATAGAAACGTTAGAAATAAATAACTGGTGATTACATAACTAATTTAAACATTATTTTATACAAATAAATAAAATACATAAACTTTAAGTGCTCAAAGCACCACATATTATGTGAACGTTCTACGGACTACATAACGGAAACACGATACTACGTACTACGAACTACGTGGTAGTAAATCTCGATTTAAAAATACTAAAAAGTTAAAAATAAAAATAAAGAAAAAAATACTTTTTTAAAAACAAGCTTTTATTAAAAATGAACTAAAAAGTTTAAAATAAATTTACTCCAATAACAAATATATCACTTTATAAGTTCATTGTAACCTTTAACGAAAATTACGCTTCTTCGTCTACGACAAAATAATTACATACCGTACCTAATTATATATTTTTAACATTAAAACCTTCACACTTTTATTGCTAAATTATCCCGTTTGTATCACAGTCCTAATTTCATAATTAAAAGCGTGTTACATTTTGATGGTATGATTAAGAACATTTAAGATCATTTAACAATTAAAGTGTAAAGGTGATATATTTGTTATTGGAGTTAATTTATTTTAAACTTTTTAGTTCATTTTTAATAAAAGCTTGTTTTTAAAAAAGTGATATATTTGTTATTGGAGTAAATTTATTCTAAACCATTTTTAATAAAATCTTGTTTTTAAAAAAGTTTTTTTTTCTTTATTTTTTCTTGAGATTTTTTGTAAATTAATTATTTAGTGGATCAGATAGGTTAAAGCTTGCACATATCATTCTATTTTGTATATATTTTAATATGTGTATATATTTTCTACTCTACGTGGCCTGGTAAGTAGAACCTTTATGGAGGCCCCCCCCCTCCATGACCCGGGGGCACGGGCCCGGGCCCACCGGTCGGTCATTATGTCACAATGGAGTCAAGTATGGATACTGATACTTCAGTATCTTCAGTAAAAACCTCCAGGAAGAGAGTGAGAACATCTCGCATGTGCAAGCACTGCAATAAAAAGAGGAGAAGGCATTGAAAGACAAATAAAGAATTTGATTGTGTTTGGTCAGAAGCAGACACTATCATTGAATCAATACTATCTCAACCTGCCTAGTCTGAGCCGCAAACCACCATCAATTCCCCACCCTCAACACAACATGACACATCTACGACTAATAACAAGCCTGTCCACTCACCAGTTGGCAGATCCTTTTATGATAAAACTGATGCTCCCTTCATTGTTCATATTCAAAAAATCACAGAGTCCGATTCATCTAACTCCACTGCACCCCGAGTCATTTGGTCGTGTTTTAAAACAACTCAATATTAAAAACATTTTCATATCAATGGTAGCCTAAAGAAAATTGGAAGAAACAAACTTTCTCTAAGTTTCTCTAGTCATGTAGATGCAAACTTATTGATTGAAAACATTGAGCTAAGAAATAAATACAAAGTTTTTATTCCCACCTTTATAATGTAATCCGGATGGGCGTCATTAAGGGAGTCCCATTGGACAGGACTGAGGAGGGGACAGGGGATGTGGTTAAATAATTAAGATACAACATATGAAAAGAAAAGTATATAATGATGGAAAAGTCTCGTATGCTGAAACTGGTACAGTAGTAGCCACTTTTGATGGTCAAGTTTTACCAAAGCGAATATTTATGTGCTATTCTTCTCTGACTGTTAATCTTTATATCTTCCCAACGTTTCAATGCTACAATTGTTGCCGATTTTGACACGTAAAAGACCAATGCCGATCTCTCCCTCATTGTTTTAAGTGTGGAGGCAAACATTCAGCTAACACTTGCTCAGCAGAGGAAGGTGACTTCCAATGTTGGTCATGTGGTGGTTCTCATTTTGCCACCAATAAGAAATGTCCTGAGTTTGAAAGGCAGAAAGCTATTAAACTTTCAATGGCACAAAGCTGCATATCTTATTCAGAGGCAAATAAAATCCATCCACCTGTAACTAAATTATTCTCTGAAGTGGTTGCCAGTAAGCAAATTTCTACATCTTTTGGCCCAAACAATGAATTGTCTGTCGTAAATAATACCTCGCCTTCTAGTTCATATAAAAAAACTGTATATTTGAACCCAAAATCCCCCCCCCTAGATTAACCAAAGGTTATGATAGGTTCCTATCATAACCTTTGGTTAATCTAGGGGGGGGGGGCTAGATTAACCAAAGGTTATGATAGGAAGGCACACAATGCAATTATCAATGAACATGTTGAGACATCGCCTGATGGTGGTGTAATTAACACGTTAAATGCCATATAGGTCACCGGTGACCTCACCCAGACTAAAAAACTATAAGAAAAAAACTTTTTCGAAAATTGGCGTTGAACCGCTTAAATTCAGTGAACAACAAAATAAAATTGATGAAACTACTATTCAAGAACTAATTAAAATGCTAACCACTTATCTATCCCAATGTAAATACAATAAGGTACCGTCCAATGCTGACTTCACAAATAATGATAATATTATCTCTACTTTTAACAATGGCTCACAAAGTGATATAATTTATATAATTAATAAATACCAACCATTTATTTTGTCTTTTCAAGAGACTTAGCTAAAGCCAGGTTCTATTTTTAAGATCCCAGGCTATTCTAGTGTTAATTAGAGAATATAGATCTGATGGATATGGCGGGACAGCCACTCTCCTCTCTACTCTCTTTGAATGTTACTGTTTAATATTTATGCTTCGGAACGCACCGGTTTTTTGTTGCGCGGATCGACCGCGAGTAATCGGGACATCACTAAGCGGAAACGGACCGCAGCTGCCACTCGTACCAACGAGAGGAAAAAATTGGAGGTTATCTTTCCTTGTCTCGTCGGGAGAACAAAGATGTCTGCTCAGGCATCGGGCCATTGATGGTAATTCGGTGTAACAATTACCAAATACAGGCGTCGGGCCTGGTCGGAGTGTAAATCTACCACATCGTCGGGAAATAAGTAGATTCGCGTCAGCGGTTAAGTGATCCGCGTTGATTGGACATCGTCGTATTGGACGGCTACTCCACGTGACGGCAGGCAGCACGCCGGCGACAGCGTCGGGCAGCGACGGCAAGGTTCGGTTCCTCTCCTATCCCAAAACTGTCTCCTATCCCGCATTCCTGTCTCGAATCGAGCTTTCGATCTCCGGTCTGCGACGACAAGGTCAGTAACAATCATTCAACTCACTTTTCTCTCACGTGCTGGCAAAAACCCAGCCCCCTCAAGATTCCACGCCGTTCGGTTTAGGCGTGGAATTAATCATTTTGGTAGCAGGCGCGGTTTCCTAGTGGGAAATCATCGATTCACGGACGGTTCTAGGGTTGTTTTGTTGCCACATTGTAGTTGGGAGAAAAGAATATCTCAGATTGGCTCAAGTCGGCAATGAGTCTGTGGTCGGTTATATATATATACCACGATTAAAGTTCATTTTCGGTAAGTGAAAGTATAAGTGCCAATTAAGTTAACAATTATTATAAATTTGTAGTCGAAAACTACTGTTTGTGCGCATAAAAAAAAAAAAAAAACGGGACCCTCCCCGAGGGGAAGGGGGCAGCGCGGGGGGTAACAGGCGGGATAGCCGGGGTTCGGTCGCCGCTGTCCAGGGTCAGCGAGGACTTCGGGCCGCTGGCTCACCGCGTGTTACGGGCGGGTGTCAGATGGCACCTATGAGTGGCGCGAAGGCTGGGAGCCCACCACCTTCTGCGCCACCCTGCCCGTCGCTTTGGGAGGCGAACAGGGAGGCGAACAGTCGGATGTCGCCCCCATTCCTAGAGCGCCCCAGGTTGGATCCGCTCTCCCCCCTCCATCCACGGTGGCCACCGGGCACACCGTACACAGTCCGGTATGGTCGGATACCGGGACAGCGAGAGGCCTATTATGCGGGTTGGGACCCCCTGATGTACATACGGTTACCAGGTCAGCAGCCGAGTTACCAGGCCGACGGGGGTCCCAGCGGGTTCGGATCCCGCGGAGGTTCCCGCTAGGGACACGCCGCCCACTTACAGGGTGCCGACACTCCACAGACGGTCAAGCTCCCCACCGCCTCGGTGATGGCGTGGAGTTCGGACGGCAAATCTTGTGTGGCACGAGCACTATTGGACTCGGGGGCCCAGGGGTGCTTAGTCTCGTGCAACCTTGTAAGACCGTTGGGCATTTCGGTAAGGGAGTATCCACATTCCATTCGGGGAATTGGGAACACGGAAGTCGGTTCCGTTAAGGGAGTATGTCGGATTACTCTCTCGTCACGGGTGGATTCATCGGTGAATCTGACGGTCACGGCATTAGTCATGCCTAATGTGATGGGCTCACACCCTCACGTACGGTTGTCGCCCTCGGTGCGACAGTTGGTCGCTGGGTTGTCACTGGCTGACCCGGAGTTCGATATTCCGGGCCCAGTAGGCATTTTATTGGGTGTCGATGCCTTGGGATACCTGTTAGTGCCAGGTGTTCACGTGTTGCAGGCGACTGGTCTGGTTTCGGTCAACACCAGACTGGGCCATGCGGTAATGGGTCCGGTCATGCCGGCTGCCCCACGCCTAGCGACTCGTAGTCCCTTATTCGGTTCTGTACTCTCGGAGGTGATACAGAAGTTTTGGGAGGTGGAGGAACCACCTACGATCCGCCGGTTGGACCCGGTTGAAGAAGAGTGTGAACAGTTTTATCGGAACAATACTGGTCGCCTTCGGTCAGGTCGATATCTCACACGTCTTCCATTCCGGAGTGATCGCCCACCGCTGGGCAGTTCACACCATGCAGCCGAGACGCGGCTTCTGTCGATGGAACGACGCATGAAGCGTGACGGGATTTTCCGGCAGAAGTACGTCGACTTCATGCGGGAATACTAGTCGCTCGGCCACATGTCGGTTTCGGGTATCGACTGGAAGCGTGAAGACCACTGCTTCCTGCCCCATCACGCGGTCTTGAGGACCCCGGAGGGCAAAATACGGGTAGTGTTCGATGGATCGGCATCAACATCTAACGGCATGAACCTGAACCAGTGTTTGCATTCAGGGCCGAAGTTGAACCATAACATCGCGGATGTTATCACACGGTTCCGTCGACACAATGTTGTGTTTGTAGCTGACATCCGGATGATGTTTAGACAGACGGTCATTCACCCTGACGATAGACGGTATCAGCTGATACTGTGGCGAGAGAGCCCAGATCAGCCCACCAGGGTGTACGAGCTGAACACCAACACGTACGGGCTACGGTCTAGTCCTTATTTGGCGATTCGCACTCTGCGGGAGTTAGCGGATCGAGAACGTTTAAACTTCCCTAGAGGAGCAGCGATCCTGGAGCAGGATCTCTACGTGGACGATATCTGTACCGGTGCAGATTCCGTAGAGGAGGCGCTCGCTCGTCGGGACGAGCTAGTTGAGCTCCTACGGGGTGGAGGTCACGAGCTCCGGAAATGGATGTCGAACTCTCCAGAGTTACTGACTGGTCTTCCGGATGACTACCAGCAGGATCCCCACATTTTTGAAAATTTGGAAAATCCAAATATGTTGTCGGTATTAGGCGTCCAGTACCAGCCGGTGTCAGACATGTTTTCGTATCGGGTCGAGTTGGACTCCCCGAAGGTCTGGACGAAACGGAACGTCCTTTCAACGGTGGCTAGCACATTTGATCCAAACGGGTGGATCACCCCGGTAACATTTCAGCTCAAGTGTTTTATGCAGCAATTGTGGTCTGCTGAGGTGAAATGGGACGACCCGATCGGCGGGTCATTGAATCGGATTGGCCAATGAGTCCACGCGTTACCACGGCGAACGGCGCCTTGACAGTAGGTGTCTGTACGACGCAACCAGAGCCGGAAGAGGAGTTCAGCCTGCTGGAACGGTACAGCTCGCTCGACAAGCTGGTCAATGTGACCGCCTGGATCTGCCGATTTGCGCGGAATTGTCGGAATTCTGAGGCGCAGCGAGTGCGGACACAGGTCCTGACACCACGGGAACGGAACCATGCGTTGTTCGCATTGGTATGGAACGTGCAGACGGTGCACTTTAAGTCCGAACTGGACATTCTGAGACGCGGACGCGTCCAACTGAAGGGAGCTGTGGCTCGGCTCAACCCGTTTATTGACCCTCAAGGATTGCTGAGGGTAGGAGGTCGGCTGCGGAATGCCAACCTGCCTTATGCGGCTCGCCACCCGTTGTTACTCCCTAGGAAAGGGAAGTTGGTCGAACTGTTGATACAGGAATATATGTTGATACGAATGTGTCGAATTCGTAATGGGCATGTCGGATGCCACGCCTTGATGGCGTTTCTCCAGCGCGAGTTCTGGATTTTATCGGGAAGACGCTTAGTGCGTAGCGTCGTATTTCGGTGCCTGCCTTGTTATCGGGCCAAGGCGGCTACGATGCAGCCCCAGATGGGCGATTTGCCCTCGGATAGGGTTAACTAAATCCGGCCCTTTGCGGGTGTCGGAACGGATTTCGCGGGACCATTCATGGTAAAGTCTTCACAGCTACGGAACGCCAGATTAGTGAAGGCATACCTGTGCGTCTTCGTGTGCTTGGCCACGAAGGCAGTCCACTTGGAGGTGGTCAGTGACCTCACTACAGATTTATCGCATGTCTAGATCGGTTCGTCTCACGAAGGGGCCTCCCGACATTAATCCGTTCGGACAACGGCACAAATTTTGTCGGAGCCAGGCAATATCTGCAGGAGGTCACTCAATTCCTGAACGGTAACCAGGACGCCATCGGTACGGCTTGCTCCCGACGTGGGATTGAATGGGTTTTCAGTCCGCCGGGATGTCCTCATTGGGGAGGAATTTTTGAGGCTGCGGTTAAATCGGCTAAGTCGCACCTGACAAGGATCATCGGTGAGACCTCTCTACGCTTTGAAGAGCTTGCGACGCTGTTCTGTAAAATTGAAATGACACTGAACTCGCGTCCGTTGTGCCCGCTCAGTTCGGATCCAAATGATTTGGAAGCGTTGACGCCGGGTCACTTCCTGATAGGTCAGCCCCTTAACGCCCTGCCAGAATACCCATTCGGTGATGTTAAATTAAGTCGGTTAACTAGGTGGCAGATGTTGCAGCAGATGGCTCAAGATTTTTGGAAACGGTGGTCCCTTGAGTACTTGCACATCTTGCAGCAGCGCCTTAAGTGGACTGACCGGACGAGCCCCCCTCAAGTCGGTGATTTGGTGCTGATTAAGGATGCGAACCTGCCATCATTGAGATGGAGACGAGGACGATTCGTCAATTTGTACACGGGTCGGGATGGCACGCCTCGATCAGCAGAAGTCAAGGTGGGGGACTCGGTCCTCAAGAGAGCGGTCGCAACACTTTCTCGCCTTCCTATTGATTAGGGACAGGTTCGGGCCTGTCCGGGCGGGTGACTGTTTAATATTTATGCTTCGGAACGCACCGGTTTTTTGTTGCGCGGATCGACCGCGAGTAATCGGGACATCACTAAGCGGAAACGGACCGCAGCTGTCACTCGTACCAACGAGAGGAAAAAATTGGAGGTTATCTTTCCTTGTCTCGTCGGGAGAACAAAGATGTCTGCTCAGGCATCGGGCCATTGATGGTGATTCGGTCTGGTCGGAGTGTAAATCTACCACATCGTCGGGAAATAAGTAGATTCGCGTCAGCGGTTAAGTGATCCGCGTTGATTGGACATCGTCGTATTGGACGGCGACTCCACGTGACGGCAGGCAGCACGCCGGCGACAGCGTCGGGCAGCGACGGCAAGGTTCGGTTCCTCTCCTATCCCAAAACTGTCTCCTATCCCGCATTCCTCTCTCGAATTGAGCTTTCGATCTCCGGTCTGCGACGACAAGGTCAGTAACAATCATTCAACTCATTTTTCTCTCACGTGCTGGCAAAAACCCAGCCCCCTCAATATTCCACGCCGTTCGGTTTAGGCGTGGAATTCATCAGTTACTTTTCCTTCTTCTATCCACAGTTTACTAAATTATGCAATGTCAATATGTATTATATTATTATAGATTTTCTTAACCAAAATAACATTAAATTGTAATGTATATGTAACCAAATATGTAGGTACCTATTTCATCCAAATATGTACCTAGTTCCTAATCTCCCTGATCCTTTTTCCTTTCCATAATTTTTATTCCTAATATTTTTGTGTTTCGTTTCCTTACCTTTTATCTTTGTAAATAAACTAAATAAGTCGTTAGTGGCAAATGCGCAAGTCGCGCGAGAACATAAAAAAAAACAATCGAGATTCTTGGCGGGAACTTGAAATAAGGCGGTCAATTTAAAATTTAGTTTCGGGTTTTTGTATATCTTTATCTTTGAACTTTTTGAACTTTATTTATTTATGTTTTTACAAAATTGAGCTTAATATATAATATTACAATTACTGATAAATTTGTTTAGCTAATAGGTACAGTGGTTTGCTGGCCCCGAACTAGGTAGTCCTGTATTTCAGGTACCAACTCACCAACTCACTATAAATTAATTACAAATACAACATGAACTCATTGTGAACGGTAACTGGTTATGTGATACAATAATGCTTGTGATATCCGAGTAAAGTTATTATGCTAAATTAATTGGTTGATTTTGGATTTATTAATTTCTCTAACATGCTAGAGAAATATGAAAAATATAAATTAGAATGATTAATTGTATGTAATGTGATAGTGTAGTGTATGTGGTAGTGTGCATGTGTGTGTGTATATGTGCATGAGTGTGGGTGTGTGGTGTTAGCATAGATAATTTAGTGTACAATAGTTTACAGATAAATCGATATGAGTTATATATATAAATATACGTAAATGTGTGTGAATTTGCGTATTAAGCGATTGTGTAATTAGGTAGATAATATTATTTTAGCCCGACCTTTAATACATTTTCTGTCTCATCATAAGTGAGTTTGAGAAGCCAATTTTGCAAAGTATTCTTACAGGAATGGTATGTCATCGGGTAAATTTGTAGCTGTTTATTAATGCGGTTATATAAGAAATCTTCCATAAAAGTGTGCTGGGTCTGAAAGAAGCATGTTCTTGATTTAATTGTGATGTGAACCATGTCTTTCCTGCGTTTATCTGCAAACAGCATAGGGTCAAACTGCGTGGTGGAGTGGCGTCGGAGAACTGATCGTTTGATGTAGAGTTGACGGACTGTGAGCACCCTGCAAGACTGGTATAGTTCTAAGGTCGGGTACCTATAGGGTTTACAGGTCATCACCCTTAGGACGGACCGTTGTGCACGCTCCAGTTTTAACATGTAAGTCTTGCAAGATCCCCCCCAGGACGTAATACAATAGCCTAGGATGGATTGGCACATAGCGTAGTATACCTGCGTTAGGAGTTTGGAGTCGGCCACTGAACGCAATCGCTTGAAAACCCATAGAAGTTTTCTGACCCGTGTTGTTATCATGTCTATATGATTCTTCCATCGTAATTGGTCATCGACTATGACTCCAAGATATTTTATAGAGTCTGTTTGTGAAACAGTGAGGCAGTCACAAGGAAGTCCCTGGTTGTAGTCTTGGCATATATGAACTTGTAAAGTCAGGTGGCTGGGAATGTTCTTATTATTTATGATCGAAAAGGCGAGATATTTAGTTTTTTCTAAATTCAGGGTGAGCAAGTTATCTTTCAGCCATGTGGATATCACTGTCATTCCTGTTTCCGCACATTGAAAGACTCTCTCCCAACTGCTTTCATGAAAAACTATTGCCGTGTCATCAGCAAAGCTAAAAACCTTTGCTCTCAATAGATTCAGCTGGCACAGGTCATTAATATATATAAGGAACAGGGTGGGACCTAGTATGCTTCCTTGTGGGATACCAAACTTGACAGTCTCAGATTCACTAACAAAATGACCTATCTTGACTCGCTGATTCCTATTATTGAGGTAGTCTTTAAATATTTCTAGCGGATGGCCTCTAATGCCTAGTCTTTCCATCTTATTTACGAGGGTGGGAATATGAACTGTGTCGAATGCTTTTTTGAGGTCCAAAAAAACCCCTAGACACTTTTGTTTTTCATCAAGTTTTTCTGAAGTGTAGTCCACGAGTGCGTTTACGGCATCCTCAGTCGATATGCCTGCCCTGAATCCGTATTGGTTAGGGGAGAGCAAGTCGTGTTTTTCGAGGAAATTTATTAGTCTCTTATTTAGAACTCTTTCCAGTATTTTGGATAGGGATGGCAAGACAGATATGGGCCTATAGTTGTTGACACAACTTTTCTCCCCACACTTATATACCGGGGTTATCATCGAGACTTTAAAAAGGTCGGGGAATATACCAGTTTCTATACACAAGTTGAAAATCTTTGTCAAAGGGGGAACAAGTATATTGCGAGACATCTTTAGTAACTTAGCTGAGATTCCATCACATCCAGTTGCACAGTTATCTCTTAGGTTCATAATGATTAGCGTAATTTCTGCTTCTGTTACCGGGAGAATAACCAGAGACTTATTCGTTTGTGGAGGAAGACGGATTTGAGCTAAGTGTGCATTACTTTGCTGGTTTAAGATGCAGTTTGCTAGGTTTTCACCTATACTCGCGAAAAATTTATTAACTGAGTTTGCAGACTCTTTAGGATATAAGTTATTATTTAGTAGTTCAGTAGGTTCAGATTTCTTGTTATGTGTATTAGTTAGTTTTTTAATAACTTCCCATGTTTGTTTCTTACTGTATTTAGCTTTATCTAACTCTGCTCGCTCATATTCAGTTTTAAGCTTTCTAAGTAAATCATTACAATAATTTCTATAGCGTGTATATGTAATTTTCAGAATAAGGTTTTTTGGTGATTTATTAAGTTTTGCATGTAATTTATCTCTATTTTTTATACACTTTTGGATGCCGTTAGTAATCCATGGTTTCAGGATTCTCTTGCGGTTGGGAATAGTCAGGATTTTAGTATTTATAGTTATTGCCTTCGTGATAGTGTTTACTAGTAGCTCTGTAGCTGCATTGGGGTCTGAAGCAACCATAATCTGGGCGTAGTCGTAGGATTCGAGGGTAGCGACAGTAGACGGCAGGTTAGTTTTGGGATAGGTTTTTCTAGTGTTTTTGGAGCACGACTGGCTGCTGCTTATGGATACTAGAACGCTGGAATGGTCAGTTACTGTAGTATTCATCACCGCGATTGATGCCGGTCTATGGTTTGAGCTAAGGAGAATGTGATCCAGGCAGCTGTTCAACCTAGTTGGTAGTAAATGAGCTGGGAGTAAGCCAAGTTCGCTTATTAGTTCGAGGTAGGGGAGACTATTTTCATCATGATTATCTGCCATGATGTTTATATTTATATCACCTAAATCGTGTTAAAGTGGTGTAAATATTAAGTAAAAAACTGAAGTGTGCATAGAAAATGGATGGAAATGAGGATTAGGGGGATAATCCCCCGAATTCTAAGATTCGGAAGAGAAAGGTGATCCCTGGTAGCGGCCGCGGTGAGGAAAGTGACTACTGATTATGCTCCCTAATATAAACCAAATTATAAAAGACTGATGTGGGTAAGCGGATAGCACGGCTTAAGTGGAAGTGGGCAGGACACTTGGCAAGGCGAGAAGATGGAAGATGGACCAGATCGGTGACAGAGTGGTGGCCATTAGAAGATCGGTCGGCAGACCATCCGCCAGATGGTCCGAAGATGTGGCGAGGGTGGCAGGAAACCAATGGACGCGGGTTGCGCAGGACCGTTCTGAATGGCGTGTTTATGAGGAGGTCTATACCCAACAGTGGGTCTCCTGAGAGGCTGATTATGATGATGATGATGATGATGATAAAAGACTGTACCCAGAAAATTCAGCTAATACTGAGTTTAAAGTATTTGTTGAAAGTCAGGACACAGAACGATTTGGGAATAAGAGTCCATTTACCTTAATCATATCTTTACTGCGGAAGTTAAGGGTGTGGTTGCTATTCGTCGTGTCAATGCCATTGCAGTGGTATTTAAGCAGTACAAAACGGCTAACAACTTCATTAACAACACAACCTTCCTGGACAAGTACAAGTTGAAGGCATACATACCTGCGGCACAAATTGAGCATATTGGTGTAATCCTTTTTGTACCAACAAACATTTCTAACAAGGAACTGTACTCGAAGCTTTCCTCGGTGTATGAAATTGGGGCTATACGGCGTTTCATAAAAAGGTTGGACAGTCTTGTGTCCACTTGCAGATAGTCAGTATTACGTTCTTGGCAAACTCATTACCTGATTGCGTACAATATGACCTATTTGCGTACCGCGTGTTCGATAACGTACCTCCCCTGCAACAGTGCTACCTCTGTTTTAAATTCGATCATTCAGCGAAGATCTGTAACGAAAAACAGCATTGTAGCTGCTGTGCAGGTGAGCATTCTTACAAGGATTGTGACAAACCGGATGAGCTCTGCTGCGTAAATTGCGGCGGGGCTTATTTGGCCATATCTCGGACGTGTATGGTCAAGATAAGGAGAATGTTAAAAAAAAAGAACAAGATCACTTACGCCAGTGTTGCAGACTCAAGGAAATACGAAGTTGATTTTCCTTCTTTGCCTGACCGTTCCCATGTTATAGAGAAAATAAATGAAAAAGCTACATTTAGCAAAATTGTAAATAAACCCCTAAATAAGACCTTTGTAAATAAAACTGACACTCAAGATGAGAAGAGGAATGTCTCTTCCACAAATATTAAAGCACAAATAATTGCAAATAATGATGTGCTTGGCCTCTGTACACACAGTAGTGCAGCTAGATAATAACGTCGATGGTGTGTCTATGACCACATCGTCAATCAAATATACACTTGTTAAAAATCTTTCAACATAATGGACTTGAACGTACATCACAGCTACGTCTTGCTCAGTATAATATACAGAGTATAAACAGTAAAAAACCGGTCAAGTGCGAGTCTAAATCGCGCACGAAGGGTTCCGTACCACCGTTCAATGGAAGCGATGGTGTGGAGTGAATAGTTTGGATTTTACACAGCAAAATAATTCCATAACCTTAAAACGGAGTTATGTATGTTAGAGATCACCTCAATGAAAGAGTCAATGGATTTCTTCAACAACCAATTCGAGGAATTGCGTGAGGACTCCAAAAAGAAGACTTTGGAGATCAACTTGCTTCAAAAGGAAAATGAGGCTCTCCAGGCTAAAACGAAGGATTTACACAGTAGGGTTACAGAGATGGAACAGCACGCCCGAGCTGCTAACATTGAAGTTCAATGTGTGCCAGAATTCAAGGCGGAAAACCCAGTGACAGTAATTCAGCAATTAGGAAAAGCTGTATCTTGTAACATCGACACACGTGACATACATCTTTGCACCCGAATTGCCAAAGCGAAACAAGACAGCTCACGTCCACGGTCTATTATAGCCAGGTTGGCTACTCCTCTTCTGCGCGACATCCTGCTGGCCGCTGTCAAGACCTTTAACAAAAACAACCCACAGGACAAGCTCAGCTCACATCACCTCGGCATCGGCGGAGACAAGAAGAATGTATTTGTGTCCGAGCATTTGTCACCTTCAAACCGAGAACTACAAATACTAACAAGGCTGAAAGCCAAAGAAAAGAACTATAAATTCGTTTGGATCAGCGGGGGGCGAATTCTAACCAGGAACACAGAAACGTCAAAGATATTGTGGATTAAAGACAAGGACTGTATTAATAAGATGTTGTAAACCGGGTGCACTATTCCTATTCTTTGTAAGCTTTAAACTATTTTAGTTTTAAAAAGAGCTACAACTAAATTGTCTTTATCAAAACGTTAGAGGACTGAATACCAAAACACATGATCTTCTAAAAAATGTATTACTTAACGACTTTGATATTATAATTTTAACTGAAACTTGGATACAAATCAACATCAGCGATCGTAAATTATTTGACGATCGATACAATATATATAGATACGATCGTAATCTAGATCGACCCGGAGCTAAGTTGGGTAGCGGTGGAGTAATTGTAGCAATCAAAAATAATATTAAATCGTATAAAATGTTACATAATAACAATAGCAATTTCGAGTCTCTTTGGTTTATTATTGAATATAGATGTGAAAAGCAGTTAAAAAAGCTTGGCTTTTGCGTTACTTATATTCCATCGCCACTTAAACGGATTGATTTTGAACTGTTTATAGAAAACGCCAACAATGTTTTCTCAGATAGATCGGACCTCTCTGAAATCATTATTATGGGAGACTTTAATCTAAAGGATGTGGAATGGGTACCTTCAGCAGTCAACCCAGAACTTCAGTCTCCATTGGTTAATGGTATCCTGTTCGATAGCTTAACTGAATTCATATCACTACATAATTTAAATCAGTTTAATACCGTCAAAAATCCAAATGACAGGATCCTTGACCTATTATTGTCCAATGTCTATAAACTAAAAGTCACTCACTTCCCACTCGGGCTCAGTACAGTGGACCCTCATCATCCTCCCATAGAGTTTGAATTACACCTAGTTAATGATACTACCTTGCAGACAAATTCATTGCCCAGGTTAAACTTTTACAGGGCAAACTATGAGGAAATCATCAGCGATCTAGGTATGGTTGATTGGGCTGAAATGTTCCACAACTGTCCCGATGTAAACGAGATGCTAGATAAGCTTTATGATAAGATTTACACGGCAATCAAAACACATGTCCCGGTGACAAAATCACGAAAATCAAATTATCCGCCTTGGTTCTCATCAGGATTAATTAGGTTGCTCAAAGAAAAGCATAAGATTAGATTGAAAGTGAAGAAATTCAACAATCCCATGGACAAACTCACATTCGAAATGTTGAGGAAAAAGTGCGATACATTCATGACATACTGTTTTAACAATTATATTAGGAGAATTGAAGAAAGCATAAGGGTCAACCCTAAATACTTTTGGACCTACATTAAACAGAAAAGAAAAAATAAGTGTGAAATTCCATCTACGATGTATCTGGGTTCTGAGGTAGGCAATAATAGCGAGGATATTAGCGAACTATTCGCCAAAAACTTTTCTTCCTTATACACAAGTAGTTCAGTGAATCAGAGCCCACCAAAAGATGATTATATAGAGTCTTCAGCCTGCAGTCCCCTTTCGACTATAACTTTTGAAGAGTCTATAGTACGAGATAAACTTAGGAAATTAGACCCTCACAAGGGCCCAGGCTCCGACAATATTCCATCTTTGTTTGTAAAGCGTTGCGCTGATGTCCTTACATGGCCTCTAACCTTAATATATAGCCATTCGTTGAGGTCAGGTGTTTTTCCCGCTCTGTGGAAAATGGGAAAGATCGTACCCATACCTAAGGATGGTATCAGCAAAGATGTGTGTAAATACAGACCTATCACTATTCTTCCTACCTTTGCAAAGATATTCGAGGTTATAATATACCCAAGTCTAAATTTTCATGTCTTCCCTCAGCTCTCTAATAGACAGCACGGCTTTGTTCAAGGCAGGTCAACCAACTCTAATCTTGTCGCATTCGCAGATCGACTGGCTGAGTTTGTGGACAAGCGTGAACAAGTGGATGCTGTATATACAGATTTCAGCAAAGCATTTGATAAGGTGGACTTTGATATCTTAGTACACAAACTCAAACGTTACGGCGTGCTTAACCCTATGTTAGACTGGATACAATCTTACTTGACAGAACGAAAATCATATGTGGTAGTCAACGGCACACAATCGGAACCTTTCAGCGTAACGTCAGGCGTCCCACAGGGGTCCCATCTGGGTCCCCTGTTGTTTATAATATTTATAAACGATATTGTAGATTGTTTCCAACACGCTGAACCATACATGTTTGCCGACGACCTAAAACTACTCAAAGCCGTCACTAACGATTTGGATGCACATGATCTACAACAAGATCTTAGCAAACTATACCAATGGTGTGTACTTAATGGGATGGAGCTTAATCCGAGTAAGTGCCACCATGTGTCCTTCACACGTAATACCAAAGTCATTTCGACTCAATACAATATTGACGGCACAAAACTAGAACAGGTTAACATCATTCGAGACCTTGGTATCCTGGTTGACAGCCAACTTAGTTTTACTCCTCACATAGCTAGTATAACAACGAAGGCATCTAAAATACTAGGTTTCCTCTTAAGAGCTTCCAAACCTTTTAGAGATGCCAAAACGAAGATATTGCTTTTTAACACGCTAGTTCGATCTGTTCTGGAGTACTGCTCACAGGCATGGAGCCCATTCTATCAGGTTCACAAGGATACAATAGAAAGAGCTCAAAAAAGATTTGTATGGTATCTTGCACACACTACCTATAAGGATCTCCAACTTCGCTCATATAAGGAAAGATTAGCACACTTCCAAATGACATCTCTTGCTGTCAGAAGGCAAATACTAGACATGACATTCATGTACAAGGTGCTTAACGGCAAAATAAAGTGTCCACAATTGTTCCACTCCTTCAGCATAAACGTTCCAAACAGGCTCCCACGACTTGGTACCTACAAACTCCTCAGAGAGCGTCCTTGGAAAACTAACCTCGGTCTCAATGCCCCCATCACCAGAATGACACGCCTTTACAACACTATGCACAAGAACACAGAATTGGATATAGACGTATTCAACGACAGACTTGGCTCGTTTAGATCCAAGGTCGAGTCTCATTTATCCCACGTACCCCAATAATTAATTATAATTAAAATAGTAATAGTAATAACAATAATAATAGTAATTAAATAATAACAATTGTAAATAAATGATATCTTACTTACAATAATAGCTGTAATAATACCAAATAATACCAAATGTCGAATTTGCATGTTGTGTTTACCTTTAAGTAGATGAACATCTAGCACTAATGTAATAATTAATATATATGAATGTCTTATTGTATCATCTGTTGGTGAACCTTAAACAATAAAATAAAATAAAATAAAATAAAAAATATTGTTTACAAAGTTATTGGTGCGGTTACTTTCACACTCCATGTACGTAACCAGGTGCATCCATAAGTTTGTATGTGGTATTGAAAGAATTGTTGTATGGGAGCCCCCTTAAATATTTCTTTTATCCTGTTTTTTAGTATTTGTTGTTATAGCGGCAACATAAATACATAATCTGTGAAAATTTCAACTCTCTAGCTAGCTAGGTTCTTGAGATACAGCCTGGTGACAGACGGACGGACGGACGGACAGCGGAGTCTTAGTAATAGGGTCCCGTTTGGAACCCTTCGGGTACGGAACCCTAAAAACCGTTGCTAATAGATGTTTTACAAAAAGAAAACATTGACATTTGCCTACTTAACGAAATGGTTAAAAGAAAAACAAAATATAAGCATTCCTGGTAATAACTTTTACTATAAGAATGCAGTTAATAAACATAATGTAGTAGCTATTCTGATTGAACCTCACTTAAAGTAAACAGTTTTAAATACAGCTTTTTATGAGGATATACAAACTATAGCTATATCTTTGTGCACAGAATAAAGCACCATGACTATTTTATGCGTGTACTGCCCTCCCAGAAATGGTCATATTAGAATAAATACGCAAAAGTGTCCAGTAAGTAAGTATGAAATCCCATTACATAAAATAATATTTAAATATAGAACTCTAAAAGTGTCCAGTAAGTATTAAATTCCATTAAATATCATAATATTTAAATATAGAACTATTTTTTTTCAAAGATAAGCTAAGGAGGTCATTGGCAGTTAAGGGCCTTTAATAAAAAGGAGGTACCATATATAATAATAACACCTTGGACACTATTTACACACATTGATCTAGTCCCAAACTAGGATTCCCTGTATCTTGGGTACTAGACAACGATACACATACTTATATAGATAAACATTATACTTAGATACAAACATCCGTTCTCTTCAAACAAATATTTGCCCTCACCGGGACTCGAACCCGGGACCCTTGGCTTCGTAGGCAGGGTCACTGCCAACTCGGCCATTCGGGTCGTCCATAGAGGTTAACGTGTCCGAATTGCACTTAAATTGCACGATGTAAAATGGCGGAGAACTCAGTTCATTCGTATTTTTACTATTGTGATACTAATAAGGACTTAGGAATTCGATAGTAACAGAAGAAAAGAAGAATAAAATAAAATATTTACAATAAACATAAAACTAATACGAAATTTATGTATTTATTCTATTGGGGTTGTGGCATAATTTGCTCTCGTGTTTGGGCGGGATTGGGTTATTGAAATTTTTTTTTTAGGAAAGAATAAAAATAGCTAAAAATGAGTTCTGATGAAACAGATTAGGACATAGATTGCACTCCTCTCTATTTAAAATCCGAGGCGGAATTGGCGAGAAATAACTTACTTCCACCCAAGTCCAAGGAGAGATATTTACACAATTATGAAAAGTTCATGAAGTGGAAAGCTGAACAATATAAGCTAAACTACTATAGTCAAAATGACTTCAAACTATTGCCTTATTCAATATTGACAAAACTTTTGGATCACCACGCCAGGAAACCCAAGCAAGGCACCTTAATATATTAAGACTTCTTAAAGCATTTATCAAAACATTTTTTTTTATGTTACAATACCTAAAAATTTATGCTCACTAACTCTTTGTATATTATCTCCATTGTACGTAACATTTATAGAAGGGCTATCGTTACAAAACTAAATCACCAGCAAACTGGAGAATATTTACATCTTCAGTATTTACATATTTACAAATTTCACTAGTGTACAAGTTGTACAGCAGAGGCGAGAGACTTGCACCTTGCGTTGTTCCTTTAGAGGCATTATTAGGTCCATTAAGTATATTAGTCCTTATGTACATAGATTAGATGTGATTCAGAATAAGGCTCTAAGAATTATATCTGGGGCGATGTGTTCAACTCCCATAAGGACCGCGAAGGTTAGCAATTCTCTCAAGGGTCAGTGTATTCTCTACTATAATAAGATACCTGGAGATTTTGAAATTGTTATTTGAGCAATTTAAAAAGCATGTTAAAGCGACTTCTGTCAAAAAAGGGATATTACAATGTTCAAGATTACTTAAATGACAGGACTGTATGGGGTTAATCTAGCACAACACAGGCCTTGCTGTTAATAATTTTGTAATTATTTATTCCTGCTTATTAATCATAATAAATAAAAATTTCATATTTGTAATAGTTAAGCACAAACTATTTTTAAAAGAGATCTAAAAATCAATCTGTGGGTGTTTCTACGCCCTTCTTCTCCCACAGTGGTCCAATGCAGAGAAGAGGCAAAATTGACGTTTGCTAAGTATATGTAAATATCTACAGTAATAAAGTACTTTGACTTTGACTTTGACTTTGACCACGGAAGTTGAAACGAACATTATGCCCTTGATTATAAGGAAAGATATTGCGTGAAGCTTCTGTCATCTGAAAATAATTGTGTTATTAAAAGAATAACACCTCAAATGATAAGTGTTTCTGGTCCATTGGTCACAGCAGATGACATGCTGAGTGGTAGATCTCCACAACTGTGCCGCATCTACCTGGAAATCGACAAAAACTGTACAAGAGGCCTTGCTATACCAATTCTTTCGGTAGTACAATCCATCCTATTAATATGCTAACTCCTACTGTGTTTTTTAATGTATCAATGATGCCATTTTTAGAAGATAATTAAATTTTTATGTATTGTACACTGATGATAGTAAAAGGAAGGATTTTGTGAGATCTGCTGTATATGATCCACAAACTAAGTTTTTACAAAGTTTCTGTTTAGATAACAAATGTGCTATATTTACGGCAGAAACATATGCCATATGTAGAAGCTTTGAAATTGATTAACCATGTAAATAATTGTAAACAAATATTAATCTAACTAATTCACTTAGTATAATAGAAAGTCTCAGATCTTTAAAGATTCACTACAAAACGAATTATCTCTTAAACATTATTAAGCACTTGGTTTATCAGTTGTCTCTTAGAGGTATTGACACCACTTTCATGTGGATATCTTCACACAGAAGAATTTATGGAAATGAAATGGCAGATAAAACTGCTCACGAAGGTATTAATGCATTCAATGTTATGTATATAACGAGCGTGCCAATGACTAACTATTATAGTTCAATAACAAAGGAAGTGTTGATGCTCTGGAAGGATATGTGGAAGAAAGATCAAGTACAGAAAGGAAAATGGTACGGAAGTATTCAAGAAGACTTAACAAATCAGCCGTGGTATAATAGGTTATAGTCAGCCAGCCGAGATTACATAACCACTATTAACAGACTGCATTTTGACTACTCTACCACACCTTCCCATCTACCGGGATTGGGAAATTGAATATCAAACAATGATTTATGCAAAGAATGTTAGACTCCGCAAGCAAGAAAGTTGAACATCTCATTTTCAAAGGTCAAAAATTTACAATTCAAAGACTAATACTTGCTAGCGAACTAAGTGAAATTCTACCAGTAAGTGATTTGTTAAAAAACGTACAGTATTTTATTCCACTGTTCAAATACATAAAAAACAGTTTTGGCAAGATATAACTTCACAAATAAAGTGAAATTTAGTGAAAAACATAGGATATTTAGACAGCCAAAAGACTTGGCTTAAAGGTCTCGTAACCAAGCCATAAACTCTTATAAAAATTAAAAATAAACACAACAATCGAAAAAATATGCCTGATTGTTTTCTTCTGTTCGTGCAACGATTACAGGCTCGCTAATGTGTACCCGACTTAATCTGCTGAACGTAAAACGTGTACACAAAAAGCAGCTTTTTTGACAGACGTCACCTAGAGTAGTACTGAAGATCATATTGTGGGCATGTGTGGGTCAACAACATAAAATTACCCTTAATTGTTATATAATTATTTTTAATTTTCAGGCAAGCAGAGAAGTGAAAAGGTTAAAGGAGTAGGTACACCAAAGAGGTCATGAAGGTTTCACAACGTTTTCCTTCACCATCCAACCATATACAGATTAACGGCGCATTGTTGCGCACACGACATCTCCAAGATAAAAATTGCGCCATTCTAATTACAGTTTGCCGCTTATTTGATTAATTATTAGCAAGTTAATTACACAGGTAACATAATTAATACTAATTATGTAGCAGGCGCTGCATGTATTAATAGGTATGCAAATATTGAGGCTTTTCCTTACGGGGTGGCGGAGGCTTAATTGCGGTCCTTGTTTAGCCAATAATAATAATAAGTTAGTCAGCATGCGTGCATCAACTCGACGCGTCGGTAAAAGCGTGCCTGACTTGTGCTGTCAATAAACCCTCTCGCGCGCTCTCACATTCGTCATTCCATGGTTACGGCTTAAGGTTTAAATAGGTTGTAAATGTATATTTCCCCTAATAGCTAGTAAAAAAGTTTATTTGCAAACAGTAAAATAAATTTAGCTGTGCTTAGATAGTATTTTATTTTATTTTGTTGAATAATTGGTTGTATGGAGACTCTCCTTATGCGGCTCAGAAGGGGTTGATGACAGATCAAAGAGTTTCGTTCATCTTAGGGCGGAGTCCACCAGACGGAGCAATGAGGCGGAGCACCCAAACCTAATTTATAAAAAAAAAACTGTATTATTAATTTTATTTTCTCAATCATGCAATGAAATGTCGTCATTACGTGCGTCACAACAGGCTTGCAAGTATCACGTTTCGGGCCATACAACTCGAGAGAACTGTAAAGGAATTTCATACAAAATTGCAGGCCTAGGCCGGAAAGTATATTTTTTTAATTTTAATCTCAAAGCAAAAGACATTAACGGGCGCACGGACTTACGATTAGTAGTATTTTTAAACTTGAATTTGTTTTTGAAGTGGTGTATTTTTTATTTCATTGTATATGTTTGAGAAAAGCACTACACATGCCTCTAGACGTGAAAAGGGCTTGCCGGCTTGGTATCACTATCCGGCAGGTAGTGAGGTATTCCAAATGACGCAAGCAATACTACGCAATCAAGGCCACCGCTCATAATTCGTGATCCGACGTGTAAGATCGGTTTTATTGTAGTACCTAATAAACTAGAGTACTTATTTTATATTATTATGCCTATACCCTCTCATTCTTTATGACAGAATCCCCGGACGGCTTACGACAACTCACATTACTGACTTCGACAAGTCTTGCCGCAAATTCGGCTTATTATCGTCAACTGCCATTTCCAGAAACTGACATCTCAAGAATCTGCCATTCACCGAGTATTTAAAAAAGACGGAGGTGCTGGCCAATAAACTTGGCGAAGACGAGCTGAAGCAGGTTGATACGTTTCGTTACCTGGGGAGCACACTAACATCCAAGTGTGGCATGGACTCTGAAATCAACAGCAGGATCGAAGCTGCAGCTGCAGCATCGGCAAGCTGGATGCCAGCTGGGTATTCTGCTCAATTGGTATAAAGCTGGCTTCAAAGATCTCAGTATAAATTGCGGTTTCCTGCCTAACTTCCTGTATGCTGCTGAGACTGGGACCGTTTACCGCCGATAAATATGCATGCTAGATCGATTCCACCTCAGATGTCTGCGTAAGATCGTGAATATTAAAGGCATGAATTTAAACCCTAAACAAATGATCCTCGATTTTTTATCAAAATATCTCAAAACTCCAACAAAAATACTGACTGCACCTCAGAATTTATCCACAAAACAAAATCAATTTTGCAAACTGTTTAACTACTTATGTAAAACCGTTTTACTAAGTGATTATCTGATATCTAAATGTAAACCTAACAATTATTTTATTAATAACAAAAACTCAAACCCAACTTTACTTGAACCCAGCACCTATTTATCTTTGGGGCCCATAAGTTTTAATAATCAAAACACCATTTAATCAATCAATCAACAAAATCACCTAAATGTAAATAAACATTATAACAACAAAGAACGATAGATCAGATTTGCAATATAAAAAAAAAATCGGGTAGTATTTAATCGCACATCAAATATGTCCTATTTGCACGGCAAAAATGTTCAACAAAAACACTTATGTTTCTTATGCTCTTACATGTTCAAAGATTTTATGTTTCTTTTGCACTTACATGTTCAACCTCCGCTTCGCTCACCCCCATTACCTTTCACCTAAGCTACCGCACCACATCACCCTGATATTTGCTGTGTGTTAACGACGAAAACGACGTCACTGTTTAAATGATTACTGTAAATATATTGTTAAAATAAATAAATAAAGATAATATTTGTAGGACATTAGAGTTAAGGAAAACCTAGTTAAGCAACTTATGTTTTGTGTTCATATTCTATTAGATTTAAGTATGTTATGAGAATAAAGATATTTTATTGGTTGTTTTTTGATGTGTAGCCTGTGCGAACCGAGCTCCGATTGAAGCGACTCGAGGCGCGCAGGCACCTATATTTAATACCTCGGTGAGGCGGGGGACCGCGGGCCGGCCAAAATAATACAAAACCCTTATTAGAAAGCCCGCGGTCACCCAAATCATTATGTAAAAGGATATTTAGAGACTTAAGGTATTGAATAAGCATAGATTTAAGACAATAAATGTAAAATAAAACCATTTTAATTAGAAATAAAGCCTAGCGGGGAAGGAGGGGCGAGGAAGGGGGCGGTGTGCGGCGCGGGGTCTGAGGTAAACAAAACTACTCTCAGGCGGTCCAATAAAACGGCGTGACATTCCTGTGTCCACCAGGTACACAGGATAACTGAATTTATCTTGGACGGATTCAATCGGCGAAAGCCGACAGGCACAGGCGCTTTATTCTTCGACGTGGCTAAAGCGTTTGACAAGGTTTGGCACAACGGCCTCATATACAAGCTGTACAACATGGATTTCCCTGACAGATTAATTCTTATTGTGAGAGACTTTCTCTCCAATAGGAGTTTTAGGTATAGAGTGGAAGGCACTCACTCTAGACCTCATCCAATCAAGGCGGGAGTACCACAAGGCTCTGTGCTCTCGCCTCTCTTATTCTCACTCTTCACTAGTGATATCCCCAAACATCACAATGTACAGCTTGCCCTCTTCGCCGACGACACTGCTCTCTATTACTCTGGTAGGAATAGAGAAATAGTCGTCAAAAGGCTCCAAACTGCCGCCACTCTCTTGGGCGACTGGTTCAAGAAGTGGCGGATCGAACTCAACCCAGAAAAAAGCCAGGCTATATTCTTCTCTCGCTTCACAACACTCAGTGAGTGGTCTCGTTTACCACAAATCTCCCTGTTTGGACGCGCTATTCCATGGACTCGCCAAGTGAAATACCTTGGAGTGACTTTGGATAGCCGTCTCACCTTCGGACCGCACATTAAATATTGTGAGGAATAGAGCCAAATTCATCCTAAGTCGGCTTAACGCGCTGATTCAATCTAAGAGCAAACTCTCTTTACGTAATAAGCTAAGATTGTACTTAGCTTGCGTCCGTCCCATTTTCACATATGCTAGTGTGGTGTTTGCGCATGTAGCCAAAATCCACATAGACAGTCTTCAAATCCTCCAAAATAAATTTCTACGCCGAGCCACGGGTGCCCCGTGGTTCGTGCGGAGTTTTGATCTCCACAAAGACCTGAAAGTGCCTACCATCCGCGACTTCATGAAAAAAGCTTCTACTCGATACTTCGACAGAGCTCAACATCACTCCAACCCCCTTATTCGTTTCGCGGCTGACTACGCTGCAAACCCCGAGGCAACCCAACCGAGAAGACGCCCCCGTAACATCCTTTTAGACCCGGAAGACGCCATTACGGCGCTATTAAATTTACTGTTACCCCCGGACACAGACAACCCCGACCCGACTCTTCCCACCCGCCCCTTATACATCCACCGCCCGCGCACGCGCAGGCGGAGGCGGCTAACAAGAACACCCGCACCAGACACTGCACAAGCCGAAAGCACCCCACATGACGCCGTACACTCTACGCCGGCACAAGTCACACTTAGACGCAGCGACACACCTTAGTTGTGCCCGGCTACGTTAAATCACACCACTCACCACAACCCTCCCAGGTTGGGCCTCTCCCCCGGTAGGGCACGCACTCACGTGAAACAGAACAATTGTGGCGGGGACTATCTGTTCCGCCCCCCAAGGCAAAGTTTTTAAAGACTAAAGTCTAAAACATAAAAATCAATTCCAAAAAAAAAAATAAAAAAAAATAAAAGGCGCGCGCGCGCCGCCGAAAATTCATTCCCGATCGAGCTACAGCAGAAGAAGCACCAAGGCCTCCCCCTCGCCTCTCCGCCTGCAAATATTGAAGAAATTGCGTTATCATTCGAGCCCTCTTCGCCATCAACCTAATAAGAAAATCTACAGTCCACGCTGCGCCCCGCAATAAGTACACACAAATACGAATTGCGGGGTACTCTATGTACATCGCGTACACTGTGCAAATCAGTATTTTTGATGTGCAGTTTAATGTTTCTCAATTGAACCTAATTAAAGCCTCAAACTTCTCATTGTATGATTGAGGCAGGTCTTGCTTCAGCAGGGCGTCCTCGTTTTCGCTTTGTGCCAATAGAGATGATTTATATATAATTTTCATTAAAAAAGATAAGAAAAAAGAAATTTAGTTATACTTATTAGTAAGCTTTTTAGGTAAAAGAATGATGGAATTGTTAAATATAATTTGGTAAAGTAAACATTAATTAGGGTGGGTACAGCAAAACACAAGATTTTTAATAATTCTGTTATTTGGATGGAGAATTTTGAGTGCAAGTCAGTATTTTAGAGTGACAAAGAATATTTTTGAAAGTACTCAAAACTTTGAGTAATAATGTTTAATACTCAAAGACTCAAAACGGAATTTGTGTTCGACAAGCCAGCTATTTGTTGTGAACAGTGTAAGAGAGATTAGCTTGTTTTGTTAGGTTTTATGATTTTGTTGGTGTTGCATGTTTTGTTAATCAAATGGTTTATTCTTAGAGAGTCAGCTTTTTGGTTAAAGGCAGGTTAATCAGTGAAGATAATTCGTTTGCATAATTTTATTTTGAGCTACAGTTAAATATTCCCCAATATCAAATGGTCTGATCGCGTGCGGGACACCGAAGTGCTGCGACGAGCCAATGGGATGGCAGAGGCTTACCTTGCGCGGCGACAGCTTCGGTGGTGCGGGCACGTAAGGATGGCAGAGCAGAAGCTCGCCAAGCGCATCTTCTACTTGGAGCTTGAGGAGGGCCAACGTAGGCATGGCGGACAACTCCTCAGGTAGGTACAAAGATGCGCTGGAGCGGCACATGAAGAAGTGCGGCATCGAGTCTTCTCAGTGGTAGAAAAAGCCTCCAAAAGACCGGAGTGGAGGGCTTTGGTTCATACCAAAGTCCGAGGATTTGTAATTCTCCGGCGCGCTGAGAATGGCCCCAAACGCGAAGAATTAAAAGCCCGACCGCCTGCGCGAATTCTTTATAACTGTGTTTCGGGGTGCTCACATGCCCGCAGTATGCGAGGATCTTCGCAAGGAAGATTGGCTATATATGCCGACCCGAATGGCCGAGTCGGCAGTGACCCTGCCTACGAAGCCAAGGGACCCGGCTTCGAGTCCCGGTGGGGGCAAATATTTGTTTGACGAGAACGGATGTTTATACCCTAGTCATGGTTGTTTATCTAAGTATAATATGTATCTATATAAGTATGTGTATCGTTGTCTAGTACCCAATATACGGGGAATCCTAGTTTGGGGCTAGATTAATGTGTGTTAATAGTGTCCAAGGTATTATTATATTATTATTATTAGCTACATGCGTAGCTGAAGCGGTCGCCGTGACCGAAAGCGGTCGGACCACCTCAGCGACAGCTTGGCAATTTAATGGCAACTTATTCAAACTGCCTCATGTCCTATGAAAGGGCTTGATGCGAGCATTTTTTTTATAATTTTGAAATACTTAGTTATAAAGTTATTTAAGACAAAACAAGATCCTCTACTGATCCTAAAATAATTACAAAAATCGTCATTTATAGATCTTAACTTAAATATATCACGGGAAAATGATTGAAATGGGGGAAATAGAAAATAATAAAAACATCTTTTCAAACTGTATCATGTGACATGTCAAATGAAAGGGCTTGTTGCTATTGATCGAATTTTTTGTTTTCATAATGTTCGAAACCTGCTCAGGTTACATAAAAAGTTATCTAGGAAAAAAGACAAAAACCTCTCGATATTGCGAGTCGGACTCGCGCACGAAGGGTTCCGTACCACCGTACAATGGAAGGGATGGTGTGGAGTGAATAGTTTGGATTTAACATAGCAAAATGTTGTTTACAAAGTTATTGGTGCGGCTACTTTCACACTCCATGCTCGTAACCAGGTGCATTCATTTGTTTGTATGTGGTATTCAAAGAATTGTTGTATGGGAGCCCCCTCAAATATTTTTTTTATTCTTTTTTTTAGTATTTTTTGTTAAAGCGGCAACAGAAATACATCATCTGTGAAAATTTCATCTGTCTAACTAACACGGTTCTTGAGATACAGCCTGGTGACAGACGGACGGACGGCCGGACAGCGGAGGCTTAGTAATAGGGTCCCGTTTGGCACCCTTCGGGTACGGAACCCTAAAAAGGCCATTCCCCGCCCATTAGCAAAGAAAATTCTGATCTTGCTTGTTTTAATCACGTAATTTAGGACTTTTACCTAATTATTACAAGAAAACTATTGAGAAATTTAAATGTTGGGTGCAACATTAAGATAAACCTGTTTTTTTATTCTGTGGTACGGCACCCTTCGTTCGCGTGTCCTATCGAAGATTCGCAGGCACTACTGCAGTGCAACGATTGCAGATAATAGACAAGTTCTCTAGAAATCACCTATAGTACACCCTTACAAATCTGCGCTTTCTGCTAGGCCCTTAGTTCAATTTAAAAGGCAACAAATATAATGACCACCAAAATAATTTTTTCTACCCAAAACGGGTAAATGATCACCAAAAGTTGTAGAAAATATCAGGGCAAAATACTGCGGAAGTTTAGGTGACCGGTAAAGGGGGTGAGCGAAGCGAAGCCACCTCTATCCTTCGTGATAGGTTGAACTTGTAAGAACGACAAAAAATACTTAAAACATAAACTTAAACCTTTGAGTAATAATGTATAAATACTAGAGACGCTAGCTCGAACAAAATATGTGCCCGGCCTCTTGAAGAGAGGGTACGCGCGGGGCGAGGGCGGGCGTGTCAGTTGTCATAGATAACAATCTTTGCGCTCAGATGCGACATGCCGAAGACGTACAGTCGCCTTTGCCCAAAAGTATACGTATCGAGTGAATCCTGCCTATACTGGTTGCATACTTTTAAGCGCAGGCGAACTATAATGTGTATTTGTGAATAAAAATAAAAGAGAATTTGACATATCCAATATTTTAATGGGATGTATTTTTTCCATCTCCATCATCAGATCTTATCAGATTGGATGATCACGCTCATCATATTCATTCATATTCTTTATTGTACAGAAATCTTAATAGTAAGGTAACAAAAAAATATATGAGCAAAGGCGAGCAAACCTAGGCAGAAAAGGAAAAGTTGTGCAACAGGAGAGTCCTAGTGCGCAATAAAACTGTACACATCTAATTGTGTACAAATAAAACGTAATAATGTAATAAATGATGTATATGTTACCGGCCAAACCCGATTTCAGGACAAACTAGTTTTGGCTAGGAGAAACTAGTTTGCGCAGCTTATATCAGGGCAAAACATTGCGGTAGCTTAGGTGAAGCCCCCTTTATTCTTCACCTTCGTGTTAGGTTTAACATGTAAGAACAACAAAAAATACTTAAAACATAAACTTAAACACATAAACTAGTTTATCCTAGGCAAATCTAGTTTGTCCTGAAATCAGGTATGGCTGGTAACATATATATACTAAATAGAATTCAAAAGCCTCTCATCAGTACCTACTACAATTTCATCTGTGTTCGTATCATGTCATGCTTTCTTGTATTTCTCTGCTATGTAATTTATCCTCAACATCTTGGGCTTGCTGGAAGAAATCTCTTGTTAGAAATAATCTTGCCTTTGTAAATGTCTGGTATTCGCGTATTTACTGATAGTACTTACGTATGAAAAGTTATTCCTTGGCTTTTTTGTATCTTAACTGTGTAGTTTTTACAGTACCGCAGAACACACGACGGCATTATTTAGTTGCTTACTCTCGCAACCAAACACGTCACGGCTCGGCAAGCGCTTGGCACAGACTGAATTGGGGTTGAGTGAATTAGCTCTACTTATAGCTGCAAAAAAGTCCGTTTGCGGCGCCTACTCTAGTATTTATACATTATTTATTACTAAAACACAAAACATAAGAAAAAGTTTGGTGATAATTTAACCAAACACAATTAGGTGATCGTTTACTAATTCTGGTGGTCGTTTCTAATTTATTGGTAGTAAATTTTCTATTTTTTTGGTAAATAAGTTGATATGTGCCATGTTTTTTTGTGAAGGTACTTCGTTGGAAACAATCGTAGGGTAGTTCTTAAAAAACCTTACGATTTTGCAAAGTGCTTGGCTAACAAATACTTAGCAATGCAGTTGCCGCCGGGCGTCGCGATGTTGTACAGGTCGCGCCACGGTTCTTGAGTGTACGTTTGAAATGTCGCACTAGCGTGCATCGCAATACTGTAGCTTCGCAAAGGCGATTGCCGAACTTAAATAGCGGATGCTTTTTTTAGGGTTCCGTACCCGAAGGGTGCCAAATGGGACCCTATCTCTAAGCCTCCGCTGCCTTCCGTCCATCCGTCTGTCTGTCACCACGCTGTATCTTATGAACCGTGATAGTAAGACAGTCGAAATTTTCAAAGATGATGTATTTCTGTTGCCGCTTTAACAACAATATTGAAAACAGAATAAAATAAATATATAGAAGGCTTCCATGCAACAATTCTTTAAATACCACATACAAACTTGTGAATGCACGGTTACGTACATGGAGTCTGAAAGTAGCCGCACCAATTACTTTGTAAACAACATTTTGCTATGTAAAATCCAAACTATTCACTCCACACCATCCCTACCATTGTACGGTGGTACGGAACTCTTCGTGCGCGAGTTAGACTCGCACTTGACCGGATTTTTCCTTTCCTTGCTTTCCATGACATTTTTTTATCTTTCTAGATCACCGGGAACTACGTTACGGTTTTGATTCCCTTGCGGTACGAGCAAATTCAGCAAATTGACGGCATAAAGGCCTTATTTTGCGATTGTGTTGAGCTAGAAGTTTTTCGAAACTGACTTTTTAGAACTGACTTTTTAGAACTGACTTTTTCGCAGTCCAAGGGATGCAGATTGATATTAAATTCGACTTGATATCTCCACGCGTTCCTAATAAAAGTGTAGTGATAGACATACTGATGGACTGATAGACAGACGGACAACGAAGGGTTCCTATAAGGGTCCCTATTTTCCATTTAAGGTACGGAACCCCAAAAAAGGGTGACTTTAATTAACTAACCAAACATTAGGGAATCACAGCACCCCATCATGTTCTGCGACCACAGGTTTCATGGGGCTTAACTTACCTTTTCAAATGATGTGCTAAGACGGTAAAAATATGCATACAAATTTTTACTACGGCCATATTATTAGCGTCAGAAACACACTAAGGAACAATGTATAGAAACAGTACGGTTATAACCGTATGGGTCGTCACGGGTTTCTGGCGTTTAAACAACTTCCAAAAGCCGATTGATGCCTTTTGTCGATTTTTCTATAATAAAACATGATAACCAATTTCACACATTCGACCAAATAAGCGACTTAAAATAGTACATTACTGCAGAGACCAGTAAGTAAGCCATCCTGGACGAGTATGATTTAGCCGGCCGAGCTGAAGGCGAGCTCCGACTATAATACGAGGCCAGGAAGGCACTTATGATCGAAGCGTGGATAGTGCTTTTCTCAAAAATAAAATAATATGTTTGAATAAAAGTTAGAAGTTTATTGCTGGACAATTATATAGGTATATATAACAAGATCAACTATTAAGAAATGTTAAAGGTTACATTAGTCATATTGGGACAATTGCTTATTGATATTTTTATGGATTTACTGGGTACATTTATGTTGGTTTGAGAGATATTGGTGTGGGATGGGTGGGTCTGCCTGGGAGTTCGATATTTTCGCCGATTGATCTGTGGACGTTCATAGGACGTTGATGGCTGATGGTCGGTAATTAGTGGTTCTAGGCGAGAGTTCGACTGGTTTGACGTGTATGGTTGATTAAATTTTATGTTGGTGTTGATTTTTACCCACAACGTAACGGAGATGGTATATGCGTTTGGGGTGAGAGGATGTCTGTGCAAACCAATGTCGCCATTTTTCTCAAAAACTACTAGTGCGATTTTAATGCGGTTTTCAGTGATGGGTTCGGGTTTGATCGGTGCATGTTCTTAGATAAGTGTTACGGTGACAACTTACCAAGTGGCGCTGCAGTAAACATTTATTTGTGCAAAATCACAACTACGAGTCCGATTTTGATGCCATTTTTCAGTGATGAGTTCTAGTTTGATTGCTGCATGTTCTTAGATAGGTGTTACAATGACAACTTACCAGGGGGCGCTGCGGTAAACATTTGTTTGTACAAAACTAAAACTATTCGTTTGATTCTGATGCGTTTTTTTTTTGTATAGGGCTCGACGTTGATAAGTGAGGGTTCGTAAATAGGTGTTGTGGTAGGAACTCACTAGGGGGCACTGCAGTGATATTGTTTATATTAAGTGCTAAATATTAAAGAAACTCGATAGAACTTTCATGATAACATTACAGTGAGGCCCCACTTGTGCGCCGCGTTGCGTCGCATCGTCGATTTTCCATAATTTTGACAGTGGCATGTCACTGTCAAATATTTAGAAAAAGTCGAGGACAAATGGGGCCTCCCCCTCATTGAACTTAGTATTTATGTTTGAAAGGGAGCAAAAGACGATGGCTACCTTATGGCCTTTCTTCTGTGTCCTCGGTTTGGGACCGGCGGCGTGTAGTCTTTTCAATTGCTCTAATTCTTCCAACGCTATGCTGTTATGTGGGCTGTTAAAAAGTTTTCTTTGATCTAGATCGGTAATTACTACGCCGTCTAAAGATCGTACTCTTCTAAGCGCCACATAAGCTTGTCCTTTGGCGAATGTTTTTGGTCCAAAATATAAAAACCTAAAAGTAAGAAAAGATGGAAAGATATCCCGACAACTGGCACCCGTGGCAGTATTGAACATTACAGACCTATTTCGAAGCTATGTTTAATTGCCAAGGTTCTTGAACGTATTGTATATTCGCAGCTTTACAGTGCTCTCAAAATGAGCTTTAGCCCGCTACAGCACGGGTTTTTAACCCCTCGCACCCCCAGCCACTTGGCGCCGACACAGCTCGTCCCCCAGGCACACTTAAGCCCGCGCGGCGCGCGACACTTGACTGACGTATCAAGTGATTATGTTGAAATGGTAACTCTTAGAACTATGAGAGTGCTAAATATGAGTAGCTAATGAAACCCTCTCTTAGTCAATGCAAAACTAATGTCACAGTGACCTTCCTTTATTATTGTACCGACATGAGAATCACAGACATCTATGAAAATGGTCCTTCTCGACACAAATCTAGCCGACATGAGAAAAACATCAACAAATATACATGTTGTTTGATACCTACGTAATCTACACAATATATCTTTTTTAAAACAATAAAAACATTAGTGTGTTCTTATAGAAACAATTCAATATTCACCATAAAAGCTCAGAAAAGATCAGTCAAAATTCGCTCGCGAGAAAAAGTGATTTAGTTTTTTCCAGTCTGAATATTTTTTTCTATGAATGACCATAGACAATTGTATCGGATTATAGACTTTGTCTTATTGAGCGTCTGGAAAATCTTTAACAGTACCAACATGACAAAAATTGGCCAAAATATACCGGTTTAAAAAAGCGCGGGAGCGAGAGCGTCATATGACGCTTGGGGGACGGACGGTACTCGAGGCGAGCGTCATATGAGGCTTGGGGGATTGTAAGGTTAAAGGGTCGATCTACTGTCTCAAACCTTGTAATATTTAATGACTACGTATCCCAGCGTATGGATGGTGGTGACCAGGTAGACGCCATCTACACCGATTATAGCAAGGCCTTCGACCGAATTGACCATGGTATGCTGTTAGATAAGCTCAAGGGTGTCGGTGTTAGGGGCAGTCTGTTGGAATGGTTAAGTTCTTACGTTGCAGGCCGTAAACAGGCTGTTGTCTTGAATAGCTACGAATCAGCATGGATGAGTATTCCTTCAGGCGTACCCCAAGGATCCCAACTCGGCCCGCTGTTATTTGTTATATCTATACAGGATATAGACTCGTGTTTTATAAACTCTAACGTACTATTGTTTGCAGACGACATGAAAATATTTGGAGTTGTGAATAACGTTTCTGATGCTTCTCTGCTGCAACAAGACTTGCTAAGACTTGACGGCTACTGCACTACCAATAAATTAGATCTTAATGTTTCAAAGTGCTTCTTTCTGACATTCACGCGCAAGCTCAATCCATATATATCTAACTACAGCTTAAAGTACCTTCCTCTGACTCGAGTGTATGAAAGTAAGGACCTTGGGGTGATCCATGACAGTGGGCTAGTTTTTGAGAAGCACATAGGCAGCGTTGTCGGTAAGGCTTCGAAGGCTCTTGGTTTTGTCATGAGGTCGTCTAAATCATTCAGGAAAATGAAAACCGTCAAAATTCTCTACTGTGCTTATGTTCGTAGCCACCTCGAGTATGCATCGCAAATATGGAACCCCTGCTATGACATTTACAGAGGAAGACTTGAGCGGGTTCAGCGGAAGTTCATCAGATATCTTGGCTTTAAGTTTAAAATGCCTAAACTCAAATACCATAACCAATGTGCTAAACTACATCTACTTCCGTTGAACCTGCGCAGGGACATTGCAGATTTAACATTCCTGATGAAGGTGGCTAGGGGTACTATTGACTGTCCTGAACTGCTATGTAAATTAAAAATTAAGGTACCAACACACAGTGTCCGTAGGCGTCCACTGCTTCAGACTCCTTTAGCTCACAGCAATTACAGACAAAACTCCTTTATAAACAGAGCATGCGCACTATTCAACCGACTTTTCAGCTCCAACAGCGATGGCGACAATGATGTTGATATCTTCTGCAGTAGTTTTTTCTCATTGCGGAAAGCCATAATAAAGAATTTTCTAGCACTTCTTAATACCGAGGACGGGATTGTTGAGGAGGAGTATTGTGACGGTGATGGCATGAGTGAGTAGCGACAAAATAAACTTAATTTTATACATTATCACTAGTTATATGGTACCCAATCTACATGTGGATGCTTGTTATTAGCTTTTAGTCTGCAATATGATGTTATTAAATAGTTAAGATAGCTGTAAGCTTCCCTAAAATTGTAAAATAAAATAAAATAAAATAAACTTAGCCTACTACTTATTTTAATTAACCTAATAAATTCAAGACGAAGTACGAAAAATATTAAATTAAAAATCAGAACCAAAAATCAATTCTCGTGAATTAAGCTAAAGATGTAATCTGGAGGGATATTCCAATTAACCTAACCTAAACTACATACTTATTCAAATGAAAATAAACATTCAAGAAATAATGCTACAACTATTACAAACACAGCCAAAACTATTACCAATACAACCAAATTTAACAATAATTTGGTAAACCCGAAACTATAGCCACTATATTATACATATAAATATGAAGTACAATTTATATACTATAAATTGTACTTCATATATAAGAGCAAGCATAATACCTATGCTTGCTCTCTAAAAAGTTTGAAATACAAAAACAAAATTAAAAATTTTGAAAAAACCCACGGCGGTTAAAACGAAGTTGAAAAAGGATAAAATAATTTTAAAACCCCCGACTCAAATAATTTATGCTATGAACTTAATAAAAAAAACCAAGAAAATCTGTCGGGGGTTGCTGTTACGTGTTTTTTATAATTTTATGATTAATAATTTAGAATCTGTGTAATTTCAAAATTGAATTTTCTTGCTGCTGTTAAATGAACTAGTTTGGCATGTTTATAGTAACTTGATTATTTGTTTATATTTAAAATAGAGATAGGTTTTTTTTAATTTTTTACATTTGTCTTTTTATTCCAGTAATTTATGTATTATTTCCTACGGACTCCTCTATATACCCTTCGGCAGTTCGGTCCGATTTCCATCCGCCGTGTCTTTTTATGGTGGTCAAATTGGCCCCAGAATCCGCGAGAAGAGTCGCCGATGACCTCCGGAAACAATTACGGTGTAGGCTTCCGGATTAGACAAATAAAAAAATGTGGCGATTTTTTAGGCATTGCTGCTATCTCGTGACCCCCAATGTTTTGTTTGACACACTTTCCATTTCTATGATTAATGGAAAAATGGTCGGACTTCATGTTGGCAGGACGAAGATCTTGATATTTTTTCTCAAAGTTTGCAAACGCGTCAAGAATCACGAATGAGTCATCTATTTTCGTTTTGGTGTCTCGTAGATTTACCAATATTATATTGTCGTGATATTCCACGTTTCTCATTGTAATGTTGGTCAGCTCCATACTCCTACAAGCGCCATTCACTCCCATAATAAAAGCAACCTAAAACAAACGTTTAAACAATGACACCATAGCAATAAAACAACCAATATCATATAATAACATCTATAAGTATAAAATGAATTGACCTTTATTGCCAGATATTTATCTTCCGGGGCGTCGTTTAAAAACTGTTGAATATGTTGACTGTTCAATATCTTCGATTTCTTGCCTTTATACCCATCAGATTGTCGTTTCAGCTAAGCCGTCAAGTTCAAGTAATTTTTTATATTTACATTGTGATTGTTCAGTATAACACTGCGGATCATAGAATAAAGTGCCCATAAGGTCGAAGGCTTCATTGTTTTGCCAAGATTAGTAAAATAAGCCAGAAATATTTTTTTTTACCAACTTGTAGTTTTATATTCAGCTTTCCACATCATGAACTTTTCATAATTATGCCAATATCTCTCCATGGACTTGGGTGGGAGTAGATTATTTCTCGCCAATTCCGCCTCGACTTTATAATAGGGAGGCGTGCAATCTATGTCGTGATCTGATTCATCAGAACTCATTTTCAGCTATTTTTATTCTTTCCTAAATATTTTATTTCAATGAAGTCAATCCCGCCAAAATACGAGAGCGACTTTTTTTTAAATTGCTGTATGTTGTTGATGATACTGCCTCAATTCCAATAGCATAGATACATAAATTTCGTATTAGTTTCATGTTTATTGTGAATATTTTATTTTATTCGTGTTTTTCTTCTGTTAGTATCGAATTCCTAATTCCTAATTAGCAACAAAATAATAAAAAATACAAATGAAATGAGCTTGCCGCCGTTTTACATAGTGCAATTCTGACCTGTCAACCTCTATGGTACCTCCTTTTTATTAAAGGCCCTTAACCTCCATCTGCCAATAACCTCCTTAGCTTATCTTTGAAGAAAAAAATAGTTATATATTGAAATATTATGATATGTAATGGGATTTCATACTTACTTACTGGACACTTCTAAAAATTGTCCAGGATGAGTCACTTTCGGATACTATCTATCTTCACAGATGCTACGGGGACATTTCATACTATTTTTGAGAAAAATCATTTTTTTAGTTAGCACTATATAAACAACAGTATTTAATTATCTACCTGCAAATAATAGTCCACGTGATTTATTTATTTAGACACACAAAAATAGGCGCTAACCAGCATTCACAACCTTCTGTTATATTTTTAATACTACATTTGTATTTGGCGTGACACTACTTGAACAATCGTGTACATTCTTCATACACAAAATCACGGTTAATGGATATTAAAATACTCCCTAGAAAATGCACGCACACATGAATTTTCAATCTTCGATTGTGTGCGTTCGAATGTTCCTACGCGTATAAGATATTAATATGATGCGACTCTAAAAACTGCTCTTATGGTTCTTTATAGAAAACACGACTGGCAGTGCCGTACTTACTTTTACACTTTTTCAAATATTTACGGCATCTCCCGTACTGACTTACAACGCAACCGAATAACCTACGGCATAGGCGGCGCGTCCCGCATCATGGTAAGTAGCGAATTCAGAAAGGGAAATAATAAAAGGACCGAATAAAAAACGAATTGAGCAAATGAACAAGAACAGCGGAATTTCCTGAAATGAGCGACAACAATACTGAATTACGCGATAAAATTATTGTTTTGCGTGACAAAATTACTGAATGGCTTAGCCACCGTTTATTGGCTAAATAAAGACTGTCTGGGCGAAGGGGTGGGTCAGGGTAGGAGAAGGATAAAGTGGTTGAGCAAATCCCCCTTTATCTTTCGTGTTAGGTTGAACAAGTAAGATCAACAACATCCAACGCTCGTTTTGTATTTTATGTTTCTTAGATCATGATTTTAAGTTGCTGTTTTTAGATTCCAGTTCAGTAATTTCGTCAAACGAAGCCTGTATTTCTAATCCCGTTAATTTTTTGCAGGCAAAACCAGCATTTTTGCCAAGCAAATACTAGGTTTACAGTCATACGTTTTCTCTATTCTGGGCGGATAAAAGATAGTATCATTGTACCGTAACAAACCATAGTAAGCTTAATTTTATTATAATTTAAGTTTTTACGTGTTAATAAAGGCTAGTATTTAATCGCACATCAAAAATACTGATTTGCACAGCAAAAACGAATCAACAAAAACACTTTTTATGTTCTAATATTTTATGTGTATTTAAGTTTATGTTTTAAATATTTTTTGTTGATCTTTCATGTTCAACCTAACACACCTAAGCTACCGCAGCATTTTGCCCTGATATTTGCTGTGCAAATCAGTATTTTTGATGTGCAGTTTATTATTTCCCATTTTATTATAATTTAAGTTTTTACATGTTTATTAATACGGATGTTTAGTGTAAGATGCAGATACATGTTATACCATCAAGTTAAAGTATCTATACCACAGAATACAAGTACAAGCCATTACGTACTCGTCTAATATGACTACCATTCTCATGCATGCTCTTTAGGTTGACAATAGTTTACGTCATTAACCCTGCGCGAGCGCATAGGTTTTTTAGAACAAGCTTAATAAATCTAACAGTACCGTAAAAGAGGTTTAAACGGGATTGCTGTAATTATTATTTCCTAAGACTTATTTTCTTTTCGTATCTGGATGACTTTACGCCACATTTTACGGTAATTAGCATTTTAACCCGTTAAAAAAATGTTTTGCTTATAAATATGTATACAGGTTGACATTTAATTAGAAGACCATATTTTGGGGAATGACCCATAATTATGAACAACTTTTCCCAAGAAACATATGGTCGCAAAAGAAAAATAAATGGGTCTCCCATAGGAACTTGTAATGTACGGAGGGATATTTTTTTTTCATTTGCGATCATATTTTTCTTAGGGAAAGTTTTTCTTATTGATAGGTACTATAATTATATCACTCCCCAATCTGGTCAGCTGATTAAATTTCATTCTGTACGTTTGTATATTTTAACAGGTCACGACGCTTTTTTGCATATGAATGACAGGGGTACTGTTAGCTCGTGAGTACCGGAAAAAACCGGCCGAATCGAGAGTTCCGCACAAATTTCATTATTATGACGGCAGTACAAACGGTTTCTGAGTGTTTCCTTTGATTTCCTGCTAAGCTGTTCAGCGAAATTGTGACATAAACGGAGATTTATTATGATAGCGTTTGATATCGATAAGTTTGTTTTTTTCGCAACTTCAAGGGATCATAGACTTGACTAATTCATAGTAATTTTAACTTGATACCTCCACGCGTTTCTGAGCAAAAGAGACATCCAGACAAGAAGTGATCCAATCGCCCTAACTGTGAAAATATTAATTATTGTCTCATCAGACCCAACACAATTCAGAAAAACCTCCGCAGTTTAATCAAGAAGCCATTACAATTCATTATCGGATCACTTCTAATGATGCGTCGTCGGTTTCGTCACTTCATTTCTAATTATTTCAATTTACTAACGAGGTAAAGTAGACCCAAAGTATTATTACGGGTTTGTGATCTTGCAAAACGTTATTAAATTCTTTTGATGTTACAATACATGTACCGTTTTCCATCACTTTATATCGAGACGCCGTACCGTGCGGTTGCAAAATCGAATTTCCGCCGTGTGTTCACATTTTCGTTTTGTGTCGAGTGTTAGCAAAAAGTATTGTTGGAAAAAGGTTTTCAATCTTGGAAGTGGCTTTTTGGAGTCTGGGCAATTGAAAATTTTGTGAGCCTTTTGTAAGGTAAGTTTGATTGAATATTTTCCAATACCTACGTGATATCATTATTGATAATACTTAAGGTTTTACGAGTAAACTCGTAGGTAGTAGGCATGCTGTGAATAACTTAAGTGTAATTAGTTTATCTCAGGACCTTCTTATTCAGGAAATATGATTCCTTTTTTTACACGCGATAGTGACATCGTATGCTTTCCTGTTTTTAATGGGTTTTTCGTTTTTTTAAGACAGTTCGATGATGTTTATCACGCTTTTATCAAACGGGTTATTTAATTTATTTATTTTTATTTATATATTTAGGAGCACCATTTTCTTAAAACTACCCCTTCCAGTATGCTTTCTAAATATTTAACCCACAGAACATTAAATAATAGGCATAATTGAATGTTCTGTGGTTTAACCACTTACAGGTGACCAAATCATGCAAAATTTTGTTTACAATGGTCAATTACTTTTACTACTATTAGTAAGAGGATTTACTACTACTACTAATTATTAGTAAGAGGATTTTAATTAAGGAAGGGCGGTTTCAGATGCTTTTGCTGATTCTTTCCATGCTTTATTAGTGGATTTATAGATGGTTTCAAAATACGCGAACCGTCGGAAATAATAAGTTTTCGTTTTTTTTTTTAAAGAACTGCAATTTTGTGAAAATCGCCATAAAGTTTCAATAAAGACAGGAACGTTGCAATAAAAATCATCGACGACAAGTTCGGTACTTGAGTGCAGTGCATTGTATGAGCGGATCATTCTAGTGAGAGGTGAGGTTATGCCTAGGTGAGTTTTCCAAGGGTAGCAGTAGTTCAGACGCAGCAGCCTAATTCTACAACTCAAAATGACCGAAATCAGTGACAATGTGACAGTTTTCCCTAAAAATACACTAAGGCGGAATAAGGGCTAGACTTTAGAAAACGGGCGATTAGCTGAAGCTCTCGTTATTTTTTGGTAGATAGTTTTGGGTCATTTAAACACGGTCTAAAATTTCAGGTGTCGGAACTCAATAGTTTTTCAGATATGATTTTTTGAAAATCGATAAAATTTGGCTTTTTGTATAACACACACAATAATCACCACAAAATGTGTTACGTTTCGTTGTACGCTTTTTGTAAAATGAGAATACATAGATGAAAGTGTGCATTAAACCGAATTTTCATTGTAATAAAGCTTTTTTCGGTTATATTTTTGCGTCGCAAACTCGTTTTTTTGCGTTTTTGGACTTGTGCTTGTTTCAATGTATTCTTTTCATTCTTTCAGAAAGCCTAATTCATTCATTTTTTTTTCTTTTTTATTATGTTTTACGGCCCTTTAATCTGGTCCTTTTAGGCCTTCATTGCTTGCATTCGCGTCAGTGAACAGTTTCCTTTCGTTTGAGTCGCTTTGAACAACTACTTTGGCTTGCGTAGGTTATTGTGGCTAAATATCAATTGGATTATCGGTTAGGTTAGAACTTAGAAGAAGCAACCCCAGAGCGGAGCGTATGCAAAGAAAAGCCGAATTTAGCTAGAGTAGGTTATTGTGGCTAAATTTCAATAGGGTTATAGGTTAAGCCAAAGCCAAATTTGGCTAAAGTAGGTTATTGTGGCTAAATTTCAATTACATTATAGGTTAGGTTAGCACTTAGAAGAAGCAACTCCGGAGCGTATACAAATAAAAGCCAAATTTGGCTAAAGTAGGTTATTATGGCTAATTTTTAATTACATTATACGTTAGGTTAGCACTTAGAATAAGCATCTCCGGAGCGTATACAAATAAAAGCCAAATTTGGCTAAAGTAGGTTATTATGGCTAAATTTTAATTACATTATAGGTTAGGTTAGCACTTAGAATAAGCATCGGAGCGTAGCGGAGCGGAGCTTATGCAAATTAAAGCCAAATTTGGCTAGAATAGGTTATTGTGGCTAAAAATAGGCAAAATCCGTCGTTCCCCACCTGTTCCCCACCCTTACTCCCACATCCCCACCGCCCCGAATGTTAGCAATTGGCGTTTTGAAAAAAAAAACTCGAAAACTAACGATTTCCGACACTTCGGGGTTTTTGATATCGTCTCTAAATGCACCTATAATGCATAGGAAAAATCGGCAAAAGCATCTGAAACCGTCCGCTTTCTAAAGTCCTTTCGGAAAAAGATTATACTCAAGAAAACTTTGACAACTCCATACAAATTTATATGTTCTTGTAAGTCTTATTCCACTTTCTAGCCACGTGAATTTCACTCACTGAACTGGGTGGGGAACTAATGTAATAGTAATTATTAGAAGTTGAAAAAATACATGTATGTACATTTCTAACTTTAATATCCTCAAATAGACACAAAAAAACCTAGATTTTCCCAGCTGTACCTTTGTTCTGCCCGTCCATTCTCACTGTCAATCGGAAAATCTAGAATATCCACGCGACAAATCTAGGCCCTATTGTTAGGTCTCGATAATTATGTGCTTAGTGCTTACACACTTTGTGTGAACCTGAGTCTAATTGTACGACTAATGGGGAAAATACCTCGGGTTTGGCGCAATAGGTGATTTAAGCATGACATGGCGACTCTAATCCCAGATTAGTTGGCAGAGGCATAAGTATATGTCGCCGTAAGATTGTCAAAACCGTTAGTTGATAAACTAATGTTTTTTTTTCTCGTAAGCTGGTCAACTATCGAAAGATGGTAAACTGTAGCGCACTGCTTACTATATAACGCGTTAGTTGATCAACTAATAACGGTTAAAACTGTTAAATAGTAAACTGGTTTAAACTTACATAATTTGAAACGAAATAACAGGTCAAACACTGCGGTAGCTTGGGTGAAGACTAGACGAATAGTCTTCGTGTTAGATTGACATGTAAGAACAAAAGAAACGTAAAATATAAACCCTGTTAGTCTGGTTTACTATCTGTCGATAGTTTATCAACTACCGCGTTAGTTTATCAACTAACCGTTTTGACAACACGCAGGCACACACATTGATCTGACCACACTACAAGATGTCCTGTGTCTTGGGAACCAGATACAGCGACGTCACACACATAAAAACATCCAACACCTGGGATTTTTCTTCCTCCCCAGCTGGGATTCGAACCCAGGACCTGTTGCTTGGGAAGCAAAGCGCCGATTGCAACACAAACACAATGTACATTCTGCTAATACTAGAGTTCTACAAGTGCATTTTTATTTACGAGCGAGCGTCTTTATAAATCGACACTACGAGTCGAAAATCATCGTATATCATGAAATAAGCAATGTGCAAGGAAATAAAAATACAATGCACGTAACAAGAAATTGGGTAAATGTCGGGCTTATGTTAAATACATGCGCGCGCGCAACATATCTACAGTCCGCGCCTCCACCCATGTCCTGCGACGGAAAGAGGAACTAAATACGTATATCTCTCTGGCAAGAAGACACGGTGGCGCCCCGCGGCTTGAGTGGTGGCGGGGACTGTACTACTGCGCATGTGCAAATATCTGCCACGTCATATCGCAAAAAATAACAATCAAAATAAACGTTCAGCCTAACATATTCAATGAATATGATAATGTAGCTCATCAATGTCCCCACCAAGGGGCACAGGCCCTTACCCGAATACGAGTAAGATTAAGCCATACTTCACTACGCTGGCTCAGTGCGGGTTGGTGGAGGGGTTTTTCGACCACTACCACGTAGCGATAGTAGCCGGGACCTACAGCACGTCCGATAATGTACGATAATAAGTGAATTATCTTATTGGTACATGGTCAGGAATCGAACTTGCATCTCCTGTGTGAGAAGCAAGCGTGACACCGATTAGACCACGGAGCTCTATTCAATGAATATTTAAAATTAATTTGGTAATTAATAATGCGTTTAATGATGATATTAGTTTTATAATATCTTTTATCTACACACGTATCATAAACCCTCTTTACTGCATCTAAAACAAAAAATTGACAAATTATGACATTCAAATTTCGAACGCCGACGCCCGCCTGCGTGCCGCCCCTAGTTTGTCTGTGAATTTGGTACTACAGAACAAGCTAAACAACTGCAGAGCAATGATCAATGCTACAATGCCGGTCAAACATGCGGTTCCTGAACACATCAAACAGAGTTTATGATATGTGTGTAGATAAACTAGTGTATGTAACTGTACATAATTAGGCATTATAACTCTCGAGTGATATTATTATGAATGTAGTCTCGAGTATTAATGCCCTCCATTATGTAGCAGTCATATAAACTACTATTATTTCAATTATAATCTGTACTTGACTAATTTATAAATCTTTAAACAAATAAAACAAACCCTGCGTCGGGCTGGCGATGGATTCAAAAGAAAAGATAAAAGAACTGAAAATTAAAAACCGGTCAAGTGCGAGTAGAACTCGCGCACGAAGGGTTCCTTACCACCGTACAGTGGTAGGGATGGTGTGGAGTGAATAGTTTGGATTTTTAATATCAAAATGTTGTTTACAAAGTTATTGGCTACTTTCACACTCTATGGGAGCCCCCTTAAATATTTATTTTATTCTGTTTTTTTGACCGAGCGAGCTGATTTTAGAGAGAGATTTTGCTTTCGTCTGTCTATGTGTGTTTCTGTCAGTTCCGGTCTAGGGGCCACAGTTTCCAAGCGATCCTCAAAAAACTTGGCACACGTGTTCCTGGAATTAACAGATTTTTTGTCGAGAGCTTTTTTCGATGTTCCCCTTGGGGGGACGGGGGGATTTTTTTTTTCCGAAACCTATCGTGTGCGGTATCAAATTAAAGGGCTCCATGAGCCGGTTCTAAAAATATACTACACGATTACCTGTCGGCCGCCTGTTTTCTGAAAATCCAAGAAATATTTTCAAAACGTACCAAGTTTGGACTCCTCGAAGTAGGAGACGGATTAGTAAAGAGGATCTATACAGACCATGAGAGTGAGTGAAATAGACCATAACTATTTTCGTGAAAAGTCAATAGATTGTATTTTAAATCGCAAAATATAGTTTACAAAGTTATTGATGCGGCTACTTAACTACTTGATTTTGACTGAATCCAAAATACTTACATATAAATTGGTTCACAGTCCCTCCTGTTAGCGAGGACTACTGCCCACAGGGCCACTAATAGTATTTGTTGTAATAGCGGCAACAGAAATACATCATCTGTGAAAATTTCAACTGTCTAACTATCACGGTTCATTAGATACAGCCTGGTGACAGACGGACGGACGCACAGCGGAGGCTTAGGGTCCCGTTTGGCACCCTTCGGGTACGGAACCCTAAAAAGCACTGGCGTGAAAAAAAGAGGCACTTCCGCACGATTTCACTGCTCGGAGATTGCTTTTCAAGAAAATACATTGTAAATAGTTTTTCGGGGATTACGGCCGCCCGCTGCAGTTGTCCTCTGGGTGGTGCTGATGAGCAAAAAACAATACTATTCCCAGATTATTGAGAAAACCTTGATTGTTTCCGCAAAATACAGTTGAATTACCGGCTAAGCTGGTTGTACTTAAAGTAAAGTAGAAAATTCGAGACCGTTCGTAAGTTAATAAAAAAAAATGATTTGTGACCAATGACAACGACATTTCATTAGTATTATGCTCACTGTAACTTGGAAACCATTGCACAAACTCAATTAGGAAGGTAAGTTTCAACTTCATACGCAGTTCTGTGCCAAGGTAGAGCTTAAAAGGAGCTCCGTGGTCTAATGGGTCTCACGCTTGATTCTCACACAGGAGATGCAGGTTCGATTCCTGACCATGTACCAATGAGATAATAAATTTATCTTAAGCACATTATACGGACGTTCTAACGGTGATGGAAAACATCGTGAGAAAACCTTCATTGCTCCACAGCGGCGATGGGCCAGCCCCCTGTCACACAAAATGGAGTATCGAATAACTGGCTCAAAGTGGGCACAATTGTGCCTCTGCCATCCCGTATGGGAAAAGGCGTGACGCTCTGTTATGTTATGTTATTTGCGAAATGCATTATCTGCTCACCTTTATAACTTAAGATTGATGGGTCGATGTTCTTGCAGGTCCAGCCAGATCTCAATTTGAATTTTCTGACCGTACATTGTAATAATAAAATGGTTAGGTATAATTTTTTCGATCACCTTATGAATCATTTGGTTCCTAAAATAGTAGATCTATCACCTAAATTGTATCACTAAGTCTTTTTTAATAAATCCCTATTGAACTGATACATTATACATTTTCACAACACCTGTTCGACAATGCCAACTTAAAGCAAGTCATTATAGTCTTAAGGCTTAAGCAGAATTTAATTATAACCCGCTGGTCCATAATGTGGTTTTCATATCTCATAGCTCTTATGTTATTTAATGTCCTTAAAGTCTAATTTCGTGAAATACGCTCGGCGCACGGCCTAACCCCCCGGGGCGGGGGCGGGGCGACGAAGTCGAGCTGGCCACGGCAAGTAGAATGGAACTCATTTTTTTATAAAAAAAATCGCGAGAATTGCAAGACGCTGCATTATACGTAGTGAAACTGGAATGGAACTGAAAAATTAAAAAATCACCCCCGACGCTAATAATGAAACCTGAAGGCTGACATTGACAATTTATATAAGTATGGAAGTTGGGCCAGAATCTGTCCAAAGTCTAAGCCAGGAGTCTAGAGAAAAACGAATAAGCAATTTCGTTTACATATATGACATAATTGTTCCAGTATTTTTTATATAGATTCCCAACTACTGGAACGACATATATTTTTTTAAATAGGACTGACCTGTAGGTCTACTCTTTCAATAAAAAATATATTTAAGAATTAGTCCAGTAAAAATAAAAACTGGATCAATTATGTCATCCACGTAAACAACATTGCGCATTGTTTTCCTGTCATTTTTTAGAGATGTTTAACAAGCTAATATAGGGTACTTATAGTCAGAATTAATTAATTTATTTATTTATTTATTTATACAGGATCCTTAACAATAAATACGCAATATACACACAGGTTAGATACTTAATAATAACAGAATTAAGCGCTTTCTTAATTATAAAAGATCACAGCATGCAAATGCGACTATAATTAGAATTGTGAAATGTTCATTTGATATTCATTTATTGTTAATTGATTATTATATGCATTATTTTTATTAAGATTACTTAACTATATTTAATTCGGAAAAACAAATGTGAATTTTAACAATTGTCATGAATTTAATTTACATTAATGATAAATTTCAACAATTAAGAACGAGTAACATTGATATAGGCATGTATATTCACATGACAATAACCGTAACCACCGCTGAAAAGTCACAAGAAAGCAACAACACCCAATTTCGTCTGCTGGATGACATGACATGATAATTCCAGTTTTTTTATTTAGTGACCAAACTACAAGACCGATTTCCAAAAATTATAAAAATAAAAGATTAAATTGTATCCCTTAACTGCACTAATGTATCAAACCAAAAAAAAACACTTTTAATTTACTTCAATGAAATGCTGTTTTTGTAGGATTTTATGTTGTCTCGAAAAAGGTAAAAAAGTAGAGCAACCTCGGGGATAAAGCTGTCTTGGGCGCGCTTGAACGCCTCACTGCACTCAGAACATCTGGATTCCTTCGTCACGATCAGGATTCAATAACGCTCCCGTAACACAGTTCTTCATCCCCCCTTGCATCCCCTTGTGTATAATCTTCTACTGTATGTAAAAGGACGGATAAATTTGTCACAAAGAGGTATTGATTATATATTATTGATACCCAACAGTTCTCGCTGATATTTAGTATACAATGCAGCAGATTTGATGCGTTATTGGATGATACCACTTAATTTTGGTAACAAATCGACTATTCAGGTAGGTAACCAATTCATTGATTTGATGCCAGATCGATTATTTTTACGATCGATCTACTTTTTTGAGGACTATTATCCTCTATTACTTAAATTATATTTTTATCGCCCGAATTTAATAATATTATATTTAAAAAATATGTGTGATTATTTATTTCGTGATCCATATTTATTTATTCCCAAATAAAATTGCTACTTAACAGATATACTAAGTATATGTTCTTACATTATTTATTACAAGACAGGTCATGTCAAGTATGGGATATTGACCTTGACAGGTTGAATGATGGCTTGATGACCACTTTCGCATCTTGGCTATAAATAGAATAATTGATAATAAATATTATCAATTAGCTTCCCATTAATGGAACCAAGGGCAAGGCTGCAATTATCGAAATTGAGGTAGGTATGTAGGTACCTAAATTATCAAGAAGGTGTTGTGTAGGGCTTTGGCAAATCTACGCTAGGTTATTTTAGGGTTATCATATATTTAGGGGTATTTTAGGGTAAATCTACGCTAGGGTATGTTTGTTCATTTGTGTCGCCAGAACTTCTAAACAACTTATAAGAATTTAACAAATAAAGGTATCGTTAGAAGCGTCTTGATTGTCCACTGGTTACAGGCTATGTGACGTCACAGTAAATTCCATATGGCGCCGTCTAGAGGGCAGAAAGACATGTATTTTTAAAAAAAAGTTTTTGAAAATGGCCGTGTTGGGTATCAAATGAAAGTGCATAATTAGCACATTCCAAATATGTATATATTACCAGCTCTTGCTGGCTGCTTTGCTTGCATTTCGTCTAATCCTTAGAAGTGTTTTGACCGATGGTAATCAGATTAGGTAGGTAGGTATACGTCGGGCCAAACGTTATGAGCGGTGACATTGAATGCGCAGTAATCACTTTTCAATATAATTTGCTGTATTATTTATTCAATATACCTGTACATAATATGCAGTATTTCCAGCCAACGTCGCCCAGCGCTCTTAATTCGTGGCGCGAGGTATACTCCTTAAAGCGCGATGTTTTGGTAGTCGGGTTTTAGTTTTTGAATTTATTATGACCAATGAAGACGACGGAGGTACGTGGTGCCAATACCACAAATCAGAGTTAGACCATATTACCTAGTTAGGCTATGGACGAAATAGGAAAGGAAGCGAATACAAAGCCATAATAAATTATACAGGTCGACGTGAACGGACCAACCCCTGGGAATAATAGAACCCATCATTATGATAAACTTTCCTTTAGAACATATGTCGGACGAAACGAAAAAACTTTGGCCTAGTAGGTACCTAATTGTAATCAGCTGATCGGGTATGTAAATGTATTTCAAGCTCTAAGGTACTGAGACTCTACTTTCAAAATACCCGGAAAAATATGTGAAAGCCTATGACAATTTTATTATTTGGAAAAATGCAAGAAGAGCGATATCATCATTCGGATAATGCATTTTTGACCTTTTATCTTCCGATTATAATGAGTCTTACCACAAAAAAATAAACTCCTGTTAAACACTTGTTTGAAGACAAAAATGTCTAGGATTTTACCTTAATTTTGAGGTCAAACTATGTAATTTCTTTTTATGGTAGTAGTGGTGTATGTTTTACCAATAGTTATTTTGTAAATAAATACTATCGTTATTATAATTTTTCTATTTATTATTCTTATCGTACCTTAACTGAAGGAGGGATTAATTTATAGAGGGTGATAAAAAGTAGAGTATTCACCTCAGGAGTAAACGACGCTGATTAAATAAATATGGGGTGCTGTTTTCATGTGTTTTTCAGGAAATACTGGGCAAATCGTAATTAATTTCTGGTATATGTAATTTGACTATATAATCTAGAGATTCTTAATTGGAAAACATGTTTGGATAAAATTTTCTCGATAGAAAATAAATACAAAGTCAACCCTTTTTTTACGGTTTTATCCTATTACACCGCAGTAGTAAGTGAATATGACTGTGTGATAATTGCAATGTATGAACAATTGTTATTTCTAACGATTTTCAATTTGAAAGTTAATTTCCTGAAATAGTTTATTTTTTATGATTTTTTTTTACGTTTTGGCGCTTACGTTGTTTCAGATTAGTCGCGAGTGCATTATTGGCATCCCGCTTTTTCTTATTCGCGAGTAATTATTGCATCTCACTTCCACTCGACAGCGCATTTTTATCATCGCCTTAAAACTCGATCGACGTAATTTGAATGCAGAGCGGAGCGAAGGATTCTAGAGTTAAATCCCAAGCATAGCGACGAAAACACACTCGCATTTTTCATCAAAATTTACCATCGAGAAAATTTTTAATAAAGCAAACCCCAAAGCAAGACAACGAAGTGATACTTTAAGGGGTTCTTTTTCCTTTTAAGGTAACCCTAAAATCCACATAATTATCGAACCTGCTCAAAAAATAAACACGAGAATCGGTTGAGAAACGCGACTTAAGAGGAGGACGACCCGAATGGCCGAGTCGGCAGTGACCCTGCCTACGAAGCCAAGGGTCCCGGGCTCGAGTCCCCGTTTGGGCAAATATGTGTTTGATTAGAACGGATGTTTGTACCCTAGTCATGGTTGTTTATCTCTCTAAGTATAATATTTATCTATTTAAGTACGTGTATCGTTGTCTAGTACCCAAGATACAGGGAATCCTAGTTTGGGGCTAGATCAATGTGTGTAAATAGTGTCCATGGTATTATTATTATTATAAGGACGGCCGGAAATCCGGACTTTATGGATGAACGCTTCTCCCACGCTTCATGCTGGCTCGATCAGTAAACTACAGAATGAAATTAGTATGCTTATTTATGTTAAACGAATGACAAGAAAAAATGCAAAGTACCTAGATAGAAATATATGAATGATTTCGCTTAAATACCTTCTATTTATGCAACAGCGGCAATGTGAAAATTTCAACGCTCTACCTATTTCGGTTCATATGACGGACAGACAGACGGACAGACAGAGGGAGGCTCAGTAATGGGGTCCCGTTTGGCACGCTCGTGTACGGAACCCTAGAAAAGGTTTAATGAACTCCCAAAGACAATTTGTAGCCTTGTTTCAGTCCGCCTTAAGACTGGATTATAAATATAAAAACCGGTCAAGTGCGAGTCTAAATCGCGCACGAAGGGTTCCGTACCACCGTTCAATGGAAGCGATGGTGTGGAGTGAATAGTTTGGATTTTACACAGCAAAATATTGTTTACAAAGTTATTGGTGCGGTTACTTTCACACTCCATGTACGTAACCAGGTGCATCCATAAGTTTGTATGTGGTATTGTTGTATGGGAGCCCCCTTAAATATTTATTTTATCCTGTTTTTTAGTATTTGTTGTTATAGCGGCAACAGAAATACATAATCTGTGAAAATTTCAACTCTCTAGCTAGCTAGGTTCTTGAGATACAGCCTGGTGACAGACGGACGGACGGACAGCGAAGTCTTAGTAATAGGGTCCCGTTTGGAACCCTTCGGGTACGGAACCCTAAAAATGTAATGGAAGTATTTTTACATAATGAGAGGTTCATTGGCATTGAAAAATAAAAAATAAAAAAGTTGACAAACAAGTAGGTACTCACGACGAATATGTACATTGTGAATATGTCGCAGTTAGTTGGTTAAATCAGACACTTAACTAACTCTCTAGACCGTTAATTAAATACCGACGTGTAACCGAGTCACTAAAATTCTGTCAGATAAGTGAGTGAACGAAACGTTTAACGAGTTGTCTAAACGTTCCTAGGCAACAAGAAATATACAATATAAATATTTTTTTATATGAACTTAAGTTTATGTTTTAAGTAATTTTGTTGTTCTTACATGTTCAACCTAACACGAGGGATAAAGGGGGCTTCGCTTCGCTCACCCCCTTTACACTTCACATAAGCTACGGAAATGTTTTGACTTGCTAAAAGCTGTACGAATCAGCTGTTGTCGTGACGCCATCTTGTTTTCCAACACGCTGGCTTTCGTTAAGACAGATTGTTAAACGTTTACTACGATGCTTTATTTAAATCAAAATGCTAGTGACTTGGTTAAACGTCGGCATTTAAGTAACGGTCTAGAGAGTTAGTTAAGTGACTGATTTAACCAACCAACTGCGACACATACATATCGGCGATGCAGTGAGCGTGAGAATTTCGCCACGCCCACCATTTCCCACACAGGGTGGCAGAGGTACAAACAGTGCCACAAAAACTGACCCGGCGTCTTCAGAAAAGCAAGAAAAGGGTACAGTACGACGACGACCCAAATGGCCAAGTCGGCAGTGATCTTGCTTACGAAGCCAACGGTCCCGGGTTCGATTCCCGGTGTGGGCAAATATTTGTATGATGAAAGCGGATGTTTGTACCCTAGTCATGGTTGTTCATCTATCTATGTATAATATTTATCTATTTAAGTATGTGTATCGTTGTCTAGTACCCGAGATACAGGGAATCCTAGTTTGGGGCTAGATCAATGTGTGTAAATAGTGTCCAAGGTATTATTATATTATTATTATTATAGTACAAGTGAGTGCCTTAGCCGCGTGGTGCCCCGCTGGCATTTGAGGGTTGTCCTCCGCTGTCCGTCTGTCCGTCCGTCCGTCCGTCCGTAAGCGGGCTGTATCTCATGAACTGAAATAGGTAGAGAGTTCAAATGTTCACAGAATGTGTATTTCTGTTGCCGCTACAGCTACACATACTGAACTACACTAGATTTTATAAGAATAGAATAGAATAGAAATTTATTTCAACCTAATACAAACAAACACGGCATGCACAAAATAACTTGTTTACATTATACAATGAGATTAGGTAAAAGGTACAAATGAGTCTATAATATTGCTTACTGTCGCACCATAAATAAGGGAATCCCTATAGAAGAGACGTGTTTTAACATCAACCGTGATCTAAGAAGCCATCTCGAGTCTTGAAAAAAGTTTGTTTACTTATTATAAAACTTAAAATGAGGTAGTCCACGAACAGCACCTGTCTGAATAGCACCTACGCGAATAGCACCCAGGTGCTATTCGTGGACTAAAATACGACTTAGTAGCTACCATTTCGTGTACATTTCATATTCGTTGATTGTATGTACCCAGTGACACTCGGGCCATCAAGATGAATCTAATGATGACGTATCATTTACAAAATGAGCCGATAAGTAGTTAAGAGGGAACATGGAACCAGACATACCGACATACATACCTAGTCGGTCCTTAAGTTCTGTCACAAGGTTTTTGATAGATAAAACTCAGCAATAAACTTTTTCTTATTCGTATTATACATGATTAAAAAGCTTATTTTAAACGAATCAAATTGCCATACAAGACATTTTGTACGATTATCGCAATATGACAAAAAACCTTATAACTTGAGACAATCGCGAACCCAAAACACGCCGCAACTGACAAAAATACCACTTACCACAAATTTAATAAACAAACAGTGTTCCAGATAACCAACAAGGTTTTTTTTATTTATTCTGAAACCTCGATTTTAGACCATGCTTAACAACTAGCATTTGATTTTCTGTTAGCTTTCAGTTCCAACTGCTCCCAAAGAGAACTTTACGTACTTTTTACGTTTTCAGAAAAACGTATAAAAATGATCTTGTGGGCAACAAGTACACTACGTAAAATGTGAATATGAAAATTAGTTTTACCCAGACTTAGTTATCTTATGCTTCAAAATGAAGGTAACGGGTTCAGGGAGGGTTCTGACTAAAATCTCACGTAAGTTTGAAAGGTTTTAAGAGTCATGGAAAAAAAATAAAGTGAATCACGTCCGTATTTTTGATTGGGTAAAAAAGTGCAAAATCTCTGAAGAAACTAGCATTTGTGTAATATGGCTTTAAGCATTTAAATCCAATAATCGTTCTAATTTATCAGTATTTAATGAGCTATCAAACCATATATAGTATTAAATAAAATAAAACTTGGTATTATTTACTATGCGGCAAAATATTTGTGACAGAACTTATGGACCGACTATGTATATAGATACAGGTCAAACACATAACCCTCCCTCAGTTATACCGCACGCGCTTTTCCGAAGACGCGACCCGTTGGCCAAAACGAGAACCAACATCGCCAGCATGAATTTTAATTTTCACACCTTTTATTCGGAAAAGTAAGTTTTGCTTCACGACGAGAGGGAGCGAAATGCTACTTTTGTGTTTAAGCCACTTTTTAAATTTATTCATTGGCATGTAGCATTTACGCTATGTGCCAATTGAACACAGATCTTAATAAAATAAATAATCGATTGTAATTTCATCGTAATCGATTAAAAACGAACATGTCTCAAGTTTTAACTTTAACAACGTCATATGAAAATTTATGAATTTTTCGTAATATTTAAAAAAATGTCACAATATGTTTAACTGAAATCAAAACTATCGATGACTGTTAAAGTGATATAATGAACATTGATTTTGTACCGTAGTCATGGTTGTTTATCTATCTAAGTATAATATTCATCTATGTATGTATTTGTATCGTTGTCTAGTACCCAAGATACAGGGAATCCTAGTTTGGGGCTAGATCAATGCGTGTCAATAGTGTCCAATGTATTATTATTATTATTATTATTATTATTGATATCCGATGCCATTGTAATATTCGATTCGATTACTTTTTCACATTGGTAGAAGTATCACAGGAATATTTTATCTGTGGCGTCCTTTCACTAATCCTTCACAATCCACTATTATAAAAAAAAGTTTTCGTTGTTCGATTACTGTAAACGTGGTGAAATTATATTCAAAGGGTAGTTTTTTCATTATTTTCAGAGCATTTTATTTAAATTTTCCTCATAGTTGGGGTGTGAAAAGTTGTATGTGTCACTCAGGAGCAACGCTCAGGATTCTATCGTAACATCCTTCGCTTCACTCTGGATTCAATGTACCGCCCTCGCCGTAAATACATCATTTTGCTCCCTCAAATAACTATTGTGACACCATCCACAGTTATTCTGTGGCTCTAAGTCGCCCAACAATTTTCCAAGACAATAATCATTTCTTAGATCCGGGTTTGATCCTAAATTCATCAATCAGTTACCTACATTCTTAATGTGTTTAATAATTACCTTACATTGTTAATCCCATTCATGTCAGACCAATGAACATTCGATCGATTCGATTTGAGGACCTCTGTTGTGTTGTGGTTCCAGGGTCGGCCTTCCAAGCGGTCCCGGGTTCGAATCCCGGCTGGGGAGGAAGGAAAAAACCCAACCCTTGGAGATTGGATATGTGAGTGACGTCGCTGTTTCTGGTTCCAAGTTACTATGGGAGACTCAATTATTTTTTTAGTTTGCGACCATTTCTTTCTTGGGGAAAGTTGTCCATAATTATTTGTACTATCACCCTGTGCTTATAGCAAACATACGTATTTTCAAATTTTGGCATGAAATTACAAAACCGTGGTGGGTAGGTACACAAAAATAGTATTGTATGGATACCGACATGTATACTATATAAGTATTTTATTTGGTTAGCAATTGCAACAGCAACTAAAAAATACATAAAATTTGTAAACTCAAGCGATATTATAAAGTGCATTTCAGCTTTAAATTTCATTTGCCGTTAAGTTGGCTGTAGTGCACATCTGGTTACCAGACTCACGTTAAAATAGCGGGGAAATTTTTACCTGAATCTGGCAACCGGATTTCAAAAATAAGGTGCAGGGACTCGTCACAACGTGAAATACGTAAACTATATACAAATGATACTTACAAGTACCGGCAACGTGCAAATGACGATTTGTAGTATGAGATATACATATATGATATTTTCTCCTTTTGGGTAACACATTTTTCAAAAGCTAGCAACACTGGTTTCATTGCATCCAACTTAAGGGCGCGGCGAAGGGATTTTAAAGCTGAAATGCACTTTGTCTAGTATGATTCAAAAGATAAACATTTTTAAGTGTTAATGTTAGCGGAACACTAGCTAATGGGTAGCGGAACAAAGCCCCCTTTGGGCACGGAACCCTGAAACTGACCAGGAAATTCACACAATGAATATCAAACAATTTGATCAAACCCAACAGAACACATCAAGGGAAATCTAGTCAAATATTCATGTCATACGTTTATACGACATACGACAAGGCCTTACTAGGCAAACCTGACAACCATACAAAAACTAAACATAATTCATAATGATAATAACTTAAGGTGATACAAAAAAATTGGGTTTTTTCGAATCCATTTACTCCACTTTAAAGTCATCTACAGATTTGATTTTTGGGTTAACGCTTATTGAATATTTGATTAAGATTCTCACTGAAGTAAGACGCGATTGGATGAAATTTTATTGATAAAATTTAATTGCGAAAAGACTTCTAAATTGTTTTGTTTTTTCCTGTAATTCTGAAATCCTAACTAATTTCATTGCGGAATTGAATTCAAAATGTGGATAATATGTATTCGTAATCTCTCATTGAAAATCTTTTTGACAAATGGCGTGTAGTTATTTTGAAACAGTTTTTATGTGGTTTGACGCCACGTTATTTTAGTTTGGGTCAAGCGCATTGTTTGCACTCTCCTTTCTTTCTTATGTGGAAGTTATTAACGCTGTCACTTTCGTTTGCATTCGTATTCTTTTTAAATATTTTTTTACGTATCGCCTTAACTACACAAAGACAGAAAACGTGTAATAGATAAAATACATAAGTATACATTACATATAAATTTTGTTTAGAATTTTCTAAAAAGAACATGACATAGCGTCACGCCTTTTCCCATAAGGGGTGGTAGAGGCACAATTGTGCCTCTACCACCTCTCTACTTTGAGCCAGTTATTCAAGATTTTTCGCCCGACTGCGAGAGGGTTATGTTTTTCGAGCGTATGCGCACGCGCTACATGCGAAACGGTTTGACGGATTTTTAAATGAGCTGTCGTTGGATTCGTCTCAGTTGTGGGAGTGATATAGGCTATATAATTTTAATGAAAAGACAATAGATCAGATTTTAGATTGTGAAATGTAATTTAAGGTGCCTACTTGCTGACTTAGGGTACCCTGGGTACCCAAAATGCCATAGGTTTTGAATTCTATTACCATGGCATAAAGTTCAAAATTTCGACCGGTTAAAATGTCAAAGTCAATCAAGCTGATTAAAGATAACCGTATAATGGTTTAGCCCAGCGGGTAGTGACCCTGCCCACGAAGCTGACGGTTCTGGGTTCGAATCCCGGCTAGGACAAATATTTGTGTGATGAGCATGAATATTTGTTTCTTAGTCTTGGATGTTTTCTATGAATTTACGTAACTATTTATTAAATATTGAATATATTGTCGTCTAGTTCCCATAACACAAGCCGTGTTGAGCTCACTATGGGCCTAGTTCAAAATTATTAAGATTGTCCACTAATCTTTATTTATTTATGTATAAAGTATGTGGTATTGAAAGAAAATGCAGTCGGGTTATCGGTATTTATACTGATTCCACTAGTTTTTCTTGAGCCACCTTGTGCGCGGTGGTGGTCGCATAGATGTATCTAATGTGCCTATTAAAACATTAATGTGGTGCTTATGGCCAGCAGAAGGTCGCAGACCCATATTGAAAACAAAATACGTACAGTACGATTATTTTAACTTTGCCACTCGAGACTTCTCGGCTTTTTTATTGCTTTTTTTATAGTTAATTAGATTTTTCCCTGATATAATACCTCCGTGCAAAGGTCCCCGTTACTCCAGGCGGAAAGACCCGCAGTGTGAGAGAGACGGAATCGGGGAAAAAATACATAACGTAGCGCTAAACCACAGAAAAATTATTTAAAAATAAACTACGCTATTTTGTTGAAAACATTTTCAAGGAGTGTTACGAATACATAATATCCACAATTTAAACGCAGTTACACAATGAAATTATTTAGAGGTCTTTTCGTAATTAAATTCTATCGAGAACATTTCATCCAATCGCGTTTCCTTCAGTGAGAATTTCAATCAAATACTCAATAAACGTCAACCCAAAAATAAAATCTGTAGATGATTTCATGGTGGAGTAAATAGATTAAAAAAAAAAATTGTATCACTAAACTTTTCATGATACGCCTCTGTACCTAATTTCAAGTTTCCAGGACTTCTCGATCAATTTCAGCGACTAAAAAAAACCAAGAGGTGTCGAGATGTGAAGTGAACACCTTTCCGGTCATAAGCATACAACATTGTTCATTAGTTTTGGACTTTATCATCAAGACAAAAAGTTGAACATTTGGTGGGAATATATTTCCATCTAACCAGAAAAGTGTTAAAGGAATCGAACTGTACTGTATATAGTGACTTGTTTTTGGCGGCCTATTAATTAGTCCTATTAAAGCCACACCGTGTTATCACAAAAAATATTAAACAGGCAGCGTTTAACCTCAAAATAAACGTCAAACCCCTTACGTTTTTGTTTTTAAACAAGTGTTGAACAGTAGTTTATTTTTTTGTGGTAAGGCCCACAAAGTCTAACGGGGTAATCAAGGCCGAAAATTCCCGAATATAATTAGTGTTTAATGTAAACAAAGGCCCGAAAATGAAATAGAGATACAAAGATAAAAGAAGCAATCTCGGCGGTCCAGTTGATGTGCTAATTTACATGAGCTTTGTGACAAGTTTGTGAAGACTGAATATTAGGCAGCTCTTGTCCGCTTGCCTAGGTCTACTTTCATACTTGTTTTTTAACTATGCTGGCCTGCAAAACTAAGTACACTTTTAAAAAATACATTTTTTCTAAACTATAGAGAGAGAGAGAGAGATTAAAATAAAAAAACGTTCTATAGCATATTCAATCAGCTTTCTTCGAAACTATAGTACAAGATTCAACTCTTTTTCGAGTCCTTTTTATTTCGAAAATATAACTTGTCTACTAAAAAAGTTATTGCCATTTTAAAAGTGTGATACTTAGTTTTGCAGACGAGTGTAGTTTAGTTGTGAGGGCTCTGGAATCGGTTCACACTTAGCCTATAGAACTTAACGCTTGAGGCTTAAATTCCGCTCCTTCAAGGTTTTTAGTTACTAACAATAAGTATTCGCAGTAGCACAGATACATTAGCAGTAGTTAGTAATGATCGTAAGTAGTACCCGACACCTCACTACGTTAGTCGAATCGTAGATGTGGGTATGCGAATCGTAAGGTTAAAGTTGAGATGGGCGGGCACTTTTCTAGGAGGGACGACGGTAGATGGACGTAGGCGGTGACGGAATGGTGGCCAGACCACCAGCCCGATGGTTGGATGACCAGGTTGGATCAGGTTGGCATAATGAAGAGGAGGGCTTTACTCAGCAGTGGGTGCAGGAGGCTGGATAGATAGAAGAGGGAAATATTAAACTGCACATCATTAATACTGATTTGCACAGCAAATATTCTGATTTTCACAGCGAATATCAATGCAAAATACTGCGGTAGCTCTGAAGGGTAAAGGAGGTGAGCGAAGCGAAGCCCTCTTTATCCTTCGTGTTAGGTTGAACATTTAAGAACAACATCAGTATTTTTGATGTGCGATTAAATACTCGCCAATAGAAGATAGATAATAGTTAGTAACAAGTACTTATTGATGGCGGGACGGTCTGGCTCGGATGAGTAGACGTACAGAGCTCAAGATTAATCGAAATTATGGCTGGAATTGTGTTTGCTACACGGAGAGGCCTTGATAGCTTTGGGACACTTAAAGGCTACAATAACTACTCACAACGTACAGGAGATATCTGTATTTTGTGTATATTCGGGAATAAATAAAGGTCTCTTAGGGAAATTAGTTCATTAGTTCATATCATTCCCCAAAGTCACATATATTTTTTTGAAGGGGAAAAAATACAATTACCCATGCCCACAGGAGTCAGACCTCCCTGCTAAATCCGGGTCCCTACATATTGTGCGGGCATCAGCTCGTGTGGTATACGGACTAAAAATAACCCTTAGTATATTACAGTTATCTATATAAGATTGTACTGGGAGCCATAGACCCAAAGTTACCCTGTTACGTTACGTCTATTCCTAAATGGGGCGAAATTCGATAAAACATTTTGCGCGACAGGTTTCCTGTAGATGTTTTCCATCACATTTGCTAATCGTGTAATCTTGAGAATAAAGACTCGTTAAGGATTTCACAATCATATGATTACCTAATTAAGTACTATACAATTACGTCTAAAAGGTGCAGTGGCACATACTTGATGGTCCGATGGTGGGGGCGCTAGTGGACAAGCTTCGAGCACTAAGATGCGTTTTGAAATGAAAAAAATGTGTCAGCGAATTTCAGACGTTTGGCTTTGGATTCTTATTTCGGAGTCTAGCCTATCTCTAGACCCAAAGTTTATCACGCTTTTATTAGCTTCACCTGTAACTAAGGAAGTAACTATGTAAATGGCACCGTAAGATTGTCAAAACCGTTAGTTGATAAACTAACGTTTTTTTTCTCGTTAGTTGGTCAACTATCGACAGATAGTAAACTGTAGCGTACTGCTTACTATATGATGTGTTAGTTGATAAACTTACGGTTAAAACCGTTAAAAAGTAAACTGGTTTAAACTTGAATTGCAAACGAAGTACCAGGGCAAACACTGCGTTAGCTTAGGTGAAGACTAGAAGGGCGAGCGCAGCGAAGCCCCCAAATAGTCTTCGTGTAAGGTTGACATGTATGAACAAAAGAAACGTAAATTCTTAACCCTGTCGTCGGTCTGGTTAGTTTATCAACTAACGGTTTTGACTATCTTACGGTGACATAAACAAATCTTGCAGGTTAAATTTGACACGTTTCCCTGTTTCCGATTGAGCTAAAATTTGGAATGATTGTGTAAGTTCGCTGACAATGCTGAGCTGATCTGATGATGGATCCGGATGGTGGTCACAGGAACTCTGTGATGAAATAACGCAATCCTACCGAGTTTGGGCTCTTTAGAGTCGTCTCGGTGAGCAGTTGATGGATCAGTGAGGGAATCGAGCTGATCTGATGATGGGTGGATAGGGGAACTATTCAACGGCTACTAGTAAACTCCTCGAATTTGGACTCGTTTGATTTGTTTTAACGTAACAAATACATGCGTGTTATTTAGTTTTTTAAACTACCTCATCATTTATGTTTACTTAAATTGCCTATATTCTAAGGGTCGAAAGTACTAGATTATGATTTCCTTCGGAAACTTCAGACGGACATTTTAATACATATTTACTACGGACAAAGGAAAAGACAGCGTTGCTGTAGTCTATCATCTATCTACATTTATAAAAAAATATCGCTAAAAGGGTTGGTAAGCGCGAACATCGCAAACTGGACCGATTTTGATGAACTTGGCTCACGAATGACATTTCATACTGACCGACTTTAGTTCTGGTTTTGGCCACCGGGTCAGTATGTTGGGGATGGTATATTGTGGTGATATCACGTTAAGCCGGTATTTTGTATGTGAGTAGTTGTGAATGAATGAATCACTAAGAATATTAGTTCCTTAACGTTCCGTATATTCAAATGAAGGCGGGAGTAATTAAATTTTTACAATGGCTTCCGCTTACATTTCAATTTAATTTAATTTAACATTAGATTTATTACTATCTTTTTATGGAATCTCAATAGTTACGTTTTAGTTAGTCTTATCTGCTTGTGTACTGCAATCTAGTTTTTTTTTAGGGTTCTGTTCCGTACATGAAAAGGTAAAAAAGGAATCCTTATAGGATCACCCGTTTTTCCGTCCGTCCGTCCGTCCGTCCGTCACAGGCAATTTTCTAAGCAACTATAAGAGATAGAGCCATCTAATCTTCTGCAAAAATACTTATCCTATCGTAAATGGAGTATACTAATGATTTTGTGAACAACATTTTGCTTTGTAAAATCCAAACTATTCACCCCACACCATCCCTACCATTGTACGGTGGTGCGGAACCCTTCGTGCGCGAGTCCGAACCGCCCTTGACCGTTTTTTATTTGCGTCATTAATTGTACTTAATGCTTCAACTTTACGTTTTAGGCAGCAATGGCGCCCTCTGTGTCTGTGGCGCAGTTCTATGCGGGGAAAACAATCTTCATCACCGGCGCTACCGGGTTCATGGGGAAAGTGCTAGTCGAGGTACGTATTATTCTTATAATGTTTTATTTACTAGAGGCCCTGTGGGCAGTAAAACTCGCTAACAGAGGGGACTGTGAACCAATTTATAGGTAAGTATTTTAGATTCAATCAAAATCAAGTAGTAGAGTAACCGCACCAATAACTTTGTAAACGACATTTTGCAATTTAAAATACAATCTATTGACTTTTCACGAAAAAAGTTGTAAGTAGTCTATTTCACTCACTCTCATGGTCTGTATAGATCCTCTTTACTAATCCGTCTCCTACTTCGACAAGCTTGGTATGTTTTGAAAATATTTCTGGAATTTTTAGAAAACAGGCGGCCGAAAGATAATAGTGTAGTATATTTTTAGAACCGGCTCATGAAGCCCTTTAATTTGATACCGCACACGATAGGTTTCAGAACAAAAAAAAACATACAAAAAATTAATGACATCATAACTCCCGAAGGGGAAAATCGAGAAAAGCTCTCAACAAAAAAAAACTTTTATAACATATATATGACGCAGGCAATTGGTATAATTCGTCCGGCATTTAACAAACGGCGTCGTCCGTTTACAAACGCGCGCTGCTATGTAATATGCCGAAGACAAATATGCGTCAAATAGCAAATATCAGGGCAAAACATAGTCGGAAAGAGTCGGCGGGATCTCGCTGGATGCCATTGGTACAGGACCTAGTACAAGAGGCTTGTACCACGCGGTGGGACGATGTGGGCTGACATGATGATGAATGATGTTGATGATACTAAATCGAGTATTTTTCCCGCCATATTTACAGAAGTTACTCCGTTCATGTCCGGACATCGAGAAGATATATCTACTGCTGCGTCCAAAGAAGGGACAGAGCTCGAAGGAGAGACTAGAAGACTTTATAAACAGCAGGGTAAGTAAAGTAGCGGCATGTAGCAGTACTAATCAGAGCTCGACGGAGAGACTTACGACTTTATCAACAGCAGGGTAAGTTAAAGCAGCATCTGTTCTCCATTAGCGGTACTAATCAGAGAGAGACTATACGACTTTACCAGTGAAGGGTAAGTGGCGTCATCTGTTGTCGAGTAGCGATACTAATCAGAGCTTGAAGCAGGGAAGGGACTACTCAATAAATAGCAGGATAAATAGCGTCATCCGGTGTCAGGATACAAAATTTGGAGAATCAATAATTGTTTTGTGTAAAAGTGTTTAATTGCTTACTCCCTATTTTACATCGACTCGAAAAAAAGCACTGCAATTATGTAATTGTCTTTTGTAGTTGAAAATACTAATCTTACGCCAATAATTATCTTTTTTTTTGTCATAAGCCAAAAATTACAAATTACACACCGCTGAGACTCTTGTTCCACAGAATAATATCACTCTTATTTCAAATTGTCATTTTACTTAAATTTATTTGCTAGCTCACCGCCTGAATTATATCACTCCCTCGTTCCATAGGTGTTCAACAGAACCCACGAAGAGCGGCCCAAAACATTCGACAAGTTGCATCTCATTGCGGGAGACATCTTGAAAGTTGGCGCTGGCGTCTCAATCGAAGATGTTGTCACTCTACAGAGGGAGTGCCAGATTGTTTTCCATTGTGCCGCTTGTGTTAGGTAAGTTTATCCTTAATGTAAAATTGCGTAAAATGCAGATTTACATAAGGATTACTTTTGTTATAGTTTCATAATTTCTCTATTGTACTGCAATTAACACAGTCAGAAAAATTACAAGATAAAAGTGTACATAGGCAAGCGAGAGGCGGGCGAGAGGCGATCTATAACATTAGATTTCTTTCGGCAAACCATGGTTGAAAAGGATGTGTAGATCGAGCGAAGGGAAGATCTTTACGTAAAAATATATTAAATAATTTAAACAAATGTAGCCCAATAATGTCTCCACCGAGGGGCAAAGGCCTTTACCCGGATACGAGTAAGACTGAGCCGTACTCCACCACGCTGGCTCAGTGTGGGTTGATGGAGGCGTTTGACGATCACTATCACATAGCGATAGCAGCCGGGACTTACTGCTTAACGTGTCATCCGAAACACTGAACATGAGATAATGTAGGTACTTAAGATAAATTAATTATCTCATTGGTCAAGCCAGTATTAGTATTTAATTTAATTTAAAGACATAAGTATTAGTATTTATTTGTATCTGCTATTTATTTATATGTTACATAATTATATATAGCGTTATTTTTAGTATTATGTAGATATTGATAAGTAGTTTATTATTATTATTAACATTTTTATGGTTGTGCACATTTTATTTATTTATTTATTTACACAAAATTTTACATAGTTACTCATTAAGGGAACACCACTTAAACCACTGGGGTTTGTGTGTGGTGTGATCTACTCATTAATTATCGTATTTAAGTTAGCAATAGCATTATTTTAAATATTCAATTACATCATTAATAAATCTATTACATAATATACAATAGTATTCATGTTAGTAGGTACATTTCTCAAGAACTATTCCGTCTTTCTAGTTTTTCTGTAAAGTGCATAGTGCAAACATAGTCCTACCTTTAGTTTCTTTTTTTCCTCTCCATTCTAGGTTTGCTGGAAGAAATGTCTTGTTAGAGATAAGCTCGCCTTTGTACACGTTCTTTCCTATATATTTGTTTTGTTATCACTGTTTTGTGAAATAAAGTATTACAATGGGTTTCTGAGAGTTAATTATAAAATGTCAAACTTCCAAATAACTGATCTAACAGATGGGGTTCGTGTGTTTTCTCTAATAATAAAATTATAAAAATGCACATTAGTATAAAATTCCTTGCTGGACTGGGAAATTCTATTATTGAATTCAAGTGATTTTTTACTCTTTTTCAGATTCGACCAAAATCTCCGCGATGCGGTCAACTTGAACACAGGGGGTACTCAGGGGATCCTGAACATTGTGGAAAATATGAAGGAGTTAGAGGTACAAATATTTATTGGGACCACAGTCCTCTCAATGTCATGAATTATAGTAGTGTCTTATCGTGTTGTGTTGAGATACAGTGAGGGACAGAGTTTATGAAACACGGTAATTTTTTAATAATTTTGTCCCCGAAGCTTAGCAAATGTATTAGTCAATTCATAAGCGCGAAAAAAATTACGAACTTACATATTTTTTGGTAAAAAAATTAATACAAACTCGAAATTATGAGTACGATGTAGTAGCGCTCCATCGAAATTGCGTAGATACGTCGACGTCGTTTTAAGACTTCTATGTAATGCTAATTTTTATTTCGATTTTATTGGGTGGGATACAGGCTGGTTGATGTTTTATAAGTTTATGCGAAATTGAAAGTTCGAATTATTCTAGATTCTTATTGGTAGTTGTCAGTTTTGGCAGGACTGGAAAAAAAACATTTTCATTGAGCTGTTCGAGTCGAAGGCATTTTGATGCACATTTTTTTTCGTTTGGCCAGTTTTGTTCGCGTTGGGAGTGGTCGTATGAATCTGTGTTTTGGGCAGCCTTGACGTAAGAAGAATTGACCCTGGTCGTCAAGAATTGACGCCGGCCTTAGCGACTGCTGGCGTTTTCCCGATATTTCTCCGATATTTCATCTAAATTCCTAAAGGCGCACGCCACCGTCAAAGATATTTTCGGCATACTTTTGGGCAATCATTCATATAACCCCTCGTCCATTCCATACGCACTTCATATCCTCCTCATACAATCATTCCATTTTCACGTCTAGTCCTGGTCAAAGTGCGCAAAAAGCGTCAAAAGCGCGTTACGAAGGTATTGATTTCATTTTAAACGAACCAGCAATTTTGGTGTTCTTTTGCAACATAGTCAAGTTCAGTTTGTGATCTCTTTTCTGGTTTAATTTTCGGTCTTGGACACGGTTGTCATTCAATATTTTGTTGTAAACTTTTGATTTTATTATTAAAATAGATGATACGTGTTTTTTCAGTGAATGTTATTACTTTTTTATCACTACACTACCTACCTTCTACTACTATTTGATCTACACTCAATTTTAAGGAATATTTTACTTAGTTTTCGTTTGTATTTATCATTAAAAAATGTAACTGACTCCACAAATCAGTTGTACTGCTTTCACCTAATTTTTACGCCACGGGAATAAAATGACAAAAAATTACGGTGTAGGTATTACTATGTCCCTTATCTCCTACGACACAACACAATATCGAGAGTAAAAAGGGCCACAGCAAATCATAGTTCCTGTCAAATTGACATTTATGGATAATGCTACTTCGTTTAAATCCCAGCTGGAGAGCAAGAAAAAATATTCTCCAGATTTTGAGTTTCTTTGTGACATCGCTGTTTCTGGTTCCCATGACACATCATACCCTAAGGTGAGGCCAGAAGTAATCTATGTCATCATCATCATGCTCAGCTCACATCGAACCACTGCTTGACATAAGCACAGATAATAAAATATTATGATAAGCCACTTCTCTATAGTGGCGATCCACAAGCTCATGTGCCGAGTGCCTTCAGCGAGATGCCGTCGACTTGATGATATCGTCGAAGCATCGGGCAAGTGGTCTGCTCACTGGCGTTACGCTGCCCCTGGCCACCATGCTGGGGCAGGCACATCGGGTTGGCCCAGGATCTCAATGTCAACATCATCATTGGCTTTATCATCTTTTTAGAAGTTTATTACAGCCTCTCTGTCTTACTACAGTGCATTCTGGGGGCCACATTTTCCGTGTCTGGCATGGGTGACCCGCCACATTATAACCGTAAAGTAGTAGTAATTTTTAATTGAACAATTTTGTGCTGACCTTGCAATATACGACAGATTTACTGAACAATCTTCATAGTTATGTTTTCTTTATGGCATCAAAATATGGTGTATTTTGCCCCCAGGCCTTCATCCACGTATCAACAGCGTACTGCCGCTGTGAACTGGACATCCTGGAAGAGAAGCTGTACGTAACTCCTCATCAGCCGCGACACGTGATGGATACTGTGGAGTGGATGGACGATGACCTGCTGAGGCATCTGGAGCCCAAGTGAGTAATGGCGTTGGGCTATCAACTTACACAGCGGGGCTAAGAAGAAATACGTATATCTACCTAGGAAGTACAACGGACTATTATTCCCTAATATTAGTGTCAGGCGTTGGCATCTGGAGCCCAAGTGAGTAGTGGCATTGGGCTAGCAACTTACACAGCGGCGCGAAAAAGAAATACGTATGTCTACCTAGGAATTACAACGGACGATTATTCCCTAATACTAGTGCCAGGCGTTGGCATCTGGAGCCCAAGTGAGTAATTGCGTTGGGCTAGCAACTTTCACAGCAGAGCGAAGAAGAAATACGTAAGTCTACCTAGGAAGTACAACGGACGATTATTCCGTAATATTAGTGTCAGGGGTTGGCATCTGGAGCCCAAGAGAGTGCTGGCGATGGATTAGCAACTTGGTCATCAAAAGCAACGTGACGCTTGAACGTTCGATTAACAAACGTCTTGCCCTATCCCATTCGGGATGGCAGTCAATGTTCCAGTCCCAAATGAAAGGTCACAAATTCTAATCTCGGAAGAACAAAAAATCTCGGTTGTTCGTGACCCCGCTGTTGTGTGCCGGATTCATCTGAATCGTGGGAATCAAATCCCACGATTCAGATGAATCCTAATGTGAATTCAGAAACGATGTAAATGAATGTAAAAGTAATGTATGCGTCCGTTTATTCCAGAATCATCGACCCCCAGCCGAACACATACGCGTACACAAAGTCGCTGACCGAGCAGCTTGTCTCCCAATATGAAGGGAAATTCCCCATTGCGATAGCAAGGCCATCTATCGGTAAGTGGTGAAAATTTTATCTTACTTTAGCCGACTGCCAATATTGTGAGAGAATTCCAGGTTCAACCCCTGCGGTCCGAAACGATGACAATGTGTTTGCAGGAGCTTGGACTTTGTACTTTGGACTTCACACTTGTCAGACCACAGTGCACATATGAAATGTCAAATACTCGGGTCATAGACCACAATAATATCATTGAGCTCTGTGGAAGAACACAAAATTCTAATCAACTTCTTTGATAATTGAGCTGTCGGGTAATCCCTAATTTAAAAAATAACAAAATCCAACAAGGGCGCTATTTTTTTGGTATTTACTGACAGAAGCACATGAAGGTTTATGCGGAGAGGCGCATCATATGTAAGAGATGTTCAAATTATCTTTTTTATTTCAGTGACTGCAGCCTTCCAAGAACCCATTCCTGGCTGGGTCGACAACCTGAATGGTGCTACGGGCCTTCTTGTCGGTGCCGGGAAAGGTACAGTTCACATCTATATAGTACCATCATCAGCAGTTGTGGAAGACCACTGCAAGGGTTCTTTTGAATAGTTTTTGCAATTCGACAAAAATATATATATAAAAGCAAGGGTAAGCCGCCACTGCTAGCTGCAAGGGAAATAAGTTTTAAAGTGGGCTTCCACTTCTGCTAGTGATAGTACATTGTTGTAGAAGCTTGAATGTGAGCAATAGATGGACTTCACTTTTGGCCGCGACATTATACAGTGCTTTTCGCAACAACTACGAAGAAATAGATAAATTATACAGAAAATTAGTTTTTGAGAAAAATTAGGTTTGGTACCTCCGTGTCCGCCATCTACCGCAATTCGCAGCACATGTCAAGCACGCTTTTACCGACGCCATGGCACGACGGACGATATTACCTCCCGCACGGCATTAAGCGTCATCTGTCAATATCTGACAGAACCATAATAAAACAAGCGAACAATGATTTTTTCTGTCCTGTGAACCAGGCCAGAAAGAAATGTTATTGTTGTCCTGTTTAGCCATTAATTATTTTGGGGCCCCTTTACAGACTATCTTTCACCACATTTTCGACCAGTGGGCGCGAAAAGGTTATTTCATGTTTTACAGACGCAAACAATATTTTGGATTGGAATGTCATTTTACTACAGAAAAAAAATTACTGCTACTCAACACTAGATGGCAGCAGCTGTATATCAGCTGCTGCCATCTAGTGTTGAGATTAAATATCATTTGTAAAACTCAGTCCTATTAATATTTCATCAAATTCGCTTGTTTAGTTCTGCCACTTTGCATTTGCCATTTGCTTTGATCACAGATACTATAATCTTTGATGGCGTATGAAATGCGCATGAATAATATTCCGGTTTTGTCAGTGCTATTGATATTTGAATCACATAGTATTTAAAATACATTGTAAATATATGTTTTCTTTCCTATCTAGGCGTGATTCGTACAATGCATTGCAATGGGGACTACAAAGCCGACATTATCCCTGTCGATATTGTCGTAAATGCCACCATTTTGCTGGCTTACACTACAGCTATTGATAGGTGAGTGAAATTGTCTTCAAGTGTAATGTGATGGATGTAAATGATAGGGTTCAGAACCTGGCCCATTCAGCCTGGAGTCCTCGCCACCACTCAAGTCCTACAGCCGTGGCGCCACATTAGTCTTGCCAGTAAGATTAGCGTATTTAGTTCCACCTTCCGTCGCAGGACATGGGTGGTGGCGCCTAAGGCCTAAGTTAGGCCGTTTATAACTTGAACGAAAATGGCGGTGTTCTAAGCAGGCATAGACGCAATGTGCGCGGGTTATGGTTACTCGGTGCAAAAAGTTGTTATTGAGCGCGTAGGTGTCTATTTAGACCTCACAGGAGTTACAAATAGTATGTACCTGTACTAGGACAATAAGGGCCTTACCACAAAAAAATAACTGCTGTTCAACACTTGTTTAAAATCAAAAGTGTATGGGATTTGACGTTTGTTTTGAGGTTAAACGATGTTTAATATGTTTTGTGGTAAATATTCGAATGCAACTGGTTACGAACCGCCGAAAAGGGGTACGAAATAAAATCTTCATCGAGTAGGGTTTCGTTGTTCTGAGCTCGTTGAGTAGATATATACTGTTTTTTTTCCTTTTTTTTTTAAAGAAATAAGACCGATTTGTACCGAAGACATTTTTAACTTCCCATCTTAAAATTTTCTGATAATATTAATTACTTTATTTCGTGTATTTAACTAATCAATCAATACCAATGTAGTGATAAATCAGATATTTGTTTTGAATTTAATTAATTTTTAATAGGCTTATTTCTACATTGGGTGCGGAACCCTAAATGTGCGAAGTCCTACAATCAATCGGCAGGTTTTATCCATTGAGGTCCCGGCATTAAGGTGCTACGAAAAAAATTTGGGTTTTTTTCGAATCCATTTACTCCACCATGAAGTCATCTACAGATTTGTTTTTTGGGATAACGTTTACAGAGTATTTGATTAAGATTATCTCTTAAGGAAAACGCGATTGGATGAGAAAATACCTCTAAATTGTTTTTTTTTCCTGTAATTCTTAAATACTAACTAATTTAATTGTGGAACTGCGTTCAAAATTTAGATATTATGTACGCGTAAACTCTCCTTAAAAACGTTTTAACAAAATAGCGTAGTTTATTTTTAAATATTTTTTCTGTGGTTTAGCGCTACGTTATGACATTTTTTTCCGTTCCGTCCCTCTCACACTGCGGGTCTTTCCGCCTGAAGTAACGAGGACCTTTGCACGGACGAGGTAGCGCCTTAATATATCGAGCGATATCTTTTTCCATCCAAAATCCACACACGGAAGCTATAATATGCGACCAGATTTGGTATGGACAAATATATCGTCAAGCCTCGTTTAAAAAGTTGTTGTTTTGATGTCCGCATAAATAGCATGTCAATAAAGACACCTGGATGTCCATGACAAACAACAAGTTGAAATTATTATTTTTATTGAGGATCATGGATTTTAGTTCTTAGCTCTACAGTTTTTTCAAAATGGTAAAAAGTCAAAACAATACCTTTTTGTCGTTTATCTACACACGTATCATAAACCCTCTTTACTGCGTCCAAAAACCGCACGTTACGATCAGCACAATGTTATACTGCTTGCTAAAATTTCAACTTTCAAATTTCGAACTCCGACGCCCGCCTGCGTGCCGCCCCTAGTTTGTCTGTGAAGTTGGTACTACTAAACAAGCTAAACAAGTACACAGCAATTATCAATGCCACCATGCCGGTCGAACATGCGGTTCCTGAACACATCAAAGAGTATGTGTGTAGATAAACTAGTGTATGTAAATCAGTTACTTATACTACTATTACGAGACTGTATCGTAACCATACAAATAAATTAAAAGTAATTTTAACATTTTTAATTATTATTTCTTACTATTTTTTCAGGCCTGAAAAGATCCAAGTATTCAATTTGACAGAGTCAGGAGTCAATCCGATTACTTGGGGTCGAGCTATCGAAATGGGTGAGCTGTTTACTGATTACTAGACTTTATATACAGTCTGTTGTTTTGTTAAGTTACGCCCGACTCAGGGTGGTGAAGAAAAATATATATATAAAAAAAAAATAAAAAAAATACATTAAATTGTGGCCTTAGGTGTAAGCACGTTGCGGTTCTTTCAGGACCAATTGAGCATGTTAATCAATATTATGCGAGAAAAAATGTTAGTTACAAGCTAAACAATCGTTCCTGAGTCGGGAGTAACTTTACGAAACAACAGCTGTTTGGCTGCTGTTTCGTAAAGTTGGCGGGAACAGCTTGGCGGGAAAACGTACCTACACCGGAAGTGACATAACATTTGTTGTCAGTGTCAGACAGAGCTATGCGTAAATCTCCTTCTCAGTTCGCCTAGAAAAGGAAACGGAAACACTAACAGCAACTATTAAGTCACTTTTTCTGATGGGGTGTTTAAAATTAGTGCTGTTTGACGTTGCTTTAAATTCTTATAAATTGTTGAAAAACAATACCTTTTCATGTTTTTTTGTCTCAAAATCCGTTTATTTTCAGTAGTCCGGTGGCGGAACTAGTGAGACTTTTTTCCCAATAGCCCCGTCAACGGTACTGATTTCCCAGTAGTCCCGTGGAAGAAGTTCCGTGGTTTTAGGTGTTTGACGTGTGGTTCCCGCGCCCTCCGGACCACTTATACTATTGGCCAGTAGCAATGATGGTACAAGTGGTATGCCTCGCTCCACGAATTAAGAACGCTGGGCGACGTTAGCGGCAATGACTGCGCATACGCACAGGTATTGAAAAGTGACTACTGCGCATTCAAGGCCACCGCTCATAAGGTGTGGCGCGACGTATACTAGTTAGTACCTTGTACCATATTGTCAGTATTTTGACAGGTGTCACTTTTTGACAGGTGTCACTTTTTTTTGACAGGTAAAACTATTTTTAATTTGGGAAAAAAGGTCAAAATCTTATTAAATGTGAGAAAAATCCTAACCGATGCTTCTCTATTTTTGGTACCAAGCGCTCTACTTTTTTGGTACCAAAATAGTAAGTAGGGTAGTTCGGGAAAGCGCGTCCTTACATTAATATCGATGATCCATTTAATTTTTTTAATTTTCTCCCCCACCCCAGGCCGCCGCCACGTGTCCGAGTACCCGTTCTCGGTCTGCCTCTGGTACCCGGGCGGGTCCTGCAAGTCTTCCCGGCTCCACCACCAGGTGATGCTGTTACTGACCCATCTGCTGCCGGCCTACTTTATTGACCTGCTGCTGTTCGTTTTGGGGAAGAAGACTTTGTGAGTTTAAAAAAAAATACGGTCAAAAACGGAAACCCTAAAAAACGGGTAGTTATAAGTTTGAAAAAGAGAACCCCAGGTCTTGGAAGTTTATATGTGTGTGACGTCGCTGTCTCTGGTTATGTGGGGCCGCCAGACGCAATGCATGTATGTAAATCTTTATGTTTATGTTAACAAGCCATTACAATTATGGTAAATCTAAGAACAGACAAGAAGATGAGACCTGGCAATGGCAACTAATCTGAAAAGCTCATTGCAGATGGCGCTGGTATAGGTGGCAGTTAAAGTCGTCAAATTCTATTTACTTCTTATATTATATGGCATCCTAACTTTAGGCGCTGGAGCGTAGTTGGAGGCAGAGTTTCGTTCATCTGAGGTTATTTTCTAAAACACGTCATGTGATCTTTCAAATACACTTGACACTGGCAAAATTAGTTGAGGGTAATTTTGCCAGTGTCAAGTGTACTTGAAAGATCACATGACGTGTTTTAGAAAATAACCTCAGATGAACGAAACTCTTTGCCTCCAACTACGCTCCAGCGCCTCAAGGCGGGACCAAAGAAGGGCAAACGTGTGCCATTGCGACTGAGAGCGTGCACACCACAGACATGTTGCACATCTACAGTGTCACGCACGCCTCTGGGGTGTTACCACAACCTGTATATACTGACAGGGGGGTCTCACTCAGAGGTTTAGGCACAGAATACTTAATAGTACTACGTACAGAAAGATCACTCCTCAAATACACTTAAATAAATAGCTACTCTCGCTGCGCGACAATAAAGCGTAATCTAGCTCGCACCTGCGCTGCGTACAACAATCGCTAAGCACCTACAGAATCGGTTGTCCCGCCCGTGCAGGCTAGATTGCGCCGCATCACAATGCCTGAGAGCTTTTTTTTATATATTTCACAAAGTCGTCCTGTAAACTCCTGTCTCGTTTGATCACGGTAGGGATACCTACGTGCGATTTGTGTTTGTGAATTTTAGTCCACTCTGTCGAAGACAGGTGTTATTTATGAGGTATTCAGGCTATTGTTAAATTCTAAGGCTAGATAGGTACCTACCTTCTTACCTATGTAATTGTCTTTTGTTTTATGCTGGGTCTAAAGTGTTTACTTTTAGTTAAACAAAAAGGTATTCAATTAAAAAGGAATCGAATTTTATTTATGAACAATTCCTTAAGAAACCCTAAAATTTTAGGTGATTCATTTAACAGTCTTTGAAGAGTGATCTTTCTGTACGTAGTACTATAAAGTATTCTGTGATATTGATTCAGGTTGGGTTTAAAATAAGAACAATCACCATGGCAATATTTTCCATTACAATTCGCCATAACCTAACAACAAGACATGTTTTAAGACGGTCAATGTAATTTTACTGATCAGTTTAGGTTGTTAGACTGAATCGGCTTATGACGTTGTGGTAACCCCCTGGGATCACTCACCCTAACGCATTTCTCAGGTCTCGCCTTCTTGTATTGTACCAACGAATTTGAATACTTGGCCAAAATTATCATTTTTTCAGTCCTTGAACAACAACTTGGACTGCCAGTGAAATACTGTATATCGAGTAAAGACATTATATGCCCCTTGGTGGGCTACATAACTTTATTTATCTACACACATATCATAAACCCTCTTTACTGCATCCAAAAACCACACGTTACGACCAGCATAATGATAAACTTCTTGGTAAAAACTCATTTCTTATCTGAATATTGATCATTACGACCATAATGTACCAAAATTTGTCAAATTATGACATTCAAATTTCGAACGCCGACGCCCACCTGCGTGCCGCGCCTAGTTTGTCTGTGAAGTTGGCACTACTGAACAAGCTAAATAAGTGCAGAGCAATGATCAATGCCACAATGCCGGTCGAACATGCGGTTCCTGAACACATCAAAGAGAGCTTATGATATGTGTGTAGATAAACTAGTGTATGTAACTTTACATAATTTGGCATTCTAGTGATATTATTATGAAACTCGATTTCAGCTCGTTTCATAAACCTACTCTCGAGTATTAATGCCCTCCATTATGTAGGAGTCACATAAACTACTATTGCATTTCTATTTTCAGCATGATAAAGATTCAGAAGAAAGTTTGCGCAGGCCTTGATGTATTACAGTACTACACCACAAAGGAGTGGGACTTCAAAAACGACCACTTCTTGTCACTACAGAAAAGAGTTTCCACTCAGGACAACGATATCTTTTATACGGATATGAAGGTCAGTAACTATTCATGTATACTGTAGAAGCAACGAATAGTGATTTGGCCGAATACCGAATTGTAAACATTCGGCCAGGTTCTTGGCCGAAGCGCCGAATACGCGCGAATATGCTCATAAAAAATGTGGGAAGTTCTATATGTCACGGGTGACAGATTCGTTGCAAACCCAATTTTTTTCGCGAGCTTATCTTGTCTATACGTGACTTTTTTTCTTAAGTTTACTGCCAGATTGTAGTACTAATAGTCTGTATTACTAAAAAGGTCACCATTGTGGCTTGTAATTTGTTATTTCTTGTCGCTTTAGTTACCTTCGCGGTGATTTATTTCAGACGCGTTTCTTTGATACTTGTCCGATTTTATTTATCACGATCTATACAATTTTATTTCATATTTTAACATTCGGTATACGGCCGAATATTCTGCAACATTCGGCCGTTTCCGAATATCGAATAGTTGCCGAAAATTCGTTGCATCTCTAATGCATACTGTCAAAGTGGGAACAGAAAGGTATATTCACATTTAAAGAGGTGTTCAGGGATATAATGTATACCCTACTTAAGCTTATGACCCGTATTTCGAGAATGTAGTCATATTTCGAAGTTGATATTTCAAATGGTAAATTGAGAATAACTGGGGGACTGTTTTTATTTATAATTTATTGCACAAAAACAGACGATACAGATACATCAAAATGGAAACTAGGTGACAAAGGCGAGCTTATCTCTAAAAAGAGATTTCTTCCAGCAAACCTAATATGGACAGAATACATGAAAGAACAGGTAGACATGTGCACAACGTTAAAATATTAAAATAATAAACTAATTTCTAATATGTACATAAATACATAATATCAATACAAATAGACAAAAGTATACTACAGAATAAATATCAAAGCATTATACCTACATAAGTCTAGTTTGAAAGAGAAAGATAATGTTTTTTTTATGCGACTTTTAAAAATAGACAGTGACGGGCTGTCTCTGATGGCGCTAGGAAGACTGTTACTCAGGTCCGTAGGAGATACTTGGTTCCTATCATCCTGCACGTTCTCCTGGGTAGTGCTAGTAGCAACAAAACATTCTCAAGACGTTAATTTCTATCGAGAACTCAAATCAAATTAAATCAAATCAAAATATTGTTTATTCTGTTCGAAAATTACATATCTCTTAGAGCACGTCATTCAATTAATACTTCAAAGGCTCTCTCTTATAACTAATAATACATGATTTCACTTAAGTTTGTTTTTAAGATAATCAATGGGAGAAGAAGCAGTTTATCCCCAAGGATTTACGTCTTCTAGATGATTTGACACTGAGTTAATTAAATGTTTTGAATTTATGTGCTAATTAAGCATATAGTACTATCGGGGACATTACTGTAAAATCGTATACATTGGCCGATGACGAAATTTAAATTTTTGAGGAGTCTTCTAGAGTAGCTGGACCATTTATTGTTATATCTAGTTACCAAATTGTGTTTATCGCATTTTTTATGCACAATAATAGACATACAATTTATTCACAAAAATGTACTGAGAAGGAAGAGTCAGAATGTGAATCTACTTAAACTGGTCAAATTAACGGGGAAAAATAACCTCAAAAGAGGTCACGTCAGTAATAAAAAGAAGTTGCAGAAGAAGAGAAGAACGAATGACATTTGTAATGTTTCCTCAGAAAATCGAGTGGAGTGAGTACATCCGGGACTACATAAAGGGTGCTCGCGAGTTCTGCTGCAAGGAGGACCCGTCCACGCTGCCGCAAGCCAGGAAGCTGAACAGACAGTGAGTACAACATTTACTTATACAGGGTGTTGATTTGTAAAGTGACGCCCGACTTCACACGGCACTGAAGCAAATAAAAAAGGGAAATAGGAAACTGCACATCAAAAATACTGATTTGCACAGCAAATATCAGGGCAAAATGCTGCGGTAGCTTAGGTCCTTCGTGTTAGGTTGAACATGTGAGAACAACAAAAAATACTTAAAACATAAACTTGAGAACACATAAAATATTTAAATATAAAAAGTGTTTTTGCTGTGCAAATCAGTATTTTTGATGTGCGACTAGCCTTAACAAAATATCGGTGACAAATACCTTAAAATCATTAAATTATGGCCTCCTTCTCCTCCATTATATATATATATATATTTGAAACTGCACTGTTTATCAAGTGTACTCATGTTTGTCAAGAATATACTTATTTTTATGATGAGTAAATCTGCTTAGTTATTACGAAAAAAAATGATTCGGGATGACCACCAGAATATTCAAGATATTAAGAGCAATTATGTTTAAATTTAACCTTACAAATGGCATACTACATAAGGCCTTACCTTCGAAGGCATATTTCATAAGGGAAATATTACTCCAGATCAAAAATTCTGATTTGCACAGCAAATATACTGATTTTTACAGCAAATATCTGGGCCAAATACTGCGGTAGCTTAGGTGAAGGGTAAAGGGGGTGAGCGAAGCGCAGCCCCCTTTATCGTTCGTATCAGGTTGAACATGTAAGAACAACAAAAATACTTAAAACTTAAAAAAGTGTTTCTGCTGATCCTTTTTTGCTGTGAAAATCAGTATTTTTGATGTGCAATTAAATACTAGCCGTAACTTAATAAATTAATATATATTGGACATAATTTAAGGCTCTGACCATTGTCTACATAATGATGTTTTGCATTGACTGCTTATTGCTATTCTAGATATTTATACTAATCGTAAATTATACAGCTGATGTAAGTGCTGCTCAGTAAATATAATATTTGTATGCCAGTGCCTCAAACTTACAACTTTGAATAAGTATATTCTTAAGATTTTTGTTTAATATTGATGATTTAAAAAATGCTTATATTTAATTGTATTACTTCATTGCCTCATCAAAAGAACTTGATTTGAATGAAGAAGTGAAAAATAAAGTAAAAAATAAATCGGTTTCATAGTAAAAGTTGTTCAGAATGATGTTCCTATCAACCCTCTAAAATATAACTACACCTTTCTGTTACAACCTGTACACAGGCACTTTCGTTACTCCTGGCCCTACACTTTGTAGTCTGAACTAGAGACAACGACTTCACAAACATATTATAAAAATCCAAGGGCCGGGGTTTGTTTTCTTTTTCCCCTGCCGGAATTCGAACCTGGGACCTTCAACTTATGAGGCGAAATCTCGACAACGAAAAAAAAAAACGTTCATTAGTTTTGGTGCCTTAAGAATTTAACTGAGTTTTTCTATATGTAACTTATTCATACATATACCAAGTTTTGAATGTGTTTATTTTATTATTATTTTTTCTACTTTTTACAGATTATACTACGTGGACAGAGCAACGCGCATCATATTCGCGCTATTTTCATTCTACTTGATCTACTACTACGGAAAAATCATTCTAAGCGTATTCTAAGTTAAATATACTTGTAACATAATTTACTTGAATAGGTAATGTGATAGATAATCTTATAATTTTTATTGGAATAATATACTCGTAACTCGATAAAATTACACTATTTTGTTTTTATTTTAAATTGCCACCCTAATTAATGAACCCATTTGCGCCTACTGTGTACTGAACGACGTGAACAACACATATTATTTTCATAAGATTTGAACCAAGCTACAAAAAATGTTGAAAATAGTTTGTTGACCTCAAAACAAACATCAAATCGCATTTTTTTTTTCTTGAAACAAGTGTTGAATGATTTTATTTTAGTATCGCGATTCAATTTTCAAAAGTCCTGTTACGTCTGGGTTGAAAAAACCTAAATACGCTCCCTAAGATTTAAGAAAAGAGGAACTCATGTCCGTTGATACTATTGGCACAGAGGAATAAATAGGAATAGAGAGAAAGGTTCTAAGGAGACTGCAAAATTCATACCTATATTAGTAGGGTTGGCTAAGAGAAAAAAATCAAATTAATAAACTGTTACGAGCTTTTCTTGACCGAGCGGATTTTATTATCTTATTCTTAGGGCGGTATGCCATTGAAATTAGGTATCTAATATAGTTCGTCACATGAGGTTACCCACTTATAAACTCAACTACTCATCATGGAACATAAATATATGTAGGGTAACAATACTAATAACAATTACCTAACTAAATAACATGGTTTGTGCTACCTACTTTAACATTTTAAATAGGTATACCTAGTCTGGTATTCATTTATTTACCTAGTAGACTCCTTAGGATAGTTAAAATATGAAATGTCTTTTCTGTGTCTATTATTATGCATACAAACAGTCAGTACACCATTTTAATAACTATTTTCAGTTTATTCTACATCAAACAATTAGATAAGGTAGGTGACAACAAATAAGACGTGGTTTGTGCAGGCCCTCCTTTTGGGCACTGGCCGAATGAGCGTAAACCGGTTTTATCCAGTGGCGGCGCGTACGCGACAAATGGCCAGTGCTCACTCACACATGCGCAGTAAGCTTGTAGTAGGTTACCTACGACGGCGTGGTTCTATGAACCTTTGTCTCTGGTCCTTTCTGGTCCTTTCTTCCTGTGTGCTATTGCGACGTCTTCTCAAATGAAAGAAACTCTTTGCTTAAGACGCTGGGTAACTTCAAACTCGGCCAAAAGCCCACCTTTGGAAAAAGATATGTATGAAGCCATCCCTTTTCTTCAAACTGTGTGTTTGTAAGTAAACCTCATATGTAAGTGGGCACTACCTTCATGAAAAAATATATGATGTTTTTCACCTAAAACTTGCTATAAATTGCTAAAAGGAATATTGATATGATTCTTATGTCTAAAAATAGGTATACAAAATATCTTAAACCTCATTTTTTGAAATTAAGAAATAATCAGTGGTTTTGAAGAAATAACTAAAAACACTATTTTCGCAAAGTTCTGCGCGACTGATGTAACAGCCATGTTGTAATGTGAGCTGTCATGAAGTTTATCTTTAACATGGTTGTGTCCTCCTCACTCCTACAGTGCCTAAAGACCAAGGTGTATAACCAATGTGTCTTGCCCGTCCTCACCTATGAAGCCGAAACATGGACGCTCACAAAGCATAATGTGCATATTATAAAAGTAGCACTAAGAGCGATGGAGCGTTCCATGTTGGGTATCTCTCTCGTTGACCGCGTGCCAAACGTCGAAATTCGACGGAAAACGAAGGTCGCAGATGTAGGCAAACGGATGACGAGAATGAAGTGGAGATGGGTGGGACACTTGGCTAGACGGGAAGACGGACGGTGGACCAAAGCAGTCACAGAATGGTGCGTGGCCACGGGAAGCGACAAGGCCAGTGGGCAGACCACCAGCCCGATGGTCCGACGATACCATCAAGTCATCGGGATCCCACTGGGTGCGATTAGCGCAGGAAAGGGGAAATTGGCGCTTTAGAGAAGAGGCATATGCCCAGCAGTGGGTCGATGCGGGCTGAATATGATGGTTGTGTCCAAATGTTTCACCACGGATCGAGTTGCTAATTTTACCGATAGGCGAGCCTCAAACTACTCTGGTGGTGGTCCTCGACTTCTGCTGCTCCTATTAACTTGGCGTCCTAACCTCTTTTGAGGTTAATTTTGTCGGTGTCAAGCGTCATTGACAGACCGCAATTTGGTCAGGTTGTCTGTCGAGGACCTGGAAATTAACGTCTTGAGAATAATTTGTTGCCCCTCAGCACTATCCGGGAGGCCTCCCTTAGCAAAACTCAAGAAACATCCTCTACTTCGTTCTACCCTAAGGAGTCCTTCTACCTAGAGAGGTAGGGGTCGGGACGACATTCTGGGATCCGCGATACAGGATATCTTAGAAGTGCCATTTGTCACCTGTCAATAGGTGGTCAGTAGGTGGACGGTGGATGGACGGAGGCCGGTGTGAAGTTGGCAGCCACAAGTTAACAGCCAATATAATCCTAGGAGGCAGTTGCTCACGTGCGAAGGAAATATTTGATTCCTACTGCCCTTCACGCCATTCCGGGTAGTGAAGGAGCAACACAATTTGTCCAGGTTCACCATAGATAACCTGAACAAATGAGGTTTTTTCTCAGAAAATACCGATAGATGGCGCTGTGTGAGTTACTTTTCGAGGTCAGTGCCACGTGGACCGTACATTTTCATTTTGACATCTAACCCGGACGAGTAAAGGTGTCGTTATTACGGCGCTATTTGCATGTCAGTGAGGTGACATTTTACTCGGCCGGGTTATATTATACGGTCCACACTACACAGAAAGACTATAGAATGACGCCGCCGCCCCGTCGGCCGTCAGCAGTTCGATGACGCTGGCAAATAATATGGTCTGTTAACTTTGTTGTTTTCTCGGTGACTTGACTGAGAGATGTTTGAAATTCCGTTCATTTGGCTGGCTCGGATTTACGTGTTTATTTGTTGTTGAGTTTTCAGTTTTGTTACGAAAGTGACTAATTTCGCATTATTATTGCGAAATCGCCTTGGGGGGGGTCCCCTTATTCCCCTGAAGCTACTCCCATTACAAGGTAACGCACCGTTCTTGAGAAAATTAACTTTTTGTAACCTCATTTTTGAGGTAGTATGAATCCATGTAATCGGAGTTTTTGAAATGTAATGTGCATATTTGAAGGTAATGTCTGTTTTGAAATGTCTTCCTTAGTTTCACTGTTTTTATCCAAAGAGATCTTTGAGGTTCGTGTTTTGGAAAGCTATGACACCCATTGTTCAGGCTTCTCGGCACCTAATGACCTCGTAGGGGCCCATCAGCTACGAGGTAGCGTAGCGATCAGTTGCCAAGAAGCGTGAACGTCGGCGTTTCACCGAGCTAAAATGATTGGGTTCGATCTAACCTGGTCTGTGCTTCGGTCCCGTCAACCTCCTGTCTCTCTGCAAGGCCCGGGTGCACCCTAGGCTCTTCTTGGTAGACAGGTTCTTCAGCCAACCTCCTGTGTGACTGGCGGGCCAGCCTCGATCAGCACAGTGTTCCAACACAGGTTATGTTACGTGGTAAAAAACCAATCGGCCACGTAAATGCGAACTTTATCTGGTTCGGGGAACCACAACACACTCAGCTATATAGACAATCCTGAGGGAACCTCGAATACATTCCAGATGGACTGCGATTTAATTTCAATACCCTATCCAAAACGCGTTTACATTGCGAGGGCTTTCGTCTGTCAGTTGTCAAAAAACTGCAAGGTTGGCAGCAACGTCAAATTCGAAATGGCCGTTCCGAAACCATCGATCGAATATCGATTTGGAATCGAACAATCACCCGCCCGGACAGGCACCCACCTGTCCCCTAATCTACGGGCAGCCGAGACAACGTTGCTACCGCTCGTTTTAGAACCGAGCCTCCTACTAGAACCTCCGCAGACCGGGGGGTCCCGTCCTTGCCAGGGAACAAGTTAACAATGCGCCCCCTGCGCCAACGTAGTGGCGGTAGGTTAGCATCCTTAACCAGAATGAGGTCACCAACACTAGGGGGGCTGGTTTTGTCAGTCCACTTAAGGCGCTGTTGTAAGATATGCAGATACTCGAGCGACCAACGCTTCCAGAAATTCTGAGTAAACTGCTGCAACATCTGATACCTTGACAACCGATACAATTTCACTCCCTCGAAGGGGTGCTCGGGCAACGCGTTAAGTGGCTGTCCTATCAAGAAATGGCCTGGTGTCAGAGCCTCCAGGTCATTTGGATCCGAGCTGAGCGGACACAACGGTCGCGAATTGAGAACGGCCTCGATCTTACAAAACAATGTCGCGAGCTCCTCAAAAGTCAGCGCGGTCTGACCTACTATACGCCCCAAGTGCGTCTTAGCTGACTTAACTACGGCCTCAAAAATCCCACCCCAGTGGGGGCAAATCGGTGGGCTGAAGGTCCACTGTATACCCCGACGGGAGAGGGCCTTTCCAATATCCACTTTATTTACATTCAAAAAGTTGACTATCTCTCGTAAGTATCGTTCCGCACCGATGTAGTTAGTGCCGTTATCAGAGCGGATCAAAGTTGGAAGTCCCCTTCGAGAAACAAACCTATCCAAACAACACTGATTCAGGGACATCCCGTTCGAGGTAGGTGCTGACCCATCAAAAACAACTCTAATCTTGCCGGTAGGGGTTCGTAGGACGGCATGGTGTGGAAGGAAACAATGATCCTCAGATCTCCAGTCCACACCCGATACCGACATGTGTCCTAACGACTCATACTCCCTCATGAAATCAACATATTTTTGTTTAAATACGGCGTCCCTTGTCATCCTACGCTCCATCGACATCAATCTCGTCTCAGCCATCTTCCTAGATTCTCCTAGTGGAGGTCGATCGGCCCTGAAAGGCAGTCGAGTTACAAAACGACCAGAACGAAGGCGACCAGTACTATTCTGGTAAAACAACTCGCACTCTTCTTCGTCTGCGTCGACTCGACGAACGGTGGGAGGTTCCTCTATCTCCCAGAAACGTTGGATAGCGTCTGACAACGCTGAGCCAATAAGTATGCCATCTGACTCGGCAGGCCTAACCATTGGCAATGCCGGACCCATGATCACGTGACCAAACTTAGTATCCACAGCAATCAACCCGTCCGGCTGAAGAACTCGCCGATCCGACAACAGAAACCTACCCAGAACGTCTGCTCCCAGTAGCAGGTCGACCAGGGCTGGAGTGTCAAAATCGGGATCCGCCAACTTGAGTCCTGATGTCAGGAATCGAACGGCCGGATTCAACTTCACCAAGGGGTGTCTGCCCATGACATGCGTCATCACTAAAGCTTGCACGGATGTTTTTGTCAAAATGTCATAACGTGGAGAGAACGTGATCACCGATTGACCAACTACATTCGTAACCGTAACATTCCCCACGCCCCGTATTGATTTATTATAGCTATTTACCTTGAGGCCCAACCATTTTGCTAAATCGTTCGATACAATGCAGCCCTGAGCTCCAGAATCTAATAGGGCGCGAACGTATGTTGGGTTGCCCGCCAAATCCCAAACAAGCACAGAGGCGATCGGTAACACCACCGTCTCCGGTTGGGGGGCAACAAATGGTTGGGCCGCAAATTCCTAGCGAGGACCCCCGGGGCCCCACTGTGCCTGTAACCGATCAGGTATGCAGCTATACGCCAGCGGGTCCCATTGTACAAATGGCCCACGCGCCGGTTCCATTCCCAACCTACGATTCCCCTTAAAGGGGGGTGGGCGTGAATTCAACCGTGGCCGCTCCATGAGCGGGGGGGACATCACATGTGACCGATGAGGACGAGGCGACGAGCGGGGCGACAACTGAGGCGGCGTCCGAACCGCACCCGCATAGCTCGAAGGTGTCCCATGCCACCCGCCCGTTACGGCCTGCTCAACACACCCAATGTCCCGCTGAGTCGGATGCTGAGTCGCAACCGAAAACTCAGGGCCCCCCATGTGATGACCCTGAGTGCGGCCCTGCACCCTAGTACTGCCCTGTGCACGTGGGGACGTTGGCCCCTGAGTTGCGCTCCGAGTCGCAAACGAATTCTCAGGGCCCCATGCCGTGTCACCCTGGGTACGGCCCTGTGGACGTGGGGACGTTGGCCCCTGAGTTGCGCTCCGAGTCGCAAACGAATTCTCAGGGCCCCATGCCGTGTCACCCTGGGTACGGCCCTGTGGTGGCTGTTGGCCGGACCGGTTCATGCACAACAGATTGTTGTGGGCCCCACCACAATATCCGCACATTTTTGTGCGCGTGCAGTCCCTAGCCATGTGTGGCCCGAGGCACAGGAAACACCAGCTCCGCTGCTTGGCCATCCGGCGCCGTCCCTGAACCCTAAGTTCCCCGAACTTATTGCAATTGGCCACAGCATGGCCAATCTGCCTACAACATGGGCAGGTCTCACTATGTGGGGTCAATGCACTCACAATCCCATACGACTGCCGGTTGGTGCGGTCCTTCCTCGTCGGAGGGCCCCTACTCACAGCGCTCCCGGCAGCTCTCTGTGGCTCCGAAGGATGGGTGACCGTCAACCCCAAATTCTCTGCCCGTCGAGCCTCCTCTTCCAAGAATCCGACCAAGTCGGAGAAGGCGGGCAGGTCCTCGGCCGACCTCCCGTGAGACTGTTCGAAACGAGTCTGCACGTCAGCGGGTAGGCGGGAAAGTACAATGTACAGCAGTAGGTACGACCATTCACCAACCGGAAGTCCAAGATTCTCTAGAGCCTTGGTGACGGACAACAACGGGTTCAAAACCTCCGTCTGTATGGCCCCGACCTTGTTCACAACCGGGATACTAAACAAACGGTTCAGTTGGGCATCGGCCAACCTCCGTTTGTTATGGTAACGTCTGACCAACAATTGTCTGGCCGTTTCATAGCTACCCTCCGTAACTGTCAAATGGGCGACCAGCTCCCTAGGCTCACCCCTCAATGCTGCCACCAGCTGAGCCATCTTGACAGACTTGGTAATGTCCGATCGCATGTGCACCAAACTGTCGAACAGATTGATGAAGCTCATCCATTCACCGGACACTCCGTCAAAAGTAGGCATAGTTATGGCCGGTAACCTGGACCCTGAACCCTGAAGCGGCAGAGGTGCTTCAATGTCACCACCATGGCTGGACTCGCGCTGTCTACGTATGTCCGCAGCCTTCTGCGTGATAGCAGCTGCCATCTCCATACATTGGTCGACATCCCCTAGCAACCGTGACAGCCTGTCAGGTGCGCAACCATCAACTGATTCCGCCTGCGCGGACAATTCGAGCACCCTATTGTAACGTTCCTTAACGTCCATAGACCGCTCCAATACCACATCATGCCTATCTAAACGGTCAATCAGACCGTGTGCGGAGGAAAACCATCTGAGTTCCTTAGAAACACCCTTCTGGATTTCAGATAACGACATGATCGGAACGATACTTACTCACAATTTGCAGTAACTCAATTTTATTGGACCCTCCAGTCTATAACCCAAACGAGGGAACCCTAAACTATAACTTAAACAATGTTGTTTTCCTTAAACAATAGGAACCGAGTTTTATATCTATATAAATTCTGTAAATAACAATTTAGTTTCCCTTTATCACTACAACACACACAGATAGTCAATATTAGTTCAAGTTATAAATTGCTGTAACTGAAAACAATGTAATAGCCTGCTATCAATAGATGTAACTACCTATGTTAACCAAAACATTCATTAGCATTACTAGACCACTAATAGATTGACTAACTGGTACAATACTACCAATCTATGTGGATATAGGAACACAACCAAGTTATCTAATAACCGCCTATGACTACAGATTGATAGTCCCAAATCGTGCCTTCCTGGAGCCCTTGACGGCTGCAAATCTCAGGAAGCCACGCTCTAGCTACCAAAGTGTTCAGGCTTCTCGGCACCTAATGACCTCGTAGGGGCCCATCAGCTACGAGGTAGCGTAGCGATCAGTTGCCAAGAAGTGTGAACGTCGGCGTTTCACCGAGCTAAAATGATTGGGTTCGATCTAACCTGGTCTGTGCTTCGGTCCCGTCAACCTCCTGTCTCTCTGCAAGGCCCGGGTGCACCCTAGGCTCTTCTTGGTAGACAGGTTCTTCAGCCAACCTCCTGTGTGACTGGCGGGCCAGCCTCGATCAGCACAGTGTTCCAACACAGGTTATGTTACGTGGTAAAAAACCAATCGGCCACGTAAATGCGAACTTTATCTGGTTCGGGGAACCACAACACACTCAGCTATATAGACAATCCTGAGGGAACCTCGAATACATTCCACATGGACTGCGATTTAATTTCAATACCCTATCCCAAACGCGTTTACATTGCGAGGGCTTTCGTCTGTCAGTTGTCAAAAAACTGCAAGGTTGGCAGCAACGTCAAATTCAAAATGGCCGTTCCGAAACCATCGATCGAATATCGATTTGGAATCGAACACCCATTATTCTTGCATCCAAGCACAACACAAACACGACCCATCTTCTTTTTGTAGGTGTCCACTGACCAGAAGGTGTCCAGCCAGAACAGTTATTTAATTTAAACGTAAAATTTTAGTCCAATCTTCCAATTTGAACAAACTTGAACAACGACGTCTTTCGTTCCCACACAGATCACTCGGAAAAAAACACGAAAAAAAGCCCACTGTATTCCCCGGTGTTCCCCATTCAATTCACAGATTAAAATCTCACCATAAAGCACTGCACGTATTGCTCTGTGGTCTGCACCTCAGATCTACACAATGGCAATCTGAGTCTATGCGAGAAAAAAAAAAGTGATTTGCCCAGCGCCATCTATTGGATTTTGCGGAAGCAGTGCTCAGAAAATACCTTATTGTGATCTTTCAAATACTAAATTTCAAAATTAACCTCAAAAGAGGTTAGCGCGTCATATTTAAAAGAAGAATATAATCCGACCAACTTAAGGAGGTACTTTTTATTATGTGTCAGTCTCCTTCTCGTTTTTTCGCTTAGAAAAGGAAGGTAGTCCAATAGCATAGCCACAGAGTAAGTAGGTAAATAGAGAAGGGCTATTTTCCATGAACAAAAGTTACTGACAGTCTTTACTCATAATTACGATCGTATTACTTAATATGACTGAAACCAATATAGTTTTAACTCAGAGTCTAAGAACAATAACTAATATTGTTCCGAGCTCAGAGTAAGTAAGTAAATAGGTAGAGGGAGAGCTATTTTTACGTCCGTTTTACTTGTATGACTGAAACCAACATAGTTTTGACAAGACAGGAAGGATTCTTTTCGCGGACATTTTTATAGACAACCAGCGATGGGGTAAGTATCGATATAAGTACGGCTATCGACAAAAATATAGATAGTTTACCTATTTTATTATTGATATTTTAGAAGACTGGTATTTAACTATGAGTTAATGATCAGTGTTTAAATAATATCAATCAAAAAAGTCGAAGTAATAATTTATTTTCATACTACGAAAGAAAAAATAGGTCTTTAAATTAAATTATATGGTAACACCCAAAATATACAATTTCAAATACCTTGGCCTGAGGACCTGAGGGATGACCTCATAGAGTGGGAGCGCAGCGCTTTGGCAGTCCAGGCGAATATGTTGGCTCGTAGGATTGCACATAGTAAAAAGCCAGTAAAATCTCACTCTCACAGTTGACCCATAGGCTGCCGCTGCCTATGGGTCAACTGTGCCCAAAGACTCTGCTTTTAAGATGTTGCTGGGGCTGCCACGCTACTATAGTGCATCGGACATTTTTCTTGAGGCACGTACTGATCCCACGCCATCATACGTAAGAGAATGGCCTCCTTACTGAAGCAGAACGTGTGGCAGCATTCCAGAGGTCATTGCAGGTCGGCTCGAGAGCCCAATACTCAAACGCATGGTGAGGGTTGTGACTGCTTATGACAGTGCGTGGAACACTGAGCCATGCCACAGGGAGGCCCATTTATATGAAATATTGATATAATTGAGATTTATTTGTATAAACTAATAAAGATTAAGTAGTTTTTCTTTTACAAACAAATATGGATCCTTTTGTGCTCCGAAATAAAAATGTTATTATTATTATTATTGTTATAAAAAATATATAATCAATAAAAAATACACATAGTAAAATCGACAATTATACAAATGTTTTTACAAATTAAACGCTCATTTACATTAACACAACGTTAATAAATACAGATCGCTAATCACGATTCAATAATTGATACGCTTGACGTACCGTGACGAAGTAAAATATCAGTAGAATACATTGAAAAATATCAGCAGCATCTACGAGTGTAATATTTTGACAAAACTATATTTTGACGAATCGTGACTGTCGGATCTCGTGTGAATGAGCTCTTACTCTAACAACAGATGTGAACGGGAGATAAGTGTTGGTATAGTCACTTATTCGACAATAGTTACTTCGCAATTCGTGGTGTAGGTAGTAGTTTGTATTAGTCTGCGATTTTTTTCATTGCTGGTAATATAATTCTGCAGTAAAATATTCTAGAGAATTCGCGCGTTTTTTTGCCGTCCAGCGAGACAATCTAAAATGAAAAGGGTAGTATTTAATTACTCATGAATTTTCCCACATCAATGTTACGTTGTGGAAAAGGTTCATAAATACAGATCGAATCATTGCAATTAAGCACTATTATTTCTTACTATACAATTCATCGATAATATTTTTTTCACATCACTATCGTTATTTCTTGGACAAATTTGTAATGGATAAATTATTGTAAATACGCTACTGTAAACGTATTTCTGATATTTCCGGGCCGAAATATTTGGGTAATCTTCCGCTATCCTAATGTATCCAATAAATTACAAGAAAATCTACGAATAAAATAGATTCATATTTACCTGTTTTTATTACCGTTTTATTTTATTTTATTACCGTTACCGTTGTTTTTATTAGTGCTCAAATTATTTCCGATGTGACCCCGTTGAGTTTTGAGTAAACTGGGTTTATTTTTATTTGACAAGGCAGTCAAATAAATACAAGAACTTGTCTTATTTTTAAGTAAAAAGGCTTAACAATATCAGAATTATATATTTCCCGCAGTCTTTTTATACACCAAATATTACTTAAAAAAAACAGCATTTGACTATGACGTCACATACTTGTATTTTCATAGAAATCAGTAACAAAATTATACTTTTGACAGTTCATAAAAAAGGGATGTGGTGATGCATAATTTTGCCGATACGATACCGTCACCGATTCTTGTAGTTAATAATCGGCGATACCGATACCGATATCGAAGTCGTAATTACGAAACTAATTATCATTACACAAGGCAATAAAGTAAACCGTTGATTGAAGCTAGCGGCACGAACAGTACCGACTTCTTCAAGCCATCATGATGGGCAAAGTCTGGCTGAAGGAGGAAGTCGTGGCTCCGCAGCATCAGAGAATGGAAGGGAGTGGCCAGCGTAGAACAGCTGATGCGCTTGGCGAAGAATAGAAAGGAGTATCAAGAGCTGACCGGCAACCTCCATGAGTGGAGAGGCATTACAAGAAGAAGATGCAGCTAGTAATTAAAGTTTACTGTTTGTAGATTTTTGTTACGAACCCGAGTTTATGCAAATCATTTGGACGTTCTGAGAACTGTTTGATATCGGTTGTACTATATATTTTATGGACCAAGTGATAAATCCGTGCATTATGAAAAATGCCCGGTCATTATGAATAGTGACAAACTACTTTGGGCAAAGTGAATAATTGTGACTTGAACTTCCTTATTTATCTCATCACTTTGCCCAGACATTATGAATATTGCCATGTGGGATTCGGGCAATGTAATAAGAAAGATACTATCAGGGAAAACACTGCGGTAGCTTAGGTGAAATGTAAAGGGCAGCGAAGAGTGAGCAAAGCGAAGCCCCCTCTATCCTTCGTAATAGGTTGAATATGTAAGAACAACAATGTTATCATAGGGCAGCAGAGTACCAATGAAAAGAAACATGTTGTGCCCCATAGATGATGGGCATTATATAAAATGCCGGGCGATTTGATTATTCTAAGAGTTGTTATCACACTGCCCTCTCATTTTTGGCATTATTCAAACTGCGCGGGCATTGTTTATAATGACCGATTAATTACAGGGTCCATAAAATATTAACGGATGCCAATATATGTATCGACCTGCTGATTATTTCGGTACAAACAATAGCATTTTCACAGTTCACAACATTTATAGCTAGGCTACGCCAAAGTTTATTGACTCTGAGGGAACTGAGTCCCCTCTTTCTCGCATAGGATAAGATGGGGTGAGAGAGAGGTACGAACTGTAGCTATTTTGACTACCAGTCAAATATATAGCAAGCTCTGTGACGCTGCGAGAGGCCCGGGTTCGATCCCCGGCCGGGGATAAATAAAAAAAGCGGTGAAGTGCGAGTCTAAATCGCGCACGAAGGGTTCCGTACCACCGTTCAATGGAAGCGATGGTGTGGAGTGAATAGTTTGGATTTTACACAGCAAAATATTGTTTACAAAGTTATTGGTGCGGTTACTTTCACACTCCATTTACGTAACCAGGTGCATCCATAAGTTTGTATGTGGTATTGAAAGAATTGTTGTATGGGAGCCCCCTTAAATATTTCTTTTATCCTGATTTTTTAGTATTTGTTGTTATAGCGGCTACAGAAATACATAATCTGTGAAAATTTCAACTCTCTAGCTAGCTAGGTTCTTGAGATACAGCCTGGTGACAGAGGGACGGACAGCGAAGTCTTAGTAATAGGGTTCCGTACTTACCCGTTGGGTACGGAACCCTGATAAAGGGAAATAGTAAACTGCACATCAACAATACTGATTTGCACAGCAAATATACTGATTTTCACAGCAAATATCAGGGCGAAATACTGCGGTAGCTTAGGTGAAGGGTAAAGGGGGTGGGGTTCTTATTAGGTTGAACATGTAAGAACAACAGAAATTCTTAAAACATAAAATTGTTTTTGCTGATCCTTTTTTGCTGTGAAAATCAGTATTTTTGATGTGCGATTAAATACTACCCATAAATAAATAAAAAACCGGCAAAGTGCGTGTCGGACTTCGCACATTTAGGGTACCGTAATGAATTTAGAATATAAGAAAGAACAAAAAAATAGGCAGGTACTCACTTTACCTATCTGATACACCTAGCCAAAATATCACTATCATTCTTCACTAGCAAATAATTACTTTGTTTTTCATAGTGTTTGTATGAATGACAAAGTTATATTAGCGGTTTTTAATAAATGTTGTTTATCTTAAAAACTGCTTATTTTATTTTGTTCAAACCAAGTTTCTTTGAAAGTGTATATTGAGATGTACAACATTTATATTTTTTTGATTTCTTATTCTCTTACTTTAAAAGTAAGAGAATAAGAAAAAAACAAAAATCTAAAATCTAAACACAAATTTTACCGCTTTGGAAGGGTCTGTCTCTTTAACGATTGACAGGCTTGACGAAACTATAGGGTTCCTTTTTTCTCTAAGGAATCCTAAAAACCCCAGGTCTTGGACGTTTAAATGTGTGTGACGTCACTGTTTCTGGCTCCCACGACACAGGGTATCCTAGTGTGGGGCCGGAAGCGAAAGTGCCTGTATGTAAATGTTTTAATAGCGGATTTCCGGATATTCTCCAGAATGTACACATTTCATGGGGAAATAAGGGAAAACGTAAATAGAGTGAGTCAAAATTCATAAACCTACTATGTACGGAAGTAAAGAACAGACTATCCGCCAAAATTCATTGGCTCCTTGCTCTAGTGACGTCATAGCGTCCGTCACTGCCCTACGAGAGCGACGAGAGAAGGAAGGGAAATCTCGTTCCTCGCGGTTGTTTCGCCGGCAGGACATTGACCTAAGATCAGTCATGCATGCACCTATTCGTACTCATACCTACCTACTTGTCCAAGACAGTCATCCACCTTGATATGCATAATTATCTGCAGCTCAAGCATAATCAATGTAAATGTGGAGTCATTGCTTTATAAAATTGCAATGCCATCCGGATTCACCTTTTAGACTTTGTACCGAGCTTATTTTCCTTTAGGTACATAATTCCCACTTATCATTATGACTATGACAAGGGATATTTTCACTAGTTCCCAATATTATCCCATCCTGAGTGCTATGGTCCACTGCTGCTCAAATTAAGAGATGCTTAATACGATGGGCTATGCTCAAATGGGGTGGGCTGCTTTCGGCAAGCTTGACAAAGTCTTTAAGTCCAAACTACCACAATACCTTAAGACTAAAGTACATAACCAATGTGTCTTGCCGATCCTCATCTATGGAGCCGCACCATGGACGCTCACTCGGCCGGTTTCCTGGGCGCTGGTTAAGTTAACAAATTGGTTAAACTGATTTCAGCCAATCACGTGCCGCTATTTTGAATATTAGCGGCACGTGATTGGCTCAAATCAGTTTAACCAATTTGTTAACTTAATCAGCGCCCAGGAAACTGGCAAGTTATACACAAAATCGAGGTAGCCCAACGAGCAATGGGGCGTTCCATGTTAGGTATCTCTCTCGTTGACCGCGAGCCAAACGTCGAAATTCGACCTATAAAGTCATAGAAAACGGGACTCAAATTCAGGGCATTGCTAGTCTGCTATTCACTAACAAATCACGTTTTACATCTTAGACATAAAATCACTTCTAAGGCTGGACTCACTCACTCAATCAGGGTTATACTTACAACTAGGTGTTTTATTGCGTTTTTTTTCGAAAACCGCTTGAGCTCAAATTCTGAAAATTCGTATTCTGGGAGCTTAATATAAGCTCGCAATGCCCTGAATTTGAGCCCCGTTTTCTATGGCTTTCAAGGTGTCAATATTAAAAAATACAGTTTCACGGATACCTTCAAGTACCCTCTAGTTGAAAATGTAGCGAGTTGGCAAAGCAGAGAGTTGAAATTTGCAGCATATTAGAAAAAGCTTACAGATTCCAGAATACAAAATTTCAGATTTCTAGCTTAAGTATTTTAGATGAAAAGTGTAAAACATATCAATTTCATCTATGTAGATGATATTGTTGTGTAAATGGTTTTTTATTTTTTTCTCGCATCCTACTTAAGTTAGAGAAGTTCTGATTGCATATTCTGGGAGCTCAAAATCATGTCCAAATACGCTGCGAGTTTCACTTCTCTACTCGGACTTTGTACTACTGTTGTTTTATTGCGTTTTTTTTCGAAAACCGCTCGAGCTCAAATTCTGAAACTTCGTATTCTGGGAGCTCTAAATGAGCTCGAAATCCCCTGAATTTGAGCCCCGTTTTCTATGACTTTGTACTGCTAACTTCACCGAGCTTTCACGGACGACTATATTCGTGGGAAAGAAAACGTTTCGTGTCCATGGTTTTCTAGGATTTGCCTTAAGCAAATTATCAAGTTTTGGTACCAATTAGACGCAAAATTTTATGTTTTCCAATTTAGTACTACTACTTACTGACGTAACTAACTTTTCGCTAGGATGCACTGTAAACAATTTATGAGTGAGTAACCAAAATAAGTCCCAACATTTCGTGGTTTTGTAGCTGCAAAAAGTTGTCCAGAGATCTATTGTTAACATTTTTGATATTTACTCAGTTGCACCCTTAACTAAAATTACTTTTTGCCTCTTCTCTACGTTGGATCACTGAGCGAGAAGAAGGGAGTAGAATCTCCCACAGATTGATTTTTAGATCTCTTTTAAAAATAGGGTTGGTTCGGATAGTAGGCCTCAGCATTCAGGTGAGGTGCATACATATTGTGATTTGTGACCGTGTCCGAACCGTGTCCGTATCACAACCGATTACTCAAAGTCTGGCGGGCACTCAAAGTCAAGCATTAGTAAACTACTGGTGCTGTGAGAACAGTATATAGACCTCGCGAGCCCTTCGACATGCTTACATACTTAAACATATTATCACGACTGACGGACCAAAGGCTTTATTACAGTGCGATACAAGTTTATTTTGCGCAACAATTTAACGAAGACAGACAGACAGGAAGACAAATGCATTTCTGGCCAATCTCGAAACGGGACGCTTCGCTCGCTCGGTCAATGACAAGGCAAGTATGACATTTCATGAAAGTTCATTTCAGCTCACACTGACATGGCTGTTACGTCAGACGCCGCCACAGAATAGTGCGAAGATAGTGTTAATGCAGTTATTGTCAGAATCGTAATAAAGATGTGCAAAACAATAAACAACATTATTATTCTCGGATGAGGATTTTAAGTTGATTAGATTTGACAATGAAAATAGTGGAGAACAAAATTGATCATGCGGGTTGCGGTGGAAACTGAAAAGCGAATGTTACGAAGAACAATGTAATAAGTTAATCAATATATTATCTGCCAATACCGACACCAACTGGATATGTAACGAAGAGACGTTATCCTAACCCAATGCGATACGTTTCCAGAAAAGATTGTGTGTGTCAACATGCACATTATTGCACATATCAACAAGGTATCTATATTTTTACTATTATTGGTATGTTTCACTTGTTTTTGTTTAGATAGCTCTACCTATTTTCTGTACCTATTTCTTATGTTTTAGGGGTAAACTACGATAACTTGGCGCGTAAATGACTGTAAAAATGTCATTTACCAAAAATCAGACATGGTTCAATTTCGTAATTAATCTCTACCTAGATACCTAGGTAGAGATTTGCAATTTTCACAGAATGTCCTATTTCGGTTAGCGCTATAGGTAGCACCAATTAATTAACTAGGAAGGTATATCTTGGACCTCGATGGATGCGCGTGGATGGAAACTATTTGGGTGACGTCATTTGAACTGGTCCACAGATATTTCCGACGGGTAGAAGGTAGGTAAACAAGATTTTATAAATTTAAGGGAGGAGGCCCATACAAAACGACGTGTTTAAATAGCCCCTGCCAAATCACAATTATTCAAATACCTACCTACCTAACAACATAACATCGCGTCACGCTTTTCGTCACAATTGTGCCCACTTTTAGCCAGTTATTCGATAGTCCATTTTGCGTGAAATGGTATTAGCCCCTTCGCCGCAGCTATCATCGCAAACGCTGCCAATCACAAAAACTACAATTAAAGAAAATGGATGTCTTCATAACATATATTTTTTCTGGATTTGGAAAGTGTCTTCTTTATAAGGAATAACGCTTCGAAAATGGGTATTTGACCATAGCACATCGTATTTAGCATCTCTTAATTTGAGCAGCAGTGGGCCATAGCACTCAGGTAAGGATGATAATGGGAAGTGTATCAAATTCTCACTTCCAAATGTCAGGCAAGTTGAGACCAGTTTAGTGTTAGACAACAGCACGTTATAATTAGTAAATGATACGAAGTTCCTTGGAATAACCATTGATAGCAAATTGCAGTGGGGACCCCACATAGATAAATTGGCTGGTAAATTAAGTTCTGCGGCTTACGCTGTTAGGAACATCAGACAAAGCACGGATGTGGCTACATCTAGGCTAGTATATTTTAGTTACTTTCATAGTGTGATGTCCTATGGTATCTTGTTGTGGCGGAAAGCAGCGGATATTCAAACTATTTTTATTTTACAGAAAAGAGCTATTCGAGCAATTTATAATTTAAAACGAACAGACTCCTTAAGAGAGCTTTTTAAAGAAATTGACTTACTAACAGTAGCTAGTCAATTTATTTTCGAAAATATAATGTATGTACGCAAGAACCTTACAACATTTTCCAAACTTAGCGATAGCTGTAATGTTAACCTAAGAAATAATCACAGACTATGTGCGCCCCGTTTTAGACTCGCGAAGGTTAGCAATTCTTTCAAGGGTCAGTGCATTCTCTACTACAATAGGATACCTCTGGAGATTTTGAAATTGCCATTTGAGCAATTTAAAAAGCATGTTAAAGCGACTTTGTCGAAAAAGGGATATTACAATGTTCAAGATTACTTAAATGATCGTCATTTCCTCTTTAGTGATGTAAACCTGGCTATAGACACACTGAACGCTGACCTTGAGAACATCAGAACCTGGGCTTTGTCATACGGATTGTTGGTAAACCCCAGTAAGTCCCAGGCGATTATTATATGTACTAGACACTCTTTAAACGTATTACAGCCGGTTACCTATGACGGTACTCTAATTGCCTACAGTGACAAGGCCAAAAACCTGGGTGTCATGTTTGATAGACAACTCTCCTGGACTAACCATGTCAGCGAGGTCAGTAGGCGCGTCTTTGCCACCACTCACCAAGATGGCTTCAGAACTTTCTGCCCCATCAAACAAAAATTACTCTTGCTCAATCTCTTCTTCTCCCCTTGATCGATTATGCCGATGTTTGTTGGGCTAGCGCCAACGAAGAGCAACTGAACAGACTCGAGCGACTTCAAAATCTCGGGATTCGGTTTATCTTCGGACTGCGCAAGTTCGACCACGTCTCGCAGTATCGCAAGGAGTTAAAATGGCTGCCGATCCGTCTTCGTCGGGACACACACATCCTCACTCTTCTATTCAACATCTTAACCAACCCTCGATACCCTAGCTTTCTCCGTGAGCTTTTTCAATTTCTCCCTTCGGCTCGTCCACGTAGAACTCACACGGCTTCCCTGCTCTCTATACCTCATCACAACACCGTCGCATACAAGCACTGTTTTCGATTGCGGGCGATCACTCTCTGGAACTGGCTTCCCTGCACTATCAGAGATAGTCCATCTCTGCCCGTCTTTAAGAATCGTTTGAAGGAGCATTATCTTTCTCTATCCTAGATTTGAGCTTTGTATATATTAGTTTATTTAGGTGTATTTATATTTTTATATAATATTTATGTACTTGTGTATGTAGTGTATCTAGCAGTTAGTTCAATAGTTCAGTAATATATGTATGTATCTTAGCAGAGCACATAGGTCTATCCTGTATATTAAATTATTCTTATCAACCTTGGGTTTGCTGGAAGAGATCTCTATTTAGAGATAAGCATGCCTTTGTAGATGTCCTTTCTGTTTATTATATCTTATGTTGTTTTATGTGCAATAAATATATACGAAATACGAAATGACAGGACTGTATGGGGTTAATCTGGCTCAACACAGACCTTGCTGTTAATAGTTTTGTAATAATTTATTCCTGCTTATTAATCATAACAATTAAATTTTTCATATTTGTATTAGTTAAGCACAACCTATTTTTAAAAGAGATCTAAAAATCAATCTGTGGTAGTTTCTACGCCCTGCTTCTCCCACAGTGGTCCAATGTAGAGAAGAGGCAAAAAATGACGTTTGCTAAGAATATGTAAATATCTACAGTAATAAAGTACTTTGACTTTGACTTTGACAAGTGAAAATATCCCTTGTCATAGTCATAATGATAGGTGGGCTATATGTACCTAAAGGAAAATAAGCACGGTACAAAGAATACAAGGTGTATCCGAATGGAATTGCAATTTTATAAAGCAATGACTTCACATTCACATGGATTATGCTTGAGCTGTAGATAATTATGCATAACAAGGTTGATGACTGTCTTAGAAAACTAGTTAGGTTTCAGTACCAATATGTGCATGCATGACTGATACTCTTAGGTCAACGATCTTTGTCCGCGGTTATTTTGCTCAGGAACATTCGCCCTAGTTACTCCATGTTCGTTGCACTAAATAATGTAACTTCCATTGACGCAGTCATCTCTGCCTGCCAAGGTTACGAACGAATTCTGGACAGAGGCCGTCTTTTTCAAGAACCAAAGCCAGATGACAATCATCTAGCAAAATAATTTATCTACACATAATCTGCGCCATCATCTCCCAAAACCACTGATAGTTCTAACTTTGAAACCATTTTCTGCTTCTAAACCAAACTATACCCCTAAATTTACCCCCCAATAGAAACAAGTGAATTCGGTCTCTAATAATTTATTTTGTTTTCCACGACCACGCTTTCCCATTTGTTTTAAATGTGTTCTTAAAGGTTTCAATTTTTTAGATTATCCTAATTTCAATAAAACTTCTAACAAATCCACTCCTACTAATCCCAAAAACTAATTAGCCACGACTTGGAAAAAAATCTAATTTAATTTCGAAGAATGGCAGTATTGGCTCACTAGCCTTCGAAATTTCTTTCAACACTATACAACTTCTTCAATCCTCTACAAAAAAGAAAGAGATTTCAATAGGCCTTTCTTATAAATACTTTTAAACCATTCCCCATTCTTCGGATTATTGGATAGTGGTAGTTCCATCGCTATACTTGGTAATAATTCTCATCTAGAATTCCTTAAATTGGGTTACAAACTATCCAAATCGTGTTCTATCACTGTTGCTACTGCGGACAATCATGAAATCAATTCTCTTGGTCATATTGATTTACCTTTAACTTTCAATAACCAGACTCACGTTGTTAGATGTCACGTTTTCCCTGACGTACACCTCTCTATTATACTTTTGGAAACAATTCATTGTTGTTCCAGAACTCTTGAATTCTACTTTCTTCAAAGAAATTGATTGTAATTCAAATACTCCTATCGAGAAGAAAGTTGTTCCTTATGATTTTTTATCTTCTGAACAAAGAGTAATTGCTGATGATATTATTTCTCGATTAAAATCTATTTATTTTGAAGAAAAAGGCGAATTAGGTTGTACTCATATAATTAATCATAGAATCGACACAGGCGACGATACTCCTCTTATTAAGCCGCTCCTTTACAGACTTTCTCCTGAAAAACAAAAGGCTCTCATTAATGAATTTGATAAAATGGTAGATTGGAAAGTCGTCGACTATTGGGCAGTACGTGGCGTAGTTGTTTAAAGGTTTCGGGAATGAAAATACTTCCTGGTTGATATTCCCGTATTTATTGTGTCAGCAATAAATAGTACGCGAATTATGACAAATACAAGCAGAAGCAGTTTAACAGCGATTAGATTTAGAATTATATTTTATCAGCGCAGCACCACACAAGCAATAATTCACAAGAGACGGAAAGAGAGAGAACGCCATATTTAAAAAGTACAAACGTCACATTTCACAGAATAAATTATTACCATTAGTAGTGATGTGGAAATGTTAGGATACCATCAGATTCAATCTTTCACACTCCTCCTTAGACTAACATTACAACATGCCAATAGTCAAATTATCTACATGCTCTACATCTAACATGCTAACAAAGAGAAAACAAAAAAACTCTACATTTATAGAAGTCAAAAAAGCTCTTCATGTTAGAAATTTTACAATTGACTGACTGGCTTTACATTAATGTCAAATATAAAATTACAATGCTTTTCTCTACACAATGGTTTGGTAAATACATCGGCTATCATTTTATCTGTAGGTAAATATTTTACACTTATAAATCCGTTCTGTATAAGATCTTTTACATAATGATAGCGCAAATCTATATGCTTAGTCTTCTTATGAGAGTATTCCTTAACAAGCAAAAGTTTCTGAGCACTTTGGTTATCATTGTATACAACTACACTTATTGTTTTGTCTACGATTTCCGACAAGAAATTTTTAACAAAACAAATGTCTTTGCAAACATCAGCTATGGCTAAGTATTCGGCCTCTGTGCTGGATAGCGCTGCAGAGCGTTGCTTTCTAGCCTCCCAATTTATAACATTTTGACCAAACTGAATGACAAAGCCTGAATACGACTTTCTGTCGGTTAAATCATTGGCCCAATCTGCGTCTGCGTATGCATTTATATTTAAGTTACAATTTTTGACAAAATGCAAACCATAGTTAATGGTGCTCGCTAAATAACGTAGAACACGCTTAGCAGCTTGCCAGTGACTTAAGCCAAAACAGTTACTAAACTGACCAAGTTGACTGCATGCATATGAAATATCAGGTCTAGTGCATACAGCCGAGTACATAAGACTACCTAACAACTCTCTGTACTTGTACATTTCATCCTGTAAGCAGTCATCGTCAGACTTTTCTAACTTACAGTTAACAGGCAATGGTGTGGAAACTGGCTTACAGTTAATCATATTGAACTTAACTAACAATCTCCTTATGTATTCACATTGGTCCAATATTAAAATATCATTATTTCTAGTGACATTTATGCCTAGGCAACTTTTCAGAACACCTAAATGTCTAACTTGAAATTCATTCTGTAACAATGGTAAAATAGAGTTTAGACAGTTACTGTGAAAAATGTAGAAGTCATCCACATAGAGAGCTATTATTACATACTCAGTTTTAAATTTTCTAACATAAACACATGGTTCACATTTACTTTGGACATATCCATTTTTAACTAAAACATCATGTACTCTATTATTCCACATACGGCTGGCCTGCTTTAAACCATATAAACTTTTATTCAACAAACAGACTTTACTATTATCACCATTTGTAAATCCAGTTGGCTGTTCCATGTATATACACAGTCAGGTCATAAGTTCTGTCACACAATAAAAACTTTTGAATTTAGAACGCTGGCCACAAAAAAGTTTATTGAATTCGAATTTCGAATTTTTCATGAAAATAAAAATGTGTACTTTTTAGAATTTTCCTCATTTTTAAATATGGAGTGGACACTTAAAGAAGACCGTGTCGCAGTTATTGCGTTGCATCGTTGCGGTTACGCGCCAATTCAGATTTTCGACTTACTGAAAAAATTGAATATAACCAAAAGATTCGTTTATCGTACCATAAAACGATACAATGAAGACTCTAGTGTAGATGACAGGTCAAGAAGTGTTCGCCCTCGCTCTGTTAGGACTCCAGCAGTGATAAAATCTGTGAAGGCGCGAATTCAAAGAAATCCCATACGTAAGCAGAAACTGTTGGCCCTTCAGATGGGGTTAAGCAAGACCACGGTGAAAAGGGTGTTAAATGAAGACTTAGGGCATATCGAAGAAAAACAGGACATCGTTTGGACGCTCGTTTAATGGACCTGAGACTGAAGAGATGCCGCGCTTTGTTGAAGCGGTACGCGGGAAAAAAGCATCGGGAAATTCTTTTTTCGGATGAAAAAATTTTCACCGTGGAAGAGAGCTACAACAAACAAAATGATAAGGTGTACGCACACAGCAGTGAAGAAGCGAGCAACCGTATTCCGCGTGTCCAACGAGGTCATTTTCCATCCTCGCTCATGGTTTGGTTGGGAGTCTCTTATTGGGGCTTAACTGAGGTACATTTTTGTGAGAAAGGCGTAAAAACGAATGCAGTTGTGTATCAAAATACAGTCCTCAAGAAACATGTGGAACCTGTTTCTCATACCATGTTTAATAACAGGCACTGGGTATTCCAACAAGATTCTGCGCCAGCTCATAGAGAGAAAAGCACACAAGACTGGCTGGCGGCGCGTGAAATCGACTTCATCCGGCACGAAGACTGGCCCTCCTCCAGTCCAGATTTGAGTCCGTTAGATTACAAGATATGGCAACACTTGGAGGAAAAGGCCTGCTCAAAGCCTCATCCTGATTTGGAGTCACTCAAGGCATCTTTGATTAAGGCAGCCGCCGATATTGACATGGACCTCGTTCGTGCTGCGATAGACGACTGGTCGCGCAGAATAAAGGCCTGTATTCAAAATCGCGGGAGTCATTTTAAATAAACTTTATTACCATAAGAATCTATGTTTTATTAAGTTGATTTTGCTATATAAATGTTTACATAAATAATAAACATGTCTAAATTATTTCATATTGCACATGTGACAGAACTTATGACCTGACTATGTAGTTTCTTCTAACTCTCCATTGAGAAAAGCAGTGGTAACATCGAAATGATCGATACTTAAATTTAATTCGTTAGAAAGAGCAAATAGAATTCTCATCGTAGAGTGACGAACAACTGGCGAGAAAGTGTCATTGTAGTCGAGGCCTGCCTTTTGCGTAAAGCCACGAGCAACCAACCTAGCTTTGTACCTATCGAACTTACCTGTTGCATCGTGTTTCTTCTTGTAGACCCACTTGCATTTAACCACGTTATGACCTTTCGGCCGTTCCACAAGTCGCCAGACATTGTTCCGCAATAGCGAGTCATACTCACACTGCATGGCTGACTGCCACTCACCTTTTTCAGACGAATTCATTGCATCATCATATGTTGTAGGCTCCTCATTAAAGGTCTGCTCTACCATATAACTAGATAAGTCAAAATCACGATACTTTTGGGGTATGCTCCCTCTCGTACTACGCACGGGACGGAGTTCAGTCTCAGTTCCGGCTGGACCAGTTACTCCTCCTTGAGGTGCAGACGCCGGCCGACGATCGGGGGCATCCTTGTGAGGGCTCTCATCCTCATCGCCGTCGTCACCAGTGCAGTACTGATCAGAGTTTGGAGATCTTGGCTCCTCATCTGAAAATGCATTTAATTCATGATTAGACTCACCACTAGTTATAATTTCATTCATATTGGGTTCAATAATAATGTCATAACTATTAATATTCTCATTATTTGATTCAATATTATCATTACAATTATTTTCATTATTGACCATAATATCATTATTTGATTTATTGAAAATATCATGTATGTCAAATGAAATAAAATCTCTTCCTCTCTCATATGAAACACAGCCATCATTATAAAACTTGTCTTCTAGAAAGACAACGTCCCTAGAATAGACAATTTTGTGAGGGTTAAGAGGGTCAACAAGACGATATCCTTTAGTGGTTTCACCATAACCAACGAACACAAAAGCTTTTGACTTAGCATCAAGCTTTCTTCGTTTTTGTTGAGGTACCAAGGCATAAGCTATGCAGCCGAAGACACGCAGGTGACTAAGGTCCACAGGCGAACCTGTCCACTCACGCTCAGGAACCGATCCCGACAGCGCACTGGTAGGGGATCTGTTTTTCAGATAAATGGCCGTCATATCGGCCTCACCCCAGTAGCGACTCGGAAGACCACAGTTCTGAAGCATACATCTAGCCTTTTCCATAATGGTTCTATTAACACGCTCGGATATACCATTCTGCTGTGGGCAGTAAGGCACCGAGGTTTGGTGAATAATACCTTCCTTTTGCAAATAAGACCTTAACTGATCATTGCAATACTCAGACCCATTGTCAGATCGCAGAACTTTAATAGGCTTCCCTATTTGCTTTTCGACTAAATTTTTAAAAACTAGAAAATGAGAACTCACCTCAGATTTATTTTTCATTAAAAAACCAAAGGTTTTCCTTGTACAGTCATCTGTGAAGGTCAGTAGATACTTTGCTCCACCCACGCTGGTGACCTACATTGGACCACAGACATCACTGTGTATGAGTTCTAGTGGTTGTGATGCTCGAGTTGCGCTGCTTGGGTAAGGTTTGGAGTGCATCTTGCCTTGTAAACAAGGCACACACTCAACAAGCTTCTCCTTATCCTGCAAACACACACCAGTACATGCACCGTCACCACTTAGTTTAACAATACCTTTTTGTCCTAGATGGCCCAGCCGACGATGTAGAACATCAATCGGCACTGTCACCGCATTGGCACTCACTGTCCCTTGCCTAGATTGCAGAGGCATGGAATGCCCATTCTCCGGTACCTTCACTTTAAACAAACATCCCATTCTAGCTGCGAAAAGAACTTGGTTGCCAGTAACTTTACAATTCTGCATAACCCTAAAACCTTTCTTATCAAAACATACAACAAAGCCATTATCAACAATCTTATTTACAGACTGATTAATTTCCACGCCTACCGAACGGCGTGGAATCCTGAGGGGCTGGGCTTTTGCCAGCACGTGAGAGAAAAGTGAGTTGAATGATTGTTACTGACCTCGTCGTCGCAGACCGGAGATCGAAAGCTCGATTCGAGACAGGAATGCGGGATAGGAGACAGTTTTGGGATAGGAGAGGAACCGAACCTTGCCGTCGCTGCCCGACGCTGTCGCCGGCGTGCTGCCTGCCGACACGTGGAGTCGCCGCTACCGATACGACGATTTTCAATCACGACACGGGTCACGTAACCGCTGACGCGAATCTACTTATTTCCCGACGATGTGGTAGATTTACACTCCGACCAGGCTCGACACCTGTATTAGACGATTGTTACACCGAATTACAATCACTGCTCGAACGCCTGAGCAGACATGTTTGTTCTCCCGACGAGAAAAGATCCGCGCAACAAAAAACCGGTGCGTTCCGAAGCATAAATATTAAACAGTCACCCGCCCGGACAGGCCCGAACCTGTCCCTAATCAATAGGAAGGCGAGAAAGTGTTGCGACCGCTCTCTTGAGGACCGATTCCCCCACCTTGACTTCTGCTGATCGAGGCGTGCCATCCCGACCCGTGTACAAATTGACGATCCGTCCTCGTCTCCATCTCAATGATGGCAGGTTCGCATCCTTAATCAGCACCAAATCACCGACTTGAGGGGGGCTCGACGGTCAGTCCACTTAAGGCGCTGCTGCAAGATGTGCAAGTACTCAAGGGACCACCGTTTCCAAAAATCTTGAGCCATCTGCTGCAACATCTGCCACCTAGTTAACCGACTTAACTTAACATCACCGAATGGGTATTCTGGCAGGGCGTTAAGGGGCTGACCTATCAGGAAGTGACCCGGCGTCAACGATTCCAAATCATTTGGATCCGAACTGAGCGGGCACAACGGACGCGAGTTCAGTGTCATTTCAATTTTACAGAACAGCGTCGCAAGCTCTTCAAAGCGTAGAGAGGTCTCACCGATGATCCTCGTCAGATGCGACTTAGCCGATTTAACCGCAGCCTCAAAAATTCCTCCCCAATGAGGACATCCCGGCGGACTGAAAACCCATTCAATCCCTCGTCGGGAGCAAGCCGTACCGATGGCGTCCTGGTTACCGTTCAGGAATTGAGTGACCTCCTGCAGATATCGCCTGGCTCCGACAAAATTTGTGCCGTTGTCCGAACGGATTAATGTCGGGAGGCCCCTTCGTGAGACGAACCGATCCAGACAAGCGATAAATGCCTCCGTAGTGAGGTCACTGACCACCTCCAAGTGGACTGCCTTCGTGGCCAAGCACACGAAGACGCACAGGTATGCCTTCACCAATCTGGCGTTCCGTAGCTGTAAAGACTTGACCATGAATGGTCCCGCGAAATCCGTTCCGACACACGCAAAGGGCCGGATTTCGTTAACCCTATCCGAAGGCAAGTCGCCCATCTGGGGCTGCATCGTAGCCATCTTGGCCCGATAACAAGGCAGGCACCGAAATACGACGCTACGCACTAAGCGTCTTCCCGATAGAATCCAGAACTCGCGCTGGAGAAACGCCATCAACGCGTGGCATCCGATATGCCCATTCCGAATGTGTCGATCCTGTATCAACAGTTCGACCAACTTCCCTTTCCTAGGGAGTAACAACTGGTGGCGAGCCGCATAAGGCAGGTTGGCATTCCGCAGCCGACCTCCTACCCTCAGCAATCCTTGAGGGTCAATAAACGGGTTGAGCCGAGCCACAGCTCCCTTCAGTTGGACGCGTCCGCGTCTCAGAATGTCCAATTCGGACTTAAAGTGCACCGTCTGCACGTTCCGTACCAATGCGAACAACGCATGGTTCCGTTCCCGTGGTGTCAGGACCTGTGTCCGCACACGTTGCGCCTCAGAATTCCGACAATTCCGCGCAAATCGGCAGATCCAGGCGGTCACATTGACCAGCTTATCGAACGAGCTGTACCGTTCCAGCAGGCTGAACTCCTCTTCCGGCTCCGGTTGCGTCGTACAGACACCGACTGTCAAGGCGCGGTTCGCCGTGGTAACGCGTGGACTCAGTGGCCAATCCGATTCGGCTTGAGTCAACCATTTTGGACCCCACCACAAGGGATGTCCAACCAACTCCGGAGCGTGACACCCACGAGACGCACAGTCTGCTGGGTTCATTTCCCCTGGAACATGTCTCCAGATTAAGGGAACCTCCGAATTCAGAATCTGCGAAACCCGATTCGCCACAAAAATCTCCAGCTTGTGAACTGAAGCCTTCAGCCAGCATAACACGATCTGGCTGTCCGTCCAAGCGTAGACCGTATCTTCCAACGCCACTGACCCACGAAGAACCTTCATCGTGTGGTTGAGCAGACGAGTCAGGAGAGCCAGGCGAGTGCGCAACGGCGCAACCTTGCTCTTGGCCATGACCAACCGCACATCAACCTCCCCCGAGGAGTCGACCGTACGCAGATACACCGCAGCTCCGTAGCCCTTCTCCGAGGCATCGCAAAACCCATGCAGGGTGGCGGTGTATCGTTTGGTGGGGACCAACCTCCGTGGCAGTGAAATCCGATTGATGCCAGGGAGGGTCGAAAAGAACGAGTCCCACTCTGAGCTCAATGACCCGCCGATCGGATCGTCCCAGTTCAGCTCAGCAGACCACAATTGCCGCATAAAACACTTGAGCTGAAATGTTACCGGGGTGATCCACCCGTTTGGATCAAATGTCCTAGCCACCGTTGAAAGGACGTTCCGTTTCGTCCAGACCTCCGGGGAGTCCAACTCGACCCGATACGAAAACATGCTGGTACTGGACGCCTAATACGAACAACATATTTGGATTTTCCAAATTTTTAAAAATGTGGGGATCCTGCTGGTAGTCATCCGGAAGACCAGTCAGTAACTCTGGAGAGTTCGATATCCATTTCCGGAGCTCGTAACCTCCACCCCGTAAGAGCTCAACTAGCTCGTCCCGTCGAGCGATCGCCTCCTCTACGGAATCTGCACCGGTACAGATATCGTCCACGTAGAGATCCTGCTCCAGGATCGCTGCTCCTCTAGGGAAATTTAACCGTTCTCGATCCGCTAACTCCCGAAGAGTGCGAATCGCCAAATAAGGACTAGACCGTAGCCCGTACGTGTTGGTGTTCAGCTCGTACACCCTGATGGGCTGATCTGGGCTCTCTCGCCACAGTATCAGCTGATACCGTCTATCGTCAGGGTGAATGACCGTCTGTCTAAACATCATCCGGATGTCAGCTACAAACACAACATTGTGTCGACGGAACCGTGTGATAACATCCGCGATGTCATGGTTCAACTTCGGCCCTGAATGCAAACACTGGTTCAGGTTCATGCCGTTAGATGTTGATGCCGATCCATCGAACACTACCCGTATTTTGCCCTCCGGGGTCCTCAAGACCGCCCGATGGGGCAGGAAGCAGTGGTCTTCACGCTTCCAGTCGATACCCGAAACCGACATGTGGCCGAGCGACTCGTATTCCCGCATGAAGTTGACGTACTTCTGCCGGAAAATCCCGTCACGCTTCATGCGTCGTTCCATCGACAGAAGCCGCGTCTCGGCTGCATGGTGTGAACTGCCCAGCGGCGGGCGATCACTCCGAAACGGAAGACGTGTGAGAAATCGACCTGACCGAAGGCGACCAGTATTGTTCCGATAAAACTGTTCACACTCTTCTTCAACCGGGTCCAACCGGCGGACCGTAGGTGGTTCCTCCACCTCCCAAAACTTCTGTATCACCTCCGAGAGTACAGAACCGAATAAGGGACTACGAGTCGCTAGGCGTGGGGCAGCCGGGATGACCGGACCCATTACCGCATGGCCCAGTCTGGTGTTGACCGAAACCAGACCAGTCGCCTGCAACACGTGGACACCTGGCACTAACAGGTATCCCAAGGCATCGACACCCAATAAAATGTCTACTGGGCCCGGAATATCGAACTCCGGGTCAGCCAGTGACAACCCAGCGACCAACTGTCGCACCGAGGGCGACAACCGTACGTGAGGGTGTGAGCCCATCACATTAGGCATGACTCATGCCGTGACCGTCAGATTCACCGATGAATCCACCCGTGACGAGAGAGTAATCCGACATACTCCCTTAACGGAACCGACTTCCGTGTTCCCAATTCCCCGAATGGAATGTGGATACTCCCTTACCGAAATGCCCAACCGTCTTACAAGGTTGCACGAGACTAAGCACCCCTGGGCCCCCGAGTCCAATAGTGCTCGTGCCACACAAGATTTGCCGTCCGAACTCCACGCTATCACCGAGGCGGTGGGGAGCATGACCGTCTGTGGAGTGGCGGCACCCTGTAAGTGGGCGGCGTGTCCCTAGCGGGAACCTCCGCGGGATCCGAACCTGCTGGGACCCCCGTCGGCCTGGTAATGATGGAGGGGGGAGAGCAGATCCAACCTGGGGCGCTCTAGGAATGGGGGCGACATCCGACTGTTCGCCTCCCTGTTCGCCTCCCAGAGCGACGGGCAGGGTGGCGCAGAAGGTGGTGGGCTCCCAGCCTTCGCGCCACTCATATGTGCCATCTGACACCCGCCCGTAACACGCGGTGAGCCAGCGGCCCGAAGTCCTCGCTGACCCTGGACAGCGGCGACCGAACCCCGGCTATCCCGCCTGTTACCCCCCGCGCTGCCCCCTTCCCCTCGGGGGGGGTCCCGTCCGCGGGTACCCCAGTCACCCCGTTGGTGACTCCCGTTGCCCGGAGGGGGACTGGGTCCGGCCCTGGTTGGGCCCTGTGACCGACCAACCTGAGTCCGGCCCTGGTGACCGTCCGAAGGGCCTGACCGGTTCAGGCACAACACGATAATATACAAATAAATAAATAAATAAATAAACACGATGTGGTGCTTGCCACCGCAGCACTCACAGGGGGACGCGCGTGAGCACTCGCTCAGCGGGTGCGGCCCCAAACAACCGAAACACAATCGGTGGCGGAAGACCACCTTCCTGCGGGCAGCCACACCGAGCGCCTTAAAGTTGGCGCAACTGGTCACTTCATGACCGGCACTGTCGCAGTGCACACAGCCGTCACCCGACGGCGCGGCACTCAAAACGCCAAATTGTTTTGACCGCCCAACCCCCCGTGGGGGTGGGGTGCGCGGCCCCTCCCGCATCCGCGCGGGTTGGCGCTGCACACTGGCCTCCGAATACAATGTGTCGCATCGCCTGCATTCACCCTCCAAAAAATCCGTTAATTGGACGAGCGTGGGCAGTTCCGAGCTACTGCCCCCATGCAGCTGTTCAAACCGACTTTGAACAGTTGCAGGCAACCGTGATAAAACCATATATAACACGATATATGACCATTGGTCTACCGGCAGACCAAGGTTCTGAAGGGCCTTAGTGGCCACCAGCACAGGGTTGAGCACCTGTACCCGGATGTCAACATCTCGGGTTACTCGTGGGATGCTAAACAGCTTCCCCAGCTGCGCATCAACCAACCGCCGTTTGTGTTGGTAGCGGTCAAACAATATGACCCGGGCAATCTCATAATTGCCCGCCGTGACCGTTAGGTGACCGACCAATTCCTTCGGTTCACCCCGCAGTGCCATCAATAGTTGGGCCAACTTGTAGGCTTTGTCCAGGTCGTCCCGACCGTGGACCAGACTATCGAATAAATTGATGAATGCCGGCCACTCATCAATTGCCCCACCGAAGGCCGGAATCTCCAGGTGTGGCAGCCGTCCAACAACACCCTTAGGGGGCGGGTCTCCGCTACCCTCCCCGAGGTCATCCCGACGCGACTGCTTAATTTTTTCGGCGCGACGCTCGATGTCGCCCAAGCACTCCATCGCTTGGTCAGCATCCGCGCAGAGCTGCTTCACCGCAGCCACCGAGGCCTCATCCGTAAGCCCGAGGGCTTGAGCCTCCGCAGCCAGCCGACACACCTTCCCGACGCGTGTCATTGCGTCCTCCACACGCTTGAGCAGGACATCGTCCATGTCAGGTCGCTCCACATACTTGTGAGTATGGGCGAGCCATCTCATCTCCTCACGGACACCATACCGCAGTACCGTCAAGGGTGAAGGTGCCATGGTTACCAATTCAATTGTTTCTGGTCCTATGCTTCACTACCGAACTAAGCACAGCCAGAGACCAGCACTTTCCCGTCAGCGCTGGGCACAGAAATTAAAACTAAGTTGTAAAAACCAAGGCAACCACTAAAATAATTAAATCCTAAACAATATTTAATATGGTCGCCCTGTGGACATACACCTTATAAATATGCACTCTAAATCAATTAGAGAATGCCACCATATGGTACAATACAAATAACACACAAAAGGGTATTATAAAAAAAACTATTTTTCTAGAAGTGGCCCCTCCGATATGACCCACACTTCTTTTGAGGTCAGCAAAATCAGCTTAATACCACTTAAATAGCCTGACCCTGCTCTGTAAACCGAAATAACACTGCAGTACTATAGAACCCGACGTTCTACCGCAAGTAATACAATTTAGTTACTTCGCAGAATGACTGTTCAATCTTTTATGCGCACAACAGTAGTTTCCGACTACACTTATAGTTTCCGACTACACTTATACTTTCACTAACCGAAAATGAACTTTAATTGTGGTGTACCGACCACAGACTCACTCACAAACAGATTGCCGGCCAATCTGAGATATTCTTTTCTCCCAACTACAATGTGGCAACAAAACAACCCTAGAACCGTCCGTGAAACGGTGATTTCCCACTAGGAAAACCGCGCCTGCTACCAAAATGATTAATTTCCACGCCTACCGAACGGCGTGGAATCCTGAGGGGGTGGGCTTTTGCCAGCACGTGAGAGAAAAGTGAGTTGAATGATTGTTACTGACCTTGTCGTCGCAGACCGGAGATCGAAAGCTCGATTCGAGACAGGAATGCGGGATAGGAGACAGTTTTGGGATAGGAGAGGAACCGAACCTTGCCGTCGCTGCCCGACGCTGTCGCCGGCGTGCTGCCTGCCGACACGTGGAGTCGCCGCTACCGATACGACGAAGTCCAATCAACACGGATCACGTAACCGCTGACGCGAATCTACTTATTTCCCGACGATGTGGTAGATTTACACTCCGACCAGGCTCGACACCTGTATTAGACGATTGTTACACCGAATTACAATCACTGCTCGAACGCCTGAGCAGACATGTTTGTTCTCCCGACGAGAAAAGATAACCTCCAATTTTTCATCTCGTTGGTACGAGTGACAGCTGCGGTCCGTTTCCGCTTAGTGATGTCCCGATTACTCGCAGTCGATCCGCGCAACAAAAAACCGATGCGTTCCGAAGCATAAATATTAAACACAGACAGTAAATTTGTGGATAGACATGGAACCACCATCACATCTTTTAGCAAAATACATATATTAACATCAGATACAGACACTTCACCAGTTCCATTGCACACTAACTGATCTCCATTTGCAATAGAAACAACATTTTTACTATGTTTAAAGTTCCTCACCATATTCTGATCATTAGTCATGTGTGCCGTCGCTCCACTGTCCATAACAAAGAGTTTGTCCCCTTGAGCCGTCATTGCTGACGCATACATCACATGCTGTGTTGACTTTTTGTCTCGTTTCTTCTTATAACACCTCTTCTCTGTATGTCCAGGCTTATGGCAGTATTCACAAACAGATTTCTTCTTACTGAAGTATGCATTAGCCTTATCTTCATGAGTACTGTGACGCAACTCCTCTTGCAGTAACCTTGTTCTTACCAACTCACTCGTGAGTTGTTTGGTAAGACAGGCTGTTTCCAGACTCGAGACGAGCACATCAAACTGCTGAGGCAGTCCACTCAACAGTATTTCAGCGACTTCACTGTCTTCAATGATTTTATTTATGTCAGCAAGTTGTTGGACAAGCATCATCACACCATTGATGTACTCGGTCATAGAAGTGTATTGAGAGTATTCGGCACGATGCAGCTGGCGCAATAACACCACGCGACGATACAGTCCTTTGTGTTCGAAGATCTCTGCTAGCTTCGTCCACGCTTCTTTTGCAGTCTCCGCACTGCGCACATATTGGTAGCATGACGGGTGTAACGACAAGGAAATGCGCGCTAGCGCACGTTGATCACGTGCAGGATCTTCTATCGCATTAGCCGCGGTGATGCAGCTCCATAAATTCTCCAAGGTCAAAATGGCCTTGACGGCAAACTTCCATGTGGCGTAGTTGCCGCCATCGACCAGGCGTTCAATGTTGTAATTGTTAGTAAGGTTAGGCTGATGCTGGGGCAGCTGCTGCTGCTGTTGCTGCTGATTCGACATTTTTCGGCTCCGTGCCGGGCGGGAACACGCTGGGCCCTAACCTATTGGGCAGTACGTGGCGTAGTTGTTTAAAGGTTTCGGGAATGAAAATACTTCCTGGTTGATATTCCCGTATTTATTGTGTCAGCAATAAATAGTACGCGAATTATGACAAATACAAGCAGAAGCAGTTTAACAGCGATTAGATTTAGAATTATATTTTATCAGCGCAGCACCACACAAGCAATAATTCACAAGAGACGGAAAGAGAGAGAACGCCATATTTAAAAAGTATAAACGTCACATTTCACAGATTAAATTATTACCATTAGTAGTGATGTGGAAATGTTAGGATACCATCAGATTCAATCTTTCACAGTGCGAAAGCCGTTGGCTCTCCCCTGTTCTTATAACCCCAAAGAAAGACGGTGATTGGCGTTTTTGTGTCGACAGTAGGAAACGTCGCGATGCTTACGTCCTCTCATAAATGAAATTCTTGATCATCTTAAAGAAGCTAAATACCTTTCTAGTATAGATATTGCTAAAGCATTTTGGGAAGCGCCTTTTAATCCTTCTGATAGGAAAAAAACTGCATTTTATGTACCTGAAGAGGTATGTACAAGTTTGTCGTTATGCCTTTCAGCTTGACCAATACTCTTGCTACTCAATAAAGTCTCATGGACACTTTATTTACTCCTGAATTTGGGAATAAAGTATTTTGTTATCTTGATGACATCATAATCGTCACCTCAAATTTCGAAGAGCATATTTCTCTGTTACTAAAAGTTCTCAAGAAATTAACTAACTCTAACCACTTGAACGCTGTCTCGCTTCATTTACACGTCCATCTGCTACGCCTTAATCACGTATTGTATCTTAAACCGAGTGGAGATCGAGTTAAACAGAGCTGCTTGAAGTAGAGAGCGCTCAGAGATCCGTCCTAAAAGTCATGGCAAAAAAGCCACGACAACACTGCACAGACGATCTTTACCACGAGCTTCAACCTTTATTTACTTCATGACACCCTGGCAGTTGAGCAAAAACTACGATGAAACCGAAGAAATTCTGACAATCATTACATAAAATCGCCCTCGAGCAACGCTTATTACTCTGATATTTTAATTATATAAAGCCAAACCAAGAATATAAAAACATCGCCATGTTGCGGAAAACCTATAAAACTATTTTCTTCAAGTTGCAACACTTTCTTTAAAAAGTAATTAATGTCATCTGTCTATTGCTGTCAAAGTGGGGCGTAGATTGTGCATGGTATATTTCTTGTGTTTTTTGAGTGAAAATGCCGAAAACTATCAACAGTGGCGTAAGAAAAGTTATTCACAATCTATCGAAATATTTGTCGGATAGAAAGTCTGAAGGATTGGACTCTATTCCTCTAAATAACATCACCAGCCTTGTTGTCAACATGAATGGTAGGTACGTCATATAGTATGTGCAAAGTGAATTGGCTAATTTGAAACTATTTATAAGCAAAATATTTTGTTGTATTTTAGGCATATCCCGATCTTCCGGAATGAAAATACAAAACGAAGGTGGGACGTCAGCTGTATTTTCGACGCCTAAGAATAATTTTGTTTTATGTGCAATTAGGCATAAAATACATAAATTTTATGCTGTCTGAAAAGAAGTACCAAGCTTGAAACGGCTGCTTTCAGCTCTTAAAGAATCCATAAATTTTGTTTGTGGCAGAGAATCTCTTCTTTTACTCTTACACAAATTAGGTTATAAATATAAAAAATGTAGAAATCAAAAGACAGTACTTATGGAGCGACATGCTATAGTGGCACGGAGGGACAGGTACATGAACAGGACAGTACATGAAGTCAAAGATGTAAGGGAGAGTGGTATGCCTGTCCTATACCTTCATGAAAGTTACATTCATACTTCGCTCAATCATGCAAAAGTTGGCAAAGCGAAAGTGAGCCCGGCGTATCTAAATGTGTAGCTACATGAAAAATATACATAATTGTTCATTGTGTTGGCAAGACTAGGTTCGTCCCAAATGCTTTGTTAATTTATAACGACAAAGAAAAAAAGTTAATTTCCATGATGCCATGAATAATAAGTAAAATTAAATAAATGGGTATTGAATAAATTATTACCCAATCTTAATGAACCCACCTGTATAGTCATGGTCAATTCTAAATATCATTCTAGCCAAATTAACAAACCTCCAAGCTCGGTTAATAGAAACAATGAAATTGCAGAATGGCTTACATCAAATAATATTGCCTACCCTACCAAAGCCACCAGAAGTATTTTTGGTAAAACAAAATAAACCTGTCCCAGTATACGAGACTGTTAATTTAGTACAGGAGTATGGTCACAAAATACTACGACGGCCGCCATATCATTGTGACCGGGATCCCATAGAAATCATATTGGGAATGGTAAAAGGAAATGTTGCCACAAATAATGTTGGTTTAGATAATATCACGTTCCTGCAGCTTGTACAAAACTGTTTTGAGGATATAACTGCTGATACATGGAATAATTGCTGTGAGCATACAAAAAACTAGAAGAGGAACATAGATGCAGGGGAGTGGTAATTTATAGAGAAATTTAACAACTTATTATAAATGTTGGCGGCAGTGATAGTGAAACGTCAAGTCTTACAGCTGACAATGAGTCTGATGTGTCTAGAATTGAACCAGTACAATCTGATCATGAAGATCATGAAATGTCACATGAATCTGTTGAATATTTAGAATCTGAATTTGATGAATAACGAAAAAAATTAATACATAATCATACTAGTTTTATTTTCTATATTTTAACCCGACTACAGGTACTTACTTTAGTGGAAGATTATTTCATGATAATAAAAAATAATAGTTTAACTACTATTATTTTTTGTGTGTGTATATAAAATGACGTGTGTATATAATTGACTTTCATAATGAGAGGCTTTAATAAACGAGTGTTTCATAATAACAACAAACGAGTATTTTAATGCCTAATTATGTACAGTTACATACACTGTTTTATCTCTACATATCATAAGCTCTCTATAATTGTTAATTTATAGTTATATTTAAAATTTGACTTCTAATAAGTTCGATTTTAAAATAAGTTCGGCAATTAGCTAAGCGGCCAATTTGCATGGGTATACTTAGTATTGGTTATATGGTTCTAAATAGTCTGTACTAACTTCGGTTTAAGTCTTTGCATCGATCTACCGGACACCCTGTATATTTATTACATGTTATTCCTTTATTCACTGCATGCCATAATTCTACTCATCTCCTAAGTAAGTAGTAAGTTAAAATAGATCTGTACTATTAATGTCTAGGTACCTTACCGTTTACTTTACTACACATCAATCTTTCACTCCGAAACAGTACGTCCGAAACGACCCGAATGGCCGAGTCGGCAGTGACCCTGCCTACGAAGCCAAGGGTCCCGGTTTCGAGTCCCGGTGGGGGCAAATATTTTGATGAGAACGGATTTTTGTACCCTAGTCCTGGTTTTTTATCTATCTAAGTATAATATTTATATATATAAGTATGTGTATCGTAGTCTAGTACCCAAGATACAGGGAAACCTAGTTTGGGGCTAGATTAATATGTGTAAATAGTGTCCAAGTTATTGTATTGCATTGTATACTAAACAGGACAGAATTTGGATCCCATGACACAGGATTGTTCTAGTATGGGAACCAGGGACACATCAATTTAGAATGTAACACAAATTTTTTTTCCTTGTACCTACTTGTAATTTTCCATTTTTACTAAATACATATTTTTCTTTTTTGCTCTTATTAATTCTCTAACGTGATTTTAGGTTATATAAGTATTACCAAACATTTTTACTAATATGTAATGCCCGGGCCGATTGGATTTTACCTTTCTTGTAATTTATTAAGAAGTATTCGTGGTCAAGGTAAAGGTAAGGTAATAATAATAATAAGGTATGAAGTATGTTTTCGTATGTAAGTATGTTTTCAAACTGATGCCCAGGTAATTTCGATATTGCGAATGAAAAGGGCTCAGATACAACGGGACAAATGGTTATGCCGATTATGCCTATTATGCCGGTTATGCGAGTGGCGTCATATATTTTTGAGCGTCCAACCAAACCTTGTGTTTATGGAAGATATTGATGAAATGAACAAAACAAAGTAAACTATACCCCCAACATGTCGCTACACAGTGTCCCGACACTTTGTGGCTAGTGTGTCTGAGCGTTAAATAAATCAATTGGTCTTCATTCGCACCTCATCTACGCTTTGGACACAACGTAAAACATCAAAAGTTTATGTGAAAAAAGTAGAGATTACGGTGAGTTTATTTTTGAAATTTTAATAATCTGTAGCATATTACATCAGTAGTGAAATTGTTTCAAATAACAACTTTCCCCTTTATACTAAGATAGTGATTCCCTGCGTAGAGCGAAACAATAACTAACTGTAATTTTCAGAGATTAGGCGACAAAAACTCTTTACATATTATCAAAAAAGTATTTCGATACATAAGCAAATAATATTAAACTTAATAAATTATAAATGACATTTTGCAATACAATTTTTCTTAGGTTTTAATTGACATTTAATGTTTTATTGGTTAATTGATTTATATGATTAGTTTTAAGGTTATGAATTTAATTATTTTATTGTAAATATTTGTGTACCTATGTTTGGCATGCCAATATCTGGCTAAATGTGCTATACTTGTTAATTATACCAGCTGATGTAACCACATTTACGCAAATAAATGAAATCTGAAATCTAAGTATCTATGGATCACTGTTTCCCTAAAAGAGTAAAAAATGGAAAAAAGGAAACGGTTCTTCCTGATTGATTTATCTAATTATTTTGTGAAATAAGGCTACATTTATAAATATTATAATAATATTCCTTGGGATTAAATAAGTATCCACACAAGTTTCGTCAACAAATAGGAGAAGTACACCAACAAAGATCAAAATGAGTAAACTGCGTATATATAATGTTATCCATGTTAATGAGTAAACTGCGTATATATGTATAATGTTATCCATGTTAACGAAACGACTTATTGACCTGTGACTTTTAGGTTATGTCATGAGAGGCATTCTGGATATAAGATCCGTATGATACAATTAAGACGATAGGTTTGTCAATTCATATCTTTGAAGCGTTATTCCTCATAAGGGAGACATTTTCCAAATCTAGCCAATCATATATGACACAAAAACATCCCTTCCTTTAATTGTAGTATTTAAAACACCATCATGAAAATAATATGATATTTTTCACCTAAAACGCGTTATTCTTGGGATCTAGTAGTAGTTTACGTGACTGCTACATAATGGAGAGCATTAATACTCGAGAGTGGGTTTATGAAACGAGCCGAAAGCGAGTTTCATAATAATATCACTCGAGAGTTTTAATGCCTAACTATGTACAGTTACATACACTAGTTTATCTAAACACATATCATAAGCTCTCTTTGGTGGGTTCAGGAACCGCATGTTTGACCGGCATTGTGGCATTGATCATTGCTCTGCAGTTGTTTAGCTTGTTCTGAAGTACTAACTTCACAGACAAACTAGGGGCGGCACGCAGGCGGGCGTCGGCGTTCGAAATTTGAATGTCATAATTTGACAAATTTTTGTACATTATGGTCATAATGTACAAATTTTCAGATAAGAAATGAGTTTTTACCAAATAGTTTTACATTATGCTGATCGTAACGTGCGGTTTTTGTACGCAGTAAAGAGGGTTTATGATACGTGTCTAGATAAACTATTTTTATACTACAGCAAAGGGCTATTCGAGCAATTTATAATTTAAAAAGCACAGAATATATATATAATATATTTTCGAAAATATAATGTTTTCCAAATTTAGCGACAGCTGTGATTTTGACTTAAGAAATAGCCTCAGACTAGTTGTGCCCCGGTTTAGACTCGCAAAAGTAAGCAATTCTTTCAAGGGTCAGTGCATTCTCTACAACAAAAAGATACCTCTCCTCTGGAGATTTTAAAATTGCCATTTGACCAAAACGAAACTTATACTAGGACTGTGTGGGGTTAACTAACTCAACACAGAACTCGCTGTTAACAATTTTGTAATTATTTATAATAATTACATATTATCGTAATATTTGTATTAGTTTTACTACAAATTTTTAAAAGAGATCTAAAATCAGTCTGTTTTTTCTTCGCCTTTCTCTCCCACTGTGGTCCAATATAGAGAAGAGGCAAAAAATTACATTTGATAAGTAAATGTAAATATTTACAGTAATAAAGAAATGTTGAGTTTGAGTTTGATGTCAATGTTTCTGGTTCCCACGATACAGGGGATCCTAGTGTGAGGTCGGAGCAATATACGTGCCTCTTTGTGAATTTATGTTATGTTAACTTAAAAGTAGTGCTCGAAATTATAGGAAAAAACAGTGATTTTTGTAAATTAAACAAAAATTACACAATTTTCGACGTAAGCGCTATGTTGCAGTATAAGCTGTTATGAGCTTTATTAATATGTTTGAGTTAAAAACGTAAACCACCACGAATCGAGTTGCTCATTTTATCTATACACAAGCATTAAGTCGTTAATAAATATGACTTTGTGGCCTTAATTCTCAGAAGACAGTTTTCGTAGCCGTATTATAAATAAGTTCGTTGAACGTATTATTATGCCAAACTTATTTATAATTTAAATTAATAATATTAAAAGTGCATTGAAATGGCGAGTCATCGTTTCCTTCCACATGCTGTGCCAAGGGGTCATCGGTTCAAATCCGCAATGCAATTATTCAGTTTGCAACGTGTAATCAAACTTAAAAACGAGTTGTAGAAACTACTGGAAAGAAATTAAACTGGTTGGTAACCTTGATTACTGACACATACTGAATTAATCACAGACGAGTAGCGCTTTATGCGGCGGCGGGCGTCCCATGTTATTACACAGGAAGTGACTCAAAGTAAACTAGTTAGTAATTGTCGTCCCTGATCAGATACGAAGTATAGCTTATGGGGCGGCTGAATACCTATCTACTCAAATAAACATTGTCATTTAAATAAATGCTTTACCAAAAGAAATACCCTAATAGGCCCTCAGACCCGACCATGACACAAAATTAACTTTTGGTAATTTGCGAACCGAAATCATCCAAGATGAAAATACATGTTATTGTAACTCCTTATTACAGTCAATAATTTAAGAAAAAAAAGGTCAAGTGCGGGTCGGACTCGCACACAAAAGGTTCCGTACCATAGCACAAGAAAACTTAAGTACTTAAAATAAGGCTAGTATTTAATCGCACATCAAAAATACTGATTTGCACAGCAAAGAAGGATCAACAAAAACACTTTTTATGTTTTAAATATTTTATGTGTACTTAAGTTTATGTCTGAAGTATTTTTTATTCTTCTTACATGTTCCACCCAACACGGTATGGTTGTCATAATGGTATGATTAAGAATATTTAGCACCTTCTTTTCCTTTCGCTTTCACAATGTAACACGCTTTTATTTATAAAATTGGGACTGTGATAAAAACGGGAAGATTTAACAATTAAAGTGTAAAGGTTTTAACGTTAAAAATATATAATGATGTACGGTATGTAATTATTTTGTCGTAGACGAAGAAGCTTAATTATCGTTAAAGGTTACAATTAACTTATAAAGCGATATATTTGTTATTGGAGTTAATTTATTTTAAACTTTTTAGTTCATTTTTAATGAAAGCTTGTTTATAAAAAAAAAAAAAAACTTTAATTTTATTTTTAACTTTTTAGTATTTATATTATATTATTAGGTTACCATCTAGTGTCAAAGTACTCGTCAAGATAAATTAAACGAGCCCAAACTCGATGGGGTTGCGTCGTTTAATGACGGAGTTCCTATGGCCACCTTCCAGCTCCATCATCAGACCCTGGTTACCATCTAATATCAAAGTACTCGTCAAGACGAATCAAACTAGGCTAAACTCGATGGGGTTGCTTTGTTTAATTACGCAGTTCCTATCGCCACCTTCCCGCTCCATCATCTGACCCTGGTTACCATCTAGTGTCAAAGTACTCGTCAAGACAAATTAAACGAGCCCAAACTCGATGAGGCTGCGTCGTTTAATGACGGAGTTCCTATGGCCACCTTCCAGCTCCATTATCAGATCAGCTCTATGTCATAATAATATTGCAATGTCATGCATGCAAAACTCCAGCTCAATCTGAAACTGGGAAGTGGATCAAATTTAACTTGCAAGATTTGATTACAGACAGACAGACAGACAACGGGACAGGTGAAATAAAAGCTAAATAAAAGCTTTTAATAAGAAGTTGTTTATGGGACTGATACATAATGGAGGGCATTAAAACTCGAGAGTGTGTTTATGAAATTAGCCGAAGGAGGGTTTCATAATAATATCACTCGAGAGTTTTAATGCCTAATTATGTACAGTTACATACACTAGTTTATCTACACACATATCATAAGCTCTCTTTGATTTGTTCAGGAACCGTATGTTTGACCGGCATTGTGGCATTGAGTTTTTAGCTTTTTCTTTAGTACCAACTTCACAGACAAAGTAGGGGCGGCACGCAGGCGGGCGTCGGCGTTCGAAATTTGAATGTCATAATATGTAGAAAATTTACACATTATGGTCATAATGTTCAATATTCAGATAAGAAATGAGTTTTTACAAAGTAGTTTAACATTATTCTCATCGTAACGTGCGGTTTTTGGACGCAGTAAAGAGGGTTTATGATACGTGTGTAGAGAAATGATATTATGTCTGAACGTAGATTCTTACCCAGAACTAAAAGATATCAACCAATAGTGCCACCTCAACCATGCGATGAGCCGCGAAATCTACGATCATACTACAATCATGTTATGGTTTGTTATATCGCGGCTGGTGTTAAAACATGTCTCTTGTATGGGGACCCACTTACATTTATGTAATGAAGAGTAGTTCATTTTTGTTAGGGTTCCGTACCCAACGGGTAAGAACGGAACCCTATTACTAAGACTTCGCTGTCCGTCCGTCTGTCACCAGGCTGTATCTCAAGAACCTAGCTAGCTAGAGAGTTGAAATTTTCACAAATTATGTATTTCTGTTGCCGCTATAGCTACAAATACTAAAAAACAGGATAAAAGAAATATTTAAGGGGGCTCCCATACAACAATTCTTTCAATACCACATACAAACTTATGGATGCACCTGGTTACGTACATGGAGTGTGAAAGTAACCGCACCAATAACTTTGTAAACAATATTTTGCTGTGTAAAATCCAAATTATTCACTCCACACCATCGCTTCCATTGAACGGTGGTACGGAACCCTTCGTGCGCGATTTAGAGTCGCACTTGACCGGTTTTGTTTCTGTAGCGGGAGCACAAATAAACATACTGTGAAAATTTCTTGAGATACAGCCCGCTGACGGACGGACAGACGGACAAACGGACAGCAGAGGCTTAATAATAGGGTCCCGCATGGCACCCTTCGGGTACGGAACCCTAAAAAGTACAAGAAACTTAAAATAAACCGCAAAGGTAATCTTGTCTTATGTCATAATTTAACGATTATTTAATCATCGTGGCTCCTTAAATTGGGAGTATTTAATGAACACAAGCGCAACTGAGCCTTCGCCACCCAGTATAGGAAAATCCGTGACGCTGTTGACTTTTAAACCCAGATAAAAAAACGGGTGGTTAAAAGTTTGAATCGTGTGGTAGATGTCCCAGCGTGTGGTAGATGTCCCAGCGTGTGGTAGATGTCCCAGCGTGTGGTAGATGTCCCAGCGTGTGGTAGATGTCCCAGCGTGTGGTAGATGTCCCAGCGTGTGGTAGATGTCCCAGCATGTGGTAGATGTCTCAGCGTGTGGTAGATGTCCCAGCGTGTGGTAGATGTCCCAGCGTGTGGTAGATGTCCCAGCGTGTGGTAGATGTCCCAGCGTGTGGTAGATGTCCCAGCGATGGTATTAGCTACGTTTAATTAATATCTGAATAGTGGTTCGATAGCCAGACAGCCAAATGTCGGGGCAGTTTCAAATTTTTTATAAGTATCTATCTATAGCTAGTGGCTCCGTGAGCTGTGTAGGAAGCAGGAATAATTACGCGTCGAAAAAGTATGCGAATCGAACTGACAGCGACTCTTATGTGCAATGAGATAAGGTTCATTTTTTCCGAACTCGAACACTTATTCACTCTGGTAGTCTTTCCTGCTTGAGCCACTGAAGGCCTCTCGAGCGATACAGGAAATTTGCTTTTTTTATCCGATGTACAAGTGAAATTATTGGAAATAAGAAATTTTCCACTGCATTTTCTTACGGCAACAAATATAATGATCACCAAAATATTTTTTTCCTACCCAAAATGTGTAAATGATCACCAAAAGTTGCAGAAAATATAATAATAATACAAATATAATATAATAGCGAAGCGAAGCCCCCTTTATCCTTAGGTGTTAGGTTGAACATGTAAGAACAACAAAAAATACTTAAAACATAAACAAGTACACAAAACATAAAAAGAAGTTTGGTGATAATTTATCCAAACACAATTTTGTGGTCGTTTACTAATTCTGGCGGTCGTTTCGAATTTATTGGTAGTAAAATAGGTGCGTTTTTGGTGATCATTTAAACTTAAGCCTTTTCTTTCTATACCACATACAAACTTATGAATGCACCTAGTTACGTACATGGAGTATGAAAGAAGCCGCACCAATAACTTTGTGAACTACATTTTGCCTTCTAAAATCCAACCTATTGACTGTCCACTAAAATTAAATAGCCCATGCCAGTTCTACGATCTCCATTAATCCACCAGCTTCGCATATGTTAAAATCGATCAAGTCGTTTAGGTTTTCTAGAAGTTTCAACCCCATATCTCCGCAGTTTTGTAAAATTTTCAAAAACTTAATCGACATATAAAATCTATTCAATTATCGAACCTGCTAGCAAAAATTCACGAGGATCAGTTGAGAAATGTGGCCTGTAAAGGATAACATCCGGACACACATCCGGACGTACGAAAGCATTTTTGAACGTAGACGCTTCCTCGCTCGGTCAAAATAGCTATCTATAATCATCGTGTATGATGAAACTGTCATGATTTCGCTGTCCTCGCTTTTCTGATTATCTTGTCGGGAAAATTATAGTGATCTGTCTTGTTAAGTCACGGCAGATGGTGAATAACTATTACTCATGAAATTGGATGGAGCCACAGCATACTTAGTTATAGGGGAAGTACCCTGCTGTGTGGAATCTGGTATTTGACTAGGCAGTCAAATTAGTAGTTTATGTGACTGATACATAATGGAGGGCATTAAAACTCGAGAGTGGGTTTATGAAACTCGCTTCGGCGCGTTTTATAGTAATATCACTCGAGAGTTTTGATGCCTAATGATGTACAGTTACATTATTTTTTTATCTACACACATATCTTAGCACTCTTTGATGTGTTCAGGAACCGCATGTTTGACCGGCATTGTGGCATTGAGTTGTTTAGCTTGTTCTGTAGTACCAACTTCACTGACAAAGTAGGGGCCGCACGCAGGTGGGCGTCGGTGTTCGATATTTAAATGTCATAATATGTAGAAAATTTACACATTATAGTCATAATGTTCAATATTCAGATAAGAAATGAGTTTTTACAAAGTAGTTTAACATTATGCTGATCGTAACGTGCGGTTTTTGGACGCAGTAAAGAGGGATGATACGTGTGTAGATAAAAATATTAAAACATGCCTGAACTTGAAGCATTATAGATATTTAATTAGCTGCCTCAATTTTGCCCGTTATGAATATAGAATAACCTTTGAAACGAACTTAAAATAAGTAAAAACAACAAAATACTCTCACCCTCAGTACATTGACCCGATCGATCAGCTGATTACAAATTACTATATGTGAACAAATGTAGCCCATCAATGCCCCCACCGAGGGGCACAGGCCTTTACCCGGATACGAGAACTTGTGATACGGGTAAGATTAAGCCATACTCCACCACGCTGGCTTAGTATGGGTTGATGGAGGCATTTTACGAGCACTACCCACGTAGCGATAGTACCCGGGACCTACAGCTTAACGTGTCATCCGAAACACGGAACGTCCTCGTATATTAGTACTTAAGATAAATTATTTATCTCATTGGTACCATCTTTGGTCAGGTCAGGAATCGAACCTGCATCTCCTGTGTGAGAAGCAAGCGTGAATTAGACCACGGAGCTCTAATGGGTGACCTAAATTAGTATGGGTGACCCATTTTTTCCCTTTGAGACCACAGCTGTGGTTTCTTCGGGAAAGTTGTAATCATAATAATGGGTACTACACATATTATTCCATAAAATTTGGTCAGAATATTGAATGTCACTCTCTATACAAAAAGCTCGTCAATATCAAAACTGTATGATTCCAACAGTTTTACATAATTTTTGTTAAAACTGACAGACATTTGAGTTTAAAATGTTATGATATGACGTGACAATGCAAATATTGTATGATGCCAGCAGTAAAATTGTATGTAATTTTGGTTAAAACTGACAGACTAAAATAAAATAGTATCTTCAGCTAAGTATACATTACTATTTGCAAATAAATTGGTTTATTATGGGACGCATACATGTACAATGCAAATATTATATGATGCCAGCAGTAAAATTGTATGTAATTTTGGTTAAAACTGACAGACTAAAATAAAATAGTATCTTCAGCTAAGTATACATTACTATTTGCAAATAAATTGGTTTATTATGGGACGCATACATGTACAATGCAAATATTGTATGATGCCAGCAGTAAAATTGTATGTAATTTTGGTTAAAACTGACAGACTAAAATAAAATAGTATCTTCAGCTAAGTATACATTACTATTTGCAAATAAATTGGTTTATTATGGGACGCATACATGTACAACCTATTTTAAACCTAACCTATGGGAGGGTGAGCGAGAGGGTAAATGTTGACAGGGTGGACGTCACGTGACAATGCAAATATTAGCATACAACTAACAAACTGAACAAGCGTTTTGAAACTGGTATAAATTTTGACTATTGAATTTTGGTTCAGTCAAATAAAGAATGCTGAGGGCAATAAACCAAAATTATCACCAAAAATATTAGTAATTAGCGAGGGGAAATATTAAACTGCATATCAATAATACTGATTTGCACAGCAAATATTAGGGCAAAATACTGCGGTAGCTTAGGTGAAGCGTAAAGGGGGTGAGCGTCGCGAAGCCCCCTTTATCCTTCGTATTAGGTTGAACATGTAAGAACAACAAACATACTTAAAACATAAAAAGTGGTTTTATTGATCCTTTTTTGCTGTGAAAATACCTATTTATAATGTGCGATTAAATATTAGCCATTAGCAAGCGAAGCGATCCTGTCACTAGGCCAGCATCTAGCGTAGCGTGTGCTAGATACACTTTATTAAGAAACTATTACACCAGTGAAATTATTTAGTAACTCGAATGGACCGAAAGCTGTGGAAATTTGGCAGCTTTTGTGTTGGATTTGGGTTTCTGAATAAGGGGGCTGGTTTGCGCTTTGAAATAGTTAGTGATTTGAGTCCATATTTAGTTTAATATCATTGAAATATTATTTTCTAAATAAACATACAATAAATTGTGAGGGATGCAATCACTGCGACGCCTGCCAATTGCCTTAAGAAGCCCAGCAGGCGCCACAAATGCAGTACAGAGGGGTTGTTCGCATCCCATGGCCTCAACAATTCATTGTTTTCAAAAAAGAAAACCTCATACATAGATACCCATTGCTTCCAAGAAAAAATCTTGGTAACTACTGATTTCCCACCGCCTCCAAAAGCTATCAAGGACTGTCATCTACATCACACTTTCACACTTCACACTAATATTGTAAATGTGGATTGTATGTTTGGATGTTTGTGCCTCAATAACGCGGAAACCGTTGAAAGGATTTGAATGAAATTTAGCACACCGATAATTTATGAGCTAATTTAACAAATAGGACACTTTTTGTTCGACTGCGCCAATAATTTCTCGGTTAATGATAATTCCTAAGTAAACACAGACGAATAAATATTTATTTTATTCTGTTTTTTAGTATTTGTTGTTACAGCGGCAATATAAATCAATACATCATCTGTGAAAATTTCAACTGTCGAACTATCACGGTTCATTAGATACAGCCTGGTGACAGACGGACGGACGGACGGACAGCGGAGGCTTAGTAATAGGGTCCCGTATGGCACCCTTCGGGTACGAAACCCTAAAAAACAGAGCTTAATCGAGTCTCGAGACTACCACATACGTACTATACTCGTCGGAAATATCTATGGACCTCAATGGAATGCGCGTGGATGGAAACTACTTGGGTGACGTCATTTGAACAGGTCCACAGATATTTCCGACGGCTAGTAAACCAAAAATGAATAAAGACATGCAGTTTAAAAACAATTATGGTAAATGGAACATAAATTAACACTAGGTATAATCATTTAATAAGTTTTAAAAGAGCTTTTCACGCTTTAAAAACTGGGAACATCTTGTAAAATAAGTTATTTCCATTGTCAACAAAATCCTTCTTGGCATTTTTATAAATCCTTGGTATTGCCTTTGTTAACGTTTCCTGGGCATTCTTTCCTGAATGTAATGTGGTGGTAAACTTGTGGTAGTACTCGTTAAGCCTTGAATAAACATGTTTTCCAGTTTTATTTTTATCAACCTTCGAAATGAAAAGTCCGAAAGATAACGTTCTAAAGTGTCTTTACGGTTTTAGTTGCATATAAAACCACAGTGAGATTTGAACCGTCGACCCTTGCATTACGAGTCCGGACGTTTTCCGCGGCGCCACTGAACCATTTCGTGCGAAATCATAGATAGGTATTATGGAAAAGAACAACCGTTGTTCATTTTTGCAGCTGTGTGAGTGTTTCTGTGAATGTGACCGCTGCTGGCTATCGCTTAAGGTCCCCGTTACTCCAGGCGGAAAGACCCGCAGTGTGAGAGGGACGGATTTGAGAAAAAATGTCATAACGTAGCGCTAAACCAAAGAAAAATTATTTAATAAATAAACTACGCTATTTTGTTAAAAAGTTTTTTAAGGAGATTTTGCGAATACATAATATTTACATTTTGAACGCAGTTCCACAGTGAAATTAGTTAGGATTTCAGAATTACAGGAAAACTTAAAACAATTTTGAGGTGTTTTCGTAATCAAATTCTATCGAGAAAATTTCATCCAATCACGTTTTCTCTTTAATGAGAATCTTAATCAAATACTCAATAAACGTTAATCCAAAAATCAAATCTGTAGATGACTTCATGCGTAAATGGATTCGAAAAATATTTTTTTTTTCGTATCACCTTAATGCGATATTTTTTGCTACTGACCGTGACTGTACATAAAGATCTTCCTTCTGGAGGCGACGGGAAAGAAATCACGACTTTAATAATAATTCAATTGAACTACCTTCTGGAGGCAGTGGGAAATAATTTTTGAAGGCCTGGGAGCAAAGACAAGTTCCCATGAGGCAACACATTTCTCGCGCCCTTACAAATCTGCGCTTTCTCTTAGTCTATTGTTAAATAATATGTTTTATCTACACATGTATCATAAACCCTCTTTACTGCGTCCAAAAACCGCACGTTACGACCAGCATAATGTTATACTACTTGGTAAAAACTCATTTCTTATCTGAATACTGATACATTATGATAAATTTTCGACAAATTATGATATTCAAATTTCGAACGCCGACGCCCGCCTGCGAGCCGCCCATAGTTTTTCTGTGAAGTTGGTACCACTGAACAAGCTAAACAAGTGCAGAGCAATTATCAATGCCACCATGCCGGTAGAACATGCGATTCCTGAACACATCAAAGAGAGCTTATGATATGGGTGTAAATAAACTAATGTATGTAACTGTACATAATTAGGCATTAAAACTCTCGAGTTTTAATGCCCTTCATCATGTACAGTAATTTTAATGCCTAATAATGCCCTCCATTATGTATCAGTCACATAAACTACTATAATGAATGCAGTACCCATACATGGGTTTTAATCAGTGCATACAAATTAATTATTATGATAAATATAACATCCTGTTATTGCTATCTTTATTAATTTTTAATGCAATTATGATTAATGTAAATGAAAATGAAACACTCGTAATGGCTACAAAAACAATATTGTCTCATTATAATACCAGCAGTGCAATCATTAAGTGCTCGGTGTATGCATAAATAGACTGGAATATACTTTTTGTAAGTAAATAAATATATCATATTTTATACGTTAATAAACACAGTGGCGCTGTGGGCAGTAGACCTCGCTAACAGGGGGGACTGTGAACCAATTTATAGGTAAGTATTTTATATTCAATCAAAATCAAGTAGTAAAGTAGCCGCACCAATAACTTTGTAAACTAAATTTTGCGATTTAAAATACAAGCTATTGACTTTTCACGAAAATAGCTATAGTCTATTTCACTCACTCTCATGGTCTGTATAGATCTTCTTAACTAATCCGTCTCCTACTTCGAGGAGTCCAAACTTGGTATGTTTTGAAAATATTTCTTGGATTTTTAGACAACAGGCGGCCGAAAGTTGTTGGTGTAGGTATATTTTAGAACCGGCTCATTAAGCCCTTTAATTTGATACCCCACACGATAGGTTGCAGAAAAAAATACCCATACAAAAAATTTATTACGTCATAACTCCCCCGCCAAGGGGAAAATCGAGAAAACCTCTCGACAAAAAATCTTTTAATTCAAGGAACACGTGTGGCCACACACATAGAGTCATCCAAAACCTAGGGTATTTTTTTTATTTTTTTTATTTTATGCCGGGGATCAAAACCCGGGATGTCTCGCATGGTAGGCAGAGTCACTACCGCTGCGCCACAGAGGTCGTCAGACTAATATATTTACCTTTCATATAAGTGGTATATAGCAAAAGTAAATAATTGTAACGACTGCATATTATGATAGAAATGAAAAGATAGAGATGAACAATTAACTATACAATACTTATCTCATTGGTGCATGGTCAGCACATTATTGCTTCTGGCCCCACACTAGGATATCCTGTGTCGTGGGAACCAGTAACAGCGACGTCACACACATATAACTATATAAACATCGAAGACATGGGGAGTTTTTTTCCCGTCTCCCCAGCTGGGATTCGAACCCGGGACCTCTCGCTGAGTCTAAAACCTAACGCCACAGAGGTCATCCATCATATTTACGTTTAATTCTCTCTCGCCAATTTCGCTGGCGTCTGAATGCCGCCTTGAGGAGGTAGCGGCGGCGCAGGGTACTAGAGATATGTGGCTCAAGCGAGTGTTCGAGATTCAGATAAAATTAACCTTATTCGCATACTTTTTCGACGCGTTATTAATTATTCCTGCTTCCTACCATGCATATATGGGCGAGAGAGAGAGAGGGGTGACAGCTCGCTCAAATGCCAAGAAAGCTGGCGGGGCCTGTAGCTAATCATGAAATAAGGCGCTTCTTTCCCAGTATGTCTCGTGTGAAAATTCATCGATAGTATTATTAGCAGTATAAACAACAACAGACTAGCACACTGACGCCCGATTATTATACACTTTCATAATAGATGGCTTATATTCTATGTTTCCATAAGTATTTTTACTTCTTACTTAATAAATAGGTACAGATGTAGCGAATAATCCTTTCCTATCGGCAAAACTCGGAACAACGATAACACCCGAATGGTGCCGATGTGTCTATGAATTACTGTATTATTAAATAACGTGTAGGTATCAAATAAATCGCATACTTTATTTATCAATGTCAAATGAGAGATTGATAAGACATGAGTAAGACAAAAACGAACATTTCCGAGAAAATACGAAAGGAATAATACGAATAATTTTATAAACAGCTTAACTTAAATTTTAGTCATAATCCGTGTAACCACAAAAAACATAGTATTTCTAGCCTAAAAACAAATATCAAAGTATTTTTTTGTAGTACGACCGTAAGCTTTTTGCGTGAGTATTAACTTAACTTAACTTATTAAATTAAAAGAAGTAAGTCTATAAATGGATTTTTGTTTCAGCTCATAATACCATATTATTAGCGCTCTTTCACACTGTGCAGCGCGATAGTCGCGCGACTGCCGCGCTGCTCAGTAGCGGCTGATCTTGCAAAACTTTTAGTCAGTCGCGCGACTGTCCAAAAGTGACGCAAGTGACCTATGCACTCATTCCTTATTTAACAAATGCCATGATTAAATGATGAAATCTCTTGGAAAGCTGTATAGTCTTACAATTTTCAGTCAAAAATATACAAAACATGTCGTTTTTTGACTTAAAAGAACTAAGTCTATAAATCTCTTTGCCTTCCTCTCTTCTCAGCTAAGTTTATCAAGTTAGGTCTGATAGCTATATCCCTAATTCGACTTATGACTAGTCATAACGCGATATGGTTCCTCTATTCGCCGAAACAAGTAAATAGAGCGTTGTCTCTGTTACACAATTTCATACAAAAGACAAGGTCAAAACATCGCTAGTGGGCGTCAATCAAACTGGTTAGAAGTAATGGCGCATTCATGTTGTGCGTACATTTTGTACTCTCAATTAAACAATTTTCTGTTTTGAGTATATAGACAGTTATGAGGTGTATTACTAAAATAAAATACTTATATGTTTTGTACAAATAAAAAATACCTGATTTCATACCATCATATAATACATACATAACTACCACATACATACTTATGCTCACGCTACATATATTTTCTTCTCGGTCCTTCTTAATTGACCGGAAGTAATTCCGCCGCCAAAAAAAATGTAATCAAGAAATAAGCTATTTCTCCATCTTTTATTGAATTTATATCCAAACTTCTTCGCGAGTTCAAAGAGTGCATTTTTTTCAATTACTCCCAAAGTACAATTCACATTTATCATCCATCACATTCATCGTGAATTCCTTGCGAAAATGAATTCCTTGGAATCCATTTTCGCACGGAAGCGAGCCACCCGTGTAGCGCGGCTAAAGTGTCGTGGGAATCGGGAACGCATGTGCGGGCTCGAACACTTGTATTGAATACTTAGTCTTAGTACGATCTTAGTTTTGTAAAGTGCAACAAATAATAGACAATTGCGGTTAAGTAAGGTAGAAAGTAGTCACACGATATTCTTCGAAGTAAGCAGTTGTTACTTAGTGTTACTTGTCAATAAAATGTGTGTGTACGTTCGTAGAATAAGCAAATCAAAATATAGCGACATAGTTTAGTACAATTTTAACACTAAATTTCAATACTTTACATCTTCGTGATGAAATTAATGTTCATTTTCGTGATATTTCATTTATATATTCTCTGTTTCTATAATATCTTATGTTTCTTGGGAAAAGTGGTCTCACTCCACGTGTGCTCAGCTAATTAAAATTCAGTTAAGCATGTATTCTATAACATATGAAATATTATTAATATCAAGAGCCATTTCATACTTTACCTAAGTAATGTATACGTCACCGTAAGATAGTCAAAACCGTTAGATCCAACTCCAACCAGGAGATGTTCTGATTGAGCGCTGACCAAGTACCAATAAGATCTCTTCTATATATTTTATATACAGGGTGTCCGGAAAATCGATGCAAAGACTTAAACCGAAGTTAGTACAGACCATTTAGAACTATTTGAGCCAAACATACATATGGCGAAAACTTACCGTTAAATTTTTATTGATGATTTAGTGTTTTTGAAGAAAAATTCCAGATTTTCACTGTTAAGTGAATATCATTGCACAACTAAACAATAATTGGATTATTTTATAATTGATTCTAATAAATAACTTAATAAGCATACTTGAATTAGCTATAATAAGCATCTGCTACGTCAGACTTGGTTTTTACAGACCATTGAAGAGCACGGCAAATTTCAATCAACAATATAATAAGTTTTTCGGACCTAATTTAACAAAAACAAGTAAAAGCTTTTTATCTACACACGTATCATAAACCCTCTTTACTGCGTTCAAAAACCGCACGTTAGGATCAGCATTATGTTAAACTACTTGGTAAAAACTCGTTTCGTATCTGGAAAACTACACATTATGGTCATTATGTGTAGTTTTTCTACATATAATGACATTCAAATTTCGAACGCCGACGTTCACCCGCGTGCCGTCCCTAGTTTGTTTGTGAAGTTGGTACTGACATTCAAATTTCGAACGCCGACGCCCGCCTGCGAGAAGTTGGTACTACAGAACAAGTTAAACAATTGCAGAACCACAATGCCGGTCAAACATGCGGAACACATCAAAGAGAGCTTATGATATGTGTGTAGATAAACTAGTGAATGTAACTGTACATAATTAGGCATTAAAACTCTCGAGTGATATTATAATGAAACTCGCCTCGAGTATTAATGCCCTCCATTATGTAGCAGTCACATAATAGTTATGTGACTGCTGCATAATGCTGCATATTAATGCCCTCCATTATGCAGCGGTCACATAAACTACTATTATGTGCAAATCTTTCTAAAAACATTCTTATTTCTCCCTCGCCGGTCGGTATGCGAACATACATACAGTATGTGAACATGAAAAGTCCACATCTAAACTACTCTAGACATTGCTTTAAAAATATTGTTGATGAAATGATGTATAGAATTACTTAATTATTATTTAATTAATTATTATTTAATTATTTGTTTTTTTATTAACATTTGATATTGCAATTTATTATAATTGTTCGGAGTATTAACACCGAAACGAAATAAGTTTTTTATAAAAAGCCTTTTTTTCCATGTTCAAGTAAATGCGACTCGCGCCTTTTCTTAATGCTAAATGTTTTTAGAAAGGGGCCCGGTTGAAAACCAGCGCTATGCAGCTCATGCTCACAGCATTGCTGAGATTGGCCCCTTTGCCAAAGATTATTATTTATTATTTTTGTTTATTCTTTAACCGAATGTTTGGCAATAAATGATTTTCTTTATTTTTTCTTTTTTCAAACTTTTTCTGCACGGAACCACAAACCAGAAAGTCATCTGTGTATGTTTTTTTAGGGATGCAACCGATACGATACCGATATATCGCCGATATTTTAGATTTGCCGATATATCGGCATCCACGATATTTTTATGGCCGATACAACGATACTTTTCAAATTTATCGCTTTAAAAATGTAATGTAAACGCGGGTGTTGTCTTTTCTATTTCGTTGCAAACGAGGCACGTTAAAAATGCAATGTAAACGCGCGTGTTATTTCGTCTATTTCGTTGCAAATGAGGCCCGAACTATGCTCGGGGAAACCCCGCGCTCTATTTTTTAACAAAAATCTGATTAATGTTAATTTTAATTACCTTCTAAAACTGTACCAACCTGTCTGTATTTTTATATTACCTAATAAAAAAAATAACCTGACTTGTATTTTATCTATTTAACCTTCATTTTTAATTCAATAAGCGTATCGGTATCGGTATCGCCGATATTTTTATGAGCGTATCGGTATCGGTATCGGCATCGGTATCGCCGATATTTTTATAAGCGTATCGGTATCGTATCGGCAAAAAGGCGTATGTATCGTTGCATCCCTAATTTTTTTGTATTTGTGGATTTCTTCAAAATACACTGAATCAATTTTGATAAAATTAGTATGAGACCACATCTTCAAAATCGGTTCTTAATTGACGGAGTAATCGCGTAACAAACACAAAAAACAGACGAATTGAGATCCTCCTCCTTTTTCAAATCGGTTGATAAATGGCGATGGGTTAGCCCCCTGCCATGCAAAATAGAGTATTGACGATGAGTTTGAATACAATCATTTTCGCTACCCTAATACTGGAACTGAAAATTTACTAGAATGTTTTGAAAAATTGACAAGAAAATTAAACAAATACGACTACGGCGTACTATTTCTAGGAGAAACCGATTTTCAAAAGACTGAAAATTTTGAAGATCTCGTTGTGAAAATTATAATAATAATAATAATAATAATAATTCTTTATTGCACAGAAAACACAATGGAAAAAATACAACGAACAATATGCAAAGGTGAGCTTATTTCTAAAAAGAAATTTCTTATAGCTAACCTGTGAGGAAAGGAAAAAATATTTATAGAGAGGTAGTCCTAGTGTACAATTAAGATTTAAAAGAAAGAAATAAAGTCAATATACTATCAGATAAATCACAATACATCCTACACATACTATAAAATAAATTAATAGAATACAATAAATACATAGATACACATACATACTATAAGATACCCACTATGCGGAAGAGAGGAGATGCTGTTTCAACTTTTTCTTAAAAGAGAACAAGGATGTGCAATCCTTAATAGCGCAAGGAAGTGCATTCCACAAACGTATTGCCCTTAACCTAAACGAGTGCTTGTAAGCAACAGTGTTGTGCTGAGGAATTGACAAAAGTGACACCGTGTGAGATCTCCGAAGTCTATCCCCAGAGAAAAGAAACTCAAAATGTTCACGAAGATATGCGGGATAGCGCGGATTTCTCAAAATATTGAAGAGGAAGGAGAGAATGTGCATATCACGACGAAGTCGGATCGGGAGCCAGCCTAATTCCCTGCGATATTGGGACACGTGATCGTACTTGCGGAGACCGAAGATAAACCGAATCCCGAGATTTTGAAGTCGCTCGAGTTTGTTCAGTAGATCTTCGTTCGCGCTGGCCCAGCAAACATCGGCGTAGTCAATTAAAGGCAGAAGAAGGGTCTGAACTAGCATGATTTTAGTCTGCCTAGGCAAGAAGTACTGCAAACGCCGAAGGGAATGAAAGGATGCAAAGACTCGTCTGCTGACCTCACAAACGTGGGGCGACCAGGATAAAAGAGTATCAAAAACAACCCCAAGATTTTTGGCTTTCTCGCTGTACTTGACAATGGTACCGTCATAAAGCACGGGAGCAACTGACCTATGCTGCAACAAATTAAGTAAGTGCCGTGTACCCAGTATCATCGCCTGAGACTTATCCGGGTTGACTAATAGCCCATACGAAAGAGCCCATTTCCTGATGTTGTCGAGGTCAGCATTCAAAGCCTTTACAGTCGAAGTCAGATCACACAGGAGAAAATGCCGATAAATTTGAAGGTCATCTGCATAGAGATGATACGAGGAAGACAATACATCCGAGATGGAATAGATGAAAACTGAAAAAAGAAGAGGAGAAAGGATGCCACCCTGCGGAACACCAGTAGAGAGCTTGTACCATTCCGTAGTAACTTCTTCAGACTTGATGCGCTGCTGGCGGTCTCTCAGGTAGGAGTCAAACCAGCGAGCCGAGTGTGAAGAGACATTGAGTGTTTTTATGATTTCAACAAGTATATCGAAGTCGACGCAGTTGAAGGCGCTGCTAAAGTCAAGGAGAGTCAGGACTGTGAGCTGCTTCTTATCCATTGCCAGTTGGATATCGTCAGTTACCTTGAGCAGTGCGGTGGTGGTGCTATGCCCTGGCCTAAAACCAGACTGAAAAGGGTTCAGTAAATCCATGGAGGAAAGGTACGAGGACAGCTGGGAGTGGACAATTGATTCAAGGACTTTGGAAAGGATTGGTAGGATGGAAATGGGACGGAACTCTTTGAAGGAGGACGAGTTTTTGAAATTATTGAATTAATGAAAATATAAGGAAGATTGTGAATACAAACGTGATAATTTGCGTACCAACATACAAATATGGTCACTTTACTACATTATATAACAGTAGAGTCGAAAAGTTCAACTCAATGTTACACAGAAACAATAAAGACATCGAATATGCTTACTTATTAGACTCTAATCTACACTTAAAATGCGACTTTGAAATGTTCAATCGACATGATGGTAGAATAAACACTCAAGGCTTTCGATTTATTTTCCACGATTTAAAAGAATTTGTATTAAACTTAGGTAACTATAACTTGTCAAGCATAATCAGAGAAGAAGTTCGTCCTGAAACCAACAGGTTTTTTCGTGAATAATAGTAGAAATGATTGCAATAATACTGTATCAAGTTTTTTAGTAATGCATCAAAATATTCAGGGACTACTGTCTAAATTGGATATACTTACAATTACCATTAATGATATGAAAGAATGTTTTAACCCTGAAGTAATATGTTTGACTGAAACGTTCCTAAAAAAAAATTATACATTAAACGTTAAGATGCCAAATTACGAACTAGCGGCTTTTTACTGCAGAAAAACCAGAAGAGGTGGTTCTTGCATTTTCTTAAAAAGAGGTATTCAATATGAGCAACTAGAATCTCTTAGGAACGTTTCAGTCTCTAACTATTTTGAATGTTGTGCATTTAAGATTCCCTGCAAAAACACTGTAATTATTTGTATATATAGACCTTCAAATGATACGAAACATAATTTGGACATGTACTTTGAAAAACTAGAGTTATTACTTTATAAATTTCATTGTAAATTAAAAAACCAGAAATTAATACATAGGGCGCACTGTAAGTCTCCGGAACTGGCCACTTACATAAACAATATTTAAAAATTTATTGCAACATTTGAAAATAAAACTCTTTGGCTGTAGAATGCAGTTTGTTTCATCTGACTGCCTTTTGTTTTTACCTTGTGGCGCCATTTGAAAAATTGTGTGTCTGCATCAACATGGATTTAACTCGGGAAAATTTTCGTAGTATGATTTTCTACGATTTTAAGTGTAATTTGACAGCTCAACAGAGCATCGCTCGGCTTGAAACAGCTTTTGGCAATGAAGCACCATGCAAGACAACTGTTTATAGCTGGTTTGCAGAATTCAAGCGTGGTCGTATCAATCTCAGTGACGAATCTCGCGATGGTCGGCCGTCCACCGCTGTGACCAACAAAAACATCGATGCTGTGCGCCGTATGATTGAAACAGACAGGCATGTGACCTACCATGAAATTCGCGCATCCTTAGAAATAGGCAAGAGTCAAATACAATTAATCCTACACAAACATTTGGGTGTGAGAAAGCTGTGCTCGCGATGGATCCCACACAACTTGACCGAGGCTCAAAAAACGGACCGCGTCACTTGGTGCAGTGCCGTGCTTACCAGATTCAACGAAGGTGCGTCAAATTTGGTGTGGGACATAGTGACAGGTGACGAAACATGGATTTATTGCTGCGATCCCAAAACAAAGCAGCAATCGAGCGTATGGGTCTTTCAAGATGAGCCGAAACCAACCAAAGTGGCGCGCGTGAAAAGTGCATCTAAGCGGATGATTGCTTCTTTTTTTAATAAAACTGGACACGTGGCTACTGTTGCTTCAGAGAATCGTCGTACAGTGAATAGTGACTGGTACACGACCATTTGTTTGCCGGAAGTTATTGACGAACTCCGTAAAAATAACGGTAAACGCCGTATCATCCTGCACCACGACAATGCTAGTTCTCACACGGCCAGACAGACAAACGACTTTTTGAAGGCGAAAAATGAGTCATCCTGCATACAGTCCCGACCTGGCACCTTGTGACTTTTTTCTGTTCCCAAAAATTAAGAACCAATTACGCGGTCAACGATTTTCATCACCAGAAGAGGCTGTCGAGGAGTATGAAAAACACGTTTCAGAGGTCACCACAGAGGAGTGGCACAAAAGTTTTCAAAACTGGTTTCATCGAATGAAAAAGTGCATAGACGCCAAGGGAGATTATTTTGAAAAACAATAAATTAATTTTGTACCTTTAATAGTATTTTTTCATATTCATTCCGGAAACTTACAGTGCGCCCCACGTATTAGCAGGAGACTTAAATATAAATATGTTACAACAAAAATATGAATCATCTAGACTAAGTGACATTTAATAAAATTATAACCTTAATTTACATATTTTAGAACCTACAAGAAAAAAATCGTGCATTGATCTTATAATTAGTAACATGAGAAATGTGAATGGTTTTGTGCTTCCTCTTTGCTTATCGGATCATAATACAGCTCAATTTTTACGCATGAAGCTTAAACATTCACTGAATATACCGGAAACCTTTTATATGTTCAAGAGTATGTATACAGAAGAGAACATTGCAACATTTCAGAGTTATTTGAAAAGCTTATCTTTCCATACAATATACAATCAAAATGATCTAAATCAAGCTTTCAACGAGTTTCATGATATTTTTTGTTTACTTTATAAGTTATGTTTCCCAAATATAAGGATTAAAATTAACACCAAATGCAAAATAAATTGGATTTCTAAAGGGATAAGAAAGTGTTGTATTGCCAAGCGGAAGTTACGTTATTTATATTATACTCATGATACTACGTATAATAAGGAGAAATACCAAAACTACAGCAAACTTTTAAAGAAATGTGTTAATACAGCTAAACGAAATATAAATAGAAAATACATATTGAATCACAAACATAAAAGTAGCGCTACTTGGAAAATAATAATTCACGAAATAAACAATACTTACACTTCTAGAAATATAGAACAATTAATTTATAATAATGAAACAATAAAAGATCCTAAATTAATATCAAATATATTTAATAATTACTTTATTGATCTGACAAATGTGGAAAACAATAATTGTAAAAATACCAACCAAACTTTAATAAATAATTCGATTTACTTAACGCCAATAAACAAAATAGAGATTGAAAAATATATAATGACCCTCAACAATACAAACGCAGAAGGGTATGATAAAATATGTACAAAAATAATTAAAGCCTGCAAGAAAGAGATTAGTGAAGTATTAGCTTACTTGATTAATTTGTCCATACAAAGTGGTATTTTTCCAGACAGATTAAAGATAAGCATTATAAAACCTTTATTCAAAAAAGGTGATAAGAATCTTATAGAAAATTATAGACCTGTTACCCTAATACCAATATTTTCGAAACTCTTTGAAAAAGTAATGCATAAATAAACTTTCATCTTTTTTGTCAAAGTATAATATTATAACCGAAAATCAATACGGGTTTCAAAGAGAAAAATCTACAACTCTAGCAACATTTAATTTGGTTAACGACATACTTCACAGACTAAACGATGATAACTATGTGACAATTCTATTGTTTGACATGTCAAAGGCATTCGATTTCGTGTCCCACAAGCTGCTTATGACAAAACTTTATACATACAGTGTAAGAGGACCGGCATATAACTGGGTTCAAACCTACCTAAAAAATAGGTCTCAAACTGTAGAGATTACCGGATTTGATGCCGCATGGATTTTAAAAACTTACAAATCCGAACCTAAATTTAATAAATTCGGCGTGCCTCAAGGTACCTACTCGGACCGCTCCTATTTCTGCTCTACATTAACGATATTACTGAAATTACCAAGTATAGAAATATATTATTCGCTGATGACATAACAGTAATTATAACAACACCAAAACTACATTCATTATCAATACATGAAAAGGAAATAAATGACGTAATATTAAATACTATTAATTGGCTAAATAAAAATATTTAAATATAAATATTAATAAAACCTTTTATATCAATTTCAATAATATGAATAATCTTAATGTATCACATAATAATATAATTGTTAAAAATGCTGAATGTGTTAGATTTTTGGGTATTGACATTGATAATAAATTACATTGGAAATTTCAAATAGATCGCGTTTGCAATAAATTAAATAGGTTTTCGTATGCTCTTGGTAAGCTGACTAGAGTGGCTAGCAGAGACACAGCATTAACAGCATACTTTGCATACGTAGAGTCAGTACTGAGATACGGGTTGCTTGTTTGGGGAAACAGCACAGACGTAAACAAGGCATTTGTGGCTCAAAAGAAATGTATTAGATCAATCGTAGGAGTTGCCCCAGACGTATCATGTAAACAATTATTTAAAGCTCTATATATATTGCCTCTACCCTGCCTTTATATTCTAGAAGTAGCTAAATTTGTGATGCAAAATAAAAAAATGTTTACAGAAGCGAAAAACCTAACATCTAGAAGTCTAAGGAAACCTAACAAACTTACCCTTGATGTGATCCCAAAAAGTGCAAGATTTACAAAAAACTGCTACGCTATGTGCACAACAATTTGGAAGAAATTACCAAGTCACCACCAAATTATAAGTAACAAACAGAAATTAAAAAATGTTATAAGATATTGGTTAATGCAACATGTTTTCTACTCGATTAAGGAATTCCTAGCACATAATGTTAAAATTTGTGTCAATTGTAAACTTTAACTAATTTGTTACCTACTATTTAAAATTATGTGGCTCTATGTCATAATTGTTTTGCATGCTATAATTTAATTAGCTGGATGTGTGTATCTGACTGAAACTATATCGCAAATAAAAGCCTTTATCTTTATCTTTATCTTTAATAACTGGCTAATTGCGCCTCTGCTACTTCGTATGGGAAATGGTGTGACTCTTTGTTTTATTCTAATTAAACAGTGTTTCGGGACTTAATTAAAACTTTAATTTTTACATTCGAGTATCTAACATGTAAGCAATTAATAAACTAGTGGTTCTATGAGCTGCAGTATTTTAATAACAAATACAAACTTATGAACGCACCCGGTTACGTACATAGAGTATGAAAGTAGCCAGTAACTTTGTAAACTACATTTTGTGATCTTAAACAAAACCTATTGACTTTTTACTAAAATTGTATGTAGCCTGCTTATTACTCTCACGGACTCTACAAATCCAACGACACCACATTTGTTAAAATCCGTCAGGCCGTTTGGACTGTAGGGTTTTTTTAATTAAAATCCAAAGTCTGAAAAATTTCCAAAAACTTAAACGACGAAAAAAATCTCAACCCGCTCACAAAAATTCACGAGAATCAGTTGAGAAATGCGGCCTGTAGAGGATAACACCCGGACATACATCAGGACATACGCAAGCATTTTTGCCCAATCCTGAAACGGAGTTGCTTCGTCACTTTGCTCGCTCGGTCAATGATTATGTGTTTTTTTTTTGTGTGAGGGGAAATAAATGGTATCAACCATGCCCGGGAGTCAGCCCTCCCTGCTATGTCCGGGTCCCTACACATTGAGCGGGCATCAGCTCGTGTAGTATACGGACGAAAAAATAACCCCAGTGTTTGTGTACAGTTATCGATAATCGATTTAACTGTGAGCCATGGCCTCGGTATATGCTGAAGGCTTTCTACCTGAAAATTGGCCTTTTGGGCGATATATATGTGAATATGATATAGATGGGGGGAGTTTGCTTGCTTACCCGATTTTACGAGCGGACATCAGCTCATAGTCAGAGGGCATGATAGCGGCATGCTATGGGGATGCTATTAGCCCCCGCTACTATGAGGTGGTGATTATGTATGTACCTATAGTGCTTTGCTTTTAAGCCAAAAATGCATTTGTGTGAGTTACTTTCATCAGCGATACGTGTGAGAGAGAGCTCCGCGTTTCAATCCGCGAGGCTCTCTCTCACACGCAACATCCACAAGTGTCACTCACACAAACGCATTTTTCCGCTTAATACTACGCGTCAAAGTTAGCTTAGTAGAATACGATTAAAATCAGTTAAGGTTCGGCCAACCTCGCAAAAAATAGTCGTGAATCCCTCATCTCTCACTAGAGAGAGAGAGAGAGAGAGAGAGAGATCGGATTTAGACGATGATATCCGAGAAACGCCGAATCTTTAACTGATTTCAATCGTATTGTACCTCGCTCTGATGACGTCATAGCGTCCACCACTTTCCTACTGACGAGATAGGGAGGGGAAACGCATTCTTCGTGCCAATTAACTTCAAGGTGTATTTTCCTAATAGTCCCCAGCTAAAACATGCCACACCCCGACGTCGCCTCCTACTACGCCAACAAGGTGGTCTTCATCACCGGAGCCACCGGCTTCGTTGGGAAGGTGATCCTGGAGAAGCTGCTGAGGAGTTGTCCTGACGTGGCGGCGGTGTATGTGCTGATGAGGAGCAAGCGCGGGCTGGCGGCTGAGGAGAGGATCAAGACCTTTATTGCCAACCCTGTGAGTAGATGCTAACTATTGGAAACTGGCTACACGTGGGCGCAAACGTGTCTTTGCTGTCCCGTTTTGAAACTGGCTACACGTGGGCGCAAATGTGTCTTTGCTGTCCCGTGTTGAAACTGGCTACACGTGGGCTCTGATGTGTATTTGCCACTCTGTGTGGAAACTGGCTACAAGTGGGCCCAAATGTGTCTTTACTGTCCCGTGTTGAAACTGGCTACACGTGAGCGCAAATGTGTCTTTGCTATCCCGTGTGCAAACTGGCTACACGAGGGCGCAAATGTATCTTTGCTGTCCCGTGTTGAAACAGGCTACACGTGGGCGCTGAGGTGTCTTTGCCACTCTGTGTGCAAACTGGCTATACGTGGGTTCAAATTTGTCTTTGCTGTCCCGTGTTGAAACTGGCTACACGTGAGCGTAAATGTGTCTTTGCTATCCCGTGTGCAAACTGGCTACACGTGGGCGCAAATGTGTCTTTACTGTCCCGTGTTGAAACAGGCTACACGTCGGCGCTGAGGTGTCTTTGCCACTCTGTGTGCAAACTGGCTACACGTGGGCGCAAATGTGTCTTTGCTATCCCGTGTGCAAACTGGTTACACGTGGGCGCAAATGTGTCTTTGCTGTCCCGTGTTGAAACTGGCTACACGTGGGCGCTGAGGTGTCTTTGCCACTCTGTGTGCAAACTGGCTACACGTGGGCGCAAACGTAAGTTTGCTATCCCGTGTGGAAACTGGCTACACGCGGGTGCATTTGTTGCTCTTGCTATGCCGCGTGAAAACTGGCTACACGTGGGCGCAAATGTGACTTGGCCACCTCCTGTGTGCAAACTGGCTACAAGTGGGCGCAAATGTGACTTTTCCACCTCGCATGGGAGTAGACCTCGAGTCACCAGCTTACTCATTTTATTTATTGCTTACCCTGTGAATAGATGGACCTGTGTGGCGTAGCGCTTAAGTTTCTGCCTCACAATTGGAGGTCACGGGTCCGAATCCCGGCCGGGGAGGAGAAAGAAGTTACTTTATTCACTCATTTCTTTATTTTTTTAATACTTTCATGTCGTGTTCAAAAAAAGAATATCATTTAAAAGCTTTTTCGTCGCATATGGGGAAAAAGCATATAAAAACAATTTCATATCGTTTAAATTCATTTAATTTAAATTAATTTAATTTAAATTAATTTCATTTAAATTAATTTCATTTAAATTAATTTCATTTAAATTAATTTCATTTAAATTAATTTCATCTAAATTAATTTCATTTAAATTAATTTCATTTAAATTAATTTCATTTAAATTAATTTCATTTAAATTAATTTCATTTAAATTAATTTCATTTAAATTAATTTCATTTAAATTAATTTCATTTAAATTAATTTCATTTAAATTAATTTCATTTAAATTAATTTCATTTAAATTAATTTCATTTAAATTAATTTCATTATATTCATTTCATTTAAATTAAATTCATTTAAATTAATTTCATTATATTCATTTCATTTAATTTCATTTCACGTTATTTCCCAAGCTCTTCGATACCATCCGTGCGAGCAACGCCTCAGTCCTTGAGAAGGTGCGGGTCATCCCTGGTGACATTTCTGAAGAGGAGCTGGGGCTCTCAAATGATGATCGTGAGGAGCTCCAGAGCAGCTGTAATGTGGTGTTCCATAGTGCCGCCTGCGTCAGGTGAGTTAGACTCCATACTAGGTATCCTTGGTTACAACTCGGTACAGGGCGCGCCAAGTTTATTTGGCTCTGGGTGAGCTGTGACCTCTCTTTCTCGCATAGGATAAGGTGGGGTGAGAGAGAGAGGTGAAGCTGAGAGCCGAAGAAACTTGGTGCAAACTATACGAATCACAGATGGATAGGATTCGTAAGCTAAACCACTTGCCTGTCGAGGTCGTCAAAATATGCGTGCTTGACGCTCTTTTATTAGTATAACTGTTTTTGATATCATACGTTTACGAACGAATTTAAATGTCAAACCAAATCTGTGCAAAACTAAAGTTGATGTATTCTTCAAGGAAGTGACAATTCAGTTTGTGACCTGCTTCTTGGTAATCAACTTATGTAAATCTAAATTAACTTAACGCAGACTTTGTCTATTATTCAGCCTATTTAGGTTACCGAGTTAGGTTTCTCTAACTACTGGTGATTCGTTTAAGACAAACGTCTATAAATGCGTTTGACAGTGTCCGTTCGGAAAGTGATCACATAGAATTGATGAAACAATATTTATCACGGTGGCGGTTATATGTTTGAAACTCAGATTAACGAAACCCTTTACTGAGTAACAGAAAGTAATTTTTATATCGAGACCTATGTATGTTTTTGCAGATTCGATCAGAAGCTCAAAGATGCAGTGGCGATGAATACAGTTGGCACACTGAAAGTTCTGCAGCTCGCAGAAACTATGAAGAATCTTGAGGTAATGTTAAATGACATTAAATAAATTATATTTCATTTTAGTTTTTTTAACTTTCCATTACAATCTGAGTATATCTAACAGACCAATCAAAAAATTAAAATAATCATAGCTTGCCTTTTCACCGCCAAAGCAAAATGGTGCCTACCAGACGCCACAACAAAAACTTCTCTAAAAAAAACAAAAAGTCTAGTGATTCCAAAACGAAATATCGATACCATGACTGACCCTATCTAACAGTGTATTTGAGTATCGGAAAAGTTTAACAAATATTCCACAATATAATGTTATTCAATTTCTTTATTTAATTAGCATTATAAATCCACAATAAAGTATAAAATACCAAAATATTCGGACGATATACACTGTAATTTACTAATAAAGACATAACACTACATACTTGTTTTTTTGTGAGGTGATGACGTCACGCGTACGGGCGTCTGAGGGAATGGAAATTGAAATTTTACTAGAGTTGAGAAACTGTGTAAGGCATTAACTTTTCATATCAAAATCTTTGATCTGGAATAGTCTTAATTAAAATGCTTTTTTTAAGTGTATTATAAGGTCTGTTCTATCAGTCTGAGTTTAAATAAAACAGATAGTAAATATCTAAAACAAATCAACTACAAAAAAAATCTAAACATATCATAACAGTGGCTCTGTGAGCTGGAGACATCGCGACGACATAGGATAATTGCGTTTTTTTATTATTGTCTACCACCCTCGCGACCCCTTGAAGTTTTTCGTAGGAACAAATGTAATTATTTTAAAACAAATGACCCAGCTGGATTTTTTTAGATTCCACATACAAACTTATGAATGCACCTGGTTACGTACACTCACTAATTTAGATACGTTATGATCATATGACATTCAAATTTCGAACGCTGACGCCCGCCTGCGTGCCGTCCCTACTTTGTCTGCGAATTCGGTACCACGGAACAAGCTAAACAAGTGCAGAGCAATGATCAATGCCACAATAACGGTCGAACATGCGATTCCAGAACACATCAAAGAGAGCTTATGATATGTGTGTAGATAAACTCGGGTATGTAACTGTACATAATGGAGGGTATTAAAACTCTCGAGTGATATTATTTTGAAACTCGCCTGCAGCTCGTTTCATGGACACACACTCGAGTTTTAATGCCCTCCATTATGTATCAGTCACATAAACTATTATTAAATATGCGTGGCTGAACGTATATTTTGTTAACGCTTTTTTCGATACGACGTGGCAGCTATTTGCGCATGTGCAGTAGTAGAGTCCCCACCAACATACAAGTCCGATGGCCACGGCGCCACCGTGACATCCTGCCAGTGAGATAAGCATATTTTATTACACTTTTCGTCGCAGGGCATTAGTGGTGGCGCGGACTAGATATCTTGTGTACGCATTTATTTAAAATAAGTTCGTCATTTAACTGATTTCTTATTTAGATCATATATATTTTTTATTCCTTGCACGATGCTTAGTAAAATATTGTATGATACACGTGCATAAGATGATTTCCGACTCGTATCGACATAAACACTACTCGCTTCACCCACTCGTCAATAGAAAATGACGCTCATCGGGAATCACCTACTTTCCGCACCAGTGGCATACACAGCTATTTCTTGTTTCAGGTCCTAGTTCACTTATCGACAGCGTACTGCCGCTGCGAGCTACCAGCCCTGGAGGAACGAGTCTACCAGTCAAAGCATCCGCCTGCGAGGGTCATGGAACTGTGTCAGTGGATGGATGATGAGCTACTGGACCATTTGGAGCCGAAGTTGGTTTTCATTTAATTCTATTTCATTTCATTTAGTTTCGTTTCTTAGGGCGAGTCTGTCAAAACATCCGCCTAAGAGGGTCATGGGACTGTGCAGTGTTAGTCCTTGTCAGGATTGATGGCCAGAGGGCATAATCTGCGCAAGCCCACATCGACCCTGTTTATCGATTTCCATATTACTAACAATTAAAGTTGCACTTATACTTGTGTATTTGAAAAGGTGTCGGCTGCCTCTTCGACTATATAAGATAAAGTAGATAAGAAAGCAATAATCCATTCTCAAGCACGAGAACTAGCTAGAAAAGTACTGGGAAATGGTGACATGGAGCGGGAAAGATATCCGAGAAACATTTTCAGAAACTAGAAAAAAATATAGGAGTAGAAAAAGAGATGGAAGATTCTCTCATAGAGTTGGAGTTTCCTTCCAGTGACGAACCAAGATTCCTTAAGTCTTTCTTGCGGTGACAGTACTTATATACATTTGATTTAGAAGAAAAAAGGTGATAATCTACCTTAATTTTGTGAACTCACTAAAAATGGCCATTAAACTTGAAATAGACACTAGATGTAGGGGTGATGAGTTACTGGACCATTAAAAGCCTAAGTTAGATTTCATTACATTCTCTTTCATTACTAGTAGGGGAGGCCATTACGTCTTTAGATTTATTGAAACATACACGTATCAGCTTGTCATCCTAATCTGACTCGCTCGAGTTAGTCAGTATTATTATTTTTAGTTCAATAATTTTCGTTACAAAATGCTTCTTGTTTCAGAATGATAGGCTCGGAGCCCAACACATATTCATACACTAAAGCGATGACAGAGGCTTTAGTGGCAGAGTACGAACAGAAGTTTCCTATCGCGATAGCAAGGCCATCTATCAGTGAGTAGCGGAACTATTTGTCACTCGCTTTAACCGAGAATTTTACACAATGGCACGTCTTTTCCCTGCGGGTATTTTGACGATAACTGTACGACCTGGAGATCTATTTTTGAATCGCTCGCGTCGTGGCGAGCGCTCGCCAAGCGCAACGATTGGTTCATATCACTCGACGCAACTAAGATCCACCAATCGTGTCGCTTGAAGAGCGCTCGCTTCCGAGGCGAGTGATTCAAAAATAGAGCTACAGTACCCGTATCATGTCGACCCCGCGGGGATGTTGACGCGGGAAAGTGGGGGACAGAGCTATGCGCTATTTATAACAAATATTAGCCTGTGAGACGTTGAATGCGACTTACACTTTGCCAAGTTATTATTATTATTATTACTATTACACGCACGACGCAACTTGCATTGTGTTTTATTTCATATACGTACAGTCGATACTTACATATACTACCCCAATTTCATCTCACTTACAATATAAAACAACTTATATTCCTCGTTAGAAGCATATGATGAACAAAAATTACTACCAATAACTTGCGTATTTACTATCAGAATGTTGGAGGTCTCAACACGAAAACTTTTATAAGAGTGTCTTGAATTCCAATCATGACATTATAGAAATAAGAAATAAGAAATTTATTTGCAATGATAAGGGTAGAAAGGCTCTTAAATAACATAAAAATAGAACACCTTAATCAGCTATTAAATTGTAGCATGCAAATTTTTGAGATCTATTCTTATTAAGTTGAGTCTTGTTATTGTTTAAATTAAATACATACTATACTATATATACTCATAACAGTCATGGGTGTTTCGTAGCCATGTCGTAGAATTGGCTATCATGATGTCGTCAACCATGGATTTATCATTTCATGAAATAAGAATACTGCACAAAATGATCTTCACAACAGTAATGTTGTGAAGATCATTTTGACTTATTTAGGTTTTACCCCCATTTTTTAGATGTTTCACTTGTAAAACCTATGTACCTTCGTCTTTTAATTCGTTGTTAGAAGATTAATTTGTATCAATAAGTCGGGGATATCGTAAGCCATAAAGGTCATTCAGCCACTGTCAAGTGTCCTAAAGAATCAAATAGCCTTCAGTATGAACTTGGCTCTTTGAATAAATGTCACCCTATGTATACATAGTCAGGTCATAAGTTCTGTCACATGTGCAATATGAAATAATTTAGACATGTTTATTATTTATGTAAACATTTATATAGCAAAATGAACTTAATAAAACATAGATTCTTATGGTAATAAAGTTTATTCAAAATGACCCCCGCGATTTTGAATACAGGCCTTTATTCTGCGCGGCCAGTCGTCTATCGCAGCACGAACGAGGTCCATGTCAATATCGGCGGCTGCCTTAATCAAGGATGCCTTGAGTGACTCCAAATCAGGATGAGGCTTTGAGCAGGCCTTTTCCTCCAAGTGTTGCCATATCTTGCAATCTAACGGACTCAAATCTGGACTGGAGGAGGGCCAGTCTTCGTGCCGGATGAAGTCGATTTCACGCGCCGCCAGCCAGTCTTGTGTGCTTTTCGCTCTATGAGCTGGCGCAGAATCTTGTTGGAATACCCAGTGCCTGTTATTAAACATGGTATGAGAAACAGGTTTCACAAGGTTCTTGAGGACATTGAGGATACACAACTGCATTCGTTTTTACGCCTTTCGTTAAGCCCCAATAAGAGACTCCCAACCAAACCATGAGCGAGGATGGAAAATGACCTCGTTGGACACGCGGAATACGGTTGCTCGCTTCTTCACTGCTGTGTGCGTACACCTTATCATTTTGTTTGTTGTAGCTCTCTTCCACGGTGGAAATTTTTTCATCCGAAAAAAGAATTTTCCGATGCTTTTTTCCCACGTAACGCTTCAACAAAGCGCGGCATCTCTTCAGTCTCAGGACCATTAAACCAGCGTCCAAACGATGTCCTGTTTTTCTTCGATATGCCCTAAGCCCTAAGTCTTCATTTAACACCCTTTTCACCGTGGTCCTGCTTAACCCCATCTGAAGGGCCAACAGTTTCTGCTTACGTATGGGATTTCTTTGAATTCGCGCCTTCACAGCTTTTATCACTGCTGGAGTCCTAACAGAGCGAGGGCGACCACTTCTTGACCTGTCATCTACACTAGAGTCTTCATTGTATCGTTTTATGGTACGATAAACGAATCTTTTGGTTATATTCAAATTTTTCAGTAAGTCGAAAATCTGAATTGGCGCGTAACCGCAACGATGCAACGCAATAACTGCGACAAGGTCTTCTTTAAGTGTCCACTCCATATTTAAAAATGAGGAAAATTCTAAAAAGTACACATTTTTATTTTCATGAAAAATTCGAAATTCGAATTCAATAAACTTTTTTGTGGCCAGCGTTCTAAATTCAAAAGTTTTTATTGTGTGACAGAACTTATGACCTGTCTGTGTATATATATTAAATTCATTTCAACATATTTAAAGATGATACTGTCTCGACTCGGACCTCATTCTCTTGATGGAATGAGGACTTGGAGACAGTACTTCTTTAACCTTAGTAAAAAATAATATTAAGGTTTAATAAAAATAAAATAATATTAACATTTGGAATTCGTAAAAGTAGAGCTATCTTGTATGACCTTTATGAACAAAACACCTATAACTTTGATATAAAATTTCATGACTATGTTAAAAAATATTCCAAAACTTTCAAGTTGGTTTGTAGAACTGCAAAAACTTTACACAAAAAAAAATACAAAATTAAAATAATAGAATGAAAACGGTTTGGAAAATCATAAACCGTGAAACTGGCAAAGTTATGCCAAGGGATAATGATTTCTGCTTAAAGATAGGTGATGATGTTGTTAAATCCAACGCTGAGGTAGCTCGAGCTTTTGAAACATTCTTCACCAATGCACCCTTACTCACAACAGAACGTCTAAATTCATCTCCATATGAAGCAGAGGCTTTGTTAAAAAACAGCACTAGCATCAGTAACGTAGATTTTAAATTTTATCATGTAGATCCCCAGGATATTGTCAAAACGTAGAGATTACTTAACTTAAAAAATACTGAAGACCTGTGGGGTATATCAGTCAAAGTCATTGGTTCAATAATACTTGTTATAGCCCCACACCAAGCTTATATATTTAATAAATGTGTTGATGATGGAGCTTTCCCAGACCTCATGAAACACAGTAAACTTATACCTCTGTTCAAGTCGGGAGACTAGGGTGATCCGTCAAATTTCAGACCAATATTTGTCCTTCCAGCACTAAGTAAATTTTTTGAAAAGATTATACTCAATCAAATGCTCTTATACTTCAACTGTACAAAACAACTCCACGCCAAGCAATACGGTTTCACTAGGGGTAAATCGACTACAGATGCAGGTATCATCTCATATTTATTCTGCATGGGAAGCCGCACAGGATGCTATCGGTTTTTTTGCGATCTGTTGAAGGCATTTGATGGTGTTGATCATGACACGCTACTAATTAAATTAAATCATTACGGAGTTATAAATAAAGCGTTGGATCTACTAAGATCATACCTAAGCAATAGAATTCAAAAGGCAGAAGTCAACGGCGTTAAATCTGATGGATCGGGATTTCCATAAGGTTCCATATTAGGCCCTTTCTTTTTCCTGGTATATATTAACGATCTTCCTTTTATGGTGGAGAAATCGACTAACATAGTATTGTTTGCTGATGATACTTCACTGTTCTTCAAAATTTAAAGTTCTTTAACCTTGAATTGGTTCACAGTCAACAATTTATTGTTAAATGCTGGTAAAACCAAATATATCAAATTCTCATTTCCAAATGTCAGGCAAGTTGGGACCAGTTTAGTGTTGGACAGCAATACGTTAGAATTAGTGAATGAGACGAAGTTTCTTGGAATAACCATTGATAACAAATTGCAGTGGGGACCCCACATAGAAAAATTGGCTGGTAAATTAAGTTCTGCGGCTTACGCTGTTAGGAACATCAGACAAAACACGGATGTGGCTACATCTAGGCTAGTATATTTTAGTTACTTTCATAGTGTCATGTCCTATGGTATCTTGTTGTGGGGGAAAGCAGCGGATATTCAAACTATTTTTATTTTACAGAAAAGAGCTATTCGAGCAATTTATAATTTAAAACGCACAGACTCCTTAAGATAGATTTTTAAAGAAATTGACATACTAGCTGTAGCTAGTCAATTTATTTTCGAAAATATAATGTATGTAAGTACGCAAGAACCTTACAAAATTTCCCAAACTTTAACCTAAGAAATAATCACAGACTACTTGCGCCCCGGTTTAGACTCGCGAAAGTTAGCATTCTTTCAAGGGTCAATGCATTCTCTACTACAACAAGATACCTCTGGAGATCTTGAAATTGCCATTTGAGCAATTTAAAAACCATGTTAAAGCGACTTTGTCGAAAAAGGGATATTACAATGTTCAAGATTACTTAAATGATGGGACTGTATAATCTGGCTCAACACAGACCTTGCTGTTAATAATTTTGTAATTATTTATTCCTGCTTATTAATTATAGTAATGACTAAATATTATATTTTGTATTAGTTAAGCATAAGCAATTTTTAAAAGAGATCTAAAAATCAATCTGTGGGAGTTTCTACGCTCTTCCTCTCCCACAGTGGTCCAATGTAGAGAAGTGGCAAAAAATTACGATTGCTAAGTATATGTAAATATCTACAGTAATATAGACATTTGAAATTTTGGATTTTTTTTTACTGAAGCTCAAGAACTAGAAATAGTAAGGCAGCCGTGTTGGGACTTAATTATTTTAAAGATGATAATCTGGTTTCGCAAACTTGGTGTCATGAGCTGGTGATGGAATGAGGACTTGGATGAGAACTGGAACTCAGGAACCAGAAATAGTAAGGCAGTCGTGTTTGTTTGTTGAGTTAAGGATGATGAGCTGGTTTTGCTCATGGCACCAATTTTGCAAAACCATCTCATCATCCTTAACATATATAGACCAAACACTAATGCCAGATTATTCCTGGTTCCTGAGTTTCAGTACTGTCTCCAAGTCATCATTCCATCACCAGTTCATGAAACTATGTTCGTGAAACCAGCCCATTATCCTCAACAAATTGTGTTTAAACACGACTGCCCTTCATTTCTTGGTTACTGAGTTCCAGTACTGTCGCCAAGTCCTCATTCCATCACCAGCTCAATGACACCAAGTTTGCAAACCAGCTTATCATTATTTACAATATTAGTTCGAACACTACTGCTTTACGATTATTCCTCAGTCTATAAGGTACCAAGCTATTTTCGACGAAATTAACCGAATAAGAATTACCTACTTCTTATCAGTTTTCAGATTGGCGTGTGACAATTCCTCATCCATTATAAAACTATATGATTATATATACATATGATACACTATAACACGCGTAATATTATATTTTATAATACTTCAACAGTTTTTGTGATTTCAACAAGTGATTTCTTATACTTACTATGTTCTTACCCGAGGCTACACGTCAAAAACAGCTGTGCTGTATTTTAACTAAATTAATTTGTTTTAATTCGTCTATTTGTGAATATAGTGTTAATTTAAGTGTTTGTTTAGTCAACTAAAGTGTGCCAGTGCTAAATGTGGTCAGAATTGTAATTGTGATAAAATAATCGATCACGGACCGAAAGACAAAGGAAATTTCAAACTGCCAACGGAAAAACCCCGGGGGAGTATTGTTTTCATATTTGATTATTCATATTTTACAAGTATATGACTTGAACTTAACTATATACTTATACACTACATACTGCTCAACTCTCACTATTGTGAGATTAGGTAACATATTAGGTACTCACTTCACAGCTGATCATCACAACACTTGCAAAACGACTAAAATTGTTAGATAATAAGTATAACTTTCATTAGTTCAGGACATTTATACTGTTAACCCATATTGACTTGTGATAGTTTAATTGAAACTTGTTGACTTTGACGTAGAATAGCTATATAGGGAAATAGGAACTATCATATCAGTACTACAGCTACTAACTGCAAGTCTTTATTCCTTCTGTTTTATTTTAATTTTGTTCGGAGCACCCATTCTTTTTTATTTTATTTCCAGGCATGGCATCCAACATTACTACGCGGAGAATGCACGCACTACAGCAACAACTAACTGACGCAGAGGAGTTAAACCAAAGGCTATTGGAAGAGCGCAATGAAAATGACTTTGAGATAAAAAGCTTGAGAGCCAAGAACTCACAGCTTAGAGATAGTGTGTCTACTTTGCGAGAAACACACGAGGAGTCGCAAAATGAGATTCATATTTGGAAAAACTTGTGGAATCTTTTGACACCCTGCGCACTGACCTTGCTTCTGCTTGTGATCGCAGTAAATTCCTCCAATACCAACTCAATGAGGCAAACTTGAAGTTGACTGATATGTGCATAGAAAAAGACTACAATGAATCTCGCCACATTACCTCTATCCAACAAGAACTAGAAGTAGCCAACCTAAGCACTATTGTTCAAGCCATGCAGACAAGCAGCAGAAAAATTAAAAAATATTGTAAATTAAATAAATTCATGAAAAAAACTAGAGGTAATATAAAAGTACTGAAATTAGCCTTGAAACGGCAATCAAACAGAATATTAAAAAATCTCCTTAATGCAAGAGCTCCGGGGAAAAAATGTAGGTTTACAGTCGGACCTTCAACATGCCCGAGTAGAAATCCAGCATCTACATGACCTGCTAGCAAATACACTACAATGTTATGCCAAAGAGCAAAGTGAGTTAGCAGAACTCAGAGCCGCGACGTCTGAGTTAGTACAGCTACAACGCCAGAATGCGGAATTGGTGGGCGTTCTAATTGAGAATGAGGAGAATGAGACCAGCAAGGAGGACGAGCCCACATCACTAACTTTGGTCTCGACCCCCCTCAACGAGAGTGTTGCAGCGTCCACCGCTGCCCCAACCAAAAAACAGCGTCGCCGTCGTCGACGAGGAGACACCTCGCAGCTCAACAGCGCGAGCACCGCGCCGCTCGCTGTCCCTGCTGAGGCGTGTGTCATGCCGCAAGCTGCCCCGAGGGCCGCGCCGTTCGCCGTTGCGCACGTTGCGACGCTCGCTGCCGCGAATGCCGCGCCAACCGCCGCCACGTGCATCAAACCGCACTCCAACACGTGTGTCCCGCCACTCACCTCCACTCGTGTACCGCCAGCTACCAAAATATGTGCTCAGAGAAAAACTCTGTTGTTCTCCGACAAAGTAGGTGCAGGATTTGGGACTCTATTACATAACCGGCTTAACCAAAAAGGAACGAACATTTGCTGTCCAAATTGTTCATTTGTAGATCTAGTGAAGATGATTAGTCGCGGTATCTATGATGAGTACAGCACTATTGTAATTATGGTAGGAAATCATTCAAACATTAGTCGGAATGATTTGAATAAAAGTGTTGAAACACTTCTAGACTTACATAGTAGGATGAAATGCAAGTTTATACTATGCAATTTTCCATATGCCTGTAATTTGACAGAACTACAGAACAAATCTGTGCATAGAATGAATATTCATTTATTTAATTTAACATGTCATCACAGCGATGCTATTTTATATTTCGACATGAATAATTTTATTCATAACTTTACTCTGACACGGGATACATTGTACCTGTCTAATAAATATAGAAAATTAGTAGCTACATTGTTAGCTTATAATATATGCGACGCAGCTATAGTTGGTTTAACTAAGTTCAACTTGACATCAGCTTATTTTAAGAGTAATATGACATGCACCCCTATTGGGAATTCACCTGTTAATTATACTTTGCATGCAACATTGGAATCTGTTCCAAGTAATTTAAATTAGTTCATAAGACAATAGAGGAAATCTCTAGCATACAAGAGCCACTAAATATGTCAAAATGTAAGCCCCAGTTAAATATTGCCCATCAAAACATCCAGGGGCTACCTGGCAAAGAACTTGTATTAGAATTATTTCTAAAAAATTCTGACATTGATATTATTTGTGTTACTGAACACTGGTTGAAGGAAAATATGATGTCTTTTAACATAAATAGTTACAAAATTGTCAGTTGTTACAATAGAAAGACTGCTGATAGAGGTGGTTCTTTAATCTTAGTGAAGAATAATATTAAGGTGAAACAACGGAAAGATATTCTTGCACTTACTGTTGAAAGACAAATAGAGGTATCCTGTGTTGAGTTAGATAGCCATATTATTGTTTGTGTCTACAGGCCACCGAGGGATGAAAAAGGCCATGGAAATTTCGAAATATTTGAGAAAATTATGGAGGAAGCCCTCATTAGACTTTGTAATAACAGAAAAAAGTTAATTATTTGTGGCGATCTTAATGTAGATCTGCTTGTAGATACAACACTGAAGCGACGATTAATAACTCTGTTCAAATCATTTAATTTATGTCATGTATTTCTAGAGCCGACTAGAATTACACTTACAAGCCAAACTTGCTTAGATAACGTTTTTTGTGACTGTGCATTCACAACTAAAAGTGTAATTAACTGCTTACCCTCCGATCACAGTGGTCAAACAGTTTCATTCCCAATTAGAATTAAGGATAAGACTGGTCCAACATTTTATAGGCCTATTACATCCCATAGACTAGAGACATATACGAAAAACTTAGATATAAATTTGCCAGTACCGGATTTTAATGAACACAACCCAAACAAAATCTACTCAGACTTCTTCAACATTATTCAGACAGAATTCAATAAAGTTTTCAAATTAAAGAAAGTCAGTGACTACAACGGTAAATCTAAATTTAATGACTGGGCAACGTTTGGAATTCGTAAAAGTAGAGTTATCTTGTATGACCTTTATGATCAAAAAACCTATAACTTTGATCGAAAATTTCATGACTATGTTAAAAAATATTCCAAAACTTTCAAGTTGGTTTGTAGAACTGCAAAAACTTTACACATTAATAGAAAAATTAAAAATTCAAATAATAGAATGAAAACAGTTTGGCAAATAATAAACCGCGAAACTGGCAAAGTTATACCAAGGGACAGTGATTTCTGCCTAAAGATAGGTGATGATGTTGTTAAATCCAACGCTGATGTTGCTCGAGCTTTTGAAACATTCTTCACCAATGTACCCGTACTCACAACGGACAGTCTAAATTCATCTCCATTTGAAGCAGAGACTTTATTAAAAAATAACACTAGCGTCAGTAATGTATATTTAAAATTTCATCATGTATATCCCCAGGACATTGTCAAAACGTTTAAATTACTTAACTTAAAAAATACGGAAGACCTGTGGGGTATATCAGTCAAAGTTATTGGTTCAGTAATTCTAGTTATAGCCCCACACTTAGCTTATATATTCAATAAATGTGTTGACGATGGGGATTTTCCAGACCTCATGAAACACAGTATACTTATACCGCTGTTCAAATCGGGAGATAAGGGCGATCCTTCAAATTTCAGACCAATATCTGTTCTTCCAACACTAAGTAAAATATTTGAAAAGATTATACTCAATCAAATGCTCTCACACTTCAACCGTACAAAACAACTCCACGCTAAACAATATGGTTTCACTAGGGGTAAATCGACTACGGATGCAGGTATTTCCCTTGTATCTCATATTTATTCTGCATGGGAGGCCGCACAGGATGCTATCGGAGTTTTTTGCGACCTGTCGAAGGCGTTTGATTGTGTTGATCATAATACGCTATTAATTAAATTAAATCATTACGGAGTTAGAAATAAAGCGTTGGATCTACTAAGATCATACCTAAGCAATAGAATTCAAAAGGCAGAAGTTAACGGCGTAAAATCTGATGGATCGGGTGTTAAAATTGGCGTTCCACAAGGTTCCATATTAGGCCCTTTCTTATTCCTGGTATATATTAATGATCTGCCTTTCATGGTGGAGAAATTAACTGACATAGTGTTGTTTGCTGATGATACTTCAATGGTCTTCAAAATTGAAAGACAAAAAGGAGATTTTGATGATGTTAATGGTGTATTGTCTTTAACCTTGAATTGGTTCACAGTTAATAATTTATTGTTAAACGCTGGTAAAACCAAGTGTATCAAATTCTCACTTCCAAATGTCAGGCAAGTTGAGACCAGTTTGGTGTTAGACAACAGCACGTTAGAATTGGTAAATGATACGAAGTTTCTTGGAATAACCATTGATAGTAAATTGCAGTGGGGACCCCACATAGATAAATTGGCTGGTAAATTAAGTTCTGCGGTTTACGCTGTTAGGAACATCAGACAAAGCACGGATGTGGCTACATCTAGGCTAGTATATTTTAGTTACTTTCATAGTGTGATGTCCTATGGTATCTTGTTGTGGGGGAAAGCAGCGGATATTCAAACTATTTTTATTTTACAGAAAAGAGCTATTCGAGCAATTTATAATTTAAAACGAACAGACTCCTTAAGAGAGCTTTTTAAAGAAATTGACATACTAACAGTAGCTAGTCAATTTATTTTCGAAAATATAATGTATGTACGCAAGAACCTTACAACATTTTCCAAACTTAGCGACAGCTGTAATGTTAACCTAAGAAATAATCACAGACTATGTGCGCCCCGTTTTAGACTCGCGAAGGTTAGCAATTCTTTCAAGGGTCAGTGCATTCTCTACTACAATAAGATACCTCTGGAGATTTTGAAATTGCCATTTGAGCAATTTAAAAAGCATGTTAAAGCGACTTTGTCGAAAAAGGGATATTACAATGTTCAAGATTACTTAAATGACAGGACTGTATGGGGTTAATCTGGCTCAACACAGACCTTGCTGTTAATAATTTTGTAATTATTTATTCCTGCTTATTAATCATAACAATTAAATTTTTCATATTTGTATTAGTTAAGCACAACCTATTTTTAAAAGAGATCTAAAAATAAATCTGTGGGAGTTTCTACGCCCTTCTTCTCCCACAGTGGTCCAATGTAGAGAAGAGGCAAAAAATGACGTTTGCTAAGTATATGTAAATATCTACAGTAATAAAGTACTTTGACTATTGACTATTGACTATTGACTCTTACAACAGCAAAAACTGTTGTAAGAACATAGTAAGAATAAGAAATCACTTTTTTTATCATAACTTCGGTAATACTGTGACTTTTAAAACGAAACAAAAACTGGTGTGATGTCCACAAACCAGGCTTTAATATTAAGTGCTTCTTATGCTAAATTCCGATCCCTTAGCCTTATTCATCCTCCTGTTAGACTCTGACTGATTGGAGAAGTTGATATGATATTTTTATTCGCTAATGTTAATTTTGTTTATTGAATATCATGGTTGTTTTTAAATATTGGTTAAATTTATTGGTTGATGGTTATATTCATCTCCTATAATCTGGATCCCGAATCTATGTGGATAACTATAGATGGCCGCTCGTTGACGTACCGCCCGATAACAGAAATCAAATTGACCAGCCTGATGACTGACTTTATAACAGAAAACCCATATGATTTTACCGAGTAGCAGGATATTTTAATCTTAGTGTGATAAAATGGGAGACTGTTGTACCCGTCCATCTTAGACACAGGACTTTTGAGCCGCATAACTCAGCACTTGAACTTACCACGCATACCTGATCACTATACCTCCATTGCGTAATATGCCACGACGTAAAAACCTAAGTATTCAAGAAAGGAGAATATGACAAAATAAATGCAGATCTTATATAGGGTGTCCGGTAGATCGATGCAAAGACTTATACCGAAGTTAGTACAGACCATTTAGAACCATTTGAGCTAAACATACATACGGCGAAGTCTTACCATTAATTTTTTATTCATGATTTAGTGTTTTTGAAGAAAATTTCCAGATTTTCACAGTTAAGTTGCGTTATCATTGCAAAACTAAACAATAATTGGATTATTTTAAAATTGATTATAATAAATCACTCAATAAGCATTCTAATAAATCTTGATTTGTGCATCTGCTACGTCAGACTTGGTTTTTAAAGACCGTTGAAGAGCACGGCAAATTTCAATCATCAATAAAATAAGTTCTTCGTACCTAACTTAACAAAAAGTAAAAGCTTTTTATGTGCAAATCTTTATAAAAACATTCTTAGTTAATGATCTTTCATTTAAGGTATTCTTAATGTAGAAGTTATGACCGTGGTTGTGGGTGGGTTTCGGTAAGCGTACTCTCTGGTATCCCTCAGGGCTCTTTGTTAGGACCCCTACTTTACGCAGCATGCCTGTACGACATTAAAGAGTGCTTCACACAAGCCAAATTACTTTTATTTGCTGACGGTAAGAAAATTCATTTCAACGTCGGTAGCAGAAATGACTCGAATCTTCTACAAGAAGATTTAGATAGACTGACTGACCTGCTGTGACAAACAGAATTGGCGTCAACATGTCAAAATGCGCGCACGTAACTTTTACAAGAAAGACAAATCCAATTGCTTCAGACTATAGGCTCAACTGTGACACTGTTAGAAACCTGGGTGTTATTCTCGACTCAAAAGTGAACATTCTCAGCTATAAAAAAGCCTACCAAAACATAGGATTCGTCTTGCGTAATCAATCGATCAATCGAAATCGTCTTTATTCTGTTAGATAATTACATATCTCCTAGAGCACGTCATTCATTTAATACTAGATTTACGTTCCTATAGCAGATACTTCTCAGAGACGAACGCACAAAAATCTCTGAGGTAGCCCTTTTTCAAAGGCAATACTTATAACTAATATATTATTTCTAAATACATTGATTTCACTTATGTTTCATTTTGTGATAGCCAATGGAAGAACAGGCAGTTTAACCCCATGGATTTACATATTTTAGATTATTTGACACTGAGTAATATCGCTTCAGAGATTATATCCTTTAAACGTTTTGAATTTATGTGTCGGCAAGCTTTGAATAGTATCGGGGACCTTATTGTAAAAGACCTCGGCCAATGTTTACTTTTAGATTGGCCGGTGAAGGATTGGAAAATGTTGTAGAGTCTACTGGAGTAGCTGGACAGTTAATTCTCGTTTAGAGTTAAAAAAATACGGTTATCGCATTTTTTTTAACACGACGATATATTTCTTGACATACAATATATTTAAAAGAATCTACTGAGAACGTTAATCTCCTTAAACTTGTCTCTTAGCAACTCCCGGAAAGTATAGCCCGTTTCTGCAGAGTAAATATGCGATTTATGTCCGAGGCGTTACCCGACAGATACCATATGACATGAAGCTGAATTTGAATAAAAGTGTTGAAACACTTCTAGACATACATAGTAGGATGAAATGCAAATCTATACTATTCAATTTTCCATATGCCTGTAATTTGACAGAACTACAGAACAAATCTGTGCATAGAATGAATATTCATTTATTTAATTTAACATGTCATCACAGCGATGCTATTTTATATTTCGACATGAATAATTTTATTCATAATTTTACTCTGACACGGGATACATTGTACCTGTCTAATAAATATAGAAAATTAGTAGCTACATTGTTAGCTTATAATATATGCGACGCAGCTATAGTTGGTTTAACTAAGTTCAACTTGACATCAGCTTATTTTAAGAGTAATATGACATGCACCCTTCATTCACCCTTCATTGGGAATTCACCTGTTAATTATACTTTGCATGCAACATTGGAATCTGTTCCAAGTAATTTAAATTAGTTCATAAGACAATAGAGGAAATCTCTAGCATACAAGAGCCACTAAATATGTCAAAATGTAAGCCCCAGTTAAATATTGCCCATCAAAACATCCAGGGGCTACCTGGCAAAGAACTTGTATTAGAATTATTTCTAAAAAATTCAGACATTGATATTATTTGTGTTACTGAACACTGGTTGAAGGAAAATATGATGTCTTTTAACATAAATAATTACAAAATTGTCAGTTGTTACAATAGAAAGACTGCTGATAGAAGTGGTTCTTTAATCTTAGTGAAAAATAATATTAAGGTGAAACAACGGAAAGATATTCTTGCACTTACTGTTGAAAGACAAATAGAGGTATCCTGTGTTGAGTTAGATAGCCATATTATTGATTGTGTCTACAGGCCACCGAGGGATGAAAAAGGCCATGGCAATTTTGAAATATTTGAGAAAATTATGGAGGAAGCCCTCATTAAACTTTGTAATAACAGAAAAAAGTTAATTATTTGTGGCGATCTTAATGTAGATCTGCTTGTAGATACAACACTGAAGCGACGATTAATAACTCTGTTCAAATCATTTAATTTATGTCATGTATTTCTAGAGCCGACTAGAATTACACTTACCAGCCAAACTTGCTTAGATAACGTTTTTTGTGACTGCGCATTCACAAGTAAAAGTGTAATTAACTGCTTACCCTCCGATCTCAGTGGTCAAACAGTTTCATTCCCAATTACTATTAAGGATAAGACTGGTCCATCATTTTATAGGCCTATTACATCCCATAGACTAGAGACATATACGAAAAACTTAGATATAAATTTGCCAGTACCGGATTTTAATGAACAGAACCCAAACAAAATCTACTCAGACTTCTTCAACATTATTCAAACAGAATTCAATAAAGTTGTTAAATTAAAGAAAGTCAGTGACTACAACGGTAAATCTAAATTTAATGACTGGGCAACGTTTGGAATTCGTAAAAGTAGAGTTATCTTGTATGACCTTTATGATCAAAAAACCTATAACTTTGATCGAAAATTTCATGACTATGTTAAAAAATATTCCAAAACTTTCAAGTTGGTTTGTAGAACTGCAAAAACTTTACACATTAATAGAAAAATTCAAAATTCAAATAATAGAAAGAAAACAGTTTGGCAAATAATAAACCGCGAAACTGGCAAAGTTATACCAAGGGACAGTGATTTCTGCCTAAAGATAGGTGATGATGTTGTTAAATCCAATGCTGATGTTGCTCGAGCTTTTGAAACATTCTTCACCAATGTACCCGTACTCACAACGGACCGTCTAAATTCATCTCCATTTGAAGCAGAGACTTTATTAAAAAATAACACTAGCGTCAGTAATGTATATTTAAAATTTTATCATGTATATCCCCAGGACATTGTCAAAACGTTTAAATTACTTAACTTAAAAAATACGGAAGACCTGTGGGGTATATCAGTCAAAGTCATTGGTTCAGTAATTCTAGTTATAGCCCCACACTTAGTTTATATATTCAATAAATGTGTTGACGATGGGGCTTTTCCAGACCTCATGAAACACAGTAAACTTATACTGCTGTTCAAATCGGGAGATAAGGGCGATCCTTCAAATTTCAGACCAATATCTATTCTTCCAACACTAAGTAAAATATTTGAAAAGATTATACTCAATCAAATGCTCTCACACTTCAACCGTACAAAACAACTCCACGCTAAACAATATGGTTTCACTAGGGGTAAATCGACTACGGATGCAGGTATTACCCTTGTATCTCATATTTATTCTGCATGGGAGGCCGCACAGGATGCTATCGGAGTTTTTTGCGACCTGTCGAAGGCGTTTGATTGTGTTGATCATAATACGCTATTAATTAAATTAAATCATTACGGAGTTAGAAATAAAGCATTGGATCTACTAAGATCATACCTAAGCAATAGAATTCAAAAGGCAGAAGTTAACGGCGTAAAATCTGATGGATCGGGTGTTAAAATTGGCGTTCCACAAGGTTCCATATTAGGCCCTTTCTTATTCCTGGGATATATTAATGATCTGTCTTTCATGGTGGAGAAATTAACTGACATAGTGTTGTTTGCTGATGATACTTCAATGGTCTTCAAAATTGAAAGACAAAAAGGAGATTTTGATGATGTTAATGGTGTATTGTCTTTAACCTTGGATTGGTTCACGGTTAATAATTTATTGTTAAACGCTGGTAAAACCAAGTGTATCAAATTCTCACTTCCAAATGTCAGGCAAGTTGAGACTAGTTTGGTGTTAGACAACAGCACGTTAGAATTGGTAAATGATACGAAGTTTCTTGGAATAACGATTGATAGCAAATTGCAGTGGGGACCCCACATAGATAGATTGGCTGGTAGGTTAAGTTCTGCGGCTTACGCTGTTAGGAACATCAGACAAAGCACGGATGTGGCTACATCTAGGCTAGTATATTTTAGTTACTTTCATAGTGTGATGTCCTATGGTATCTTGTTGTGGGGGAAAGCAGCGGATATTCAAACTATTTTTATTTTACAGAAAAGAGCTATTCGAGCAATTTATAATTTAAAACGAACAGACTCCTTAAGAGAGCTTTTTAAAGAAATTGACATACTAACAGTAGCTAGTCAATTTATTTTCGAAAATATAATGTATGTACGCAAGAACCTTACAACATTTTCCAAACTTAGCGACAGCTGTAATGTTAACCTAAGAAATAATCACAGACTATGTGCGCCCCGTTTTAGACTCGCGAAGGTTAGCAATTCTTCTCTGTGGGAGTTTCTACGCCCTTCTTCTCCCACAGTGGTCCAATGTAGAGAAGAGGCAAAAAATGACGTTTGCTAAGTATATGTAAATATCTACAGTAATAAAGTACTTTGACTATTGGCTGGGGAAGTCCGATTACTAACAGTAAACTAATCTCGCGGTGTATACGAATGCTGCCGAACTCAGACTACCCTCTAGTGCATCCAGATGAGGTCCCCATTGAAGCTTTGAACTGAGGTTAATGCCAAGAAACACAGTTTTTTCCACAAGGCTCGTAAATGCAAGTAATTTAAGGTTATTTCCTATATCAAAACCAACTATTTAGCCAATGTACGAAGTGTTTTAGAATACTGACGTCCAATTTGGAACTTACACACAAAAGTAATATTGAAAAATGCAGTTAACTCGACACACGAAGTTATTCTTTGTGCCCCACAGTCGCACCAATTATACACTGACGAGCAATGAAAAAGTTCCACCCACAAAATTCCGACAAACACCTTAATATCTCCTAAGACAAAAATTTAATAAATTTGAACACAATTTTTAAGTTTTTAATTGGTAATATTCTGATGCGCTGCAAAATTTAGTTCAATATTGCAGACGGCGTCATTAAGCTAGCCTTTCCCTTTCTTTAGGAGTAATTTGGTGCTACGTCACTGGAACTTTTTCATTGCTCGTCAGTGTACAAGGTGACATTTAAATAAGTGACTATATTTTGGGGAATGATAGTACCCATTATTATCAAGATACATGTGGTCTTAAACGAAAAAAGTGATGGGTCTCTCATAGTGACTTGTAATCAGCTGATAGGGCCAATGTACTGCGGAACGAAAAATATTTTTCATTTGCGACCTCATGTTTCTTTGGGAAAGTTGTTTATTCGGTGCTAGCATTCCACAAAATATGGTCAGGTAATTAAATGTCACCTTGTACATCTAACTGTACCTGTCATAGGCTTCCCAGAACATTTAATAACCGTTTTACGGACTTTCTGTACCTCAAAAGCTGCATACGGCAAGTTTCACTAGCCATGTTGGGGAAACCTTTGGCAGCCCCATTATAGGTTGTCACTGGAATCTGCCTCATGTTTACCCTCCCTAGCCTACGTCGTTTTTTTAGTTCTTTAGGTCGTACTTTATCCATTTTTGTCCACCACAAAACACCCACACACCCTAATACACACACACTCATACACAAACACAACTCCGGTACCCCATCCACATACAATCACTGTATTTTGATAAATTGTTCTTATAGGTCAACTAACTGTTTAACAGTCACTTCCGTAATTGACTTTATTATATTTTCGATTATCTGTAAGAATGGCTGTGTGATTTTTGTTCTTTATTAAAATTAAATTAAATAAATAAAGCTCTGTCCCTCATATTTCGCGACAAACCCGTTCGAAAAAATCAAACAAAATCGTTAGACTTAACATAAAAGGATTTTTATTGTGGATTGATTATTTCATACCATTTTCAGTCACAGCGATATGGAAAGACCCAATCCCGGGGTGGGTGGATAACCTCAATGGCACGACTGGACTGCTCATTGGCGCTGGTAAAGGTTAGTAAAGTCACAACTAAAGCACTAAAAAATAGTCAAGTGCGAGTCTAACTCGGGCAAGAAGTGTTCCGTACCATCTTACAATGGTAGGGATAGCGTGGAGTAAATAGTTTGGATTTTACATAGCAAAATGTTATTTACAAAGTTATTGGTGCGGCTACTTTCACACTCCAAGTAAGTAACCAGGTGAATTCATGAGTTTGTATGTGGTATTGAAACAATTTTTGTGTGGGCGCCCCCTTAAATATTAATTTTATTCTGTCTTTTAGTATTTGTTGTTATAGCGGCATCAGAAATACATCATCTGTGAAAATTTTAACTATCACGGTTCATGTGATACAGCCTGATGACAGATGGACGGACAGACGGACAGCGGAGGCTTAGTAATAGGGTCCCGTTTCCCTTCGGGTACGGAACCCTAAAAGCAAAGGTAGATTCTTGGTGGCTTCCGATTAGTCGTCGCCGAGAATCTCATATTCTTTCTTATCTTCTTTAAAAATTTAAAAATCCGCGCTACCCCAGCTACCTTCGAGACCGCTTTGAGTATCTATTTTCAGAAGATCGGCAACGGAGTTCTCACACGGTCTCACTCTTAGCCACACCTTGGCATAACACCTCGGCATATGAGCACGCCTTCAGGTTGCAGGCGGTCCGACTGTGGAACGCAGTTCCTTGCACTATAACACAAGACTCCCACTCTTTTCTCTTTAAAAACCCGGGAAGAGCACTTCCATTCTCTTTTACAATATAAATAGTATGTATATTATTACTATGTGTAAACTATATGTACAGGTTTATGTATAAATTGGTACACATTTTGTAGTTTGATCTATAGATTATTATATTTTCCATATTTTTGCAATATTTAATTTACTTAGATGTATTTTATTATAGACTGGATATTAGATATTGTGCACTGCCTACCCTTTCATGGTGAATTTTCCTGTCATGCCTTGGTTTACTGGAAGAAATATCTTTGTAGATATAAGATCGCCTTTGTAAATATTTTCCATTAAGGTAACTTTTGAAATATCTCAGTGCGACAAAGAATTATGAAAGGAAGCAAAGAAATCATCATGAATAGGCTGTCCGTTCGGATGACTTTGGCCTGGCCAGATGGACGAGAAATATAAATGAAAACATAAAATGGCGCTTATTTCTTTCGGAGTATTTCGAACAAAAACAAAACTGCTTAAATTAATTAAAGTGTAATTTATTTATTGTTTTAATAATATTTTCTATGACTAATAAAAGCTATTTTACGACATTATTTTTAACATCACAATCAGCTCTGTAAAAACGTATATTTAAAATCAATACGATGTTTGAAAGCCTTCAAATGGTCTTCCCTTAACCAAGAAAGTGACGTTTTTTATATAAATTCCTTAAATTTAACCGCTCATCCTTATCGTCCTATAAGTAGTTCTTATTATTATTATTAGCCTAGATCATCCCACTGCTGGGTAAAGGCCTCTCTTCCCCTCCTCCACTCTTCACGCCCCTGGGCTACCTCCCACCAGCTGTTGTCTTGGTACCTCAACTCGTCACTCCAGCGCTTCCTGGGTGCCAACCACGTCCACTTTTCCCATATAAGTAGTATAATATTCCAAATTCCAAAATTCCAAATTCCAAGTCTTTATTACTGTAGATATTTACATATACATAGCAATAGTCATTTTTTGCCACTTCTCTACATTGGACCACTGTGGAAGAAGAAGGGCGTAGAAACTCCCTATTAAAGTATAGTCCGTCCGACCGTCTGTCACCAGGCTGAATCTCATGAACCGTGATAGTTAGACAGATTACATTTACACAGATGATGTATTTCTGTTGCCGCTATAACAACAAATACTAAAAATCAAAATAAAATAAATATTTAAGGGGGCTCCCATAAAACAATTCTTCCAATACCACATACAAACTTATGAATGCGCTTCACATGAAGTGTGAAATTAGCCGCACCAATAAATTTGTAAACTACATTTTGCTATGTACAATGCAAATTATTCACTCCACACCTTCCCTACCACATTGGGGTTCTTCACCAACTCGACACAAGAGACTGGACACACATGCGTCCAGTTGGTGAAACTCAAAATTAGTATCACTTATTATGTCGTCATCTGGACACGCCAAGATTTTTACGCGTGTCCACATAGTAAACTTAAATTAAATCACTTTTATGTTTCCAGTTTCCAGTCTCTTGTTTCGAGTTGGTGAAGAACCCCCACATTGTATGGTGGTACGCAACCCTTCGCGAGTTCGACTCGCACTTGACCGGTTTTGAGTTTCATACAACACTAACAGCCACACCCTCCCACCCTTTTATAACTTGTGGGGGGCAGAATTTTGGAGATCTCTTACTGAGCTGATCACCTGCATTGTTAAACTTCCCATCTGCCAGATTAAGAGATTCAAAGGTCGAGAGTTTCAAATTTTCATACAACCCCCCCCCCCCCTCCCCCCGCCTCTTTTCCCCCTTACGGGAGCGAAATTCGGTAAAAACTTAACTGAAACGATGTCTCATATCTATAAACGACTTACCGGCTAAGTTAAAACAGCTTCATTGGTCAAGTATTTTTTTTTACGTCCACCCAAAATTCATCCCCCCTTAGCGGAGGGAAATTTGAAAAATCACTTGCTTAGTTGACGTCGCTTTCCTATAAAACTTTCAGCTCCAGAACTCTAGTGGTTTCTGATTTTCATACATACTTCAACCCTCCATTTGCCCCCTTAGGGGATGAATTTCGCCAAATCCCTTCATAGTTCTACCCTAGGCTATATGTATAAGGAACTCCTGTACAAGAGTTGTACAGAGTTGCATGTCTCTAGGGCCAGCGGTTTAGGCTGTTCGTTGATATATCAGCTAATCAGTCAATAAGGCAAGACTTTAATAATAATAATAATACCTACCTTGGACACTATTTATACACATTGATCTAGCCCGAAACAGGATTCTCTGTATCTTGGGTACTAGGCAACGATACACATACTTATATAGATAAATATTATACTTAGATAGATAAACAACCATGACTAGGGTACAAACATCCGCTCTCATCAAACAAATCTTCGCCCCCACCGGGACTCGAACCCAGGACCCTTGGCTTCGTAGGCAGGGTCACTGCCGGCTCAGCCATTCGGGTCGTCTATTAAATTTGCTATTTTTAAACCGTATCTCCATACCCACAGGCGTGATACGTTCTATGCACTGCGAGCCTTCCTACCAGATAGACGCCATCCCAGTCGACGTGGTCGCCAACGGATGCCTGCTGATCGCATACGCCACCGCTCTTGACAAGTAAGCAGACTAATTTTACCGTGCCGGTTGGCAAAGACACTACAACAAAAATCCTGACTTCACTACGGGGTATAGTGAAACGTCAGGTTTATTGGTGTCGACAAACACGAGATGAGGACCCGTCTCAAGGTGTTGCTGCTTCATGGCGTGGAGGAGAACTCCGAAGCAGAGGTGGTCATTATAACGAAAGCGTATTAAAAATAATGATATTGAAAAATAATTAATAGCACCGCTATTGACAAATTAAACAAACTGCTATATGCTAAAATGCTATAATGCGATTGCTTCGCGTCACGCTGCCGCTTCGCAGTTCGCAGTCATTTTCATGTTCGCAACAACTGAAACCTGTTTTAGCTAGAACCAATAAAACAAACACACAGGTGTTTTTTTATTGTTTTTAGGGCATAGCTGATTCCCGTTACGTAATTACGTAAACTGCGCAGCGTGCGATTGAATTATCTCGGTAAATAAAAGAGTTGTAAAATATTTAGATCTGGACTATTCTAGCTAGAGATTAGTGTAAGATTAGGGTACTGTATAGTATGTATAGAATAGTATGTGTATAGTATAAATTAGTGTATAGGATTAAATGCAGTGAATAGTACGAAAAAGTTAGAACGGCAATTGTGAATATCATTTTCGTTACCTACCAATAAAGCAAGTTAAGCAATATAGCAAATAGCAGAATAGCCATTTATTTTAGCAGCTTAAATTAAATAGCACAGCACCAGCAGCAGTTATGCCCACCTCTACTCCGAAGAGGTGCCAGCTGAATAGTGACAAGCTCAGGGTCTCAACCAGCACCAGTATCTGAGCGCTGCTCACGTCGCCCAGAGACTTGGTACCAAAGGGGACATGAGCCTGTAGTTTTACTTGTAATGAAATATATCAACATTCAACATTTGGCTTGTGTTTAAACGATCACCAAAAATTACTAAAAAAACTATTATTATTACTACCAATAAATTCGAAACGACCGCCAGAATTAGTAAACGGTCACCAAATTGTGTTTGGATAAATTGTTAGTATTTTTTGTTGCTCTTACATGTTCAACCTAACACGAACTTCACCTAAGCTACTGCAGTATGTTGCCCTGATATTTTCTGCAACTTTTGGTGATCATTTACCCATTTTGGGTAGGTAAAGATTATTTTGGTGGTCATTCAAATTGTTCTCTAAACATTTATACACAGGCCCCATACTAGGATACATTGTGTCGTGGTAACCAGAAACAGTGACGTCACTCACATATAAACATCGAAGACTTTATGCCTTCCTCCCCAGCCGGGATTGGAACCCGGGACCTCCAACTTGGGAGGCAGAGCCTCGACCGCAACGCCACAGGTCACCTATGTTAAGCCAGATACCAAATATTTCATGGAGGTAATATTTTCTATTTTTTCAGACCCCGCCAAGCTCGGGTGTACAACATAACGCTGTCAAGTCTGCTGAAGTTGACTTGGGGGGAAATCATCGAGCTTGGTTCGTGACAACTTATATTTTTCTTTTTCCCTTACTTCACTTGCCCTTCCCGCAAAGACACAGTTGCGCGCACGTTGAGCCAGTTATCCAAATGGGTTAGCCCATCGCCACAGCTGTAGATAATAACGAGTCCATCAGATGCAGTGAATCATTGACAAAAGGACTAACTACACCAATATTATATTCCAAATACAAACGAACATACCGTCATTCCTTTTCGCACACGGGGTTGTAGCTAGACTAGAGACACAATTGACGCCAGTTTTAACCGGTTCTTGAGTCCGGGACAGGGGGCTTACCAATCGCTACTGTAGTGAAGCTATTTCGGTTTCCTCAAGATAATAAATCCTAACCCGATGTTTTCTATCATTTTAACGTAACGTCAACGTAGAGTTATAGAGAGAATAACTCGGTTGTTGTGAGATGTTCATCAGACTATAAATATCTGGGGGCACGCCAAGACGAGCAAGCGAAGCGCAAGGGCACTACCTGCCTTTTTTCGAAGCACTTCGTCGATTTTTGAACCCTCACAACTTGCGTTTGGCTTATAGCAATTAAACAAAATTTTCGGGATACGATGTCAATAGTGGGCTCAATATACATAGAAAGTGTCAATAGCATCATAGCTCTTATACTTAAGATTTTTTCCCCACGATACAGGCTTGCCTAGTGTGGGGAAAACAAGTACTGTTTTTGTTTAATCTTAATTTTACACATAAGTCGTCACATAATATTTAAATTATAGTTGAAATTGTTTGCTTTTTGTGAATTTTTTTTTTTTTTTAGATTATATATTATATTAAATAGATATTGATATCTAAAATAACCCGATTTCGTCACTGACTCACTGATGATCACCAAATTCTTAGGGTAATTCCAAACCTAAAATTTGGTATGTAAGCTGGTATTAGTACACAATCAACAAACACATACTAAAACTTGGAATTTTTACCCCCAAACCCCTTGAACAAGGGCATGGAATTCCGTATGAGACTTCCACAAATTTTGATGCTAGAGGTCTGAAAATTCATTTAAGAACTGCTTGTTATAAATAATGAAATACAGATTTCAGAACTTTAAGTAAATCACCCCCCACCCTTTAAATTAGGAAATATAAGTTTGTATACGTTTTCCCATACAAACAGAATTTCATGCTAGAGATTTGAAAATTATACAAGTAAACAGACTTTTTATGATAGTATATTACAAATAGGAAAATACGTGTTTCTTATTTGTAATATACTATCATAAGAAGTCTGTGTACTTGTATAATTTTCAAAGCTCTAGCATGAAAGTCTGTTTGTATGGGAAAACGTATACAAACTTATATTCCCTAACTTAAAAGTTCAGGTTTAAAAAAAAAACATCCCTCAACCCCTTAAAGTAGGATTTCAGAATATAAGAACATAATTATACGAATAATATTACTACACTTATGAACTTCGTTAATTAGTATACAAACAACAAAAAGTCTAAAACTTTGAATTTTACCCCCTACCCCTTAAACTAAGGGATGGAAGTTTGTATGAGACTTCCGTAAATTTTGATGCTAGAGGTCTGAAAATTAATATAGGGCATTCGTCAGGTTTCAGAATATCTCCTTAGTCGAAATATGTGGCTTGGCCATTTTCCTACCGTCACATGCCTGGCCGTAAGGAGAGAAATTTATTCACTTTCACTACTTTTACTTTATACAATAGTTCTTGTAGTAAAAATGAATGTTGTAAAAGCTAAATAGATTTGTTTATACGTACCTACAAGAACTATATTCGTTACTACAAGAACGGATTCTATAAACAAATCTCTGTACTACAAGAACGGATTGAATGATTGGAAAATGAAAGAATGCCACACATTTCGACTAAGGTGTAGAGTTTGTGAAGGCTTGCAGAGTTAGGGCGGGTAGAGTTAGAAACTTGGCCCTACATTAGATCTGATAATTTTTTGACACTGCGAACAATACGGTCTCGTCTTGGCAACATTTTACATGAAAATGGTTTTGGTGGGATCATAATTACCGAGTTATTTTATTAACGTCCTTAACTTTTATATTTTTCAAGGTAAAAAGCAAGTGAACAAGTACCCGTTCTTAGTGGCTCTCTGGTACCCTGGCGGTTCCATCAAGTCTTATCGATGGACTCACCAACTGTGTGTGGTCTTCACACACACATTGCCAGCTTACTGTGTTGATTTACTGCTATTGCTGCTGGGGAAGAAGACCTTGTAAGTTTAATTTTATTTGTGATATTTGTGATCCTGGCCCTCGATTCAAGTAATAAAACTCGCTCGGAAGGGCCTAAAATGCCATATTTGGCTTGTCGGTGGCGCTTGTTTTGTTTGAAGACTGACTGCCGAAAACGGAATTGGCACCATTGGGAGCAATCGCTATATTAGGTGCTTACCTATAATAATAATAAATAAATATTAAACAGTTATGTTTATCTTGGACATTGCTTGTCTTTTGGCCGAGACTCTCAAGTTAATGAGATTACCAGACGGATTCAGTTGGGTTTGGCCGCATTTAGAAAGTTTAAAGACGTCTTTAAGTCCAAGATCCCGCAGAACCTGAAGACCAGGGTTTACAACCAATGTGTCCTGCCCACACTTACATACGGTGTCCAAACATGGACACTAACAAAGGCGAATATGCACCAAATTGAAGTCGCACAAAGGGCCATGGAGCGTCCCATGCTAGGAATAGACTTCGGGATCGTATTCGCAATACAGAAATAAGACGTCGTACTAAGATCGTCGATGTCGGCAAGCGAATCACGAGACTGAAGAGGGGGAGGGCAGGACACTTCGCAAGGACAGATGACGGAAGGTGGACCAAAGCGGTTACAGTCGGCATACCACCAGCCAGATGGACGGATGACATCATCGCCGTAGCGGGTAGGCAGTGGATGCGGGAGGCCCAGGACCGGAGTGGATGGCGTGGTAAAGAAGAGGCCTATACCCAGCAGTGGGTGAATGTGGGCTGATTGATGATGATGATGATGAAATATTAAAATAATAAATATTAGAGGACAATCTGACACAAATCGAACTAGGCCCATAGTAAGCAGAATAAGACTTGAGTTATGGGTACTAGACGACGATATATTTCATAAAGATGTAAATGCAGAGAAAACATACAAGAATAAGAAACAAATATTCATGCTCATCACACTAATGTTTGCCCTTACCGGGATTCGAAACCAGGACCGTCAGCTTCGTAGGCAAGGTCACTTCCCAACCACTAGGCTAAACCGGTCATCGAAACTATAAAATCAACGATTTGTATGGAAACTTTGGAAACATTGAAGAAAACTAAATTTTTAGTACAAACATTTTTGATTTTCGCCAATTTGCCAATTAGGTATACCTCGCGCCACGAATTATGAGCGGTGGCCTTCAATGCGCTAGTCACTTTTCAATACGGTACATATGCGCAGTAATTCCTCCCAACATCGCTCAGCGCTCTTAATTCGTGGCGTGAGGTATAAGCACCAATACTAATGCTATTCGAGTTTTATCACGCGACTCGAGGGCCAAAAACATGAAAAATATGGTATCAACAATTCTAGGCAAAAAAAATCAATAGAAATTTTTTAAAACCGCAAGTTCATGTTTGCCGCAACATTTTACTGGTGAGAGGACACTCCTACAGACAAATTTACCAAGAATTGCTATATGTATATGCACTCTAAAAGTTTTCTTTCTTATTTTCATAGCCTGGTAAAACTGCAGGAACGCATCAGCCACGGCCTGACAATCTTGCAACACTATACCGTGAAGCAGTGGACCTTCAGGAATGAAAACTACCGCGGACTTAGAGATCGCATCTCCAGAGGTACTTACTTGCATACATAGCTAACCAAGCAATCAATCAAAATATTCTTTATTCTGCTGGATAATTACATATCTCTTAGAGCACGTCCTTCATTTCGTAGGTACTAAAGCGTACCAAAAGCAGATACGTCTCAGAGAATCAGAACACCAAGAATCTCTGAGATAGCTCTTTTTAACTAATAATAGGTAGTATTGATTTCACTTAAGTTTATTTATCACACATCCTTTTATAAACACGTATCATAACCCCTCTTTACTGCGTCCAAAAACCGCACGTTACGACCAGCATAATGTTTTACTACTTAGTAAAAAACCATTTCCTAACTGAATATTTATACATTATGACTATAATGTATCAATTTTCGACAAATTATGACGTTCAAATTTCGAACGCCGACGCCCGCCTGCGTGTCGCTAGTTTGTCTGTGGTACTGTTGTGGTGGAAGTTGGTACTACCAGTACTACTGAACAAGCTTAACAAGTGCAGAGCAATGATCAATGCCACAATGCCGGTCGAACATGCGGTTCCTGAACACATCAAAGAGAGCTTATGTTATGTGTGAAGATAAACTGTGTAAGGAACTGTTCATAATTAGGAGTGATATTATTATGAAACGAGCCGAGTTTTATTGCCCTCCAATATGTATCAGTCACATAAACTACTATTTTAAGATAGCCAATGGAAGAACAAGCAGTTTGTCCCCAAGGATTAACGTCTTCTTTGAGTAATATCCCTTCAAGCCCAGGGACGAAGCCCAGAGCAGTTGAAGCGACGCCGTGTCCCAAGTCGGTCGGACTTCATCATGATCCTCTTCACATATATGATTAGGCTGGTAGCAGAGTATCTGATAATGTTCTGTTTACAATCTCATCATTTCGTTGAAACGAGACATCGACCAAACGATTTGTCGGTTTGGTATATTCAGGTGACTTAATATTTTGGCGAATAATAGCACCCATAATTATGAACAACTTTCCCGAAGAAACATATGGTCGCAAACGAAAAAAATATTTGGGTCTCCCATAGTCACTTGTACTTGTAATCAGCTGATCGGGTCAATATACTGAGTGAGTACTGGACGACATTATTTTTTCATTTGCGTCCATATTTCTTGGGAAAAGTAGTTCTTATTAATGGGTACTGTCATTACCCAAAATATCGCCAGCTGATGAAAAAAAATACAGGTGTATGTGTTATCGTAATATTATATAAAAGCATGCATCGGCAAGTAGTTTTTCGATGAAAAGTTACATCGTCGGCTAATCGGCTTCGTAGAAATAAGTAATAGGTGCCCACGTCCAATTGAGCAATCGACCAATGGTGTTCGGTAAACTGAAATTCGATCACGATCGACTTTCGAAATCACGTTGGAAACCCTTTCCACAAAGCTTTCCGACTGCAGCGTAGTGGAACAGAGGAGTATATTGTGTATGACCTGTGTCTATACATGTATGTCTGCTCCTGTGTCGTGTCGTAACTAGAGATGGGCACTATGAGTAAATACTCAAAATGGTAAATACTGAGTAAATGTTCTTATGGGTAAACGCTAGGTATTTACCTATTATTTACTCGAAACCAGGAGTAAATAAGTTACAAAAAAATCCTCATGGTAGTTGCAAAAATTCATTGGGAGTTAAAATATAGTTAAACATGTAGCGACATTACAAAATAAATGTGGAATTATATGTTGTTTTGCAAAAAATAAATATGAATAATTACTCTCACTTTTGGGTATTTATCGAGGTAAATACTGGAGTAGTAAGCCATCTCTACTCGTAACTAATTAAAGGCTCAAACGATTTTGATAAATGATACGTCATAAGATACGTCTTGATGGCGCGTGTATCACCACCACCACGTACATGAAATTAAAAAAAAAACCTATTTTGTGCGCTTTGATGATAAAATTTTCAAGATCTTCGAATGAGGCATCAAAATAAAGGGCTTTAATAGGCGAGCACGGAAATATTTACTAATCTTACACAAGCTACAAATAAAGCAACTTAGTTTAAAACTAAAAATCTGTAAATAAATGATGTCATTAGAAAAAACCCGACTCCGGATAACTAAAAAGCGCTAAACAAACCAAATTTTAATGTAAACCTATAATTGGAACTTATTCATTGAATATTATCTTATTAATTAATTCTATTATAATTAAAATTCTGTTAGATTGCTGTCAAAATAAAAATAAAAAATAAAATAAAACCAAGCAGATAAGAATTATTGAGATTCGATAAAATTATCAAGACCAATTAAATCTAATACAGTGGGTTCGGCTTACATTTTAATTTAATTTAACACCACTATAATAATTTCATTGAATCTCAATAATTACGTTAGCTTTACCTGCTTGTTTGGTGCTTTTTAGTATACCGCAGTCGGATTTTTAGTTTTTCTAATTTGGTACCGGTAATGACGTACGTCATTTATTCTCTTATGGATTAGAAACTGAGGAACTTTAATATCACAATCTTCAGAGCGCTGTCAATGGGCTGGTCGCTAATGCGCGCCTGTCAACGTCGTCAACGCTTTGTACCTCTGATAATCCAATCTGCCATCCCACGTGATAATGAGTGAACGATATTTATTGCAGCGGACGACGAAACATTCTACACCAGCATAGCCGACCTCGATATCGAGGGTTACATGAGTAACTACGTGCTTGGATGCAGGAAGTATTGCTGCAAAGAGGAACCGGAAACTATTCCTAGAGCGAGGAGGATTCATATGATGTAAGTACAAATGCAGCCGAATGGGATCATGGGTACTTTAAAGCACAAGCTTGACTCGAATTTGAGAGAAAAGCCATCACCCACAACGATGGTTTTGTGCACTCAAATTAATAATGATTACGAATATCCCCCAACAAGTAGTATAAAAATCCCACATTTTATGACAGTGTGTCCGTGGTCTAGTCGTTACAAGCAAGCTGGTCATGCAGGAGTAGCGGGTTTGAATCGTGATCATTTACAAATGTTTTGTTCTGAAGTACATAATACGGACGCTGTAACGGTGATGAAAAACATCGTGAGGAAACATTCATATTATTATTATCATCTTCTTAGCTGCGGCAACGCTTTTATTTATAAAATTTTGGGAAAAACTATTAAAGGATCACTCGTGCGTGTGTCTGTCCTAGGTATGTAAAAGTAATATTAAACGACCGAACTCTGAAACGATTAAGTTCTTTAATACATTTATGTATTTATGAGACCCGAACAAAATTTAAGCCAAAACAGAAAACTTAAAAAAAGTTTTCCAAACTTTATCCTGTGACATGTCTAATGAAAGGGCTTGTTGCGAGGATCTCATTTATGTTTTTAACCTGAAATGCTTTGTTAAAAATTAGTAAAGAAGATAGGCAAAAAGACCATTCCCCCTCCCGCATTATCTTCGAAACTACTGACCCAAAAAAATGACAAATTTACTCATATAGGAAACATATAAATGTATGGTTTGAATAGGGAGTCATATTTTTTTTCAATACCACATACAAAGTTATAAATGCACCTGGTTATGAGTACATGGAGTATGAAAGTACCACACCAATAACTTTGTGAACAACATTTTGCTTGTACACAGGATAATTAAAGATACCTTATCCCCATGCAATAAACTTAAATACCATTGTGCGATGGTACTTCCGTACGAAGTGATCCCCCTCCATGCGCGAGTCTGACTCGCACTTGGCTGTTTATTTATTGTGAATATTATTGTGTTTCTAATTGCTGTGTGCCTTGTGGTTCGAAGTAAACGTATTTGAATTTAAATGGGCCCAATCACGCAAAATGGAGTATTATGGTAGTTTATCTACTCACGTATCATAAATCCTCTTTATTGCGTCCAAAAACCGCGCGTTACGACCAGCATATTATATTCTACTTGGTAAAAACTCATTTCTTATCTGAATATTAATAAATTGTATATACTACCTTGGACACTATTTACACACATTGATCTAGCCCCAAACTAGGATTCCCTCTATCTTGGGTACTAGAAAACGATACACATACTTAAATAGATAAATATTATACTTAGATAAATAAACAACCATGACTAGGGTACAAACATCAGTTTTCATCAAACAAATATTGGCCCCCACCTGGACTCAAACTCACTGCCGACTCGGCCATTCGGGGTCGTCAAATTATGACCATAATGTATCAATATTTCAACATATTATAACATTCCGATTTCGAACGCCGACGCCCACCTGCGTGTCGCCCCTAGTTTATCTGTGAAGTTGGTACTACTGAATAAGCTAAACAAGTGCAGAGCAATGATCAACGCTACAATGCCGGTCGAACATGCGGTTCCTGAATACATCAAAGACAGCTTATGATATGTGTGTAGATAAACTAGTGTATGTAACTGTACATAATTAGGCATTAAACTCTCGAGTGATATTATTATGAAATTCGGCTTGTTTTATAAACCCACTCTCGAGTTTTAATGCCCTCCATTATGTATCAGTCACATAAACTACTATTGTGTGACTGTTACTTCAAGGAAGATTATAAACACGAGCTTGAGATGATGACGTGACTGATGTCGATGACATTACTTTGTTTTTTAGAGATGTTCGAAATATGAATATAATAACGACATCAATCTCGATGTTATAACGAAGCAATAATAACATTTTCACAGATAAGAATGTGTTTTAACAAAACAGTTTATCCTAAAGCTGGTCGTAATTTGCTGTTTTAAACTCATTATAGTGGGTTTGTGATGGTATGGTGTGTAGATAAAATTACTAGTTGAACTTGGGCTCAATTGTGCCTCTGCCATCCCGTTTATTAAAAATCGTGACGCCATATTTGTTTTTTCGTTCCAGACGTTTCGCAGTTCACCTCATCACGATGGCATTTGTCTACTTCCTGCTAGCCTGGCTGCTCTACACACACTCCCACATCTTTACGTCGTGTCTCGGCTACCTCGAATCGACGATGACAAGTCTGTCGCCTTTCCCATCGGTCAGGGCGGAGGATGAGCGGCAGTGTATGGTATCCTAGTGTGGGCCTAGCTAGAAGAACGTATGCAAATCATGCCAATAAATAGAGGGTAACAGAAATGTGACGTCATATTTCAAGGGGTTGTTGGAGACATCTTCTGAATAACTTTTACAATGAAACCGACTTGATCAGGGTAACTTTATTTTTAACTTCTACATACAAATCAGAGATTTGAAAAATAAAGCTGCTCTGATCAGGTTGGTGTGACGGTGAAGGTTGTTCAGAATGATGTTTCTAAGAGCCTCTTAAACATAAACATTTATACATAGGCATATTACATTGCGCCTGGCCCCACACTAGGTACCCTGTGTCTTGGGAACCAGAAACAGTGTCGTCACACACATATAAACATCCAAGATTTATGTTTTCGGGACCTCTCGCTTAACATAAGGCTACACCTTGCTGAATGTGAAATATCATGTGATAGCTAGATTGGAATAGAATTTTTGTATGATATACATATATACTTAGGTGCAAACACAAGCCACTCTGCATGGGGTTCCCTTCATGACTTTGAAAGTCCCTTGATGGATTTTTATTTCGTCGAAAATCATTGAGGATTTTCATTTGGACGATGCGTTATTCCTACGAAGCCTTAATTGACCGATGAAACTTTTCAATAAAAAAAACCACTTGCCGATACATATTAAAACGATGATACATATAACCGAGAAATCGTTCAGTCGATGTCTCGTTTCATCGAAATGATGGGATTGGAAGCATAACATCACCAACCACTTTGCGTCCTAGTGATGGGCACTGGGACGCATAATTACTTTGAAGCGCTGCTTACTGCTGAGCGACTGGCCCGGAGCAACTAGTTTGAAACCAGTTTAAATGTATTATCGTTTAGTTGAGCATCGGCAAGTGGTTTTTCGTAGAGTTAAGACATCGTTCAACTGATCAATCGATCAATCCTGTTCGATGAAATGAAAATCGATCAAATGACTTCCGAAGTCATAAAGGGTATCCATCTGTATGGGAATTAGCTTTAGGTACAGATTGGTAGGAATACATTTTACTCTTTTTGGTTGTTAGGGTAGGTTATTAATTTAGTGTAAAATGTAGGAATATTTATTTGTAGGTATGAATATTGTAAAGTTTCATTTCATTGATTAAATAAATGACTGCCAACTAAATCTGTAAGAGTTTTTACTCCAACTGATTGTAAGTTGAGTAGATAGGTACTGTCTGTACACATTAGAAAATAGTTACTTCGTAATCTGTGGTATGAGTTTGGAGTTAGTCGTACCTATTATAATATAAATACATTGAAAATATGTTTTGTACTAGAGATGGGTTTCTACTCGAGTACTTACCCATCGAAGGATAAAAACTCATAAACACTATTTTCTACGCGAAAAATATCCAAAAGTGAGGTTATTTACTTCTATTTTTTTTTGTAAGCGAACCAACAGAATACACAGTTATGACAGAGTTATCAAATAAAATTAATTATGAATAGGTTCCAATTACAGTTAAAAAGTTCCAATATAAAATTATTACATTAAATTTACAAAATAAAATTAATACATTATTTCATTTTTTTAAAACAAGGATAAACAATCATATACCCTCGTTTCTACTCTAGAAATATCCAAAAATGAGAGTATTTACTTCAATTTTCTTTTTTTACAAAAAACAACTTACTCTTCCGCATTTTATTTTCATTATATGTTAAACTATATTTTAACTCCCTATAAAGGTTTGCACCTACCTACCATGACAATATAGTTAAAAAATAGTTTAACATGTAACGATGATGCAAAACAACTATTCTATGTTCTCTGAATGTTTACACCTACCAGATTCTTAAAACATATTTACTCCTGATTCAGAGTAAACATTCAGTAAAAACTCAGTATTTATTTACTCATATAGGTATTAACTCAGTAAATATCTTATTGAGTTTTTACTCATAGTGCGTATCTCTTTGTAGCCATTTCTTTAACTGATTTTTTAAGAATGAATTAAAATTATGCATAAGCATTTCTTTCTGTTTCATAATTTTACTGTCTAAATAAAATGGTGTTTGAAATCGTCTATATTGTAGTAGACTCCTGCCATCTAGTGTGTGAAAAGTTGTTTATTCGTTGCTACTGTCATCTGTTGACGAGAAACGTTTTAAAACGATATAGTAGGAGTTCACAACTATGGTTATGAATCGGTTTCGGTCAGGAGCACGTTCGGTTCACATAAGGGACGGTTGATGACGCGGTTCATAAGCTTTACACCACCATCAACGACACTATTTGTAAACATGTGCCCCTGGATACTCGTAAAAAGAATTCACATCACCCGATTTGGTTTAGTGAGGCACTTGTCAAGATCACCAGGGATAAAGCCAATAGTCATAAAAAATGGAAACAGTTTAAAAATCCACTCGATTACGAAGAATTCTCCTTACTCCGAAAGAGACAAAAGGTTATGAAGGATACATGTTTCCAACGTTACGTTGAATCTATGCAAACTAATATTAAAGTGAACCCTAAACAGCTCTGGTCCTTTGTTAAAGCTCGTAGACAAAACTCTGCCTATCCGCAATCCCTTAAATATCAAGGTGTTCATTATTCAGATGGTCCAAGCATCTGCAAGGGTTTTAATGAATTTTTCCATTCAGTATTTAGTCAGTCAGCGTCTTCGTATTCTAATCTGCCACTCGCTCCACCATTTTGTGAACATGGCAATGTGATCAATTCTGCTCAGTTCTATCCTGACATTACACTAAAATTACTAAACTCACTAGATATTAACGGTTGTGCAGGTAGCGATAATATCCCACCGTACTATATATATAGTAAGGTGCGCGAAGCAATTGTGTCATCCTTTAAGCATCTTATTTAATAGATCCGTCAAAGAAGGCTCGTTTCCTACTGCTTGAAAGAAAGCTCACTTCCTTCCGATACACAAAAAAGGGACAAGAAAGAAGATCGACAATTACAGACCAAAATCTATTCATAATGTCTTCGGTAAAGTATTCGAGAAGGCTGTGTACACCTGCATTTACCCAATTAGTTCTCGTGGTGTACCTCATCAGCAACACGGGTTTCTCAAAGGCCGATCTACCATGAGTAATCTTGCGGAATTCGTACAATATTTTCTTCATAAGATGGACAAGTGGAAGCAGGTTGATGTTGTCTATACGGATTTTGAGAAGGCTTTCGACCGCGTAGACCATATCATCCTGTTGCGCAAATTATTTCATCTGGGGATTCAGGGTGACCTCCACCGTTGAATTACTTCTTATGTTTGTAAGAGAAGTCAGGCTGTGATTGTTGGTGGATATAACTCGAACTTTATTGATATCCCGTTGGGTGTTCCTCAAGGTTCTCACTTAGGTCCTTTACTGTACAACGCATCTCTATGATATTTATACTGCATTTTATGACTGTAGATTTTTACTATATGCTGACGATAAAAAGGTCTACCTTGATGTAAACAGTGCCACCGAATGTGATAAGCTACAGGCCGATCTCAATCGCCTAAGTCAGTACTATGAAAAGAATAGGATCTCTGTGAATATTAGTAAATGCGTCCAAATCTCGTTCACTAGAAGTCGCACCCCTATTATATATGATTACTCCATTAACAACAAGCCATTAGCCCGCGTCAATACTATCCGCGATCTTGGTGTCATTCTCGATAGTAAACTATCATTTGAAAAACACATCGAGCACATCACGGCCTGTGCTTTTCGAAACCTGGGTTTTGTTCTGAGAATCTGCAAACCGTTTAGCGACCTGGGTTGTATAAAACAGATATATTATGCTTACGTTAGGAGCATTTTGGAATACGCTTCCTGTATATGGTCTCCTAACTACATTACGTACATTCAACGCATTGAGCGTATTCAATCAAAATTTATAAAGCACCTGAATTTCAGATCCCACACTCCTGGGCGCTCTTACGAGGAGTCTTGTCACCAGCAGCAACTCAAAAGTCTTAAGGATCGCAGAATTTTGCTTGATAAACTTTTTAGCAATTTTGACCCGTTTGCTTGCATCGTCTAAGGCGAAATTCCGTCAGAACATTATTAAAAAATTACACAATATCAAGGAGGAATAAGTGAACCACACACATGCATGCACAGACCCTCTCACACTCATTCATAAACTCACACACACACACACACACGTCATAAATCTTACACCATTTATTTATTTATTCTACATATACCTTTAAATAAACATCATACTGAACATACCTGTCTCTTAACTTTATATACATGTAAGAGTTCTTATTTATTAAGTTCTATCTGTTAATGTTTCTCAATCTAAATTTATCTCTTGTATTTTTGTGGATATCTGTTACTGGCTTTAATTTTGTATCTTTGTTCTTTGTAATTTGTTTATCTATGTGCTGTTGATGTCCCAAATAAAATAAAATAAATAAATTTCGAGCTTAATTCTGTCTACTGCATGTCTATTGCTATTCCTTTTCTGACAGTTTGAGAGATGGTCGACGTTTAATGGACGTATAGCGTTTGGAAATGTTGTTCTTTAAGTTCGCACCTAATTAGTCCGTACGTAAACGTATTTATTTAAAATATAGTGAAAAATATTTTAAAATAAAACCGGTCAAATGGGAGTCGAACTCTCGCAAGAAGTGTTCCGTACCACCGTACAATGGTAGGGATGGTGTGGAGTGAATAGTTTGGATTTTACATAGCAAAATGTTGTTTACAAAGTTATTGGAGCGGCTACTTTTACATTCCATGTACCTAACCAGGTGCATTCATAAGTTTGTATGTGGTTTACAGATAAATAAATAATTATTTTCTGTTTTTTAGTATTTGTTGTTATATCGGCAACAGAAATACATCATCTGTGAAAATTCCAACTGTGTAACTATCGCGGTTCATGAGATACAGCCTAGTGATAGACGGATGGACGGACGGGCGGACAGCGGAGGCGTAGCAATAGCGTCCCGTTTGGCACCCTTCGGGTACGGAACCCTATAAATAGTGAAAAACTGTGGATTTGTGACAAGTGTGCGATCTTCGATCAAATAACCCTAGATGTTGCATCAGCGCACAAAAATTGGCTACAAAAACTGATAATAGATTAAATTTTTGGCATTCGCTTACGACATTCAGTGCGCGATGAAATCATCAATCCGATGTGGAGGAACAATGCTGAAGTGATCCTTAGGGCGCGGTGTAAAAATTACAGCCAAAAGCATAAAAAGGATGGAGTGCAGTATTTTCAGTAAGTATTCAATGTTTATTTGCCTATATGTTATTAAAAGTGCATAAATATGGCATAAATACCAAAATAACGAATGTTTATGCTTTTTTCTCGCCTTGTTGTTATTGTTTGCCTTGTCGGACGCGTTGTCATTCATATACGTGTAAGTAGGACAATAGACATACAAGAAGATGTAGCTACACAAAAAGTAATAGAGTCGCTTACATCTACTTTTTATGAGTTTTGATGAAGGCTTACACAAGAAATAATTTGTTGGGCATCACAGGAATTTAAGAGACACTAAAACATTTGGTTGCCATGTCGGGTACGCGGCTCCGAACGCGTCACAGTGCGCTCCGCGTATTTTAATTATTAAAATAGCACAGTGACAGTCAAAGAACTCGAGAATTCCGTACGTGAATTGACATCAACCGTGGCCTCATTAGTAAACAAGATCGGTGCCCTAGAGACGAAGATCGACGCGCAAAATACAATTATCCTGCGCCTATCTAATGCAGCAAACGGACAAGCAAAACCAACAGCTTCTCCATCTACCCTCCAAGCTACCTCGCAAGCAACTCCGCCAGCGCCATCAGCGCTGCAGCGCCCGGTAAGGCAAACTCGTCCAACAGCGAACAAGAAAGACAGCGCTGCAACGAAGCAGATTGCCGTGCCGAAATCGCGCGCATCTATCACGAGAGCGGCAAACACCCCCGTCCCGATGCTAGCCAACTGCCAACGACATCGGCTGCGGCCAGGAAACAAGCGAGCGCTCCGAACTCGTCGCTTACATCACAGTAGAATGCACCGATAACCGCCGCATCATCGTCCAAGCGGACCGAAGCACCTCCCAAACATGACGAAGGGCAGAAGACACCTGATGACGAATCCTGGACAGTCTGTCTCTGCACCCAAGCAAAGCCCCTCTCGTACTATCATTACTGGTGGCCGATCGACTAAAATATATACAAATATGGACACTGAGACCAGACACAACCGAGGACGGCCTACTTGCGCACCTCAATATGATTGTGCAATCAGATAATTTTACAGTCGAAAGACGCGTTCTGAACACCAACGACCAAGCATCATTTATAATAGGTGTACCAGAATGTATACTCGAAGCAGTGAAATCTCCAGCTGCGTGGCCTCCGCGCGTCAAGCTGTCGGCCTGGTTTCCCGCCCGTCCCCGCAGGCAGCGGGGTGAGCAGCTCAGTACAGCACGTCCAGCCACTATTTAGTAATCTGTGGTCCAGCGCCCAGCGATGATGACCGAGCGCGTAGCGCATCCCACTGCGGTTCCACCGTGAATACATCCAACGAGAGTTACCACTCCAAAAACTTAACAATTTGTTACCAAAATACACAGTTTCTTAACAATAAGACGAATATTTTAGACGTTCTGTTAAAATTAGATCTGAAATGCGATGTCCTGTCAATAACAGAACATTGGCTTACTGCGGATAATTTACAATGTCTCTCCACCACCTTCGACAATTACACTCTCATATCGAGTTATCGTAGAGCATAAACAGAACACGGTGGTTCATGCATCTTTGTAAATAACGACATCAAATGTTCAGAAAATAAAGCCTTGGCCACATTGTCTGAAGAACGATATTGTGATATTCGCTGTGAATCTCACAGACTTTAATATAACTGTGATATGTTTCTATAGAACGAACATGGTACTTGTAAGGCTGCTTACAAATATAACTGAAACTGGTTTAAATTGTGTTATCGTTGGAGACGTGATTGGAGACAACACCGTTCAACGCAAAAACCTTGCAGACTTGTTACTGGCCCATAACTTCAGATGCGAAGTAAACTTTCCGACGCGAACCGCTGGCAGCTCCTCCACCAGCCACGATCACGTGTTCACTAACGTCACGGCCGGCCGGCTCCCCGCCGCGCCGCTCGGCCTACGTGTGAGCGACCACCATGCCAACCGCGTCGACCTGCTGTGCCATCACGCTCCGCCGTCTCAGCCGAGCACAAGACTCGTTAGGGACTACTCGCAAATAAACCGCGACAATTTTATCGCATCTGGAAGAAACTTGGCGTAACTACAGTCATTCAGCTGACGCATTTGCTAAATATCTCATTAACACCCTGTCCAACAAATTCAAAATATGCTTCCCCCTAAAAAACTCAAATAGACGGATAAACAATAGCTGGGTAACAGATGAAATAATTCGCTTAAAATGCCTGCTATATGACATAACCGCTCTTAACAAATACCTCCCTGATCAACACGCACTTACTTCAATGATCGAGTCCGTAACAGCGCAATACAAAAAACTAATAGGTGATAGCAAGTCATCCTATTACAGTAAACTGATTCAAAACAGTAAAAACACGAGCAAAACCATGTGGATCGTGGTAAATAAAGAACGAAGTAAGGAACAACAGTTCTTCCACAGCGGATTTCACGGACATACTAAAAAACTCCGAAGTTCCCAAATAAGAAGGAAGCGGTCGATACCATGAACAAAAGGTTCATAAGCGCCGCCGCCGCGTGTGGAGCCCCGCGCGCCGACGTGCCGCGCGACTGCGCCACCCACGCCGCGGCACGCGCGCCCACCGATCGCTCCTTCAGACTGCGACCCTTCCACGCTGACGTGGTATTCCGCATAACCATAAAAGTGATCCCAAAAAAGCCTACAAAAGACATATATGACCTCTCAATGCAATTATTTAATTTAGCGGCAATACCACTCTCCCCGCTTCTAGCTAACCTGTACAACCTATGTCTAAAGGATAGTAAATTTCCCAAGAGCAAAATATCACCCATCTTCAAAGGCAAAGGGCACAGGAGCGATAAGATGGATATCGACCCGTGTCGGTAATTCCAGCGGCCGCAAGTTTTCGAAAATGGTATCAGAGCGCGCTATCCAAGCAGCAGTACGCATACCGCCAAGGTCGCTCGACAACTGCAATGGCGCGCGAAGTGGTAAGGCAAGTCGTGAGCGCGCGCGAGCGGAAGCTGCAGGTTGCCGTCCTCTTCTGCGACCTTTAGAAGGCGTTTGACGAGGCGGACCACAGAATCCTATCAGCCAAACTAGCTCATAATGGTATCGTCGGCCCATCACACGCACTTCTTACAAGTTTTATGTGAGAAAGGACGCAGATAGTGGTGGGAGACCGGGGTTCTGTAAGATCTGAGGCACTCCCAAAAACTATGGGCGTCACTCAAGGCTCTTCCCTGTTGTACGGGACTGTGCGTACTGCTGTTGCTGGGGTTGGAAGAATGAAAAGGCTGCTGTACTGTTGAATCGTGGCCGTCGAGAGTGTCTTGCCGCTGAGAGTTTCTTCCTCTTCGGAGGTGTAATCGGAATGCCTTAAGCAAATCAATCATGCAATCTTCTCACGCACCCATTCTGGGGCGTGGGGAGTCAGGGTCAGATCATCGGATCTCTTCCTGAAGAAGCGCCTCTGTCCACTCCTATGGACAGGTCATCGGAGGGCCCTCGCGGGCGGTGGAGATCTTCTCACTTGGGGTGTTCCTTTGGATGATCGCTGGCTAGGCAACCAGGTCGCGTGGCAGGCGGCGGCGGTCGGGCGGGCGCGCGTGGTACACGGCGCCATGTCGCGGATATGCGGATGTTGTGAAGTATCCGCACGCGCGAACATGCCCTTCGCCAGCCTCTGAACAAACTGGTCCACTGTTTCCCATCTGAGGTCCCTCTAGGTCGTCGCATTCCTCACGTAGCGGGGGGCGTCGACGATGGTACGCAAAGAGAGGTTCTCTTGGGCTCGGAGTCTCCGTTTGTTCGTCTCCGAGCACAGGGCGTACCATGCCGGGGCCGCGTAGGTGAGGCGGGATCTCACGTAGCACTTGTAGATCCCGAGCTACGCCCTCAGAGGGAGGTTGGAGTCGAGAAGTGGACGCAGCTTGGCGCGTGCCACCTTGACCTGGTTGACTCCCAGGTACTTCACCTGCGGAGACCACGCGATGTCCTGTCCTTGGAGCTGGAGTGGTGGTGGAAGGGGGGACTGGCCTGTGATGAGCGCCTGCGTCTTCCCAACGTTTACGGACAACCGCCACTTGGCGAGCCAGTCGGGCAAGATGTCCAGGGTGCGCTGCAGTTTGACGGCAGCGTGCCGAGCCCGGATCGACGACGCGTAGTAGGCAGCGTCGTCGGCGAAGAGTGCCAGCTGGGCACCCGGCCCGACGGGGATGTCGTCCGTATATTGGGAGTAACAGGATGGAGACAGGCGGACCCCTGAGGGACGCCGGCTGCAACGGGGTGTTCCTCGGAGACGGCGTCTTCCACCATCACTCGGCAGCGGCGATTCTTCAGGAAGGAGGCGATTATCTGGACCAGTCTTCTTGGGGCTGGAGACGTCGACAATTTGTACAGCAACCCCTCGTTCCATACTCTGTCAAACGCCTTCTCCATGTCCAGGAGTACTGCGACAGTGTATTCCTTCTTGTTTAAACAAACCATCATGTCATTCAGTACTCTGGTGAGCTGAAGCGTCGTAGAATGCTCGGGCCTGAAGCCGAACTGTTCCGGGCGCGGCTGGATGTGGGGCAGTAGCTTCGCCAGCAGGAGTTTCTCAAACACCTTTGAGATGGTACTCAGTAGAGTTATCGGCCGATAGCTCTCAGGCAGCTTGGAGTCCTTGCCCGGCTTGGGCAACATGATGACCAAGCCCTCCTTCCATTGGGTTGGGAAGTGGCCCGTGCGCAAGATACTGTTAAACAGGCGCGTAACGGCCGCCACAGTACGTGGCGGCAAATGTAGCAGCGCCATGTTAGGTATGCGGTCTGCGCCCGGGGCTTTCCTGGGCTTGGTACGTCTGAATGCACGCATGATCTGGCCGGGCGTGACGACGGTGGGGTCCTCTTCGGGAGCTATCGGCGAGGCGAAGTACTCTCGCAGGTGTCTCTTGACTGCTGCGACGTGCTCCACATCATCCGTAGGATTCGGCTTGAACTGCTTCTCGAGGCATTCGGCGAAGATCTCCGCACGGTCTTGGGCTCGAAATCTTGGTAGGCAGTCGCTGCCCAGGATTGGTCGGACGGGAGTTGGAGTAGTCGACAAATCCCGGCATAGGCGTTGCACGGAGGGGACGTGGTCGCCCATGGACTCGACGTGGCGTTCCCAAGATTCTTCGGCGTGGAGATCAAGTCGGCGCTTCAGCTCTGCCGTCATGGCGTTGAGCCTGGTCTTCATCGTTGGGCAGCGGGATTGCTGCCACTGCTTTCGGAGAGCGCGCTTATCGCAGATGAGTGCGCGTAGCTCAGCAGGAAGAGGAGAGGGCTTCCCCCCGCGAGCTACGGTGTGCGATGATAGGTCGAGCGCGTCTCAGATTTGGCTGGTCAGCATTGATGCCAGGCGGTCAACGTCTTCCGGCTAGTTGACTGGACATGTGGTCGAAGACTGCTCGAGGGCGGCGGTGAAGGCGCCCCACTGGTAGCGTCGGCGTGATGCTGGCGGAGAGACCCGGGTGGGCAGGTCCGCCAGGACGAGAAGTACTGGCCTGTGGTCCGATGGGAGGTCAGGGAGAACCTCCTGGCTCGGCGGAGTCCGGAGACCTCTGACGACTACGACGTCGATGGTGTCCCAACCGGCCCGCGAATCGAAGTGGGTGGGCTCGCCGGGACCGATGACATCGTAGTTGTGGCTCACGGAGTCGGCAAGGATGGCTTGGTCGGCAAGGATGTCTGCCTGTCGCTATATTTATATGTTAGCGGGCGCTCGCGGTGAGTGGAGGTGTGGCAAGTCACTCTCGAACGGACGCTTAGCTTTATTTATTATGCTATCTCTTTCTTACATCGTATTTAACTGTTTACGTTAACAATTACTTATAAAAACAACAATGACATTCTATAAAAACTAAATCTATACATCTTATACTATGACGGAAATATTATTTATTACTTATGCTATGCTCATTCTAAACTTATAACATAAACTATATCTATAACTATACTCTAAACATCTTTCTTAACCTATTAATAGATGTCCCGCACATTACTCCCGCCGTAGAATTTCGCTATGACTCGGAGACGATGTTCCACTCTGTCCGCTGTTGTGGGGCGTCGTAGGCAGGATGATGAGCTTCTTCGTAGGCCTCCGCAGCACACCGCCTTTGGTCTTCACGTTGACTGCTCGCACGATTCCGTCGTCAACTGGGTATGTTGCAGTGATGATTCCTCGCGGCCATGTGTTGCGAGGAAGGTTGCTGTCGGCGATGAGGACCACGTCTCCTGTCTGTGGCGATGCTCCGCGTCCATGAGGCTCCCGCCGGTTCTGGAGTTCAGGCAGGTACTCCTTCAGCCACCTCACCCAGTACAGGTCAGCGAGGTGTTGGGAGGCGCGCCAGTGGTTGCGCCCCCCGACGTCGTCTTCGGTGAAGGTGCCCGGTTGAGACACCCGTGCTGAGCTGCCCAGGAGGAAGTGGTTCGGTGTGATGGCCTCTGGATCCTCGGGGTCGACGGAGACGTGTCTGAGAGGCCTGCTGTTCACGGTGTACTCTGCTTCGGCGAGAAGAGTGATGAGGACCTCTTCTGACGGATTTCTTTCTTGAAGTGTAGCGCCGAGTGCTGTCTTCACTGCTCGTACCAGCCTCTCCCACGCTCCGCCCATGAAAAGAGCGCTCGGAGGTATGAAGCGCCATCTGATTGCCCGTTGTGTCGCTTCTTCTGTTGTTGCTCGTTCGATTTCCTGTCGAAGCTCCTTGTCCGCGCCGCGTAGATTCATGCCGTTGTCCGACCAGATTTCAGATGGGCACCCTCGCCGTGCTATGAATCTTCGGAGTGCCATCACCGCCGCGTCCGTGCTCAGCGAGTACGCCAGTTCAAGGTGAACGGCGCGTGTTGTGAGACACGTGAACAGCGCCACGTATCGCTTCTGTGTGGAGCGGCCGACGGTGACTGTTAGCGGCCCGAAGTAGACCACTCCGGTGTAAGTTAACGGCCGCTGGTGATGGGCGAGGCGGCTCGGTGGGTGATCTCCCGTGGCTGGTTGAGACGGCTTCTCTTTTCTTAGGCGGCAGGGCAGGCAGCGGTGGACGACGAGACGAGTTACTGGGCGTAATCTCAGTACCCAGTAATGTTGTCGGCACTCATTGATCGTCGTCTCGACGCCGGCGTGTGCGAGCTGTCGGTGTGTGTGGGCTATCCACAGTCTGGTGGCGGCGTGGTCCCCGTCGAGAACAGGAGGGCTCTAGACCCCTTCCGTTATCCCGCCGGCGGCTTTGATGCGACTCTTGAGCTTTATTAATCCGTTATCGCAGGTGAGTGATAACGGACGTAGGCGGCTTGACGTCGCGACGGCGCGCCCGTGGTTCAAATCCCGCATCTCTTGCGGGAAGGCTTCCTGTTGAGACGCTCGCACAATTAGCGTCTCGGCTGCCCGGAGGAGATCGGCGTCTATCGGTAGAAACTTTGTTTCTCTTCGGTTGACTTCTGTTTTCTTTTCCTGTCTCTTCGGTTTCTGTTTGTTGTTTTTTCGCCAAGCCGGGTCTCGTTCCTTGTTTCTCTTGTTTCTTTTGTAGTGGGTTCTCTGTCTGTTAGGGTGACAGAGAGAGATGAACTGAAGTACCCTCGCTGTCACACGGAAAATCGCGTAGCGTCGGGAAGGCTGTCGTTCAACTGTTCTTTTCTTCTATCTTCGGTAATGTGAAGCGCTTTTTCTTCGCCAGTTTCTGTGTTTGTGTTCGATTTGTTCTCTGGCCACGAAGAGGGTTCGGAGCGAAGGAACTCGGGCCCACGGAACCATCGGTGTTGGGAGCCGAAGTCTTGCGGCACGTCGCGCGTTGCATCGTCGGCTACGTTGAGTTTTGTAGGTGTCCATCTTCATTTACTGACTGTGCTGTTTTCTTCGATGGCGGCGATGCGGTGCGCGACGAACGGTTTGTACGAGCGTGACCCCGTACGTAGCCAAGTCAGTACTATTTGGCTGGCTGTCCAGAAAGTGGTGGAGTCCGGCTTGCGTTGATGTTCCTCGACGACTGTTGTGGCCATGCGGCTTCCCATGACTGCTGCTTGTAGTTCGAGTCTTGGGATCGATGTCAGCTTCAGTGGTGCGACGCGGGCTTTAGCGAGGACGAGCGTGGTGGTGACGCTTCCGTTTGGCCAGTCTACTCGCCAGTAGAGAGCGGCGGCGTAGGCTGACTCGCTCGCATCCACAAAGACGTGAAGTTGCAGCGTCGCGGCGTTGTCGTAGCCGTCATAGCAGCGAGGAACGGAGACGGAGCGCAGACGATCGAGATGTCCCATCCATTCTGACCATTGTTGGGCTAGGTCAGGGTCGAGCTCTTGATCCCACTCGGTGCCGCGGCGCTAGGCTTCTTGTAATATCTGTTTGGCTCGAACTGTCACAGGTGAGGCGAGGCCGAGCGGGTCGAACAGCGACATTACTATCTTGAGGGCTTCTCTCTGCGTTGGCTTTTCACTTTGTAGCACGGAGGGAGCTACTCGTGCTAAGTCGAAGTTGAAAGCGAGTTCGTCGGCTGACGGCTTCCACACTAGCCCGAGGACACGTTCCTTTTTGCCTTCTTCGCTGAGATTGACGGTGCTTGTTTGCGTGTTCTCGCCGCTCAGCGCACGTAGAACTTTCACGGAGTTCCATGACCATTGCCTCAGTTCGAAGTGGCCGGCTTTGAGTATTTTCTTCACGGCTCCAGCGGTGGCGATCGCTTCGTTTTCTGTCTTGAAGCTGTCGAGGTAGTCGTCAACGTAGTGGTTGTTGACGATGGCGGATACTGCTTGCGGATGAGTTTCTTGGTACTTCTGTGCGTTGATGTTCTTTACGTGTATTGCTGTCGACGGTGAGCATGTCGCGCCGAAGATGAGCGATGTCATTCGGTACTCCCGTAGTTCTTCTTTGCCTTCTTCTCCTCCGCGCCATAGATATCGTAGTGCGTAACGGTCTTGTTCCTTTATTTTCACTTGCATGAACATTTCTGCGATATCAGCGGAGACGGCGACTGGGTACTGTCGGAAGCGCATGAGGACGCCGGGCAGTGACTGTAGGAGGTCGGGTCCTGTGAGAAGGTGGTCGTTGAGAGAGACCCCCTTTGTCTTGGCTGCGGCGTCGTGAACGATGCGTACTTTTCCCGGCTTCGTTGGGTTGACGACCGGGAAGTGTGGTAGGTACCAAGTTTTCTCTGTCTTCTGTGGAGGCGCGGGCTCGGCGTAGCCCTTAGCGACAAGGGCGTCCATCTGTTCGCAGTACTTTTTCTTCAAGTTTTCATCTTTTCCAATCTTCTTTTCTGTAGTTACTAGACGTTTCAGCGCTGTTTCATAGTTGTTCGGCATTACAATGTTGTCGTGTTTCCATAACAACGGTGCTTGAAAACGTCCATCTTCCTGTTCTGTTACTTGTTCGAGTATCTTCACGGCGCGTTGTTCGGGATCGGACTGTGGTCGCTTCGGTACGATCGTAAGTGATTCGATCGAGAAGTAGTGGCGTAGTTGTTCATCCATGCTGTCTTCTGTCTTCGTTAAGTGATGAACGTACGAAGTGTACGAAGTGTACGCGTTGTCCCAATGTGCGTGAGTGTGCACCGTGAAGTACCCAACCGAGCGGAGTGAGAGAGGCGATCGGTTGGTCTCGCTGTCCTTGTCTGACTTCTGTTGCCAACAGCAAGTGCCAGTTATCCTGGCCGATGAGTACTTTCGGAGTCGCTTCTTCGTACTGGAGGCTTGAACTGAGGTCGCGCAGGTGTTGACATTGTTCGATGTCTCGGTCGGTGATGGACTGCGGCGACAGCTGTAGCCCTCGGATCGTGTGAGCGTGGACTTCGTGTTGGCCGTTCGCTCCCTGTAGTGTTAGAGCGACGCGTCGCGACGTCGATGCGGCGATCTTCGTATCGGCGATGGCTTCTATGTTGATCGGTCGGAGTGGCCCCGTGGCACCGACTTTTTCAGCTAAGCCGGCGTCGATGAGTGTGACGGTGGAGCCGTCGTCGAGAACAATTACTTATAAAAACAACAATGAAATTCTATAAAAACTAAATCTATACATCTTATACTATGACGGAAATATTATTTATTACTTATGCTACGCTCATTCTAAACTTATAACATAAACGATATCTACCTAGTCGGTCCTTAAGTTCTGTCACAAGGTTTTTGATAGATAGAACTCAGCAATAAACTTTTTCTTATTCGTATTACACTTGATTAAAAAGCTTATTTTATACGAATCAAATTGCAATTCAATACATTTTGTACGATTATCGCAATATGACAAAAAACCTTATAACTTGAGACAATCGCGAACCCAAAATACGCCGCAACAGACAAAAATACCACTTACCACAAATTTAATAAAAAAACAGTGTTCCAGATAACCAACAAGCTTTTTTTTATTTATTCTGAAACCTCGATTTTAGACCATGCTTAACAACTAGCATTTGATTTTCTGTTAGCTTTCAGTTCCAACTGCTCCCAAAGAGAACTTTACGTACTTTTTACGTTTTCAGAAAAACGTATAAAAATGATCTTGTGGGCAACAAGTACACTACGTAAAATGTGAATATGAAAATTAGTTTTACCCAGACTTAGTTATCTTATGCTTCAAAATGACGGTAACGGGTTCAGAGAGGGTTCTGACTAAAATCTCACGTAAGTTTGAAAGGTTTTAAGAGTCATGGAAAAAAGATAAAAGTGAATCACGTCCGTATTTTTGATTGGTTAAAAAAGTGCAAAATCTCTGAAGAAACTAGCATTTGTGTAATATGGCTTTAAGCATTTAAATCCAATAATCGTTCTAATTTATCAGTATTTAATGAGCTATCAAGCCATATATAGTATTAAATAAAAATAAACTTGGTATTATTTACTATGCGGCAAAATATTTGTGACAGAACTTATGGACCGACTAGGTATACTATATACATCTTTCTTAACCTATTAATAGACTTCCCGCACACCTGTCGAGCATAATGTTTTCATTGCTGCTCAATGATCTCCCTCAGAACATAGAGACCGCTGACATCCTTATGTACGCCGACGATGTCGCAGGATTAGTGTATGCCTCCAACCTGGATGAGCTAGAGTCTCAACTCAACACAACAGCCGCCAAACTGGCGAAATGGTTCGACATTAAAGGCTTGATATTTAATAAAAAAAAAGACCCAATTCCTCCATTTCCGGCTAGCAGGCATGCTCCCGATACCAATTTCGGTCAATATCGATGGGAAGGACATTGCACAAGTCAACGTCGCAGGATTTCTCGGCTTCGAGCTGGATAGAGGCCTCACCTGGGAGGCCCACATCGACAAGCTGTGCAAGAAGCTGGGAAGTGCGTGCTTTGCTCTTCGACGTCTGGCCTGCGAGCGTCGCAACCGAAGTGGTTCGGACATGCTACTTCGCCACTATACACTCGCTGCTCCAGTACGGTGCTGAGCTATGGTGACGCGCAGCGGATTGGAAGCGCGCATTCATCATGCAAAAAGGGCCGTACGAGCCATCGCACGGGTTCTATCAGATACGTCTGCGAGGCCGTACTTCAAATCACTTCGCATCTTAACAGTGCATGCAATCGAGTTCAAGACTCTAAATGACCTCAGCAAGAATGCCACGCGAAACGGACATAAACTGGCTGGCATGCCGCGTAAATTTGAAAAGTCCAACAAACTGACCCATGTGATGGGTCCAACATTTATAACAAACTCCCCGACAACTTAAAAATTGCCCCAAACCTTCAAATATAAACTTAATTACCTCCAAGGGTTAATTTGTGACGTACCTTAGTACCTAATAATATTGTTAATTGTTAGGATCGCATTTATTTTTGTAATTGTCATAATGACCACCATTTTACGAAAATTTTACTATAATTTATTTTACAATAACTTTACTAAAAACTGTAGCTAATTTACATAGGTAGTAGGTAGACCTATTTATATAAATATGACTTGTAATTGAAAAAATAATGAATAAATATCTTATGTCTTACGTCCAGCCCTCAACGTGGGAAATTCGAGGTTCCCACCGGGCAAAACAAATGTTTGAGGTTCCCACCGGGCAAAACAAATGTTTAGTTTTATTAGTAAGGTTTTATGAGTACCTGTAACTTTTGTTAATTTTAAACATTCCACTAAAAAACTAACTTCCTTCTGTTTCAACAATAATACGTCCTAAATCGAAATATGATGCAATCAGTTTTCCACCTTATGCATTAACATAAAGCTGAAAGATATAAAAAATAATATTCACTGAGCTCTTTACTCTCTGGCTGGTTGATATGGTTTCACGACTTTTTACTTGTAAATTTGTCCATGGATGGTCGAAAATAAATCTTAATGCAAGGCTTATTTTTGAAAAATAATAACTTTGCTCTTATTTTATTGTTTTGCTTCGATGTATAGATATATCATTAATTGTATAACAAACTTGGACCATGATTTCGAGCTAATTTTAATAATTACTAATTTTGAATGTTTACTGTGTGCTTGCATAGTGTTCTAGCTAAATAACGATAGCGATTCCTCTGAGTTGGTGATGTTGACGGCGCCAAACCCAATATTAACAAAATAATTATACAAACAAAATCTATAGTTGTCTACGGCTTCAAAACGGAATGGCGGCCACAGCTGCCACGCGGGAACGGCCCGTTTAAATTAAAATGACGATTTTCTGTTTTTAGTATGGGATACATGAAAGTTATGTCGTTGGAATTGACACGGGCTGATGTCGTGACAGATAAGCCACTTTTGACAGCCAGCACGTGTTGATGGCGTGACGATTGAGGGGATAAACATACTAAACAATTTTTGTATTTATTCAATTTCTTCGGAAAACTTCTATACCGCGTTGTTGACTTGAACTTGTCATAGGCAACTATTAACAGTATTTCATTATTTTTAGAATTTGTCGGCGCTTGGAAGTGGTTATTACCGCTTTCGAGATAATGGCATGACGAGTGAAGGCTGAGACGGTACAAGAGTGGATCCAAGACTATCCTGAGCTAGTGTACAATTTTACAAAACCATTGTGTTGTACACACTGTACACAATCTAAGACCGATATTGGATGCAAGAAAAGTACTTTGAAGAGGCATGGTGAAGGTTCAGTTCACAAAGGAACAAGCATGAAAAATAACAAAGAAGATTTTAATATCGACCTTGTAAATTTTCTTATATTATGTAATATTCCGTGGAGCAAATTAAACAACGCAGCTTTCAGGCAGTTTTTGAAAAATATTTATGCTGCAAATGTGCTGATCGACCTTTTTTTTTTTTTTTTTTTATAACGTTTATTCAGAAAAAGCACTTAAGTATACAAATTATAAGTCTGCCAAACTGCTGGGCAGTTTGTCGGCAGGTTGGTTTGGCTCTTAATTATAACAGTACTTTATCTTTAGATTAACACTTAACCCATCCCCCGTCCCTTATTTATGAATATTTATAGATTTTTAATATAATATCGTTTCAGCATACCTTTAAACTTCCCCTTGGGCATAGTATCTATATGGAACTCATCTGGCATTCTATTTAGTATTTTAGGCAGCACCCTACAAGCAGTTCTAGACCCATAATAGTTAATATGTTTAGGAATAATGTATTTGATCTTAGTACTTTTAGAGCTACGAGTAGGGTAGCCATGGTCCCTCCTTTTCAGCTGGTTCCGCATTCCAAATGTATCTAAAGCAATTTGATATTCTACTTTCCTGTCAACTGGTATGATTTTACAAACTTTATATAATTTCTCGTAATTTTTGTAACATTGTTCTTTATCCTTTTTGCTAACTAAACATTTCAAAAACCTTATCTGTATTTTTTTAATTTCATTGAGATATGTTGAAAAGGTGCGACCATAGCTACTCAACCCGTATCCTATAAGTGATTCTACCAAGGCATGATATATGCTGTACAATACTGATCGATTTACATAATATTTTAAACTTTGAAACTTAGCTAGTAGTATTCTTAATTTATTACATAGGTTTTTTATGTGACACTTCCAGTTCATATCTTTATCTATCGTCAATCCCAAGTATTTAATTTTATCCACTTTTTCTATAATATCACATTGACAACCAGTCTGATCCTTATGTAAACAATCATAATTATGACCTTTTATATTTATGTTCATATCTTTTTTCTTACTCATTGGAGATCTGATATGCAGGAGTTTTGTTTTCTGTGCATTAAGAATTATACCATTATCATGTGACCATTTCATTATACTGTCAAAGTCTTCTTGTATACATTTTTCAATATTGACCTACTCTCCCAAGTGAAACAAGACTAAGAAAAGTGTATTTGGGAAAGTCATTCAAAATAAAAATTACATCTATTTACGAAAATATATCAAGTGAGAAGCTTTGGATATCTTTAGATGAGACAACAGACTTTTTAGGGCGCTGCGTTCTTAATTTTTTGGTGATGCCATTAAATTCTGCTACCATAAAAAAACCGTACTTGTTTGCGTGCAAGGTGCTCGAACAAGTCAATGGAAATACAATATAGCAAATTGTTGTTATTGTATAGAATAGAGCATCTATGGACTGATTAATATGAGACAAATGTAGGTAACGTTTTGCTGTTCTGTACATACAGCTTTGCATATATGTTGCGTGCTGGGCAACTTCTCAATGCTCTTTTAGCAAACATGAAAAATGTAACGTGTTTGGCCCATGCTCTGCACCGAGTCGCAGAGGAAAATCGTTCAGAATATCCAGATACACTAATCGCAAACGTAAAAAATATATTTTTAAAGGCTCCATATAGTCAAAATTTTTCAAGAGAAATATCCCAATGTTCCCTTACCTCCCCAGCCCGTAATTACGAGGTGGGGCACATGGTTACAGGACAGGCAGCTGACTATTATGCTAAACATTTTGAAAGTATAAAAAACGTGCTTTCTTTTTTAAGAGCTGCAGATGCATTATCAATCCGAAACGCAAAAAATATACTAGAGAAAGAAAATCTTCAGAGAGATTTGACATGTATATCAGAAAACTATAGCACAATTCAAATCGCTTTATTATAATTACAAAAACAAAATTTATCTATAATAGATGCAATTGAAATTTTGGACGAAGTACGGACAGTTTTAGAGTGGACTACGTCAGACCTTGCAAAAGAAAAATTGGAACAAGTACTATCAAGAAATCCAGACTTAGAAATTATTAGCGATTTGAGTGAAAATTTATCAAGAGGAGAACTTATCGAGGCCGACATTTTAAATTACAGATATGCGCCCTTGACTTCCGTAGACGTGGAACGTTCTTTTTCTATTTACAAATGGATCTTAAATGTTAAAAGAAATTCTTTAAAATTGGAAAATATTGCGAAAATTATTTTATTTTTTTTTAATAATGATGATGACGATGACTGGTCTAGTTCTTATTCTACTGAAGAAGATATAGAATGAAATGGTCAATAGTTTAAGTTTATTTGTATAAAATCAGATGATTTGTAAAAATAAATGTTGATTATTACTTTTGATTATTTAAATACCTATCTTGGTAAAACCATTCTATTTTCACCATTTGTTCTTAACTTAATAAGACCTAATGTATCACCTGTATACTCCTGCGGGCCTAGCATGATAGCCATTATGTCGACGCGCCGCGAAAAATGCGGGACAGAGCTATTTATACCGCATCGCTGTGTCCGGCACTTTCCGCGGCGCGCGTCGACATAATGGCTGTCATGCTAGGCTTGCTGGTGTATCCATAAATTTAACTCGCGTCAATCTTTTTGGCTTCCCCTGAAGTTAGTGCAGTCCGATGCGCAGAACGCGAAATCGGTGTCAGTGGGTCGGCCCGGGGTGGTGGGAGAAAGATTGACGTGAGCTGCACTAACAATTAACAATTAAAGGGAAATATTGCTACCTATAAATTAATAGGTAATCAATAGAATGTTCGAATCCCGGAATCCCGGGGTTATTCATAACGTTTGAGGTCATTCACCCCAAATAGCACACCTAACGCCGACCACTGATGATTACGCTTTCCGCAATAGGGAAAAAAAGCGTGGCGTAAAATTATAAGAGAGCAAAGCAATCCATTCGAAGTTTACGACGAATTGGATTTTATTCGGAGGTATCGACTTTCAAAGGTTTTAGTGGAAAATCTGTGCGAAGACATTAGACCTCTAATGCCGGTTACTATGAAATCCACAGATTTATCCGTGGAGACGAAGGTGAGCTCTATCCAGAATAAAAAATATGATACCTATTTCATCATAATCAAATCAGCCAAACTCTGCCCATTGCTGGGTAGCTATATGATCATATATCAAGTCATAGAAGATTCTTATTGGCTCGAACTTTAAGTCGCATTTAAAATATTGTTTTGGTATCAACAGCTTTGGGCCTTACCACAAAAAATAAACTACTGTGTAGGATTTGGCGTGTGTTTTGAGGTTAAACGTTGTTTAATATTTTTTGTGGTAACACGGTTTTATCTTTCTTCGGCACCGGCTCCTATCAAAAGCCTGCAGGGGACATTCACGGACATTCCATGGCGCAACAGACCGTCAATATCAAGTGTTGTGGCCCAAGTGACTGCTGCCATTTATACACCACAAATGAGAAAATATATAAAATTGTGCCTGAACAACAAGAAAACATACTAAGAAAACAATATAGGTTGGTAAGTTTTTTTTTTATTAGTCTATACAGACGGCAGACGTCTATACATCCTCTTTTTTTAAGTGTGACTGAAAACAGTGTTTCTGATAGTAGGTGTTAATTAAATTTCAGATTTTACAATACATTTGGATTCCCCGGAGTGTTGGGCTGTTTGGACTGCACTCATGTTGCAATGGGGTTGGCCGGTGAAAGCTAATCATAGGTGGCGCCACGTGCATTTTTTTCCTTTTCCAGTTGCCACTTTCAACGATCGACTAATTTCTGGAACTTTTTCTGTGATAATTGGTTATCGGAATGTATTTACCTCAAAACAAGAGTATTTTTTCGTGTATATGATATAATTTCATGTAATTACTACTATACAACTTAATTTTGGATTTTAGGCAGCGGTTTTTTACAATACACAGCACACGACTGGCGATTGAACACACTGCACTGGTAACACAGAAGCGTGACTTTGACATTAGGGGAACCAACCGATACCAGCGCCACTTCGACAGTTGCCAACCCCATTGTGAGGCCGGTGGACAGCGTTGCCATATGTACGGATTTGTCCGTACGCGTACGGAATTTCAACTTTCCGTACGGATAAAAACAGCGTACGGAAATGTGTTCGGATTTTCTCTGATTTATAAATTTCTATATTTTTGGTACATTTTTTGTTCAAAAACTGGCAACATTGGCTTATTCCTTTGTATGCAGAATGAAAGAGAGCGTTATTAGTTCATTCTCCGAATTTCTGTAACTTCACTCACACAATCACTTAATTCATTCACTATTCAACATTTTGGAAGAAAGTTTTTTGTCGTCGTTTTATTGCAAAAAATAAAGTGTATCTTTAAAGAAAAGAAGACAATGGCAGGAGACGCAAAAAAATCACGCATAATGCAGCGCTTCAACGAAGATTGGTTAACAGAAACTTCTTTCAAGGCTTGGCTCGCACGTAGCAAAAAAGGAGTTTCGTTTGCATTTTGTAAATATTGTTTGATCGACTTATCTATTGGAAGCGGAGGTAAGAAGGATATTGTTAAGCACATGAAAACGACTAAACATCAAAATTCTGTACCTTCATCGTCCCAAAGACCTATCACAACTTTTTTGACAAACAGCAATGAAGGCGTTAAGAAAGGTGAGATTTTACTGGCGGCTTTTGTAGCCGAGCATAATTTAAGTATGAATGTTATGGAACATTTGCCACAACTGATAAAAAATATATGCACTGACTCCGTTATAGCAAAAGAACTTAGTTGCGGTAGAACTAAAACTACGGCCATAATAAAGTCGGTGATTGGAAAAACGGGTGAAAATAATGTTATTGAACAGTGCCGCAATAAAAAAAAATCACTTCTTGTTGACGAAAGTACTGATATGGGATGTATCAAACACCTTTGCATGTCTGTAAGATTTTATTATGACGAAAAAATTACCGACACATTTCTGGGGCTAATACCTCTTCAAGATGCAACGGCTCAAATTCTCTACGACTATATAAAAAAATCTTTGCAGATAATGAGATCCCATACACACAGAATATGATTGGGTTTGCTTCAGATGGCGCTAATACTATGATGGGCCAACATAACTCTTTGGCATCCAGCTTTCTTGCAGACATTCCTCATTTGTACCTGGTTAAATGTATCTGTCATTCCTTTCACTTATGTGCTTCGTATGCATGCTTAAAATTAGCCCGAGAGCCTGAAGACTTAAACAGAGACATATACAACTATTTCAACAGTCCGAAGCGAAACGCACAACTGAAAGAATTTCAAGAATTTATGAGATTAAAACCGCATAAACTTTTACATCCGAGTCAGACGCGATGGTTGTCAGTGCGTGCTGCGGTTTCTCGTCTTTTAGAACAGTACCAGGCACTCATACTATACTTTACTGATGCTGCATTTACAGATCGTTTAAGAGCATCAGAAAACATCTTGCATATGTTGAAAAATCCTTACAATAAACTGTATCTGGAATAGAGTTTTCTTTGAAAATATTCAATGATTTAAACCAATTGATGCAGTCAGAACGCCCGCAAATCCATAAACTACATGAAAATGTGTGTTTAGCGTACAGGAATCTTTTGGATTGTTACTTAAAAGACTCTTATTTGTCCAGAACTGAAATACAGAACATTGATTATGCAAATCCTCGTAACTTCAAACCAATAGAAGACATTTATCTTGGAGCAAAAGTGGCCATGACTCTGGCAACAAACAGCGCGGAGCTTAATCCAAATGACGTTACAGCATTCAAATTGCGTTGTCTTGACTTTTATTTAGAAGGAGCAAAGCAGATCAAAACCCGATACAAATTTGAAGATAATATTGCAAGGAAAATGGAATTTCTAAGCCCAGATATTGTGCGAGCACGTAAAATACAATCTTTGGTTGATGTAGCTCTTCTTTTTCCTAACATAATTGACGCAGAGAATATTCAACATCTAGATACGGAATGGCGACATTTACGCAACAACAAAGAGATGCTACCCACGGATTCTGGAGAAAATGTAGAAGAATTCTGGAAAACCATTATGACTGCCAGTAATCCTGCCTATGGAAGTCTTCTTTACCCCAATTTAACGAAATTTATATCAGCATTGTTGAGTCTGCCCCACTCTAGTGCGGCGGTTGAGAGAATTTTTTCCGCCATAAATCTAATGAAGACGAAGCAAAGAAATAAATTGTGTACCGAGACAATTACAGGCTTGTTACATACAAAACAACTTTTAGGGAAATCGCCATGCTTTGATTTTAATGTTCATTCAAACATGTTGAAGTTGATGAATAAAGATATGTATAAATAATTAAACATTATTCGTTTCATTTTATACGGAATTCATACGGAATTTTAACAACAATAGCCCTACGGATTTTGTACGGATTTTTTGAATGAAAATACAGATTCACGCCTGCTCCATATGGCAACACTGCCGGTGGAAAATGAAGAACGCTTCTTCTGTCGGAAGCATTATCATTCTTGAATGTAAGTACAAAGAGTGAGTACCAACATAATTCATATTTTTACAACAGAAGTAACAATATTAAAAATCAGCAATGAACATTATTGTTTAATTACTTACCTAGCTTTATACAATTATAAAAATTATTACACAAACACTTTAGATTTATAAAATTAAAATTTTACTACAGGATAAGGAGGAACTTTATGTAGGAACCTGAAACAAAAAACTTTGTTTTAGATATTCAATGCTGAATTTGCTGATATGGAAATTATAAGTGTGGATGCTAGATAGTCACGGTGGGGCCAATCACAATTCCTTCATTTGGAATCAACATCCAATGAAAGCTTACATAGAGAATCTCAGTAGATCTCAGGCAATTTGGCTATTAGGTAATTACCTACATCTATGTTTCCTGTTTCTTAGGTTGATTTTGTGTAAGTATATTTAGACTTTCTGTTGTTTTACAGGTGACTCAGGACATCCTCTACGAAGATGGAACCCCGGAGGCCTGCTATACAATGAAACACATCCACACTCGGAATGTTGTGGAACGGACCATTGGTGTGCTTAAGGCACGTTTTCGTTGCCTTTTAGTACACAGAGTGATGCATTACAACCTTTGGGTAGCTGGCTCAATTGTGAATGCTTGTGTTATGATGTTGCACAACATTTGCAACAAAGCCAATTTAGTCGTGCGAGATTAACATATCTTGAGGCCCTTCAAGAAGCTAGGATGCAAATTAATCCTCACCTTATTGCATTTAGTCAAGGGATGAATGAAGAGCTGCGGCAGGGTGTAGCTATACGTCAGAATCTGGTCGCTCGTCTCGAAAGTATTATTTGTTTTATGGATTGTGTATAGTGGGTAATTTGTTCAAAAATATTGTGTGCACTCCAGATGTGTGAACATTTTTCTTACCTTGCTTCAATTCTGACCAATATTGAGCCAATTGATTCTATTGAGCTGGAAAATCGTTCTAAGCTTCAGAATCTGTAACCGTTGCCACAGGACCATTTAAGTGCAGATTATCCTGAGTGAGAAGTGCTGAGGCTTCTGGGGTGGACAACTCCTCCACCGCCCTGGGTGAACTAGTCTAAAAAAAATAACAATTATAAATACTTAACTTACATAGAAAGTGGGGGTTTAGAGTAGTGTGCCAAGAAATATAATATTAAAAAGTTTAAGGAGATGGCAACCAGCCTTTGCATGTTATTTTTTAAGGCCTGTATTAGATTCAAACTTAGTGATGTTATGTTTTTATTAGACAAAGATATATAAACCTTTTTCAATTAGGTAATTCTAACTCTGTGCTCTAAAAATATCAACTTACATCCTCAAAAAGGCTCTACTCTTATTCCGGGCATCCCAAGACCAAAATCATGGCCAGTGATTAAAAGAAATTTAGTTTCAATTTCATTGAGCGGTGGTACCTCAGAGGGACCACCACCAGTTTGGTTATGGGATGCCCATCGGTGGCTCTCCTTTTTAATATGGCTTTGTATTCCACCCTGTGTATTTTTTGTACACTGCTAAAACAGCATCTCTTTAAAAATATCCGGAGTTGCATTCCTAAATGTTTTGATTGAATACCCTACCTAATAAAATTATCCTAATAATGAGATACCTACATTAGTATCCGTCAGTATAAAATTTCATACTTATGACACAATAACCTAGCATGCCAAGCATGATAGCAAGACGACATTCAGTTTAGACCTCTTTTGTTGTATTAAAATAAATATCAAATAGGCTTAATCTGGCATAAAAGTATTCCGATAATAGTTGGCTTTAAGAAAATAAGTATATTTCAGGGCTATGTGGTCATAATTATCTGTATTTGAGCTTTTAAAGAAAATTTAAGCATGGTTGTAAAAGGAAGACGAGGAAAAATATAGTTTCACAAGCTAATGCTATGGTATGATTTAGTACAAAAGGTCACACAACTGCTTTTTTACTATGGGCATGAAAAGTACACGAGGTCATAAGTACAACTGAATAGATTATAGGTATGCCTGTGCCAAGCGGCTTCGCTTGTTGAAGATTTCCAAGGTTGATGTCAATACTGACCCGGCTAATAGTCCCTTAAAAGGGTGTGTTGTGTGCGATTCAAGGCGCTGTTACCCTGGGTGCCTCTAAATTATTATCGACGGGGACAATTCGGACTGCATCGGCACTGCCTTATTTTGATGCCGCGCTTCCCAGGCCCTGGGTACACCCTGTGAATATCACGCAGGAGGCGTCGGAACCTGGCGGCGTCACTGGGCAAAAATCTGGGGAGATTATTGCGGTACATAAACTCGCCCATGTACCACTTCAGTCGCCGATCGTTCCTGCATGTGCGGCAGTGCCGCTTCAGCCCCAGACACTGCCTCTTCAACAAATTGATGCTGTGGTTAACCACAGCATGACCGCGCATGCCTAACCGTATATTTATTCCTGTATATGCCCGATGCATGTCGGACATAATAAAAGAACCCTGTTCCACATTGTTCTCCACAATGGGATCCAGGGTTACACGGGTCTTGTTAGGGATCAACTCCACGTGGATCTTGCGTGTCTTTCGACTAATGCACCCAGGACCAACTTTGTCTTGTCTGTCACTTAAAATTCTTGAACCGACACCGCGACATCACTTAATTTCTTCAAAATCGAAGTTTAACAAAAACTTCTCAAAATACCTACTTAAAATTCTTGGAAACTATTCTAAATTTTTGTGAATGGCAGTTGGTTGCCTATATCGACAAACTCTGCCAGTGCAGGTGAAACTAACACACACTTGATAATATCATTTGACGTTGACGTTAACAAAAAAAAACAAACATGTTCAAAAACTTATTAATTTATAAAGTCATGACTGTAGACATTATGACATTATTTTTTTCCGCATAAGTAAATTTAATTTTTACAGAAATAACTGCAGTTTCTGCACTGCTATAAAATTTTAAATTTTTACACTAAAATGTTTTATTTTAATTTTATAATAAAAACGGTATTTACCGGTGAATCATATTTGGTTTTCGAACGCACTCAATATTTGAGGTAAACAGGCCAGACCAGAGACAACCTTTTTTTTTGGCAGTTTAATCGCAGGCCTGCTTTTTTTTTATTATTATTTATTCTTTGTATCTTAAGTAACATATATGATACTTACTTCGGCTCATGGTACACTAGGGCAGCATTTCATTTTGAACATTGAAAATATATTGCCCTGCTTTTGTCCTGCTAACTAAAAGATTGTGGTAAGCCTGCAGAATGAATATCCTGACAAAATCACAGCTGTTACCACAGACTTAATAGTAGGGACAGGGCACGGAGCGCTTGAAAGTGTCGCTACAAAAACAGTACAAAATCGGGAAAATTGGACTGTTTGCAATCAGTCGCGCTTGGACGGTGACAGCCGATTGACATATCGGCAGCAAAAACAAAAATGGTGACCTGCGACGTAAAAAGGTGTAAATCATACCCAAATCGCAAAAAACAAAAACAGGGAGTGTCGTATCACAAGTAAGTTTTATATTTTCAATTACTATTGGCTTTAAATTGATTATCTATAAAATATTGTTCTCGAAAAAATCCTCAAACGAAAATCAACCATTCGACTGACGTAACTTTGTAGCGACGCGCGACGCAACAGAATAATATAAGGATAAATAATCTAACCGGATGTCCTAACGGTGATGGAAAACATCGTGAGGAAATCTTCATTACTCCGGCTTCATTACATGGGAAAAGGCGTGAGCTATGTTACGCGTGTAATGTATTGCTAAATACTCTATTTTATACACGATGACTTAATCAGTGATATCAGGTACCAATTTTCATAACTTTTTCTATGATTAGGTATTTTATTACTTATAAATCAAAATCAAGATCTTAAATTCCAAGTCACGCTACTATTGTGTATCTGTGAGCTTACATCCTCTTTCATATTTTAACGGCAAAGACAAAAATTTATATGCCTATTTAATTATGTTTCAACTTTTTATATATTAAACATGAGGTAATTGCGTGAGACCTCGCCCCTTAAGTAAAATTTTAGCTAGATATATTTTATTTCTACTCCTAATCACCGATTAAAAGTCACCGGGTATACTCGGCGCCACGACTAAAGAGCTTTGTCCTTGAATGCGCAGTAGTCACTTTTCACAAGTGTTTGGCGCGGGGAAGTGAGGAGCGACGGGGGCGGTAGTCAGCGCCGGCACCTGATTCGTTGATCAGTCGCTTCCCGATGCCCGCACCGAAAGCACGTCTCGAAGCTTCTTGAGTACAGTCGCATACAATATTACCCAACGTTATCTTTCGCCCCGGTCGAAAATGCCGAAAAATAAAGTACTGACTAGGCAAGCTAGAAAAATGGTTTACGATGTGAACTGTTATATCAAAAAAGAGTCTGATGAAATACTGATGAAGAAGTCTGATGAAAAACTTAATTGTGGTTTAATTGTTACAAATTATTAGTCAGCGGGAAGAAAAGAGTGTGCAGGACTACAAGTATCTATATTCACTAGGCCCTAGTGACTAGGGGCTTTCTATGCTAGGGGGTTATTTATATATAGGTTTCAACCTTGACGTTAACAAATGTTGTCAATAGAGAGTACCTATAGTTAATTTGACACAAAGTCCATTATTTACATCGGCTAATATCCCAATCAACAAAATATCAAACAGAGAAAAAATAGAAGTGAAGAAAGTCCTGAACACTCATTCCTTCACACTAACCCTAAAAACGCACTTCGGAATTATGCCGCGACTGTACACATGCGCAGTAATCCCCGCCAGTTTCTCCGAGAGCTCTTTATTCGTGGCGCCGAGTGTATTTGAGAGTTATCCGTAGATCAACTTTCCTAATATTGTCTATACACCACAATTCGGAACGTGACCGAACGTGACGCCGTTACAATTTTTCGTACTGTCTTGGTTCCGACGAATTCCGACAGGGGCGCTATTTTTCTTAGCCTCAAAATGGTACATTGAGTGCGGGAAGGCCTATCCTTAGTATTTATATCGATGGCTGTTACTAATGATTTTTAAAAAGGGCAGAGGGCATTCATTCGAATCTCAGATAAACGAAACCAAACGATACTCTTCTTACTCTGTGGTTAGAATCTTCCAGGTGTTTCCAGTAAAAACCACAGGCAAAGTAGAACGAAAGTCTGTAAGTCTTTTTTACAAAGAAAGCTGGGTCTAATTTATGAATTTACGAATCAATACATTTGTTTTTATATATTACGACCAATACAATAAGAAAAATCTTCTCCAAATAACAAAGTATATCGTTATGTTTGGGTAGAAAACAGGCTTATTGCATCAGAAAAGAAGAAAATAAACAAAAATTGTCTATGGTTGAAAGCGTGGACTGACGTGCTGTAGTCATTTAAACCCCCAAATATGTTTTGATAAGTATTAAATAATATTTTAGAGAACCATGAATGATAAAAATTACAATTGCAGCATCAAAATGTAAAACATCTGGAATTTTACTATCGAACAACGCTTTTCCTTATTTTATAATATCGGAAAAGAAAGAAACTGATTATCAAAATGTGTCCATGCAATAGACGTCTCTGACCAGTGGTCGGAACACGAATCATTCGCTGCCAACTTCAGCCGCATTGTGACAAAACAAATTAATTTTTCAAAATGGCTGAACAATAAAAGATGTGTTTTTGTGTATTCTACTAATTTTCGTCACAATGGAGTTAAAGAATCTGTACATTATTGTGGAAAACAAATCAACAAGTAATTTGGACGTTGCTAATACGGTGTTCTGTAGGGGTGAATCCTGCAAAGTTCTACAACATTCAGTACTAACGTCTCGTAGTACAAATCATCTTTATTTCCTTGATTTATCCTTGAACACCACTGGAAGTGGAAATTTTTGTGGACTATCGTATAATCCTTTACCTGGTGGTGTTCTAAACGGTGTATTCGACGCAGGAACTATGGCTGCGTGAGTGATAATGAAACACGTTCCACAAGAAAAGTGATAGTGTCCGAACAAGGAAGAAAACTCGTTGAAAATTATGACGTACCAATTTTCCACGGACTGGCGCAACAAGCGCAACCAGAACTTAGGAAGCATGCCCCAAAACTACAACCCCATGCACTACTCCATCTCTAGTTATTGCACTGAATCGAAAAATAACAACATGGGCTCAAAATCCGATCTGAACGAGTTTTTCTGCGCGGAAACTTATCTTACCCAGCTGCACAACCTGTCCAACCCATTACAAAAGAACCTGGCCGATACTCTACTCAAAAATGATGAAATAAAACCAAATATGCCCAAATCAGAAAGTCTCGTGTTTTCGCCGCAGGCAAAGCAAAACACGCAAACAACACACCAGCAAACGACATTCGCAAGTATAGGTAACTTTATTTCTGGTGTATTCAACGTAATAACATCTGCTATGCCATTTCAAAAGCGGCCGAGGCCTTCCGAAAGTTTTCACGACGATTTCATGTTTGAGGCGCACGACGCATCGCCGCCTCTAGACTTCTGGCTACCCGCCAAAGTTGAGCAGCAAAATAAGAACAATTGCTCAGATCAGTCCGGTCAGTCGGGTGAAAATAACAGCCAACTCAATATGAGTGTGGACTGCAGAGCAGCGGCCGCCCATTGCGAGGACAAACTCACCAGGGTCAGAGACTTACTAACCAGTAATACGGTGACACAGAAAACTGTGAAATCAGTCCGTTTGAGGCGACCTAAAAAGGTGTTTATACAACCAGATGCAGTAGAAGAATGTTATGATGAACCTTTCGACCCTGAAGATGTAGAGAGGTGTTCTAATAACGATTTTGTAGAGTGTGTTGTGCCTGTTAGGAATTTGGATTCAGATCTGGTGCATATTGAATCGCCGGTGATGCTTGTTAAAATGGCCCCCTTGGAAACTGATTTAAAACCATTGCAAACTGATAATAAAACTGTGGATTGTGAAATTGAGGATAAGAAAATACATAATCCTGAAATTACAGTGAATGAAAGTGATTTAAAATCACAGTTAATCCAAAAATGTGAAGACAAGTGTAGTCAACTAAAAGCACTTTTACTAGAAAGAAGGAAAAATAATACAAAGTCAAGAAATACGGCCTCTGATTCTTCAAAATGTGAAGAAAAACCTGAAGAACGAATGTCAATAAATGAACCCATTTCAATATCAAACTCCCAAAATAAGAAATACAAAAATCCAAACCGATTAAGTGTTGATAAGAGGAGCAAATGTAGAGTGCGAAAGAACATTGAAGAAGATATGAAATTTGCTCATGAAGTAGATATAGACCAATCATCTAGTGCTGAAAATACTCCACAAGTAGTGTTTAAAAATCTTAAAATAGAGAAAATGCCAAAAAGAAAAAATTGTGTTCACTCAAATTCTGAAAACTCACCAAAACTTAGCAACAAAGTCATTCTAGCAACTGGAAAGTCACCTAGGATTGGAAAATCTAGAGTGTTTCTATCCCGTATATCAAGCACTGAGTCGTCAACAGAAAACCTCTCATCAAGCAATGAGTGTGGTTTCAACGAAATCTCAGGCCGTTTCCATAAGAAGTCCACAACAGACAGCGAGGACTCATTTCAAATAGTCTTTGCAGACAGCCCCCAAAGCAGTCCTCGTACGAGAAAGACTTCTGACTGTGATTCTGAAGACTCCTTCATCATCTTTGAAGATGAAAGTCCAGATAGCTGCTACACATCCACCGATGTCTTTGGCAACCATGAGACCGATGAATCAGATGAATGCTCAGACTATGATTCAGATTACAGTGACTCCGGCCATGAAACCTGTCGACTTGCCCACACTCTTTCCCGAACCATCAGTGATTTAACTGACGACAGTCTGTATGAAGAGAATGCAGTGCTGAAGCCATCTAGGCCGTACTCCGACAGTGAAGATGAGGTGGACAGTGCAGTGAGGATAGCCGAGACAATCTTGGAAGAGGATCTTGAGGAGTTGGAGAAGGAGGAGCAGGATTCTGGTATGCTGTTGAACGACAATAAAAGGATGAAGAGGAAGAAACTACCTCCTAAGAAAGTGAGTTGTTTAATATTTTTCCCTTGTTTTTTCCACTCAGTTTCACATAAAAAGCTATCAGCAACCAATAAGACAACCATACACTAGTTAAGGTGCTAGCTAGCTAGATCATCATCATCATCGTCACCATCATGCCACATGAAATAAGGTCGGTAGAATATCAGAAATAAACTGTTAAATGTTAAAGTTAATGGTGATGCCCACTGATACCCCTGATATATATGGAAAGTTTGGAGCACTCTGTCTCTAGTAGTCGCGCGCGCCTTCATTGCTCTGTGCTTGGGGCTTCTGCCCCCTTATCAACACTGACCAAAATTTGGTTCACTTTTTTCCTATTTAGGCTGATAACTTTTGAGCCACTGAACCGATTTTGTTAAAATATATAATAATAATAATAATAATAACCTTGGACACTATTTACACACATTGATCTAGCCCCAAACTAGGACTCCCTGTATCCTCTTGTATATGTAAGAACCATCTCACTAAAGTCCACTACTAACTACAAAATCCATATTAAAATTCGTCCACCGTTTGACCACTACTCCTTGATAAATCCTTGGAGCGCGACAAAAGCAAAAGTATGGACATGACTTTTTAGCAGTACTCAATTTCCGGAACTTCTATCTATCTTCTTAAAGAGGGTGTGGCGCCTGCACCTGGTCCACTTGAGCGGGGCCTTTGTGCATGTCTCCTTCGCCTTCACACGTTTACTTTAGCTATCCCTACTCCTGCACCAGCTGGAGTAGGAGGCCTGGGTGTTCTAGGAGCTTGTGGGTGGTTGTTGTATCACCTAGGATAGCCATCCTGGTTTCTATTGTGGATGGACACGCCAGGAGCAAGTGCTCTACTTTTTCATCCACCCCCTGCACAGGGGGCTGTCGGTTGCACCTGTAATTGTCAAGTGTTTGTTTAGTGTACAATGGCCTGTAAAAAGCCTTGATAGTATTTTTATTTTACTGCGTGGCAGTCTCATTAGGTAATTCGTAATTTTATGGTTATACTTATCTATAAATAGTTTTGTGTTTTTGCAGTCTTCTCTGTTAGACCATAACAGATTTTGTTGCTGTACTGTGGCTTCTTTGGGCCTTTTCCGTAGAGCTTCCGCTGATAAGGGCGAGAATGGTGGAGAGCCAATTGCTGGCCTTGCTGCCCCTAATTTTGCTAGCTTGTCTGCCTCGCAGTTGCCCTTGTCGCCTTGGTGACCTTTTACCCACTGGACTGTGCCTTTCTTTTTCTCACCTAGCCTGTTGAGTGCTTTGTAGCATTCTAGTATATTGATTTTGTTAACGGTCTTTTTAGTGAGCTTTGTATGGCTGCGCATTCCGTTTTAAAGGTAATGTCACTGTCACTTCTGCGTCATTTATCACGTGCATTGCCCCGTGTAGGAGACTCAGTGTTTCAGCTTGAAACACTGTCGTTTCTTTTCCGAAGCTTAGGGAAAGCCTAATGTCACGTTCCGACGAGAAAAGACCTCCGCCTGTGTTTCTGCTTTTCTTCGAGCCATCGCTGTATATGCTTTTATGATTTGGTGTTGTTGGTATTGGAAAGTCATTAGGTATAATTTCGTATTTCCTACCAAATAGGAATTCTGTTTTTATGCGGTAGATTCCAATAAAAGCCTCCGGCACTTCCCCGAATGCCTTTTCTAGAATTGTGCAGTGTCCTTTATCTGCTATTTGTCATTTCCATTGTCCTGTACTGCATAGTTTTAAAGCTGCCGATTTGGCCTCCTGCTGTACGACTAGGTCCAATGGTGGTATACCTAGCATGATTTCTAGTGCCGCTGACGTTGACCTCATGCAGCCTATGATGGCTACACTTGCCATTCTCTGGAATTGCTGTAGTTGTGTTGCCGTTGTGTTCGTTGCCACCATACCAGGGAGCCATATGTGATGATTGGTCTCATCACAGCCATATTCATCCATCGACATATCTTATGCTGGAGTCCCCATCAGTTCCCTACTTCCTACACTGGAAGAACGATATGGTGGCTTTCTTTAGTGTCGCTTCCATATGCTTCCGCTTCCGGAACTTAATTGGATTGGAAACTTTACTATTTTCACAAATAAATACTTTTAATAATGTCTAAATCGAGTAAATTTTGAGGAGGTTATGCATTCATTTAGGGAAATTAAAATGTGAAATAAATTTATTTGGCCGCTCAAAGCCATATTTCTTATATTCGTCATAATTCATCCACATTACACACACCAACAAACACTACATTCGCTAACAGTATAAATGCGCCGTTGTCAGATATAACTGAAGAAAACGAACAATAAAATTTGACTTTGACTTAACGCTTTGAATGAAAAGTCTGCGGGAAAATTCTAAGAAATAAATCCAATAAATAATCGGGTGGACGGATTTTAATGCGGTTTGCTGTAAATGGTAGTAGACTTCCTTGCAATGGTTGTTAGATATGTTTTATTTAAATCGGTCCAGTAGTTCGAAAGTGATCAGCTTAACAAAGAGTCTTCAAATGGGTGGACGGATTTTATTGCGGATTTCTGTAGTCGGTAGTAGAATTTACTGCGATGTTCCTCAGATAGGTTTTGTTAAAAAAATGCTTATGTTTATACGATTACCAAAAACACACCTATTTTACTGCCAGAATGGATAAATGTCCACCAAATTGGGTTTGGATAAATGATCACCAAACTTCTTATTATGTTTTGTGTACTTATGTTTATGTTTTAAGAATTTTTTGTTGTTTTTACATGTTCAACTTAACACGAAGGAAAAAGGGGGCTTCGCTTCGCTTACCCTTCACCTAAGCTACCGCAGTATTTTGCCCTTATATTTTTTGCAACTTTTGGTGTTCATTTATCCATTTTGGGTAGGAAAAAAATATTTTGGTGATCATTATATTTGTTGCCTTAAAAAAATGGCGGGAGCACTGAAACGGAACGTAATCGTAGCGTCTTCTAGGGAGGTTGAAAGCCTTAGGGGCTTTCCAGAATGGGAAACTGGGACTAGATAAAACAAAATACCTTGTCATACTATAACTAATGTACCATTTATCATTGACCTCGAGTTACCGCGCTTACTCTGGATTCCTGCCAAAATGGCCAATTATTATACACTATGTGGCTAAAACGTTTTTCATACAAATTGAAAACAAAATGGCTTGCAGTTAAAGTTAAACGCAACTGGTTATCGACTCGGAAATGCTTTTTATGCTCGGCCGTGTACATTTAACAATTACAGATATTGCATGAAACCCGTATTTATAGATAAAAATTTCCACATCTATATATTCCGCTCGACAGTTTTGTAACCTTTTAAGTTTGCCGGTCTGGGGTCTGAGATGCAGTGGTAACACTAGCTCAGACTCCAAACGTGTTTATTTCTACTTAAACTCAACTCCACAACTTGTCATTAATAATGAGATCGCCCTACCTGGCCTGTTGGTCTGTCTGGAGCTCTTTAACCTGTACATTTATTCTGTACCTCCGAAATAAATCGCAATACTTTTCAAATAATCAAATTGACCAATTAGAACACGGTTATTCTATGCGGGCTGCGATGTAATTGGTCAATTCAATTGAGATTGGCCACCAACAGTCTGACTTACTGTCTTGTTCCAACTTTACTTCCGATTCCGACCATCACAGTTTTGTGCGACAGGAGGCCTGCCTATCGCCAGCAGAATTATAAAGTAATAATGGAAATTGATACATACTTACCTATTATTACGTAACCATCATTGTGACATTAATGAGTACTGATAACTTTTCAAATAGAAATGAACATTCTTAGAAATCTTTTTATCTTGCACTAACAACACGTTTGCTAATGATCAATGGGAGATTATTTATTTGTATAAAGGATTAATGGCTTCTCGGTATGAGTAAGTTCGACCACTCCCCACAGTCAGGGTTGATAAAAATCATGATTTTTATAAAAAAAAACCAAAAAATCAGATTAATTTGATTTAAATCGGATTTATTTGATTTTAATCTGATTTTTTTGATTTTTTTAATTATCTGATTGTTTTCAGTATGAAAGTCAGTTATTTATTTAAAAAAACAACATGAAAATCAACAAACATTATATGCTTCTAAAGGTAATAAAAAAAACGCTTCCATTTTGTAATATCTTACAAAAAATTATAATTAAAATAAAAAAGACTTATTGACATAACAAATAACAAAGAACCACCGCAGACACTTATTTGTTTGAATTTAGTTCTTTCAGAAGAAAGACTAATTTGGCTGCCTTCTCGGTGCCTAATCTATTCCGTATTTTGCTGTGTACCAAATTGAATGCTAAAAATATTCTTTCAACCCCAGCGGAAGAAGCAGCTGTACTGAGCAGTTGCTTGATTATATACAATTGTTCTTCAGTTAGATCAGGCGCAGTATCATTGAACTACTATTATAGTAGCTCAATGCGCAGTATAGGCATATTAGTATGTATGCGCCGCCGTAGAGACACTTTTGATTTTAATCGCGGTGTAAATCACTGGTTTTAATCAAGTGATTTAAATCATATCATCCCTGCCCACAGTACACTTATTATGTATCATTTTCATGTAATTCTGATATCTAGGGATACGGTATTTGACCGCTAGTCAAAATATATACTTTTTAGGAACTGCCGAAACGGTAATTTTGTTCACGAGTTCTATGAAATACTAGCATGTGACTTCATAGTCAAATGCTGTCTTTTTAACACAAAATTGAGTTTATTAAATACAACTGCTGAAAATATATGCTATTCTGATATTGTCAAACGTTTTTGTTGAAATAACCAAACAAATTGAACCAACTAAGACACGTTTAAGTTTTTTAATGAATGACGAGCCTTTAGACCTGGTACAGTCGACTAAATTCTTGGGTATTGATCTAGCTAGATTCACAATTGCAGTGGGGTCCTCATACATCGTATATAGCTGGCAGATTGAGCTCTTCAGCTTTTGCTGTACGAAAAATTAGACAGTTTGCTGATGAAGCCTCTGCAAGATTAGTATATTTCTTAGAATTTATTGAACTACCTTGTCAAATACCGTTTTGCATTCACTTTTCAAAAATATACAATGACTACACGATTATTTCGCACGAGCCGTCTTATATTGCGTTTTCGCTGGTAGCAATGTTCTGGTTGGCAATTTTTTCAAAAGCGATGTATTCCTATATTTCAGAATTACATGATAAGGCTATTTCAGAATTACAGAATTACAGAAATTACTGCGATTGATTTCGGACATACAGTAATGTCCGAAATCAATCGCAGTAATTTTCAAATATTCAATATAATAATAATAATACATACATACATATGCGCACGCCTGTTTCCCGGAAGGGGGGTAGGCAGAGACCAATGACCTCCACCTGCTTCGATCCTGGCATACATCTCTCGCTTCCTCGACATTCATAAGTCTCTTCATGCAAGCTCGCCGGTTACGGGTACTTTGAATTTGCCCCTTCACTAACAAATCGCCGATTTGGTCTTTATAGGACCTTCTTGGGCGTCCACGGTAATATTGATATTAATAATATAATGCCTTGGACACTATTTACACACATTGATCTAGCGCCAAACTAGGTTTCCCTGTATATTGGGTACTAGACAACGATACACATACTTATATAGATAAATATTATACTTAGATAGATAAACAACCATGACTAGGGTACAGATATTTGCCCCCACCGTGACACGAACCCGGCACCCTTGGCTTCATAGGCAGGGTCACTGCCGACTCGGCCATTCGGGTCGTCGATCAGATCACGGTTATTCTACATGTCTCTACATTCTACGGTCATCGTGGAAGATAACCCAAAACTTTTTCGTAGTGGGCACTGTATTTTATCACTTGATAAATATTGTCAACAGCAACAAAAAGCTTCATCCATCTGAGGTTCTATTCATTTATCTGAATAACGAAACTATTTGCATAATTCGTAACCATATCATAAGATAGACAGTTCATGACATGGCAAAAAATTACTGAATTGGAACTTTTATTGAACGGATAAATGTTTTAGGGAAAAACACTACTGTAGCTTAAGGTGGGTCCAGACATGTTCTTTTGTTCGCGATCCAAGAACGCCAGTTTGGACGCCCATTCGGTATGGCACGGTGGTAAGGCGCGTCTCGATCGCAGCTGATCCGGACGTCTAAACTATCGTTCTTGGATCGCGACGCTGATACGATGTGGAGGTACGTTACCGACAAAAGAACATGTCTGGACCCACCTTTAGTGAAGACTAAAGGGAGCAAGCGCAGCGATGCTGAATAAAAATGCTTATATAAAGACGTGTTTCATCAAATTCAACCCTTTCAGACAATTTCATGAAATAGTCGGCCAGAGCATGAAATGACTACGAAACATACTTTGCTTTACTCTGTGATTCATTCGTAAGTAACCTCAGTTGAACGAAACACTTTGCTAACTTTAGTCTTGTTTACTATCTACAACTCTCAACGCTCTCTGCGTAGAACTAATTCGACAGTTTGCTTCCCCATTGCGGTGACACAGAATAAGGCTAATGGCTATCGGTCTGTTGGCCGTATTCACAGACGCTGCTCAAATTAAGTGCCGCTTAAGTGTCGTAGTGACGCTGTCATTTCCCAAACGTGAGAAATGTGGCAGCATTAATTTGAGTTGGCGTCATACTGAGTGGTCGGTTGCGCATCTGGGCAATCCGTCTCAGGCTTTACACAATTTTAATAATAGCTTGCTATAGTAGTGACTAATTTCAGCCCACGCTGTTGTTGTTGTATGATTCAATTAGGTTTTTTGTTTGAATGAGGTACGACGGCGGGAGATGTCGTGGTTAGTCACTAATTCAAACAAACATAACTATTAAAAAAACTCCCTGCTAAAATTTGGCTCTTTTGTTTCCTATTTAAGCTGATAGCTTTTGAACCGCTAGACCTTTTTATATATATAGAAGAACGATCACAGTAAAGTCTACTAGCAATAAAAAAACCGCATCAAAATCCGTCCGACGGGTCCGGACCGATTCTGGTGCTGATCATGTACCAATGAGATAATTAAATAATCATTAGATACACTAGGGGCCCTGTGGGCAGTAGACCTCGCTAACAGAGGGGACTGTGATCCAATTTATAGGTAAGTATTTTAGATTCAATCAAAATCAAGTAGTAAAGTAACCAATAACTTTGTAAACTAAATTTTGCGATTTAAATACATTGACTTTTCACGAAAATAGTTATAGTCTATTTCACTCACTCTTATGGTCTGTATAGATCCTCTTTACTAAGCCGTCTCCTAATTCGAGGAGTCCAAACTTGGTATGATTTGAAAATATTTCTAGAATTTTTAGAAAACAGGCGGCCGAAACTTAATTGTGTAGGTGTAGGACCCTAGACCGCAACTGACAGACGCACATAGCGACAGAGACAGACGAAAGCAAAATCGGCCTCCTATCTTGTCGAAATGGAGCCCTTCGCTCGCTCCGCTCGCTCGGTCAATTATCACACGTGAAGCTGAGATCCCGGCTACTATCGCTACTTAGTAATGGTCGTAAAATCCCACCATCAACCCGCAATAAGCAAGCGTGATGGAGTATGGCTCAATCGTACTCGCGGCCGGATTAACGCCAGTGCCCCTCGGTGGGGACATTGGGCGTCATGTACTTACTACTCTGTTCTTGACGACCCTCTGTGACGCGGGGGTTGTGGCTCTGCCTGCCATGCGAGAGGTCTCGGGTTCGACCTGCGGCTGGGGATAAAGAAAAAAGAAATTCCCAGGTCTTAGATGTGTATATGTGTGTGACGTCGCTGTTTCTGGTTCCCACGACACAGGGTATCCTAGTGTGGGGTCAAAAGCAATGTACGTGCCTTTATATAAATGTTTATATTTAAACTACTTTAACCCGCAACTTCATGTGCGTCTTCATTTCACTATCATTTACCGAGATAACGTTAGCCTCCTTCTGTTCATGTTTCATGTTTATGTTTACTTCACCTAGAATCCGTCCAAGGACCCGTTAGACACAGTTTGCCTCTGTCTGTCTACCCACTAAGTAACCGTCCATTTTGCGTGACAGAGCAACGGGAATAACCCACGCCGCATCATGAGAAAATGGTATTTCACATTTACTGGACAAACTCACAGTATCTGGCCCCACAATAAAATTCCCTATTCGCTTTACATACTACATACCTACAAGTGGCTCTGAGTATGAAAGTAGCCGCAACAATAACTTTGCATAACTACATTTTTCGATCTAAAATCAAACCTATTGATTTTTCACTAAACTTGTAATGATATAGTATATATATATATATATATACAATATATGTATAAGATTGCCAATCCTTTTAGTCTATAATCTAACGTTTTTTTCTCGTTAAATTACAAACTATCGATAAATTGTAAACTGTACTGCTTACGATATGACGCGTTAGTTTATAATAAAACCGTTAATTTGTGAACTGGTTTAAACTTGAATTTCAAAAGAAATACCAGGGCAAACACTGCGGTAGCTTAGGCCTTCACCTAAGAAGAGAGCTTCACCTAAGAAGGGGCGAGCGCAGCGAAGCCCCCGAATAGTCTTTGTGTTAGGTTGATATGTAAGAACAATAGAAACGTAAATTGTAAACCCTGTCGGTCTGGGTTACTGTGATATTTATATTAAATAGTATAAGTTACAATAACCTTTGTCAATATTACATTTTCTAAAATCATTATCTTATCTTATTTTATCAATAATGGTAAAAATTCTTCAAATATAAGAAGCATGAGGTTACACTTTTCTTTATTCATTCAGCCATCACAAATATCCAAAACAGCAAGTTATTCGCTGTCGGAATAAGCCATGGTTGCAGTCATCGACCTCGTAGGATGACGTGGCTTTCCAGGACTGCTTATATTGACGATGCAATATCTTGCAATAGCAGCGGGTAGTCACAGGTCATGTTACCCCGATACATATTTCAGACCTTATGACTCACGTGATAAGACCGGTATCAAGTCCAGTGACCTTGTTCTTTTGGTTATCATAATTACATCGCGTCTTTTCGAGGTGTTAATGGAATGGTTTAGCTAGTAATTGAAAACTCCATTTTCCGTGACAGGGGGCTAGCACATCGCCGCAGATGAGGAGATTTGTGGAGGTTTTCCATCACCGTTAGAAACTACGTATAATTTACTTACGATTAATAAAAATCTCATTGGTACATGGTATTCGTGAAAAAATAGTTTTACCTAAAACATGCATTATTATCAGCTATCGTATATTCGGATGCGTAAATAGTAATTATATCAGAACGCGACTTTACAATATAGGAAGCCGGACAGACAAAGGCCGTGACTCAACAACACAATTATATTGGATTTTCACAACTATATTGGATTTTCTCATTCATAACTCGGTAAATTGTAGAGGGGTGTATTGTCGTGACATCTGGGGAGTAATGCTACTAATTGACAACCCTCGCACAAGCATTTCGCAGGCTTAAGTAGTATAGTATTGGACAGACTAGGACACATTTTCAGGTGTGAGAAAATTTCCCTAAATCTCACTAAAGTTCACTGGGTTCGCCCTCCTCCTCCAAAGTGCCTAGCTTTTCCAACACGGTTGAAGGAAATGCCAGCGAGCCTCTCACACCCGAAAATTGTCCTAGCTTGCCCAGTACGGTTTAGGTAAATTCTCTCAAACTTAACAAAAAACTACCGCAGGTCACCTACTCAATTATGCGCTATGAGTGAAGTGTATATATTGTAGGAACGAAAGAGATCTCATTATGATGTCTTCTTGTATATCTGGCAAGCGAACTCGACGAATGTTTTGAATGGAATTTTTATGTGGACAATAATAAATCTATTTCCACCTGGCTAATAGCCAAACTGTATTTGATAAGACATCGAATGTTGATATTTTGACATGTAATGTCGGGTTCAGTTGCCGATTTAGTTCTGTATCTCCGACATCTAACCTTAACATTTATAAGGTATTGCGATTCGGATCGTGATTCTCTATGTTATTATCTCCGGGCTTTAGAGTCCAAAAGGGGTAAATTGACATACATTTTCAGTGATAAGTTAGTGACAACTTGTCTGGTCTGGGGGAGCTGGTATTGTTCGACATCTTTAGAAATTCAAATACCGGAGAATAGAGTAAGTGTTCTAGTAATTAACTCATGGGCGAGAGCAATATGGATCAAAGGTCCATTGAAGATGCCACGCTAAGTGAAAGAAACTTTAGATGTCATAAACCGAACGATTCTCTCCACATGAACAATCGATGAATGAAAACTTATTACTACAAATGGAAAAACGTAGACTGCATAAACAAGATACAGAAGATTATATGAACATAGACAAGTAAAATCTAGGGAAATTTGTGTAGCTCGTTAAAAATTCTACGCAAAGAAGTGTGATTTGATAGAAGACCGGATTACATACACGTAGAGATACTTAAGCTCATTGAGCACCAACTGATAAACGAGAGGCCCTATTCGCTCTAAATGATCCTGTCCAAAAATGTAGCAATATGTGCAGAAAGAAGTCATAATTTGCATCGTGGATTACGAAAAACCCTTTGATCGTGTTCAACACGAAGTACTAATGCGTCGACTATAAGATATCGGATTGGACGGTAATTCAAAGAACTTATCCAAGACAGAGTTTATGGTGCTGTCCAGAGACGCAACACTGAACATGACAACCACGGTAGCCGATACCGATCTAGAGCGAGTCCAGAAGTACCTTTGCACTTGGGGAAATTAAAACTGGGAGTATAATCAAGATATCAAAGACCCGTATAGAAATTACCCATCTGTCCTTCAATAAAATGAGAAAGGCACTGTGTACCAGGCAGCTGGTCCTTAGACTTTGGATGCGGCTTCTCCAATGCTACATCTGGCCTATAGTCTTCTATTTATGCGTAGCGTGGACTATTTTAGAGGAGAGGACTATTAAAAGATTAGAGGCCTCACGAGATGTGTAGTTACCGGAGAATGGCTGGATCCATCGGGTCACGAATAAGGAAGTTCTGGGACGAGCTGGCAAATCACGAGATTTCATAACCACCATCAAGAGAAGAAAAGTTACATATCTGGGACTTGTGCTCCATCACGATATCAACTGCTTCAAGTGGGCATGATAGGAAAGGTTGAAGGGAAACGGGGATTCGGAAGAAGGACATCGTGGCTCTCTAATATACGAAAAGACCTGTTGCTGATCTAATTAAATATACAATTTCTTAAGTCAGAAACAGAATCGTAGTCTTTAGTCACTAACTTAAATATCTATTCTACAAAAAATGCATAAGTAATAAATTACCGAGATATATTTTTTGTGCAGTAAAGAACAATAAATTACATGAGTGGTTATTAGATATCTCGTCGCCGCCGTCGCAAATTCTTAAAATAGTATGACATCCAAGCGAGTCGCATTTACTACCAGATGATAGCAAGGCAAAGTCAGGTTGAGTGATGTTGCAAAATCGATAACCGAAATTAGGCTTATTATTATTGACCGAGCGAGCGAAGGACTCCATTTCGACAAGATAGGAGGCCGATTTTGCTTTCGTCTGTCTCTATGTCTGTGTGTTTGTCAGTTCCGGTCTAGGGGCCACAGTTTTCAAGCGATCCTCACAAAACTCGGCACACGAGTTCCTTAAATTAAAAGTTTTTCTTTGTCAAAGCTTTTCTCGATTTCCCCCTTGGGGCCCCTCCGTTAAGTCGAGTTAAGACGTCATATTTTTTTGTATTGTTTTTTTTTTTGTGAAACTTATCGTGTGGGATATCAAATTAAATGGCTTCATGAGCCGATTCTAAAAATATACTACACAATTACATTTCGGCCGCCTGTTTTTTTAAAAATCCAAGAAATATTTTCAAAACATGTCAAGTTTGGGCTCCTCAAAGTAGGAGACGGATTAGTAAAGAGGATCTATACAGACCATATGAGTGAATGAAATAGACAAATATTTTCGTGAAAATTCAATAGATTGTATTTTAAATCGAAAAATGTAGTTTACAAAGTTATTGGTGCGGTGGTGCTACTTTACTTCTTGATTTTGTTTGAATCTAAGATACTTACCTATGAATTGGTTCACAGTCCCCCCTGTTAGCAAGGTCTACTGCCCACAGGGCCACTAGTTTTTATTATATCTTCATAATTACACCGAAGGGCTCGCCCCCTGTAACGTAAAAAGGTAAAAGGCGTGCAACTCCGTTTGTTTGTTTCTTTTGATTCTTTTAAGTATCTTTGTGTTTTAAATTACTAGATGCGTGGTAATAAACATTCATAAATAAATGGTACTAGTTTATTTTGCTGGTCCCACTACCCAGAAATGGCGTCACTTCAGAAAATGTTGTAGTAAACAAGATGGCGGCAAGTCATCGAATATTCCGCTGATCTGATGACGATGATCACAGAATGATGATTTCTGGTCTATGACGCGGCGAGATAAAAATACGTCAGGTTAAGGTAACCTTGGTCGAATTCTTCGGTTTATTTTCGCACATTTGATTTAGAAACATTATAATGGGACGAAGTGTAGCGCGAAAAGTTATGTCTTTTGATCATTTTGTCTGTTTATTTTATGTTTTATTTTTTGAGTTTATTTAGAAATTAAGAACTCATGACATTCATGGAAACCAAACGTGGAACTTATCGTAATCGTATACGTAATCGATTCTTCATAAATCACACGATGTGATGTGCTGGATTGTGGCCTAGAGGTCATAGTATAACTGGTAACTTACTCTGCGGGGTTGTTTTCTTGGTCTTGATTGGGTAAGGTGCTCGTCATAGGTTTGAGGGAGAGGTCAATCTCACAGACTGGCTATGATCGTGGTCGAACTAAGTACTACTATAGTAGAGTTATTAGCAACTGAGCGCCAGGGCTATAAATCATTTTCGTCGGAGCTCTCGCTCGCGACTCCTCGCTTTATGGCAAGGCGTCTGTGATACGTGTAGCGGCGTTCTCTTGCAATCGACATATTTATTTGGGAGTAAAAATGGTTTGTTATATTACTTTATGCATATATCGTAGCCATACCACGGAACTTATTTATTTATTTTATTTATTTAACACAAATCCACAGCTTGGCCAATTATGTATTTCACTATTCACTATTGTTTCATCATGAAATGGTTTGATGAAACATGTCTTTTTAAAAACATTTTTATTCAGTACTACCTAATGTTTTCGTGATATGCATGTCGAACTAACACGAAGCCTATTTTTTAGCCTCGCTGCGCTCGCCTCCTTTTGTCATCACCTGTCGCAGTGTTTTGCCCTAAAAGATTATTCATTCAATGAAAATTCGAATTCAATCATGGTGAGCCATTTCATGATACGGTCTCAATTCTACAATATGGTTACGACATACGTGTATATTGTTATTGCACCTCTCAGCTGCCCTATCTACTGTAGGTGAGCGTGGTCTTAATGTATCCGAATTCAATAACAAGCGAAAATACCGCTGTAGATCACATAAGATGCCAAAGCGATTAAGTCCAACCAATGTTTGTCATACCTTGTCTGCATACCGTTTCATTGCCACATTGTCGAGTGTACAGATTGAAACAAAAAAACAGCTTCACTCCTTTTGCCATACGGGGTGGCAGGGCACAGTCGTGCCCATGTATAGCTAGAGCTTGTTATTCAATACTCCATTCTTCGTGATAAAGGGCTGCGTCTTCTGAAATGCGCCTGGGGCTGGGCCGCGTTGTGCCCCACGGGCTTTTCAGAATTTCGAACCCCTCGGAAAGTCAGAGCGCCACAGCGCGACGCTGCGTTGTACCACACGCGGTTTTACAGCGCTAACATTGACAATTCATCGCCTGAATAGCCCGTAGGGTACAACGCGTGCGACCCATGCACTATGCGTGAAAGAGATAGCGGATTAGCGCACCAAGCGCGTGCGGTGCGAAGGTGCGATGCATGCGCTAGAAGAGCACCTTATCGATGAGTGGAACAAAGAGATCCAATATTATTAGGCAGTTTTGGGAACCACGTGCGTTTCAAGGTCACAACTTCTCGCCGGTGGTGATTTGTGGTCATTTTGTGTTTATTCAGTTATTGCCAGTATGTTAATCAAGATGTGCGAATCAGTAAAAAAACTGTTATGATTCTCGGATGAGGATTTTGCGTTGTTTTCATTCGACAATGACAACAATGGAGAACGAAAATTCTACAGAAAAAAGATTGTCTGAGGATTGTAAAATCGGCCGCAACTTGAACAAACTTGATCTATAAGAACTATAAATTTAAAATTAGGAAGAACATTGGCGCGTTATAGGGCTCCGGTTCTTTAACTAGAAGCGAATTCACGAAAAGGCAGAGGGACACAACGCCGCCGCTATTCAGACGATGAATTGTCATGTGAGCGCTGAAAAATCCCATGTCGCGCTGTAGTGCTCTGGCTTTTCGAGCGGTTTGATATCCTGAAAAGCCCGTGGGGCACAACGCGGCCCAGAAATACAGGCTTTATAGAAGACGCATCAGGGTGTTATCCTCTCTACAGGCCGCATTTCTCAACTGATTCTCGTGATTTTTTGTGAGAAGGTTCGATAATTAAATATGTATATATTTTTTTAAGATTCATTTTTTTGTAATTTTACAAAATGGCGGCGAGGTGGGGTTAATTTTTTAAACCGCTACAGTCCAAACAGCTTAACGGATTTTAACAAATGAGGTGTTGGTTTTGAAGAGACCGTGGGAGTAAAAGGCTTTATAATTTTAGTGAAAAGTCAGTATAGGTTGGTTTTAAGACCACAAAATGTAGTTTACAAAGCTATTGGTGCGGCTACTTCCATACTACATGCACGTAGATGCATTCATAAGTTTGTATGTGTTATTGAAAGTTTCACTCGCGAGTTCTACAGCTCACAGAGCCACTAGTTTATTAATATGTATGTAAATACTCGTTTATTTCGTCATATTCTTGCACACATCGGTCTATCCCTGCCCAGCAATCAACCTTTCTCATCTTAACCGGGTTTGCTGGAAGAGATCTCTTAATAGAGATAAGCTCGCCTTTGTACACTATTATCAAATGACTCTTGTTTTTTATATCATTTGTGTACAATAAAGAAATTATGGGTTACAAATGTTTTTTATCCACACCCAGTCTTCAGGGAAAATGGCATGAGGATATCTATCTAGGCACTCCATCCACATACGGAAACGAACTAGACACAAAAGATTGACACTCAATCCCACCATTGTGTGTATGTGCAATATTTTGAGTCATACTGTACCATCGGCGGCGATCGCACTGATCCAGTTTTGGCACCATCCCTCGGAGATTAGACCGATGGTTTGCCGATAGTACAAAGCGTAGTAGTTGGCACTGGTGTGCTGAATGGACGGATGCTACATGCGTCCATTCCTTGGCAGTGTTTGTTGAGATAATAATGGGTCGTCCAAAGAATGACCGCGTATGTTTTTGTATGTATCTTCTGTGGTGATATCCGCTGTATTGTCCGTCTGATTTGAAGCTAGTGTAAAATCAGTGAACTAGCACGCCAATAGTTACAGTGACTAGCAGAAAGCGCAGCTTTATAAGGGCGCACGAAAAGTGATCTCTTGAGAACATGATCTGCTGTTGTACTGTTTTGTGGAAATTTAGATTTATATGATGAGCATGGTACCTATCGTTGAAATTATTCAGAGTTGTCCCTAAACATTTTTCTTACTTGTATCCTTAATAGAGGAATTACTAGGAATATATTGTTTGTTAGCTAGTAAATAGTTTGAAAACTAAGTACTTGAAATATGGAGTGAAAATTATCAGTACAGAATACCGACTCCCATTGTGATAAAATATTTTCTTTTTTGATATTATTTAAAGCATCCTGTCAAAGTTCCGGTTAGATAGCCTGGGTGCACACGGAACACAAAACGTCGCTACAAAACTCCGCCACCACTTGTGGCGACCACTGACCACAAGTGGCCGATGGGAAAGCAGTTTTTTTTAAATTCAAAATTCGTTATTTTCTGTCAATATAAACATATGTTTAGCAAACCACTGTGGGGTCAAAGTTCCGGTTAGATAGCCTGGGTGCACACGGGACACAAAACGTCGCTACAAAACTCCCCCACCACTTGTGGCGACCACTGACCACAAGTAAACCACTGTGGGAGAAGAAGGGAGAAGAAACTCCCACAGATTGGTTTTAGATCTCTTTTACATATGAGTTTCACTAGTACAAATATACTAATATTTGACGACCCGTTTAGCCTAGCGGGTAGTGACCCTGCCTACGAAGCTGACGGTCCTGTCTTCGAATCCCGGAGAGGGCAATTATTTTTGTGATGAGCATGAATATTTGTTCTTGTATTTACATAAGTAATAATCTCTATTAAATATATTGTCGTCTAGTTTCCATAACACAAGCCTTATTGAGCTTAGTATTAGTTTGATTTGTGTAAGATTGTCCTCTAATATTTATTTATTTATACATATTATAAATAATATGCAGGAATAATTAACTACAAAATTATTAAGCGAGGTCTTTATTAAGTTAGTTTGACACCATGTACTCTTGACATTTATGTAATCTTGAATATTGTAATATCCCTTTTTAGATAAAGAGGTTTTTACATGTTTTTTAAATTGCTCATATGGCAACTTCAAAATCTCCAGAGATATCATGTTGTAGTAGTGAATGAGAGTGAAGAGATTTTGAAATTGCCATTTGAGCAATTTAAAAAGCATGTTAAAGCGACTTTGTCGAAAAAGGGATATTACAATGTTCAAGATTACTTAAATGACAGGACTGTATGGGGTTAATCTGGCTCAACAGAGACCTTGCTGTTAATAATTTTGTAATTATTTATTCCTGCTTATTAATCATAACAATTTAATTTTTTATATTTGTATTAGTTAAGCACAACCTATTTTTAAAAGGGATCTAAAAATAAATCTGTGGGAGTTTCTACGCCCTTCTTCTCCCACAGTGGTCCAATGTAGAGAAGGGGCAAAAAATGACGTTTGCTAAGTATATGTAAATATCTACAGTAATAAAGTACTTTGACTATAATGCATTGAACATTGGAATTTGCTTGAAAGGACATCGTATATAGGTACAAGGTGACCTTTAATTAGCTGACCATATTGTAGGGGAATGATAGTACCCATTATTATGAACAACTTTCCCAAGCAACATATGGTCGTAAATGAAAAAAAAAATGGGTCTCCCATAGTAAGGTGCTGTCAGTTCCCGAGCGAAGCGAGAGACTGTTTTTGACTGTTGATCAACCTAAAGTGGACCGCTGCGCGTCATCTTCAGTGAGCCGTCATTTCGCAAAGGAAATGGGGCACTGAACAGAAATTCAAGTATCGTAGATGTCATGGTCAATCGCTCCGCACTATAAAAATAAAAACTTGTCACACTGCCAAGAATGGGATCTAGTTAGCGCCATCTGCTGACTAATCTGAAATGTTTGCACTTAATGAAATGGGTTATTTCATGCGTACTATTTCTCGCACAAAATGGCAAAGCTGTGCTGTACCCTAATACGTTTTATCTTATCATACTACACTATTATATTGTATATATTTTGTTCTGTCAAAATAACTTCCTAGATAACCGTTGTTTTGTGGCAAATGTGTCATGTGAGCGAACCAAGGCAATGGCCATGTTTTTGCATATCGTAACCGTTTGTAACGTCGCTGTGTCTGGTCTCCACGACAGGGTATCCTAGTGTGGGGCCAGAAGCAATGTAAGTGCCCGTATATTGATGACCTCCGAGGTGCTGCGGTAGTGGCTCTGCCTACCATGCGAGAGGTCCCGGGATCTATCCCCGGTTGGGGTCTTGGTTGTGTGTGATGTCGCTGTTTCTGGTTCCCACGACACAGGGTATCCTAGTGTGGGGCCAAAAGCAATTTATGTGCCTATATATGCCTAATGTTTATATTTAAACTAGCGATGCCCGCAACTTCATCTGCGTGTTCCTAGTAATTATCATTTACCGAGATAAAGTTACCCTCCTTGTAGTACAGTCGGCCAAAAGTATCCCATATGTTAATCTAGCTCATAAACTATGTCTGTTCTAAATTTCATTCAAATCTCTTCAGCCGTAGCAGCATGATTGAGGCACAAACATATAAACATCGCTGCTTTCACATTTATAGTATTATCTGGATTTGTACTAAATGCCGTCACTGTTTCCAGGTCCGATTCTCGGAGGAGCCGCCGGCAGTGCGCGTGATGCATGTCTGGTCCTTCGCAGCCCGACAGGCGAGGCGCGGTCACTGGGACCAGTATGCGTTGGACCGGGGACGGTTTAAGAGGAGGTGAGATGATGATGATGAGTCGGATGTTGTTCCAAGACCACAGCACAGTGTATGGTGACCCGAAAGCACAATGGCTTTCACGATATTTCTCCGCCATACTCTGATTTGACTCATACTTTGCCACTTCGCTTGATCAGCCTTCGCTTTCTCAAATCGAGCGTAGCCGAAGAGTTTGCGTGAAGAATCTTATGTATATCTAGGAACCTAGATACATATGCCAAATTCTGCCTTCATTAAGGGTGTTTTATGTTAAGAAGTGGAATCAACAACAACATTTCCACCTTCCAGGATAGCAGACGTGGACATGGCCATTTCCTGGGTGTTGAAGCCTCAGCACAGATCCCGCATCACATTCCAACGGTTCATGCCGTGGTGGCACGCACAACGGAGACTGGAGCTGGCGGAGAAGAAGGCCAGAGAAGGGGAAGAGAAAAGAAGAGAGGAAGAGAAGCGATTCAAGGATGTGGAAGAAGAAGCTCAAAGGTTAGAGGAAGAAGCGAGAATAATTGAGGAGGTAGAGAAGGAAGTTAAAGAAGGTGTTAAAGATTCGGATTCCGATTGTGTTAAAGTAGATGTAGAAAGTAGTAGTATTAGTAGTAGTAGTGGTGGGGAGAATGAAAAATTTGCAGACAATGATGTCACAGATTGTAAAGATAGTAGTAATGGTGGTGATAACGACAAAATTATAAAAACAGATGGCAAAGATGATAAACATGAAGTTAATAAAGATTCAAAGGAGGAAAACGAGACGAAAGTTGAGCCATCGGTTATCGCTAAACCTGCGTTTGTGGTCAAACGGCATTACGATTCAAAGGGCAACCTCATAGAAAACGGAATAACTGGTGCGAACAGTGCTAAAAACGAAAAAGTACCAAAACCAGTACCGAAACCGAGTCCCGTAAAAAATAACAAAAAACCGCCCGTTTTGGTCATCAAAAGCAATGCGGTGAAAAAAATGGTTAGTGTTAATAACAAAGTAAATAAATGCATTGTTGCAAAGAAACCGGAGCCGCCGAAAACAGGTCGGTATTACGAAATAGAAAATACTGTTGTGGGTGGGAAAGGGTATTACGGTATGGATAATAATACTGTAGCGAAACCGAATAATACAGGGCCTATTGTCAAAGCAACCGAATCTAAAACATGAATAAATTAGAACGATATCTGGGTATAATAACTTGAAATTATTTATCATTCAAAAATTTGTGCAATTTACATAACTACCCGACAATTCACCTTGCTCTGACCTCAAATTTCGCTTAACCTTTATCGGGCATCAGCAGAACTTTTCATTATATTTTTTTACTTATTCCCATGCCCTTAGGTTGAAAATTTGGTTGGCATATTGTGGGCAAAGCCTAAAAAGGGTTAATAAACTTAAAAAATTTATCACTGTTGGGAAATTATACAAATATTTCACGATTGCATTTCTTTACACCATATTTCATCATCATTATTTCCAAATGAACTGTCATTTCGTCACAAAGACAAAACTATTCAATAAGGTTGCATCATTGCGGTAACATCTATTGTTTATAAATCGAGGATAGAACTATGTGTAGTATTTCACAACATTTGCTTTGTGGTGATTAACAATGGGTAGTTTTTGCTCCGTTGCTACTTTTAACCGTAAAAAAACGATCAATTGGGGATCGGTCTCGTACAAGAAAGTCCTGGAACGTACACAGTAAAGGATAGGTTACTAAAAATAATAAAACAAACAAAAAATATATGGCCAAACTTGGCCTCATACGATAACAAAACCAATTGCGCCACCGACGACAATACCGGACAATTTGCGATGATATGAATTTAGCAGCCATTAAAATATATCTCTTGTATGTGTAGTTTAATTTATAAAATCTCGTATAGTTTATCATGTATTGCTGTAGCGACAACAGAACTACACACTGAACATTTAAACTTTACAATACGATTAAAATCAGTTAAAGATTCGGCTTTTCTCGGATATCATCGCCTAAATCCGATCTCTCTCTCTCTCTCTAGTGAGAGATGAGGGATTCACGACAATTTCCGAGGTTGATCGAATCGTTAACAGATTTTTATCGCATTGTGCCTATTACGGCGCTTGAGACAGCGGAGGCTTAGTAAAAGGGTCCTATTTGTCACCATTCGGGTGCGGAACCCTAAAATATTATACAGGCACATACATTATTTCTGGCCCCACATGACCATACCCTGTGTCGTGGGACCCAGATATAGCAACGTCAAAACATATACAAGGTGACATTTAATGAGCTGACCATATTTTGGGGAACGATAGCACCGATCATTATGAACAACTTTCCCAAAGAAACATATGGTCGCAAATGAAAAATGTTTTTGGTCCCTCAGTACATTGACCCGATCAGCTGATTACAAGTTACTATAGGAGAACCAACAATTTTCGTTTACGACCATATGTTTCTTGTTTCTTGGAGAAAGTTGTTAATAATAATGGGTACTATCATTTCATCCTATATATATCTAATTTCTGGGCATTCAAATTAGATTCTTTACCTCTGATATAAAAAAAACTTATTAGACAGAATAGAGGGGACTGTGTGCAATTCGCAAAGCGATAATTTAAAATTAACAAAATAATTTAAAGGAGTTTATTTCAATCAATTAGCTGAAACGCTTCCAGAATTGCATACCTACGTTATCGTGTAACATCACAATCTATGTTTCAATTATATTTTCATGTCACTCTTCATTTTTTATACTAATCTAGATTAAATATCTTAAGTTTATGCTCGAAAACAGAGATGATGTACACTGTCATTTTTCTTCAATATTTGGTAGTTTAGGTAAGGCCCTGCTTCCATGCGCAACGCGTCTCGAAGACTAGTCGCCACGCAGTTGAATGCAGGATACCGGTAGCGTAGTGTGCGAGCCTCCATTCAAATGTATGTGAGATACTTTGTGGCGACTTGTTTCCGAGATTCGCGAAGAAATCTGGTCGCCAGTGCGTATTGTAATGGAATAACGGTGCGTATTGTAATGGAAGAACGGTGAGTATTGTAATGGAAGAACAGTGCGTATTGTAATGGAAGGGTGCGTATTGTAATGGAAGAACGGCCTTAGGAGTAAGAATCACCCCCCTCAGGCCCAGGGGGGTGATTCTTGCGCATTCGGTAAACGGATATCGACCCCATATAGCGAGTGATATTGTGCGAGAATAGGCCCCCAGGTGCTCTTTCTCGAACTAATATATGAATATAAAATTGTATAGTGGTTAAATGTGTTTAAATGTACATAGGATATAGGCTAATAATATATTCCCTATAAATTACGTGTATAATACATAACTGTATATAAATACATAGTGTATGTAAGTAAATTGTCTTGTATATTTTTTAACTAATAAGCTTTTTCGGGTTTGGTTGGTATTAATAATAAAATTTCTGGAACTGAATACATATCTTGTTTTACTTATAGATTATAGAAAATTTAATAAGCGTTTTAGGAAATTTTCGAACCGCTCACCTCGGAAAAGATTTCACAATATGGAACTTCCTCAGATAATTAAACTGTTTCATATATGTAACGTTGTGTTAATCCTCTTTTGGTATCACCAAAATGGTGTAATCATTCTATTGGCACGCATCAAAAACCATGTTAAAGCGACTTTTCCGAAAAAGGGATATTACAATGTTCAAGATTACTGAAATGACGGGACTGTATGGGGTTAATCTGGCTCAACACAGACCTTGCTGTTAATAATTTTGTAATTATTTATTCCTGCTTATTAATTATGATATAATGATATTATAAAATTTGTATTAGTTAAGCTCAAGCAATTTTTAAAAGAGATCTTACATCAATCTGTGGGAGTTTATGGGTTAGTCCACTTAGTTATACTACTAGTTATACGATATAACAAAATGAACAAAAAAAATCCTAATAGTTATACTGAGCAGTATAACTAAACGGATTTCATTATTTTGGATCGGGTACGTCCATTTAGTTATATTCGTAAATAAACTCTATTAATTTTTTTGGATGTTTTACGTTTTCACACATTTTATTTCAATTTAAAATAATAACACCATGTGAATCAATTGATACAGATATATATATCAAGATAAGACTAATTAGGAGTAAAAGGTTATTATATTACTATCGTAATGTTTCTAGAAATGTGGCTATTAAGATATCGCCGTTAATTAATTGCATCTGTGCGTCCATAATCATGGCGTCATTGATGATACTGCTTTCTTGTCGATTTTCCTTAATCTCCGTAATGTTGATAATAGAATCTTCTCCATCTTCAGCCATTGCTTTGAAAAATTGCATAATACTAACATTTTTCCTGGTTTTGCATGATTGGTTAAGATTCATGTGCCATGCCTCCACTTGGTTGGTACTGTGATGCCTCTCTCCGAATACGCACCATGAGTTTATGATCCCATCGTTCTTGAGCCAGTAAGACTCGAAGTAATTCACAAAGGTAGTTGAATTCTTTTTTTTCATTAGATCTTGTATTTTGGCAGCTTTTTCTTTAATATATTCCCATCCTTCTCGAATATGCTTATTTGGGAGAAGTGGTAACATACAACAAAGCCCTACAAATTTTTTAGGCCATTTCGCATTTTTATTTTCTAGATCTAGTTTTTTAGCTTTTCTCCAAAGGCTATCAGAATAATGGGTATGACATCCTTTACTCTTAATCAAATCAAATCAAAAATCATTTATTTCCATAGGATGTTGTTACATCACTTAGATCCGTCATTACATTTTTTTGGGTGAGTTCACTAACCCAATGGCGGAATCTGTGGAGAAGAGCTCACCGAAGAAACTCCACAGTCGTCGCATCTTTTGCGTTTCCTTTTTTAAATAAAATATTGTCAAATTACAAAATGAATGCTAATTATATATCGAAACAGCCTGTTACTCAAACAATCTATTCCCATGGACATCTGTCCTCTAACTAATCAGATATCCTATAGTAACCTTTTTTATACAATTTCTGTTTTATTATTATTTTAAACTTGTCTAAAGGTAAGTTTTTAATATCAGTAGGGACCTTATTGTAATAGCGTATACAATTGCCTTTAAAAGAATTACTAATTTTATGTAGTCGGCTTACATAAGCAATCAACTTGTCTTTATTTCTAGTATTAAAATTGTGTATATCACTGTACTTCTGAAAATTAGTTATATTTCTTTTTACATACACAAGATTGTCATAGATATATTGAGACACAAATGTCAGAATATTGATTTCTTTAAACTTTTCCCTCAGTGACACTCTAGGCCCTAATCTATAAATTGCACGAACAGCCCGTTTCTGCAGAATAAATATACTATTAGCATTCGCAGCGTGACCCCACAGTAAAATACCATAGGTCATTAGACTATGAAAGTAACTAAAGTAGACTAGTCTAGCGGTGTCTACGTCGGTAAGAGCTCTAATTTTTTTTAATTGCGAACGCTGCCGAACTCAGTCTGTTCGACAATTTATTTATATGAGGATCCCATTGTAGTTTGGCGTCTAAAGTAATGCCCAAAAAGACAGTCGACTGCACAAGGTCCAATCTCTGTCCTTTTATAAATATGTCTGTAGTTACCGGGTTCACATTGGGTAACACGAATTTAATACATTTAGTTTTCTCTTCTTTTCTTTTCTTTTAACATCTGGGAACACTTTCAATGCAGCGTTTTTTGACGCTTTCTCATAGTCAAACATAAACTTACTTGGTTTCCAACTTGTGATGCGAGACAAAATGATTCTGAACATGATTATGTAACTTTCGGTTGACATATCCGACATCAAGATATACACCATTGGCAAAATACGCGATTCCGTCTGAGTACTGAAGAAGTCACCGTGCAGAGTATATATCTGAGCGAAAGGTTTCGGACAGCTTTTATGAGTGCCGTCGCCGTAATATTCTTTTACATCCGTTAAGTGTTTTATCATATCTGGCAAGCAAAACACTAAAATTCTTCTCCCTTCAGAATCATAATCACCCAAGAGAATAGACGAGTATCGTTCGGGTACGGTTACTTCTTCTGGTTTTAGGCAATGCAATTTTGACACTCCTGCTGCTTTTTTTGTATAATGTAGTTTTCACACTTTTATACACAGTCAGGTCATAAGTTCTGTCACACAATAAAAACTTTTGAATTTAGAACGCTGGCCACAAAAAAGTTTATTGAATTCGATTTTCGAATTTTTCATGAAAATAAAAATGTGTACTTTTTAGAATTTTCGTCATTTTTAAATATGGAGTGGACACTTAGAGAAGACCGTGTCGCAGTTATTGCGTTGCATCGTTGCGGTTACGCGCCAATTCTGATTTTCGACTAACTGAAAAATTTGAATATAACCAAAAGATTCGTTTATCGTATCATAAAACGATACAATGAAGACTCTAGTGTAGATGACAGGTCAAGAAGTGGTCGCCCTCGCTCTGTTAGGACTCCAGCAGTGATAAAAGCTGTGAAGGCGCGAATTCAAAGAAATCCCATACGTAAGCAGAAACTGTTGGCCCTTCAGATGGGGTTAAGCAGGACCACGGTGAAAAGGGTGTTAAATGAAGACTTAGGGCTTAGGGCATATCGAAGAAAAACAGGACATCGTTTGGACGCTCGTTTAATGGACCTGAGACTGAAGAGATGCCGCGCTTTGTTGAAGCGGTACGCGGGAAAAAAGCACCGGGAAATTATTTTTTCGGAAAAAATTTTCACCGTGGAAAAGAGCTACAACAAACAAAATGATAAGGTGTACGCACACAGCAGTGAAGAAGCGAGCAACCGTATTCCGCGTGTCCAACGAGATCATTTTCCACCCTCGCTCATGGTTTGGTTGGGAGTCTCTTATTGGGGCTTAACTGAGGTACATTTTTGTGAGAAAGGCGTAAAAACGAATGCAGTTGTGTATCAAAATACAGTCCTCAAGAACCTTGTGGAACCTGTTTCTCATACCATGTTTAATAACAGGCACTGGGTATTCCAACAAGATTCTGCGCCAGCTCATAGAGCGAAAAGCACACAAGACTGGCTGGCGGCGCGTGAAATCGACTTCATCCGGCACGAAGACTGGCCCTCCTCCAGTCCAGATTTGAGTCCGTTAGATTACAAGATATGGCAACACTTGGAGGAAAAGGCCTGCTCAAAGCCTCATACCGATTTGGAGTCACTCAAGGCATCCTTGATTAAGGCAGCCGCCGATATTGACATGGACCTCGTTCGTGCTGCGATAGACGACTGGCCGCGCAGAATAAAGGCCTGTATTCAAAATCGCGGGGGTCATTTTGAATAAACTTTATCACCATAAGAATCTATGTTTTATTAAGTTCATTTTTCTATATAAATGTTTACATAAATAATAAACGTGTCTAAATTATTTCATGTTGCACATGTGACAGAACTTATGACCTGACTATGTATTTTGGTACCTTAGTAACCAAACGGTATCCTAGGGACTTTATTTCCCGTCTCGTTTGTTTGTAAATATTTGGAATCGAACTTATAAAGTCGGTAGAGGCTTTGTTTTGGCATTCAATCAGTTTGAGCTCTATTTCATTTTTCGCATAATTAGGTTGACAGTCTTTACTATGCACTACGGATTTTATGATTTCTTCATTCTGAAAAGACGGACTTTAGGTTACTCAAGTCGTTTCTGTATTATTATTATTTACTTTGAGGCTGACAGTATAAATTAGTGTGGTTTTTACAGGTACTAATACTAACGATGAATGAAGATGGGCATGAATAAGCAAGCAACGATACTAACGTAGTATAAAGGGCATAGTAACAAATCTTTGTCACGTATAGAAGAGAGACAGCAGTAATTAACACTTACTTTGAGAGTCAGAGAACCCGTGCAATATTGTTTGCCACACAGATCTGTAGATGAGCACCTCCAGATAAAAGCACCATCATTATACCGTCGATTTTTATAGTACTGATGACCGTTAAAAAACAATACCAAACCTCGTCCTCTTTTGATAAAACGCGGCTTTTCTTCGAGGGCCCGGGACGGTCCAGGAATAGCTTCCATTTTAAATTCACCACATAGTATGATAACAAATCAAGCAGTCATTTGCAACTGACATTTATAATAGTAAATCAAATATTCTGTCTTTTTGCTACCAGCCAGTACTTGATAAGCTTTCTTGGTTATTTGAACTCCTTGCCCTTTTCTAGAAACATTACGATAGTAATATAATAACCTTTTACTCCTAATTAGTCTTATCTTGATATATATATCTGTATCAATTGATTCACATGGTGTTATTATTTTAAATTGAAATAAAATGTGTGAAAACGTAAAACATCCAAAAAAATTAATAGAGTTTATTTACGAATATAACTAAATGGACGTACCCGATCCAAAATAATGAAATCCGTTTAGTTATACTGCTCAGTATAACTATTAGCATTTTTTTTGTTCATTTTGTTATATCGTATAACTAGTAGTATAACTAAGTGGAGTAACCCGAGTTTATACGCCCTGCTTCTCCCACAGTGGTCCAATGTAGAGAAGTGGCAAAAAAATACAATTGCTAAGTATATCTAACCATCTACAGTAATAAAGACATCTGGAATTTGAATTCATCTGCAATAGAAAATGAATCCTGTACCGTTATTCCTACAAGTGCCAAAAGATCCTTGTAGCCACAGACTTGAATAGTAGGGACAGGCAAGGCACGGAGCGCTTGAAAGTGTCGCTACAAAAACATTGGTGGTAATGTCATTTGGTTACCCCCCCCCCCCCCCTTACTAATTCATAACTTTTTCTATGATTAGGTAGGTAGGTAGGTATCAAGATCTTAAATTCCAAGTCACGCCACTAATGTGTATCTGTGAGCTTACATCCTCTTTCATAATTTAACGGCAAAGACAAAAATTAATATGCCTATTTAATTATGTTTCAACTTTTTATTAATTAAACATGAGCTAATTGCGTGAGACCTCGCCCCTTGAGTAAAATTTTAGCTAGATATATTTTATTTCTACTCCTAATCACCGATTAAAAGTCACCGGGTATTTGAGAGTTATCCGTAGATCAACTTTCCTAATATTGTGTCTATACACCACAAATCGGAACGTGACCGACCGTGACGCCGTTACAATTTTTCGTACTGTCTTGGTTCCGACGAATTCCGACAGGGGCGCTATTTTTCTTAGCCTCAAAATGGTAAGAAATTTAGTACGGGAAGGCCTATCCTTAGTATTTATATCGATGCTTGTAGCACTCAAATGGCAGTTACCAGAGTACGAGTTACAAAAAATAACTTCATCAAAGCCTTTATTTTAAAGTCCTACACAGATTTAAAGCGAGCCGAGCGAGAGGCTCTTCTGGGTCCCTGTGTATCGTTCATTCACATTAAATAATAATAATAGAAACAGAATACAATATAAATACAAAAGTTTGAGTTGTGCCGTTGTAGTATTGTTTTAGCGAGACAATACTGGTCATTGACCCCACTGCTGATGTGAGTTCCGTTTTCCACAAGGATAATTATCGCTTCCCGTACTAACTGTCACTAAACGACACAATTCTTGCGTATCATAAACCGAGTTGGGTATTGGGTGTAAAGCAAAAAAGTGTATCTTTAAAATATACGAAATTGAGCAAATTGAAGATCGACAAAAATGTATGATCGTTGGTACTGGAACCAATAATAATGTGACATATGTAATTGGAAAGATCTTTTGACGCATATCAATAAATCTAGCTATTAAGGGCTTTACGGAAATGCCCAATGCGGCCATTACTCTGAAGCCATGGTTAGTCATTTAGACGTATCCTCTGTCTATGCCTACCTGACATGCAACTGCAGAGTTTCATACAACTACACCCCTAACCTTTTTCAAACAAACTAACTGAATTTCGCCAACTCCCTTCTTACTCATTTATTTCTCCACATATCTCTGGTCGGCTTTAGGCACAGAAAATCTATTGATGACGCTGTTGCAGCTTTGAGGTCATTGATTCCTATCATCAATGACCTCAAAGCTGAAACTGACAGTAGAATGAAGTGCTCATCAGTTTTTCTTAATCTTTAAAAGCGTTCGATATGGTCTCGGTTCCCATACTTGTGTGATAACTAGATAATATCGGCATACGAGATCTCCCTCATGCACTGTGAAAAGACTACCTCTGCGATCGTACGCAGCATATCAAAATTGATAACTATGTTAGTGATGAAGCGATGTTGCCCACGGTGTTCCCCAAGGGAGTGTTTTGGGCCCAACACTGTTTCTGATCTATATAAATGATTTATGGGAACTAAAATTTACAATAGTAACTGATTTTCTGATGCCGATGACTCTGCTGCCGTGTTCTCTGGAAGAACTTGCGAGGAAGTTGCTTACAAGACGGACCTGGTTCTAGCAAGGATCTACATAATAAGGCTTCAACATAATATGTTTACTCTCAATACGTCCAAGACATACTACGCGTGCATTTCTGTAACTAAAAGAACTCAACCAGCATCTGATTTCCAGATTAAAATTCACTGTCCTACTCTGACAAAAGTTTCAATTGTGAAATACTTGGGGGTTATTTTGGATTCTAGGTTGTCATGGTTTAGTCATATAGAATTAGTCGCAACAATAAGTCATAAGCTAATATGGATTTAAAAAACCTTAAGGCATGTCACGACCAAAAACCTGATAATAGAATTTATGTAATAACTTACTGCATTCCGATTTGGGGAGGCGCCGCCAAAACAAGGTTTCTCGAAGTAGAGAGAGCACAACGCTTACTAATAAAGGTAATTTACTTTTTCCCTTAACGATACCTAACAACCCAACTTTATGCTTCATCTAACTTGTTAACGACAAGAAAACTACAAATTAAATGTAGTTCTTAAGATGAATTCCTGTCTAACGTGTACCAGTACCAAAACCAACAAAAAGACGAGGCTTTGCTGTTGTTAAACCTCTTGTACAATCTTCTTTTGCCAAACTGCAATTTAATGCACAGTATAGTCACTTGTATAAACAGTGTTAGCAAATTTTTACATATATACCATTTAAAATTGATACATGTTAAGAAAAAGCTTTTAGAATGGCATATTTCGTTTGATTACGAGAACACTGAAACATTGTTGCTTAAATATAGTTCTTAACAATTTGTAATACTAAATTATATTATTAACTGACAAATTGAAGGTAAATATTATATAAACTATTGCTTCTCTGCTTACTGGCAGCACTTATTGTATCAACCACTAAACCTAAACTTTGTTATGCTTTGTTGCCTACGGATTAAGTATTATGTTAATATAGCCTTGCACAGTAAAAAATATTTTTTTATTTAAAAGTTTTACACTTTGTTTATGTTGGTTCGTTCGTACTATATCACTGTGGAAGAAGTGGAGTCTTCTGGCACAGGTATTTTATGCTTAAAGGGAGACCCCTTGACTGTAATATTGTTGCTTGTTATTATGGATATTATGTTCAAACGAGTAGGTTCTCTTTTGAAGTACTCGATTTTCCCGGTTTTTGATTAATGAATCGGTAGAAAACTGCACACGTTCCTACAACGTATGACGCCGACATTAGAGAGACTTGACGAGTCTGTGGTAGGTTTAGACTATTTAATTTTTTCGCTCGAACACGGATGAATGCTTCCGAAAATTCATTGGAATTTATCAAGAAATCCATTGCTGATCTGTCGAAATATTTCTGTTTCTTACGATGTGGCGTGACGTGTTACATCGTTTCCGAAAAAAATACACGTGGAAATTAGCTATTGCCTACTGATTAACTATTTAAAAATAAAACCTGGATCTCTTGGTCTTATAAGGCCTGTAAAACTATGGATCAGTCTTATCCTTGCTAGCAATTGGGAATGAAACTGTTTGACTGCTGTGATCGGATTCGAAGAATGTACAGTTACAAAAAACGTAATCTAAGCAAGTTTGGCTGACTTCTCAAAGCCCATGGATTCTATAGATGCCATTTTCCCGTATTAGGTTTTTTTGAATTTTAATACCATGGCATAAGGTTCAAAATCGCGATGCCTCCTAACCTAACCTAAAAAAGAAGCTTAAAACTATTTATGTACCTAATCAATTATACATATATTTAAACACACAATACACAAATACACAAAGTACAATAAAACGATATTACATACACAATACAATAAACTTAATTTTATAAACGTGAATATGCCAAAGGTATGTCCCCAATACCAAGACGCCCCCCGCATCCTTCCACATTAACCGCGCTCGGCGCTGGTGCTTGCTCATGAGTCTTTCCTTTTCATCGGATCGTGATGCGTGTGCGTCTTATTTCATCGGATCGTGATGCGTGTGCGTCTTATTTCACACCTAACTTTCGCATACCGGCTCCCAAAACTGTTAAAATTCATGTTTATTATTTATTCTGAACGTTCCTAACCTTTATCCAAACCAACAATCATAGCTAAAAGTTTAGTGAGGGTGTTTAATATTTATGCTTCGGAACGCACCTCCTCTTGTTGCGCGACTCGGAACGGAAACGGAACCGCAGCTGTCACTCGTACCAACGAGATGAAAATTTGGAGGTTATCTTTTCTCGTCGGGAGAAAAAACATGTCTGCTCAGGCGTCGGGCCATTGATTGTATTTCGGCGTAACAATTGTCTAATACAGGTGTCGAGCCTGGTCGGAGTGTTAATCTACCACATCGTCGGGAAATAAGTAGATTCGCGTCAGCGGTTGAGTGATCCGTGTTGTGATTGGACATCGTCGTATCGGACGGCGACTCCTCGTGTCGGCAGGCAGCACGCCGGCGACAGCTGAGCGTCGGGCAGCGAATAGTGAGATTCAGTCCCGATCCTACCCAAACTTGTGCTCCTATCCCGTATTCCTGCCTCGAATCGAGCTTTCGATTTCCGGTCTACGACGACAAGGTAAAGTAACAATCAAGATTTTCTCTCCCGTGCTGGCAAAAACCCAGCCCCTCAAGATTCCACGCCGTTCGGTTGAGGCGTGGAATTAAACATTTTGGTAGCAGGCGCGGTTTCCTAGTGGGAAATCACCGATTCACGGACGGTTGTAGGGTTGTTGCCACATTGTAGTTGGGAGAAAAGAATATCTCAGATTGGCCGGCAAGTCGGCAATGAGTCTGTGGTCGGTATACCACAATTAAAGTTCATTTTCGGTTAGTGAAAGTATAAGTGTCAATTTAGTTAACAATTATTATAAATTTGTAGTCGGAAACTACTGTAAAGATAAAAGATTGAACAGTCATTCTGCGAAGTAACTAGATTGTATTACTTGCGGTAGAACGTCGGGTTCTATAGTACTGCAGTGTTATTTCGGTTTACAGAGCAGGGTCAGGCTATTTAAGGGGTATTAAGCTGATTTTGCTGACCTCAGTAGAAGTGTGGGTCATATCGGAGGGGCCACTTCTAGAAGGTCACAGCTACCTTCATTATATTAAAAATAGCTTGGATTTCGGAATCCAGTGTGGTTTAGGGTGCTATATTGTTTAGGTTTATAGTCTCGGAGCCCACCACCTATTATTTTGTATTGTTTTCATAATCAAGTTTTGTGGGTTATTTTTGTATTGTGTTTTATGGTGGCATTCTCTAATTGATTTAGAGTGTATATTTATAAGGTGTATGTCCACAGGGCGACCATATTAAATATTGTTTAGGATTTAATTGTTTTAGTGGTTGCCTTGGTTTTTACAACTTAGTTTTCATTTCTGTGCCCAGCGCTGACGGGCAAGTGCTGGTCTCTGGCTGTGCTTAGTTCGGTAGTGAAGCATAGGACCAGAAACAATTGAATCGGTAACCATGGCACCTTCGCCCTTGACGGTACTGCGGTATGGTGTCCGTGAGGAGATGAGATGGCTCGCCCATGCTCACAAGTATGTGGAGCGACCTGACATGGACGATGTCCTGCTCAAGCGTGTGGAGGACGCAATGACACGCGTCGGGAAGGTGTGTCGGCTGGCTGCGGAGGCTGAAGCCCTCGGGCTTCAGCCTCCGCAGCCAGCCTTTGACGGCCTCTGTGGCGCAGCGGTTGTGGCTCTGCCTACCATGCGAGAGGTCCCGGGTTCGATCCCCGGCTGGGGGTAATGAAAAAAAAAAAAAAAACAATCCCCAGGTCTTGGATGTTTATATGTGTGTGACGTCGCTGTTTCTGGTTACCACGACACAGGGTATCCTAGTGTGGGGCCAGAAGCAATGTATGTGCCTGTATGTAAATGTTTATGTTTTATGGCTTACGGATGAGGCTTCGGTGGCTGCAGTGAAGCAGCTCTGCGCGGATGCTGACCAAGCGATGGAGTGCTTGGGCGACATCGAGCGTCGCGCGGAGAAAATTAAGCGGTCGCGACGGAATGACCGCGGGGAGGGTAGCGGAGACCCGCCCCCTAAGGGTGTTGTTGGATGGCTGCCACACCTGGAGATTCCGGCCTTCGGTGGGGCAATTGATGAGTGGCCGGCATTCATCAATTTGTTCGATAGTTTGGTCCACGGTCGGGACGACCTGGACAACGCCTACAAGTTGGCCCAATTATTGATGGCACTGCGGGGTGAACCGAAGGAGTTGGTCGGTCACCTAACGGTCACGGCAGGCAATTACGAGATAGCCCGGTCCATATTGTTTGACCGCTACCAGCACAAACGGCGGTTGGTTGATGCGCAGCTGGGGAAGCTGTTTAGCATCCCAAGAGTAACCCGGGATCTTGACATCCGGGTACAGGTGCTCAACCCTGTGCTGGTGGCCACTAAGGCCCTTCAGAACCTTGGTCTGCCGGTAGGCCAATGGTCATATATCGTGTTGTATATGGTTTTGTCACGGTTGCCTGCAGCTGTTCAAAGTCGGTTTGAACAGCTGCATGGGGGCAGTAGCTCGGAACTGCCCACGCTCGTCCAATTAACGGATTTTTTGGAGGGTGAATGCAGGCGATGCGACACATTGGATACGGAGGCCAGTGTGCAGCGCCAACCCGCGCGGATGCGGGAGGGGCCGCGCCCCCCGCCCCCACGGGGGGGTGGGCGGTCAAAACAATTTGGCGTTTTGAATGCCGCGCCGTCGGGTGACAGCTGTGTGCACTGCGACAGTGCCGGTCATGAGGTGACCAGTTGCGCCAACTTTAAGGCGCTCGGTGTGGCTGCCCCTAGGAAGGTGGTCTTCCGCCACCGATTGTGTTTCGGTTGTTTGGGGCCGCACCCGCTGAGCGAGTGCTCACGCGCGTCCCCCTTGTAATGGTACACGAGAGTCGGTACATTAGATACTTCATTCTGCGTGATAGAGGGCTAGCCCAACGCCGCGCTGTTTTGAATACGAGAATCGGTTCAGATAACGTTTGGGGGTTTTGCGTTGCTTACTGGCAAAGTTTGCAAAAAAAAAAAAGACGCGTGGGTTCATTCGTGGAATTACAGTTCAGGTCAAGTTTTTTTGTCGCATTCCTGCGAGATGTGTAGTGATCAGAGCCGATTTGGCTGCGCGTTGAATAAAATTATGAATAACTAAATAATGAAAGGTTATTACGGAACGGAGAAAGCTATTATGTAGATTGCAAATATACAATTGCGATTGAGGTATGAGATGGAGGGTCTGACACCTCTGGATTGAATATAATTCTGGTAGGTTTTTGCTACGCGCAGCTAGTGGTCGGGTAATGCTTAATTAATCGCAACAAGCTTTTATTGGTCAGCGATCAACAGATTCTGTGTATCGGCAGTACCAAATGATTTGAGTGATAACCTACGGTTGATCATAGTGAATATGCGTACACACAATTTGTAGAACGGCGGATCTGCATGGCATGGTTGAAATTGGACCCTGTGTAGTTAGTGATAAGAAGCTTCGCTTGGGCAGAGCGTATTTGCAAAGGACGCATGTGGGGCATATAAATACGAGGGTCTGGGAGGGGAGAGCATTCAGTCTCAGCGTCTAGCTACTGTGACAGTCGCCTCACGAGTTCTAAACGGTTTTGTCTGCCGTGTTACGCGTCAGAACTATACGAATTGGTGATTGCGAAGTTTCAGTGGGTTTTCGTGAGTGTCTGAAGCGCCGAGATATACCTCGGTTCCTAACCTTTATATCAACCTACCCCTAATTCCAAAACTATCCTTGGGTCGTTAGGAAAGAACTTTTAAGTCAATTTATCTGAGTCTGAGTCTGGGCTTGGAGCGACCCTAAATTCCTTTTTCCTTCACCATAGGGTTCCTGGATTGGCTCTTAGGATATTCGCGGGCTAATCCTCTCCTCATTCCTTCGACTAGCGAGCTTTGAAATTCCCACACACACAGTCGTTAAACATTCAAGCACATTCAAATCAAACTCAACCATTTTCGAGTGGTGTCGATAATGGACGTGGTATAACACTAGGTTTTTAGACTAGGCTAGACAGGAGTTTAGTTGCGGCTAAACCTAGGTTGTCAGGGCATAGGGAGACTGTTTGATCGATGAGGTTCCGCGGATGGAAATAACAAATTCAGAACAAAGTTAAACCGGTGTCAACACAGATAACATATCCTGTTGATATTTTGACATTTGAGTGTTATCGGGGACGCGCGAAGAGATTAATTTACAGTCTAAAGTTCATTGTTTAGGTCCGGGTAGGTGTTTTGCATTGCCTTGGGTCAGATTGGATTCAAGTTGCATTTTTAAATTAAATGTAAATTTCGCTGGATATCTAATGTGTAAGTTGAGTCGGTATATATGATTTGGCTCAGCCCAGGACGTGCTGCGGCTAGTGGAATTCATAGTTCGGTATTTATCGAATTATGCACTTCGCTATGGTGTGGGTTAGATATCCTAAAACAATAATGCTTGCGTTTCGATAACATCCAGCTCAAATTGCGCAGAGTTGAAGGTTTCAAAACGTTACGGACCTTTTGAGGTAACCGCTAGTTCAGAACCCATTTCGGAACTCAAATCGCAATTGTGTAAACCGGTCTTTTCGGATCGTTATTGCCGTGAATCAAATATATAATTGGAACCACCACAAGCCGCTACTAGCGAGCACATGAAATATCATTGAGTACTCACGTCGTAAAACTACGACGGATATCTATACTATAACTGTGATCGATCACTAAAGCTAAAACTAAAACTAAAACAAAAGATGTTCCAAAGCGCTCATATATACAAAAACCAGATGGCGCCATCACATAGAATATAACAACGATCGTTTTGGCGCAATACACCGCTGACTGATGCGAATTACCGGCTCGCGGACATATATGCTTTCTCTGTCTAACTTGAAACTGTAACTCCCTGAACCAAACTTCGCTCGACTATTGTACGCCTAACGAATTTCTCAACGAACGAGAAATTCAGAATTATCATTCTTACTTACAAATCTTACAGCTGAATCGGGTCCTCTCATTTTGGGATAGATAGAATAGACGATCATAGCTACTGTTAGCGGCGGCTACGACCTTTGCCCTGGGGCCCGCTACAGATTTTTGGTGCCGAGACGGAAGGATATCCTAGATAGTCTGATACCTAGATATTCCTAGATATTCTAAAAGAATCAAGGTCTAACGCGTTACTTTTAAAAATAACAACGTAGAAACGATTTTAAACAGTTCAGTTTGTAAATAAGAAATAAGCAAAAAAGGGGCATTGTTTTCACAATTCTTTGTACGAGCTACGGCGGTTTAATAGGAATAATGGCCGGCCGGCCTAGGAAAAACGGTAGTCGGGTAGCACAAAATTCACTTTCACACACAAGTGAAATGGCGTCAGGGCAGGTGACGCAATTGTTATCTGAAATAGTGAATAGATTAGACAGTTTGGAAAGGGGTTCCAGCACGAGCAATGCTAGTAGGACTTCGGACAGACAGACTGACAGACAGGAACTAGAGACGTTTGAACAATCGGTAGAAAAACGTCAATCATGCATTGTGAAAATGACACAGAAGTTGCCGACATTCGATGGGCGGAATTCGGAAAATCCGATGATTTTCTTAAGAGATTTAAAGGCTTATATTAAAGTCTCGGGAGATAGTTCTAGGGCTTTGATATGGGCAACGGATAGTTTGGTAGGAATTGCGAAAGTTCGAATGAGTATATACAGAGACTCATGGCGAACCTATTCGGATTTTGAAAAAGATTTCAGAGAGGTATTCTGGGGTGATAATGAACAGGAATTAATTAAGCAAAGATTCCTAACTGCGAAGTTTGATTCTAAGAAAGGTCAAAGTATGGAAGAATTCTTTGCCTCTCAATTGAATAGCATATATGAGCTTACGATACCGTTTACTGATACGGAGAAAATCAACACGATTTTCAGACAGTTGCCGCGTGATATTCAGGTAGCGTTTTTTGCTAGAAAGGAGTCAATGTCTATACGGGATGCGGTCGAATTCCTTCGACATTTAGAACGGAATGTCGATGGGGGATTAAGTGCGATACATGGTTCGGAATCTATGGATACGAATAATGTGAGGCGGAATAGCTACATGCGTGGGCAATATCGAGCTATGCGGGTAAATACGATACGTTATAACGCGATGAGTCGTAGGAATAATTATAACGCGGTAACGAAGGCGCGAAACGAATTTGGGACGCGCGGTCGCGGTTATTTTCGCGGTAGAAGCAGACAGCCTCAGCCTAGCTTCAAGGCAATAGGGTTTCAGAGGGATTCAGGAGATACAGAGGCAGGGCAAAGTTCAAGTGACAGGAATAATGCGATAAGTCAGAATTCAAAAAACTAGTGGACTCGCGCGGGTCGTTCGCGCTCAGATATTTATTACGGTTTGGGTGGACAGCCGATCAAATTGAAAAAAAGCATAGACTGTATGATTTGTGTAATTTGGATTCGAACGTGGGTGTGAATGAATTTATTCAATTATTAGCGCATAAAGCGCACGGATATGCCGTGTGTTTAGAGGAAAAATCTAGATCGAATTGTAGAGATCGAAATGACAGACGTTTACATACGATATTCAGAGACGACGATTCGACTGAGTGTGGGCGCGAGTTATGTAGTACTTTGACATTACCTGAGATAGATGTGCGTATTGGGAATATTGTTGTAAGGAGTTTGATTGATTCGGGGAGCGAAATCAGCGTAATAAGTCGGAGAGTGTACGAAGAAGTGTGCAGTCAATTGGGAAAACCGACGGAAATACCGATTCCAAGTTTGAGAATCACAGGTGCGTTTGGAGTCAGTAAGGAAAAGGTTGATAAATTAGTAACGTTACCATTAACGATAGGTGAATGCGTTATCGATACTCCAATGCTAGTATTAACAAGGGTGCCTAAAGATTTAATTTTGGGGTTTGATTTTATACAACAGACGCGAGCCAGTTTAATGTGTGAGGGTAATAAGAGGCTAATTATACGAAGCGCCGGGCGGATGTGTGAAATACCATTAGGTACTGGCCCTAATCAGGATTTTTGCTGTTGTACAATGGAAGTACAGAACCAAGATACCAGTAGAAATATGATAGAGGAATATGTGAATAATTCATCAATACCTGTAGAACACAAAACAAGGTTATTGCCGGTGTTAAATAAACATGCAGAGTTGTTTAGCGATAGGATAGGTCGGACAAATAAATATATACATGAGATAAAAATGAGAGATGAAACGCCTTTCGTAAAACGAAGCTATCCCATACCGTTCGCATATCGCGATAAAGTAACAAAACGTTTGGAAGAGATGGAATTGATAGGTATTATTAGCAGGCAATCTACGGATTTCAGCAGTCCATTGACTTGTACATTAAAGAAATCAGGAGAGGTCCGTATTCTTCTAGATGCACGACAATTAAACACTGGAATGGTCGGGGAGGTTGAAACCACACCTTTAATGAGTGAGATATTGCAATCCGGGCGCCGGATAAATTACATAGGAGTTATTGATATCAAAGATGCGTATTTTTCTATACCATTATCAGACGAATCTAAACGATACACGGGTTTTGTATATCAAGGCAGAAGTTATGTTTACAACGTTTTACCTCAGGGGTTGAAAACCAGTGTGGGTTCATTTTCGAGGGCGATGGATTTAATTCTAGGGCCAGAGGTTAGGTCATATTGTTTAAATTTTGTTGACGATTTGGCAATTTTAACTGAGGGTGACTTCGAACAGCATTTGTCTCAAGTGGACACGGTTCTGAGTAAATTGAAAGACGCGGGCTTCACGTGCAAACTAAAAAAATGCGAGTTCGCACAAAAAAAAAGTCAAGTTATTGGGGCATATTTTGTCTACACAAGGTTTGCAGATGGACCCGGACAAAATTGAAACACTTAAATTATATCCGTCACCCAGAACTGTCAGGCAATTGAGGGCGTTTTTGGGGTTCATAAATTACTTTCGGAGGTTTATAAAAAATTTTGGAACGTTAACACGGCCCTTGTACAATTTATTACGGTCTGGAGTCAAGTTCGTCTGGAGTGCGCAGATGCAAAGTGCTTTTGACGAGATAAAAAATCAATTCTCAGAAAGTATAATTTTGAGTCAGCCATTGGCGGGAAAAACATATTATGTTCAATGTGACGCCAGCGCTATAGGAATTGGGGGCTATGTTTATCAGTTAGATGATTCGGGCCAGGAACTAATTATAGGGTTCTGTTCGCAGGCATTCAAGGGTGCTCAGACTAGATGGTCGATCAGTGAACAGGAAATGTATGCAGTTATATACACTTTAAAGCGGTTTGAGATATATTTGCGGGGAGAAAAAGTTATTATTAGAACTGATCATAAAAGTTTGACGTTCATTAAGTCGTGGACCTTATTAGGGGCACGCGTAACGAGGTGGATTATGTTTTAGAGCAATTCGATTACGACATAGAATTTGTGCGAGGGACTGATAATCAAATTGCCGACACGCTAAGCAGGCAGATAGCGGGATCTGAAGGTATGATTGACAGTACAAATGTTCAGCCGGGGATATTCTGGTTTCAGGCATCGAATACCGCAAGTGTTATTTCGAGTTTACGGGACATTGCGAGATTACAAAGCGAAGATGAGCGGTTAAATCGAATTAGCGGTTGTATCAGACGTAATGTGGTAGATACCGGAACGAGAGGTTTTGAAAATTACAAGCTAGTAGGTGATACGTTATATTTTCACGTGCCGAAGCGGAACGTACAGTTGCTAGTAATTCCGAAATCACTACAGGAGGAACTAATTTTACACATACATGAAGAAATAGGTCACTACGGCAGATATAAAATATTAGCACTGATGAAGGACAGATATTATTTTCTTCATATGAGTAGGGTGATTAGCGCGGTGATAAGAAGTTGTGACATATGTCAAAAGGTCAAGCCAAGTACTAACAATACCGTTGGTCCTTGTACACCGGTGTTGGCGGAAAGGTTGGGTGAGAAAGTTTTCTCGGACCTTTATGGGCCATTGCCCGTAGGTAAATTCGGATATCAATATATATATGTGATTCAAGACGTGTACAGTAAAGTAATAAAATTATATCCAATGCGAAAAGCGACAGGTAGGAGCGTGCTCGCTTGTACAAAGAGATTTCATAGGGAAATACCTATCGAAACTATAATTACGGACTCAGGACCACAGTTCATATCGAAAGTTTGGGAATTTGGACTCAAACAGCTGGGGATTCGGGTCACTCATACGTCGGTGTATTGTCCAAATTCTAATAGCGTAGAAAGAGTGAATCGCGAGCTAGGTCGGCTGATTAGGACTTATTGCGGCGGAAGTAATCGTAGTTGGGTAGACGTGTTACCGGACATTCAGAATTGCTATAATAATATCGAACACACAAGCACAGGCTTTGCGCCTAATGAGTTAGCGTTTGGTAGGCGGGAACCGTTAACTATTGACAAGGAATTAGGCGATGAATGGTTATTAGGCCATAGTGTGCGAGATTCGGAACAGGTACGGAATGTAGCGATAGAAAACTCTAAAAGTTCTAGTGAACGACGTAAGCGACAGGCGGACAAACGGCGTAAGTTAGAAGTCTATCGTATAGGTGATTATGTGAAACTTAAGACCTTTGTGCGTTCAAATAAAGAACATAAAATCATGCGGAAATTTTCGTTGTTGTATAAAGGGCCTTATGTTATTTCGGCAGTGGTATATCCTAACTGTTATACGTTAGTAGATCCGGGTTCAAATGAGATATTGGGTAACTTCAATACTATAAATATAGCCAGGTATTATGTGAGGACGAATAAGGGCGTAGATAAATAAGATAGTGTATAAAGGTTATATAATTAAGCTGTAAGCTGTAAAGTTGAGTAACTACTTTGTAGATTTAAGGATCTTGCATGGTTTGGAAACAAAAACAAAAAAAAACAAAAAAAAAAAAAAACCCAATTTGTATATATATAGTAATACGAATTAGGATAAATTGCGGGTAAGCGAGGTTGTATAGTAAGATAGATAAATAAGATAAGACAGGAGAGAACTCAATCGAGTTGTGTAAATATTATATACATAATTGACAGATTCATCGGTCGGTGTACATGATTTGAGATGTCCGAACATATAGAGTAGATATGTACAAAGTATGGGTAGCATAGTGGTAATGAGATCCTTGCGCCATGTTAACTGAGATAAACAGTGTCTCAAGGTCTGGGAGGGGGCTGTAATGGTACACGAGAGTCGGTACATTAGATACTTCATTCTGCGTGATAGAGGGCTAGCCCAACGCCGCGCTGTTTTGAATACGAGAATCGGTTCAGATAACGTTTGGGGGTTTTGCGTTGCTTACTGGCAAAGTTTGCAAAAAAAAAAAAGACGCGTGGGTTCATTCGTGGAATTACAGTTCAGGTCAAGTTTTTTTGTCGCATTCCTGCGAGATGTGTAGTGATCAGAGCCGATTTGGCTGCGCGTTGAATAAAATTATGAATAACTAAATAATGAAAGGTTATTACGGAACGGAGAAAGCTATTATGTAGATTGCAAATATACAATTGCGATTGAGGTATGAGATGGAGGGTCTGACACCTCTGGATTGAATATCATTCTGGTAGGTTTTTGCTACGCGCAGCTAGTGGTCGGGTAATGCTTAATTAATCGCAACAAGCTTTTATTGGTCAGCGATCAACAGATTCTGTGTATCGGCAGTACCAAATGATTTGAGTGATAACCTACGGTTGATCATATCATGAATATGCGTACACACAATTTGTAGAACGGCGGATCTGCATGGCATGGTTGAAATTGGACCCTGTGTAGTTAGTGATAAGAAGCTTCGCTTGGGCAGAGCGTATTTGCAAAGGACGCATGTGGGGCATATAAATACGAGGGTCTGGGAGGGGAGAGCATTCAGTCTCAGCGTCTAGCTACTGTGACAGTCGCCTCACGAGTTCTAAACGGTTTTGTCTGCCGTGTTACGCGTCAGAACTATACGAATTGGTGATTGCGAAGTTTCAGTGGGTTTTCGTGAGTGTCTGAAGCGCCGAGATATTCCTCGGTTCCTAACCTTTATATCAACCTACCCCTAATTCCAAAACTATCCTTGGGTCGTTAGGAAAGAACTTTTAAGTCAATTTATCTGAGTCTGAGTCTGGGCTTGGAGCGACCCTAAATTCCTTTTTCCTTCACCATAGGATTCCTGGATTGGCTCTTAGGATATTCGCGGGCTAATCCTCTCCTCATTCCTTCGACTAGCGAGCTTTGAAATTCCCACACACACAGTCGTTAAACATTCAAGCACATTCAAATCAAACTCAACCATTTTCGAGTGGTGTCGATAATGGACGTGGTATAACACTAGGTTTTTAGACTAGGCTAGACAGGAGTTTAGTTGCGGCTAAACCTAGGTTGTCAGGGCATAGGGAGACTGTTTGATCGATGAGGTTCCGCGGATGGAAATAACAAATTCAGAACAAAGTTAAACCGGTGTCAACACAGATAACATATCCTGTTGATATTTTGACATTTGAGTGTTATCGGGGACGCGCGAAGAGATCAATTTACAGTCTAAAGTTCATTGTTTAGGTCCGGGTAGGTGTTTTGCATTGCCTTGGGTCAGATTGGATTCAAGTTGCATTTTTAAATTAAATGTAAATTTCGCTGGATATCTAATGTGTAAGTTGAGTCGGTATATATGATTTGGCTCAGCCCAGGACGTGCTGCGGCTAGTGGAATTCATAGTTCGGTATTTATCGAATTATGCACTTCGCTATGGTGTGGGTTAGATATCCTAAAACAATAATGCTTGCGTTTCGATAACATCCAGCTCAAATTGCGCAGAGTTGAAGGTTTCAAAACGTTACGGACCTTTTGAGGTAACCGCTAGTTCAGAACCCATTTCGGAACTCAAATCGCAATTGTGTAAACCGGTCTTTTCGGATCGTTATTGCCGTGAATCAAATATATAATTGGAACCACCACAAGCCGCTACTAGCGAGCACATGAAATATCATTGAGTACTCACGTCGTAAAACTACGACGGATATCTATACTATAACTGTGATCGATCACTAAAGCTAAAACTAAAACTAAAAGAAAAGATGTTCCAAAGCGCTCATATATACAAAAACCAGATGGCGCCATCACATAGAATATAACAACGATCGTTTTGGCGCAATACACCGCTGACTGATGCGAATTACCGGCTCGCGGACATATATGCTTTCTCTGTCTAACTTGAAACTGTAACTCCCTGAACCAAACTTCGCTCGACTATTGTACGCCTAACGAATTTCTCAACGAACGAGAAATTCAGAATTATCATTCTTACTTACAAATCTTACAGCTGAATCGGGTCCTCTCATTTTGGGATAGATAGAATAGACGATCATAGCTACTGTTAGCGGCGGCTACGACCTTTGCCCTGGGGCCCGCTACACCCTGTGAGTGCTGCGGTGGCAAGCACCACATCGTGTTGTGCCGGTCAGGCCCTTTGGACGGTCACCAGGGCCGGACTCAGGCTGGTCGGTCACAGGGCCCAACCAGGGCCGGACCCAGTCCCCCTCCGGGCAACGGGAGTCACCAACGGGGTGACTGGGGTACCCGCGGTCGGGACCCCCCCCGAGGGGAAGGGGGCAGCGCGGGGGGTAACAGGCGGGATAGCCGGGGTTCGGTCGCCGCTGTCCAGGGTCAGCGAGGACTTCGGGCCGCTGGCTCACCGCGTGTTACGGGCGGGTGTCAGATGGCACCTATGAGTGGCGCGAAGGCTGGGAGCCCACCACCTTCTGCGCCACCCTGCCCGTCGCTCTGGGAGGCGAACAGGGAGGCGAACAGTCGGATGTCGCCCCCATTCCTAGAGCGCCCCAGGTTGGATCCGCTCTCCCCCCTCCATCCACGGTGGCCACCGGGCACACCGTTCACAGTCCGGTATGGTTGGGTACCGGGACAGCGAGGGGCCTATTATGCGGGTTGGGACCCCCTGATGTACATACGGTCTGATATGCCACCGGTGGCATATTAGCAGCCGAGTTACCAGGCCGACGGGGGTCCCAGCGGGTTCGGATCCCGCGGAGGTTCCCGCTAGGGACACGCCGCCCACTTACAGGGTGCCGTCACTCCACAGACGGTCATGTGTGGCACGAGCACTATTGGACTCGGGGGCCCAGGGGTGCTTAGTCTCGTACAACCTTGTAAGACGGTTGGGCATTTCGGTAAGGGAGTATCCACATTCCATTCGGGGAATTGGGAACACGGAAGTCGGTTCCGTTAAGGGAGTATGTCGGATTACTCTCTCGTCACGGGTGGATTCATCGGTGAATCTGACGGTCACGGCATTAGTCATGCCTAATGTGATGGGCTCACACCCTCACGTACGGTTGTCGCCCTCGGTGCGACAGTTGGTCGCTGGGTTGTCACTGGCTGACCCGGAGTTCGATATTCCGGGCCCAGTAGACATTTTATTGGGTGTCGATGCCTTGGGATACCTGTTAGTGCCAGGTATCCACGTGTTGCAGGCGACTGGTCTGGTTTCGGTCAACACCAGACTGGGCCATGCGGTAATGGGTCCGATCATGCCGGCTGCCCCACGCCTAGCGACTCGTAGTCCCTTATTCGGTTCTGTACTCTCGGAGGTGATACAGAAGTTTTGGCAGGTGGAGGAACCACCTACGGTCCGCCGGTTGGATCCGGTTGAAGAAGAGTGTGAACAGTTTTATCGGAACAATACTGGTCGCCTTCGGTCAGGTCGATTTCTCACACGTCTTCCATTTCGGAGTGATCGCCCGCCGCTGGGCAGTTCACACCATGCAGCCGAGACGCGGCATCTGTCGATGGAACGACGCATGAAGCGTGACGGGATTTTCCGGCGGAAGTACGTCGATTTCATGCGGGAATACGAGTCGCTCGGCCACATGTCGGTTTCGGGTATCGACTGGAAGCGTGAAGACCACTGCTTCCTGCCCCATCACGCGGTCGTGAGGACCCCGGAGGGCAAAATACGGGTAGTGTTCGATGGATCGGCATCAACATCTAACGGCATGAACCTGAACCAGTGTTTGCATTCAGGTCCGAAGTTGAACCATGACATCGCGGATGTTATCACACGGTTCCGTCGACACAATGTTGTGTTTGTAGCTGACATCTGGATGATGTTTAGACAGATGGTCATTCACCCTGACGATAGACGGTATCAGCTGATACTGTGGCGAGAGAGCCCAGATCAGCCCATCAGGGTGTACGAGCTGAACACCAACACGTACGGGCTACGGTCTAGTCCTTATTTGGCGATTCGCACTCTGCGGGAGTTAGCGGATCGAGAACGGTTAAATTTCCCTAGAGGAGCAGCGATCCTGGAGCAGGACCTCTACGTGGACGATATCTGTACCGGTGCAGATTCCGTAGAGGAGGCGCTCGCTCGACGGGACGAGCTAGATGAGCTCTTACGGGGTGGAGGTTGCGAGCTCCGGAAATGGATGTCGAACTCTCCAGAGTTACTGACTGGTCTTCCGGATGACTACCAGCAGGATCCCCACATTTTTGAAAATTTGGAAAATCCAAATATGTTGTCGGTATTAGGCGTCCAGTACCAGCCGGTGTCAGACATGTTTTCGTATCGGGTCGAGTTGGACTCCCCGAAGGTCTGGACGAAACGGAACGTCCTTTCAACGGTGGCTAGGACATTTGATCCAAACGGGTGGATCACCCCGGTAACATTTCAGCTCAAGTGTTTTATGCAGCAATTGTGGTCTGCTGAGCTGAAATGGGACGACCCGATCGGCGGGTCATTGAGCTCAGAGTGGGACTCGTTCTTTTCGACCCTCCCTGGCATCAATCGGATTTCACTGCCACGGAGGTTGGTCCCCACCAAACGATACACCGCCACCCTGCATGGGTTTTGCGATGCCTCGGAGAAGGGCTACGGAGCTGCGGTATATCTTCGTACGGTCGACTCCTCGGGGGAGGTTGATGTGCGGTTGGTCATGGCCAAGAGCAAGGTTGCGCCGTTGCGCACTCGCCTGACCATTCCCAAGTTAGAGCTTTCGGGAGCGGCACTCCTGACTCGTCTGCTCAACCACACGATGACGGTTCTTCGTGGGTCAATAGCGTTGGAAGATACGGTCTACGCTTGGACGGACAGCCAGATCGTGTTATGCTGGCTGAAGGCTTCAGTTCACAAGCTGGAGATTTTTGTGGCGAATCGGGTTTCGCAGATTTTGAATTCGGAGGTTCCCTTAATCTGGAGACATGTTCTCGTGGGTGTCACGCTCCGGAGTTGGTTGGACATCCCTTGTGGTGGGGTCCAAAATGGTTGACTCAAGCCGAATCGGATTGGCCAATGAGTCCACGCGTTACCTCGGCGAACGGCGCCTTGACAGTCGGTGTCTGTACGACGCAACCAGAGCCGGAAGAGGAGTTCAGCCTGCTGGAACGGTACAGCTCGCTCGACAAGCTGGCCAATGTGACCGCCTGGATCTGCCGATTTGCGCGGAAATGTCGGAATTCAGAGGCGCAACGAGTGCGGACACAGGTCCTGACACCACGGGAACGGAACCATGCGTTGTTCGCATTGGTACGGAACGTGCAGACGGTGCACTTTACATTCTGAGACGCGGACGCGTCCAACTGAAGGGAGCTGTGGCTCGGCTCAACCCGTTTATTGACCCTCAAGGATTGCTGAGGGTAGGAGGTCGGCTGCGGAATGCCAACCTGCCTTATGCGGCTCGCCACCCGTTGTTACTCCCTAGGAAAGGGAAGTTGGTCGAACTGTTGATACAGGATCGACACATTCGGAATGGGCATGTCGGATGCCACGCCTTGATGGCGTTTCTCCAGCGCGAGTTCTGGATTCTATCGGGAAGACGCTTAGTGCGTAGCGTCGTATTTCGGTGCCTGCCTTGTTATCGGGCCAAGGCGGCTACGATGCAGCCCCAGATGGGCGATTTGCCCTCGGATAGGGTTAACGAAATCCGGCCCTTTGCGGGTGTCGGAACGGATTTCGCGGGACCATTCATGGTCAAGTCTTCACAGCTACGGAACGCCAGATTAGTGAAGGCATACCTGTGCGCCTTCGTGTGCTTGGCCACGAAGGCAGTCCACTTGGAGGTGGTCAGTGACCTCACTACAGAGGCATTTATCGCATGTCTAGATCGGTTCGTCTCACGACGGGGCCTCCCGACATTAATCCGTTCGGACAACGGCACAAATTTTGTCGGAGCCAGGCGATATCTGCAGGAGGTCACTCAATTCCTGAACGGTAACCAGGATGCCATCGGTACGGCTTGCTCCCGACGAGGGATTGAATGGGTTTTCAGTCCGCCGGGATGTCCTCATTGGGGAGGAATATTTGAGGCTGCGGTTAAATCGGCTAAGTCGCACCTGACGAGGATCATCGGTGAGACCTCTCTACGCTTTGAAGAGCTTGCGACGCTGTTCTGTAAGATTGAAATGACACTGAACTCGCGTCCGTTGTGCCCGCTCAGTACGGATCCAAATGATTTGGAAGCGTTGACTCCGGGTCACTTCCTGATAGGTCAGCCCCTTAACGCCCTGCCAGAATACCCATTCGGTGATGTTAAGTTAAGTCGGTTAACAAGGTGGCAGATGTTGCAGCAGATGGCTCAAGATTTTTGGAAACGGTGGTCCCTTGAGTACTTGCACATCTTGCAGCAGCGCCTTAAGTGGACTGACCGGACGAGCCCCCCTCAAGTCGGTGATTTGGTGCTGATTAAGGATGCGAACCTGCCATCATTGAGATGGAGACGAGGACGGATCGTCAATTTGTACACGGGTCGGGATGGCACGCCTCGATCAGCAGAAGTCAAGGTGGGGGACTCGATCCTCAAGAGAGCGGTCGCAACACTTTCTCGCCTTCCTATTGATTAGGGACAGGTTCGGGCCTGTCCGGGCGGGTGACTGTTTAATATTTATGCTTCGGAACGCACCTCCTCTTGTTGCGCGACTCGGAACGGAAACGGAACCGCAGCTGTCACTCGTACCAACGAGATGAAAAATTGGAGGTTATCTTTTCTCGTCGGGAGAAAAAACATGTCTGCTCAGGCGTCGGGCCATTGATTGTATTTCGGTGTAACAATTGTCTAATACAGGTGTCGAGCCTGGTCGGAGTGTTAATCTACCACATCGTGGGGAAATAAGTAGATTCGCGTCAGCGGTTGAGTGATCCGTGTTGTGATTGGACATCGTCGTATCGGACGGCGACTCCTCGTGTCGGCAGGCAGCAAGCCGGCGACAGCGTCGGGCAGCGAATAGTGAGATTCAGTCCCGATCCTACCCAAACTTGTGCTCCTATCCCGTATTCCTGCCTCGAATCGAGCTTTCGATTTCCGGTCTACGACGACAAGGTAAAGTAACAATCAAGATTTTCTCTCCCGTGCTGGCAAAAACCCAGCCCCTCAAGATTCCACGCCGTTCGGTTGAGGCGTGGAATTAAACAGAGGGCTTCCTCCATAATTTTCTCAAATATTTCGAAATTGCCATGGCCTTTTTCATCCCTCGGAGGTCTGTAGACACAAACTACTATTTGTCTTTCTACATTAAGTGCAAGAATCTCCGAAAAGGTCCCGGGTTCGAGTCTCGGTAGGGGCAAATATTTGTTTGATGAGAACGGATGTTTGTACCCTAGTCATGGTTAGTATAGTATTTATCTATATAAGTATGTGTATCGTTGTCTAGTACCCAAGATACAGGGGATCCTAGTTTGGGGCGAGATCAATGTGTGTACATAGTGTCCAAGTTTTAAAAGTTATTATAAATATAATCTTTCCGTTATGCAGGTTCGAGTTCTGATCATGTACCAATGAGATAATTAAGTACATTGTCGGACGTTGTACAGTGTTTTGGATGACACGTTAAGCTGTAGGTCCCGGCTACTATCGCTACGTGGTAGTGGTCGTAAAACCCCTCCACCTACCCGCACTGAGCCAGCGTGGTGGAGTATGGCTTAATCTTATTCGTATCCGGGTAAAGGCCTATGCCCCTCGGAGGAGACATTAATGAGCTACATTGATTTTAAGATTTTTTACTAAGATTAAAGAACCGCCCGCCTCTATCAGCAGTCTTTCTATTTAAAAACTGTCAATTTTGTAATTATGTATTTATGTTAAAAGAACTTGAACTTGAACCCAATGGGCTGGCACGCGACGATTGCAGGAGGCCGGACGGAATGACGCTCATTCCCTGGTAGAGCGGGAGGTCGCTAGTATGGGACGCGACCTGCGTAGATACGCTGGCAACGTGTCACCTTTCGGCAACCTCAGCCACAGCCGGCGCTGCGGCGGCAGCAGCAGAGTGTCTCAGAAGCCGCAAATACGCCGCACTCGGCGACGACTATTTGTTTGTCGTTCGGCTTTGAGACCCTTGGGCCATGGGGCCCTGACGCTCGAAGAGTCCTCAAAGACATCTCTAAGAGGCTCGTCGAAGCGTCAGGGGACCGCAGAGCTGGCGCCTACCTCGCTCAACGCATCAGTATTGCGATACAGCGAGGTAACAGTGCCAGCGTCTTGGGCACCCTCCCGCCCGGCAGCGAACTCAAGGAAATTTTTAATTTAGTTTAGTGCAGTTATAGTTTAGTTTTAGTTTATAATATATAATTGTTATTAATTAAAAACTGTTAAAAGACATCATATTATCTTTTAACCCGTGTTCTGCAATATAAATAACATCGGTGTCACAATTATTAAGAAATAATTCAAATAAAAGTTATTTGCCAGGTAGCCCCATGGCATGTTTGATGGGTATTATTTAAATGGTGCTTTGCTTACCCTTCTGAAAATGGGTGCCCCAAATAATAGGTGTTTAGTTTTTATCTGAAGATATTTAATTCGGTTTGTACAAGGTATTCGCAGCTCGGGCTCTAATGCGAGAATGGTGGTTAAATCGAGTTGAACGGAATTTATAAGATATGGTTAATTAGCGCCATCTAGCCTTTATTAGTCGAACCACCTCTAAAGGTATTGATTTAGGGTATAGTTGTGGGTGAGGTGGTTCGTACTATGGAAGACTAGATGGCGCTGTACATTGATGCTATGATGTCATTTTGACATACTCCAGAGCGCCTAAACTCTACTAGGTATACAAATATAACTGTAATTTATGAATGTGACTAGCTAATTTATTAATAGATTTATGTATACTCCTAGCGTTCTGTTTTAGTTACCTACCTAGAAAGATTCTAGATCTTATGAAGAAAACACAAGAGAAGTATTTTTTTATTAAGTAGGCAGTAGTTAATTAGGTTACATTTCACTTGTTTGTGTAATAAAGTGATTAATTAATTATATAGTCCCTGTCTACCTACACTGATTACTTAGAACTAATAGTCGGTATCTGACAGAGAAATAGGTAAGGGGCAAATATTATTGAAGGCTCGTTTGATAAGGCCTTTTGTTGTTTGGATGACGGCGACCCTCGTTTCGCCATCTTGACCGTCTTGTGTCTTCGCGATGCGTCCCAACTTCCACTGGCAGGGTGGTAAGCGATCGTCCTTCACCAGCACGATTGAGCCGACGGTGAGGTTAGGTCCCTTTGTGCTCCTCCACTTGCACCTCTGCTGTAGGAGACCCAGGTACTCTCGAGACCACCGCTTCCAGAAGTCCTGTTGTATCTGTTGGAGTTGTTGGAAGTGATTTAACTTATTCCTTGATACATCTTGGTATTCGTAGTCCGCCAGAGACGTGTACGATCTACCGATCAGAAAGTGAGCTGGCGTAAGAATGGGAAAATCATCATTATTAGCATTAGGTATGGGACACAATGGGCGCGAGTTTAATATTGCCTCAATTTGAGTAAGAACCGTAGAGAATTCTTCAAATGTTAATAAGGCTTGACTTAATACCCTCTTAAGATGAAGCTTACAGCTGCCAATTGCAGCTTCATGTAGGCCGCCTAGATGCGGGCTGTAGGGGGGTAAGAATTTCCAGGAAATACCTTCGTTTGCAAGGAAGTTGGTAAGTTCGCTAAAATTTTCGTTTAGGTATCTGTATAGTTCTACTAAATCATTATTTGCTCCACGGAATGTGGTCGAGTTGTCACTTACCATTTGACTTGGTTTACCTCTTCTGCATATGAATCGCCGGAAGGCGGCAATAAAGGCTTGTGATTCTAAACCTGAAACCAACTCAATGTGAACTGCCCTTGTCGATGAGCAAACAAACATAGCTATCCAACATTTGTAAGACTTGAAACCACGCCCCCTTCTATCTCGAATTGAATAGGGCCCAGCATAATCACAAAATGTTGTGTGGAATGGCGGTGAAGGAGTAGTTCTTATTGTAGGTAGTTGACCCATAATGGGTACGTGTATGAGTGGTTTTGCTTTGAAACATGTAACGCATTTGTGTACAATTTTGTTAGCCAGACCTTTTCCATTTAATGGCCAGTACTGCTCTCTCATGCATGCTAGCAGTAGCTGTGGACCACAATGGAAGAGTTTGATATGCATGTTTCTCATTATAGTTTCAGTGAGTATGTGTTTTGGATGCAAAATTATAGGATGTTTTTTAGTTTCGGGAATGTTTGATAGGTTTAACCTTCCTCCAACTTTCAACAGGCCATCTTCAAAAAACGGGTTAAGGCATTTAATATTTGATGACGTTGGTATTGATTTATTCTGACTTAAAAGTTTGTATTCAATAGGTAGTGATGTTATTTGTGCGCGCATAATTAGTTTATGCATCGAATCATTTAATTCTTGAACGGACAGCGGTCCGCTTATTTTATTACAAGGATTTTGTAGGTTATTGATGAATCGCAGAGTATAGGCAAACACTCGCGATAATTTTTTGTCGTTTGAATATTTATGAAACAATTTATCTATGAAATTATTCTCGATGTTTGTTGGGTTAACTAAGGATATAGTTTGTTCTGTGTCCTTTGTTTGTATTTGTGTGTTAGTTTGATTGTGCAGAGGCCACTGCGCCGTTTGACCAGATAGCCAGGCGGGACCCGACCACCACAGATTGCTTTTTCTTAATATATGAGGTTGAATTCCTCTCGATATAATGTCAGCTGGATTTTCAGCCGAACACACCCAATGCCAGTCTTCGATCTTGGTTAATCTCTGAATTTCCGCTACTCTGTTACTGATGAAAGTACCTAGTTTAGGTGGCGGTGTTTTTATCCACGCCAATACCACCTGTGAGTCAGACCATAGGTATATTTTACTGACTCGTTTGGCAAGGTTATTGCCTTGTGATTCCATTACTTGTGATAACAATACCGCTGCGCGTAATTCTAAGCGGGGTATTGTTTCCTCTCTAGCAATTCTAGACTTTGTGCATAACAAATGCACCTGTATATTACCTAAATTATCAATGGAACGTAAATAAATTGCAATTCCGTAACATGTTTTTGAACTATCTGCAAACCCATGCAGTTCTAGTGTTACGTAATTGTTTATGATTGTGCGTCTCGGTATGGATAGATTGTTTAAAGAAAATAGACTCCTATAGTAAGATATCCATTCTCTTGTTAAAGCGGGCGATAGGGTTTCGTCCCATGAAGTTTTATCCTGCCATAGTTTTTTAATAAAACATTTAGCTGTCACTAAAACGGGACTAATTAAGCCCGTAGGATCATAGATAGCTGAAATTATAGACAGGACCTTTCTTTTCGTAAGTCGATCTGGCATTGGTTGTTCTTTGAATGAGAATTGTAAACAATCTGTGTGGCTGCACCATGTGATACCTAATAGTTTGTGTGTGTTATTTCCGCTCTCGGTCGGATTTGTTGAGTCGGTGTTACATACCTTTTTTAATATGGTTTTTGAGTTCGACTTCCATTTTCGTAGATTGAAGCAGGCTGTACGCAGGATGGCCGCTACTTGCGTTGCTGTCTCGATTAGCGCTGCTTCGTCGTCGCCTCCATAGATCCAGTCATCGTAGTAGAATGAACCTTTTATTGCTTCGGCTGCTGTAGGGTATTTACCTTCGAATTCGGTTGCTAGCTGCAGTAGGCATCTCGTGGCTATGTAGGGGGCCGCCTTCAAGCCAAAACTGAGAGTAGTTAATGTGTAGGTACGTAGAGGATCGGTTGAGTTTTCCCTCCATAGTATATTTTGTAGGTTTTGTTGTGATTGATCAATATTGACCTGGCAAAACATTTTCTGTATATCTGCATTTACTACAAATTTGTAAGTTCTAAATCTTACTAGTATATTGATTAGGCTATCTTGAAATATCGTACCCTTATATTGAATATCGTTAAGCGATTTTCCAGTGTCTGTTGGACATGATGCGTCAAAGACAACCCTCACTGGGGTTGATAATTTTTCGATATTAATTACCGCGTGATGCGGTAAGTAGACTTGGGGTCCTACATTGGAGTATTCCATCTCTTTCATGCGGCCCGCTTGTTGGAAATCTCTCATGAATTGGACGTATTGTTTTTTATATTCTGAATTTTTACTAAATTTGTTTTCTAATGACAGAAATCTCTTATAGGCAATGTGTCTTGATCTACCTAAACTTGAAGCAGGTTCTTTTAGAGGTATTTTTACGACAAACTTTCCCTCAGAATCTCGAAAATGCTTCTCATTTGTTGTTGAATGAAATGACATCTAGTTTGCTGGCGTACTGGCCCCGTCGTCGAGCCAGTCACGATCCAGCCCAATTTGGTTTTTTGCAAAGTCGGTAAGTTAGTTCCTAATTCGTGTCGGTTTACGCACAATAGGTCATAGAATTTTTCGGCACCCAGTATCATGTCGATTTCGCCGGCTGAATTGAATCCATCATCAGCCAGTCGGAATCGTTTAGGTATGATAAGATTTCCTATATCATAGTTAGGTAGGTTGCAGATTGTAGGTACAATATAGCAAGATAGATCCACAGAAAATGGTTCGGTTCTAGAGTGAATAATAACGTTACAATAGTGTTTAACGTTTATTATTGTGTTGCTGATACCCATGACATCGGTATCTGTGTTGTGTACAGGTAGGTTTAGTTTTTTGTGTGCCCTTTCTGTTATGTAGCACGATTGCGAGCCGGAATCCAATAGGATTCTCATGCTTTGTTGTTTGTTTTCGTGATCGGTTATGTTTACTACAGCTGTAGATAAGAAAACATGCTTGTTTTGCATCGGCTGTGAACAAGCATTGTCATTTGACGTGTTGATTTGCTTAATATGCAAGTTTATAGATTGATTTTCGGATGTAGATTGTTGTTGTGGGGTGTATAGCGTCATAGGACGAGATACGCTCGGTTGTGTAGGTAATCGCTCGGGATTATAGGTAGGACGAGATGTGTTCGGTTGTGTAGGTAATCGCTCGGGATTATAAATAGATTGCTCGTTCGCTGGAGTAGGTATAGTAGGTATGTGTAACAAAGTATGATGTTTACCTGAACACTTGGTACACTTGCTGGCTCGGCAGTTCGGCACCGCGTGATTCGATCTCAGGCAGTTAGTGCAGAGTCGTAACCTCTTCGCAGCTCGGCTGCGAGCTATAGGGCTAAGGGCTAGGAACTGTGTACACTGATTTAGGTAGTGGGTGCCCTTGCAAAAAGGGCAGTGATTATGCTGGGTAGTAGGTGGTTTTGTTACCTTGTTAGCTTCCGGATTGTTGCGGGACGTGGTTATCATCGCCTTTTCAGTTGTATTACTCGAATTCCGGTTTGTATTTTCAACAGCTTGGTTGCTGTTCATCGACTCCAAAAGGTCAGCTCGGGACCTCAAAAAAGTCTTGAAATCCTGTAATGTAGGAAGTTCACGTGAGTTGGATTTTTCTTCCCATTTTAGTTGTAGTGACTTTTCTAGCTTGCTAGATAAAAAGAAAATTATCAATATATCCCAGTTTTCGGTTGCTATATTTAAGCTTCTTAGGGTTCTAAGGTGTTTCGATATGTTATCACCCATGCCCCTTAGTGCCATTGGATTCGATTGTACGCTATCGATGCCGAAAAGCGCTCGCAAATGATTGTAGACCAATACTTTTGGGTTATTATAGCGTTCGCAAAGTAATTGCCATGCTATGCTGTACCCTTCCTCCGAATATTCCAGCGCTCCTATAACTTCCAAAGCACTGCCCTTTAGACAACTTCTCAAATATTTATATTTTTGTATGGGCTTCAGGTTACCCTGATTTATAAGTGCGTCGAAAGTATCTCGGAATTCGATCCACTGTGTAATGTCTCCATTAAATGAGGGTAGGCTAATATCTGGGTACCTAATGGAATCGCTAGCATCTGAGCTATGTTTGCAATGATGTGTAGGTTCTTGTAAGTCGGTCTGGTCTGTCGCTTTTTGATTTAAAGTGCCTTTGGCTTTAGCTATGTATTGATAATACTGAGATTCGAAGGAGTCTCTTTCGAGTAACTGCTTGTCAATATCTGAGCAGAGGGTTTCGATATTACTTTGTATTTTATCAAACTGTAAAAACTCGAGTTGCATTTTGTCTGTGCGCAGCCCAAGCTCGATTATTTGTTCGGCAGTCATCGTTTCGGGTTTTATGGATGCTATAAATTTGACAAATAGGGTCATTTTCCCCTTTATAATCCCTCGCTTTCTTATTAGTTCTGATATGCTCTCAGGTTTAGATTTCTCTACGGTTGCCACGTCGTTATTGGGCATTTTAGCTAATGGGAATATTTAGATAGATAGATATAGATAGATATTGTTTGATAGGTAGATTAACGACGAATTTCCTCAGAGTCTCGTTTGTGCGTCATACAGACACTATCGCGTTCCTTGATATCATCATATGGAAATGTCGAAATTTACCAATAATTTACCTACTAATAACGGTGTATAGATAAAATAAATGGGGGGGAAATTTTGTGCCAACTCACGTGATCGGTAGATACTTATGTTTTTATGTCTCTCGTCTCTGGCGCGCCTTTCGTCCAACAGCAGGGGCGGCTCCTCGGCTTCCGACGGGTCTCGAGTCCAGTCTCGGCTGGACGCTCCACCGGGCTTCGGATATGCTGCTCCTTGTACGTCCGTTGGGTTTCGGCTGCTCGGTGATTTGATTCTCGGCTGATGGTCTTCAGATGTTGGGGGGCACACGCGGGACGCACGTGGTGATGTCTTAGTGTGTTTTCCTGGGGTTTCGCCTTGCAGGATCACTTTCTTCGACGCCTCGTGGTCGCTTTTACTTGTTCTAATGCAGGAACGAATTTCAGACGGCTGTTGAAACGAATACGCGGCAATAACGCGGCAATACGCAAGATGGCTGCGACCATGTGCTCGCGCCTTTGTCCTTGTCGCGGGCGGCGCGGCGGCGTATTTGCAGGTTTCTTCCGTCCAATTTCTTCACTGCGTTATTTCGAACGTCGGGGTCACCATGAAAATGGGTGCCCCAAATAATAGGTGTTTAGTTTTTATCTGAAGATATTTAATTCGGTTTGTACAAGGTATTCGCAGCTCGGGCTCTAATGCGAGAATGGTGGTTAAATCGAGTTGAACGGAATTTATAAGATATGGTTAATTAGCGCCATCTAGCCTTTATTAGTCGAACCACCTCTAAAGGTATTGATTTAGGGTATAGTTGTGGGTGAGGTGGTTCGTACTATGGAAGACTAGATGGCGCTGTACATTGATGCTATGATGTCATTTTGACACCTTCATCGAAATAATATTTGTTTGATATTGGGATTTTATTACTCCTTTTTGACTTTTTTATTTAGTGGCACTTGTATGCTAGAGATTTCCTCTATTGTCTTATGAACTTATTTAAATTACTTGGAACAAATTACAATGTTGCAAGCAAAGTATTATTAACCGGTGAATCTTACCCCATAAGCTTAATTAAGCTTAACACTTCAATAAAAACAGCTGATGTTAAATTGAATTTTGTTAAACTAACTATAGCTTCGTCGCATATATTATATGCTTACAATGTAGCTACTAATTTTATGATATTTTTAGGTATGTATTAGATAGGAACAACGTATCCTAAGTTAGAGTAAAGTTATAAATAAAATTATTCATGTCGAAATATAAAATAAAATTGCTTTGATGAAACGTTAAATTAAATAAATGTATATTCTTCTATGCACACATTTGTTTTGTTGTTCGGTAAAATTATAGGCATATGTAAAATTACATAGAATAAATTTGCATTTCATCCTACTTTGTAAGTCTAGAAGTCATTTTTATTGAAATCGTTCCGATTAATGTTTGAGTCCTACCATAATTACAATCGTGTGAGCGGGTTGCTCCTCTCCCTCAAATATGTTGAGGGGGTGATGGCTGGTGCACAAGTTATAGTCGTGAACGGTTGCTGCTTGGGGGGACTGGTCCAGACTGGTTTCTCTCAAGTTATGTTCATTACAACTTTTGTTTCTTATATAATATACCGTGACTGTAAAAAAAATGTGAAATTTCTTAAATGGTAAAATATATGCCATTTTCGTTACAGTTTTATTTTATCTTTTGTGGAATTTCTATGCTAGTGTTTTCCCATGGTTCACTTTTGGTATGGTGGCTTTTTTATTCATTCATTCATTTATTAATGTGTAGATAACATGATCCAATTATTTGTTAGTAACACAAACATATGGTTAGTAAACAGGGTAAAGTAAAATAAACAACAACATAAAACTATTTGTTGCTCGAGATAAGCTTGACCACCCAATGTTGGTACATTGGGCAGTCAAACCTTCCCGAGATCACCTTCAGGATCTCATTGGCACCGCCCCAGGATCTGCCGATAATCGAAACAATGCGCTTCCGCATGATCGCGTAAAAATCATCTGTACGCGCCTCAGCAAACATTGTTGACGCACTGCAGAACCGAGGCAGCCCCAGCAACATCCTGAAGATGTTATTATATTGGACTCGCAGGGCATTGTAAGTCTTCAGTTTATAGCGAACCCATAGGCTGCTGGTGTAGAATGTCTGACAGTACGACTTAAATAAAGTGACTTTCACCTGTCTCGAACATTTTGCAAACCTACGGGCCAGCATGTTACCTCTGACTGCCAACGCCCTGCGCTCCCTCTCAATATCGAGATCATCTTTAAGATCCTCCGATACAATGTGACCGAGATATCTAAAATGATTGACCCTTATAAGAGTGACACCATTTAGGGTGATGGGAGGCACATATGTGGGGGTACTAGTACCAGATTGAAAAACCATATAGACACTCTTTTTCACATTGTACCGGAGGCCATGAGTCTCAGCGTATCTTTCGCACACAGCCAACATTTTCCTCATAGCACTGACTGAGGGGGCGAGCAAAGCCATGTCATCAGCATAACTTATATTGTTGATGCGTTTTCCACCAATATTGCAACCGACATGCATACTACTTAACCCCTCAATCAGCTCATTCATATAAAGATTGAAGAGTGTTGGAGAAGATAAACCCCCTTGCCTGACTCCACAATCCAGTCTATACATGTCAGACAAGCTATCCCCCCATCTGACACAGTTTATTTGAGTGGCATACCAGTGCCTGAAAATAGCCGACAGCTCCGCAGGCACACCCAGCCTCTCCATCTTCTCCCACAACTTATCATAAGACGTTAGATCAAAAGCCTTGGAGAGATCTAGGAAGCAGGCATAGACCGGCGTCCGTCTGTCTGTGTAATACCTGGCTACCTTCTTTAAACTCAGAATTGCAGTTTCGGTGGATAGGCCTGGACGGAAACCAAACTGTGCCTCATGAAGCTGAATGTGCCTACCGAGCTCCCTGTTTAACAGACTATCAAACACTTTTGCCACAATGGTCGCCAGCGATATCGGCCTATAGTTGTTTTTATCCGCTATGTCACCAGTCCTACACTTAACAATCGGCACAACAATAGTTCTAGTGAGGTCTTCCGGTAGATAGCTGTGGCTAAGACATAATGTAAGGAACATCGACAGAATCCTAGGCAGATGTACCCCTGCATACTGTAGGTGCTCAATACTGAGACTATCATGCCCTGGGGATTTCCCACGGGTCATATTTTTAATTACAAGAGCTACTTGTTTCGGCGTGAAACGCATTGTTAAGGCACCCGTACATGTATCGACATTGTTTACATTTTTAGATAACCCCAGGGGAGAAGTTACTCGGAAATGGTCCTTAAATAAGTTGGCTATATCTATATGGTCACTTTTGTTACCTACTGTATCAGATAAACTAGATTTTATATTCAGTTTATTTGTAGACTGCCAGAATTTGATGAAGTTTTTATCAGACCGATGCTGGGAGAGTATATCCATTTTTATTTGCTCTTGGTGTCCTTGGCACCACTTGACTCTAGACTTAAAAATCTTCTTACTAAGGCACATTTCGTCATAAACTTTACCCGATGTGGGTTTGCCGTACATAATCCAGATATGTAGTTTATTCTTGGCCTCCTGATGCGACTCTTTTATGTGTTTATTCCACCCAACAATCTTATTTTTTCTAAATTCAGATAAACGATGACACTCAACAGCTGATCTTTGCAAAATGTTGATTATGTCAGCGTACATTTTGTCCAGTAGTTTCTTATGATCAGAGTCATTACAAAATTTATCTTCACACCGGCAAAAATCAGCTGGCATGTTCATGTTTCTAAAATTATCATTACAAAGTTCTAAATACTTATCTATGTCACTAATTTTTCTAACTCCCCATTTAATTTTATTGCACTTTTTATCAATGTAACACTGTTTTGACCTTATGGTATTTAGTTCACACACAATTTCCAAGGGTAGGTGATCGGACCAGAAAACATTGTTATAGTGTACCTTAATGTCCTGTATGGTAAGCAGCGCTGATGGCGTGACCACACAGTGGTCCAGCCACCTCCGGCACCCGTGCGAGTCACTGATGTAGGTGTAGGTACCCGAGTCCAGGCCTAGTTTCTCGATATCCGCACAGGTGAACTCAAACTCCGAGCAGAAGTCAAGAAGCTCACTACAAAAAAGTTCATGGGGATGAGCATTAAAGTCTCCTAGTACAAACACAGATTCTACGTCGGCACTATCTATAATTGCCTTTATTTCACTCAAACAGTCAGTAAATTCCGGTAAATTTTCTATTGAGTCTGTAGGTAAATACGCACTGATGAACATAACTTCACTGTTAGCTATCGACGCTCTAATAGCCGCTAGCCGCACACTGCTACACTCTATGACGGATACCGACCGGAAAGTACTCTTACGCCACAGGATTCCAACTCCACCGAACGGTCGCCCTCGCAGTATTCCTTCGGACGTATCTACTGCCGATTTGCCGGTAAAGCCGAACTCCTGATCTATTGTACCAAGTATAGGGACGTCGTGAGGGAGCAGCCAGTGCTCTTGCAGCGCGACAATGTCAGCTGATGCACATAGTGACCTCACACAGTCGATCGATCGCTTCACGGACTTGCAATTATAGCTGATCAACTTGCAGCGACGAGTTGAGCATAATATGTCAGTATTTAAAGTGTTATTGCTTGTACCTGCACACTTCATATTAGGTTAACATAATAGGGCTGTTCCTTGAGACCTTTTTCACCTCGTCACCCGAAGCAGGCTGGCTGCTAGGCTTCTTAAAGCGAATAAATCTCCTAAACGTGATGCCGTCAGGCCATATATACTCGTCATCCAGGAATAACGGTACTGTGTGCTTTGGTACAAGTACTTTGTAGGCATTATAATTCTTTTCTTTTTTCATTTTGATTTTATGAATATTCTGTGGCTTGATGACAAGTTGTGTTTTACGATTTATGTACTCCGATACATCCATCACCGTTGCCTCCTTGATAACATTCGTAATAAACAGTGGCGTGTATAACTCCGCCGCTCTAAACTTGTCACGCTCATCGGTTTTGGCCTTTCCTATCTTTCCCGAAAACCTTGACTTACGCCGTTGAACTAGCGTCCATTCACCCCCACCTTCTTTGAGGACATCTGCCATAGTAGGTATCTTCTGTGGTTGGTGCATAAGTTCTTCCGTGCATAAGTTTATGTCGTGAAATAAAATGTGATTTTGGCACAAATTTAAGTACTAATTTGCAGCATGTAGAAATGTGAAATTCATTTACTTGTGCCAGAAAACATCTAACAGAACAAAACAAGATTTATTTTTTTAGAAACTTCATTCTTATATCTATTATAACATTATCTATTATAAAGACACAATTTATTTTAAGAAACCTGTCGAGTCGCGTAATAAAACTCGAATAGCAATAGTATATCAATTGCTCCCAAGGGCGCTAAATGCTGTCCTCAGTCAGTCTCCAGAATAACTAGGCATCTGAGTAATTATGTCTGTGATTGACGAAATTATCATCTTTGTCCGTGCAAACATGGATTTCGTTGCGTCAGGTCACCTCACCTAGTTAGGGACGATAAACACTATCGCAGTCAGCGAATGCTATAGAAGTCCTCAATGAAAAACTCTCACGCGAATGCTATGATTCGTCTTTGGATCGGCTGTTTTGTGCGGAGCTTCTACAGAATTGGCATTTCCATTGCAGTTATATAGGTGCAGTTGTAGTACAGGAAAGAAGAGGTGAATGGTTTCGCACAGTGTACTATTTGCTAAAAAGGGGATTGATGAAGGAATTAATTAATTACAATAATTAACAACAAAATTACCCATGCATGAAACCAATGTACCTATGTCATTAGAGTAAGTACCCTCAACAGAAGTAAAAAAAAATTAAGGCGTCAAGTTTAAAAAAAAATATACTTAGTGTTCGGTTAGAAATGTCATACTTCGTTTTGTTTGTTACATAGTCTAGGATCCATATTTCATGGTTTGGTTGATGGCCGAAAAAAAGTAGGCTCCACTTTTAGCCATTGGTTTGTCAAATTCCAAATCACGGCTAAAGAAGTTATCCACTTCAAAAGATTGTCGACTTCGATGTTTACTTTAATTTCATATATTATTGCAGTGTTCTCTTGTGTCGTCGCTACAAAATAGAACTTAGATTTCGTAATTCCGCTGTCACCTACGTCTCGTGAGCGAGTGAGCGAGCGAGAGCAAGTTAGTTCTGTCTCGCTTTCTCCTTCAGTTACGGATATAGCATTCGACTTCTATAGCATTCGTGTCACAATTGCATAACTAATATTACCTGAAAATGGACTTGATCTCTAGCACTTCAATTTTTCCCATGAAAAATTAGTGTCCTAAACGTAATACCCACCCACCCCCATTCGGGTACCGTCCGCGAAAGACATAAGCGGAACTCTCTCTGAGCAGCATTCGGTGCTAATCAGAGTTGTTATCGCCGTCGTTCCGACGTGGACTGATGTGGAAGGCTGGTAGACCGAACCACTCTGGTTGAAAGTCTAGCAAGGACCTTAAGACCAATGTCGCATGTCTAGTATGCTCGCGGTCCAGTCTGGGGTCCGGGATCATTACTACCTGTGGGAAGAACACACATATATTTCTTCTGGCCCCACACTAGGATACCCTGTGTCGTAGGCACCAGAAACAGCGACGTCACAAACATAACAAACGTCTTAGACCCGCGAGTTTTGTTTCCCTGGCCGGGGTTAGAACCCGTCCCAGGTTCCTAAATCTCGCATGTGAGAGCCGTATCTGCTACGCGACATGGTTGGCTACTTGGGGAGGGGTTGCAACCGCTTTGGTAAAGTACGCTAGAGTTAGGGGTAAAATTTAAAGTCGTTACTTTTTCGGGAACGGTACTTGAGAGGCCAATACGGTAGTTGAATGCTAGTCAAAATAGATACTTTTAGGAACTGTCAAAATGGTAATGTTGTTCACGAGTTCTATGAAATACTAGCATGTCACGTCATACCTAGTCAAATGCTGTAGCTTTAACGAAAAGTGGCGTTTATAAAAAACTGCTGGAAATATATAATTCCTATTTTGTTCAAATAAGTTCAGCTTGAGATACATTTATAGATTTATTGGACTACCTTGTCAAATATCGTATTGGTCACATTACAAATCTTGTACATTTAAGGTAATTAAAGAATGTCATGGCTAGAACAAAAAATATAATATGTACATAATAAACATAACATAAACATTTACATACAGGCACATACATTGCTTCTGGCCCCACACTAGGATACCCTGTGTCGTGGGAACCAGAAACGGCGACGTCACACACATATAAACATCCAAGACCTGCGGATTTCTTTCTTTACCATCACCCGGGGATCGAACCCGGGACCTCTCGCATGGTAGGCAGAGCCACAACCGCTGCAACACAGAGATCGTCAAAGTCAAAAGGTTTGTAGGTACTGGCAAATGGCATTTCTTTGTTTACGTTTAATCTAGAAGATTCGTAACACGAGTTTTTAATGCGATAGATTTTTAATGCCTACGCTTTATTTGACCGAGCGATCGAAACGAGCGAAGCGATCGGTTTCGAGATTGGGCAAAAATGCTTTTGTCCGGATGTCTGTTCTCGTCTCGCCTGCAGGTCGCAAGCGATATTGACGAAAATTGGCAAACAAGTTCCTTGAATTTCGATTACAAAAATTTTAGTCGATCGCGATTTTTGATGGGAAAATATGCGAGGGAAAGGGGGGAAGTTTGCTGAAGCGCTTCATCGACGGATAGCGGCACACTAAGGACTTCACTCTACACAGGTGTTGCGAAAAAAATCCAAAATAGGAGTGGAGGAGAGCCACTTCGGGGTATTTTCGACCCGGGTCGAAAATACCTGTTATGTTGTAGATAAAGCCAGACACCTGAATTTGTGACTAATACACATACACACGCACAAATTTAAAAAGGCAAATTCCCAAAAATTGTGTTAATTTGAACAAAAGATTGGATTCCACAGCCGTTCAAAGTTCGGTCATTTTGTCACTGACTGACTCATCATCGATCATCAAAATTCTTTTGTTCTTCTAGCAGACCTAAATGCTTGAAATTTTAAACAAGCGGGGTCTTCTGTTCTTAAAGAACTACACTGACAAGCAATGAAAACGTTCCACCCACGAAATTGCGACAAACACCCATCCAATTTTTTAAAACATTTAATTTAAAATTTGAACTCAATATTTACGTTTTAAATTGGTAATATGCTGATGCGCTGTTAAATGTTCTTCAATATTGCAGACGGCGTCATTAAGCTAGCCTTTCCCGTTTAGGAGTAATTTGGTGCTATCTCACTAGAACTTTTTCATTGCTCGCAGTGTACTAGATATTATGTAAGTTACGTACCTGCATACCAGCCTGCAAGCCTGCTTCAACGCCAGTTGCCGAATCTTCAAACACGAGACACTGCGTTAGTAAAATAAAACAACGTAATAAACAAAATATAACAGAATGAATAAAACATCAAGAAACAAATCAAAATACTCATGGAAATTTGATTTTCTTTTGTGCTTATCATTTTATACTTGACAAAATACAGCATACCTACGGGTAAATAAATATATTACATTTTAGGAGGGGAGCTCTCAACCATAAGAATAATAATAATATTGTTTGTTTTCAGATAACAAGACCCATAATTTGTTAAATAAGAAATATTAGAAACTAGGTAATATTAGTACATATTTTAGTGAAACTAATTAATTACATTTAAAATTAATTCTTTCTTTCTTCAAGCAAACGTCATTTTTGATTCTTCTCTACATTGGACCACTGTGGGAGAATGAAGGGTGCAGAAACTCTTACAGATTTTCTGCGCCTTTCTCGATTTTTAGATCTCTTCTGAAAATGTTTTGGTGAAATATTTTTCTGGCGACCACCAGGGTCGTAAGTATTCAGACTAGGGGCCCATAGCTAATCGAAACACTCGTCCGACCGTGATAGAGGTAAGAACTGTCGGCGCTTCGCCGAGCTACAACTTATTATCTAAAATACCTGGTGTGCGTCCGGCTGAGATGACGACCTCTTCCCAGCTATATATTGATATCTGCGTCTCTGCGTCAGCAAATGACACACTGTTCCCCTTAGTTCTAAAAGCACGGACCTCCCGGCGAGGTTACGAACGCACGTGCGACACTTAGGATCTGTTCCTTAGTCTAACCAGCGCAGTTCCCTACGGAACTCAAGTCACACTCGAAGTATCGGGCCAGCGAGATCGTCCAACACGCGCGACAACTCGATCTGGCCGAAATATATCACCGAAATAGTGTTCAAACCACCTTGGTCGATCGCGTGGCCGACTTCCGGCCAAAAAATGATCGCTGTTGGGAGACGGATCCCTTCCCAACTTTCGGCTATTGATACTATTGACCAAGGGACCTCAAAAAAACGTCGTGCTATCACGGCAAAAACAACAGGTTTTTAGGTTACATCGCCATATTTTGTCGACTCACACGTCAACACGGACGGAAGTAAAGTTACATTTTTAATTTAGAGAGAGTAGGGTGCGTTCCGATTGACACTAGTCGTGACGAAACCGCAGATAGGCCCGTTTGGTTCTAAACAGTCACCCGCCCGGACAGGTCCCCAACCTCTTCCACAATCTACGGGCAGGCGATACAACGCGGACGCTCGCTTGAGTACTGAGTCCCGACTAGAACCTCTGCAGACCGGGGGGTCCCATCCTTTCCAGTCTACTAAAGACTGAAATAATGATAATGAAATAATGCACGGCATGTTTTCAAGATTGTCTAAACCGTTATCTGAAGGCGATAAACTAGAAATCATACTACATAATATCAGACCGTGCTATGCGAGCACTTTGGCAGCTTCTTCTGAAATTAAAGACCTGGACTCGTTGAAAACTATTTGTTTCAACTATGAAAGCTTCCAATCTCGTCTATCCTTATTTCATGAACCAGCTAGGGTGACTTCAGAGACATTAGCACCGGAATTCGCTTATACTAAGCAACAAAACCATACCAGCTTCCACAGCAATAAAACCTACCAAAACACAAATTATAATGACAAATATAGAAATTATAATACACATTACAAAAATCCAAACTATAACTACAATAAAACTAAAACTGCACAAGAAAATGTTATCACTACTAACGCGGTACAAGTCACACCAGGTTGCTCCAACTATGTCCAAGCAACACATAAGTACTGTCCAAGATGTTGCAGTGACACACATTCACTAAAAGAATGCAAAAAACCACATTTCCCGATTTGTTTTAAATGTGGCAAAAATGGCGTTCGTTCGACTGCACAACTTGTAATCCTAAAACTTGTGATACAAAAAACTGAACACATTGGATTGCAGTGAACTTATAGCTCACACTCAATCCAGTAATAAATTTAACAATGCAGACTGGAAATCTTGACTTTATTTTATATCTAAATTTTTTCATGCTTCACTGTCACTTCAATCCACGATTCACAAAATGCAACTGAACATGTGAATGTCAGACCATATGTTGCTGTCAATATTAATGGTAAAATTATCAATGGTTTGTTAGATACTGGTTCTTGTGTTACATTCATAGGCAGAAACTAAAAGCAGTGTTTTTTGGATGCTGGTTTTACACTTAGCAATGCTGAACATTTGAATTTTGTCGCTGCAGGTGGTCAAAAGTTAACTAATGCAGGTTTGATTAAATTGCCGATCACATTTTTAGAGCAACTACATATTCTGAACGTTTACGTTGTACCTGAAATACAATATCCTTTAATACTAGGAATGGATTTCTGGAGTCTTTTTAACTTATTCCCTAAATATTTAGATGCCGTCACGATGGCTAAAGATAACGACATCGTAAATACTCTTGTCTAACGATCCCCCTATACAGCTATGTGATTATGACCAATCTTAACTATTTAACTAATGAACAAAAGGTGACCGCTGATCATATTATTGCACAATTTCACGATATATCCTACGAAGAGCGGGGGGTCTTGGTCTTCTCATTTACTACAGAATGTCTCCTGAAAAACAGCGTGTTTTAGTTTATGAACTTGACGATATGTTACGAGAAGAGTCTCCTGTACTACACCTAAGAAAAACGGAGAATTACGATTTTGTCTAGATGGCCGTAACCTAAATGACATCACTATCAAAGATGCCTACAGTATTCCATATATTTCCGAGATACTTGACAATCTACGGGATGCAAAGTATCTCACTAGTTTGGACCTGTCCAAAAGTTTTTGGAAAATCCCCATCAGAGAAGAAGACAGATGTAAAACCGCATTTTATATTCCATGAGGAATTTTTCAGTGTATATCTATGGCCTTCGGTCTAACAAATGCGCCGGCCACACAACAACGCTTAGTTGGTAAGTTGTTCTTTGGTCCGGAGTTCGAGCATAAGGTTTTTGTCTACATAGATGACATTATTGTCTTACCAAACTTTGAACAACATATTTCGCTGCTCGTGGGCGTGCTTGAAAAGTTAAAAATGGCAAACCTTACTATAAGCTACCAAAAATGCAAATTCTTCACGAATAAGCTAAAATATTTAGGCTACATAGTGGACTCAAATGGCCTGCAGCCAGATCCTGAAAAGATTAAGGCAATTGTCGATTATCTAACCCTTAAAAGTCGCAAAGAAGTACGACGATTCATCGGACCGGCTTCGTGGTATCGTCGATTTATACTGAATTTTAGCTCAATAGCTGCACCACTTAATAAATTGACTTCCCAAGCTAAAACGTCTCCACCTTTTGCTTGGTCTTCTGAAGCTGAAAACGCCTTCTGCACGCTAAAAGCTCTAATATCTTCACCCGTTTTATCATGCCCAGACTATTCACAACCTTTTCAAGTACACACACGATGCAAGTGACGTCGGTGTCGCTGCTGTGCTGACGCAGTTTATCGATGGTGAGGAGAAGGTCATAGTCTACATGAACAAATCTCTCTCTAGCAAGGAAAGTAATTACAGTGCTACAGAGAGAAAACTGGCGGTGCTACCTGGAAAACGGTCAAAAATTTATAGTTTTCACTGATCACTCATCCATAAAGTGGTTTCTAAACCTGAACAATCCCACATGTCGCTTGTCTCGATGGGGTGTTCGCATGTCCTCATTCAATTTGGAGATTAAACATCATCGTGGCACTGAGAATGTTGTTCCTGACAGTCTTTCCCGTTCTGTCTCCATAGCTGTAATTGATCAGAGTTCATCTAGCACAGTTAATTTAACCCAGGATGCTTGGTTCCTGAACATCTACAATGGCTGCCGAAATTCTCCCACTTCATTCGTAAACTATCCAGTATCTCACGGCAAGCTTTTCAAATATAAAAAAGTTTGAATCCTCTCACTCGAGAATTTGAGTGGAAAGAAGTAATTCCATCCGAGTTTAGACTATAAGACTATAATGACAGCCGTACAACAACCTATATCGAAAATGACCAAAGATCTTGGGACTACAACCTCCCTAAAATCAAGTTCGCCTTAAATACATCTGGCAATGAGGTCACTGGTTACACACCGGCATTTCTTGTATACGGTCGTGATTTAGTAAGCTGTGGTTCTCACTATATCGACGCAGATGCCAGTAGTGACTTAATTTTCGCACCAAGGGCTCAGCCCTTACACCGAAAATATAGGTATTTTTAGAAGAGTTTATGAAAAAGTACAGTCTTGCCTCATTAAAGCCCACCTTAGAAATAGTAGTCATTACAATCTGCGCCTTAAAGATGTTAATTTTAACAATGGAATAATTGGAACTATACAAAGGGATACCGGACCGACTGTTAATAATTACTAATTAATACATTAGAATAAAAATAAATTATAACGCAGTCGAAATTCCTTTCAACTTGACCTTTTCCGACAGCCACTACGACAGCGCATACTTAATAGAGCCCCAAAACCCAGTCAACAACCAGTCAAATTAACAGCATTACGCCTTCCCCATACCAAAATACAACGCGACACCCAACGTAAGCACTCAAGTTTCACCCTTCGATCGAGAGAATAAGCCTTAAGCAATATATAAAAAGCAAAATTCGCCAAAGTACGCCGACCAATAGATCCCCACATAAACAGACCGTGCCGGAACTATACAAAGGGATACCGGACCGACTGTTAATAATCACCGCGAAAACAATGAAAACAGCATAGATAGATAATATTATACCGGACCCATGGAACGAAACAGCCCAAGTACCTTTTTCAAAAACCAGAAACCCGCAGGACGCCACCGATTATATTATCATTGTTTGTATCGAACCTTGTTATGGTGAAGAATGATTTCAAGAAAGAGATGTTCAGCAGACTCGTAGTACAGACTTGGGGACGCACTTATCACCTTGCACGGAATATCCGCACGTAGGTAGATAGCAACGCCTCCACCGGCCTTACCGACTCTGTCGTTCCTGTATAACCTGTAACCGGGAAGAGAGTATAATGATGATGGCAGCGAGGGTTTCAGGAACGACACGGAGACAAGGATGCCATCCACGCATTCGCCACTAAAAGTCTCGATAAGATCCGGGTAACTGGAATGAATGCTTTGCTCGTTGATGCACTATGTTCAGATTTCCCTCCACACCACCAAAGACAGTTTTAATTTTGTTTGAGAGTGATTCGTCAATGTTGTCGGTTTAAGGGCAAAAAAAGAAGCTAATATTTATATCATCAAATAAGTTATCCATAAATACTAAATATTGAAATATATTCGCAAATAAAATAAATTAAATAATAAACTTAACTTACACATATTACTGTGCTATGACGATAAACTATGCTATCCCGCATGTACATAGACCTCGACTGTCCGTATAGTAATGGTGAAAGAAATATTTTCTACTCACAAAACTGACTATAAATAAATATGTATATATACAAATAGCAATCACAAACAATAACACAGTAAACAAGGACATACACGAAAGACTGAACTGTAACGTAATCAATAATAATGCAATTTACGTCCGTCAGTTGCAAAAAAAAATAAAAATATAGTTACATTACATGATGCAAACACTGCAGGAAATAAAACAGCAAAATAAAGAAAAAAAAAATGGAAACAGTTGATAACGAAACGCAAATATGACCGGTATCGAGTAATTATAAAAACATTGACACTGCTCTAGGCAAATGATCTCCCGCAAACGGTAAGTGCTCAATACTCATCTCTTATTTATTCTGCAAGGGAGGCCGCACGGGATGTTTTTCGGGAGTTTTTCGCGATCTGTCGAAGGCATTTGATTGTGTTGATCATAACACGCTATTAATGAAAGTAAATCATTACGGAGTTAAAAATAAAGCGTTGTATCTACTGAGATCATAAATAGGCAATATAATTCAAAAGACAGAAGTCAACGGCGCTAAATCTGATGGATCGGGTGTTATGATGTTCCACAAGGTTCCATATTAGGCCCTTTCTTATTCCTGGTTTATATTAACAATCTGCCTTTCATGGTGGAGAAATTGACTGACATTTGCCAATGATACTTCAATGGTCTTCAAAATTGAAAGACAAATAGAAGATTTTGATGATGTTAATGGTGTCTTTGATGACGGGACTGTATAGGTTTAATCTAGCTCAATATGGACCTTGCTGTTAATAATTTTGTAATTATTTATTCCTGCTTATTTATCATAATAATAGTTATCGTAATATTTGTATTAGTTAACTACAAGCAATTTTTAAAAGAGTTCTAAAAATCAATCTGTAGCAGTTTCTACGCCCTACTTCTCCCACAGTGGTCCAATGTATAGAAGAGGCAAAAAATGACGTTTCCTAAGTATATGTAAATATCTAGAGTAATAAAGATCTTTGACTTTGACTCAGACTATCATGTTCTGGTGGTGTACCACGCGTCATATTTTTAACTTGAGGACCTTGCTTAGGTGTAAAATGCATTGCTGTTTCATCAGGGCATGTGTTCAAGTTTGGTTCGAGGGGAGACATGACTCTACAATTATCTATAAAAACATTCCCAACATCTAGGTGACTTTTGTTATCCACCATATAAGACAGACTTATGTCGACGTTAAGTATACTCGTATTAGTAGATTGCCAAAACATGCGAAAGTTCTTTGCCGATCGGTATTGAGAGAGTATGTCCATTTTTATTTGTTCTTGATGACTTTGGCACCACTTATGTTTAGACTTAAGTGGTCTTCTTACTATATCTTTCTACTTAGGCACATCAGAGGCTTATTTATCATAGGCTAATGTGGGTTTGCCATACTGATTATGTCGTTTAATTTTAGCTTCTTCACTTTAGGAATGCGACAAAGGAAAATTAGAAATAAGAGAAACGCCTATGGTTCATTTCTTACCTTGTTGTTATAGGTATTTTATAAAACACATACTGGTCAGTGGCCATGTCGTGGCCAGATCATACAATTTATCATTAATTTCATAATAAGTTCTATTTAATAATAAGTTTCAAAGAACGATGCAATATTTTGTCCACAAAACTCTGCGGTAGCTTGGGTGAAGACGATGTTAGCAGTATTGCAAAATGCCACAAAACGGAAAATTCCAGATACGCACAATGCCAAGATTCGTAAAATGCAGAAAGTGCAGTGTTTTGTATGGGGAATAGACTTGGTAAAAAAATCAGAAAGCTGCAAAACAAATTACGCCTTTTCCCAGAGGTGGTGGCAGAGGCATCTCTTCAGATAATATTTAAAAAAATCACATGCGTCACTTTTTGTGACAGGTGTCACAATTTTTGACAAGTTTCAGAATTTATGACCGCTGTCACTGCCTTGACATATAAATGTTTTTTTATTGATAAGTGACACTATTTTTGACAAGTGTCACTATTTTGACAGGTGTCATTATTTTGACAGGTGACACAATTTTTGAGGCGTCACAATTTTGAGAGACGTCAGAATTTTTGACAGGTGTTACTATTTTTGCCAGCTCACTGTTTTCTCGGTGGCCAGATCATGAAATGATCAATTGTATGATATGGCCACGACAGCCATATATTCTTACCTTGTCGGGTTTAGGTTTGTCGGGGAACCTGCACGCCGCTAAGAGGTAAATGTCAGGTTTGGGCTTCGGGCGCTCCACTTGTGGGTCTGACGCTGATACCTATGTACCGAGAATAGATACATTAATCGAGCGTACAACCCGCGCCAGTTTCTTTGGGTCTGAGCAAGCTGGGAACTCTCTTTCTCGCATAGGGTAAGGTGGGGTGAGAGAGAGAGAGAGAGAGATGACGCTCAGAGACACCTAAGGTCTTATTCCAAAAACATAATTACCTACCTACTGATTTGAATACTCACAACAGATTACATTCTTATTTTCAGTGAATATATAAAATTTACAGGTGTCGTAATTTTTCACGCGTATCACATTTAAGAAATTTGAAAATGACACCTGTAAAAAAACTGTCAAAATTATGACACCAACCCTGTGTTCCGCTAATGGTCAAAGTAAGTAACCTAAGAAAGTAAACATGTTATGTTGTGTTGTGGTAATTTGTTGGGAGAGCTGGTTCCTCGTACCTCGTATGGGACCAGTCTGCGAGTTCCTGTGCAGACTACCTACCATATGGCGGAAGTAGGCAAACAGCCTGGGCCTGGCCCAGGCGTGCAGTCGCATCGACCACTCTGAGGAGTTGGTAGCTAAAGCCATCGGGATATCGTACTCATGAAGGTGACTGAGCAGACGCTCTGCTCCTGTGTAATACGAAAATAAAATAATAAATTATTTATTTCATATATGTTACAGCACAGCTTAACCTGGATTCGATTGGGCAAGTTGGCACAAAAATGAGGAGGCTATAACCCAGCAGTGGCCGGAAACAAGCTGGCGATAATGATGACAGCTTAACAGTCAAAGCGTCAAAGTTCAGCTCAGTTCAACTCATGATTCTTCACTTCACTCGCATCAGAGTAATTATCAAAATAATTGTACGTGACGAAACTTTTATTGTTAAGGCTCATGTACATCAATTGTATTTTGTGAATACATACATAATTAACCTAATATTCTTAGTACTCATCTTCTTATGCCATCTCCTGTCGGAGAACCTAGAGAACCTAGTACTCTATAATATTTACCCATATAATATTTAATAACATCATTCATCGCACGCACGTAAACCAAAATACACGGCGAATCATGCGGCTCGCTGCGCCCCTACATAGTGTGCGATAATTCATATAAAATACCTACTTAAGAACGATTTGATAAGATTATTGCGCTGCTACCGGCCACGCTGCGGCCTAAATATTGCGCTGAAGTACAACCATAGTAATTACAAAATCCGATATAAAAACATCGATTTAATTGGTCAAACTGTTGCGACACAAAAATATGGACAATGTACAATTATTTTAATAATTACTCATCAGCTGTTCTACTCCACTCCCAACAATAGGATCTTCAACTAAACTTATGTTGCGAAGCCATGACTTCCTCCCTCTGCCATTCCCATCTTGATAGCTGAAATTAAACTTAAGACACCTGCCAAAAGTTGATTTACTGTCCAAATACAGGAGATTCTGTAATAACGTGATACTTGCGAAATTAACGATTATTAGACTACCAACAATTAAGAAATTGATATACCTTTCTGCGCCGGCATAGTATGCACAAGCTTTTGCTGTAACACCATCATCTGGTGCTGGAACTCGGCGGGTGATATCGGCATCTTCATTTCTTTGCAGACCGCCGTGCATATCTCCTGATCCGTCGCGCCGTATAGCTGTCGAGAGCAGGCACTAAGACCGGGCATATAAGCACTTGGCCCAGGTATAGAGGCACTTAGCCCAGACATAGAGGCACTTAGCCCAGACATAGAGGCACTTAGCCCAGATATAGAGGCACTTAGCCCAGACATAGAGGCACTTAGCCCAGACATAGAGGCACTTAGACAATACATAGAGGCACTTAGCCCAGGCGTAGAGGCGCTTAGCCCAGACATAGAGGCCCTTAGCCCAGTCATAGAGGCATTTGATCACGCATAGAGGCACTTGTCCAGGCATAGAGGCACCTTACCAGACATAGAGGCGCTTAAACCGGGCATAGTGTCACTTAGGTCAAATGCCTGGTCTAAGTGCCTCTAAGGTCTAGTGCCCCTATGCCTGATCTAAGTATCTATATGCGTGCTTTAAGTGCCCCTATGCATGATCTAAGTACCTCTATGCCTGATCAAGTGCCTCCATGCCTGGTCTAAGTGCCTCTATGCCTGGTCTAAGTGCCTCTATGCCTGGTTAAGTGCCTATATTACTGGTGTAAGTGCCTCTATGGCTGGCCAAGTGCCTATATGCCTGGTCTAAGTGCCTCTATGCCTGGTCTAAGTGCCTCTATGCCTAGTCTAAGTGCCTCTATGCCTAGTATTAGTGCCTCTATGCCTGGTCTAAGTGCCTATATGGTATAAGGGGCCCTATGCATGATCTAGGTGTGTCTCTGACTGATCCAAGTGCGTCTATGCCTGGTCTAAATGCCTCTATGCCTGGTCTAAGTGCGTCTATGCCTGATCTAAGTGTCTATATGCCTGGTCTAAGTGTATATCTTATGGACCATGTAATTAAACAGTCATTATAAACAATGCCCGCGCAGTTTGAATAATGCCCAAAATGTGAGGGCAGTTTGATAACAACTCTTAGAATAATCAAATCTCCCGGGTATTTTATATGATGCCCATCACCGTTGGGGCAGAAAAATGGCACTATGCTGCCCTATGATAATATTATTGTTCTTACATGTTTACAACCTAACACGAAGGATAAAGGGGGCTTCGCTTCGCTTACCCCCGTTACCCTTGACCTAAACTACCGCAGTGTTTTCCCTGATAGTATCTGCGTTATCACATTTCCCGAAACCCACATGGCAATACTCATAATGTCTGGGCAAAGTCATAAACAAGGAAGCTCAAGTTATAATTATTCACTTTGCCCAAAGTAGTTTGTTCATACAAATTACGTTCATAATGTACGGGCACTGTTCATGACCGGATTTATCACTTGGTCAATGACATGTACATATATGCCTGGCTTAAGTTCCCCTATGCCTGATCTTAAGGGTCTCTATGCCTGGCCTAAGTGCCTCTAAGCTTGACCTATGCCTCTATGGTTTAAGGGGCCCTACGCCTGATCTAAGTGCCTTTTTGCCTGGTCAAGTGCCTCTATGCCTGATCTAAGTGCCTCTATGCCTGATCTAAATGCTAACCACGCTGGCTCAGTGTGGGTTGGTGGAGGGGTTTTACGACCACTACCACGTAGCGATAGTAGCCAGGACCTACAACTTAACGGGTCATCCGAAACACTGAATGTCCGATAATGTACTTAAGATAAAAATATTATCTCATTGGTACATGGTCAGGATTCGAACCTGCATATCATGTGTGAGAAGTAAGCGTGAAACCCATTAGACCTTAGAGTTACGTATATCTTATTTTATTTATTTATTTACATACTGGCACATACATTGATTCTGGCCCACACTAGGATACCCTGTGTCGTGGGATCCAGAAACAGCGACGTCACACACATATAAACATCCAAGTCCTAGGGTTTTTTATTTGTATCCCCTGCCGGGCTTCTAACCCGGGACCTCTCGCATGGTAGGCAGAGCCACAAGCGCAGCGCCACAGAGGTCGAGGTTTTTAAAATTTACATACAAAGTTCACACCCCATTCCGCGACCCCCTCCCCCCCTAGTGGGGAAAAATTTGAAAAAACTCTTGTTAACAGACAATCTATGATCTTTCTAACTGAAAAATTCAGCTTCATAAGTCAAGTAGTTTTTAATTCCATAAAAACTGCATCTCCCCTTAGGGGATGAAATTCGTCAAATACCTTCTTAGTGCTACCCTTCGCTACGTAAGGATCCCCTGTTGAAAGTTTCATGACTCTAGGTCCACCGTTGTAAACTGTGCGCTGCCCGACGCTCAGTCAAATAGCGTTTTATTATGATAACATCCCCTGCCCTGAATCAACATGGATGCGACAGCATTTTGAGACTTTCGCTGTGAACCTAGCCTGCCCGCGAGCGCCAGTGATAAACAAGGCGAAATATAAAATCTACGAATACCTATCATTTATTAAACATCGGCACATAATTTCCGCACGCCCGCCATGACGCCTCGCACCAATAAAGAAAGTGGTGAAGATTTGAGTATCTTGTGTGCTCAGATATATATAATGATGAGGTATGTAATGGGGAGTATTGGTATGTACAACAGATATAACATTGCGCACGCCTTATCCCGGATGGGGTGGCAGAGCCACAATTGTGCCCACTTTTAGCCAGCTATTCCATTTTGCTGGAGGGCTAGCCCACCGCCGCAGCTAACTAGATTGAAGGTTTCCTCGCGATGTTTTCCATCACGGTTAGAGCGCCCTTATGATGACGTACTTGAGATAAATTACTTATCTCATTATACATGCTCATCACCCAATTCGAACCCACGTCTCCTGCGTCAGAAGCGAGCATGATACCACTAGACCACGGAGCTCTTCACAACAAAAACAACTAGTACAACAGATATATGTATACAAATGACTTAGAATTAGCCAGTCAATCAATACTTTGTGACCGGGGGCTAGCCCATCGTCTTATTGGTTAATTCATGGCGAGCACCGGGATTCGGACCCGCTTATCCCGATTGACAGGCGAGCGTCTTACTTCTTTATCACGGACGTGTTACCGGCTCGCAAATCCTGTATCTTCATAAATCTCTTGCAGGGTGAATTTACCCTGCGATTTCGTAAACCCTTGCAGGGTGACATTACCCTTCGATTTCGTATACCCCAAGGTACAGGTACATACAAAGATCGCTTAAAGCTTTGTCGGCAAATCATTTTCATTCATACGATTTATTTGTGATCAAAGAAAATGACATTGTGCTGATTTATCGCCATCTCAGCGAGGTCATATTAGTTATTTATAGGCCTTCCTGGCATGGTGTTAGGGATGTGTTCTTTACCTTGACTTCCAAGTCTTTCGTATATTTCCGATTGTATTTTTCGCATATTTTTTGTATAATCTCGTGATACATCACTTCTGAATCTGAAACAAGGTATTGCATGAATGAGGCAAATACTTTTTTCTTTCAATACACAGACATATACATTGCTTCTGGCCCGCACTAGGACACCCTGTGTCGTGGGTAACAGAAACGGCGACGTCACGCACATACAAACATCCAAGACCTGGTGTATTTTTCTTCCTCCCCAGCCGGGAGTCGAACCCGGGACCTCTCGCTTGGTAGACGAGTGCCTCGAACCGCAGCGCTAAAGAGGTTGTGAGCCTACTGACTTACAAGCAATGGTAAAGGCAATGGCCCAACTTTGCGCCGACTTTGAGCCAGTATTTGATATTATATTTTGCGTGACCGGGCGCTAGTCCATCGACGGTTTCCCTATGATGTTTTCCATCACAGTTAGAAAGTCTATAATGAAGGTAGACTATTTTGCAATAGTGCTATATTTCAAACGTAAGCTTGATGTCCGCCATTGCTGAGTTTCTGTGGGAGTATATTACAGATATTATGCCTATAATATAGTTTTATTTTTGTTCTGTGTTTCTTGTGCGTATTTGTAAATGCTTATATATTGCCTATCGCTCATATAATGGCATCATCATCTCGTCCTGTCACCCCTCGGCAGGGGTATGGGGCTTTCTCCGTTGTACGTCGCCACGTTGGTTTGGGGCGACCTCTCTTCCGTTTCCCTTTTGGGCACCATTTGATGGCTATTTTCGGCAGGTGTTCGCCAGGTCTCCTCAACACGTGGCCAAGCCATCGCCACTTCCTGGTGATCACCTCCGTCTCCAACGGCTTCTGGTACGTGAGTCTCCACAATTCTGCGTTTGTGATTATGTTTGGCCAGAATATTCTCAATATTTGTCTCAAGCATTTGCTGACAAATATTCTTACTTAGATAAATAAATTGCTTATCTCATTGGCACATGGTCAGCCCCAGATTCAAACCTGCATCTCCTGCGTGAACTCTTACGCTCTCTCAGTTATTCAACATTCTATTTTGCGTGACCGGGGGCTAGTCTATCGCTGCAGGTGCAATATTATGAAGGGTTTGTGTTCATACTAACATAGCACACATCATAGATTTGGCAATAACTCAAGAAACTCAGTCGTTGGCTCACAAAAATATCACCCCTTTTTTCATAGCCAAGGACAGGAAGGTGGCGCACTATCCTAGTGTGGGGCCAGAAGCAATGTTATCTGCGTCTAGGTATTATAAACGTTCCTTTTACTTACTCAGTAAATGTGGGGCCAGAAGCAATGTTATGTGCGTCTAGGTATTATAAACGTTCCTTTTACTTACTCAGTAAAGTGCCGTCCATATCAAACAAGCAATGCGTTACTTTTTTAAAAGGAATTACAGATTTACTCTCTTGCATTGAAAACGTGATGTTGTTATAGGAAATTTTCTAAGACGAAGATTTCTGAGATACATTTTGTAGGATTTTTCTGTGAAAATTCGCCAAAATAAAATAATTGCGTTTCACTCCACGTTGCTAAAGTTATTGTCTTAGCAAAGAGGTTGTCATTAATTTATTATCTATCCTCTTATGGCCCTTCTCTGTAAAAACGTGTACGTTCCAGCAAAAAGTTGTCCAAGACTTGTTTTTATTTTATCAAACAGGGGTGCAATAACAGTCTTAAAACATGATTCAGATCACAACAACCTTCAAACCACCTGTGGTTTGGGCGTGATGCTGGCATTCATGCTAACAACGTAAAGTACATAATACTCGTAGATAATAGTAGTTTATGTGACTGTTACATAATGGAGGTCATTAATATATATATTTACACACCTACTTCACACAAGTTGTCTTATATTCAACCTACTTCGAAAGCACGGACCTATGTTTAAGGGATAACTTGTATTAGTTAAAATAATAACGTGTATTTGTTAACACCGACCGTACTAAATATTTTTTAAGCTATAATATGTGCAGCTGAGACAAACTACCTGTGGTTTTACAGCATGCACAAACCACAACTCATGTATTTAACTTTGAAGAAAATAAACAATCTTAGAATCTAAATGAATCTTTGAATACTCGAGTTTCATAATAATATCACTCGAGAGTTTTAGGGCCTTACCACAAAAAATAAACTACTGTTCAACACTTGTTTAAATACAAAAACGTATGGGATTTGACGTTTGTTATGAGGTTAAACGCTTAATATATTTTGTGGTAACACGGTTAATGCCTAATTATGTACAGTTACATACACTAGTTTATCTACACACATAAGCTCTCTTTGATGTGTTCAGGAACCGCATGTTTGACCGGCATTGTGACATTGATCATTGCTCTTGTTTAGCTTGTTCTGCAGTACCACTTCACAGACAAACTAGGGGCGGCAGTCGGCGGCGGCACGCAGGCGGGCGTCGGCGTTTGAAATTTGAATGTCGTAATATGTGGAAAAATTACATATTATGGTCATAGTGTACAAATTTTCATGCTGGTCTGCTAACATAACGTGCGGTTTTTAGACGCAGTAAAGAGGGTTTATGATACGTGTCTAGATAAACGCGTATTAGTGGATACATGGTTGCAAGACCAGCAAACTATAACTCCATTTCATATAACATTGGAAAAAAGAAGCAGTGGCAGTGAACATTTTTGCAATAGTACAAAATATTAAGCCGTCACGAGCAACACACGGCCAATGAGAGGAGTGCCATGAGTGTAGGCTCTTTTATGGGATGTAAAATGGAAAGAGGCCGGTGTCAGATATCGTCTACTCAATTATTACGGTATTACAGTACCCGGCGTATAAGTTGAACCACAACGGCAGCGTCTGCGCAGGGTAAAATGAATCTAAAACAGTAATCTTCACCTGCGCAGACACCGCCATTTTGGTCCAACTTATACGCCGCGCATTATACTCAACTTTCTTGATGCGCATGATACAAATTATTGTAGACCTTCTCAATTCGAATTAAATTCTCGTTTTTTTTCACATGTTGTATATCTACTACTGTGTCTCTGTATGCTTACTAACATTTTTATATACAAAAAATCAACACAAAATATAAATAATTTTAATTATTTGTTTGTCTTTTTGCGCCTGTTTCTGTGTCTGTCTGTGCCTGTTTTTTAACGCTTTTTTAACACTTTTCCGCATTCTCTAGTGTATAAGCTATGGCGAGGGTAAGAGGAGGAGGAATAGAGAAGTCGAAACGTGGATGCATGATGAAGCAAGCTCCTCTAGGGAAATTGACGTGGACGTCATTGTGGAGCCATGTCCTTTGGTACCACCGACGCCGGTTCGACGAGCCAAGACCCGCGGCGGGAATACCGGCAGCCGAGGGAGGGGTAAGGGCAGGGGCAGGGGTAGTATGCCAGAGGAGCAGAAGCGGTTGTATTTTTTGTAATACTTATTTTGTATTCTTTCAGCTTTTACTGCGGTAATATTGTTAGAGCCTAATATGCGTTGCATATTTTTTTAATTCAAAAGCTGTTTATTTTATAATTGAATATGTTATTTGTACCTAACCATTGCAAATTTATTTTGTTGATATTTTAATAAGTACCTATAATTTTTGTACACATAAACATTTTTGTGTGACAAGACAAAAATGTCGTAAATAGTAGGGTTTTTGAGACAATTTTTATATTTCTGTTATTTATTGAAAGTGCGTTCAAAATTTAATTTGTTTTATGTTTTTTTTTTGATATTTTAAAGAGTACCTATAATTTTTGTACACATAAACATTTTTGTATGACAAGACAAAATGTCTTAAATATATTGTAGCGTTTCTGAGATAATTCAGTTTGACGACGTAATTTAGTCATTTATTTATTTCATTTTTTTAAATATAAAAAAATGTATTAAAATACTTGCCAAATTTATATTTTTATGTAATTTCTCATTACAATAAACATTATAATGTTTACAATTTTTTTAAAACCTATCATATCTACCAAAGAACAGAGATCAGAATTTTTAAGCCGCATCCATACTTTTTTCGCCAGTGGTATTTCTGTTTGTATGAAGAAATTCATAGTTATCAACTCTTCAAACCTTCTTGTTTCTAGTATGTTAATTAGATGGTGTTCTTTGAATTAGATAGGTAATATTATGTTGTTTTTGAATTTAAATACTATCTTTTCATTAAAAAATATATCTTGACCATTTTCAGCAAATATGTTATGCCCATAATTTTACTAAGTGACTGGAGAGGTGTTTTATATCATGACATACTCACCAACGACTAATCCTATCTGCATGGGGTTCTTGATTTAACTATTTGAAGACCTAAACTCTATAAATTAGCTTAGACAAGCCACTGTAGTCACAAAGAAAGTCTAGAATGAAGCTGACAACATAACCTATTTTAGAGCACTTTTTGGAGAATGTCATTTTGAGGTCATTGCTACAAATCTCTTTTTACCTTATTTTTTCCATGGGACCATGTAATATTTGTATGTTAATGTGTAAATAAGATAATGTTGTAAATAAAAACTAAAATTCAAGCTGTTCCATTGTTTTATTTTGAAAATTCAGTATTTTTTTACAAAGATAATAAGAAAAAATCCCTATTATCAGAATGCATTCTTTGAAAACACCTAGACTGCTTGACCAATACTGGCATAAGTTACATGATTGGAAAGGATATTTAATGTAGTTTTCAAATATCTATAGCTTGTTTCTTACAATTAAGTAGTTTACGCGAATTGGAGGCTAGAAGCAAGCGCGGGGCGCGCGACCCGCCGACTGCGGACCGCACGATTCGCGCCGCAGCAAGTGACCCCTAGACGCAGGATTTCGGCCCCGGCAAGGGACACTAGATGGCGGTTGCGAACAATTGGCAAGCCAGGGGTTATAAAGGGTTAAGAGTTAGCAGTAAGTAAGAGTAGCATCAAAACACGTTCAACGATAATCAGTTCTAAACGGTAAAAGTTCTTTCAGCTAAAAGGACGTGCGGTATAACGGTGAATAAAATTTCTTCGTTTTTAGTGCAAAGAGCTGGATAGGTTATCCGCCATCCAACCCCGAGTTTTGTTTACCGAAAATCAGCACCACGGATAGGATTCTTGCCAAAGGCACGTGTTGTTGACAAGGACTCGCGTTACATCTGGATCAGAGATGGTCGTGTGCAGGCGAGGCGTGAAAAAGACGCCAAACGTTATTATATAAACTGTGTGGCGGATTTGAAGCATGTTTTTGGCTCGTGTATGCACCCTTATAAAGTGTAATAACTGTGTTGTAACTCATTTACCCAAAACCGCCAAACTGGTTTTCATCCGGCCTGGCATCTCACATGATACTATAATACAATTACATCTTTATAAACCTAGCTATCAACCGAAAAACAACACTTGCTATTCTATCCTTGCTAATACATCACTCCCTACAGTCCGTCCTCATAAACCTGTCTATATCGCTATATTTCTACAAATTCAATACCTACTACTAAATTCGCTGTAACAAATAAAAACATAAAAGTTTCACTTTTCAATGCGGGATCTCTAGGAACTAAACATGATGAAACTATTGTTGCCATATTACGCAGGTCATCTGATATCGTTGCCACAAACGAGACCTGGCTCAGAGGGATGCATTGCGCCCAAGGTGGGTACCTTGGGATTTGAAGCATGTTTTTGGCTCGTGTATGCACCCTTATAAAGTGTAATAACTGTGTTGTAACTCATTTACCCAAAACCGCCAAACTGGTTTTCATCCGGCCTGGCATCTCACATGATACTATAATACAATTACATCTTTATAAACCTAGCTATCAACCGAAAAACAACACTTGCTATTCTATCCTTGCTAATACATCACTCCCTACAGTCCGTCCTCATAAACCTGTCTATATCGCTATATTTCTACAAATTCAATACCTACTACTAAATTCGCTGTAACAAATAAAAACATAAAAGTTTCACTTTTCAATGCGGGATCTCTAGGAACTAAACATGATGAAACTATTGTTGCCATATTACGCAGGTCATCTGATATCGTTGCCACAAACGAGACCTGGCTCAGAGGGATGCATTGCGCCCAAGGTACCCAGATACCGCTTAAGTAATTTGCCATGACCTCCTGGCAGATTTAAGAAGGAAGGAGGTGTGGGTTTCACTGAACAGGATGTGGCTATCTCTCCGAGTCAAATCCTTCCGTATTATTATAGGTACAGCGTATAGACCCCAGTGGTTAAAGGTGGATACATTGTTTGACTCGCTGACTGAAAGTATAGCTGCTTCTCGCATTATGACGGAATCATCTTGTTGGGAGATTTTAATATTAACGTGCTTGGTAAATCATTCCGAGTAAACCAATTATTATTACTTATGTTTTAATTGCGATTGCAATTAAAAAACTGTGACACAAGGCTAAAACACTTTACGGATGTCAGTGAAACTCTCATTGATTTGGTCTGCACCGACGCAACAGTCGTGAACTCGGAGGCCACGCTCTTGTGTCAGCTGAACTTAAAATAAAAAAGAACGCGTTCCCCCTGATTCCCTTAATACAATTTCAATCAGAGCACTCAAAGACATCAATATGGCCGACTTTAATCATGATTTGGATTCACTTCAGTGGGATACATTTGGTAATCTCGGTAGAACGGAGAACTACAACATTTACATTCTTAGTCTTATAAATAAGCACGCACCTGAGAAGACGATTGTTTTACCCTCCAAGCCGCAACCTTGGCTCACCAGTAATATACGTAATATGATGCGGCTCTACATAACGCACACAGGAAATTCAAATCAGATCAGCACTAAAAGGAATACAAAAATCTTAAGCATCTTGTAAATGTTGCGATCTTCTATGAAAAGAAAGCCTTTTTTATTATCAAATCAATAATGTGAGTCACAAAGCTTCTGTGGCAACGCCTTAAGAAAAGTATCTTGCCCGATTTTAAAAATAAAGAAGCTTTACCTGAGTGATTCGATAACCCAGATGAGAAATGCGAACACTTTAAAACGTCCCAGGTGACAATGAGGTGCAACTATCCCTTCTTACTTATTATGAATTTCACTAACACAAGGCTGGTCCTGATCATCAGCCTGTCAGGGGACCCACTGTTGGGTATAGGCCTACTTATAACCACGCCATTCAGTACGGTCCTCCCCAACCCGCGTCCATTGCTTTCCTGCCACACTCGCCACATCGTCGGACCATCTGGCAGATGGTCTGCCGACCTATCTTTGGCCTCCTCTTGGCCACCACTCTGTCGCCGATCTGGTCCATCTTCCGTCTTCTCCCCTTGCCAAGTGTCCTGCCCACTTCCACTTATGCCGTGCTATCCGCTTACCCACATCAGCCACCTAGGGTCGGTGTCTGATTTCGGTATTACGCATACGGTCTGACAGCCTGATGCCTAGCATGGCACGCTCCATGGCTCTTTGTGCTATCGTGACTTTGAGCACAATCTCCTTCGAGAGCGTCCATGTTTCGGCACCGTATGCGAGAGTGGGCAGTACACATTGGTTAAATACCTTAAGTCTTCAGGCATTGAGGGATGTTCGAGGTCAGAATATCCCTTAGTTTTGCGAAAGCAGCCCATCCTAGCTACACTCGTCTACCGATCTCCTTTACCTGGCTCTGTCGACCGAAATACAAACAATGTCCAAGATAGATATACTCCTCAACCTCTTCTAGGGAATGGTTATCCACAGTAATGTCGATAGCGTTGCTTGTGGGAGTGTCTGTCATATTCTTTGTCTTGGACATATATTATTATTATTATTATTATTAATTCTGCGAGCATAATCTGCGATCGTCAGCGAATCTCAGGTGCTATAGATACACGCCGTTGATATTGAGACCTCTTTGGCTCCAGTCTACAGTCTTCAATGCGTCCTCTAGGACATTGGTGAAGAGCTTGGGGGAAAGAGTATCTCCTTGGCGGATTCCCTGTTCTGATTCTTGCTGTCATCGTGGACAATGCACGTGTTCGGGCCAATTTATAAAAAAATAGAGCATTTTCTTGCAATTTCAATGTTTAAAATATAGTACATTATTTAGTGTAGTTATTTATTTATCCTATTTGTCTAATGTGAGCCATGGAGACGGATAAACCTCCGGATCGCAAACAGCTGATGATGATGATGGTACCGCCGCTGGCACATCTTCAAAAAAACTGCAACGGAACCCAACCCAATCTCAACCTTCAATTCAGATGTTGTATGTAGCAGAGTCGTCATCGCAAGCCCAGTACTGCCCAGGTGATAACGTCCCTTTTGTTGTTCACGTCTCTCGCGTGGAAGAGGAAGCCTCATCAGGTAGCGCTCTAAAACCAATTAATTCCTCTTCAGTAACAAAATTAATGATGTAGCAAGGGATGGCGTGAAAAGTGTAGGCCGTATCCGAATTGAAATAAAATTTGTGTCTGCAGAAGCAGCAAATTCATTTGTTACCCACCCGACCTTGGCTAGAGCTAAATATGTAGCCACTATACCTACGTATAATGTAACTCGTATGGGCGTAATTCGTGACATACCTGTTGAATGGAGCTTGGAGGACCTTGCAGGATCTCTGCAACTCCCTCCCAATTGTGGCCGTCTGCTAAAGGCCAGACGCATTAATAGGAAATCTACGAACCTAGAAAACACAGCAATATATGTATCAACTCAGTCCGTGGTCATAACGTTGGGCGGTCAAATTCTCCCGGAGAGAGTATTCTGTTTTTATAACTCTCTCCCGGTCGAGCAATATATTTTCCTCACCATTCAATGTTTTCATTGTTGCCGCTTTGGGCATGGAAAATCGCAATGCCGGTCAAAGCCGATATGTTACAAATGCTCTCAGCCCCACCCGGGTGACTCTTGTAAAACTAATACAGACTCCTGTCTGTATTGTTCAGGCCCGCACAGGGCAACTGATAAAACCTGTCCGGAATACCATAGACAGAGGTCTATCAAGATAATAATGTCACAAGAAAACATTTCTTACAGAGAAGCCTTAGCCCGACTTCCTAGGACAAGGAAGACATTCACAGATACACTTAGGTCCTCTCACCCAAACCCTCAGTTCTCTCCTTCCTCCGTGTCATACTTGTCCCAATCCCAAGATCAGCCCCAGGTCGCCCAGTCTACTTCATACCGCAAAACGGTTTTCGCGCAAATACGCCCCAGATCCCCTGACTTCAGGCAAGGATATGACCACTCAGCCCATAATGATATTATTAGCTCCCCTCCATCCTCTCTCCTTAATGGGAGTGCTTATTCAACAACGTTTGTTGGTGCCGCACCCAACTCCTCTCCAAATGAGAACCTTTTGGAACTCCTCCTGTCCACAATCATAAATATGCTGACCAAGTTCAGCGACTGCCCCCTACCGCCCAACGTGAGTGAAGGTCTTTCCCAGGTATTCAAATTAGTAAGCTCTGACTCCCAAAAACATGGCCAAGGCCCTGCAGTGGAATTGCAGAAGCATTAATAACAAAAAATCTGATTTGATATTTCTAATTAATGAATATAACTTGCCAATTGTAGCCCTCTCGGAAATTTGGTTGTTGCCTGGATCACGTTTTCGTGTTTCAGGCTTTACAAGCCTCCGAGAAGATAGAATTGATGGCTATGCGGGTGTTGTAACGGCCCCAGGGCTAAGGTCGAGCCGCCGCTATCAGTAGCTATGATCGTCTATTCTATCTATACCAAAATGAGAGGACCCGATTCAGCTGTAAGATTTGTAAGTTAAGAATGATAAGTCTGAATTTCTCGTTCGTTGAGAAGTTCGTTAGGCGTACAATAGTCGAACGAAGTTTGGTTCAGGAAGTTACAGTTTCAAGTTAGACAGAGAAAGCATATATGTCCGCGAGCCGGTAATTCACATCAGTCAGCGGTGTATTGCGCCAGAACGATCGTTGTTATATTTTATGTGATGGTACCATTTGGTTTTTGTATATATGGCGTATGGAACTTCTTTTAGTGGTCGACCACAGTTTATAATATTTGTTTGTGATATCGTATAGATATCCGTCGTCGTTTTACGACGTGAGTACTCAATGATATTTCATGTGCTCGCTAGTAGCGGCTTGTGGTGGTTCCAATTATATATTTGGTTCACGGCAATAACGATCCGAAAAGACCGGTTTACACAATTGCGATTTGATTTTCCGAAATGGGTTCTGAACTAGCGGTTACCTCAAAAGGTCCGTAACGTTTTGAAACCTTCAACTCTGCGCAATTTGAGCTGGATGTTATCGAAACGCAAGCATTATTGTTTTAGGAGATCTAACCCACACCATAGCGGAGTGCATAGTTCAATAAATACCGAACTATGAATTCCACTAGCCACAGCACGTCCTGGGCTGAGCCAAATCATATATACCGACTCAGCCTACACATTAGACCTCCAGCGAAATTTACATTTAATTTAAAGATGCAACTTGAATCCAACCTGACCCAAGGCAATGCAAAACACCTACCCGGACCTAAACAATGAACTTTAGACTGTAAATTGATCTCTTCGCGCGTACCCGACAACACTCAAATGTCAAAATATCAACAGGATATGTTATCTGTGTTGACACCGGTTTAACTTTGTTCTGAATTTGTTATTTCCATCCGCGGAACCTCATCGATCAAACAGTCTCCCTATCCCTGCCAACCTAGGTTTAGCCGCAACTAAACTCCTGTCTAGCCTAGTCTAAAACCTAGTGTTATACCACGTCCATTATCGACACCACTCGAAAATGGTTGAGTTCGATTTGAATGTGCTTGAATGTTTAATGACTGTGTGTGTGGGAATTTCAAAACTCGCTACTCGAAAGGAATGAGGAGAGGATTAGCCCGCGAATATCCTAAGAGCCAATCCAGGAACCCTATGGTGAAGGAAAAAGGAATTTAGGGTCGCTCCAAGCCCAGACTCAGACTCAGATATTTGACTTACAAGTTCTTTCTAACGACCCAAGGATAGTTTTGGAATTTGGGGTTGGTTGATATAAAGGTTAGGAACCGAGGTATATCTCGGCGCTTCAGACACTCACGAAAACCCACTGAAACTTCGCAATCACAATTTCGTATAGTTCTGACGCGTAACACGGCAGACAAAACTGTTTAGAACTCGTGAAAGACGACTGTCACAGTAGCTAGACGCTGAGACTGAATGCTCTCCCCTCCCACGCTCTCGTATTTATATGCGTCCTTTGCGAACACGCTCTGCCCAAGCGAAGCTTCTTATCACTAACTACACAGGGTCTAATTTCAACCATGCCATGCAGATCCGCCGTTCTACAAATTGTGTGTACGCATATTCACTATGATCAACCGTAGGTGATCACTCAAATCATTTGGTACTGCCGATACACAGAATCTGTTGATCGCTGACCAATAAAAGCTTGTTGCGATTAATTAAGCATACCCGACCGCTAGACGCGCGTAGCAAAGACCACTAGAATGCTATCCAAACTAGCGGTGTCAGACTCTCCATATCATACCTCAATCGCAATTGTGTATTTGCAATCAACATAATAGCTTTCTCCGTATCGTTCCATAATAACCTTTCATTATTTAGTTATTCATAATTTTATTCAACGCGCAGCCAAATCGGCTCTGATCTCTACACATCTCGCAGGAATGCGACAAAAAAAACTGACCTGTAAACTTCTCCGAACCATCCCAAGCGTCGGCTCTGTTTTTTTTTTTTTGCTAACTTGCCACTTAGCTACGCAAAACCCCCAAACGTTATCTGAACCGATTCGTATTCAAAACAGCGCGGCGTTGGGCTAGCCCTCTATCACGCAGAATGAAGTATCAAATGTACCGACTCTCGTGTACCATTACAGCCCCCTCCCAGACCTTGAGACACTGTTTATCTCAGTTAACATGGCGCAAGGATCTCATTACCACTATGCTACCCATGCTTTATCCATATCTACTCTATATGTACGGACATCTCAAATCATGTACACAGACCGATGAATCTGTCAATTATGTATATAATATTTACACAACTCGATTGAGTTCTCTCCTGTCTTATCTTATTTATCTATCTAACTATACAACCTCGCTTACCCGCAACTTATCCTAATTCGTATTACTATATATATATACAAATTGTTTTTTTTTGTTTTTTTTTTGTTTTGTTTCCAAACCATGAGAGATCCTTAAGTCTACAAAATAGTTATTCAAATTTACAGCTTACAGCTTAATTATATAACTTTTATACACTATCTTATTTATCTACGCCCTTATTCGTCCTTACATAACACCTGGCTATATTTATAGTATTGAAGTTACCCAATATCTCATTTGAACCCGGATCTACTAAAGTATAACAGTTAGGATATACCACTGCCGAAATAACATAAGGCCCTTTATACAACAATGAAAATTTCCGCATGATTTTATGTTCTTTTTTTGAACGCACAAAGGTCTTAAGTTTCACATAATCACCTATACGATAGACTTCTAACTTACGCCGTTTGTCCGCCTGTCGCTTACGTCTATCACTAGAACTTTTAGAGTTTTCTATCGCTACATTTCGCACCAGTTCCGTATCTCGCACACTATGGCCTAATAACCATTCATCGCCTAATTCCTTGTCAATAGTTAACGGTTCCCGCCTACCAAACGCTAACTCATTAGGCGCAAAGCCTGTGCTTGTGTGTTCGACATTATTATAGCAATTCTGAATGTCCGGTAACACGTCGATCCAACTACGATTACTTCCGCCGCAATAAGTTCTAATCAGTCGACCTAGCTCGCGATTCACTCTTTCTACGCTATTAGAATTTGGACAATACACCGACGTATGAGTGACCCGAATCCCCAGCTGTTTGAGTCCAAATTCCCAAACTTTCGATATGAACTGTGGTCCTGAGTCCGTAATTATAGTTTCGATAGGTATTTTCCTATGAAATCTCTTTGTACAAGCGAGCACGCTCCTACCTGTCGCTTTTCGCATTGGATATAATTTTATTACTTTACTGTACACGTCTTGAAACACATATATATATATTGATATCCGAATTTACCTACGGGCAATGGCCCATAAAGGTCCGAGAAAACTTTCTCACCCAACTTTTCCGCCAACACCGGTGTACAAGGACCAACGGTATTGTTAGTACTTGGTTTGACCTTTTGACATATGTCACAACTTCTTATCACCGCGCTAATCACCCTACTCATATGAAGAAAATAATATCTGTCCTTCATCAGTGCTAATATTTTATATCTGCCGTAGTGACCTATTTCTTCATGTATGTGTAAAATTAGTTCCTCCTGTAGTGATTTCGGAATTACTAGCAACTGTACGTTCCGCTTCGGCACGTGAAAATATAACGTATCACCTACTAGCTTATAATTTTCAAAACCTCTTGTCCCCGTATCTACTACATTACGTCTGATACAACCGCTAATTCGATTTAACTGCTCATCTTCGCTTTGTAATCTCGCAATGTCCCGTAAACTCGAAATAACACTTGCGGTATTCGATGCCTGAAACCAGAATATCCCCGGCTGAACATTTGTACTGTCAATCATACCTCCAGGTCCCGCTATTTGCCTGCTTAGCGTGTCGGCAATTTGATTATCAGTCCCTCGCACAAATTCTATGTCGTAATCGAATTGCTCTAAAAACATAACCCACCTAGTTACGCGTGCACCCAATAAAGTCCACGACTTAATGAACGTCAAACTTTTATGATCAGTTCTAATAATAACTTTTTCTCCCCGCAAATATATCTCAAATCGCTTTAAAGTGTATATAACTGCATACATTTCCTGTTCACTGATAGCCCATCTCGTCTGAGCACCCTTAAATGCCTGCGAACAGAACCCTATAATTCGTTCCTGGCCCGAATCATCTAATTGATAAACATAGCCCCCAATTCCTATAGCGCTGGCGTCACATTGAACATAATATGTTTTTCCCGCCAATGGCTGACTCAAAATTATACTTTCTGAGAATTGTTTTTTTATCTCGTCAAAAGCACTCTGCACGTGCGCACTCCAGACGAACTTAACTCCAGACCGTAATAAATTGTACAAGGGCTGTGTTAACGTTCCAAAATTTTTTATAAACCTCCGAAAGTAATTTATGAACCCCAAAAACGCCCTAAATTGCCTGACAGTTCTGGGTGACGGATATAATTTAAGTGTTTCAATTTTGTCCGGGTCCATCTGCAAACCTTGTGTAGACAAAATATGCCCCAATAACTTGACCTTTTTTTGTGCGAACTCGCATTTTTTTAGTTTGCATGTGAAGCCCGCGTCTTTCAATTTACTCAGAACCGTGTCCACTTGAGACAAATGTTGTTCGAAGTCACCCTCAGTTAAAATTGCCAAATCGTCAACAAAATTTAAACAATATGACCTAACCTCTGGCCCTAGAATTAAGTCCATCGCCCTCGAAAATGAACCCACACTGGTTTTCAACCCCTGAGGTGAAACGTTGTAAACATAACTTCTGCCTTGATATACAAAACCCGTGTAACGTTTAGATTCGTCTGATAATGGTAAAGAAAAATACGCATCTTTGATATCAATAACCCCTATGTAGTTTATCCGGCGCCCGGATTGCAATATCTCACTCATTAAAGGTGTGGTTTCAACCTCCCCAACTATTCCCGTGTTTAATTGTCGTGCATCTAGCAAAATACGGACCTCTCCTGATTTCTTTAATGTACAAGTCAATGGACTGCTGAAATCCGTAGATTGCCTGCTAATAATACCTATCACTTCCATTTCTTCCAATCGTTTTGTTACTTTATCGCGATATGCGAACGGTATGGGATAGCTTCGTTTTACGAAAGGCGTTTCATCTCTCATTTTTATCTCATGTATATATTTATTTGTCCGACCTACCCTATCGCTAAACAACTCTGCATGTTTATTTAACACCGGCAATAACTTTGTTTTGTGTTCAACAGGTATTGATGAATTATTCACATATTCCTCTATCATATTTCTACTGGTATCTTGGTTCTGTACTTCCATTGTACAACAGCAAGAGTCCTGATTAGGGCCAATACCTAATGGTATTTCACGCATCCGCCCGGCGCTTCGTATAATTAGCCTCTTATTACCCTCACACGTTAAACTGGCTCGCGTCTGTTGTATAAAATCAAACCCCAAAATTAAATCTTTAGGCACCCTTGTTAATACTAGCATTGGAGTATCGATAACGCATTCACCTATTGTTAATGGTAACGTTACTAATTTATCAACCTTTTCCTTACTGACTCCAAATGCACCTGTGATTCTCAAACTTGGAATCGGTATTTCCGTCGGTTTTCCCAATTGTCTGCACACTTCTTCGTACACTCTCCGACTTATTACACTGATTTCGCTCCCCGAATCAATCAAACTCCTTACAACAATAGTCCCAATACGCACATTTATCTCAGGTAATGTCAAAGTACTACATAAATCGCGCCCACACTCAGTCGAATCGTCGTCTCTGAATATCGTATGTAAACGCCTGTCATTTCGGCCTATACAATTCGATCTAGATTTTTCCTCTAAACACACGGCATATCCGTGCGCTTTATGCGCTAGTAATTGAATAAATTCATTCACACCCACGTTCGAATCCAAATTACACAAATCATACAGTCTATGCTTTTTTCCAATTTGATCGGCTGTCCACCCAAACCGTAATAAATATCTGAGCGCGAACGACCCGCGCGAGTCCACTAGTTTTTTGAATTCTGATTTATCGCATTATTCCTGTCACTTGAACTTTGCCCTGCCTCTGTATCTCCTGAACTATCATTGCCCCTTTGGAACCCTATTGCCTTGAAACTAGCCTGAGGCTGTCTACCTCTACCGCGAAAATAACCGCGACCGCGCGTCCCAAATTCGTTTCGCCCCTTCGTTCCCGCGTTATAATTATTCCTACGACTCACCGCGTTATAACGTAACGTATTTACCCGCATAGCTCGATATTGCCCACGCATGTAGCTATCCCGCCTTACGTTATTCGTATTCATAGGTTCCGAACCATGCAACGCACTTAATCCTCCATCGACATTCCGTTCTAAATGCCGAAGGAACTCGACCGCATCCCGTATAGTCATAGGTTCCTTTCTAGCAAAAAACGCTACCTGAATATCACGCGGCAACTGTCTGAAAATCGTGTTGATTTTCTCCGTATCAGTAAACGGTATCGTAAGCTCATATATGCTATTCAATTGAGAGGCAAAGAATTCTTCCATACTTTGACCTTTCTTAGAATCAAACTTCGCAGTTAGGAATCTTTTCTTAATTAATTCCTGTTCATTATCACCCCAGAATACCTCTCTGAAATCTTTTTCAAAATCCGAATAGGTTCGCCATGAGTCTCTGTATATGCTCATTCGAACTTTTGCAATTCCTACCAAACTATCCGTTGCCCATATCAAAGCCCTAGAACTATCTCCCGAGACTTTAATATATGCCTTTAAATCTCTTAAGAAAATCATCGGATTTTCCGAACTTCGCCCATCGAATGTCGGCAACTTCTGTGTCATTTTCACAATGCATGATTGACGTTTTTCTACCGATTGTTCAAACGTCTCTAGTTCCTGTCTGTCAGTCTGTCTGTCCGAAGTCCTACTAGCATTGCTCGTGCTGGAACCCCTTTCCAAACTGTCTAATCTATTCACTATTTCAGATAACAATTGCGTCACCTGCCCTGACGCCATTTCACTTGTATGCGAAAGTGAAACGTCTCGTGCTACCCGACTAACGGTTTTCCTAAGCCGGCCGGCCATTATTCCAATGCCCCTTTTTTTTGCTTATTTCTTATTTACAAAACTGAACTGTTTAAAATCGTTTCTACGTTGTGTTATTTTTAAAAGTAACGCGTTAGACCTTGATTCTTTTAGAATATCTAGGTATCAGACTATCTAGGATATCCTTCGGTCTCGGCACCAGGAATCTGCAACGGCCCCAGGGCTAAGGTCGAGCCGCCGCTATCAGTAGCTATGATCGTCTATTCTATCTATCCCAAAATGAGAGGACCCGATTCAGCTGTAAGATTTGTAAGTTAAGAATGATAAGTCTGAATTTCTCGTTCGTTGAGAAGTTCGTTAGGCGTACAATAGTCGAACGAAGTTTGGTTCAGGAAGTTACAGTTTCAAGTTAGACAGAGAAAGCATATATGTCCGCGAGCCGGTAATTCACATCAGTCAGCGGTGTATTGCGCCAGAACGATCGTTGTTATATTTTATGTGATGGTACCATTTGGTTTTTGTATATATGGCGTATGGAACTTCTTTTAGTGGTCGACCACAGTTAATAATATTTGTTTGTGATATCGTATAGATATCCGTCGTCGTTTTACGACGTGAGTACTCAATGATATTTCATGTGCTCGCTAGTAGCGGCTTGTGGTGGTTCCAATTATATATTTGGTTCACGGCAATAACGATCCGAAAAGACCGGTTTACACAATTGCGATTTGATTTTCCGAAATGGGTTCTGAACTAGCGGTTACCTCAAAAGGTCCGTAACGTTTTGAAACCTTCAACTCTGCGCAATTTGAGCTGGATGTTATCGAAACGCAAGCATTATTGTTTTAGGAGATCTAACCCACACCATAGCGGAGTGCATAGTTCAATAAATACCGAACTATGAATTCCACTAGCCACAGCACGTCCTGGGCTGAGCCAAATCACATATACCGACTCAGCCTACACATTAGACCTCCAGCGAAATTTACATTTAATTTAAAGATGCAACTTGAATCCAACCTGACCCAAGGCAATGCAAAACACCTACCCGGACCTAAACAATGAACTTTAGACTGTAAATTGATCTCTTCGCGCGTCCCCGACAACACTCAAATGTCAAAATATCAACAGGATATGTTATCTGTGTTGACACCGGTTTAACTTTGTTCTGAATTTGTTATTTCCATCCGCGGAACCTCATCGATCAAACAGTCTCCCTATCCCTGCCAACCTAGGTTTAGCCGCAACTAAACTCCTGTCTAGCCTAGTCTAAAACCTAGTGTTATACCACGTCCATTATCGACACCACTCGAAAATGGTTGAGTTTGATTTGAATGTGCTTGAATGTTTAATGACTGTGTGTGTGGGAATTTCAAAACTCGCTACTCGAAAGGAATGAGGAGAGGATTAGCCCGCGAATATCCTAAGAGCCAATCCAGGAACCCTATGGTGAAGGAAAAAGGAATTTAGGGTCGCTCCAAGCCCAGACTCAGACTCAGATATTTGACTTACAAGTTCTTTCTAACGACCCAAGGATAGTTTTGGAATTTGGGGTTGGTTGATATAAAGGTTAGGAACCGAGGTATATCTCGGCGCTTCAGACACTCACGAAAACCCACTGAAACTTCGCAATCACAATTTCGTATAGTTCTGACGCGTAACACGGCAGACAAAACTGTTTAGAACTCGTGAAAGACGACTGTCACAGTAGCTAGACGCTGAGACTGAATGCTCTCCCCTCCCACGCTCTCGTATTTATATGCGTCCTTTGCGAACACGCTCTGCCCAAGCGAAGCTTCTTATCACTAACTACACAGGGTCTAATTTCAACCATGCCATGCAGATCCGCCGTTCTACAAATTGTGTGTACGCATATTCACTATGATCAACCGTAGGTGATCACTCAAATCATTTGGTACTGCCGATACACAGAATCTGTTGATCGCTGACCAATAAAAGCTTGTTGCGATTAATTAAGCATACCCGACCGCTAGACGCGCGTAGCAAAGACCACTAGAATGCTATCCAAACTAGCGGTGTCAGACTCTCCATATCATACCTCAATCGCAATTGTGTATTTGCAATCAACATAATAGCTTTCTCCGTATCGTTCCATAATAACCTTTCATTATTTAGTTATTCATAATTTTATTCAACGCGCAGCCAAATCGGCTCTGATCTCTACACATCTCGCAGGAATGCGACAAAAAAAACTGACCTGTAAACTTCTCCGAACCATCCCAAGCGTCGGCTCTGTTTTTTTTTTTGCTAACTTGCCACTTAGCTACGCAAAACCCCCAAACGTTATCTGAACCGATTCGTATTCAAAAAAGCGCGGCGTTGGGCTAGCCCTCTATCACGCAGAATGAAGTATCAAATGTACCGACTCTCGTGTACCATTACAGTGTCACTTGTTTAAATAAAAAAAGGAATTCCTTTTTCAAATATTAAGCTCCCTCCCCATAGTGACAACATTAATGCTATCGCTATTCGTTGTTTCGATCACTCCCTATTGTCTGTTTATACCCCTCATCTGACCCTTCTACCCTTCTAGAGCTAGAGTCAATTATCTCCTCTCTCCCTCCCCCTGTAGTTATACTAGGGGACCTCAACTGCCATAATTTTATTTGGGAAAGATACAAAAATGATTCAAACTTATTTCTTCTTTTAGATACTCTAGACAAATTCATACTGTGCATTCTGAATGATGGTCGGCCAACCCGTAGAACATCTCCTCTTCAGACATCTAAGAGTGCAGTAGATTTGTCTCTGTGCTCTGCAAACCTAGCTTCCCTCCTCACATGGGATATTCTCTCTTCATAATTCATAATTCTTTATTGAACACAGTTATTTAAAAAAGATACATTAAGAGAAAACATATGTACAAAGGCGAGCTTATCTCTAAAAAGAGATTTCTTCCAGTAAACCAAGGCATGTCAGGAAATTTTATCAATAAAGGGTAGGCAGTGCACAATATCTAAACAATAATAAAATACATATAAGTAAATTACATATCTATAAAATACGGTAAATAAAATACATACTCGTATCTAACAAACTACTAAATACGTATCAATACATAAACCTGTACATAAAGTTTACATATAATAATAATATACATACTACAACTATCACAAAAGAGAGAGGAAGTGCTCTTTTACCCGGTTTTTGAAAGCGAAAAGAGTCGGGCTGTCTCTTATCGCACAAGGAAGTGCGTTCCACAGTCGGACCGCCTGCAACCTGAAGGAGTGCTCATATGCGGAAGTGGTATGCCTTGGAGTGGCTAAGAGTGAGACCGTGTGAGATCTCCGTTGCCGATCTCCTGAAAAGAGATACTCAAAGCGGTCTCGAAGGTAGCTGGGGTAGCGCGGATTTTTCAATATATTGAAAAGACAAAAAAGAATATGGGAGTCTCGGCGACGACGAATCGGAAGCCACCCCAACTCTTTGCGAAATTGAGAGACGTGGTCGAATTTGCGCAGCCCGAAGATAAACCGAATCCCGAGATTCTGAAGTCGTTCGAGTTTGTTCAGAAGATCTTCGTTCGCGCTCGCCCAACAGACATCGGCGTAGTCGATTAGCGGCAGGAGAAGGGACTGAGCAAGGGTGATTTTGGTCTGCCGCGGCAAGAAGTACTGCAGACGCCTGAGGGAGTGAAAAGACGCAAAGACCCGTCTGCTGACCTCGCTGACATGTGGAGACCAAGACAGCTGGTTGTCAAAAATAACCCCAAGGTTTTTCGACTTATCTGTGTACTCTATTGTGATGCCATTATATGATACGGGAACAATGGGTTTTTGTAACAAGGAAAGAGTGTGCCTGGTTCCTAAAATCATGGCTTGTGATTTATTCGGGTTTATTAACAGCCCGTATGATGAGGCCCTCTCTTCCTCCTACGGAAGTGATAATTTCCCCATAATTGTCTCATTTCCTCATAAGACTATTGCAGTTAAGAAATTCGCACCTTTAATAAAATATCGTTTATCATCTGCAGATTGGGAAACATTTTCGAAGGAGTTGGATTATAAGGTTCAATCTTTGAAGCCGGTCAATCTTCTCAATGCTAAGTCTGTGTATCCAAAATTTTAAGAAGCTATTGAGTCCTTAGTTAAGGCGGTGGTTTTTTAAAGGGAATAGCAGATATTCCCTTTAAAAAACCACCGCCTAATAAAATTTCTTCCCCTCCATGTTGGGATTACGAATGTTCGGATGGTGTTAAAAGACGTAAAGAAGCTGAAGTCTTGTATGGTGAAGAAATGACTAGGAGTAGTTCGTAGACTACTATCACAAAAGAAGAAACTAGGATGCTCTAGATTTTGCGAGAACCTATCTCCACGGTAGCCCGCTTCATTAATCTGGAATCAGACCAAAATATTTAGAAGATCAGTAATTGTTAATGAGAATTCTTGCATCGATCCTGTGGTATGGATAGAGGATTTTTATAATTGAGGATTGCTAATAAATTGGCTCCCCCCACAGTCCCGAATGCAGATTTGTTTGCTGCGGATGTTCCTATTAGGAAGCCTTTTCATAGTATGGATGAGGTTTTCTCTCTTTCTGAATTTTAATGTGCAACTGTACATTTAAAAGATTCTTCCCCTGCTCTGGACGGTCTCCCATATTCTTTCTTGACCTAATCAATAGCTTTTTTGTAGCAGGTTCTCCCCTGAGGCATGGAAATTCCAAATAATTATCCCTCTTAAAGCCTGGGAAGGACGCTTCTGACCCAATCTCGTATAGACCAATAGCTATGTCGTCAACTTTAGCGAAAATCACAGAACATTTTATTAAGAACCGTCTTGAATGGCTCTTGGAGAACGGTGGCATTAGGGCAAGCCAGTACGGTTTCAGGGAAAACAGGTCGACCATGGATAGTCTGGCCATTTTGACTACTGATATTAGGTTAGATTTTTCTAAAAATGAGTCGGTAGTAGGAGTATTTCTTGATGTTTGCGCCGCCTACGACAATGTACTTATTTCTGTCCTCAGGCAGAAAATGCTTAACCTGAAAGTCCCAGTGAGGATAGTAAATTTTATCAACAACCTACTTATGTCGAGATCTGTTTTTATCCGAAATCAAGATATATATCTGACCCCTCGAACAGTCTGGAAGGGTCTACCTCAAAGCTCTTTTCTTAGCCCACTGATGTACAATTTTTACACTTCTGACTTGGAGAGAGTGGTTTCCTCATTTTATAATATTCTTCAATGTGCGGACGGTAGAGCTTTATATGTTTCATTAGATTCAGTTGAAGAAGCTTCTAATCGTTTGAATTCAGCTCTATATTATCTGGGGGTTTGGCTACGATCACGGCCTATCTATGTCGGCTGCTAAGAGCAATGTAGTAGTTTTCACAAGAAAGAGAGCAAGTCCCAGTGATGCCATTTAAATTGATAACCAAATGGTGCCAGTAGCTCGCTCGGTCAAATTCCTTGGGGTAACCCTTGACGCCAAGATGACGGGCATCCCTCACTTGAAGTATGTAGCAAAAAAATGCGAAAAAACGTCAACATTTTGCGTTGTCTTTCTGGCGTATGGTGGGTGCCCACTCATACTGTCAAAAATTAATTTATAACGCTATAATTCGCATTAATATAAAATAAATATAATGTAGTCATTTTGACTATGGGTCCTTCCTCCTGGAGCCATGCAGCAAAATGGCACTTGGTCGTCTTCAAAAATTCAATTTAAGTACCTGCGTATTATTTTGGGGGCCACGAAGTCCTGTCCTACAAACACCTTACAGGTGGAGTGCGTGGACCCTCCCCTTAAACTACGAAGACAATATCTTGCCGACAGATTCTTTCTAGAGAGCCATCCTCTAATCTCTAAATTACAATCTTTGGTGCCGTATACTGAAACAAGAAATGGGTATTGGGCCCATAAAGAGCCATCTTGCCTCATGAAGAGCTATCAAAGACTACGAGATGTTGACCAACCTCACTGCCAAAGCAAAATTAATCCGATTTTTGATAATGATTTCAATTGCTTAATTTATCCCGCAAATATTATTTTATCCTTTGGTGTGACCAAACATTCTACGAACTGTAATAGTGCGTTCAATGAAATTGTAAGTAAGGTTTGGAGTGATTGGCTTTGCCTTTTTTGTGATGAATCCTAATTAATGTGTAAGTTCCTCGGTCTGGATTCCTAGATATAAAATTATTCTTAATTACAAATGCCCCACACTCTCATCGGTATTCACTGGCAATTCTAGAAGCTTTCTTGTATGTTTTATCCCATAAACTAAACAAGTCAATAATCTTCTCGGACTCCTTGAGCTGTCTGCAGGGTATTAAATTAAATCAATTTCGATAAAAAACTAGGTTCCCCGTCATTTTAAAAATTAAAGACGCCCTTTATAAATGTCAAACCCAGGGACTGGAGGTTGCCGTTGCCTGGATTCCAGGTCATGAGGATATCGCCGGTAATGAGATGGCAGATTCACTCGCCAAACAAGCTATAGTCTTGGGTGGCAGTGAACATTTCCACAACTACAGTCATGAGTCATGATATATGCTTAATCTCTAAGTCAGTGGTGGATAAATCTTGGAATGAACTCTGGAAGCAATCCCGTTTATTTAAGGGCCTTCACTATGCTGACATTCAGGATGATGTCCCGTCGAGACCACGGTTTTTACATTTTCGAAATGCAGACAAACGGACAAACTCCACAGTCTGCCGTTTGCGAATTGTACAGTTGGACAAGCGTGTACACCTGTGTATTTAGCGAAGATACGGGTCAGGGACCACTCCCTGTGTGAGTGCGGGCTTGCAGAGGGAACCCCGGACCAAATATTTTTTGAATGCTCTAAATTAAATTCCTCCCTGTATAATCTCCTTCCTCCCAACATTCCTAGACCCATCAACTTTATTATATTCTTGCTGTTGTTTGTCACTTCCCCATTTAACAAAATCAAACTGTAACCTTCATATTTAGTATATAAGTATACATATTTATGTATATACACCCATAGGTTGTTATATTTAAGTATTGTATTGTTTTGTTCTAAGAGCCAGTTTCTGTATTGAGAATTTTACTAATCAAATACTTAAGTATCGTTCTGTCTCTGCAGATGTCACAAAAAAGAAAGGGACATAACGTGTATTGTGAATTTCTCAATTCAGAAACCGGGGCTAAGTCAATCTTTCCCTGACCAACTAACTGCAATATTTGCGTGCCATTCAAAAACTTGGATGGAAAATGAAGGTTTAAAAAAAAAAGGAGAAAAGCGCGGGAAACCATTGAAATAACCAGGCGGGATTTTTGAAGGTTTTATTAATTTCATCTATTACTCGTGTATCAATCGGGGTTTTTAAAAATAAAAGGCGTCTGGAGACAAATAAAAAGAAACCAACCATGGGGAGGGTGCGAACAAGAAAGAGAAAAAAAGATGAGGCTGAAGAGAAAAGTGAAGGAGACTCCACGTCGTTGTCCGAGTCAGAGGTCGAAAGCGCAGATAAGTACAAACCTTATCTGGTAACAGATTATAAGAGACGATACCCTGAGGATTCCGGTGCTACAGAATTTGTAGTATTCGTAGAGTCTTCCAATGCGGATATACCTATAGGAACCCGAGACCTAATGTCCATATCTAGCTGTATCAAAAGGTTTCATAAAGGAATCAAATATCTTAGGTCAATGAACAAGTTCAAAATTGCCATATTCTTCGAAAAAGCCAGCCTTGCTAATGCCTTCTTGAACAATGCTACATTTTTAAAAGACTACCAATTTAAGGCCAATATACCAGCTTCAAGCACTGAAATTACTGGTATAATTAAAAATGTACCCACCAACTTGACAAACAAAAAGATATTCACAATGCTATCAAGTTACAAGAAAATAATATCTGTTCGAAGATTCACAAAAAGGACCAAAGATGATGATAACTTCATTCAACAGCCGCTGCAGACAGTAGCCATCACCTTCGCGACGTCAGTTCTTCCAGACTACGTAGATTTATGTTCCACAAGTCAAACAATGTTTCCGGTGTCTCAGGTATGGCCATTTAGCAAAGTTTTGCAAGAACTCCGAGCGCTGCTCCATCTGTAAAGAAGACCACTCATATAAAGTTTGTAAAACTCCGATCGAACAGGCCAAATGCTTCCATTGCGATGGCAATCACATTAGCATTTCAGCTCAGTGTCCAATCAAGCAAAAGAAAATACAAGAAAACAGACAAAAAGTTCAGACACCATCATTCGCTGACATATTCAAAAATGGAAATTTCCCACCTCTCGGCCCTGAGAAGCCTCTTGATCTCTTGACATTATTAAAATCGAATGACACTGAATCTCTTAGTGCAAAGCATTATAAAAATTATAACATTAAATAAGACACAAGATACCCCAAATATCCTTTAAAAATGTGTTAGATGTTTTAAGCGATTTTTTCAACTCCAGTCATACCAAGAACATTAGTACAAATTCACAGACAAATTAAAGATAGTACAGTGGAATGCTCAAAGTCTGTTATGTAATCGTCATATTTTTACTCAATTTTTGTATGAAAATAATATTGACATAGCTTTAGTTTGCGAAACTTGGCTCAAGCCTGCACAACGTTTAAATATTAAAGGATACTCAAAAGAACGCAATGATTGTGGCAATAAACACAATGGTGTTGCCATAGTCATTCGTAACAACATACAATACAGTAGATTAAAAACATTTTTTGATGATTCACTTCAGAATATTGCTATCAAAATAAACTTTAATAACAGTTCATTATCAATGGCCAGTCTTTATATCCCGACAAATTGTAGTCCTACTTTTAGAAAAGCAAAATTTGTTAATTTTATTAATACCTTACCACCATGCTTAGTAGCAGGTGATTTCAATGCACATCATACCATGTGGGGTTGCCAATCTGTCAGTCCTCGTGGAAGAGATGTCCACGACGCTGTAAATGAATGCAATTTAGTGTTATTAAATGACACACAACCAACAACTGTAGGTACAAATAACTGGAGACCAAATGGTTTGGATTTAACAATAGTCAGTCCCTCTATAGCCCTTAATTGCAATTGTAGATTTTGTTCAACACTTTCACTGATTCTTCTACAAACAACTTTATTTCTCAAAATAACACAGCTGCACTCAAAAGACCAAATCTACGGCAAGGTAAACCTTTCAAAGCTCGCCAACACTATGCTTAAAGAATTTATTATTAACCATAACGATCCTCTACAGTCTACCATGACTATTGTGATATCATTCATAAAGCTATTAATCAATCGATGTTTAGAAGTCAGGCCCAAAATTCAAATATTAATAATAATAGCTCGAAACAGACAGGAAGCAATTTTAAATACCGGCATCCTCTGCCATGGTGGAATGAAAAGTGTGCCAGCCAATGCAGTTCAAAAAAGTAAGGAAGCTTTTATTATATTTAAACAAGATCCTAGTGATTTAAACTATATTAATTTAAAAAAAATGCAGGCTGAGAAAAAACTTATTATTAAATTAGAAAGATTAAATAGTTGGAAGGAATACTGTACTGAAATAAATAGATCCACTCAAATTTCTAAAATTTGGCAAACAATGCGTAAATTTAATAAATCCTACAGTAAAAGTACGAAACTAAATAATAATAATGAAATATTTTGGATAAATAACTTTTTAAGGAAATATACACCTGACTTTGTTTCACAACCAATGCAAATAAATAATACTTCTTCCGTAAACCCCACCAATAGTTACATTATCACTCCATTCACCATAGATGAGCTAAAAGCAGCTATCAAGTCACGTAAAGACGCAACCTTTGGTTTAGTTCGCATTTCTTACAAAATGTTTCAAAAACTGGAAACAGATTGCCTTGTGAATTTTTTTAATATTTTAAATTTACTCTGGGAACAATCAATAATTGTGGAAGAGTGGAAACAAGATTGCTTGGTTCCAATTCTAAAAGCAGGAAAAGATCCAAATGATGCAGACTCTTACCGTCCCATTGCATTAACATCTTGTACAGGTAAACTTTTTGAGCAACTTATGAAACAACGTCTTGAGTTTTATATTGAATCCAATCATATTCTTCCAAGAAATCAGTTCGGGTTTCGTCGCGGTCGGTCAGCAAGAGAAAGTATAGGGCATCTCTTCCATGACACTGACGCTGCGGTTAACTGTAATAAACATCTTGTCTGTATTTTTTTCGATATTGTAGGAGCATTCAATAACATTAATCATTCTGTTTTATGTACCATTCTTTCTTCTTTGGGAATACCTGAAAAATGTGTTAGGTGGATTTAGGAGTTTATCAGTGGAAGAGAAGTTTATGTTAAGATGAGTTGCAATAATATATTTGGGCCTAGATTGTCAACTAAAGGCGTCTGTCAAGGTGGCATTTTGAGCCCTTTATTGTATATTCTCTACATACACAGGCTCAATGAAATGTTAGGAACAGAAGTCAGCAACTTACAGTTTGCCGATGATTTGGCTATTTATTGCAGTGGTAATAACATCACACAAACAACTCAAAAATTAAATTTAGCACTGGAAAAATTACATAGTTACTTTCAATATTTAAATCTAGAAATTAGTCCAGCTAAAAGTAAAGTAGTCATATTCTCAAAGAAAAACGTCATCCCAGTTAAGCTACAATATGACAATAACTTATTACCAATTCAATCTCAAATAAATTTTTGGGTGTAGTTTTTACACAGAATCTCTCATGGTGTAGATATGTTGATGGCATAACGTAACGAGCTTTAAGAGCTACCAACACTTTAAGATCTTTGGTCTGCAGCCATTGGGGTGCCGATCCTAAGATTCTTTTAACTCTATACAAAGCCCTTGTAAGAAGTCACTTTGACTATGGTTTTTTTCTGTTATTGTATAGATCCAAAATTAGTAGATAAACTTGAAAAGATCCAAAATATAAATTTAAGATTAATCTAGGGGCCTTTAAGTCATCTCCAATTAATTCAATGCAGGTTGAGTGTCACTTGTGTCCATTAATGATCAGATTCAATAATTTAAAACTTAATTTCATTATCAAGTTGTTGTCTGAAGATGGCAATCTCCTTCTTTCTAAACTACTAATGCTTAACTCTAATAACTTTTTAACTTGTAACATTCAACAAACTTTAACTTATAAGAATAAATATAATATCTACAATAGTAGTACTTTGCCTTGTTATGAAGGATCATATGAGAGCAAATTCTGTGGGTTAAAGATTCACATAGATAGGACACTGAGTGATAAACATGCAGTTTACAATAAATTGGATGAACACAGAGAGTTTAGACAAATTTATACAGTTGGCTCGAAATGTAACGAAACCGTCTCCATGGCTTACTATGATCCTGTCACTAAATCGGGACATGGGTTCAGATTGCCATCAAATGCAAGTATATACACAGCAGAAGCTCAAGCCATTTATGCATCTTTAGAATATATAGAATCAACTAACCTCAGTTTTTGAAACTGAGCTTAGTTGATAGTTGATAATTTCGGACAGCATGAGCGTTTTAATGGCACTGTCAAATCCCACGTATACTCGGCGCCACGACTAAAGAGCTTTGTCCTTGAATGCGCAGTAGTCACTTTTCACAAGTGTTTGGCGCGGGGAAGTGAGGAGCGACGGGGGCGGTAGTCAGCGCCGGCACCTGATTCGTTGATCAGTCGCTTCCCGATGCCCGCACCGAAAGCACGTCTCGAAGCTTCTTGAGTACAGTCGCATACAATATTACCCAACGTTATCTTTCGCCCCGGTCGAAAATGCCGAAAAATAAAGTACTGACTAGGCAAGCTAGAAAAATGGTTTACGATGTGAACTGTTATATCAAAAAAGAGTCTGATGAAATACTGATGAAGAAGTCTGATGAAAAACTTAATTGTGGTTTAATTGTTACAAATTATTAGTCAGCGGGAAGAAAAGAGTGTGCAGGACTATTACTACAAGTATCTATATTCACTAGGCCCTAGTGACTAGGGGCATTCTATGATAGGGGGTTATTTATATATAGGTTTCAACCTTGACGTTAACAAATGTTGTCAATAGAGAGTACCTATAGTTTATTTGACACAAAGTCCATTATTTACATCGGCTAATATCCCAATCAACAAAATATCAAACAGAGAAAAAATAGAAGTGAAGAAAGTCCTGAACACTCATTCCTTCACACTAACCCTAAAAACGCACTTCGGAATTATGCCGCGACTGTACACATGCGCAGTAATCCCCGCCAGTTTCTCCGAGAGCTCTTTATTCGTGGCGCCGAGTGTACAATGGTAGCACAAACTATATTATTTATAACATAAGGCAAAAAATTAGTAGGCTTTGGCTCAATCAAGATAGAGAAATAAGTTTGTTTTGGACACATCATCTCACATTGGCTTCTCTGGCAAAGAACTCGCAGATAAACTTGCCAGCTCTATAATAAAAAACCCCAATATTCACCAAATACCCGTCAAGAACATTAAGTTGCCAGCTTCAGATTGCAAAACCGACATTAGAACGAATATTAAACATCAATGGATGCTTCATTGGAGAGAAACGACACAAATAAAAGGAAAATGGTACAGCTATAACTCGGACATTAAGAGACCATAGTTTATCGTCGGAAAATATCTACATAGAAACTTTTACACAACAATTTGTCATTTGAGAATTGGACATGGCAGATTTAATGAACATTTACATAGATTGAAAATGATTCCTTCACCAAATTGTACATTTTGTGATTCTGAAAACCAATCTCTAAATCATATATTTTTTGATTGCCCTCAATTCAATATACAAAGACTAGTATTCATTGACAGCTTTTTGAACATTTACAAAGAAGCCCTGGATGTCCCGCGCTCTATTCAGGATCTCCTTAAGAATATAGAAGCATTTTACCCTATTTATAATTTTATCAAGAGTACCATTGGAGTTATTTGAAAAATAATAATACACCGGAATAGACCTATACTCATGCTGGGGTATCTTAGAGTATGGTTGTCAAAAAAGTTCGGTCGCGCTATCTACCGGCTAGGCATAGGACTAACATGTCATTGGCACAACGTGGTCTTGCCACTACACAATTATTATTTTCTAGGGTAGAAAATATTATATACGTTTTTTTATGTTTATGTTGTATTTAATAGATCTCTAATCTGAAGTTTATCACAGTTTATTCATGATTATTTATTTGTTATAGCTAACCATGTTTTGAACAAGATATCGTTGGGTAATAAAAGTTTAGGATAATTTAGTAGTAATTCTGTTTTTTGTTCCTGCTTTGTTTTATGTATTAGACAACGAGAAAAAACGGAAAAAGTTTGAAAGTTTTGTTTGGCGATTTAAAATTTTTCATTTCAATTTTATTATTTGGTGTTGAGCAGTTTGTTCCTCCAGTTCAGCGTTTTGATTAAAAACAGGACTTTCGGTTGGGGTTTAGATAAGGCGGCGGTAGTTTTGTGATAGGACTACCCGTGCAGTGCAGTGCAGCGCAAATACTTTTATTAATAAAGACAGGTCTCTAATTATGTCTAGGAATAAATGTTGCATGCCTGGTTGCACAACCAGCAACTCTGACGGTATGTACATACAACATATAGTAACTTAGTAACAAATTGAACCCACTGAATTCATCGTCACCACTGATTTTTCCTGGACTCAGGTTCTTAACAACAACATTGTTTCTGTTCAAGGTGTCCCGATGCATTATTTTCCTAATCCATCCAATGATGGCGACCGTTTTAAAACTTGGAAGGCAACAGCAGGATTAGTCGGTTTTGAAGACTCGTATATTTTCTCGGACAGAAGTGTGCCACAGGCATTTTGAAGATAATTACCATGGCAGCAAAAATAGACTTGTTAGAAGTGCTGTACCAACATTACATCTAACAGGTTAAACAGCTATTATTGAAGTACCTGGGGCGCTCCTAAAAATATGCAATTGAATGATAAATAAACCGAGTTTCTATCTAAGTAAGTTACTATCACCATTTTTCAGGAAGGAGCTTAGATACCCCTAAGGTGTTGTACAAGCAAACTCTTCTGATATTCATCAAACCGCAGCTGGAAACAATAAAGGTATTTTTTTACAATAATAATAATAATTAATTTGACTAATTTAAAGGAACCCTAAAAATTAAACAATGATATAACCGTTCTTGTTTTCATTTAATTTCAGGAATTAACCGAAGATTCAAGGCAACAAGTTGTCTCTCCTGTGCAGGAGAGGCAACTTATGAAGTCAATCTGTAAATTGAAAAGGATGTGTTGCATAAAAAAGATAACCTAAATAGGTCATTTAATAGAAGATTGAAACTTGCTAAAAAAATAAGCTCTTCTACAGCATATAATATCTTGAGCCAGAAAATGACCAGACCAGCGAAATTGTTTTTTGAAATGCAAATAACGCAATCTGAAAAAAAAGGAAAAGGCAGACGTTTTACACTGGATCAAAAAATTTTGGCACTCTCGCTATATAAGCCCAGCCCAAAAGCATACCGACTTTTGAGTCCAATGTGTATTTTACCAAAAAGATAAACACTGCAAAAACTCCTGGCGCAAGTAGATCTAAAACCAGGCATTCAAGACACAACATTTGACCAGTTAAAACGGAAAGTCGCAAAAATGCCTAGAGCGCACAGGTACTGCACTCTAGTTTTTGATAAGATGGTGATAACCCCAAGTGTCAACCTGGACAGGAAAAAAGATTTTATAAATGGTTTAAGCGACAACGGAGTAGAGAGGAAAAAGACCTTTTGCGACCATGCTCTAGTTATAATGGTTAGAGGCGTTATTAAAACATATAAACAGCCCATTGCTTATACATACTGCCAAAGCTGAACATCGTCGTTAGATATATAAAAGATCACACAAGGCTGCATTAAAAAATTGCAGGAGACAGGCCTCAAGGTAGTAGCCACAGTATGCGACCAAGGGGCGACTAATGTAGCTGCAATCAATTCCTTAATACGCGACACGAAAGAAAAATATCTAAGAAGGGAAGAATAATACAAAGGAGGGTTCTTCGAAATAAATGAAGAGAAAATCTTCCCCATTTATGATCTCACCTCCTCATCTCATGAAAGGCATAAGGAATAGTCTAACAAAGAATAAACCTGGCTTCAATCGAAGAAGTCAAAAAAGTGCCTGTTGGGGTATTGACCCAAACAGGCATTTTTTTTACTTCTTCGTTCAAATTGAGAATGTTGTGCAAAACATTTTAGAAACGTAATGTAACCTAAAAGGCTTTACTAATTACCTAGAGTTTGTGGTTTTGACTAACATTGATTTCACCTTTATAAATTGTAAAGATCACAAAAATGCACTAACTGAATATATAATAAAAAAAGTAAATAGAATTTTTTGTTACAAATTGGTGCAGAGAAATCAACAAAATCCTTACCAATAAGGTGATTGTCAGTACAAATGAAATTCACGGTGAGATGAAATTAGCCGCAAAAAAATATGTGGACAACAAAAAAGGCTAAGGCAAACGGGAGTTGCACTTGCAGATTGATCGACTGTATTGTTTTAATTATTTTGTTTGTAAACTTAATTAATTACCGCTGTAAAGTTACTTCCATAGTATTCATATATGCTGCCAGTATACTGTGAACAAGGTTATTCTACTCATGACAATTACCAAATTTTGTCCTGCAAGTTTTGCAAAAAAATATCAGTAGTCCAATCAAAATGTCAGATGACATCGGCACCAATTGTATGAGATATCATATTAAAACACAGAAATTTAGATTTTATTTGCTTAACGTGGTTTGCAATTTGATCTTAAATATTTTACTTTAGTTTCACATGATACAACCTTAGATGGGTATAAAAATGATATATATACTTAACTAGTAGTTATCAATAATATTTACATGAGAATTTTGTGCATAAAGTTTAGAATGTTAGAGACCATATCAGTTTTGGTTATGTATTAGCTTGCAAAAGAGGAAATTAAATTTATTTTGTCAGGACTGCGATTTCAAAAATGTGTAAATGTGTAACCTTCACAATGTATTAAACAAATACATCTTGTATATATCCAAACCAAATTGTTTTATTAACTAGACAGTTTTTTAGTAATGTGGTGCTACAAAGTTATACTGAGATGATATTTGAAAGAAAGTTTTTAATTAATATCACTACCTATAACTAGAGTACCATGTTTATAAGTTTCATAACGGTTATGTTAAGATAAGGAACTTATAAACGTGGTACTCTAGTTATACTGAAAAAATACAAAAAACTTTCTTACAAATATCATGTGTGACATAGAAACTAGTTGAAAAAAACAAACATTCAAAGCTTCCTTTTCGCTTTTCGCGCTAATTTTTCTTCCATGCCGGTCCGCCGTCAGCAGCACTGTCTACGTACCACTGAAAAATGTCAAGATGCCCATCTATTTCCTATTATACATTTTTATCTATGCCTATACTACCTGATTTGACAACCCGGATGTGACCTATAAATACTAGAGGAAAATTGATATGTGATTTGACAACACGGATTGACCTAAACATGCTGGATTATGAAGTTAAAGAATAAATACGTTAGACAAGGCTATGTGCCTCGAATATATAATAAAGACTGAAGAAAATACCTACGGAAAGACAAGGCTTTTAGCCTCAATCAATATGAAGAGAAGAAAAGAAATTAAAATAAGACCAGGCGGTATGGGCTTAAGCTCTTAGCCTTTTCCATAAAGGAAAAAACATTACAAAAAAAAAAATTGCGATGGCAACCGCTTGTTGTTAGACCGCCATTAAAAGTAAAGAAGAAGAAAAATATCAGCACAACATTAGCTGAAGTTTAGCTTACATGCGAGTTTCTACATCTACGTCCCTCCAAAATTCAAGATATAACACTTGCTACATACCCCATTACACCTTGAAAGAACAAGAATTCTGGACCCCGGAGTTTATTCAAAATCACACCATTGAACCTGTATGTGTACATAGGTAAAGGTTTTCTCGTGTCGTACTTACAAAGTATTTCAGCCGCGACTTCTCTTTTTAAATTTAATATATTATGACACTATACTAATGTTAAACAATCGCTGCCCGCGTGGCAATAAAATTACGCCGTAGTGCTCACTAAAGTCTATTGGTGCCTGGTGGCGTCCTGCTCCCATGGTTTGTTTCTGCTACATGCGGGCAGCGAGTAATACTAGTATACAGATACCTATCCATTCGGATTTTAAACTGGGCCTTCTTGCTTACAAAGGGTTTGCTCTTCGGACCAAGCTGTCAGGGAAGTCATTGGTCAGATTGTTGATGAGGGGGCAGAACTGGCCTTTCCTTTGGCGCCCTCTTACCTATCTTCCAACCAGTCATCGCAACAGTCGGTTGGCCTTATCGACACTCTGACCCAACAGTCAGTTTAATTATAGCTTGTCAGATTTCATTCATTTACCTATTTAATTGATAAATTTATTATTTTCAGGAACACTGAAAGATGCATAGAATAATTGAACGTCCTCCTCTCAACCATCCCCAAGTGCAGAAGGAATCCAAAACTGTAGGACCTTCAACATCCTCTTTCAGTCAAACATTTGTGCAGAGACCATATACCAAATATAGGAAGACAATTTTGAAACAGTGGACATCAGAAGACTACATGAGACATAAAAAAGTGGCATCTGAGCATGGTAACACATTTCTATTGCTATTCAGATTTCATTGTTTAATTAGCTATTTCATTAGCTGTAGCCTTATAGCCTTATCATCAGTGGTTGGAACATCTTCGAGCGCAATGAAATCAAAAGTATGGACTTGACTATTTTAATACATATTTTTTTATGATTGTTTCGATGGTCTTACTTATAAATTAAACATAGTTGTAGGTATTGTATTTTTATTGGTATTGGTATTTTTATTGTATTTAAAGAAGGCAAACAAATCATATCAAAACAATAGAAAATATTTTGTACTATATAATATATTTTTTATTAGCACATGCTGTCCCACTGCTGGGCAGCCTCACCCATTTGAGCCTAAACATCTCTAGCTAAAGCTTCATCAATCACCCTGGTAGGAATTTATCCAGGTCTTCCCTCCATCTCCTTCTGGGCCTTCTACGCTGGTGTCCATGTGTAGGCATCCATTCAGTAGCTGATTTCACCCATTTGTCTGGGTGTCCAGCCCAGTTCCATTTGAGTCCTAACCTAACCTAACACAATCTATATCTAACACCTAGAAAACTGCACTCAATTGCTCGCTGGCAAAACTTGAGCTTGGACTTCTGATGCTCGGTCAATGTCCAAGTTTGTGCGCCATAAGTTATAATAGGTAGGAAGCACATCTCAATGAGTTTGCGCTTCAGGGACAGTGGTAGGTTGCCCTTCATCAGCTCTTTCAAGGACCAGAAGCTCTTCCAGGCATTCAACGGGTCTTTCGATTTCTTTGTCCTGCCTGGAGGAGACTATCTGGCCCAAGCAGATGTTCTCGTCGTGCCCATCAACCACTTTTTTTTATTTTTTCTTTCAATAATGTTTTCCAGCTGCCAGCTCCTTTGTAGCCTTTATCGGATTGCCTGTCTTGCGTGGCTTGTGAAGGGGCCCATCCATTGATGCAGCCTCGTTTAGGACTTTATGATAGATCAGCGTGTTAGATTGTTTCAACCGCACCACCTCTCCCATCAACCACTACCTTAAGTTTTGCGCTGTTGGTCATGACTTGGGTTTTTGACTGATTCATCTTCAGTCAAACCGCTGTCGCCCACCAGAGATGTGATCCCAAGTTCTGCTTTGGCTGGAACCTTGTTTGGCCACAAACGGCCGTTTCAACTAGTTCTTTGTTAAAATTTCTGATGTCGGTACGGAAGCTGCAATTTACCTGACGATCTATCTTTAGTATTCTGGGGAACATTTGGATAGGGTTTCTCTTTTGTTTAATAATGTTTTGGTTCTCTCTGTTAGTTCATTGTTATTTCACCCGACTTCTTTATTGTTTACACGTATCATAAACTCATAAACCCTCTTTACTGCGTCCAAAAACCGCACGTTACGACGAGCATAATGATATACTACTTGATAAATACTCATTTCTTATCTAAATGAATGGCCATAATGTATCAATATTTCAACTAGGGATGCAACGATACGCCTTTTTGCCGATACGATACCGATACCGATACGCTTATAAAAATATCGCCGATACGGATACCGATACCGATACGCCTATTTAATAAAAAAAATGAAGGTAAAATAGATAAAACACAAGTCAAGTCATTATTTTTATTAGGTAATACAAAAATATACACAGGTTGATGCAGTTTTAGTAATTAAAATTAACATTAATCAGATTTTTGTTTAAAAAACAAAGTATTCTTAAGTTTGACGGAGAAAGGCGATTTCGCAAGTCTGTTTGAATGAGACCTGAGGTGGAAAATAGTCTCTCAGATGCGACAGAACTCATTTGAAACTAAAATACTTCTGCGCCATTTTTTTCAAGTTTGGGTATAAGACGTCATTGCGCCAGAAAGCGAAAGGATCTGCATCTCTCGCTATATTAGGAGACCTTAGGTATCTCTCGACTTCTTCTTTGAGAGAATTACAGCTCAGAGTAGACAGGGGCTCATCTTCCTCGGACTCTCTGATAATATTCTCACAAACGCTCCAAAGCCCGCCACGCGTAGGCATCTCAGAACTTACAGTACTACATGTAGGTGTGACCGTGTCTGATGCTAGATTAAGCTCAAGTAAGTGAACAAGGCGCGTTTTTGCCGTATTAATAGTAGACTGTAATTGAAATATTCGTGCTTTGTAACGAGGATCAAGCATTGTGGCTAATCAATACGTTTCTTCTTTTTCCAAATCATAAAACTTTTCATTAAGAGCCAATAACAAGTCAGCTGCTAATTTTTGCGATGAATTTTCCCTTTCTGTCGACGGACTTCTTAAGTTTTGTAATAATTTTCGAAGACTGTTAATTAACGGAATGGCGTCAGATAACGTAGCAGTGGCTTTGCTTATTGACTTTGTAGCCTCTTCGAAGTATCGCAAAATGTTCACCACTTTCTCCATCATTACCCATTCTTCAGTCGTAAGTTCTACTTTGCATTTTACACGAGGCAGACAAGCTTGTACTGCAACTCGTTGTTCCAGTAAACGCCTTAATGCCACTAGTGTCGAGTCCCAGCGTGTAGATATGTCCTGGATAAGGACATGATTGGGAATATTATGTGCATCTGCATTTCTTTTAAAACCTTACTGCTGCTTGTGGAATGACTGAAATATCCAATGATAGACCTTGCTTTGGTAATCATTTCATTCACTTTGTCATCATTAAAGAGGCCGGCTTTGATAACCAGTTGCAATGAGTGAGCCAAACATTTGACAGGTACAACATCGTAGGTTTTTTGAACTTCTCTAATAGCGACAACCATATTTGCGGCGTTGTCGGTAACTACTGCTCGAACTCGGTCTTGTATACTCCAATCTTGAAAAGCCTTGTTAAGATTACTTGCTATGTTTATACCTGAATGCTGAGCTCCATCGAATGGCATAACCTCAAGGCAGTAATTTTTGTATTCAAAATTTGCATTGATTCCATGAGCTGTCACGCTAATAAAATCATTAGATTGCGAAGAAGAGTCACTTGTCCATATGTCAGATGTTATCACAATATGCGGCAGCTCTTTTAACAGCTCTAGTACTTTAGCTTTAACTCGCTGATAAATTTCTGGTATGACTTTTTCAGTAACATGGGGCCGCGAAACCATTTTATAATTTGGCCTTAGCTTTTTTATTAATCTTTGGAATCCTATTTTGTTCACCAGATCAAACGGCTCCATGTCTACACATATTTCCTCTGCAATAGTGCGAGTAATATCTTTTGCCCGAATATCGTCGTCGCTATAAAGTAATTTCTTATCGATAATCTCCTCCAGAGTGGCTTGTTTCTTAGGTTGTGTACCATTGTCATCGTCAGACTTTGTTTTCTGGGTAGTCGTTTTCGACGTTGAAGCGGTGTGCAATTCACTTGGATGGTGCCTCTTCATGTGGATCCACAAGTTTGATGTGTTATAACTTTTAGAAATGATGCCACGGGACACTTTTTCTTTACAATACAAACATATTGCTTTGGATTTATCAATTGTCGAAATTTCAAAATGATTCCATATAGTAGAACTTTTGAGCTTTGAAGTTGACATGCCTACTAATTTACTTTATCTGACTCAAACGGCTAGTTATAGTTAATAATATACCACGCGCGACAACAGTTAACCTAGCGAAATATGACAATAATATAATATTATGTGCGAGGCGGGCGATACAAAACACTGAATAGAGCGCGGGGTTTCCCCGGGCATAGTTCGTTCGTGCCTCGTTTGCAACGAAAAAGACGAAACAACGCGCGCGTTTACATTGTATTGCATGTTTAACGTGCCTCGTTTGCAACGAATTATACGAGAAAAAACGCGCGTTTACATTACATTTTTAAAGCGCGAAATTTTAAATGTATCGTTGTATCGGCCATAAAAATATCGCCGATGCCGATATATCGGCAAACCCGAAATATCGCCGATGTATCGGTATCGGTATCGTATCGGTTGCATCCCTAATTTCAACATATTATGACTTTCGAACATGCCCGCCTGCGTGCCGCCCCTAGTTTGTCTGAAGTTGACACTATTGAACAAGCTAAACAAGTGCAGAGCAATGATCAATGCTACAATGCTGATCGAAAATGGGTGCCTGAACTCATCTAAGAGAGCTTATGATATGTGCATAGATAAACTAGTGAATGTAACTGTACATAATTAGGCATTAAATTACAGGGAAAATGCGTTCCTGTATAGAGTTGACTGTACAACGACAGGTATTCGGCATACTGCAATTTATACATATTCCGTAACACAATAAATAGATATTTTTTTTGCGAAAGGCACAAATCAAATCAAAACACTAAATAGATATGTAATGGGTACTACCAATATTATTGATTGATTATTATTGCAAGGCATCTCCATTTCTTGACTATAAAATAAACATAAAATACTTAATTAAACAAAACCTTGTGGTGTAATGTAATGCACCTAGATAACTTATATTATAATAGAACCTTAGCAGGTATTCACTCGTCTTAAACAGAGGCGAAAACTTGTAATTGACTTAGACATAAGCATTTATCTGTACTTAAATTAATAAAATAGCTGTAAGTTTTCCAAATTTAATAAAATAAAATAAAACTCTAACACCCTCCATTATGTACCAGTTACAGAAACTACTATTACTAGCGGTTTTTACAGCGCATTTGTACTGTGTTTCGGGAACCTCTATGTCTGTGTTGAGGTCTTTGAAGCAGTTTTTAAGCTCTAAATTGAATTTTTCGGAAATGTTGAAAAGGATGTGTAGTTACACTCTTGTTTTTTTCTGTATGATTCATAATTCATAATTCTTTATTGCACACACACATATTCAATTTAAAAGGTTACATTAGGAGAAATCATATGTACAAAGGCGAGCTTATCTCTAAAAAGAGATTTCTTCCAGCAAACCAAGTAACCAAGGCATGAAAGGGAAATGTATCATGAAAGGGTAGGCAGTGTACAATATCTAATTTATACTAAAATAAATTATTATTATTATTATTATTATTATTTTATTATGCACAAGCAGTTTAAAGCTGATGCGTGCATATCAGTTCACATTTCACAGCACTTGTTTTATACAATTGTCAAGTCTATTTTTAAAACTGTTCACTGATGGTGCACTAATAACAGTTTCTGGAAGTCTGTTCCACTCGCGGACCACTCGGTTTGATAGAAGGTGTTTGCGTGGGTTACTTGTAAACGAGAGCCCTTGGAGTTTCAGTGTTTGTCCTCTGAGGTGGTGATTCTGGTTCATCGTAAACATTTCCTTCATAGTCGATACATCATAGTAGCCAGTTAGAATCTTATATGTTTCTATGAGATCTCCACGTTTACGTCGTTGCTCTAGAGGGCTCAATCCTAGCTCTACAAGTCGCTGCTCATAAGGCTTGTCACGAAGTCCTACTACCATCTTGGTTGCTCTTCTTTGGACTTTCTCCAGCAAGTCTTTGTCCGTCTGGAAGTAAGGGCTCCATATTTGGAAAGCATACTCAAGGAGTGGTCTGACATAAGTCTTGTAAAGTCTCAAGAATAATTCTTTGTCAATATAATCAAAGGATTTCCGAATCATATATGTTAGCGAGTTGGCTTTCTTAGTAATTGAAAGTATATGAGTCTCCCATTTAAGGTCAGTTGATATTGCGACCCCTAGGTCTCTTTGTGTTGTAACAGGATCCAGAGTTTGCATATTAATGCTGTATGGTAACTTTGGATTATTGTACAGAACATGCAGAACCGTACACTTTCCAGGATTTAAGGTTATTAGCCAATTCTGTGTCCATTCAAAAATGCGGTTCAAGTCTTCTTGTATTATATTGTGCGATATTAGCGGATTTCCCATGATTTTTGTATCATCTGCAAACAGTGAAAGTCCAGACTTTATTATTACCTTTAGGTCAGTTAGGTATACGCAGAATAAAATTGGTCCAAGCACTGATCCTTGTGGGACACCACTCAGGACGTTGTAGGAATCTGAGAGGTCATTCCCAACTCTCACCCTAAAGGTACGATCGCTCAGGAAGTTTTCAATCCACATAAGAAGGTTACCACGAATTCCAAAGTGTTGCAGTTTCGAGACTAGTCTTTTTATAGGAACGCGGTCAAACGCTTTCTCATAGTCTAGATAAACCACATCTGTGGGTACGCGGTCATTCCAATTTGCTGTCCAGTAATCTAGGCATAGCAGAAGGTTGGTCACCGTCGATCTTCTTGGAACAAATCCGTGTTGTTCATCAGTTATAACCTGCTCTTTGGATAGGAATTCGCGGATTTTTGTGACAATTATCTTTTCCATTGCCTTGCATATGATGCTTGTGAGACTTATTGGGCGATAGTTGGCTGCGACAAGTTTATCTCCTTTCTTATAAATCGGCGTCACAACTGCTTCCTTCCAGTCATGCGGTAGACTACCCGTTCTAAAGGACTGTTCCATAATAGATGCAAGTTTACAGTTCAGAACATTTTTGCATTTGTTGAGCAGTATTGCAGGTATCCCGTCTGGTCCCATAGCTGTGTCATCGTTGAATGTTTTCATCACCTTTGTGACTTCATCTGGCGAAAACTCAATATGGTCAAGTGAGTTTAATAAGATTGGTACATCTGGAGTAGGAATTTGTAAGTTGGGCTGTTCTCTTACATAGGATTTTTCAAATTGTTTTGCAAAGATCTCGGAGACTTCATTGTTTTTACAAGTAACCGTCCCTGTGGATTCATCTTTAAGCGAAGGTGGTACAGCTACTCTGGATGTAAGCTGTTGGCGAATGTACCCATAAAAGCATTTCGGGCTACTGTTAACTATTCCTCTTTCAAACTTAATCCTTGACTTCCTGACTTCTGCAATGATTCTATTGTTTATTTTTCTGTAATCTTCATATGTCTCTGTTGTTTTTGTAAGTCGATATAGTTGCCATTTTTGAAGTTTTTGTTGGGTGAGTTTGACTATCTCTGGACCTATCCATGGTTTTCTGTGGTTGCGGTGTTTGCTCGGTCTTCGAAGAGGTATTGTTGTTTCTATGGTTTGTATTATAGTAGTCTTGAACTCATCCCAGGTATTGTTAACGTCGTTGTGACTAGGACTATTTATGTGTTTAGAAGCCAACATAGACGACACAGATTCATAGTTAGCTCCAAAGAAGTCTCTTCTCGGGGGCTTGTTCAACGATTTTGATAAAAATCCACTCTCAAATTGCAGTGTACCAATTAGAACCATGTGGTCACTTTTACCTATTGGTGGGTGATGAATAATGCTTGTGCATAGGTTTTCATCATTGCATAGTATAAGATCTAGCAATGATTCTTCATTGTTACGTTTTCGTGTAATATCTGTTACTAGTTGGTATAGATTGCTATTGGTAAACATATCCACAAATTTTTCATGAAGCGGTTTGTATCCATCTAGGTTTTGTAAGGGCCACTCAAGGTCAGGAAGGTTAAAATCTCCCGCAATTAAGAGGTTTTGTTTTGCATCAGCTGCTTTTTGTATCGTTTCGAACAGTAGTTGATCTGAGGTTTTATAGCTGTACTCTGTGGAACGGTAGACTCCTCCGATGAGTAATTTAAAATTGCCATAGGTGATGTTTACCCAAAGGGCTTCCACCTCAGGTAAGTTGTTGAAGGTCGGATGTAAACTAGTTACAATAGGTATGTTGTTGTGTTCATGTGCAATATATATGGCTACTCCTCCATATCCACTGTCGTTGCTTCTATCATGTCTAAAAAGCGTATATCCCCTAATGTCTATCAAGTTGTTTGTGATTTTGGATTTTAGTTGGGTCTCTGTTATAATAATAAAAGTAGGGTTTAATATAAAATACTTATATACCAGACTACTAAATACAATACATACATATACCTATAAATATAGTTTATATATTATAATGATATCATTAGTATGTATATATATACATACTATAATTCTCACGAAAGAGAGGAAGACAAGAGTGGGACTGTCTTATAATGCAAGGTAGTGCGTTCGACAGTCGAACCGCCTGCAGCCTGAATGAGTGCTCATATGCCGAGGTGCTATGCCTTGGAGTGGCTAAGAGTGAGACCGTGTGAGATCTCCGGTGCCGATCTCCTGAAGAGAGAGTATCTCTTTTCAGGAGATAAAAGCGGTCTCGAAGGTAGCTGGGGTAGCGCGGGTTTTTCAATATATTGAAAAGATAAGAGAGAATATGAGTGTCTCGACGATGACGAATTGGAAGCCACCCCAACTCTGCGATATTGAGAAACATGGTCGAATTTGCGCAACCCGAAGATAAACCGAATCCCAAGATTCTGAAGTCGTTCGAGTTTGTTCCGTAGATCTTCGTTCGCGCTCGCCCAACAGACATCGGCGTAGTCGATTAGCGGCAGAAGAAGAGACTGAGCAAGGGTGATTTTGGTCTGCCGTGGCAAGAAGTACTGCAAACGCCTGAAGGAGTGAAAAGACGCAAAGACCCGTCTGCTGACCTCGCTGACATGTGGAGACCAAGACAGCAGGTTGTCAAAAATAACCCCAAGGTTTTTCGCCTGATCTGTATGCCACTATATGACACAAGAACAATATGTTTTTGTATCAAGGAAAGCGTGTGCCTAGTTCCTAAAAGCATGGCTTGTGATTTGGTCGGGTTTACCGACAGCCCGTATGATAAGGCCCAGTCTTTCACATTCTCGAGGTCAGCATTCAGTGCCTCCACGGTTGAGGCTACATCGCAGGGGCAAAAGTGGCGATAAATTTGGAGATCATCTGCGTACAGATGATACGAAGAAGAGATAACGTCGGAGATAGAGTTGATGAAGACTGAAAATAGAAGAGAGAGAATACCACCTTGAGGCACTCCTGAGGAAAGATCACACCATTGAGTTTCAGTCTCTTCAGACTTAATGCGTTGCTGACGACCTCTCAGGTATGAGTGGAACCAGTTAGCAGCATGGACGGAGACATTCAGTGAGCTCAATATAGCGACCAGAATGTCAAAATCGACGCAGTTAAAGGCATTGTTGAAGTCAAGCAGGGCTAGGACCGTGACCAACTTCTGATCCATGGCTACCTGTATGTCATTGCAAGTACCTCGGTGCTCTTCGCAGGCCTGGTTAATAAGATCGTAAAAGTCTTCTAATTCGTCATCGTTGTGCGAGGATGATGAAGCATTAACCTTAATTATGGTTATGTATTTATTATCAGTTACATGGAATTTAAGAACGGCTACTTTTTCCGAGTAGCCAATCAATGCTATTATATTGTTCTTCCACAACTTTGCCACCAGAAAACCCACTCCAAACCTTCCACTGGTGGCCCCGAAGTGGTAGAGTACGCCTTCGTCTCTCCCTACAGTGATCTTTCCTGGTCTTCTGGTTTCATATAGGCTTACAATGTCCTACCTTCCATCACTTCGGATGAAGTAGAGTACACTCTAGGCAAACTAAAGAGAGGTAAAGCTTCTGGGGAGGATGGGGTGTATGTCAAGATGCTACAGGCAGGTGGGAAGCCCGTCCTAGAGGTTCTCGTAAAACTTTTCAACAAAGTTCTTACTCAGGGTTCTAAGCCCGGTGTTGGGGTTATTTAACATGGAAAGACATGGCGGACATAAAAATACACATTTATTGTTAGTCTTTTACAATAACAGAATTGCATTGACAATCTGAAGTATCTTGTCACATTAATTTCATACAGAGAACCATCGACAGTGCTGTGGCCAGTACTCACACTCCACTTCACGGCACTATCGTGGTGATCAGGACAGTCCAAGGCTGCTCCGCAACTTCATCAAACGCGGACCAGCTAAAGCTTTGGTTAGCAGGTCTGCCTCCATGTCTTCGGTTCGCAGATACTTGACGTCTATTGCTCCTTCTTGGATACAGTCCCTAATGAAGTGCATTTTTAAATCAATGTGTTTTGACTTCGACGTCACCATTGAATTTTGACTTAACTTGAGGGCTGCTTGATTGTCGATTGCGACAACAACTCGTTCGTAGTCAGCTCCCAAGTCTTTGAATACAATTTTTAAGTGTATCGCTTCCTTCGCAGCTTCGGTTAAGGCGACGTATTCCGCTTCTGCTGTCGAAAGGGCGACGCTCTTTTGTTTCTTCGACATCCAGCTTATGGCCGTACCAGCATATTTAAAACAGTAGCTGAAAATGACTTCCGATCGAACTTGCAAGAGCCCCAGTCCACATCAGCCATGCCATGCATGTCTTGGCCGGTCTTCGTGAATGTCAATCAGACGTTTTTAGTCGCTTTGAGGTATCGAAGTACCCTTTTCGCGCACTTAAAGTGCTCTTCCTTATGACAGTCATTAAACTGTGATAGGTAGCTTATAGCAAACATGATGTCAGGGCGAGTTGCCACTGCCAGATACATCAGCGTACCTATTAAATTTTTGTAAGGAAGATTAAGATGTTGACTTTCATCTTTTCCACATCTTTCAAGTTTGAGGCCTGTCTCCATTGGCGTTGATGTAGTTTTGCAGTCTTCCATTTTAAATTTCTTTAAAGTGTCTTCAATGAATTTCTGTTGGCATATTTTAATTCCTTCTTTGTTATATATCATATCTATACCAATGAGCCGTTTCGGTCTTCCCAAATCTTTTAGTTCGAATTTTGAATTTAGCAGGTCTTTGACTTCTTTAAGTTTTCTAGGACACGAGTAGGCAATCAATAAGTCGTCGACATAGATTACTATTATTATTTAACTCCTCTTTTCTCTAGTAGGTATACACATGGGTCAGCTTCTGATGCTCTGAAACCGATGTGTTTTAGTTCTGTGTCGAGCTTTTTGTACCACTGCCTCCCTGCCTGCTTGAGTCCGTAAAGCGCTTTAATGAGACAGCATACCTTCTCTTTTGGGTTGTTTTTTATGTCTCTCAGCATGTCAACTGTTTCGTTGTATATAGTTAAGTCTTCTTTTGTACTTTCTTCGACCATAATTTCTGTCAGGTATTCTTCTAAGTAGTCAGGGTATTTCATCACTATCTTTTCTTCCAGCTCACCATTTAGGTACGCGGTTGTGACGTCCATTTGGTTCAGATTTAACTCTTCCTCGACAGCTACTCCGATGACAGATCTGATCGAACTTAGTTTCGCGACGGGTGCGTAAGTGTCATTGTAATCGATACCTGGTCGCTGTGTAAAGCCTCGTGCTACAAGTCTGGCTTTTCTTGTGACGCTGTCATCTGGTCCAACTTTATTTCTTAGAACCATTTTGTAGTCAACTACTTTCACATCTTTGCCTTTCTTTTCGACTTTCCAGGTTCCGTTCTTGACATGTGCTCTTATTTCAGCTTTTATAGCATCATGCCAGTACTCGTCGTTCTCATTTTCATCAGACAGGTAAGTTATTTCATTAAGTAAATGACTTTCTTCAGTCTCATCCAGTACATAATCTCTAGTCCATGCAGGTGGGCGCCTCTCTCTTTGCGGCCTCCCATTCTCAGGAATCTCTACTATCTCCGATGCGTCATCAAAGGATTCGTTTTCGTCCAAGTCATCAGGATCTAGAGGTAAGTTTTCCGGATTTTGATTTTCGTAATTCATTGTGTCATTTTTCCTCTCTGTAATTTCGATTTCTATTTCCTGTCTAATTTTGTTCTTTTTTCTTTTGTTTTTATTTTCTTTTTCTTTTTCAGGTGTGTTCGAGTGATGGCATTCCTCTTTGTATACAAGGTTTTCATAATCCGTGTCTTTCTTTGAAGTACATCTGATCTATAACCTTGATGTCCCTGCTTATCACCATGTCATCATCTTCAGGTATGTATACTCTGTATTCTTTTGTAGTCAACGAGTATTCCATGAATACGCCCTCTTTAGCGTGTTGAGTCAGCTTTCCTCGTCTGTTCTTTTTCAGGACAAAGGTCTTCCTGCCGAAAACGTGAAGATGATTGCCAGATGGTGTTCGGTCAATCCATTTCGTGAATGGTATCTCGCCGTTTAACGCTTTCGAAGGGCTACGGTTAATAAGGTAGTTGGCCGTATGTACCGCTTCTGCCCACAACTTTTTGGGTGCGTTTGCTTCGATCAACAGGCATCTGGCTTTGTCCAACAAAGATCTGTTCTTCCTCTCGCTTGTTCCATTTTGTTGCGGGGTATACACAGTGGTCAATCTTCTTTGGATTCCGTGTAGTTTGAGGAAATCGTCAAATTCCTTGTTGCGATATTCAGTGCCGTTGTCTGTCTGCAGGTGTTTTATCTTTTTGTTGTGGAACGTCTCGACTTCGCTTTTATATTGCTCAAAAGTGTTGAATACGTCACTTTTCTTCTTTATGAAGTAGACGTGGCAGTATCGAGTGAAATCGTCTATGAATGTGACGTAATATCTCGATCCCGCTAACGTTTCGCACTCGAAAGGCCCACATACGTCGCTATGGATAATTTCCAGCTTTTCCGTTGTGTAGAGACCATCGTGTCGCGTAAATGGTAATCTTGACAGCTTGCCTTTTATGCAGGTTTCGCACGCTTCTAATTTTTCATCAGTCGGTCGCAATCCATACATTAGGTTGTCTTGGGCCATCTTCTTCAGATCCCTTTCATTTATATGGCCAAGTTTTCGATGCCATTCCATTAGGTCGCAGTCGTTGCTTTTTCGGGTGTATTTTGACACTTCTTTCTTCTCAAATTCGAAGTAGTATAGACCGTCTCTTCTCTGTGCTGTCAGTGACACCTCGCCGCTTTTTTCTACGATGTAGGCTTTATCTTTTTCGAAGATGACTTTATGTCCTCTGTCAGCTATTTTGCCAACTGACAGTAGATTGACTGACACATCAGGAACAAACAACGTGTCTTTGAAGTTGTAGTCTACTTTTTCTTGGCTGACTGTAACTTTTCCTTTGCCTTCAATTTTGCTCGTATATTTGTTCGATGCCAACTTTAGGGTTCCATTTTCAGGGGTCAGAGCCGAAAACATCGTCTTGTCGCCGCACATATGGGATGAGCAGCCGCTATCTTTCATAATTCTTTATTGCACACACATATTCAATTTAAAAGGTAACATTAGGAGAAATCATATGTACAAAGGCGAGCTTATCTCTAAAAAGAGATTTCTTCCAGCAAACCAAGGCATGAAAGGGAAATGTATCATGAAAGGGTAGGCAGTGTACAATATCTAATATCTAATTTATACTAAAATACATATAATATAAAATACGGAAAATAAAATACTTATATACCAGACTACTAAATACAATACATACATATACCTGCAAATATAGTTTATATATTATAATGATATACCTACATACTATAACTCTCACGAAAGAGAGAGGAAGTGCTCTTTTACCCGGTTTTTGAAAGAGACAATAGTGGGAATGTCTCTTATAGTGCAAGGTAGTGCGTTCCACAGTCGGACCGCCTGCAGCCTGAATGAGTGCTCATATGACGAGGTGTTATGCCTTGGAGTGGCTAAGAGTGAGACCGTGTGAGATCTCCGGTGCCGATCTCCTGAAAAGAGATACTCAAAGCGTTCTCGAAGGTAGCTGGGGTAGCGCGGGTTTTTCAATATATTGAAAAGATAAGAGAGAATATGAGTGTCTCGGCGACGACGAATTGGGAGCCACCCCAACTCTTTGCGATATTGAGGAACATGGTCGAATTTGCGCAACCCGAAGATAAACCGAATCCCAAGATTCTGAAGTCGTTCGAGTTTGTTCAGTAGATCTTCGTTCGCGCTCGCCCAACAGACATCGGCGTAGTCGATTAGCGGCAGAAGAAGGGACTGAGCAAGGGTGATTTTGGTCTGCCGTGGCAAGAAGTACTGCAAACGCCTGAGGGAGTGAAAAGACGCAAAGACCCGTCTGCTGACCTCGCTGACATGTGGAGACCAAGACAGCAGGTTGTCAAAAATAACCCCAAGGTTTTTCGCCTGATCTGTATACTCTATTGTGATGCCATTATATAATACAGGAACAATATGTTTTTGTATCAAGGAAAGCGTGTGCCTGGTTCCTAAAAGCATGGCTTGTGATTTGGTCGGGTTTACCAACATTTGAGCCCGTATGATAAGGCCCAGTCTTTCACATTCTCGAGGTCAGCATTCAGTGCCTCCACGGTTGAGGCTACATCGCAGGGGCAAAAGTGGCGATAAATTTGGAGATCATCTGCGTACAGATGATATGAAGAAGAGATAACGTCGGAGATAGAGTTGATGAAGACTGAAAATAGAAGAGGAGAGAGAATACCACCTTGAGGTACTCCTGAGGAAAGATCACACCATTGAGTTTCAGTCTCTTCAGACTTAATGCGTTGCTGACGACCTCTCAGGTATGAGTGGAACCAGTTAGCAGCATGGACGGAGACATTCAGTGAGCTCAATATAGCGACCAGAATGTCAAAATCGACGCAGTTAAAGGCATTGCTGAAGTCAAGCAGGGCTAGGACCGTGACCAACTTCTGATCCATGGCTAGCTGTATGTCATCGCTGACTTTTAAGAGTGCTGTGGTAGTACTATGGCCCGGTCTGAACCCAGATTGGAAAGGATTCAGAAGTTTGTTTGATGAAAGGTAGGAAGAGAGTTGGGAGTGGACTATGGATTCAAGGACTTTGGAGAGAATGGGTAAGATAGATATGGGCCTATCTTTGAAGGAGGAGGGATTGGATTTTTTTGGCAGTGGTATAACGAGTGCTTTCTTCCACAGGCTAGGAAAGGAGCTTACCGAGAGAGAGAAGTTGATGATGTGGGTAATTGGAGGAAGCAACTCCTCAAGGACGCTGTGGATCATCTGATGGCTGACGTTGTCGCCACCAGCAGCTTTGGACGTGATAGCTAGCACTGCCTTTCTAACTGCACCGATTCCAACAAGCTTAAAGTTAAACGGTGAGGTGCAGACTGCAGCCCTCGACCGTAGACAATGAAGGGTTGCCTCCTTAGTGGTAGGGTCCATCACGACGGGAGGAGAAGAAAAAAACTGGTTGAGACCGTTGAGATCGATATTACTTGAAGAAGATTCCTGGGACTTGCCAACACCAATGGTCTTAAGGAACTTCCATACCTGAGCTGGAGTGTACATCTCTATACGCTCATGGATGTGGCGTCGCTTGGCATCGCGGCACATGCGGTTGCACAGGTTGCGGAGGCGTTTAAAAGCTAGAAGATTGCCGTTGGTCGGGTCCCTCTTATATCGCCCTTTTGCACGGTTTCTTTTTGCCATTAAACGCTTGATGGCGTCGGTCAGCCACGGGGCAGGAAGATGTTTGACCCTGACTTTTTTCATTGGTGCATGCTTGTCGGAGAGCCCAAGGACAATTGAGTTGAACTTCAGGATTTTGTCATCAACGGTCTCACAAGTCATGACAGGGTTCCAATCAACAGATGAGGCATCGGATTTAAGGGAGTCGAGGTCCACACCTTTGAAGCTCCGAATATCCAGAAATTTGGCTTTGCGCTTAGGGGGCCTAACTCTGTGTGAAAGATAAACCAGGTCGTGATAAGAGAACGGAGCGGTAAGCTGACCATGAGAAACCACCTTGGCTGTGTTGGAGATGATCATGAGATCGAGTAGGGAGGGAGTACAATGTGGTTGAAAGTGAGTAGCGCCGACGGGAAGAATATGTAAGTTGAAGGAATTTACAATAGATTCAAGTTTGGTAGAGCGGGCGTTATTTTTAAGAAGACAGGTGTTAAAATCCCCGAGGATGAGAGTGTCACTATAGAGAGGGGTCAAGTCACATAGTAGCTTTTCAAAAGATTCAAAGTAATCGATGCGGAGTGAGGGGCTATAATAAACACCCAGAAGAATATTGTTGTGACGCAAGCTGACCTCAAGGAAGAGATGCTCAGCCGAACCAGAGTACAGGCTTGGCGAGTGGCTGATGACTTTACAAGGAATGTCAGAACGTAAGTAGATTGCAACGCCGCCATCAGCTTTACCCGTCCTATCGTTGCGATAGAGCCTGAACCCTGGCAGAGAATACAAGGAGGAAGGAAGAGATGGTTTGAGAAAGGATTCTGAGACAAGAACTCCATGTATATTCTGATCGCTGAAAGCTTCAAGGAGGTCAGCATAGCTAGCAGGAATACTTTGGGCGTTAATATGTACGACGTTGAAATTTAACTCCGACTGCGTGAACACGCGTTTCAGGCTGCTGGACAGTGACGCGTCCGCCAGGGAGTCGGCACTTCCTGCACCAAGAGAGTCACCGGTGGAAGAACATGTGATAATGCTATCTGTAAAATTATATGATATCCATAAAATAAAATAAATATACTACAATAGCTTTAAAATAAATATAAAACTAATCTATAATCCTTGCATTACGAGGTATAACTAAATTCTAAATGCCTGAACCCAGTCACACTGGGGTTGCTGGGAAAGGAATCCATTACATCATTACACATTACACAGTTTGAGACAATACACTAAAAACGAACAAGCCGGACCGTGAAACGAAGTTTTTGTAGTTTGAATGGGACGACATCTACATTTCGTTCCGTTCCGAAAACATGAAAACAAAATAAACATAGATAAAATCAGATATAAATCGAAAGTCGAATCAGACAGAAATGACGTCTCATATTAAGTGATAACAAAGTAAAAGATACATATAGAGTAAGTGGAACACGCCCCACACGTTCCGTTGAAAAATAAATAGTCTCAATACATTTATATTATTAATCTGTGATTGACACATGCATGACATTTAGAGATTTGTTGTTTTGAGCTATGTTTTTTTTTTATTGATGTGAAGTCAAGATTTTTTTGGAAGAAGAAGCGTTATTGAATAGACATAATAAATTATAAACCTACCTACATGCTAAAACAAGAATGAAGAAAGTCCTTATAATCCGCACAAATAAGGAGAACACTTCGGGCACTGCTGTACGGAAAACTGCAGTTTTTCGGGGAAATGTGACGTAGCGACCTACTTCTTGGCTCCTGGCGGCGGCGGCACTCCTTTGCGCCTGTTGCTGGGGGGACGTTTGTCCATGCCCGACGCTGCAGCAGCCGTGGAAGCAGCAACCGAGGACGCAGCAGTAGCTTTGGGCGCAGCAACAGCAGGGGTCGGCTTGGCAGGCGTCTCGTCTCGCCCAGATTGAGGGGTGGAAGGAGGAAACTTGCTGGTGTACTCCAGCAATTCCGCCATACACTCCACCTTCCGCCTGGTCTTGTCTGGGAGTAATATAATGATCTAAACACCACATGTTTTTATCGGTGCTTGAACTTGCAGTACTCAGGCAGACGTTAAAAGTTTTTGATTGGCTTCTGTTAGGTTTCTCATTTGAGCGATCCTTCTTTCCCCAACATGCCTCGGTGGTGTGGCCCTTCTTCTTGCAGTTCTTGCAGTACAACTTCGTCTTATTTTCCTTGAAGTGGTATGCTTCACTACTTTCAGGTGCTTCGTTACCGCTCCTGGCCTGGTATTCTTCGAGAATCTTCACTTTCAGGTCGTCAGGATTAGGCAGTGTGTCTCTTGACTCGATGGCTATTCGGAAATTTTCGAATGACGTTGGCAAACTATAGAGGAGCATTATGCTGAGCAGTTCTGGCGGTATTTTTATTTCCATGTCGGCGAGTTTATCGACCACATCCATGAAGTTATTTAGATGATCACGGATGTCTTCGTCAGCTGTCATACGTTTGAGAACTAGCTGTTTTAATAAGGTTGCCTTACGTGCGGGCCCGGTGCTTTGATATGTAGCTTTAAGTTTGTCTCATACAGATTTCGACGACGTGCATGTTTTTATTTGCTTGAGTTCTGAGGTGACAGCAAAAGTAAAATTTCAGCTCTTGCCTTGAGGTCTTCCTTTTCGAACGCAGATTTTGCCGCCGCATCCGCAGTTGATGACAGACTTTTATTTCCGCTTACGATATCCCAATAATCGTTTTTTATTAGGACGGCTTGCGCTTGTAGGCACCAAGTGTCATAATTTGACTTGGTCAATGGTTCGATATTTCGGTTACTCGTCGATGCCATATTTTTACCTTTTTATTTGTAGATAATCGTATAACCACGCTCTGCTACCATTTGTTGGGGTTATTTAACATGGAAAGACATGGCGGACATAAAAATACACATTTATTGTTAGTCTTTTACAATAACAGAATTGCATTGACAATCTGAAGTATCTTGTCACATTAATTTGATACAGAGAACCATCGACAGTGCTGTGGCCAGTACTCACACCCGGTTCCTGGAAGAACGCGATCGTGACGATACTTCACAAAAAGGGGACAAATCCAAATTGTGAAATTACCGCCCTATTGGCCTGCTCTCTCAGGTCTACACACTATTCGCCAAAGTCCTGTGCCATTGCCTCACTACTACCCTAGACGAATACCAGCCTGTCGCCCAAGCTGGGTTACTCGACAATGCATAATATCCATGCGGTCAAGCAGCTGATGGAATAAAGCAGAGAATTCAACCGGCCCTTGTGTTTCGCCTTTGTCGATTATGAGAAGGCGTTCGACAGCGTCGAGCACTGGGCCGTGTTCCACTCCCTCCATCGCTGCGGCATTAACATGCGATACGACAATGCAGGTGCGCATGCATAGGAACACTGACTCCGTGTCTAACATTGACGGGGCACGCATGTCGCAGCTCAGGTTTGCGGTTGACCTCATTCCCGTTGCCGAATGTGTCTCAGATCTCCAACATATGCTCGCAGAATTGCAGGAACCTTCCCTAAAAGTCGGACTCAGGATGAACATGTCCAAGACCATTATCAAGACGAGTCGCCCACTAAATGTGCCGGCCCTAATTGTTGGCAATGACACCGTACAGTTTGTAAGCGATTACGTCTATCTTGGACATCGTTTATCCTTTGATCGAGATGCACAGGTGAAGGAGATTGAAAGACGCGTCGGATTGGGGTGGGCTGCTTTCGGAAAACTAAGTGATGTCTTCAAATCCTCACTCCCACAATGCCTGAAGACCCAGGTGTATAACCAAGCCCATCCTCACCTATGGAGGAACATGGACGCTCACAAAGCATAATGGGCATATTATAATAGTAGCACAAAGAGCCATGGAGCGTTCTATGTTGGGTTTCTCTCTCGTTGACCGTGTGCCCAACGTCAAAATTCGACGGAAAACTAAGTCGCAGATGTAGGCAAACGGATGGCGAGATTGAAGTGGAGATGGGCGGGACACTTGGATAGACGGGAAGACGGACGGTGGATCAAAGCAGTCACAGACTGGTGGCCACGGGGAGCGACAAGGCCAGTGGGCAGAACACCAGCCCGATGGTCCGACGATATCATCAAGTCGGGATCCCACTGGGTGCGCTTAGCGCAAGACCGGGGAGATTGGCGCTTTAGAGAAGAGGCCTATGCCCTGCAGTGGGTCGATGTGGGCTGAATATGATGTTGTTGATGATGGTGATTCCGATTGGTATGCTGTGGTCGTTTGACGGGGGATCGTTCTCGCCCGGAGATTCTTACCCTACCTGCTTCTAGGACTAGTCCGGCTACCGTCGTTGCCGCGTTGCCACTGGAGGCATTTGGGGCCTTGTTTGTGTGTTGTCTCATGGTGGTCGGACTGTGATCCCACCACGCCTGGTCCAGTGCGTGTTGGTAGGTTTTTCGCCAAAGCCTCGATCGTTGTTCAGCAGGACGACCGCGTGCGCGTGAAGTTAGCTTGGGTTCCTGTTTATGTATTTTGAAGCCCTCCCGTCCCATTGTCATTGTCATTAAATTTTAAAAACATCGATCAATTTGGCATGTAGTTTGGTGGTAAATAATACTTAATTTTTATTTAAAAAAAAACTAAAGAAGGTCTTTTAGAAGTCGAACTATAAAATGACATTTCTACCAGAAAAATCTGTGGTTTCGTCTGAAGAAATCTAGAGCTTCTCGTTTTTCTTTTCTTTTTCAGCCTTTTCTATATTTATTTTAAAGAACTTGTAAACTTTCCTTAACAAAGACTTGGCAGCGTCTGATTTGAGCAAGTACAGCAAATAAACAGGCAACAATATTTTTCTAAAAATCCTGAAAGCTGGGTTGTTCACTTGACACCAAGATATTGCACATTATCAAAAAATTCATGAGGCTGAAGTAAAAATAGGCCTCTTTTATTTTTGTCATTGAGTAACCCAAGCCAAGGTGTTTACGCTTCGCACGTGTCTGTCTAAAGTAGATTTATTCACTTGAACATCACACTCAGTGCAAATAAACGACATTGTCGGAGAGTCCCATACTATTTCGGGGTACTTAGCAATCAATTTTAAAATTGTTCCTGGTTTCGGCGGCATGTTCGCGACCTAAAATACGCACTATTGCCGCGATTCTTTATGGGATTGAAAAGCGATAAATGAAATCACATATTTTTTTCTCTGTAGGTGTAGGTGTGTGTAGTGTGGATGAATTATAATGAATATGACAAATAAAGCTTTCAGCGGCCAAAACAATTGTTTCACTTTTTTTTTATAAGTACATACATAACAAATAATTTCCTGAAAAACCAACTACGATTTGGATTATTATCTAATGTTTTTATTTGTGAAAATAAGTTCCGATATTTGATTAACTTCCGGAAATTGAGAACCGCTCAAAAGTCATGCCCATACTTTTGCTTTCGTTGCGCTCCAAGATGTACCGACCACTGCTTATCATGTACCTTTTGCATTTAGGAATTTTAATCTCTTTTGAAAATTATACCTGTCAGACAGGACAACATAAACAAGCACATTGCAAAGAAATGTAGTTCGTGTTAAATAATCATGTATTGGTTGCCCAATTATTTTATTAAATAATTGAGCAACCAATTTTTCGATTAAAATACCCAGATGTCTGAATTACATGATAAGGCTACTGCTTAAGTTTTATGTTGAATTTCGGTAAAGGCCTGTGCCCCTGGCTGGGGACATCAATCTGCAGCATTCATTAATTTTTCTATTCATGTTTTTTACAGAAGCATCAAAACTTCCTTCAGATTCAATATTGGTATGTTGGAGCATATTTGAACTTCTTCTATTAAACATCTCCGCCAAGCCATGAGTCAACATACACATAACCATTAAACATCTCCGCCAAGCCATGAGTCAACATACACATAACCATTAAACATCTCCGCCAAGCCATGAGTCAACATACACATAACCATTAAACATCTCCGCCAAGCCATGAGTCAACATACACATAACCATTAAACATCTCCGCCAAGCCATGAGTCAACATATACACAACCATTAAACATCTCCGCCAAGCCATGAGTCAACATACACATAACCATTAAACATCTCCGCCAAGCCATGAGTCAACATACACATAACCATTATATTCCCTCTTCTTCCAGTCTCAAGAGCGGTCTATAGTATGCAAGGCTTTCAATGTGCAACCTCTGAAGCGATTCATGCATATTCAGCAACGCTGCGACCGTTGGTGGATAGTCCCCGACACCAGGGTTCTACTAGATGACAGGTTTTTTGCAGACCAGCTGGTCAAGACAGGTTTGAGCCACTATTATATTATGTTAATCGGAAGAACCTAATGGGCTTAGATCAATATCTTAAGCTGATAAAACCAAAAGCCTTATTGACATGTCTTATTGGCATATGACCAGTGTCGGAATACCTTGGAGCGCAACGGAAGCAAAAGTATGGACACGGCTTTGAAACGGTACTCAATTTCGTTCGTAACGCTCAGGATTCTAACTTAGAATCCCTCGCCACGCTCAGGATTCTATCGCAGAGTCTTTCCCTTCACTGGATTCAGTGTACCGCCCTCGCAGTAAATACATAATTTTGCTCCCTTGTGACACAAATAACTATTCCCATCTTATCCTGGTTTGTTGCAAGAGATCTCTTATTAGAGATAAGCTCGCCTTTCTACACTATTTAATGTAACTCTTGTTTTTTATATGATTTGTGTGCAATAAAGAAATTATGAAATTATGAAGTTTCGATGAAAAAATTAAGAAAGGTACGTGTTTTCTAATGGGTAGTATTTAATCGCACATCAAATATGTCCTGTTTGCACATAAAAAATGTTAACCAAAACACAAATTTTAATATTTTAAGTGTACTCAAATTTTAAAATATAAAACATTTATTAAAAACCGCAAATATAACTTTGTCATTCATACAAACACTGAAAAACAAACTTACAACACAAACATCCAGTCACATAATTACTTGCTACATCGGAACCCTCCATGGGCGAGTCCGACTCGCACTTGGCCAATTTTTGTAGAGAAAATACGTTCTATACCGTACTGAAAACGGGTTTTTACTGCAATCTACATTACTCTCTCTTATCACTCTTCTCATTCTATGATATTATAAACCAACAGATTGCAATGAAAAAATGTATTGCAAGATAAAATGTAGCCGGAGACGTATCTACTTAAGCCACTAAAATAAATGTTCACCAATCCCAAAACCAAATCCATATGTGCCTTTATGATTAATGCTGCTGTTTGTGATTTCAGACGACGACCCAAATGGCCGAGTCGGCAGTGACCCTGCCTACGAAGCCAAGGGTCCCGGGTTCGAGTCCCGGTGGGGGCAAATATTTGTTTGATGAGAAAGGATGTTTGTACCCTAGTCATGGTTGTTTATCTATCTAATTATACTATTTATCTATATAATTATGTGTATCGTTGTCTAGTACCCAAGATACAGGGAATCCTAGTTTGGGGCTAGATCAATGTGTGGAAATATTGTCCAAGGTATTATTATTATTATTCAGACCGCACCTGTCGAATGCTGCTGCCGTACACGGTGCTTCACGACCTGTCCGCCATGACACATCCCAGACTGCCCGCGTGGATGCGCATACCGGCGCGGCGCGTGGCCGAGTATCTACGCGTGCAGACCCTGGACTGCATGAAGGCGGCCGTTGTAGGTGAGCGTCAACCGACCGGCCGCGGCCCCGCCACCTACCGCCAATTTTGTTTGCAACCGTTGTGACAAGCAGTGTTTAGGCTGCCCCGGTCTTATCTGTCACAGAATAACTAAAAACAAAACTATTAAAACACCCCCGACTTAATCAAACCTTATGGCTAAAATTTGGTTTACTTTTTTGCTATTTAAGCTGATATATTTTAACCGCTGAACCGATTTTAAATCGAAGAACTATAGCGCAGTGAAGTGTACCAACTTCAAAAAACCGCATTAAAATCCTCGCTAAGCTGATAACATTCGAACTACTGAACCAATTTTAACAAAACATATCTAAGAACCATTGCAGCGAAGTCTGCGACCAACTTCAAAAAGATGCATATTCTTTGTTTAGCTGATAACTTTTGAGCAACTGAACCGATTTTAATAAAACATTATGAACCATTGCAGGGAAATTTGCTACCGTTTACTTAAAACCGCATTAAAATCCGTCGACCTGACTGCTAGGGACGGACAGACATACAGACACACCGACAGACACTTCAAACGCCGTCAGGGGTTGAAAAATGTGGCTCTCAGAATACACAGCAGCTGTAATAATCTGAAAAGATGATGAGGTAAGCGTCGTCATCGTTATCTGATGATCAGCCCACATCGACTCACTGCTGAGCATACGCCTCTTCTTTATAGCAATACGCTCAGAATAATTGACCACTCGACAAGTTTAGTTAACATAGTAGTTTATGTGACTCATAATGGAGGGCATTAAACCTCGAGAGTGGGTTTATGAAACGAGCCGAAGGCGAGTTTCATAATAATATCACTCGAGAGTTTTAATGCCTAATTATGTACAGTTACATACACTAGTTTATCTACACACATATCATAAGCTCTCTTTGATGTGTTCAGGAACCGCATGTTTGACCGGCATTGTGGCTCTGTAGTTGTTTAGCTTGTTCTGTAGTACCAACGTGCCGCCGGCGGGCGTCGGCGTTCGAAATTTAAACGTCATAATATGCAGAAAAATTACACATTATGGTCATAATGTGTAATTTTTCAGATAAGAAATGAGTTTTTACCAAGTAGTTTAACATTATGCTGATCGTAACGTGCGGTTTTTTCAGATAAGAAATGAGTTTTTACCAAGTAGTTTAACATTATGCTGATCGTAACGTGCGGTTTTTGTACACAGTAAAGAGGGTTTATGATACGTGTGTAGATAAACATATTAATAAACCTCTAGTTCCATGTAATGTGTAGTTTTATGGAATCATTGTGATGTGAAGTTACACAAAATTATATTTACAAAATATAACTTCTAGAAGTTTCCAATTTTGATGAGCCTTTTTGTGTATAAGGCTTCATCGTCTGACATGTATTTTTAAGTATTTGTTTAACTACCAAGTCTGGTAGTCGAATACCTAACACACAGTTCAACTTTTTGTAAGCTTAGTAGGTGAGTCCCAAGACTATTCCCTTACCGCCTAAGTGATTCCTACTCGCGTCACGAAAACACACTCCTCCCGCACCCCTCAACTAACGGTAGAACCTACTCGGTTGTTTTAGTTCATCTCCTGGTTTTAAAATATGTATTTAATCATTTACAGTACAAGGAGCACTAGAGGCTGAACGGATAGTGAACAACCACCATGCATCACGCGATGCAGTGATCAATGCGTGCTTGCAAATGAACGAACTTTATTTTTACGTGGTGAGTCTATCTTAACATTTTCACAGCAGGTGAATCACAAATGCCATGTAAACAACACAGTGCAGTGTATCATAAAAGGTAACACACAGACTTTGAGATGTTTTTACTCATACCTTTTATGATACAATATAGTGAAGTAGCTGGTTGAGGCTGGCAAAGGAGGATTGGCGCTGTGGTGATGGATGAGGCTTATCTGTAGCAGTAGGACGATGTAGGCTTAACATAGTGTCATAAATAATCAAACATTTAAATAATAATAATACCTTGGACACTATTTACACACATTGATCTAGCCCCAAACTAGGATTCCCTGTATCTTGGGTACTAGACAACGATACACATACTTATATAGATAAATAGTATACTTAGATAGATAAACAACCATGACTAGGGTACAAACATCCGTTCTCATCAAACGAATATTTGCCCTCACCGGGACTAGAAAATTATCTCGAAATGGTTTTCTCAGTTTGTTACCTTAGATTTTTTGTACATGGCCCATTAGAATAGAAATAGATATAATGAGCCATGTACAAAATATCTAAGGTATCTATATCTATCTATGAATCTCTAAATGTTTTGAAACCCGCAAACGGCTGGACCGATTTGGATGAACTATTTGTTGAAGTCTTAGTAAGGTTCTTACGGAGAATTATTTTTTCAAACGCAATGGGAATATCCGAAAAATTAAATATCATCTAAATGATATTTAATTTTTCGCGATAAATCCCCATACTAATATGGGGATTTTATATGACAATTCAAGTCGGCAACGGCCGTCTCGGGGGGTCGGTCGCGCATCCAATTCGGAATTTGAAATTTGGTCAGTTCAGAAACAGGCCATCTAAGGCCAGTTCTTTTGAATAATTTCGATAGTCCCCAGAAGGGCGCATTACCACGCTAAGAAACTCGAGGTGTCTGCTAAAGACAAGATGAAAATGGTCATGAACCTACCAGGCAAGAGTTTAGTCGGAGCTGCGCACGAAACACGCACACCAACACCACAATACAACCAGCACGCCGCTCCTTACAACAGCGACAGAGCGTGACGTGTCTGGCGCCCACAAGCCTTTTGTCTTGTACCGCGCCGAGGCAGTGTTGCCGTTCTAGCCACTTTGTTGCTAGATCTAGCGGATTTTCAACGGTTTTAGCCAAAAATTATAAATTTTAGCCACAAAAACGAATCTAGCAAGTTCTAGCTAATTTTGGTAATTCTTAGATTATAATCTATTATATCTATAATAATTATTACTGTCGAAAGTCGACCGAGTAAGTAATTTTAAATAAATCTGAGGTTATCGCCTTTTACGGAGTATCATATCATAATATACCTACCGAATCGATATAATTGTTTATGATAATAATATTATTTTATCAATAGTAATAGAATATTATGGTAGGCAAAGAATATTATGATATTTAGCTACTTCTAGCCACATTTCGAAAGTGTTTTTTTTTATAAAACTGGCCACTTTTTTATGTTATGTCGCCACAAACTAGATTGCCTTACGGCAACACTGCGCCGAGGCAGTGTACACAATTGGTGTGTAGCAACGACAAAAATTCTCGCATTAGACCCAGCGACTTCTCTTAGCGTGGACACGCGGCCTTGTAATCTAAGTTCGCGTATGCGCATTACAAATAACCAATCTTTGAATGCAGTTGCTGATCAGTGACGACCCAGTGCGAAGACAGCGCGCGGCGGAGTGCAACATTCCAGCGTATACCCTGGACCAGGTGCGGAGCCTGGTGAAGCCGACCTTCCGGCACCACCGCGAATGCCCCATCTCCATCACCAGGTCTTACAGCAATGCTGGCAACTCGTCCTCCGGCTTCCCGTAGATGTTGTTGCACGTTCGCTAAGCCTCGGCGCCCACGGACCACTAGACGTTGCCACAAAACTCCGCCACCGGACGCCACACGTGGTCGGTGGCCGCTACTTTTTACCCCGTTGCTTGAAGTTTCATAAACGACTTCGCCCGGGTTGACTGAAGCGAAGGGATCGCACGATTAGCGTTTTGTGGCGCCAAAAGAAGCGAGCAGCGGCGATTTGTAGCGTGTGGCGGCCGCCGGCGTTAACCGTGTGGCGAGTCCATATAAAATGTATGAAGATTACAGGAAATAGGGCAGGGGGAGGGGAGGGTTGGGTGGCGTTCTGTGCGAATATTGACACCGGTGCAATGAAAATGTGTCAATTCTGTATTGTACTATATTTAGAGGGTTTTTTTAGGTTTAAAATAATTATTTGTTATTTTGAAGAAAGTAAGCCTAACCGTGCAGGTTTTATTTTGATATAAATAATCTTTTGATCCATTAAGTTTTCTGACATCTGACTAAAATAACAAAGCTTCGAAATAGCCGCGACAACAGATGGCGTTCGCTCATGAAAAACTGAGTCTAGTTTGCCTAGGCCATAGACTACAAGATAAAACTCTAGAAAGTACCTACCTATGATGATAAATGATAACAGCTCTCCCAAACATTGGGGAAACTCTAAATGTGACAGAATATTGAAGAGCAAAGAGTCTAACCATCTTACTATGTACTTTTTTCTTGAATTACCATATTTTGTGGATAAATGCGTGTTATTTTTTATAATAATAATAATTATTATAATAATTCTGATATCATTGACCCATGTGACACACACTAATTTAAATACTAAAAGCACACACACAATAACGAAAGATTTTTTTTTTAATTATTATTGTGTGTGCATTATAAAAAATTGTTATTACGGCTGATAGCCAGCAGCTGATCATTTCGCTTGATGTCAGACGTAGTAAGAACAAAGCCTTATTTGTTTGTATATATAGGCAGTGCGAATGTCAGAATATGACTTGTGTAGTAAAATAAAATAGGTATAGGAATGAATGAATGTGGCCATCGATGTCACTACCCAGGTGGCACGGGCCTCCACCACGCTCGCAAAATAGGTTAAGTAAGTCTTAAATCTACAAGACAGTAGATATTTTTTTCATGTGGACCAATTTAAGGCGTACAATATAAGATGGCGGTAATAAGATAAGTTATGTTGAGACTTTAAAAATCAATAATGGAGTTCCGAAAGTTATACAGATAATGATGTTGACTGGCGCTCGAATGTTAAATATTATAGCATCTGAGCTTATACAGTCTGTAACCGGCATGTGGGCATTTATCAAAACTGATAATAAATAAATAATAACGTTAACAATGTAAATCATAATTATGTTAATTAACTCCACAATTAAACTTTCTAAATTTGCAGCTTAAATGTAGTAGACGTATTGCCTAATAGTCGTAACTCATGTCGTTGAATTACTTGGTACAAGGCATGTCGTGGTACGGGGGACAACTAGTGCAAAAATCAAAGTATATCTGTCAACTGTCGTGTTGATAGTAACTTGTCAAATTACCGTGCTTTACATTGCGGCATTTTAGTTGGCGACTTTGAGGGGGGAGTTAGAGGCCCTCAAAGCTCAGGCGAAACATGGGCCGGGTCTGCCCGCCACGCAGCAGCATCAGCCGGAGCAGCGACTGTCGTTTGCGTCGGCAGTGAGGACAGGGCGCCACACGTCGACGCCCATCCCAGTCCAGACTGGCCCAGTAGTGACGGTGTACCCGGCCGAGGGGCAAGAGGAAACTATGAAGAGCACCGAGGCTACCAAGACCGCGCTAAAATTAGCCATCGACCCGGCAAAGCAAAATATCCAGATCGCAGGCGTACGTCGCATGGGAAGAGCGGGGGTGGCCGTGCAGACAACCAGCAGGGAGGCTGCGGACAAACTGAAAAAGGCGCTTCCCTCGACGCTACGCGCCACTGAGCCGGAGCCGCGGAAACCGTTGGTCGCTCTCAGCAATGTGGAAGGCGACCCCACAAGTGACGAGTTACTCGAGCGCGTCTTCGAACAAAATTTCCTTTCGGACGCCACCTGGACCCTGGACGCCATCAAACGGCAGGCGAAGATCGCATTCAAGAGGTGGCGCCACAACAAAACGGCTACAATGTGCGTGCTCGAGTGCTCGCCCCGTTTCCGCGAGGCATTGGTGACGCGTGGCCAACTTTACATCGGCTGGCAGGTGGTCCAAGTCGAGGACCACCTTGATATAACATGCTGCAGCAAGTGCCAGCAGTACGGCCACCCTGAAAGGTACTGAAGGGCAAAGGCGGAGACCTGCGGGCGGTGTGGCAAGGAGGGGCATCGCCGTGATGCCTGCAAGGAGCCCGCGGAGGTGTGCGCGACGTGCACGAAGTTCGGGCGGACGGAGGCACACAGCCACCGGACTGCATCGAGGGACTGCCCGGCCCGCAACCATGTCGTGCAGCGCGCCATCAACGGTACCCAATGGCGGGCACAATAATAAAGGTTGGCCAACTCAACCTGCAGGGTATGGAGGACGCCACCAAGGAGATCCGAGCTCTTGCACTGGTCCACAACCTGGACCTGGTACTGGTGCAGGAGCAGTACCCCGGGTCTCCCAACGTCATCGAGTGCGGCGATCACCCCAAAGCTGGGATGGTCATCATCAAGAAAGGGATCGCCGTATGCGTCCTCCACCACCTTAGCACCAGCCACTGCATGGTAGCTCACGTCACCACGGGTACCGAAAACCTCTACATGGTCTCCGCCTACGCCCAATACAGCGAAGACATAGAGATTCACCTGCGCCGGCTTGATGTGGTCTTCAACGCGCTTCGAGGCTGCACCATTGTCGTGGGCATTGACTCGAACGCCCACTCGCCGTTGTGGCACAGCGAAGACAGTCAGTGCTCGGGCCATGGACCAGCCCGAGACCGTAAACGGGCGCTGATGGAGGGGTTCATACAAGCCCGAGACCTACTAATCCACAATGCCCCGGGCCAACCCCCCACCTTCAAGGGGCCCAACCTTTACCAGCCGCGGCGTTCGAGTCCGGGACTGGACCGTCCACGACAACAGCAGCCTCAGCGACCACCAACTCATCACGTTTAAGGTTGGCGCAGGGGGCCGGGTCGAGGGGCAGCAGCGTCTGGCTGGCGGCGAGGGGCTGCCGAGGAGGTATAGGGAACGTGGAGTGGACTGGTCCAGATTTGAATCGGCGATCCAAGAACGAGTGGCAAGAATGAACACACGAGTGTCAGCGCCAGAGTTATGTAAAGAGTTTACATGCGTGATTGAACGGTCGGCGATGGAATGCATGGGAACTCGGCGCGACACAAATGATAGAGGCTATGAATGGTGGAGCGATAAATTGGACGAACTCAGGAAAAACCACAACCGCCTCCGGCGGGCGTGGCAGAGTGCGAGGCGACAAGGCGGGCTGGCAGAAGAGCGGCGACGAATGGAGTTTCATGATGCCCGACAGAGGTAACGCCAGGAGATAACGGCGGCAGAGACGGCCCACTTCAGGGATATGGCCAACACGGGTAACCTCAATCCGTGGGGGCAAGCATATCGTCTGGCAAGTGGGCGGACTCGGCCACCGCAGAACGTTATTAACGGGACAGCGTTGGTCGAGGGGTTCTCCGAGGACGCGAGCACAGCTATGCGGCGCGTCTTAGAGGCCTTATGCCCAGATGACTCTGATGCCTCAGACACGGTGCATCACACCCAGGTCCGCGTATTTGCTCGTGCTGCGCCATCGGGTACCGACTCTCCGTCGTTGTCGCAGGAACGCTTGCAGGCCATAGTCAAGGCCCTGCCTAACACGGCTCCGGGACTTGACGGAATTACGGCGCGAATGGTGAAATACGTATGGAAAGCGGCTCCAACTGAGATGACGTACGTGTATAATCGGTGTATTGCTGAGGGAATTTTCCCTCAACAATGGAAGGAGGGAAGACTGTGCGTCCTGCCGAAGGGCAATGATAAGCCTCTGACCGACCCTAAGGCCTATAGGCCGATTACGCTGCTGTCTATCCTGGGCAAGACGCTAGAGCGCGCTATGCTGTCCTGCGCCCCACAGATAAGAAGGAGTATCTCCGAGCACCAGCATGGCTTCATGCCCGGCCGCTCCACCGTCACGGCACTCAATGCTGTCATCCGGCGCGCACTGACCACTACAGAGAGTTTCGTCCAGGCCATTTTCCTGGACATATCGGGCGCCTTCGATAACGCATGGTGGCCGATGATTTTGCTGAAGGCGAAACAAGGGGGTATTCTGCCAAACATCTACCGGATGCTGGTGGACTACTTCACCGACCGTCGCGTGGGGCTGTTCGTCGGCCCCCTTGTGGAGTGGAAGGTGTCCTCAACGCTAGCCAGCATCGCCGCTTGGGGGACGCGGAACCGACTGGCCTTCTCACCGTCAAAGTCCATGGCTATGACGATTTAGATAAACTATTTTAGATAAACTATGGGAAATACCATACAGTGACGATCCAAATTTGTTGTTTGTACAACAAATTTGGATTTTGGATGGAGTATTTAACCTTGTCAAAAATGAATATGATACGGTATTTAAATCAAAAACTATAAAAGTTAATAACAAAGCTTTGTTTAGTGATTGGGCGACAGTTGGAATTCATAGGAGCAGACGAAGATTATATGAACTCTATGAAGAGAAATCATATAACAAAAATACGGCCTTTCTAGATTATGTTCGTAGTTATTCAAAAATGTTTAAACGCGTTTGTGCCGTAGCTAAATCTAATTTCATTAAAAACAAAATTGAATCTAGTAGCAATGTAATGAAAACGACTTGGCAAATTATAAACAGAGAGACTGGAAAGGCCAAAGCTACACATAATAACTTAAAGCTTAAGATAGATAATCAATTGCTAAGTACAGACCTAGAAGTAGCAAAAGCTTTCGAAAATTTCTTTACGGACATTCCAGTTTCAACAACCAAGTCTTTAAATTCATCTCCCGCTGCTGCTGAATCTATACTTAAACAAAACTTTGAGGAATGTAAAACAGATTTTAAATTTAGGCACGTAAATAATGAAGACATTGTAAAAGCGTTTAAATCCCTGGAAATGAAAAAGACAGCTGACGCCCATGGTCTATCAGTAAAAATTATTAGTTCCATTGTAGATTGTATTGCACCTCACCTTTGTTGTATATTTAATCAATGTATAGATAGTGGTGTGTTTCCTGACTTGATGAAACTAAGTAAAGTTATACCTTTATTCAAAGCTGGTAGTACATCAGACCCCACCAATTTTAGACCCATATCGATACTACCAACGCTTAGCAAAATATTTGAAAAACTCATACTTAATCAATTGCAAAGTCATTTTTATCTCAATAATTTAATTCATATTGCTCAGTTTGGTTTCACAAAGGGTCGTTCAACAGCCGATGCTGGTGTTGAACTAATCGACAATATTTTTGATGCCTGGGAAGACGCAATGGATGCAATAGGTGTCTTCTGCGATCTATCCAAGGCTTTTGATTGCGTCCATCATGACACTCTTGTCAGGAAGTTACGCCATTATGGTGTAAAAGATCAGGCACTTGGCCTTCTGGAGTCATATCTAACAGATAGGGTTCAGATGGTCGATGTTAATGGGAAAAGATCACCTGGGTCTTCAATAAGTATGGGCGTACCGCAAGGTTCAATTCTTGGTCCTTTCTTGTTTTTAGTATATATTAATGATTTACCTTACCTTGTTAAAGCAAAACATGGGTTAGTATTGTTTGCCGATGATACTTCTTTGATATTTAAAGTTAAAAGACAGCAATCAAATTATGACGAGGTAAACAATGCTATCTCTAGTATAGTGAACTGGTTTACTGTTAACAATTTATTACTTAATGAAAAGAAAACTAAATGTATTAAATTCGTGTTACCCAATGTGAACCCGGTAACTACAGACATATTTATAAAAGGACAGAGATTGGACCTTGTGCAGTCGACTGTCTTTTTGGGCATTACTTTAGACGCCAAACTACAATGGGATCCTCATATAAATAAATTGTCGAACAGACTGAGTTCGGCAGCGTTCGCAGTTAAAAAAATTAGAGCTCTTACCGACGAAGACACCGCTAGACTAGTCTACTTTAGTTACTTTCATAGTCTAATGACCTATGGTATTTTATTGTGGGGTCACGCTGCGAATGCTAATAGTATATTTATTCTGCAGAAACGGGCTGTTCGTGCAATTTATAGATTAGGGCCTAGAGTGTCACTGAGGGAAAAGTTTAAAGAAATCAATATTCTGACATTTGTGTCTCAATATATCTATGACAATCTTGTGTATGTAAAAAGAAATATAACTAATTTTCAGAAGTACAGTGATATACACAATTTTAATACTAGAAATAAAGACAAGTTGGTTGCTTATGTAAGCCGACTACATAAAATTAGTAATTCTTTTAAAGGCAATTGTATACGCTATTACAATAAGGTCCCTACTGATATTAAAAACTTACCTTTAGACAAGTTTAAAATAATAATAAAACAGAAATTGTATAAAAAAAGGTTACTACAGGATATCTGATTACTTAGAGGACAGATGTCCATGGGAATAGATTGTTTGAGTAACAGGCTGTTTCGATATATAATTAGCATTCATTTTGTAATTTGACAATATTTTATTTAAAAAAGGAAACGCAAAAGATGCGACGACTGTGGAGTTTCTTCGGTGAGCTCTTCTCCACAGATTCCGCCATTGGGTTAGTGAACTCACCCAAAAAAATGTAATGACGGATCTAAGTGATGTAACAACATCCTATGGAAATAAATGATTTTTGATTTTGATTTTGATTTTGGCAATTAAAATATTGTTAGAAAGTTTGTAGTGTTATGCTACTTACATGCCATTTTCCAGTCTGTTCAGCTGGATACTTGCTGAGCTTGTACAGTTTGATATTTTGTATCACCTTTATTTTCATAGGACCCTGTAACGTTTTAAACCATAAGAACACAATAACAAATCATTTTCACTTCGTATTTTCACACTATCAGCACTTCTAAATGGATAGCGAAGGGGTTTACCTTTGGTAACCTTGTATTTGGCTTTCTCCGAAACTCTGCAATCTCGAGCTTCGTGCGCGCTGGTACGCTACCTTTTTATCTATCGCTGTTATGTAGTTTTGGCTATGTGACCTTGTTATTTTCTCTATTACGAGCCTGAAACCAAAATCTGACATATTGCTATGTCGTTGTTTATCTGGTTGTCATGGCAATGTCCATTCAAACTCGTTAGCGGTCTGATATGTTTACTTCAATACTTTTACGAAAATACTCTTTCCCTCTTGGCCATTCACAAAAATTGCTTTTAATTTAAATAATTTTTAGAACTATCCAAAAAGGGTATAAGAGCGGAACATTTCTGAAATTCTGGAGTCTCACTTCAGCTTTTGAGCAAGAAGCATCACCTAAAGGCCTTATCCCGGGGCCGCACTGCCCCGGGATCCTGCGAGCCTCTGCTACTACGCCTCCTGTCTTGGCGAGCCTCTACCCTGGCCGGCGCTTCGTGGGTCTCCACTTCACCTGCCCGTTCTCTACTTCACCTGCCTGTCGGTGACTTCAGGCCGACACGTTGCGGGCCTCTACCCTGGCCGGCGCATCGCTACCAGGGCCACAACTTCTGCTGCCCGTCGGTGTCTCCAGGACACTGATGACCGATTGGCCGCCGGCCACACTCTCCAACTGCAACTCCTACATCGCCCACCAGTGCCTCCACTGACCGGTTCACCAGACGTCTACTGCTTCATCGGCCTCCTACTCTCCGTGTCCTCCGCTTACTTTTTTTATCTGGACATCTGTATTTTTATAAAACCTGTCTCACTTCATCCACCCTCATCTTCCTATCATTTTTCTAGATAGTCACTGTAAATACCCATAATAAACTGTCATTTCTAAATTTTATCCTGGTTGTTTCTTGTTAGGTTCTGGTAGGTTCTTGTCGCTATACGATATTTTTTGCAATCGGTCATCAGTGTCCTGGAGACACCGACGGGCAGCAGAAGTTGTGGCCCTGGTAGCGATGCGCCGGCCAGGGTAGAGGCCCGCAACGTGTCGGCCTGAAGTCACCGACAGGCAGGTGAAATAGAGAACGGGCAGGTGAAGTGGAGACCCACGAAGCGCCGGCCAGGGTAGAGGCTCGCCAAGACAGGAGGCGTAGTAGCAGAGGCTCGCAGGATCCCGGGGCAGTGCGGCCCCGGGATAAGGCCTTTAGGTGATGCTTCTTGCTCAAAAGCTGAAGTGAGACTCCAGAATTTCAGAAATGTTCCGCTCTTATACCCTTTTTGGAGAGTTCTAAAAATTATTTAAATTAAAAGCAATTTTTGTGAATGGCCAAGAGGGAAAAAGTATTTTCGTAAAAGTATTGAAGTAAACATATCAGACCGCTAACAAGTTTGAATGGACATTGCCATGACAACCAGATAAACAACGACATAGCAATATGTCAGATTTTGGTTTCAGGCTCGTAATAGAGAAAATAACAAGATCACATAGACAAAACTACATAACAGCGATAGATAAAAAGGTAGCGTACCAGCGCGCACGAAGCCCGAGATTGCAGAGTTTCGGAGAAAGCCAAATACAAGGTCACCAAAGGTAAACCCCTTCGCTATCCATTTAGAAGTGCTGATAGTGTGAAAATACGAAGTGAAAATGATTTGTTATTGTGTTCTTATGGTTTAAAACGTTACAGGGTCCTATGAAAATAAAGGTGATACAAAATATCAAACTGTACAAGCTCAGCAAGTATCCAGCTGAACATACTGGAAAATGGCATGTAAGTAGCATAACACTACAAGTTAACAAACTCTGAAATTTAATTTATTAATTAAATTAATGTTATGGTTACGTTACAGACACGCGTTATTTTAACGTCCTTAATTAAAAGCCCAGCTGCTGGTAAACCACTGAATATGTTGCAGCGATATGATAAAATTATTTGAACAAAACTTCATACTTCAAAATATTTATTTGAAAATACAGTGTAAACTCTTTATAACGATAAACTCCCTTTAACGTAGAAATGAGCACAATTTGGTTGGTTTACCTTAAAACCCACACATTGATAAACTCCTTACAGCGCAGCAGTAATTCTCTATTATACTCCATTTCATGTACCATGGCCCGATGCACTTGAGACGGTCATTAGGCGTTAACAATAGGATTAGTGATAACAAAAGATACCTGGCCAGACCCTTTTGCGGCGTGGTATTTTACATGCAACCTAATGATCTTGATCGTTTAACCTAGTAATCAACATAAACAATATTTCATGTTAGTTGTCATGCGAATAAATGTATATAATTAATTTTTGCCTTAAATATTTAAAATTGTTAAATATTTTATATAATTAATGTACATGTTTTTAAAGTAATTAAATTAAGTTAGTCTTAAAGCTGATTGTTATTATTTTATTGACACAATTTTTTTTTGATTTAACTCATGTTAGCTATTATTATGAAATACCGTAAACAACTTATATTTCGTATTTTTATTTTCAAGTATATACCAAAATGTTTTAGTCACGCTTTAGTTGCATGCAGGTTGGACCGACGCGTGCCATTTTGAAGTGCTCTTAATTAGATAACAAAAGGCAAACATTATGAGCCCTATTGTTAAGCTTCAAGTGCATCGGGCCATGGTATATGAAATAGAGTATACGAAGAAATGTGTTCATATTTAGCCACAGTAAATATTCACTATCGGTATCATTGTTTATGTTATCTTATCAGGTTACAAAAAACGCCGACTAAACCTTTGAGGCTGCGAAACTTCTGAGGTCGTAAACAGCAGAGTCGGAGTCAGAGTCATTTTTTTATTGAATATAAATAAATAAATTATCTTATTCAACGTCAAAATTATACTTACTTATAAACAGGCTGTAGTTTATAAGTAAGTATAATTTTGACGTTGAATAAGATAATTTATTTATCTTGCTTATGTTATTGTTAATTGCCTTGAACACGTGCATCATTACTGCGTTTACTTGAAAATGATGTTCTAACACACCGGCGGCCGTACGTATCGTGTTATCAGTCGTCAACAAACAAGTACTGGCGTAGCAAGAAACGTCAGGCAAAGTTAACAGACTATATGTGTTAAAAACAATTTTATTACATAAATCGTTTGTCAAATATGTTCTAAAAAAATATTGTGAATTGTTGTTTTTCTTTCTTCACTCCATATAACGTTGACTCTCTACAAAAAGAGTTAACACTGTATTATCCAATCCAGTTGCTATTAGGATAGGACCTTTTGGAGTTGCGGTACGCGACAGTGACGAGTTGTAGGGTCAGTAAAACAGTCAGATTAATAATATTAATCAGTTAATTTACTTATTACCAATAATACTACTAAAGCTAAATTTCTAATTCTTCTACTCCACTCATAGCATCTCCTTCACTCTCTGAGCTTTCTTCGTATGAATGAGCGCTCTTTTTCTCTTTCAAAATAATCGTTCACACTCATAAGCACTTTCCTAAGCACGACTTTTTAGCTCTTCTATTCTTTTAGGACTCATTTTTGTCCCAAAAGTACCATCAAATATAATTTAAAAATAAATACCTCCACGTAACGTGCTTTCCCCTCACCGTTGCTGACGGTTCTGAACGGCGGCGCGTCAATGACGTCATACGCCGCTCCATTCCAAAAGGTCCTATCCTAATAGCAACTGGATTGGATAGTAGATGTTTTCGAAAACTTTTTGAACGTCTATTGACGAAGCCGAACTAATACCGCTTCGGAACGTGTTATGGCAGCGGAGAAAAGCGGCGCAAGAAACTTGTATACGGCCTACTTTTCTTTTAAAAATAGGTATTATGTTACAAACGTGTGCGTGGTTCTTGTGCTGCGCCGGAATATCAGAGCTCCATACCTCTTTGTCACTAATGTAATCATCTAACCTATAATATGCTTTATAATAAAATGTTTTTGTAACAATGCCTTTAAATTTCTTCTCGGAAAATGATCAAATAAGGACAAGTTAAACATGTCCCGAAACTAGTTTAGAGAAATGACAAGAACAATTTTTGCATCTAACTGCTGGTCGAAAATAAATGTCAAATAAGCAACCAACACAGTTCTGTGAAACTACATGGGGCCGCCTCGCTCCGCTCCACTTAGCTCGGCTCCAGTTAGTACATAACTAAATGTGTGTGTGTATAATCTAATCGCGGTAAAGGAGGAGCCTCGAGGCCAATTCCCAGTTCAAGGAGATATCTCGATGTTGGAGATGATCTCTGGTTTCTAATCTCCTCATAATGTCCGGTTCAAATCTCGATATTGCTAATTAACTCTTATCCTCGTACATCTTGGAGATAGCTTTAGCACAGAGATCATATTTTTTTCCGATATACGTCCCGTTTTCATCGATTCAGTTTGAATATTATCGATTATGATTTGTTTTCCTTTTTATAGTCAAAATTGTGTTTGTTTTATTTATGAAATACAAGCAAACATAATAAAACACTGTTTACACAATTTATGTGTCTCTTAAACAATGTCTCGGTTGAAAATTAACTAAAAATATGAATAGCAAAATGGCGTGAACCGAAACGCACTTAAACGCAGTTGGTCAATGTGTAGATAAGGGGTCAGCATCATCACATCATCCATCCAGGGACTTCGAAAATTTTTGTGAAAATATTTTTTTTGACTGCACCTCGTGCACCTCACCGATTTCGAGATATTCGTCAATTCGATGTTTGTCATATCGATATCTCTATAAATTATGGTCCTAGGGAAACATACATATGATATAAAATGATGAACGTAAGTCACCCTAAACGATGCGCAAGTGAAAATATCAAAATTAAAAATATATATTTTTTTCACGTCGGACTCGTGGTCACACCGTTTTGCTACACTGGTGTGACTACGAGTAATTTCTTTTACTCGTGGTTACACTACTCTGAAAAGGATCGTACTTGAAAGATTCATAGAGAGTTAATGAAGTGCTCGAGTCGATAGATAAGGTCGATTCTAGTACTTTCATACTCCATGGTAGATACATACTCCTTGTACTTAGGTATATTATTGGCACTTGATTAGTCAGATTCTGTGATTCTCAGTCAGATTGTTATTGTTTACGGTACATTGATATATTTCGGATATATTACGGTATTTTTATTATTACTGAAAATGGGAACAAGAATTAAAAGAAAACGTGGTGAAGTCCTTTTAAGCGATGGATACCAATACCATAAACACAAAGTTTATGCAAACCAAACCATTATATGGTTTTGTAGTCAACGCCGAAAACTAAAATGTACGGGTTCGGTAACGGTCACTGCCAAGGTAAGAAGCAGTTCAACAGCTACCTTCTTCACTTTCGCATTCATAGCACTTCTTTGTCATATTAAGATTAGTGGTATTCTCCGAATACGAACTCGCGAGGGTTCGGTGAAGTCATGTCCGATCAATCTTAATGGAATTTGGTATATGGGTAGTATTGGGTAGGTATTCGCTCGCTCGTTTAATAAAACATCTAGCTACTAGTAACTCACCGTTTTTTTTCAGGATGATCAAATTTTAAAACATGTCGACCATATCGAGGAGTGTATGCCGAATCACGCTAAAAATGAGTTAGCGATGTCTATAGTCCATATGAAGGACGAAGCCAGTACTTCATCGGATTCTATGCCTGTTATCTACAAAAATAATGTAAAATCTCTATATGACAAAGGCATTCACTTAGTCACTGATGTACCTCCGTTTAGCAGTGTAAAGTGCAGCTTATATTCTGCGAGGAATCGCACACTGCAAATGGACAAAACTGTTTTTAAAAAGCCGAGCGATGTGAAAGTTCCTGCACCATTTGAAAATTTCAAAGTGGCTGATTATGACTACGAGGATACCAGAATATTGGTATTTTGTTCAGATGAGGCCAAACAGTTATTAGGAGAAGTGAAAGAATGTTTTTGCGACGGCACGTTCAAAAGTGCACCCAAACCATTTTATCAGCTATTTATTATTTACGGTGATTTAGGAAGTTCATCGGCAACAACTAATGTTGTTCCTCTTTTTTTCGTCCTAATGAGTGACAAAAAAGAAAGTACGTACTCGGCGTTGTTTGATGTGTTGCATGCCAGATTTCCCGAATGGAAACTGGAAAAGATCCACCTAGACTTCGAAGTAGCAACTTCAAATGCTCTAAGAATAATTTTCCCAAACATCAAAATTAAAAAGTGCTACTACCATTTTACGAATAGTTTATGGCGCAAAGCTAAATCTCTAGGCATAAAAACAAAGCTTTATCGCCGCATAGTAGGTTTGTGCACTGCTCTCCCACTGTTGCCCGAGAGCCATGTCAAAGGGGGTTGGGATTATATACAATTGCAATGTGCTGATCTAAAAAACAATAAAATTAACACTTTTATTGCTTACATGAAGAGAACGTGGCTTAAAAGTGATACGTGCATCAGAGAGTGGTGTGTCAGCAACGAGCGCCATCGCACTAATAATGTCGCAGAAAGCTACAATTCTGTAATAAACAGAAAAATTAACAAGAGTTATGTCACAATAAATAAATTACTCCATGTTTTACGGGATGATATAACAGTAGACCTGACTAATAATAGAACAGCTAATTTCAGCTTAAAAGAACGAAAACACTCGGAAATAGAAAAAGACAATGTTATTTTGAATACACAGATGCAGCTTCTTCATAATCAAATAACTATTGGCCATTTTTTGGAAATATTACGTTAGTTTTGAATGATACCTATTTTTCATCTTAAATATAATAGTAATTGTTTCCCGACACTAGCAGGGTGACCACGAGTCTTTTATTTTAATCATTTACTGTTGATCACACCACACAGTGTAACCACGAGTAAAAGAAATTACTCGTAGTCACACCAGTGTAGCAAAACGGTGTGACCACGAGTCCGAGGCCATTTTTTTCGAGACAATTTTTTTTCCGCCCCCTTATCTACAATAGCATACCACCGCTTTCAGCGACTTAAAAAAAATCGTGAAAATATTTTTTGACTGTTTCTTTTTACTTCGGAATCGTGTAGTGCTGCTCTTCGCTATCACTTTTGGTCATATATTCATCAGTCGTTCAATCATCTTATATTCCAGGATTTTCGATAGTCGTCAGGACATAAATCGGCCGATAATTGCTTACCAATCCTCTGTTGCCTGCTTTGTAGACGGTAGAAAAAGAAATATATAGAAAACGATAGTCATTGTTTCGTAGCTCCTAAAGTGGTGTTCAATATGATTGCTGAAATATTGTGTAAATTCATTATCAGTCATCCATCGTAGTTTGAAAGAGATATAAATGCAAATGCAATGATGTATTTCTTTGCAACGATGTATTTTACATCGACAAAAGGCCGTGCTACTTAACTATGACATGTAAGACACTATTTAATTGTAATGGCATAGCGTTAATTTTCCTTCAAAAAGGAAAAATAAGTTAGGAGGGGACAAGATCGGTACGTTTAAGGTCGAGCAAAACAGCATAAGGAAGTTGCACCGTAAGCGTATTGGATTCGTCCCCACTTATCGACGAGACCAATATGGTTACGGGATCATTATGTATGACAATATTTACACGATAACCGTATTGATACTGCATGCAGGTCGAGGAGACAGCCACTCACGTCCTGCTGGAATGTTCCGGCGTGGCCATCTACCGGGCAACACACCTCGGGTCGCCGAGGTCGCTCCAGGAAGTCGTCGGCAACATTAAGGGTCTGCTAGGCTGCCTACAGGAGCTGGGTTGGCAGGAGTAGTGCCCCCAACCCACTTCACGCAAAATAGGCGCAAATTTAAGACGTCGAGTTGCGGAAAAGTCGCCCGCGACACTATAACCGTATTGATTTCGTCAACACGAGAAGACTAAATCGATGCGCTCACGGGGCATTAATACATTTCCATAACAGAATTGATTTAGTCACGACGAGGAGGGTACGAATTCAATACCGATAAGTAAATACGCGCACGGTACTGCGGGCGCTGCCACCTGCCGCGCGCAGCTCATGGTTATGTAGCTGTGGTCGTTGGAGTGTGTTCTCGCTCCTGGCGCTAGAACCACTACGGTTGCGGGGTCGAGGACTTATGGGTTGCCTCGTGCCCGCGGCGTCAACTCGGGGGGTCACTTCCCCCCGGTCGTGGGTGGCCCCTACTTGTCAGGGGCCTCGCGTGGCCTTCGCTGTGCCGCGCTTACGCCGTCTATTGGCATACACTGGCGACAGCGGTGCGGGAGCTTCGTCTTCTTCCCTGTGCCGCGCTATCGCCCTCTCCTGCGGGCATACACTGGCGACTGCCGTGGTTATGTTGCGGGGACGAACCATACACCTCTCTCACCTCGCCAATCGTTGTCCCTCTGAAGGAGATCTTATGGGCTGCCTTACGCACCTAATTAAGAGTGTCCGCGCAGGACCGAAAATAATAAGCTTTTCATTCTCCTCCAATTCCTGGCTGATCATAACATTCCTCCAACTTTTATTATTTAAATTCTATATAATAAAATAATATTATAATAATTATATATAATAATACATTACTCCTAATTTTTCTATTTCACTCCAACTCCTGGATGCTCTGCATCTCCCTGCAACTCCTGGATGCTCTTCATATTTCAACTCCTGGATGCTGTCCATCTCCCTGCAACTCCTGGAAGCTTTTCATCTTTCTCCAACTCCAGGATACTCTCCATCTTCCTGCAACTCCTGGATACTCTTCATCTTTCTCCAACTCCTGGATGCTTTCCATCTTCCTGCAACTCCTGGATGCTCTCCAACTTCCTGCAACTCCCGGATGCTTTTCAACTTCCTCCAACTCCTGCAGGTCCTTTATCTTCGTCCATTAAAGCACAGTGTTCTTCAAGACCATTTTCTCTACCTCCATAAACCGACAGAAGGTCTCATACGACGTGTCCTGGCTCTGCAGATACTTCCTGACTATCTCCAGATCAGCCAAAGCCTGGGCTTTCACCACGTCCGCCTCCAACTCCGCAGTTTCCGGTCTGTCCGTTCCCAACGGTAGTATTTCTTCGTATTCCCGCCTAGCTGCCTCTGTGTCGCCGGCGCGATGGTTCCCACCGAACACGGACCCGTTGGTCCCATGCCCAGTCAATAGCTCCTCGTCGACTATCAGGTAGCTATCTAAACTGGCCACGTCTGTGTAATAAGTCTCTAGATCGTGGTCTTCTAAAAGTTTGCATATCAGATCGTCGTCGTTTTCGGTGACCTGTGGCGTTTGTTTGGGGTCCTCGTCGTATGGTGCGACGTCATATCCGGTGGTCTCGAAGCTTCTGGAAATGACGTGTGAGGGTGTTCTGCGCCAGGCCTTATCGGCCATGTATAGGGCTTCCAAGCAGGTCATGTTCCTATCGACCTTTCGGAGGGTGTTCATAGCTTTGTCTTGTATGATCAGTTTTCGGAATTCGTCCTTGAATCTTGTAAAGACGCCGTTTTTGATCGGCATCAGGGAATTGGACGCCTTCCATGGGACAAACGTTAGTTTCAGGTTTGATAGCGTGAGTTTGGAATGCACGGTCGCTCGGTCAATAATACATATTGCCTTTTTGTCCTGAGCCTGCAGTTCCCTGTTCCAGTATTTGACGTATTCCTCAAACATTTGCGTCGTGAAATGCCCTTGGGCATGTCTGATGTAGGTAACCGGCAGCGTATCGGGGCTCCTATAGGAATGAATCAGGGGGTCTTCAGTCCCGCAGATCAGTAGCTTTTTCTTATCTTTTCCAGTGACATTGGTGCACATAAATATAGAAAGTCGATCTTTCGCAGCGCCGTGAATAAACTTCTTTCCGGCTAGTTTCTTGATTCTGCTCCTAGACGCATTATAATAGACACCCACTTCATCTGCAGTGTAGATATCAGCGTCTTCAAAACCACTTTTGATATCCTGCCAGTGGTTTTTCAGAAATCTCGTCTTCCATTTAGATTCAGTTGGATTTTTTGCAGAATAGTCTCTTTTATTAGGACACCTCGCCCCCCGAAAGCTTATATTGTATCTTTTCTTGAATCGGTCCAGCCATTTTTTCGAGCCGTTGAACGCAACGAAGCCGCTGTCTTTTGCAAAAGATTCGGCCATTTCCATCAGCGCTCGTCCGGTAACTTGAACCCCGAGCGCTCTCTGGTTATTAAACCACTCGAGTATACTCGCGTCTAAGACTCCGTTCATGTACTTCGTGGTCTTCTTGCCGACGCGTCTAAGTATTACATATTCGTCTCGGTCTTCCCACAGTTCATTGACCACCTCTTCTGTTAGGTTGTATATTTGGCATATGTCGGCGACGGAGCGTCCCTTGTGCATTTTGCTCACGATTGCGCACTGCGTGGGGTAGGAAAGGTCTTCCTTCCTGAGGAATGTTTCGCCGGTACTGGTTGGGGTAGGGTCCGCGTCGTCGGCGCTGTGCTCCGACTCTACTTCGACTTTGATGTGGTAAGTGGAGGAGCAGGCTTCCATGTCATCTCGGCACTTTACTAATATTGTAGGTTTGATTGTTTCAGGCTTCTCGCTGGATCTGTAAAGAACAAGTTTCACATAAACCCACGGCCGTCTTCTTAATGGCCCAAGAGCTCCAGGAATCTAAAGAATATGGGGAGCTTTATGCTCCATTCATTGTTCGCTTTTCTGCAGAGCCATACCACATAAAAAGTACCTTATCCCACAAAACTAATTAAGTAGATATTAGCTGTGGAAGTGAAACCATACATTCATCAAACCTGTTTCAGCCGCACTGAAACACTACATTGTCTTTGTCACTTACGTGTCAGTATGCCGGCGGAAGCTATGCTCCCTAGCCACATGCGTGTCACGAAGCTCCATAGTGTAGAAGGCCTCTTCGCAATGGTCGCATTGAAAGTTCTTGCCGTGGTAAGTAAGATGGCGACCCTGCAACATAAGCATTCATGTGCAGGCAGTGGGCACAGACATGGAACCAGAAACAGCGACTTCGCAAACATGTAAAGGTTGAAACTTGAATCACACCGCCGGCAGCTGCCGGTGTGATGACATGTCAGTAATGGCCGTACGAACACAACAGCGCGGCCGGCGCATAGTGGTCCGAAAATAAGTCGTGGGCTTCAAAATCAAAGTTGAACTATCTCGCTGTTTTTTTCTTACTGCTTTTAACCATAGTAAGAACTTCTGTATGTCGATTTATTTCTAAAAAGTACTTTTACATTGTAAAAAAATATTATTTTTTTGTATGGCGAAAAAGCAATAACCATGAAAATATTTTAAATGGAAATACTGTTAACCAGGGTGGCTAGTAGGCGTTGTAGTCCGCACGATTCTTGGCATTTTATGCTTTGGACTCATATTCATAAGTCTGCCGCTTTGGCGTCCACACCACTTTGAAATTTAGGTAATGTAATAGTAGTTTATGTGACTGCTACATAATGGAGGGCATCAAAACTCGAGAGTGGGTTTATGAAACGAGCCGAACTCGAGTTTCATAATAATATCACTCGAGAGTTTTAATGCCTAATTATGTACAGTTACAAACACTAGTTTATCTACACACCATATCATAAGCTCTCTTTGATGTGTTCAGGAACCGCATGCTCGACCGGCATTGTGGCATTGATCATTGCTCTGCAGTTGTTTACTTCCAACAAACAAACAACAACACAACTTCACAGACAAACTAGGGACGGCACGCAGGCCGGCGTCGACGTTCGAAATTTGAATGTCATAATATGTCATATTTTGGTACATTATGGTCATAATTTACCAATATTCAGATAAGAAATGAGATTTTACCAAGAAAGAGGGTTTATGATACGTGTATAGATAAACTCATCATCATCATAGATAAACTACGTTAATGCTTTAATTATTTGTTTACAAGTATTTGAAACTGGTTCTAGGGCGATTAATAGTTGAGCATAATAGCATACATTCATGATTATTGAATTATGAATATTTTGCTTTCATGCAGCGATGTTCGTATCGCTGCTTGAATCCCTCTCTAGATCAACCTGGTGCGTCCATCACATTTGGAAACCCTCTCCAGGCCAACCTGGCACATACATCGCTGCTGTCATCCCTCTCTAGGTCAACCTGGGGGGTGATTCTCGAGAGTCCTGGAGTGGGAATCCAGCAGCGATGTACGTACCAGGGCCCTGTTCTCGCGCATTTGATAAATGAGTGATTTTGTATGGCATCACTCGATATCTGCCATTTTATCGAGTGGTGATATTGTGCGAGAATCACCCCCCAAGTTGACCTAGAGAGGGATGACAGCAGCGATGTATGTGCCAGGTTGGCCTGGAGAGGGATTCCAGCAGTGATTGACGCAGCAGGCTGATCTGGAGAAGGATTCAAGCAGCGATGTAGGCCTGGAGATGAATTCCATCAGCGATTTACGCACCAGGTTCACCTGGAGTGGGATTCCAGTAGCGATGCAGGTACCAGGACCCTGATTCTCGGGCTTTCGATAAATGGATATAGACACCTTATATCGAGTGATTTTATATGGGATCATTCGATATCCACTATTTTATCGAGTGGTGATATTGAGCGAGAATCACCCCCAGGTTGACCTAGAGAGGGATGACAGAAGCGATGTATGTGCCAGGTTGGCCTGGAGATGGATTCCAGCAGTCATGGACGCACCAGGTTGATCTGTTTGCGCTCGTGACAGACAAACGAGAGAGTCAAGCAGCGATGTACGCACCAGGTTGATCTTGAGCGCGAATGTCGCGTCGCACAGTGGACACTTGATGTTCTTGTCCCCGTGCATGCGCTTGTGCGTGCGCAGACCGAACTCGCGGCTGAAGCATTTGCCGCATTCGTCACACTTGTGTCTGTAAACGATTGTTGGTATATTGTTTACTGGACGACTACATTCAAACTTATTGACTGATATATCAACTTCAAATTCAAATTCAAAAAGAGTTTATTTCCATAAGAAACACATACGTAACATTTGGAGAATGTCAAATCTTAAACTAACACATGTATAAGGTTCAGGGAAATATAGAACTCACACAGCCTAAACCACTGGTCCTAGAGACATGAAACTTTGTACAGAGGTTCCTTATAAAGCGTAGGGTAGCTCTAAGAGTGAAATTCATCCCCTAAGGGGGGGATATGGGCGGTTGAAGGTAGTATGAGCAGTTTTATAGGAATGAGACTTGAGAATGGGAGGGATGGGAGGATGAACTTTGTATGCACATGAAAACCTACTTGACCTATGAAGCTGTTTTAACTTAATAGATGCGAGAAGTCAATTCAGTAAAGTTTTAATTGAAATTCTCCCTGAAAAGAGGGGGCGTTAGGTTTTATATGAAAATCGCAAAGGACTGAGCTGTGAATCTGTTAATTTGGCAGATAAATAGGAAATTGAACAATTCAGGCGAATGCGGAATGATTGCGGACGTGCTGACGGAGTGATCAGTATTTCTGCCAAGAGAGTTCATGCAAACACGCAGACTGAAGTGTTGCGGACTTTTGTCTGTAATTATACTGAAGCATCCACCCAAACAGAGAACATAAATCACGAGTTTTTTCGTAATGAATAAGGCCAGTGATATTAGTACTTTTAATGTTTCTATAGAACAGTTTAAAGACTGCGAGTATGTTCTATCAAAGACACTGATTTTTCTACAAAATGTATGTGGTATCAATACAAAAAAGACGACTTAGAGTTATATTTGGAAGAATTAGATAAAGTTAAAATTAACCACTAATTATAATAAATTTGAAACGCAATTGAGGTACTTTCTGTTGTAAAAGGGTTATTATTCACTAAACGAGTTCACGGATGATCAAAATTGATTAATATTGATTATTTTGTTGTAAAAGTGTTTGTTTGACTGAACTTTATTGATATAACATTTAGAATAGCATATTATAGTTAGTACATTATTATTATTATTAGAGTAAGATTTTATTATTTTCAACACAATGTAAATTGTACAGAAATAAACTAAACTGAAACTGAAACTGATCAGCTTAGTAAGAGATATTCAAAATTCAGCCCCCCACAAGTTGGAAAAGGGTGGGGGGAGGGCGGGGCTGTTACTGTTGTATGAAACTCAAAAACTTTGTAGTTGCATGTCAGGTAGGTGTTGAGGAGATCTCTAAATGGATAATGATGGCTTTTTCACGCCACTGCTCGGAAATATGGCCAAAGATGGATTGAAATGAGAGTAGAAAGTAGTTCTTAGTAGTACAATTCAAAAACAGTCAAACAATGTAGATTTGCAAAGTAAAATTTAGTGTTTAGCGGCATTTTTTACTTTCTTCTCTGCTATTGGTCGATTATTTTCGGTCGGCATCACACTCCATACCGGCCGAAATGACACAAAATACTAATATAAATGTTCCGGAAAAAACATTTCCTTGTCCTTCCACAACTGCCCTAATAATATCAATATTACTTTTAATTAAACTGTGTATTATACTGTGTACTCAACCTGTTTTATTTCCTTACATTAGGCGTGAAAAGCACATAGTAAATGCCTCGGTAGAAAGTGCAATAGATGCGAGTCTTACTTTCTATACCTGGGCAACAATGTACTATAGCGACTGGACCATATTAGGCGGGGGGTGGAGGCCCACCCCCACAGGTGAGGGCGGGGGAGAGTGAGATTAATGTTTGTAAGGACTGGCCATTTTTACACGAGCCTGCGCGTTACCACCTAAAATACTAAGTACGATCTTTTAGATTGTTGACCTAAATATTTTCTAAATAAGTCCAGAAATTTTCGAGTTTTTGGTAGATTAACGCACGACAAAATAATTAAAAAAAAGCCTTTATTGATTCCTTAATTGCATAAAATTAAAATTTGATTACATACATATTAAATGAAAATGAAATTTGAAAATTAAACAGCAGTCAAAATATGTACATATTTAAATTCACATTTAGATATTTCATTAAGGAGCCCTCTGTGGGTGAAGACCTCCTCTGACTTCCAATTTTCTCTATCTTGGGCCACCTTTAGCTATTCATTGTTTATAGTAACTTTTATCTCGTCTGCTCAATTTCTCCGGTGGTCTCCGTTTCGTCTGCTCAATTTCTCCGGCGGTCTCCGTTTCGTAACACTCTAGAAACTGCACAATATTGGTTTTATCCATTGTCACTTTCGTTCTCAACAGCGCGGGAGAGAACGAGCGTGCGCCAACCAAACAACTAACTCAACCAAGAAATCGACTGCGACTGACCCTTTGAACTAGACTTGGGTAACTCAGGAGTAAAACCCCCATTATACTGTTCTTTTGGAAGGAGACTTATGCCCTCGTAAGGGATGCTTGTTATTACACTACACCTAATTAGGCGCCTACCTCAGTCATAGAGTGAACTTTGAAGCGATCGGACGCCACGCCATGCCACCTCCACTTTCGAAACGACAAAAAATAGCCATTGCTATGACTCTGGTAACAACTACAGTCTAAAGAAAAAAGGAAGAGAAGAAGGATTTTGAAAAAGGCGGACCAGGTTCGCCCTTATATGTAAGTGAAACTTATTCCCTTTTGCTTATTATTATTACATTGGCCTCTCTCTTCCAAAAGAGTCCTTTAAAAAGCCAGTATAATACTCCTTTAAGATATAATAAGATACATATATCACTCGACGTCAACTAAATCCTAGTTAAGGTGATACGAAAAAAAAAATGGGGGGGTTTTTTTTCGAATCCACCATGAAGTCATCTACAGATTTGATTTTTGGGTTAACGTTTATTGAGTATTTGATTAAGATTTTCACTAGAGGGAAACGCGATTGGATGAAATTTTCTCGTTAGAGTTTAATTACGAAAACACCTCTAAATTGTTTTATTTTTTTCAGTAATTCTGAAATCCTAACTAATTTCATTGTGGAACTGCGTTCAAAATGTAGATATTATGTATTTGCAAAAACTCCTTAAAAAACTTTTTTAACAAAATAGCGTAGTTTATTTTTAACAATTTTTCTGTGGTTTAGCACGTTTTTTAATTTTTTCCCGATTCCGTCCCTCTCATACGGCGGGTCTCTCCTGGAGTAACGGGGACCTTTGCACGGACGAGGTAGCGCCTTAAATCCCAGCGATATCAATCATATCTCACTCACCAAACGAATCCTTTGGCAAATCAAATACAGAGTCTGACTCACTCACACAAGGTTAAGTGAGACCAAACAAAACAGACGTTTTTCAGTTTTTAAATATCACTATTAGGCGTAAATCAACCTCATCACCTTTACATTTGGACCAAATTTGAGCCGGATATCTAGTAGTGGCTTTCAAGTTATCAATTCAGAGCTGTGTGAGGTATTAGAGTAAGAAAAATGTGGGAGTTAGAGGTTATGAGAAGCCAAAGATGAGATATGAGATGAAAAGAGTGAGATATGAGATGATGCAGGTATAATGAGTCACCGAGGTAAAAGATATAAGATATGATTACTCCTTATAAAGATATACTTTGCGCAAGTCTACTTTGCACGGTCGATTTTAGTCACCAGCGGCAGCATGGAGCCGACCGTCGCACGGCGAAAGTCGAATGCTAGTCCACTTTAGGAGTATCAACTTTAGTAACCTGCGGCCTAGCCGAAAATCGACCGGCTTTATCCACCCGTGGACCTTAACTTACCTAGTGGTCTCATCAGGCACATATCCATCTCGCTTCCTCCTAGGTTTAGGAATCTCCCCAGCGGCGACCCTGTCCTTCACACGTTGCCGGTACAGCTTCATTCGCTCGGCCGGAGTCAGCCATCGGGGCTCTTCCGCCGACTCTGAATTTCCTTGTTCTGACTCGGCCGAATCTTGCCACGGCCTGAAATTGAATTTTGTTTGGTGGTTGAATGGAAACAGAAGAGAAATAAGTGTTTTACTTGCGTAGAGAAATGGATCATTTATCCTGTGGTTTATTTATTTTTAACATCTTAAGGAGTCTAGCATGTGGATTTTCCCAAAAATACAGACAAATCAACCTAGCTGCTCAGATTTTCTTCGAAAGAAGTCTCCGTCAAAGAAAATGTGGCCCGATGTGAAGTGAGATAGATAATAGTAGTTTATGTGACTGCTACATAATGGAGGGTATGCACGACGCACCTATTTGGAAACCTTTTCTTCTTTTTTATACCTTTTTTGTATTAATTTCGTATTTTGTTTTAGAATCTGTCAGTAGTTTTTCTGTCATGTCGTAGTCTGATTCTCGTTATGTGCTGTTCGTTTCTGTTTTCCTGAGAGTAAAGTCTTCTGTACCATGTTATGAACCAGTGCCTATTATTTATATAGCCCAGCTTTATTCAACCAGCTACATTTGGTCCGTCGTGGATTATAATAGTATGGTACAGACTCGGTCAACAGCCAAAGCGATGAATATGGGTAATGAAAATGGTGAAGGTAAGATCGTTGCGAGTAGAAAATCGGAGCAGCCACCCGCGCCCGATGTCTCACATGCCGCTTCGGCAAGCGCACCCACGGCGCCTTCCCGCCCAGTAAGTACGGCTTCGTCCCGTTCATCCGCCACGGTGGTAGCTAGAAGGTTGGCAGCTGAGGCGCAGCACGCACGCCACCTCGCCGACTTGGAGACGCAAGAGATGCGCCGCCTCGCCGACTTGGAGGCGCAAGAGATGCGCCGCCTCGCAGAACTGGAAGCTCAACAAGTCAGTCGCCTCGTCGCCCTAGAACGTGAGACCGCCGAGCTAGAGCACCGTGCAGAACTCGCCGCCATCGAGGCAGACGCGAGTCATCACAGCTCTAGGAGCAGCCGTACTGACATCGAAAAATGGTTCAGTAAGTCCAAGATTAGTAATCCTGAACTAAATAAACGTAATGTTTTCAGGTTACCAGACCCTAAAATGAGCGTTGTGCCCCTCACGGAGGCAGCGACAGCGCTCCAGACCCGACGTGCCGCCCCGAACGCGGCCGCAGCACCCAGCGACGGCGCGGAGGTTCCGCACCTTATTAAAAGTCTCGAGGTTTTGTTTGATAAAGTTAATAAAGGCAATAGCCCCGCATTTAATATCTTACCTCGCTTTGACGGCAAGTCACATTTAGACTGGCTCAGTCTGAAAAAGTGTTTCGAAAATACGCAAGCTTCATACAGTGCTGTGAACAACCTGGCAAGACTGAACGCGGCGCTGACGGGCGCGGCGCGCGAGGCGGTGGCTGCGCTGCTGGTATCAGCGCGCGAGCCTGGCGTCGTGCTGCGCGCGCTCGACACGCGCTACGGCCGCCCCGAGCTGGTGGTGGCGCACGAGGTAGCCGCAGTGCGCGCGTTGCCGCGCGTGAACGGTGAAGGTAAAGATTTTGCCATTTTTGCCAGTAGAGTTCGCAATTGCGTGGAAGTCATTCGTTTATTAGATCATACGGAATATCTGTCATCGCCGGAACTCTTTCAGGCAATTATTTCAAAGATTTCCACTCTATTGCGAGCCAAATGGCTAGATTATGCCGCTCGTTATGAGGCTGGTGGTCTATCAAAGCTAGAAAATCTAGCCGATTTCCTAGCACACGAGATCGACCTCCAGTCTCGCTTTGGCATGATACCTGAGCCGACTACTGCGTCGCACGCGGTAGATAGTAGGCGGGCCAGGGATAATGTGCATGTTATCGCTGAAAATCGCTCGAATTGCAATTCAATTTCGCATAAAAATAAATTGAATTCATCGACGACTGCACCTAAAATTAATTCGTGCATTGTATGTCAACAATCGCATGATTTAGTTCAATGTCACAAATTTGCGTCACTGTCAGTCGATGACAGATGGAAATTGATTAAAAAGAAAAGAGTCTATGCCTCAAAGTAGGTTGGCATAGATTAAGTTTGTGCAAGGCAAAGAAAACTTGTGACATTGACGGTTGCGTTTTCCGTCATCATTCGTTGTTGCACAACCCGAATTATGAACGCGCCGCCGCCGCGCTCGTGGAAGTGGAGGATGACGAGGCCGCCGCGGGCACGTCCAGCGCCGCGCCGCGGGCCGCCGCGCCCGCAGCAGGCCCCGCCGCCCCCGCAGCAGGCCCCGCCGCCCCCGCTTCATATAATAACGATGAGATCCTGTCTCATACATCGACTTCAATTGCAACTGAATCCTCAGTGCATCCGTCGTTCCTCCGTCCGTTATTAAAGGTCGTGGCCGTGACCATTTCCGGTCCGTCAGGTGCCGTAGACACCTATGCATTGTTGGATGATGGTGCATCAGCGTCTTTCTTAGATTTGGAGATAGCTGCTAAATTAGGAGTCTGCGGGCCCGAGAGACAAATACGTCTCGACTGCGTAGGCGGGTTAAGCAAAGACACGACGGTTCAGTATGTTGATTTTCATATAAAGGGACGCCACGCAAAAGAGACTTATATGATTCGTAGGGCTCGGGCAATTAACGGGTTAGGTTGTGCAGCGCGACCGACGATTGACAAATCTGACGTGTCAAAATTTAGTTACCTTTCTGACATAAAGGAAGAATTTTGCTATGACAACGTAAAACCGACAATTATCATTGGCATTGACAACTGGCATCTTACTATGTCTAGGGCCACTCGTAAGGGTTCTAGGACACAGCCGGTTGCAATTCATACCGCCTTAGGGTGGGTTTTATTCGGTTTTGGCTGTAGCAAGACGACGCCAGTTGACACTGTCAACCATGCGACTGTTAGTGAGCCCCTGGTTGTAGATATTAGTGATCGCGCAGTATTAGAACAATTAATTCGTGAGCAATATAGTATAGATTCGATTGGCATTTCTAAACGCGAAGCGCGCAGCTCCGATGACGAACGAGCTGTCCAAATTCTTGAGCGCACGGCACGACGCCTACCGAGCGGTCGTTATGAAGTCGGGCTTCTTTGGAAAACTGACAATCTATTTGTGCCTGACAGTTCTAAGCTTGCCTTGTCTAGGTTTCTTAGTCTAGAAAAAAAGATGTGCAGGGACTCTAACTATGCAGAGCGATACCGTCAAAACATACACGACATGATTCGGAAGGGTTATGCCGAATTGTGCACGGAAGTGCATACCGCCAAGTCGCCTGTTTGGGTTCTGCCACATTTCGGTGTAACCAATCCGAATAAGCCGAATAAATTAAGATTAGTCCATGATGCTGCTGCGAAAAGTCAAGGAGTTTCCCTGAATTCGCTCCTGCTAACCGGTCCTGACCTTTTGCAGCCCCTGCTTGGAATCCCTTTGCGTTTTAGGGAAGGCAAAGTTGCCCTGATGGGAGACATACGCGAGATGTTTCCTCAAGTGAAAATTCGTGTGTAGGATCGTGATGCGCAAAGATTTCTCTGGCGTGACAACACTACAGAGCCAATTAAGACAAACCGCATGTCATCAATGATTTTCGGTGCCGCATCTAGTCCTTTCACTGCCATTTACATTAAAAATAAGAATGCAGTGGAGTGGCAAGAGCGCTATCCAGCCGCGGCTCGAGCCATCATAGTCGATCACTATATGGATGACTGTATAGTGAGCCTAGACTCGATCGATGAAGCTGCTAAACTTTCCGCAGAGATTCACCATATCCATCGACATGCTGGTTTCGAAATGCGGGCGTGGGCCTCAAACGAACCCTCTGCTCTCTCACTTTTGCCAAAAGAGAGCTTGGTTGAGGTCCCTGTAGCTAGTCACGATGTAGATGTTGACCTTGGCCGCCTCGCCACGCCCGTGCGCACTCTTGGCCTTATTTGGCAACCCGTCGCCGATACAATTGGTTTTAACACGGGAATAAGCAACAATTGTGCGTTGCCAAATAAGTTTACCAAGCGCGAAGTGTTGGCTCACGTCATGCGGGTTTTCGACCCACTCGGAAGTCTAGCGCCAGTAGTAGTGACAGGCCGTATTATGTTCCAGAATGCATGGCGTAAGGGTCTTGACTGGGATGAGGAGCTCTCGCAGAATGACAGTGCGGCGTGGAGACATTGGTTTGAAGATTTATTTGCCGCTTCCCGATTGCAGATCCCACGTTGCTACTGTCCTGGCGAGTTGAAAGTAGATAAGTGCGAGCTTCACGTTTTCTGTGACGCAAGCGAGTCTGCCTTTTCTGCGGTCGCATATTGGCGTTTTATTAAGGAAAACGGTGATGTAAAGCTTGCGCTTATATGTAGTAAAGTTCGCGTAGCTCCTCTAAAACCAATTTCCATAAATCGTTTGGAACTTCAAGGAGCTTTGGTTGCAGCTCGCCTCGCCTCCAGTATTTGTGAAGCTCACAGACTCAAACCTGTCAAACGCATATTCTGGTGCGATTCTATGACAGTTTTGGGTTGGCTCCGAAGCGAGGCGCGTCTGTTCAAGTCGTTCGTGTCACATAGAGTAGGCGAGATTATACAGATAACTGACGTGAAGAAATGGCGCTGGGTGCCAAGTCATTTAAACGTTGCGGACGATGCATCTCGCATCAAGCGCGTCACGTTGTCTACTGAGTCACGCTGGATATCAGGGCCTGCATTTTTGCTCTCTTCGGAGTGGCCCACTGAGCCCTGTGCACCTGAGTATACAGGTTTAGAAGAGTGCAAACACGCAGTGCGTCCCGACTTAGTTCACCTCATTAGTGACGTTGCCAAGCATGAGCCAGTTTCAGCCGATCCTGAGCGTTTCAGCTCTTGGCTCAGACTGGTGCGTGCAACTGCTACAGCGCATAAGTATCTCACATTACTGCGAATGCGTAGTCTAACTCGAAGGGGCTTATGTGTAGATAATTTAGTTCGATTAGAGGGAGGGCTTTGTACTTTTATGTTTCAGCCTACGAGTCAATGGCAACAGTTCACTGCTCCGTGTTCCTCACATGGCTCAGCTAGAGTTTTGGCCGCCACTGACATTCGTCTAGCAGAGACGCACATCTTGCTCAAGTCCCAGTGGGGCTCATTTCTCAGCGAGATGACGCACCTAATTGTCGTCCTGCTCAGCTCTTGCCACGCTCCAGTCGCCTGTCCAAACTGGGGGTTCTCATCGGGGAAGATAGACTGATGCGATTGTCCGGCCGCATTAAGGCAGCGTCACACATACGTCACGAAACTAAAAGTCCGATTGTACTGGACGGAAGACACCCAGCAGTGCGTTTGCTTGTGGAGCACCATCATAGGAGGGCCGCCCACGCCAATACAGAGACGGTGGTCAATGAGCTCCGGCAAGATTACCACTTATTAAGCCTGAGAAGTACCGTCCGCGTAGTCGCCTTTCACTGCCAGTTTTGCCGCATTCGCCGAGCCGTGAATTTCCAGCCACCTACAGGAGACTTACCCGACATCACAAGCGGCCGTTTACGTTCACGGGGCTTGATTACTATGGACCAGTTCAAGTCTCTATCGGCCGAAGACGAGAGAAAAGATATGTCGCTCTCTACACTTGCCTCGTCGTCCGTGCCGTCCATCTGGAAGTGGTTGACAGTTTGTCCACGGACTCCGCGATGATGAGCCTCCGTCGTTTTATAGCCCGGCGAGGCACGCCAGCAGAGCTCTGGTCAGACAACGGGACCGCTTTTGTAGGCGCCAACCGAGAGCTCCGTCGCCTCTACGCCGAAGCCACAGCGCAGTACGCTGCTTCAGAGAAGATTAACTGGCGTTTTATACCACCAGCCGCTCCTTTTATGGGCGGATCTTGGGAACGACTGGCGAAGAGCGTAAAAGTGGCTCTCAAGGTGACACTCACAGAACGTGCCCCAACGGACGAGGTGCTTCGCACGCTTTTGGCAGAGGCTGAGGCACTTGTCAACTCGCGCCCACTCACCCATGTCGCCGTCGATCACAACAGCGAAGAAGCGCTCACTCCCACGCACTTTCTTCTGGCTGCATCTTCAGGCCGCCCGATACCAGCCACGTTATCAGTCTCGGATTTTGCCTCAAGAAGCAGCTGGCGCAAGGCCGTTCGACTGGCAGACCATTTTTGGCAGCGATGGGTCAAAGAATACCTGCCAACACTCATCCCTAGACGCGGGCGTGGAGTAGCTCCTGAGGTGGCCATTGGCGACGTGGTGTTCATCGCAGATCCAAACTCTCCCAGAGGCACCTGGCCACGGGGACGAGTCACAGCAGTTTTTCCAGGGCCCGATGGAGTAATCCGGGTGGCTGATGTTCGCACCCTGATGGGCGTCATGCGGCGGCCCCTCCGTAAGCTGGTGAAGCTGCCCTTCTAATAGAAAAGGGGAGGAATGTGCACGACGCACCTATTTGGAAACCTTTTCTTCTTTTTTATACCTTTTTTTGTATTAATTTTGTATTTTGTTTTAGAATCTGTCAGTAGTTTTTCTGTCATGTCGTAGTCTGATTCTCGTTATGTGCTGTTCGTTTCTGTTTTCCTGAGAGTAAAGTCTTCTGTACCATGTTATGAACCAGTGCCTATTATTTATATAGCCCAGCTTTATTCAACCAGCTACAGAGGGCATTAATACTCGAGAGTGGGTTTATAAAACGAGCCGAATGCGAGTTTCGTAATAATATCACTCGAGAGTTTTAATGCCTAATTATGTACAGTTACATACACTAGTTTATCTAAACACATATCATGAGCTCTCTTTGATGTGTTCAGGAACCGCATGATCGACCGGCATTAAGGCATTGATCATTGCTCTATAGTTGTTTAGCTTAATCAGTAGTACCAACTTCACAGACAAAATAGGGGCGGCACGCAGGCGGGCGTCGGCGTTCGAAATTTGAATGTCATAATTTGACAAATTTTGGTACATTATGGTCATAATGATCAATATTCGGATAAGAAATGAGTTTTTACCAAGAAGTTTATCATTATGCTGGTCGTAACGTGTGGTTTTTGGACGCAGTAAAGAGGGTTTATGATACGTGTATAGATAAATCATTTATTAGTTAGAAACGGTACACACAATCATATAACTTTCAATTAAATTGGGTTGGGGATAGATATGGTTCACACGATTATTATTATTATTATTATGTAAATGGAGGGGTGTTATTTGGAGCGTCCCTGCCCCGTTAGTATAGTTTTTTTTGCGAGGAAATTTATAGTTTCTGAGAAATAAATGAATCTTGTTTAAATTTGAGGTTATGTCCACATATTTTTTTCTATGAACGTGACATGATACAAGTAGCTATGCAACCCGCGGAGGGTTGGGGGAGAATATCCTATGCGGTCTTGTGGCATTTAAGCGTAATTTTTATTGCCGGAGACTCGGTTTTATTTAATTACGATTTAAATTAAAATTCCAAATCTTACGAGAAATGAAACTCAATTCTGCCTAAAATAAACTTGGTGTAACTGTGGTGATGTGAAGACTGAGTTCAAGCACCATTATATTTCTTGAGTCAAATTTGGCTAGACTAGGTCATTGTGGCGAATTTCCAATTGGGTTATGGGTTAGGTTGGAACTTAGAAGGAGTAAAACCGGAGAGTAGCGGACCGAAATAAAAACAACATTTAATTATATGAATAGTTGTTTTTTTGGGTGGATGCGCTGCAGTGTACTTATCGCCACCACATCCACGTAGTAGCAAGAGCTAGGGCAATTCCGAACATATAGACGTAATCTCAAAAAAGGGGGGTCTCGGCGGAGGGGGGAGTTCCAGGGGCTCAGGCTCCCTCCTTTACGGGTTGCTTTGTCACTTTCGTAGCGAATATAATGTAAATATTACCTAACTTTTAAAAATTAAATAATTTATTACTCAAAAACTATACATTTCCCCCCATTTAAGGTGAACGATATCTGTAGTTTATCCATTAAATTACCTCTACTGGAACAAAGACGGACTTACTCATAAAAGAGAGAAGTGGAAATTATTTTTAAACTGAACCAACTCGATTTTCGAACACTACTTCTTGGCGGAGCCGTGTCTTGATGGAGCAACAAGCCACACACCAGTGCTACTGACAATGAGCACCACAATAATAAACAGTGTCGAATCAAACAATTTGCACAATGAGAGAACAGCCTGGCTAGAACATCGGGACTGCATAGAAGGGAACACAAACCTACATCGTCAAACTAAAATCACATGAAGACTTGGAAGAACATGTTATGTACTTCACCAATACTATATATGCGGCATGTTGGTAAAGCAACACCAAACGAAGATCGCAAGCCCAAAGTTAGCAACGTACCCACTGAAATCAAGGACATGGTACTAGAAAAACGAAGACTGCGTCGAGTTTGGCAAGCTAGTAGAGAGGGAGGATAGAACAGCTCTTAAACAAGAAGGTTCGTGAAGTAACACAGTGCATTGAAGAGGCAGAAAATCTAACATTCCAATCACAAATGGCAAAAAGGCATGTTCCTGAAAGTCTACGCATGTCACCGTCATTACCTCGGGGAAAGGGAATTGCCCTCCAGTAAGCCTGGTTGACCAAACACTCCCACACCAAGACAACGTCAAAAATACCTTGGTAACCTGGATTGCACATTCATTTGGAAAAATCACATCAAATCCAAAACGATGCAGCAGACCATAGACTCAAGTCCCTGTACTGACTCTTAGGAAGACAATCTAAATTATCACTAAGCAACTTGGCATACAAGGCAGTCATCAATCAAACCCATATGGACGTATGGAAAAAAGCTTTGGGGCAGCGCATCAAACTCAAACATTAACATCATTCAACCAACCATCCAAAAGCCTTTAAACCACGCAATAATACATATGGTACATATGAATGACAGACTACATAAAACTTGTTTCTCTGGAAAAGTCCTCTACAAAACGGCTTGCTAAGCACCCCAATAAACTGGCAGCAAGGCTCACTGATCCTAAGTCAAAAAAGAGGCTAAAAAGTCACATCTTGAATCTAAATAAAAGGTTATAGTTATTTCCCTCAATGGAGGTATACCCCAACCCGCCTATGACTCACAAGATGCTTGTTTTGTGCTTTTTAGTGTAACTTAGATGGGATTTTGTATTTTTAATTATGTTATTTATCTCTTGTTTTTTAGGACAAAATTACGAAAAAACAAAATAGAGTCTTAGTTTACAACGAATTTGTAGTATTCATAGCTTGTGCAAGATTCGTATATATACTACTCAAAAGAAAATAAGGGCCACTTACATATTTCTGTTATTGAGTAAATTTTTAGATGTAAACTAATTAATAAGTGACTAATTAATGATGTCCGGCCTCCTTCAGTATCCAACCTCTTTAATGCTGGTGTTTAAGTCTTACAGCTGGCCAGAAATTGAAGCAAGTAAAAAAAACGAGTTTCAGGTCAAATTCCTTTCAGATGGAATCACAATTTTATTCTGTTAAAAAACTATTTCTGTCCATCTTTTGCTTCTTTTAACATCTTTTGTTAATAATGCCACGTCAACGAAGGCATATGGATACCATTACTGCCACCAGAGCCGTTACATTGATTGCTGAAGGTCATTCACAGCGGTCTGTAGCTTTTTCGTTGGGTTTCTCTCGCCGGGCCATCCAAAATGTGTGGGATCGGTTCCAAGAGACTGGCAGTGTTGCAAGAAGGCCTGGATCGGGCAGGGTGCGAGCGACTACGGCACAAGAGGATCGCTACATCCGATTGAGTGCCCGTCGAGAGCGCTCTGTGATGGCACGTAAGTTACAAAATCGCCTACGGTTGACAACGGGGACTCGTGTTAGTGACCAAACGATACGTAATCGACTGCATGAAGACCAGCAAAGGTCCAGACGCCGAGTAGTACGAATTCCTTTATCTAGGGTTCAACGTGGAAACCGTTTAAGTTTTTGCCGCGAACATTCAGATTGGAGCATGAATCAATGGGGTATGGTGCTCTTCACAGATGAGTGTAAAGTGAAGCTTTGTAGTGATGATCGGCGGATTAGAGTATGGAGACGACAGGGTGAGAGATTTTCCGATGTCAGCATCAAGGAAATTGACCGCTTTGGAGGTTCTAGTGTGATGGTTTGGGCTGGGATTAGCTTACAAGGCAAAACTGAGCTGGTTTTCTTAAATCAAGGCACAGTAACTGCACAACGGTACATCGATGAAGTCATCAGGCCTCATGTGATTCCATTCTCACAGAGAGTGGGGCCAGGGTTCTGGTTAATGCATGACAATGCCCGCCCACACACAGCTCGGGCCACTCAGACTATACTGGATGACTCCCATATTCGTGTCCTACCATGGCCAGCGTATAGTCCGGATTTAAATCAAATAGAGCATATGTGGGACCAATTAAAACGAAGGGTTAGGGAGCATGAGCAAGAGGTTCACAACCAGCAACAGCTTATGGATGCTCTGAAACGTGCGTGGGAAGAGATACCTGATGAAAACATCAGAAACTTAATCGAGAGTATGCATTCAAGGCTCCAGGAGTGTGAAAACAGGAGAGGAGGACACACCCGTTACTAAACCATTAAAAAAAACAGCTTGTGTCAGTTTTTGTTTTGTTTTGCACAGAGTTTCTGTTTAGATTTTGCTGTTGACAATGGACTAATTTCATGTTAATTGAAATAAGTGAAACAATTGACTACACAATTAAATGGTTATTAGCATAAGTTAAAACAAAAGCCTTGTTACATGCTATTTTAATAAATATACATTACTGTTTACTATATTTTTCACGTAGCAATCAAAATACTTAGTGGCCCCTATTTTCTTTTGAGTAGTATATAAATTTCATTACTCGACTTTTAAAGTTCGTTGTTTTGAAACCCCACTCGAATCTTGAAAAATTATTTCTAGCCCACACTTTTGTCGCACAAAAGTCGCCATTTTTATTTATTTAATGTGAGAATGGGTACGTATTATAATACCGAAGTAGAAAGACTATCATAAGGACTATGTACGGAATCCCGAAAATTAAAAAGCCGAATGTCTGTTTATTGGGATTTCATACTTTCGGGAAGTATGAAATCCCGAATGTACGAAATCGCGAAAATTAAAACGCCGAATGTCTGTTTACTCGAAAGTATGAAATCCCGACAGTAGGAAAACCCGATAGTACTAAATTTTAAGTATATTTTGTTTTTCTTACATATTCAACCTAACATGAAGGATAAAGGCTTCGCTTCGCTCACCCCCTTTTTAGGGTTCCGTACCCAACGGGTAAGAACGGAACCCTATTACTAAGACTTCGCTGTCCGTCCGTCTGTCAACAGGCTGTATCTCAAGAACCTAGCTAGCTAGAGAGTTGAAATTTTCACAGATTATGTATTTCTGTTGCCGCTATAACAAATACTAAAAAAACAGGATAAAAGAAATATTTAAGGGGGCTCCCATACAACAATTCTTTCAATACCACATACAAACTTATGGATGCACCTGGTTACGTACATGGAGTGTGAAAGTAACCGCACCAATAACTTTGTAAACAATATTTTGCTGTGTAAAATCCAAACTATTCACTCCACACCATCGCTTCCATTGAACGGTGGTACGGGACCCTTCGTGCGCGATTTAGACTCGCACTTGACCGGTTTTTCTTTTTTTTTACCTTTTTTTTTTTTACCTAAGCTACCGCAGTGTTTTCCCTAATATTTGCTGTGCAAATCAGTATTTTTGATGTCAAAACACTGCGGTAGCTTAGCTCAGGGTAAAGAGGGTGAGCGAAGCGAAGCCCCATTTATCCTTCGTGTTAGGTTGAACATGTAAGAACAACAAAAAATACTTAAAATTTCGTATACCTCGCGCCACGATTTAAGAGCACCCGGCGACGTTGGCGGGAATTACTGCGCATATGTACAGGTATTCAAGGCCACCGCTCATAACTCGTGACGCAAGGTATATCGGGATTTCGTACTTTCGGGATTTCGTACTTTCGGTCATTTGGAAATTGGCATTTTGAGTTTCGGGATTTTAGACTTCGGGATGTAGAACTTTAGGTTTTTTTTATTTCGATGTTTTAGACGTAGGGATTTCAGTCGCAGGTTATATGAACTTTCGGTATTATAATACGTACCCGTGACACTCGCGCTATCAGGAGGACTCTAATGACGTATCATTGATTAAAATCGGTTCAGCCGTTGAGTAGTTATGAGGAAATCCAGGTACAGATATACATATATATATGTCACCGTAAAATTGTCAAAACTGTTGGTTTAAAAGTTAACGCGTTAGTTTGTAAACTATCGACAAATTGTAAACCAGACCGACAGGGTTTATAATTTTTGTTTCTTTTGTTCCTACATGTCAAACTAACACAGAGACTTTAGTCTTCACCTAAGTTGCCTCAGTGTTTGCTCTGGTATTTGGTTTGCAATTCAAATTTAAACCAGTTCTGAATTTAACAGATTTATTATTAACTAACGCGTCATTTCGCAAGCAGTATGGTGCAATTTAAAATTTTTCGATAGTAAACTAATGAGAAAAAAAACGTAAATAAACTAACGGTTTTGACAATCTAACGGTGACAGGTTAGATTGTCAAAACCGGTATATACAGGTTTTGCTGTGCTGCAGTCAGGTAAAAAGAAATCAACACAGCAAAAAACCATGAAATAGAACAATGAAATAATAATTAGAATTATGAATAATAAATAAATTAGAATTAACACTAAATAAATCTGGTATGGTAAATATTGTGTAACTATATGTATTGTGACCTAACCGCGACAATAAAGGCCCAGATTCAGCTATATCACAGATGAGTCTGGTCCTAAATGGAAGAGATACCAATTGCACCATCAAAGAATTAATAGAATAGAGAGAATGGGTTGAATGAATGAAAAAAATTAAGGTACCAAACTGAGAAAACCATTTCGAGATAATTGTGTTCCTAACTAAATTCCGTTATTCCCAACAAAAAATATTACAGGATTACTGAACTATCCATAAAAAACATAATGTACTTCATTTGTCCTCTACGGCTTAGTTTGTTCAAATTCCCTTTGAACAAGTTAGCCGTTAAGTTGGCTGATCTGTAAAACTGTCAAGTACCAACATTGTTCGTGTCAGTTGATAATGCAATTTTAGTCGGAACATAAACAAATATTGATGATATAGTTTTTTAGTTTTATAATCGGAATCAACCATCCTCAAGAACAACCTTTCCAAAACTGTAAGCAAGTGCAAGAGCAAGATCATCACGAGGGGTGCCATTTTTTAAATTATTGAAAAATACACCCAAAATACAAAATAAAAGTAGTACATATTTTGGTCAGAATCTCGATAAGGGGGCGGAACCAGCCCCTTCGGCAATGGCCATAAAACATAGCTTATTTTTTCAATTAGCTCACCTTGATTGTACTTGATGAGTTATAGCATGTGTTTTGAGCTGGAATTGTGTATCAAATACTTCATCACACTCTGAACATACATTAGTCCGTTTCCTCTTTGATTTCCGGCTTCCACTGTCAATTGGATCATAAGGCGGGTCATTTCCAGTGTCTGACTTTGACTTGCGCTTTTTTGTAATCTGAGATGTTTTTTCTCTGGATTAATTGAAGGGTTTTGAAGAGATAAGAGAGGATATTTAAAAAATACCTTTTTAAAAATTAATTCTGCCAACAAGATAATTTAAATTTTGATTTAATAAATTTTATAACATGGTACATATTGGGTTTAAACATAGCATCGGAAATAAAGAAAATAATTGATTATTTCGTACAATTGCCCAGAAAAATAGCGAAAAATGGGCAGGTAGGCCAGGTAGGTACTTACATTGTTGTAATCAGGTGTTACCTGGTCATCTATCTCTTCCATCTCAACTTGGACAAACACACCAGGTAGCACATGCTGGTGGTCGCTGTCCTCATCATAATTATCACCTTCTTCACCATCAGAATCGTCGAAAGCGGCTTTTCTTTTTAGATCGGCCAAGCATTCCTCATCTGACGAGGATTCCGCGGTTTCCTCGCCTTGACCTCCTTCGTTTGAGGCCATAGTAATGATGTCTTGGGTGGCGTATTTGCAGATGCACAGTTTAGATTAGAACACCGTTTTAATCACTTTCCGTGAAAAATATAAAACAAGAAAAACACACCCCCAACTCAACTATACTTAACTTTTCATTTCATTTTCATTCAAAACATTGAAGCCGTCAAATCTTTCATTAAAAACACATCTGTGATTGGCGGTTATCAATAATTCTATTTTCCTATTAGTCCGACTAATAGCAAAAACCACCAATGTAATTTTTTGTTTTATTTTTTGCATAGAAAACGCTGTAATATTGATTATTTTTATTTGAAGTGGCAACATTAAAAATCGATTCACTGTTCCATTTCGAAGGTTCTGCTTGCTGAAGGCAATTTTGATGACAATATCGAAATGATTTCGTCGTTATCTTACAAATAAACATAAATTTCATCACTTTTTTGGCAATAAAAAATAAGCTAGTAATGCTTTTGTTACTTAATTTTCGTACTGGCAAATATGATATGTCAAAATTAAAAAGTAATTGCTGTCATTAACCCGCTTGAAAAAAAACCAATCCGCTTCGCTTCTCTTTTGGAATTTATTGTACTGTAACAAGGCTTGCTTTCCTATTTCACCTCGGAATTATTGTAAATTTCGGCACAATCACATCAACAAACCTTCCGCGATGTCCTAGCGACGAAACCGCGATCCATTCTTCTATCTACACATCTCCGGACGCCCGTAATCTCGCATTCCGGATCAATAGCAGCCACCGCTGGTTATGTATGTAGCGTATTGCAAATGGACACCAAGTCAGGCGTAGTCATACAGGACCACTGGATGAAAGGCATGATGGAACCGGCGCCTGCTATCAACGAGGTGAAGCAGCCTGACGACCGGTCTGCGGTGAAACGCGAGAAAATACAGGAAACATATAGTGTTGGTGACGCTAACGTCACTTACGAGATGAAAGTGCAGCAGTTGACTGAAAGGTACCGATGTGACATTTGCGACCTCACCTTCGAAGGTTTGGAGTATCTGATGCTACACAAGAAGTTCCATGGAGCAGACAAGGAGGCCGATGACATAGCACCCGACTCCCCTGGCAAAGATGCTCCGAAGAAGCGAAAAAAGTACAAATGTGATCAGTGCGACGTTAAAGTGAACTCGCAGTACCATTTGGACATCCACCACAGCAAGCATGAGGGCAGTGCTGCCCGAAAGTTCATCTGTGAGGTCTGCGACCGTACATTCGTAGCTGCACAGTTCCTAAAAAGCCACATGCAGACTCATTCCACTGTCAGCAATATCACCTGTGAGATTTGCGGCAAGACCTTCACTGGACAGGCTTATCTGAAGCTCCACATGCAGCTTCACAATGATGTGAAGAAGTTCAAATGCTCGAAATGCGACGAGATACTTCCAACCAAGAACTGTCTTAAATTGCACATGAAGAAACATACTAAAGTCAAAAACTTTAAATGCGACTATTGCGGCAAGCTGTTTGTCTCTAAGATCACGATGGAGAAACACAAGCAGAGCCATGAGGGCCAACCGATTGACTGCCATGTGAAATGCGCTCAATGCGACCGGACCATGCATGCGTCTCTCATCAGAACTCATGTTCAGCGAGCCCACTCCTCATCAACCGATGATGATGTGAAGCGGCCACACAAATGTTCCACTTGTGGCAAAAGCTTCATCGTTAAGATTAACCTGAACCTGCACATCCGGGTCTGTCACCCCGACCTAGCCGAGCCAATGGATGATGAGGATGATGAAGTTATGTCGGATTAACCGGATATGATTAGTGTAAGGGTATCACTTTATATGTAGTACTGATTCGGATGCTGTCCAAAAACAATTGTAGTGTCGCTCCTTATCCACGAGGGGCGGCAGAGGCATAGTGTGCCCACAATCAGCCATACATATAATAAAGAATCAAATGTCTTCATAGATTTACATTGGATATTGGTGTGAAAAAAGATAGCATCTGAGTTAGCACTGTGTGTAATGTCCCCTTTAGGATAGATTTAAGAATGTATTCTGTAAGTACAATAATGTATCTCGTATTATTAATTTGAATATTATACTTTTTTATGCTAATGGATTGGGTGTTTTTATTTAATAGTTTTGTGCGAGTATTAGGTATTGGCGTGATATTTAGGTACCCGAACCCTAGTTGTTGACTGAGCAATAAGACCGCACATAACGAATAAAACCGGTCAAGTGCGTGCGAGTAGGACGTCGGACCCGCACACGAAGGGTCCCATACCATTGTAAGGAAAAACGAAAGGGTGCTATTCCACCAACCTAACGATCAGCCAACCCTATCACACAAGTCGATCGGCGGTGGTAGAATGGATCAACTGACGTCGATCGACGGTGGAATAGCACCCTAACGACAGTCTTGAACGAGTATACCTTTTTGATTATATTGAATACTATTCGAAACATTGAAAAAGAGATTGTATTGTATAGGTAAATATTGAACTCTCAGATAAACGATACTCTTTGCTTACTCTGAGATTGAACTAAGAACAGAAATAAAAATAAGCAATAAAAAAGTTAATATTATTTATTACAATTTATATAGGTACTTAATGACAAATAACTAAGGACAAAACTCAATAATTTTCCGATAAGATCAGGAAAGTCCAGTTCAAATCACCGCTAAACAAATAGGTAAAACAAAATGGCCAAACAAATAATCTCTTGTATGGGTACTACTTTAAATTCTTAAAAAGCCGTATGTTTCCTTATTTGTTGTTATATCTTATTACTCAAAGGTTATATCGGCAATAGAAATACAACACCTAAGAAAATGTCAGCTCTATCCAGTTCAATGGCTCTATCTATTTCCTTAATGCGTACACAATAATCAATATTTTTCATTGCAGATGTAAAAAAATATGGGTTTTAAGCTGTCAGGATCGCATTCTCTCAGCGGCCAGACTTTAGTTCCCATTTGTAGGTACATGTTTATTATTAAAATGTATCACTGTGATTCTACTTAGACTACGATCTAATAAATACTAAAGATTATAAGACGTTATAAGGTTGAATTTGTTTGGCCCAGTGTACCTATTATGTTCACCCGACTTTAGTCCTTAATAAAAATAATCGCACCGAGAACATTCCCAGATCGAAAATGTTCGGGAATATTCTCCGGAGTCGACAATCTATCGATAACTTAAGATTAAAATTCTCGCTTGAGAGAATATTCCCGAGAATTTAAAAGCAAAGTTCTCACAGAAAGTTTGTTCTTGAGAATCACCCATCGCTAGCCTAACGTAATTAATGGACGCCCCCTTAGAAGCTTCATGCGCGGGTTTCCGTAATATATAAGCCTATTACGCAGCGGTCTTTAAATTATCGCGTCTAAGTTGGAACGTAATATTTTCATTTCACTAACGTCTTCCGAATTATACCTACATCAGCTCTGGTCACCGCAATGGTCTACGCAAATTTTATGATTCCGTTATGTCGCAGTTATTTGGTTAAATCAGACACTTAACTAACTCTCTAGACCGTTAATTAAATACCGACGTTTAATCAAGTCACTAAAATTCCGTCAGACAAGTGAATGAACGAAACGTTTAACGAGTTGTCTAAACGTAAATATTTTTTATGTGTACTTAAGTTTATGTTTTAAGTATTTTATGTTGTTCTTACATGTTCAACCTAACACGAAGGATTTTACCCTTTACCCTTCACCTAAGCTACCGCAATGTTTTGCCCTGATATAAGCTGCGCAAATCAGCTGTTGTCGTGACGCCATCTTGTTTTCCAACACGCTGGCATTCGTTAAGACAGATTGTTAAACGTGTTCAACTATGCTTTATTTAAATCAAAACGCTAGTGATTTGGTTAAACGTCGGTATTTAATTAACGGTCTAGAGAGTTAGTTTAGTGTCTGATTTAACCAACCAATTGCGACATATACGCAATATAAATATTACCGGCAATCTGTATAATGCAAGTATTCTATATAATAAAAGTAGATAAGTTTAAATATCTGGGCCACTGGGTCTCTGAGGATCTTAAAGATAACCTCGACATGGAGAGGGAACGCAGAGCGCTGGCTGTTCGTTGCAACATGTTGGCCCGCAGGTTTGCACATTGCAGTGAAGAAGCTAAGCGGACGCTCTTCGGAGCATACTGCCAGTCTTTCTATACCTGCAGCCTGTGGGTCAACTACACGCAGAGGATATACAGCGCTCTGCGGGTCCAGTACAACAACACGTACAGGGTGTTGATGGGGCTGCCGCGGCACTGCAGCGCCTCAGGCATGTTTGCGGAGGCAAGGATTGACGGATTCCACGCAATAATTAGAAAACGCTGCGCCTCGTTAAAGGCCCGCATCTGTGGTAGTCCCAACTCCATTCTATGCACGTTTGCGGACAGACGGGATTCACCGCTGCTGGGGCACTGGGAACGTCTGCACACCTGTCTGACCTAGCAGTGTGGAATCCCATTCCTTATTCTTAATTTTTCATTAATTCTAATTTGAATCTAATCTAATTTAATTTAATTTATTAATTTATTTAATTTATTAATTTGTGTATATGACTTGTGTTTAATTTAATTGTAATTTTAATTTCGTAATGTATGGGTCTATAACCTGAAATAAAGAAATTGAATTGAATATAATACCTGGGCAATATATATAATACCTGGGGCGTTCAGGCAATGTATGAAATATTATTAATATTAATGTCCATTACATACTCTACGTTCATTTTTTGTATGAGCAACTGCAAGACTTATAATATTATTATTATTATTAAACCTTTATTGCACTCAATATTTGTTTGACGGGTGTAAATGTGAAAAACGAATGTACCAAGGCAGGCTTATTTCCAAAAGAAATCTCATCCAGTCAACCCAGTGAGGATGTGTAGATAAATAAAGCGGGTTTTGCAATCTTAATAAAAAATAAAATACACATGAATAGTTTCATAAATACAATAAATAACATACACTATATCAAAACAATAAACTACATAAACAATTCCTACTTACTTGTATAAAAATACATACCTATAATACTTAAGAAAGGTAGTGTTCTTTCAACCTTGCTCTGGAAGATCATTCTGGGGATTCACTATCCCATATGTAAGCTGGCAAGTGGTGGTGGTGGCACGGGCGGAAAAATAATTTAGAAGAAATTTACTTTTAGCTATAGGACATTCCAACAGCCTTGCAGTAACACACGCAACCGTCTTAGAAAGTGTTAGGAGGAGTGCATACGCCTGCTTACTTCATCGATGTGTGCCGTCCAGGAAATGTTCTTGTCGAAGATCAGACCCAAGTTTTTAGTTTTGTCGGTGTATGGTATAGATATATTTGTGTATACAACCGGAGGCACTAGCAATCCCAGCCTGAAGGTCATATGGCGACTCCCTATAATGATAGCCTGCGACTTGGGCGAGTGGGGTTGACCAATAGCCAAATGACTTGGCCCACACCTCATCGGCCTCAATATCAATATTTACTCTCGTCAGCTGAATTATGCTGATTAAAGTTGAAGGTCATCAGCATAAAGATGAATACGAGATGAAATAACTTTTGTGAGCTGGTTAATAAAAATAGAAAATAAAAGAGGGGACAGTACCTACCCTGCGGGACACCGGCAGATAAGCTTATCCAACCAGATAATTTATCATTCAGTCTTATGCGTTGGTGACGGTCAGAGAGATAAGAATTGAACTACGGGATCACAGCGGCGGAGACACCAATCGAACGAAGGATGCCTAGAAGAATCTCAAAATCAACAGAGTTAAAAGCATTACTGAAGTCAAGTAGCGTGATCAAAGTTAGCCTCCCGGCATCCACTGTCGATCTGGCCGTGACATCAGAATGTCTTCGGTCACGTTGAGCAAAGCACTAGTAGCAATACTGTGAAAGGGTCTGAACCCGGACTGAAATGAGCTGGGAAGGCTATTTGAGCTGACATACTCATACAGCTGCTTATGAACGGCCGACTCCAGAACCTTAGACAACACGAAGAATAGAGATTGGGTTGGGATATTGTGAGACGGTTCGAAGTTTTGGGTAAAGGGATTACATGAGCCTGCTTCCATGCTTTAAGGAAGACGACCGGATGCAAGATAAATATACAAAATATTTGCTATAAGAGGTACTACCCCATCTAATATGGGAAGCAACATATCCAGGCTCATGCCATCGCTGCCCATCGCCTTAGTAGAGATAGATATAATAATCTTCCTAACTTCTGCCTCACGCATACTCCGAAATGAGAAAGGTGTACAGGAAGGCAACTGATTATTTGACAGGTGTGCCAGCAAAACCGATTTTGCCTGAGGACTCAATGCCTCCGGCGGAGTCGCAAAATCATTATTTAAGCCATCAATATCAGTGATTGCCGCAGTAATTCCTGTCTCCACCTTACCCACACCCTATGTTGACAGGAACCTCCACATTTGACCTGGGGATACGTGTTCTAACCGACTATGTACAGAGTCAGTTAGACCGACGTTTGGAATTTCTGGAGTTTGTTACATATGTTACGTCAGATTATCATCGGTGGGTTGTTTTTTAAACCTCACTTTTGCTCTGTCTCGTTTTGCCATAACGCGTTTAATACCAGGTGTGAGCCAAGGAGCTGGCCAATGTTTACTCTTACCGGCCTCAACAGTGCATGCCTATCATACAGTTCGGTCAAGATTTTATTGAAATATTTCACCTTTTCATCCACAGATTGCAAAAAACTCAGACCAGTTCATACCTACGAAATCCTCTAAAAACATGTCATTGTAGAAGTACCTTTTTTGTCGCTTAAGCAACTTAATTTTATATGTTATTTAATTTTATATTATAATTATACTCTTTATTTTGAGATACGTTTCGTTTGCACTGGGGCTGACTTTTTGTATGGTATTTGAAACGTCTCCTATATAGCATATTTAAGTGATAATGAATGCGTGAGCGTACAACGATGTGGTACTTTTTGTGGTAATCTACGTTGCGTGATTCGGGTTCGGAATTTCGTGAACTGGTTTGCATACTACTTAGCTCAGGTGTACAAATTAAACGATTGATAAAATAATAATTTAGGCCTTTTCCTTGTGTCATATAAGTTATTCCTAATCTCAGGAGTATGGTGGGTCTGGAGGTTTCAAAACCCACCTAAATAAAATAAAAAAATTGTCCAGCTAGATTGCCCAAATACCCGGTACCTATGTGCGACGACGCAACATAGTTCGTTGTCGAGCGCGAGACCTATGACCTAGGTCTAGGTACCTACCCCAACCACTATATTTTTAGGTAGACTTAATGGTGAACACACACCTATACGCACCTTTAGATTAGTGTATCAAGATTCAAGACACATGGTAGCGTGACAAGCCAAGTTCGAGCATAGATACTAGCCTCGTACAAGCCGTGTGTTATATTACACGAACCATTTCGACCTACTTTTGACTCCTTGATAACTCTAAAACTTTTAAATTTCAGATTAGTAGCCCAAACCAGTCATGTTTTATTGAACTTCAAAAACTGCAATTTTTATCACCAAAAGACAGACTGACCCAACGATCAAAAATAAAAAACCTAACCAACTTCCAGATAACCTAGAAGCTTTAAATTTGGCATCCAAGTGGGAAATTACCTTTTTTCCTTAATTAACGCAACATTAAGGAAAATATCGGAAAACCGTGAATTATTTGATTATGATATGATTGTGATACGTCCCAAAATATTTTTAAGCCTGCCAAAATTAAATATCAACATCTTTAATGTTAATTAGTATACCTCGCGCCACGAATTAAGAGCGCTGGGCAACATTGGCGGGAATTACTGCGCATTTGTACCTACAGGTATTGAAAAGCGACTACTGCGTATTCAAGGCCACCGCTCATAACGTCTGGCGCGACGTATATACCTCGCGCCACGAATTAAGAGCGCTGGGCGACGTTGGCGGGAATTACTGCGCATATGTACAGGTATTGAAAAGTGACTACTGCGCATTCAAGGCCACCGCTCATAACGTGTGGCGCGACGTATATCTTTCTGCCCGTGAATCCACTCAAATAGACATTTTACTTCGTTGCAGTCAGGTAAATCAGCTTGTGGACTGCAGCAGCATCGGACCCGCACGCGAACTGTTCCTTACCGGTACGTTGGTATTGCGAGCCCCCTCACTATTTAACTTAACTTATATATACTTATCGTGTAAAGATTTGTGCCTCTCGGTGGTGTAGTAATGGGCTATATTTATTTGTAGTTATGTTATGGCAGCTAAAAGCAGTACATTATGTAGTTTATATTTTGCTCTGGGACTGTCCTGTTGGATTAATAAACTTTCTGCTGGAAGAATTTTTTATAGTAATAGATATACAAGGTGACATTTAATTAGATGAACATATTTTGGGGATTGATAGCACCGATCATTATGAACAACTTTACCAAAGAAACATATGGTCGCAAATGAAAAATTTTTTTTTGTCCCTCAGTACATTGACCCGATCAGCTGATAACAAGTTACTATGGGAGACCCAAAAATGTATTTCGTTTACGACCATAAGTTTCTTGGGGAAAGTTGTTCATAATAATGGGTACTATCATTCCCCAAAATATGGTCAGCTAATTAAATGTCACCTTGTATATAATAGAGCGCATAAATTGTCTCAGAAAAATTAAAAAAAAATATAATATTTATTTACAAAAAGTAATGATATCTCAACAAAACAATCATATGACTGTAATAATGGGCGCCAACTTCGAGGAACTTAACCGGCAAAATAACTGAGATCTAAACGGGTGCCAAGTTCTACAGATAATCCTGATATTCAATTGGGTAAAAAAGTATGGCTTTAGCCGCTGCACATATTCAGATAAAGCTAGTTCCATGTAACGGCAAAGCTAGACAAGGTGACATTTAATAAGCTGACCATATTTTTGGGAATGCTAGTACCCATAATTATAAACAACTTTACCCCAGAAACATAAGGTCGCAAACGAAGAAACAATTTGGGTCTCCTATAGTAACTTGTAATCAGCTGATCGGGTCAATGTAGTGAGGGATACATTTTTTTCTTCAGAAAATTGGTTCATAATGTTGAGTACTATCATTACCCGAAGCATGGTCAGCTAATTAAATGTCACCCTGTATATCTATAGAACTTGGCTCTCATTCAGGACTCAATTCTTTTGTCGGTGAAGTATCTCGAAGTTAGCTCCCATTATTACAGTTTCGTTTTCCGCACTGAACAGAACATTTCAGTTTTTTTTTTATAAGAAATCATATGAAAACTCGCACAACTTTCCGCTTTGAATCTTCCGAATCCGGAGAACTTAGAAATCCTGGTGACGTCTTCACTATAAAATTCTCACCTAAAGCACAGAATACTTAATCCTAAAGCACAGATAAGGAGCAGTCTAAATACGAGAGGGAGCGTCCATTAATTACGTGAGGTGTTTTTGACGATTTTCTGACCGAATATACCTATACTATCACCCTAAGAAACACTTCCTCTTCGTTCGTCACTGGTTGCTCCAACTTCTATGACAAAATCTTCTATGTCCTTTTCTATTCTTACATCATTTGACATTATTTTACACTAATGTGTAAAATATTATCAAATTTTCGTATTTTCTGAAGTTCTGGGACTTGAAAACACACTTTATCTGGTTTTTAATTGTGTTGGGTATTAATTTTCTAGTTTCTGAACTCTTTTTAGAAATACTTTTTCTTTTTAATTAGGTACACAATTTTCTAGTACTTTTCTAGCTAGTTCTCGTGCTTGATCATGGATTATTGGATTTTACTTGTTGTAAAAACAAAGAGGCAGCCGATGCAATTTTAAACAGACAAGTAAGTACCTACAAGTGCAAGTTTCAACGTTAGCAAGGTGAACATGAAAGCAAGATAAACAGTCGATGAAGACTTGTGCGCAGCATTACGACAGGACTTCCTTTGCGGGTGTGCGGGATTTCACCCCCTCCGTGATTTCCTCTTTCCCCTCTGACCATTAATACTGACATGGACTATTATTGATAATATAATTAATTAAACTACAATAATAACAACGTTAGTATTTCCAGATCATTCTGTTTTCTTTTCTTCTGTTTTATTTTCTTCAGTTTTCTTTTCCTCTGTTTTATTTTCTTCAGTTATCTTTTCCTCTGTTTTATTTTTTTCTGATTCTTCTAACTTCTCTTCCTTTTTAATCTTCGCTTCTTCTTTCCGGGCATCTTCTGCTGCTTGTTTCTGAAAAAAATAAAAGTAAGATAATAATGAGTAAGATAATAATATGTAAGATGGCGAAGATGTATTTGAGGAGGGGAAATTCAATTAGTATTTTCCCAGCAAAATATTCATAGACACATACACATATTCTTAAAAAATATATAAAATTTCGGAATAATTGCAAGATCTTGTAATTGTAATCCCAGAGGGCTACGTCCGTGACGTCACTCGTGTACTCGATTTGTTTGATTATATTATTATGTTATGTATATTATGTTATGTTATATATATATTATTTGTTCGCCGGCTACGGGTATTTCTAATTTACGACTTCACTAATAAAACGCCAATTTGGCCATTGTAGGACCTTCTTGGGCGTCCTCGTCTGGCAACGATCCGTTTCGTCAATCTCCTTTCTACGAAACCATACCATCAAAGCTGTCCTTTCTCTATCCGTGACACTGTATCTTCTTCAAAGCCACAGCTTTACCTCATAACTTCATTCTTCAATCAATCTTTCAATGTTACTCTACACATATTCCTCAACGACCGCATTTCCACTGCGTTTATTCTGCTTTCATGCTTCTTCTGCCAAACCCAACATTAACTCCCATACATCAACGTCGGACTTAACACTACTGAATATTGAAACGTAAAGTCTCCATACCTTGGTTTGTCAACCATGTCAAGCATCAAAACCAATCAAGTTACATACCGCCTCAGCAGCCTTTTTCACATCATCCTCTTTCTTCTCCTGCAGAGTTTTGCTGACTTCCCTGATCAGCATCAGACCGTCCATATGCTTCTTGGTCAAGGGATCGAAGACTGTCACTGGGGCGACCTTGGGGTCTGCCATGGCGTCGATGAAGCGATGGTAGCGAGCTGAGATGATCTTGTATGTCTCAGGGTCGGTCCTTGGGTCGATTAAGATCTTCTTCTTGATGACCATGGCTGCTGACTGCGGACAATTGTAATTGAGACCGGATTTTGAGTAGACCTTAAAGAGTGTACTAAACACGGGGTATATTTGATGGGTTGTTAATAATATCATTTAGGATGCACACGGAAACAAAGATTAAGTGTAGAGTATGAGATTTAATCAAAATCATAATTTCTAATCTTGATATTTACATACACCTATACATACCAATACATACTTAGTAAACGTGTTTTTTTTACCTCTTCTCTACATTGGACCACTGTGGGAGGATAAAGTGAAAAATTCCCACAGATTGTTTTTAGATCTCTTTTAAAAAGGTTGTGTTAACTAAAAACAAATATTACAATATTAATCATAAATAATATACAGGAATAAATACCTAATTATAAAATTATTGATATATTAATTCTGCCTTGAGTTCCCATGTAGTCTTGTCATTTAGGTAACTTGAACATTGTAATATCCTTTTTTAAACAAAGTCGTTATAACATGATTTTTAAACTGGCAATTTCAAAATCTCCAAAGGTATCTTGTTGTAGTAGAGAATGCAGACCCTTGAAAGAATTGCTAAACTTCGCGAGTCTAAACCGGGGCGCAACTAGTCTGTGATTATTTTTACAGCTAACACTAATTTAAAAAAATGTTGTTACGTTCTTGTGTACATTGTATTTTCGAAAATAAATTAACTAATCTCAATTACTCTAAATAGTTTTCTCAAGGAGTCCTTCCTTTTTAAATTATAAATTGCTCGAATAGCTCTTTTCTGTAATATAATGGTAGTTTAAATATCCGCTGCTTTCCCCCACAACAAGATACCATAGGACATGACACTATGAAGGTAACTATAATAAACTATAGCCAGCAGTTTTTTTGGATATAGTATGGTATTATCATATATAGTTAACTAACTATCAACTAACTATAGTTTTTTTTTAAATAATAAAATTAAGTAATTCACTTACTTTGGTATTTATATCCTGCGTTACCGACCACAACCAAACAATAAGTTGGACTAATTGTAACTTCAACCAAAATCTTAATAAGTACGCATTTCTTTTAGTATTATAGGCAGAGGTTGTCAACTGTTTGGTCCAGTCCAGTACAGATAAAGGAAGATAACAGCACTGGCTATTGTGGTGGCAAACCTATTAGAGGGTTTGGTCATGTGAAACTGTTTTTAATTACATAATTAAGAATGACCAAGGAAATGAAGGAAGGTCAGGTTTGCTAGAAGAAATATTGTATTAGAGATAAGCTTGCCTTTTTAAATGACTTAGAAATTTCTGTTTGTTTGTGTGTTAAATTTTTAGGTGAAATACATACAAGAACCTAGATAGGTAAATCCGTATTGATACGTAAGGAAATACGAGTATTGAAGGGTTTATCGCCCCTGGAGTCAAGTTCAGATCAGTTAATTAATTATACATGAATTAAAGAATAATAAAAATAGACGGTCCATAAAATTTACATACACACAGACAATGCATTTAAATTGCTAAGTTCCTACTTCAATGTAGGTAAATACATACTTTACATAGGTAGGTACAATTATTTAACTAAAGTTTAACGAACCGACGACGCGTCGTACGTAAGAAACATTAGGTACCTATACAATAGGGTGACAGAAAGGTTAGTCATATTTAAGGGTTGCTAGGGACATCATTCTGAACAACTTTCACTATCAAACCGATTTCATTGGTACAACTTTATTATTGACATCCCCATAATTTTGGGCCAGGTGATCAGCTGATTTGTACGGAGGAGTATGATGTCCCTAAAAAATAACATCCTAAAATATGACCACACCATTCTCCTACATTCTGTAAAGGATTTCTGGAAGAAAGTTTTTTGAAACAAGCGCGAATCATTTGTCATCGTCTAACCAACCTCTGTAAATAGACTGTATGATTGAAAACGTTGCTTCGTATCAGACATATTTAATTGTATTTATCCAAAATAACAATGTATCTACGTCGAGGTCTAAAAGTAAAACGCAAACGAAATGAGTTAGTCAACCCAAGTTCTGTGCGAAACGAAACGCAATCCACCCACCCCATGACTCACTCACTCTCACCCCATATCACCCCCTGACGAATACAGCCGAATTCATTCGGAAAAAGCCGACCGGACCGCGTAAGGGCCACACGCGAAAAACAATTAAATTCTACACGAATATTATGTAACAATATGCGTTTTTTTTACCAATAATACTCGAGAATAAATCGCAAAAATATCCAAATAATGAAGTGTTTCGAAGAGTGTAGTGGACTGTGCCCTAGAGGTGGTGTAATGTGAAAATGACACATATTGATTTTCCTCTGACGTACCGACATCACTGTATATTGCGGGTTTAGTGTTATTCTAGCTAGAGGTTCCGTGGTAAATGTACATCCAATTTGGACCCAAAAATACCTCATGCGATTTTTAGGACAGGTAAATGGCAACCGGGTCGTTGAAGGGTTAAAAAGTTCTGTAGGTTATTAAAATCATACGAAAAAACTCTTTTTATTTTCCCTATCGGTATTTCTAAATGAATTATATTGTATTTATTGATTTACAATCTATATAGACATTCCATGCGGTATGTGCAAAAATTTATTAACTTTGCCGAACAGATCTATAAATAAACTGAAAACGCCATATTTTTACCCTAGTAGGTACCAAATAAATAAATAACACGCCACTTTGGGGCTTATGTCTAATCAAAATCTTAACAAACTTAATATCCTCGGAAATTTAAGCTCAATAGATCCTTTATACTTCACAAAAATACAAAAAATGTGCAACCAACAAACACGATCACATTCGTGTTATAGAGTTTCGTTCGTTCGACTTATAGTTTATGCAACGCCTCTTAGTAATCCTCCAAAATTTAAAGAATATAAACAATAGTGTTAAACATCAATAAATGTCATAAAAGGTGCCCTTTTAATACATTTGGACCCGCGCCAAGTAGCTATTGTAAACTCGAGCTTATTGAGATGACACCGCAACATTACTTAACTCAACAAATTGCTAAGATACTATTAACAGGCGTTGGATAAATGTCCAAGTTTACAAAACGTTTCTTTCATTTCAGCTGAAGATATAGGAATAACAATGTTGTTCATTTGGTGAAAAGAAAAACTCTAGTGCATTTTACAATTAAATCACCGTCCATATCAAATGTAGAAAAGAAATCTTCAAGCAAAGACTGTAGATTTGTAGTAGTTAAAGATGATTTCCATTGTTGTTATTCTAACGTGGACTTTATGGCCTATGGAACTGGGATATGCAGTGTTAAAATGATTCTGGTCACTCAGTTTCATACAAGCAAGCCGTGAAGATGGAAACTGGAGGTACAACGACGGGCACCGAGGCCTACCAATATGTGGGGCCCTTCAGACTGGAGAAGACCCTTGGAAAAGGGCAGACGGGTAAGTAAATCATAAAGAAATTCTTTCCCTACCCACAGCACGGATAGACTGCCTGACCACACTTCTCTGCTATTGCTGACAATATAGTTGCAGGCGCTTCTTCTTTAGCCAACGAAGAAGCGCCCGCCCGCAACTATATTGACAGGAAAAGTACGAACCGTTCATTACCATGAAATAGTTATACATTTTGCTGCAGTTGTATGCGAGAACTTACTACTAGCATATATACTAAATACTACCATAGATACTACTGAGCTTTGTAAGTAATTAAATTTTCACCCACGGCCTATTGACATAATGATTACAAACTTTGTAAGTTTGTACCTACCTACCGGTGTAACTCTCATCATCTTATTCATCGCCTGATAAAACTATGATTTTCTTGCTAATTAAGGACTGTTAAAGATGAAGGTCCTACATGAACTGAGCAAAATCAAAGATGCAAAATAGCTTAATTATTTATTATTTATTCAAACTGTTGCGGTTCTTCATCTTTCTTTTGATGCTCTGTTTCATCAGCCAGTGCTCTCATTAGAGTGCTCGTTAGGAAAGGACCTGAAAAATATTATGTGTTAAATGTATATAGGAGCGACGAGACAGACTTATCCACCATCTGTTTAGGGATCCTATTACTAAGTTGTAAAATAACTGACTCACGGGAAACCTAAGTTTAGGAGGCGTACACCATAATAAATGTGGAAAGTTGGCTTCTCAGCAGTTACTATAAGCCCAAGATATAAAGCCCGAGGCAAAACCAATAGTGATTCAGTCTGGGTCCATCACTACATAATGCTAAGACGGTAAAACTGGACGGCTAGGGAGGAAGAAAAAAAACCCCAAACATGTGTCTGACGTCGCCGTTTCTGGTTCCCACGACACAGGGTATCCTAGTGTGGGACCATAAGTTATATATGAGCCTGTAATAAATGTTATGTTATGTTAATATCGATGTCGAAACTCGATTGGGTCCTTGTCGATGGATAGCTAGTTTCAAAAGGTCGCAGACGAATCCCATGCCTTTATTGGGTGGTAGATCTGGGGGTAATATTTGATAAGCCTCGCACAAGCATATCGCAGGCTTCAGTAGTATAGTTTTGGGAAAATCTAAGACACATTTTCTAAATCTCACTAAAGCTGACTGCGTTCGCTGTGCTCCGCCAAAGTGCAAAGGAAATGCCAGCGAGCCTCTCACACCGGAAAAGTGTCCTGGCTTGCCCAATACGATTCAGGGAAATTCTCTCACACTTATGAAGTGTCCTAGACTGCCCAATATTATACAGCTGAAGCCTGCGATATGCTTGTGCGAGGCATGTCAAATAGTAGCATTACCCTCTTGAGTGTCTATTCCACAATAGTAGGGGTGTAGTTCTATTTGTAATGTTCCTATCGTTTTGTTCTCACTCTCATTGTGACCGATCACTGGCAAATAGTACAATCAACGCTCTTGAGAATCAACTACAATAAGATACCTCTGGAGATTTTGAGATTTTGAAATTGCCATTTGAGCAATTTAAAAAGCATGTTAAAGCGACTTTGTCGAAAAAGGGATATTACAATGTTCAAGATTACTTAAATGACAGGACTGTATGGGGTTAATCTGGCTCAACACAGACCTTGCTGTTAATAATTTTGTAATTATTTATTCCTGCTTATTAATCATAACAATTAAATTTTTCATATTTGTATTAGTTAAGCACAACCTATTTTTAAAAGAGATCTAAAAATAAATCTGTGCGAGTTTCTACGCCCTTCTTCTCCCACAGTGGTCCAAAGTAGAGAAGAGGCAAAAAATGACGTTTGCTAAGTATATGTAAATATCTACAGTAATAAAGTACTTTGACTATTGACTATTGACTATTGACTATAATCGAATTGAATTATGAGCCCTTAAGCCCCTATGAGTCACTAACATATGGGTAATCATAGCGTCGCTCCTTTTCCCATACGGGGTGGCAGAAGGAGAGGCGCAGCTGTGCTTGGGCCCTTTGATTTAGCATCACTCAAGACTTGTGCCTAGTTAGTTAAGCCAGTTATTCAATTATATAAAGGGCCCACAGCTATGAACAAATGGGTCAACTCACTAATATTAATAACGGAGACAGTCCCAGTTGGCGGCCGCTCAGCGATGGTGACTGAGGACAGCGCCACGCCGGGAGGCATCGAGTGTATCGCCGCCGACTGAAGCTCGTAGCCGGCGTGGCGGGGCTGGGCAGGCTGGCATGATAGGAGAGCGCCTAATCTGTAACAGGAACGCCCTTGCTGCGTTAATTTTGTGTAACGGTGAGGTGTCTGGTGATTGGCATTATGGTGGCCCAAAATTATACGTCGTCATCGTCAGACTGACACCAGACCTATGTAGGAAGCAGAAATAATTGCGCGTAGAAAAAGTGTGCGAGTCGAACTGCCAGTGACTTATAAACAATGAGATAAGGTTCATTTTGTCTGAACGCTTTTCCCACTGGTATTTATTTGTCTGAACACTTTTCCCACTGGTATTTATTCCTACTTGAACCACTGTAGCCTTATAAAATACTGATTTGCACAGCAAATATCAGGGCAAAATGCTCTGCGGTAGCTTAGGTGAAGCCCCCTTTATCCTTCGTATTAGGTTGAATATGCAAACAAAAAATACTTAAAACATAAACTTGAGAACACATAAAAGGCTAGTATTTAATCGCACAGCAAAAATACTGATTTTCACAGCAAAAAAGGATCAGCAAAAATACTTTTTATGTTTCAAGTATTTTTGTTGTTCTTACATGTTCAACCTAATACGAAGAATAAAGGGGGCTTCGCTTCGCTCACCCCCTTTTTACCATTCATCTAAGCTACCGCAGTAGTTCACCCTGATATTTGATGTGAAAATATTATTCATGTGCAGTTTAATATTTCCCCACATAAAATATTTAACATAAAAAGTGTTTTGCTGATCCTTATTTGCTGTGCAAACCAGTATTTTTGATGTGCAATTAAATACCAGCCATTTTAATATATCTCTGATATTTAGGGCGGCTTGCAGAACCTGCTTTAATCTAGATTAAGCGGTTTTAATCGATTTAACTTTGACATACTCGTATTTCATACAATTTATAGTTTATTTTTCGTTGGAGGGGAAGAAAATGGAATTACCCATGCCTAGGAGTCAGACCTCCCTGCTATGTCCGGGTCCCCACATATTGAGCGGGCATCAGCTCGTGCGGTACATATACGGACTAAAAACAACCCCTGTGTTTTTCAACAGTTATCATAACAGAACGACCCGAATGGCCGAGTCGGCAGTGACCCTGCCTACGAAGCCAAGGGTCCCGGGTTCGAGTCCCGGTGGGGGCAAAAATTTGTTTGATGATGATGAACGGATGTTTGTACCCTAGTCATGGTTGTTTATCTAAGTATATATTTATCTATATAAGGATGTGTATCGTTGTCTAGTACCCAAGATACAGGGAATCCTAGTTTGGGGCTAGATCAATGTGTGTAAATAGCGTCCAAGGTATTATTATTATCCTTAGATGTTACTGTGAGCCATGGTCTTTCATGCAATGGCTCATGATTTAGTTTTATTTTCTTTCTCGTATCCAGGTAAAGACCTGTGCCCTCGGTGAGCACTTCATACATGTTGACAGATGCTAAATCGTTTTAAGACTCTAAATCAAAATGTAAGCAGCTTCTGCAAGCCGCACGTGACTTGCATGACTCTGATCTGACAATAGGCCACGTTTGTACGGCATGTAAAAAAATAAGGGTACCAAACTGAGAAAACCATTTCGAGATAATTGTGTTCCTAACTAAATGCCGTTATTCCCATCAAAAAATATTACAGGATTACTGAAATATCCATAAAAAAATGTACCTACTTCATTTGTCCCCTACGGCGAAGTTTGGTCAAATTCCCTTCACCGTTATGTTGGCTGTTCTGTAAAACTGTCAAGTCCCAACAGTTTTCCTGTCAGTCGATAACGCGGATGTCAGTCGGAACGTAAACAAATATTGATATTATAGTTTTTAGTTTTTAATCGGAAACAACCAGCCTCAAGCACAACCGTTTCAAAACTGTCAGAAAGTGACGTCACGAGGGCTGTTATTTTAAAAAATATGAAATAAAACCGGTCAAGTGCGAGTAGGACGTCGGACCCGCATGCGACGAAGCTTGGGTTCCATACCATTGTCGTCTTTTGTACGAGTACATATACCTTTTAAATTTTTAATAATAAAATATTATATACATAGGTAGTTCCTACTAGGTAGGACTACATTCAAGGCCGTACCTATCAAAACATTGAAAAAGCGTTTTGTGTATATAAATAGTAAGTGTGTAAGTATTGAACTATGTACTCAGGTTAACGAAACTATTTGCTTATTGAAACCGGAAGTGGATCGAAATTGAGTAACTTATTTAGAAATAAAATGAAATATAATAAAAAACTTAATATTATTAATTATAATTCGGATTGGCAATTATTAATAATAATGACAAATAACTAAGCACATAACTCAATATCTGCAATTTAATATCTTTTTCGATAACATCGGGAGAGTCCAGTTTTCACCAATAAACAAATAAAACAAAATGGCTAAGAAAATGGCCCTGCCAATAATTTCTTTTAAGGGTACTTCTTTTAATTCTTAAAAACCGGTAAATTTTATTATTTGTGGTTATGTTATAGCGGCAAGTTAAATACCTACACCCTCTGTGAAAATTTCAGCTCTCTACCTATTTCGGTTGATTCGGTAGATCCCGGTGACGGACGGACAGACGGACGGACGGACAGCGGAGACTTAGTAATAGGGTCCCTTTTGGCACCCTTCGGGTACCGAACCCTCAAAAGATGTCCATTACCCGAAATATTCAACTTAATTTCTTAAAATATCCCACAATTTCATAAAATAAAATAAAAAGTAGCACGTATTTTTTTAAGCATGGTCCATTGAAGGATTGACCCAAAAAGGTACCACCTAATATAACTGCAAACGTGGACTTTTGTCATAATCAGAGGACAGACATTTCACGGCGCGGCATCATAAGGCGATTCTCACACTGCCCCGCACTACGCTGCATGTTGCGTTTTGACGCACCCACGCGCGTACTTGCGGGAGTGCAGATCTGCATCATCGTGCGGGTTTTTCACGCACTCACGCGCGTAGGTGCGTTTTGTAGATTCACGCACGGCGGCTCTCATTTCATTCAAAGCCGTTCTCTGTGGTGGTAGTGAGACGATAGTTTTGATAAAAAATCACGCGCGGCACTGCGGGCTCGGTGTGCCATACCTTGCGTTTCGCCCCGCACCCACGCGCGGGGGTGCGTGTTTCTCCGCTTGTACGTGCGTGATCTGCATGAACGCGCGTGGATGCGTTTTCAGTGTGTTGGACTGTGCGTGTTTTCTATACAAACGGAGATACTTGCAAGCAACGGAAGAACACGCATTCACGCATGATGCAGCGTGGCGCGGGGCAGTGTGAGAATCGCCTAACTGAGTCAGTAAAATTTACTTAGTTTTCAAAATATCGTCAGTTTAATGTTTCCTAAATAGGATTATTGACCGAGCGAGCGAAGGGCTCCATTTCGACAAGATGGGAGGCCGATTTTGCTTTCGTCTGTCTCTGTCTCTATGTGTGTCTGTCAGTTCCGGTCTAGGGGCCACAGTTTTCAAGCGATTTTCACAAAACTTGGCACACGTGTTCCTTCAGTTAAAAGATTTTTTTTCGAGAGCTTTTCTCGATTTTCCCCTTGGGGGGGAGCTATGACGTCATTATTTTTTTGTGTGTGTTTTTTTTTTAAACCTATCGTGTGGGGTATCAAATTAAAGGGATTCCGGTTCTAAAAATATACTAAACGATTACCTTTCGGCCGCCTGTTTTCTAAAAATCCAAGAAATATTTTCAAAACATTCCAAGTTTGGACTCCTCGAAGTAGGAGACGGATTAGTAAAGAGGATCTATACAGACCATGAGAGTGAGTGAAATAGACTATAACTATTTTAGTGAAAAGTCCATAGATTGTATTTTAAATCGCAAAATGTAGTTTACAAAGTTATTGGTGCGGCTACTTTACTACTGGATTTTGATTGAATCTAAAATACTTACCTATAAATTGGTTCACAGTCCTCCCTGTTAGCGAGGTCTACTGCCCACAGGGCCACTAGTTTAAATTATGGTGGTTGGCAGGTCGATGTAGGATGTAATGATAATGAGAATAACTAAATTAACTTACATATATAATGTCGTCCACATTTCTGGAAGTTTCTTCGACCGTGTACACGATCATGCCAACACTGATGCTCAAATGTCAAACAATCTGAGGACGGAATACGCAGCCAACATCTCAGTTTGAGTGATACTCAAAGTCACGCTGTCACTACCTCTCGCTCGGCCGCTTAAATGACATTTAAGCGGCACTTTAATTGAGCAGCTATTAGTACATTCAGCCAGAGCCTCGTTAAAATTGACAATCAACAAGCTACTACCTATAGTCGCTATCTCGTCTAAAACACCTTTGGGACTTTGTACCGTACTTATTAAGTGCGCTATAAGGACCATAATTGCAATGCATTGGGGTAACTTGAGTTGTACGCCCCAGTCTTGTATGTAGCTACATTGGTTCATGAACGGGACTTGAGAAACTGTTTACCTAAAAGGTGAAAACAGATCATATTTTTGTCAACAGCTAGTGATTTAAAGCTGATGATAACCACCTGGGGGTAATGCTACTAGTTGACAAGCCACGCACTAGCATATTGCAGGCTTCAGTAGTATAATATTGGGCAGTCTAGGACACTTTTTCAGAAGTGAGTGAGTGAGAGAATTCCCCTAAATCATATTAGGCTAGCTAGGACACTTTTCCGGTGCGAGAGGCTCGCTGGCATTTCCTTCAACCGTATTGCTCAAGCGTAATTTATCACAGTCATTTACTGAGGCAAAAAAATTGGTTGGCATCTCGACCCCGAAGTCGCCATTGAACGCACTACTGATCTACGTGACTAATAACGTAGATCAGTAGTGCCTTTTGCTGCGATAAGGGAGCTAACTCAACCCCGACGCTCTGGATATATATATTAATTTAAATTGTTAGCCCATTCGATAAATCATTAAAACCCGATTGTGACTTTTTGCAATTAGTATAGCTAAAAGCGCTACCTTGTACAATGTACAATTGTACAGCAATGATTTTATATGGTTTGTGTTTAAACGATTACCAATTGTGTTTGGATAAATGATCACCAAACTTCTTTTTATGTTTTGTGTACGTAAGTTTATGTTTTAAGTATTTTTTGTTGTTCTTACATGTTCAACCTAACACGAAGGATAAAGGGGGCTTCGCTTCGCTCACCCCCTTACCCTTCACCTTAAGCTACCGCAGTATTTTGCCCTGATATTTTCCCATTTTAGGTAAGAAAAAAATATTTGGTGATCATTATATATGTCACCGGAAAATAATACGATCCGCAAGTTTATAAATTTCCTAGGAAATTTATAAACTTCCTTCTAGATTATATTAGGCTAGGTTAGGTTAGGTTAGGTTATGTTAGGTTAGGTTAGGTTAGGTTAGTATATTTATAAACTTGCGGAAAAAATATTAGGAAATTTATAAACTTGCGGATCGTATTATATTCCGGTGACATATATGTTGCCATTTTATATTGTTCCATGATTTTCACGACACTAAATGAATCAAACGCCCACCTCAGTAATGTTATCGTAGGACCGACCATCCAGTGAAAAAGACAGCCGTTTATCGATTCTGCATTCTACACTCAACACAATACGAGTCACAACAATACTAGCGATAACGACTAACAATGCTGTAATGATTGACATTTGCGATAAGTCTTTCCAAATTACTCTACAATCTCTTAAGCAGTTATTGGTCTTGCACTTGCACGCAGTCACATACGAATTTCTTCGCTATAATAAGTCTTGAGGGGGGGTTTTATGGGTCCCCTCAAGACTGTCCAGAGGTTGGGTTTTATGTGTGCCATGCGGTGGGAGTGACATTATTGTCACGTGATTCTCTCTTGCCAAATCTACCAGTTCGATGTTTTTTGTATGACTGCAATGGGCCATCAAACAAGAGAAGAACTGGCAAGGCTTCGGTTGGCTTCACTTAATCTATGAAGTGTTGGAACCATTGTGTGAAAAAATTTGTTTGGATCGATCCAGATGGATGTGCTCTGCCTATCGATCCCAAAGGAGCACCTTTCATAAGAAGTTCACACATATTTTTCCTGGGGAATATAAACATTGCAATTTTCCTGCTGGGCTCATAGCTGTCACTACTGAAATAAGTGAACCTCTTTCGGCGGATGTGATGGCACCTATTTGTTTTTTACTCTTTTTTTTTAATCTTTGGGAATTTGCTTTGTACAATGGACAATCCTGTTTCATCCACATTAAAAATCTGATTGCTTTGAAAGTCATTTTCATCGCAGACCTTTTAAAGATTATCAAACAATCCATTCTCTCTTTCGTAAACCCATTAGCCCTTGGCGTTTGTTTCTTGTGAGAAATTCTTTAAACCAGTATCTACTTGCCTTTGCATCGTGAAATGGATTGGGCATATTGTTTTGACTGCAAATTGATATGCCAGTAGTCTCAAGTCATTTTGTGTCAATCCATATAATTAATTTTCCACGGTAAGGGCTTAATCCGCAAGCAGCTTCTCATGTTCTTCACTGAAGATGGGCTTCCGGTCAACCTTTTTTACCCGACTACGGCGACCGCCAAAAGGAAGGGTAATGATTTTGGCAGTCTATGTATGTATGTGGGTGGGTATGTATGTATGTCCACTCGTAGCGCCTAAACTACTGAACCGATTTTAGTAAATGAGGTGTCAATAGATTTTTAATAATTCTGCAGGTGACATAGGCTATGTAGATCTGATGTGGTGCCCTCTAGCGGCCATGAAAAACTCTGTTTAGTTAGGTAAATGTTTGGTACTCATGAACTATGATAGCTAGAGAGTTGAAATTTTCACAGATGATGTGTTTCTGTTGCCGCTATAACAACAAATACTAAAAACAATAAATAAAAAAAAATATAAGTAAAAAAAAACTATAACCCGACTACGTGAGTTAAGAGGTTTAAAAAGTGCGAAACAAGGAAATAATTCAGAAAGAAGTCAAGAAATGCGAAGGTACAAAAATGGTCGAGGTAGAGCCGTGGTCTCGTGGAGAATGAGAATACAGTAGGTGCGACCACGGCTCTACCTCGACCATCGACCTCGACCATTTTTGTACCTTCGCATTTCTTGACTTCTTTTTGAATTATTTCCTTGTTTCGCACTTTTTAAACCTCTTAACTCACGTAGTCGGGTTATAGTTTTTTTTTACTTATATTTTTGATAAAAGCTCTGTTATTGATGTGTCTTCATCGTGAGCTGGTGTTAACACGTCGTTCTTGGTACTATCGAACCATCTGAATCATGACCCACCATAAACTTATTTTGCTAAACCCCTTAAATGCAAGTAGGTCGAAATTCGCTTGAAGGTTTATTTCCTTGGTAACGAACTTGTTATCATTTGATTAGACACTGACATTACGATAGATCTTACAAGTTTGAAAGTTTCAAACGAATTATCAGGCAAATGGGTCATGATTCAGTTGGTTCGATTGTACATGGTAGTATCTTGATGCTTACAGGAAACCCACATATTTTTTTACGAACTGATAGGATTGCAGCTGACATATCTTCCCAAAGAGTATATAATTTATTCTTCTTCCTTTCACTTATTTCTTTATTAGGGTTACGTATTCGAAGGGAGCCAAACGTTACCCTATTACTAAGCCTCCGCTGTCCGTCTGTCTGTCCGTATATTCGTCACCGGGCTCTATCGGATCAACCGAAATAAGTCTCTAGCTGAAATTTTCACAGAGGGTGTATTTCTATTGCCGCTATAACAACAAATAATGAAACATACCGGTTTTTAAGAATTAAAAGAAGTACCCATACAATTAAATATTGGTATGGCAATTTTCTTAGCCATTTTCTTTTATTTGTGTATTGGTGAAAATTGGACTCTCCCGATGTTATCAGAAAAGATTTTAATTGCAGGTATTCAGTGTTTTGCTCAGTTATTTGTCAATATACTTACGATTAATAATTGCTCATTCGAATTATAATAAATTATATTAGATTTTTCTATCATATTTGTTTTTATTTCTGTAAATAAGTTACTCAATTTCTATCATTTCGGGTTTCGATGAGCAAAGAGTTTCGTTAACCTGAGTACATAGTTTATACTACATACACAAAACTATTTTCGATGTCCGGTCTTGAATGTACCTACCTAGTATTTAAAATTTTATCATTAAAACTTAATAAAAAGATATACTCGTACAAAAGACTGTCGTTTTCCGTTTTTCCGTGTGTGTGCGTGCGTGTGTGTGTGTGTATGTATGTTTTTCCGTGTGTGACTGGGTATGCGGGTCCGACGTCCTACTCGCACTTTAGCGGTTTTATTTATATTTATTACCAGGAGACGACATTCCTAAAACAAAAAAGTGATTGAGGTGTTGGTGTGCATATAATTTGGAATATTTCAAAGCTTCACCTAGGTATTCCGAATTAGCATTAGATCTTCCTAGCCTAAAATGTCAATAGCAACAATAACAGTGAAAACATCTAAGAAATACACATTAATATATGTTACGGCTAAAACCCGAAGCGCGGCTGCACCTAGTTTTAGCCGGTTAGAACTAGGTGTAGCCACTTTCTCTTGGTTAAACCTAGTACGAGCCGATTATTTTCTGGTAAAACTAGGTCTATCCTTCATCATGCCGGCTACAACTAGGTTCGGCCATTCCCTGTTGGATAAAACTAGGTCTATCCTTCATCATTCCGGCTACAACTAGGTTCGGCCATTCCCTGTTGGATAAAACTAGGTCTATCCTTCATCATGCCGGCTACAACTAGGTTCGGCCATTCCCTGTTGGATAAAACTAGGTCTATCCTTCATCATGCCGGCTACAACTAGGTTCGGCCATTCCCTGTTGGATAAAACTAGGTCTATCCTTCATCATGCCGGCTACAACTAGGTTCGGCCATTCCCTGTTGGATAAAACTAGGTCTATCCTTCATCATGCCGGCTACAACTAGGTTCGGCCATTCCCTGTTGGATAAAACTAGGTCTATCCTTCATCATGCCGGCTACAACTAGGTTCGGCCATTCCCTGTTGGATAAAACTAGGTCTATCCTTCATCATGCCGGCTACAACTAGGTTCGGCCATTCCCTGTTGGATAAAACTAGGTCTGTCCTTCATCATGCCGGCTACAACTAGGTTCGGCCATTCCCTGTTGGATAAAACTAGGTCTATCCTTCATCATGCCGGCTACAACTAGGTTCGGCCATTCCCTGTTGGATAAAACTAGGTCTATCCGATATCATTCCGGCTAGAACTAGGTCCAGCCATTCCCTGTTGGATAAAACTAGATGCAAACAAGTTGAAACAAGTAACAGGCGCCTGGCTCACGCGAGTCGCGTCGCGCTCGAGCGCCCCTGCCGCCCGCCACCCGTACACCCGCGTTTGCCATTCATTGCGCTTTGAGTTTAGTACGCGTTGTGCCGTTGCACAAAACAGACGTACTTTCTTGTTTTTGCGCACTCATACGTTCGAATTCAGAATGGCTGTAAATGAAGACCTACAGACTATGAAGTCAAGTTTTTTGGAACAGTTTCAGTGTTTATTAGCCACAAAACATGGTGAAAATCAAAGCTATATGAATTATGTGCAGTATTCCAAGTTTATAGAAGACGTTAAAGCTGCCAAAATATCCACGAAACGTTCTACGTTACAATATCACCGTTTGAAGCGCTTCGATGTTTGTTGTATTGGCGACATCGAAAAGTTGATTTCTCCTGTGTCGAGCACCGAAAATTCCGAAAATATCAAATATTACGTCAAGAATGAAGACTTGTTTGATGTTCTTCATGAAATACATCTGTGTGTTGGGCACGGCGGAAGAAATAGAATGATTGCAGCAGCTAAAAAGAAGTATGCAAATATTACTCAGGAGGCGATTCTTTTGTATCTTCGTTTATGTAAGCCATGTCAAATGAAACAAAAATGTACCAAAAAAAGCCTTGTTGTAAAGCCTATTTTATCCAGCGAGCTAAACAGCCGTTGCCAAGTAGATTTGATAGACATGCAGACAAACCCAGATGGTGGCTACAAGTTTATACTAGTTTATCAGGACCACCTCACGAAATTCGTACAACTTCATCCGTTACAAAGTAAGACTGCGGAAGAAGTATAAAGAAATTACTTGATATATTTTCTATCTTTGGATCACCCTCAATACTTCAATCCGACAATGGCAGAAAGTTCGCAAATCGAGTTGTGGAAAGTTTGACGCAGATGTGGCCAGTTTTGAAGATTGTGCATGGGAAACCACGACACAGCCAGTCACAAGGTAGTGTTGAACGTGCCAATCAAGACATCCAAAAAATGCTTATGACTTGGATGGCTGACGAGAACTGCCTAAAATGGTCAGAAGGCTTACGATTTATTCAGCTAATGAAAAATAGAGCTTACCATCACGGAATTAAAAGATCGCCGTACCAGGCAATGTTCGGTTCTGATGTAAAGGTCGGGCTGAAATCATCTGATCTACAACCTGAAGTCCTTGCAAATATAGAAAGTGAGGAAGATCTTGAAAAAATTCTTAGAGAGTTAGTTGATGATGAGAGTGAAGAAGCTACTAAAGAGAATGAGCCATCAAAAGAGAATGAGCAAACAACATCAGGAAGTTGCCAGAAAGAAATCAAAATGACATATTGCGGGCTCTGTGACCAGAATGAGGAGAAAAAATGTAAGCTGTGTGAAAAGAAACAAAAAATTGACACTAACAGGAAAGGCGCACAGGAAGGTTTGGTAAAACAAGCTATAAAAATGACGGCTTCATCAAATGAAAAGTTTCCCCCCATGTAAAGTCGGTGAAACAGTCCGAGTAGAAATTCCTGACGTGGACAGAGGTAGAGGCGACTTTCCCATTGTGTTTATGGTTGTACTTGAATGTAACGACAAGGGGTTATACAAATTAGAAAACAAATACGGCACTATAACAGAACTATTTTCAGGAAATCAGTTCACTGTGTGTGACTCAAAATTTTTAGATATTGACATGGTTTCACCCGAAAAGTGCTGGTATTTTGTGCAACTCAAAATGTCACTCAAGTTTAAGTTGTTCTAATAAATAGTTTATGTTACTTTATAAAAGTGTGATTTATAATTATAATAACATTCTTTAAATTATAATATGAAACTATTATCTGTTGTTAAAAAAAAATCCTGATTGTTCCTATTATATTAAAAATTGTACTCCTAATAATTTGTATTAATTATTACAATGTGATTTATAAGAATAAAAAAACTCTCTACGTTTATTTTTATTAGATGTTTTTTTTAATATCTAAAAAAGCTCTGCTGATAGCATGCCGGCTACAACTATGTACAGCCAATCCCTGTTAGATAAAACTAAGACACGCGCTGCTGCTGCAGACGCTGTGAGTCACACTCGCTAGTAGACCTGCAGTAGATCAGCAGCACCTGGCGCTCACAACCTGCAGGAGGCGCGTGCCTCGATATGTCCTCCACCCCGCGCCGCTGCTGCAGATGTTGTGAGTCATAAGTGTGACGCGGGGCAGAAGGCTTGGCGGGACACGCATCTAAGTTATCCAACAGGGATTGTCTGGACCTAGTTCTAGCCGGAATGATATCGGATAGACCTAGTTTTATCCAACAGGGAATGGCCGAACCTAGTTGTAGCCGGCATGATGAAGGATAGACCTAGTTTTATCCAACAGGGAATGGCCGAACCTAGTTGTAGCCGGCATGATGAAGGATAGACCTAGTTTTATCCAACAGGGAATGGCCGAAACTAGTTGTAGCCGGCATGATGAAGGATAGACCTAGTTTTATCCAACAGGGAATGGCCGAACCTAGTTGTAGCCGGCATGATGAAGGATAGACCTAGTTTTATCCAACAGGGAATGGCCGAACCTAGTTGTAGCCGGAATGATATCGGATAGACCTAGTTTTATCCAACAGGGAATGGCCGAACCTAGTTGTAGCCGGCATGATGAAGGATAGACCTAGTTTTATCCAACAGGGAATGGCCGAACCTAGTTGTAGCCGGCATGATGAAGGATAGACCTAGTTTTGTCCAACAGGGAATGGCCGAACCTAGTTGTAGCCGGCATGATGAAGGATATACCTAGTTTTACCCGAAAATAATCGGCTCGTACTAGGTTTAACCAAGAGTAAGTGGCTACACCTAGTTCTACACCGGCTAAAACTAGGTGCAGCCGCGCTTCGGGTTTTAGCCGTAACATATATAACGGATACACCAAACATCATAAGAGTATTGATACAAATAGATCTGTATGATATGTGACCAAGTTGATAATAGATTACTTACTTACCTACAAAATTTTGCAAACGCGTTTTTTTTTTTACTAACTGCTGAGACTGCCAACATGGCGGATCCCATATATGTGACACAATGTGTGCTAAGCTAACTGCCCTATGGACTACTTAATGCTGGGGTTTTTTAATAGATGGCGTGGCTGTAGACTTTTATACAATGGTATTCCGAATTACCAACACCACCGTTCCGAATTACCTTCATTTACTCTACCTAATTCTGTAGAGCATACATTGTAGCCATAAAAGACCAATCCATTGAAGAAAAGGCAAATCCAAAATCTAATGTTTGATTTAAGCAAAGAGTTTTGTTCATCTGAAATTCAGTATAAATAGGGTTTCGTTGTGATCGTGGAAGTTGTAACATATGAACCGACCGGACGACGAATATGACGACCCGAATGGCCGAGTCGGCAGTGACCCTGCCTACAAAGCCAAGGGTCCCGGGTTCGAGCCCCGGTGGGGGGAAATATTTGTTTGATGAGAACGGATGTTTGTACCCTTGTGTTGTGTATCTATCTTAGCATAATATTTATCTATATAAGTATGTGTATCGTTGTCTCGTACCCAAGATACAGGGAATCCTAGTTTGGGGCTAGATAAATGTGTGTACATAGTGTCCAAGGTATTATTATTATTATTATATGCCGTACCTATTCTCCATATATTATGTTCTTCAGCTATCTAATTATTTCCGTTATGCCCTGCATTGTACGATACGTATACTCTTGATCGGGCCCTTATTAAATTTACCCTTAATTCCGCAAACTTTCCGAACTCCCCCTAGTAGGTAGGTCAGTTTTACCGTAGGTTTTCGGCAAAGAGTAACCTCTCGATTATCTGAGGTTGTAGGGCGGGACGGGTCGGTAGCAGGGTGGGTGCCAAATACAAGAAATTCTATGAAGCAACTCACATCCAATTCAAAAACAGACCCGTGCTGTTCTTTCCATTATTTCGGCCATTATTGACAACATTGACCCACCGCCCGCCCGTCTCCCGGTCCCGCCTACGACGGTGTGCCGAAGCCTTTACTGACCGCATTATAAGTCACATGGCAGCAGAACTGGTGTGTGAGAGAGAGGTCACATTTAATTCAGCGCGGTCTGTAACTGGCTGTCATTTTTTTTTCGTTGGAGGGAGAAAAAATGGAATTACCCATGCCTAGGAGTCAGACCTCCCTGCTATGTCCGGGTCCCCTCATATTGAGCGGGCATCAGCTCGTGTGGTATACGCACCAAAAATAACCCCTTGCCTATTACAGTTATCTATGTTTGATTTTACTGTGAGCCATGGGGTCTGTCTGTCAATCTGGCAACCTCTGTGGTTTTGCGGTCGAGGCTTCCCAAGGTTTCGAATCCTGCTGGGAAGGGAAAAATAATTCTACAGGTCTTGATTTTTATACCTATTGTGTGTTTGACGTCGCTGGTTCTGGTTCCGATACAGGGTATCCTAGTGTGGGGCCAGAAGCAATGTAAGTGACTGCATGTAAATGTTTATGTTTATTCCCGAAATAGTCATCGAATCTAGTAAAATTAAGTCGTTTTCCAAAAACTTAGAATATATGTATGTATGTTTGTTTGTTCGCAGGTCTAGTCAAATTGGGCGTCCACTGTGTCACGGGTAAAAAGGTCGCAGTCAAAATAATAAATAGAGAGAAACTCAGCGAATCCGTGCTTATGAAGGTAAGTGGTTGACGGTGTTCCAAATAAGAGGTAGACAGAGTAGGGCTGATGTAACACATAATGATCAACTAGCCAGGTTTAGCAAAATGAGATGGACATAGTCGTGTACTGTTAAAATAAGCAACTCGATTCGTGAGGGTTGAAAATTTGGACAAAACCCTGCAACAAGCCTGTTACAGTTACATCAGTCGCTGCCGCAGAACAGTGCGAAAATTGAATGTGTTTTTTGGTTATGTCTTCAAAATACCTTATTTTTTCTTAATTTTAGTTTTAAGATACCTATTTTGAATTTTTTTAATGAAGGAACCAAATCAATATTCTTTTTAGATCATAAGAAATAACCATTTTTTCGCCAAATTTAGGTGAAAACAATATTTTTTTTTATGTAATAGTTCTAATTGCCTGATGATGTTTCATACAAAGAGATTGAAGAAAAGGGATGTCTTCATAACATTATTTTTTCGGGATTAAGAGAGGAATATCGCTTCAAAAATGGGTATTTAACCGAATTTGACGTTCATCTCCAGTTAGAACCAAGCCTTTGCTTCCCTTAACCGACTTTTACGACGTAGACAGTTCTTTGATGCATATGTAGCTAGTTTCTTTCAAGACCTTGAGACTAAGCATGAGGTAGATAAGATACCCACGCAAAACTATATAAATCTAAATCTTTCAAACGATATGCTGTGTAGGATAGGTTTAGCTGCCCCCAGGGATAACTCTTTATATATTGCCTGCTCTAGTTAAACAGCTTGTACATTTTCGTATTTTGCATCCGCAGGTCGAGAGGGAAATTGCAATAATGAAATTGATCGAACACCCACACGTGCTTGGGCTCTCGGACGTCTACGAAAATAAAAAATACCTGTAAGTATTAAAGCGGCCAGCTATCAGCGTCAATAATAAAACTCAATTACTGGAAGCGCCTGTGAAAACCACCGCCGCAACAAAACGAAACCAACTCAATATTTTTTACTCGTCTCATTTTGTCAGGCGCTTGTGCTTATACTGTTTTCACTTTTTCAGTTATTTGGTCCTGGAGCACGTGAGTGGGGGTGAACTGTTCGATTATTTGGTGAAGAAAGGTCGGCTAACCCCCAAAGAAGCAAGAAGATTCTTCCGGCAAATCATCTCAGCGCTGGACTTTTGCCATAGTCATTCAATATGGTGATTGGGTTTTGTTGCACTCTTGAATTTACCAGAGACTCATGATAATTAAGGCTTAAACAATCTTGAGATACCTATCCTAAGGTACCTACCGGGTTTATTCCGATTCCTTGGCAAATGGAACAAATGGCGTTTTAGGGGAGAGGCCTCTCTATATCAGCAGCAGTCAGCATCAGGCTGAATGATGATGATAAGCATAATTGACCTAAAACTTACCAAAAACCTACTTATAATAAAAGACCTAGTACTTAACTTGCTAGGTGTACAATTTTACAAATAAAAATACCTCACCTTCCAGCCACCGAGATCTGAAGCCAGAGAACCTGCTGCTAGACGAACGGAACAACATCAAGATCGCCGACTTCGGCATGGCGTCCCTCCAGCCAGCCGGCTCCATGCTGGAGACCTCGTGTGGAAGCCCGCACTACGCCTGCCCTGAGGTCATTAGGGTAAGTGAGAGATATAGACCTGACGCCAATTTTGTAGGCGCCTGGAGGGGGTAGCGGCGCATGAGTACAAGAGAGATGCATACATGGGCAAGAGGAGAGGGTGACCTCGCTCCCACGCCAAGAATCCTTGCGATAGCTGTACACATCCAGATGGGACGGTAGACCAAAGCAGTCACAGAGTAGTGGCCAAGGGCAGCGATAAAACTACCTGTCCGATGATATCATGGAATCTCGCTGGGTGCGGTTGGCTTACGGTCATGCTAAGTCCTCTATAAGATAATTAAAGCAGCATAGGTAGACATCTGCGCTCGTGACTAGATAGCCTAAATCTGAAGTGAATGTTGCGTCGCTGATGCTACTAAAGCAAAAACAAAAACTGCAAATGATATTCTTGGAACTTGTTAACAAGAAACCAATAAAGAGTATCATGCAACAAGAATATTAAATTATAATCCTCGTTGTAAACTCTACGCCAGCTATTTATAGTAAAGGCGATAAGACAGCGTAGGAGTTTCTTGAGTGATGCTAAATCGTTAGAAGACATCATGTACACGAACAGTACAGTACTTATTTTTCATATGCTGCTTTCTAGCATATGAAAATGTAGCATTCGGTATTTGATTCTTCAAATACTGAATACTCGTATATAAACAGCTATAGGTTGCTACACGTGCTATAGGTTGTTGAAATTTATATACACACATATACAGAAACGTATTTAATACAATTCCATAAAATCTAAGTAAAATAATGTTAAATGTTTGTATATCATACATACATAAGTTAACACACATACCTAGAATACTGCTAGAAAACTAAACTTAGATATTAGAAAATCTTCAAAATCCACCTTCACCAGTTAACCATGTTTAAACATAATTCATATCAATTTTAAGCACTTTTGAAGCAATATTTCACATAGAATATTGCCAAAAGTAACTAAATACAAAGAAATCATTGTATTTTTTTTTATTAATTTTAAAGTTAAATATCCTAGACAAAGTCAAAATTGCTTGGAACTTTTATATGAGCAAATCAAGTTAAAAACATTAAAATCATCACAAATGTTCATAGAAAAGAAAGGATATTATTGTAATTGAGTCAGTAAAATGGAAACTAGACTACAATTGCCAGTTAATATTGCCACTTACTGAATCAAATCGAAATTAGTACACATTCTTATAATCTCAGTCAGACAAAACTTTACTAATTCCAATTAGATCTACTAGACAGCAATTTCCAGGACCCAAGTTAGTTAAGATGCAAAACGCAAATAACAATCGGACGAAACTCTAAGAAAATGTATTTGATTTAACTGTATATGATGTAACATTGCGTTTCGTGCGAATGTTATTTGTAGTTACCACTTACTGAATCGAATCGAAATTAATATAGGTACATAATTATAATCACAGTCAGACAAAACGTTCTTAATTCCAATCAGATCAAAATAACTCCGGCCGGCATTTTGTTTTCGCCGCCATCATGTGTCTAATCTTCATCTACCCGCTGTTTCTTGCTGGTATTCGACGGCGTTTGCGGCGGCGAGTGCGCGGTGTCCCGTCTTTTTCCCGAATGCCTCGCGCACGGCGTCACAGATGTGGTCGCGGAATTCCTCTGGGAGCTGCGGTTTGGGGAGAACTGTTTCAGCATTTCCACGTCGTTGAAGATGACCTGAGCGCCACCGCCGCATGTCGGCACCACATCGCCTTTGTACAGTTTCGTTTCCAATTCCCCGTCAGTGTCCTGCTCCTGCGATATCAGACAGTATTTCGAGGTTTTCGCGTTGGTGATGTCTTTGACATTGGTTAGTTTGTTAATAACCTTACTGTTATGGATGCTTGGTTTGAGAACTGTTCCCATTGGGACAAGTTTGTTTGGCGCATGTTCGACCCATCCTTTGCCGTCGGCAGATAACGATCTACGGTGACGTGGGTTGGATACTGCCACTCCGCGTCTAGACGTTGGTGGGGTATCTCTCATTTCCCCTCTAGAGTTGGGGCCAGAGCTAAATGGCGTTAGAAGATGGGCTGGCAAAGCCCTAGGTGTCGAGCCAGGCGTGAAGTTGGTCTGGGCAGCCATGTCACCAGTTTTTGCACCTATTTGATAGTTGTCTCCTCGATCAACATTTAGGGCCTCAGCTATCATTCTAAGGCGATTCTCTTTGTCCTCAATTGCGTTGCGCAGTCTTTCTTTCTCGGAGCGACTCTCTTTGTTCTTTTCATGCTCTGCTGCAATTTTGTGGTTGTATTTTCTTTCTAGGACCTTCTTTTGCTTTTCCTTGTCTAGTTTGTTTTGACTTAGCAGCATTTCTTTCTCTTGAAGTTCTCTCTTTAAATTGGATGTGTATTCTGTCATTTCATTAAGTTTTCTTTGGTGTGAGATGGAGGCTGTCTCAGTGCTTGTGAGTCTTGCTTCCAAAGCTTGCACTCTACGTTCAGAGGCGGCGAGCTGAGCCCTCAAGGAAGCATTTTGACTCCGTACTTCCAGTGACTCTTTCTCTAATTCCAGAAGAGCTGAACGAAGTCTCTCATCTTTGATTGCCTTACATCTTTTCAAGGTCTCTCTCCGATTCAATCTCATCTCCAAATGGGCCATAAGTTCCTTAATAATATGAGCTGCTTGGGAACTGTTCATTTCCAGACTCGGGAAGTCTGGTCCCAGGCTGTAGACTAGCCCTAGGTCTAGTTCAAGGTCCCGAGCATCATCTCTGGCCAGATTGTCCCTAGCTGTGGCAAAGAGGCGGTTAGCCTTGCGGCGCCCTGACATGAGGCCAATAGCTGCACCAATATCCGTGACTTGTGGAGTGGCAACTTCAACCTCAGCAGCCACTTCAGCGAATCTCATAACTTGAATGGTCTCATCATAGTCCTCTGCTCTTGGGTTCACACAGACCACCATCCTAACCTGACCCTCTCCTTCAAAGAAATTCTTGAACAAATGCGTAATTTTTGATTCGCGGTATGGTACCAAATTTTTGGTGCCATTTACCTGGTTCTCTCTCAGGGCTTCCAAACAGGTTCTGAGCGTCATTAGTGACTTGTTGATGTTTCCGGCTTCTCTCAGCCGTTGCCCGGTGTTCTTTGTCCTGTTAGTTCGTTCACTTCCGGCCAGGTCGACTAAACTAAGTTGACTGATTTTCAGATACTTTTTGTTGTGTATCACAGACTCTCCCATCTCATCTACTGGTGCTTGTACCAGACGTATAGTAAAAACAGAATGACTCCTACTTGATTCTGCATTCAAAGTTGTATTTGCCATCCTCTTTCTCTTTAATCCTAAGTAGAAAGCATCAAATGCATCTTCAGCAGATTTAATCTCAATTTCTGTGACTCCGTGAACATACATGTTGTGTGCTCCGTCTTCTCTTATGACCTTTACTGGTAAATTCCTGGTGACTGGTGGTCCATCTTCCAGCAAATCAAAAACACTGTTGTTGTAGATCTCAACATAAGTCACAAAGACTCCATACTGATTATCTTCATTCACACCTTCTACTTTAGTGACTTCCATTGATGACATAGCTAGATCAGGATTAGACCGGTTCTTTTTTCCGACTTTGAGTTTGTGCAGCTCCTGCTGACGTTCCAACATGGCTTCTGCCTCTGACTGTATATCGAACATGTTCATTTTATCAGGTTTGAAGATATACTTATGTGCTTGGACATCACTGATAGTTTTGAATATTATATTCAGAGCTCGGGGTAATATCCCACAATTATGAGGCTCCCCGGTCATGGTGAAGGTTTTTCCGCTGCCTGTTACTCCATATGTGAAGAGCAGACCATTCTTACCCTTGATTAGCCCTTCAACAAGCGGCAAAGCAACTTTATCAAACACTTTTTCTTGGTTGATTTCTGGTGGAAACACTTCTTTGAAAGAATATTTCATTGTTTTGTTGTTCTCGTTTCTGTAGCTTAGGGCTGTGGTTGGGGGGCTGCATAGTATCGTTGTTGAAGACACAATCTTTAGGCAGGAGGCATCAGAATCTCTTTGCATAGGCCTTAATCGGCAGTAGACCTGAACAGGATCCCTTTCTCCTTGATATAGATTGTTCTTACTTCGCGCCGGCGTCTGCATCTCGTTTAGCCGGGTTTTCGATTTAGCAGACCTCATTGTACACGGTTTTTGTAAAACAAACACGCACTTCTCAGGTTATAAACGTATTTTCAGATTTGTTTTCACTTTTCTTCAACGGTTCAAATCAAAATTAATCAAATCGCAGCGCAACGGCCTTTTTTACGTCAGTCAGTGTGACCATCTTGAAATTGGAAATCCTGCCATGCTTAAGATGAAAAAGTGCCAAACACTTGGAATAAAATGCCGAAATAAAGCTTACTTTTTAAAGGGTAGTAAATGTTTAAACTTATGATTTTGATTTACAAAAATACGTATTAACCGACTTCAATAGTGAATGGATTTTGATGATATTTTTTATCGGTAGTTCATACTTCAGATCAGAGGTAAATCCCATATTTTTTTTTATTAAAATTGATTCAGCGATTTTTTTAAAAATCAACAATAAAAACAGGATACGCAGATGACGTTTTGGTTTGTGGTTCCCTTCAGCATACGTTTTGATGAGGACTTTCTTGTATAAAGACGACATTCGCATCCCGACCGGGGAAGAAGAAATACAGCTTGAACTATGAAATTTTTTATTTAAGACGTAATATGAGATGTACATACATTTAAAAATACTTTGTACAAAACTTAAATATGCAAAAACATACACACACAAACACACTAAGAAAATAAAGCGCCCCGGACCATATCAGATGCAAAGGTCCCCATCACGCTGGCGGCGTTTCCGCGCTGCACTGCGAGGGAGATCCTCTGCATAAGATAGGACCCGGAGCGGCGGTCATAGCCACGGTCCCTCAGGCGGCGCCCTATTTCCCTAATGAATGCCTTGCCCTGCACTCCCCAGACCCCGGTGGTTTCTATGGCAAGCGGGACGAATATATACTGGCCCAAAAGCACAGAGTACTTTTGGGTCTTCATCCTCGCTGCCTCTTCGGCTGCGGCCCCTGGGGTGGTCACGGTCGATGCCAGGTGGGACGGAGCGAATGTGCAGACACACGTTGCATCCCAAAGCAATGACCGTCCCCTCTCCCACGGGATCATGGTCAGGCCATCCGGGCGTTTCCCATCGGTACGGCACAGCCCCGCGGGCTCCAATACACAAGGTATATTGGCTGTTACAAGAGCCCGCTTGACGATGTCATTGATAGAGGAGTGCTGGGAAAGCCTGCCCGCGCTTCGAACGCAGTGAAGGCCGTGCCGACCATGAACGTCCACACCCGCACCACACACACAGGTATGAGACTGGCAGATGTCACAGCCAAGGCGCAAGGCCACAGCCACGCGCAACGTGTCATTGTCCAGAAATGTTCCTAGTTGTGGAGAAGGCAAGGCGTGGAGCCAGAGCCCTGACTCTGGCTGCGAAACTGCGTGCAGTCGTGCCAGCTCGACCCCCGAACTCTGGTCCAATAACTCGTTAAGCGTGACTCCACACGATAACTCATCCCAATTACGTTGTGAGTGCGGTTGCTGGGGCGGAGTGCTACCAGGACACCAATCATGCCATAACCCTAATGCCTCCTCCGCGAAGGGGATACGAAAACCATCACCATGGATATTTAAAATAAGAGTGACAAGGTCTCGCACCCCATGCGACGAAGACAAGAAGGCCGGCAGCTCGGTGTCGCGCAACCGTCGAATGCCTAAACCACCGTGCCTGATGGGCAAAGCTGCTTGGCACCACTGAGAGGAAGTCATTTCGATATTTATAATCGATTCTAATGAGGTCTTCAGTACGTTATCATACTCAGTGGATTCCTCCCTACAAAGCCACGTCGGAGCCGTACGCAACGTGTATGTAAGCCTGGGAATTGACAGACAACTCCTCAGGATTGTTAGTGCGACGTGGGCTGGGAGTTGTTGTAAGTGATCCTTGGATGCCAAGAGAGCTCTTGTTTTGGCCGATAAGACACCCGGGATACCCTCGGGGAAGACTGGTGCACCCAATAAAGTAAAGTTGGATTTATCCAGTAATCTTAACCCTGGGGCTACGGAATAGACTTCTGATAGCACTTCCGGGGAGACCTGGCTGGAACAGGGGTATAATTCGCATTTCTGTGGATTCACTTCAAGCCCCAACCTCGCTAACCCCTCGACAAGTGCTCTCAGATCCTCGATCACTACTTCCGGGCTGCCTCCGATGGTACCGTCATCCAAATACCATACGTTTAGAGGTGACCGCAAGGTGGACACTACATTCTGAATTGCGAGGCTAAATATTAAAGGTCCCAAAGGATCACCTTGCTGCGCCCCCACCTGAGACTCCACCAACTTGTCTCCTAAAAATAAGTTACTCGATCTGTAATAACATTGGTGTAGAAACGGGTACAATGCAGGAACTTTCTCCTTTATCATGGACAAAATTGAGTCGCGCTCAACTGCATTAAAAGCGTTGCGAAGATCGACCTTTACTACAATATTATTTGTATCGGCCTCATACAGGGCAAAGGCCCGAGTAGCATGTATAGCCGCCTCGCAACCCAAGGGTACGCCAAAACCCAATTGGCGGGGCTGCAGAAATGAAGCCATCTCCTCTCTTACGGCGCGGCACCCTAGCTTAGCCACTAAGCGACGGATCACACTGCCTATGGCAATAGGCCGTAAGCCTCCATCCTTTTTTCGAAGGGCACACAATGAGGCACCGTATAAAAAAGGACAAACTTCCCTATTTACCTCGCCTTTCAGCATGAAATTCGCCAAACTACAAACTGAGGCCAAGAGTTTTCCACCGTTGTCGCCCGCAGCAGCCGACGTCAGCTCTTTAAGGTGTTCAGGGCGCAGCCCGTCCAAGCCTGCCGCGGAACCATTAGAAAATGATGCGACAGCCTCGGAGACGTCCGACACTTCCACAGAAAGGAACTTGTCTGAGGAGGTTGGCTCTGGTGGGAAATCTAAAGAACGACCCGGAGAGGGATGTTTGAGGCGCAAGGCTTCCAATGTCTCCTCACTATTGTCAGCTACTGAGCAGTCAGACATTAAGATCCTTACCGCTCCACCTAGGTCCCCATCATAAACCTTCGTTTCCACGGCCCTATAAAAGGATCGGCGACTAAACACCCTTATACTGGGCCGCGGATCTGACGTGACCAACCCTTGCGTACCCTGTGTGCTGATATTGTAAATATTTTCTTTCACTTTGGAAGTCAGCGACTGACTCCGATTGTCGGAGGAAGGGACTCTTAGGCATTTGAATGAAAAAGTTAGAAGGGCAAACCAGTCCTCCGTCGACTTGTTCTGAACGCAGTGGTCAATCAATTGTGACAACTTCCCGGCGGCAAGACTTCTTGCACCCTTAGGAATATGTTTAAGGACCCTTACATTCGCCCTCAACAATGGTAACTGACCAAAAACTGGAGTGAGCACTTCACCATCACCAAGAACAGCCTGAGACTGTTGCGAATGCAGACCCCTGTGTACCCTACTTATATGCACGTTCAAGCCCCGGGGAAAATTAAACTGCCTTGAGGAACCGGGACAATGAGGACACAGTGACAGAGTGGGCATCTGGAACTAATTAACTAAACACAAATTGTAAAATAAGATTAAATGATACAATATTACCTCCATGTAAAATCCTTAAACTAAATCAAATCTATATAAAAAGTAACATTTAAAAATAAATTGTCTTGGTAAAACTGATCAGTCTTCGGTCGACTGCCAAACCGGCAACTCTGCGCTTTAAATTCCGTGGCCGTGTGCCGGGCGGGGGCGGAAGGGCGCTGGCCGGAAGCGGCACGGTGTCGGACTGAGGCGGCAGGGAGCCGGGCTTAGGCGGCAGGTTGGGAAATGTTCAGAGCCACCCAAGGCAAGGATAGCATTCCTCGGACAGGAATCTGGCTCCTCGTTTCCCGTAACATCCGCAAGTCCAGGGATCTAATCCAGCACAATTTATAAGCCCTTTTACGCAGGTGATGAATATCGTGGCAGATGCTGTCACTTCACTGCTTCACTGTGAGTCACGTTATATCAGGAATAATTAGAAGAACCTGTATGAGGTAAATTGGTAAATTGTGCACTTCTGTAGAATCTTTAGTAGATAATTCACGAAAATTTGGATATAAACGAGCAAAATAGATGATTTTATAATTATTTTCTAGTTCAGAGCTTGTTTACACAACATGACATTGACATAGAACTTGGAGTCGGTTTTTTTAAGTTTTTAACTTGGTGAATTATTTTTCCTGACAAAATTCTCTATAGAGCGTCAAACTGCAACTACTGAATTGAAAAACAGAAACTTGAAAACTTAAATTCTTCCAAATTGAAAACATAAAAACAAAGTTTCAATGGGTTGTCATTAATATTGTCTAGTCTACAAAAATTGAGAAGAAGTATTTTTATTATCCAAAGTGAATGATTTCGAAGAAGTCCGAAATGAAATTTAACAAATATTGTGCAAGGTTTTACTAAAAAAATAAACTGAATAAAGATTCTTATGAACTTAATGTTGATTATGTTACGTTACGTATATTTTATAATTGAATGAACTTTAAACAAACAAGTAAAAACAAGTTACAAAGATAAGTACCAGTCCCAGATTACAGGTAAAGTGTTTTTTTTCCCTTTATATTTTACTGTCGTGAAATACTGCCAAAACCTGCCAGATTCATAAAACGTCATTATGATCTGCCAGAGGTTAATTACTGGACTAAAACTGCCAAAAAGGCAGGAAACTGCCACATATGGTCACACTGAGTCAGTATAATGTATTAAAATTATGTTTTATTGATCTTGCGTCTCTGTCTAATTCTGTGCGTATCTGTATAAAGCTATCTCTTTTTGTTAGCTTGTATTTGGTGCGGTTATAGTTTGACAGTCATGCTTGTGGGGCTACCAGTAATTAAATTACGTTGCAATTAGCCTAAGAAATTGTAAGTTTATTCAATTAAGTAGTACTTCAAAATACAATGTCCTTTATATCCTATCCTGTCTAAAATTTATGTTGTGTGTCGATTTATCCCATCATGTTGATATTGGCACAACTTGGTACCTACCTAATTTAAGCTGCTCCTTCTTTTTGTTTATGTCGTACATTATTAATGCGATCTACTCTTTTATCCTACCTTAGATCTTGCTTTCCCGCTTGCGTACATACATACCGCGTAAGTCAGAAGATATGGCTAGGCTATGGTGTATCTAAATAATATTCCGTATATTTATTTATGTAACAAAGCCTACAGCACAGATCACAATAATATTAACAGAGAACTTAAACTAGTCATTTTTTAGGCCAAACATAAGGTAGTAAACTTAATACTATTTTATATATCATTGCGGAGTACCGATATCAATTAATAGCTCTGGCAATAATAACAGAATGTAAAATATCATGTTTACGGCTCTGCAGTACTGCTAGTCTGCTACCAACATGTCGGAAAAACAATGTTCCGTCCGTTACTTTTTACGAGTTGACTATTTTTCACTCCAACCAAATAATGTACTTTGTGACTCCAACCGTGATCTAAGCTCCTACTACCTCACCTATATTCAGTCACCTGAAATATAGAAAATTGGTAAAACAGCTTAAATTTACATACATTTTCCAAATTTTAAAAGAGCATCCATGAAAGTTTGTTTTCGTTTTTTTTTTTTCAGCCTATCAATAGAATGAAACGTACGACGATATTTGACAAATGGACAAAAAAAAGGACAATAACAAAAACAAAGACACAGTGATTTGATAAGTTTCATTTATCTGAGGATTTGATAAGTCTAGTCCTATCAAGTGATTTTATTTTCTTTGGTCCCATCTTATTAAATGTCTGTGGTTAGTCCTGCCTGTAATATATTTTTTTCTATCGAAATGATAAAAAAACCCGCTTTCAGGGCGAAAAATATGATGGACGCCGAGCAGACGTGTGGTCGTGCGGCGTCATCCTGTACGCCTTGCTCGTGGGGGCGCTACCCTTCGACGACGACAACCTGCGGCAGCTACTTGAGAAGGTAAGCGATTCGATAAACAGTTGCTAAAAGTATTACGAAAAGGAAGTGTGTATCTTTTCCATGCAAACCACACAGATTGCCCGGCGCAAAATGTACGGAGAAGTGAAAAATATATAAGGTTTGATAGTGGAAGTTGATTAAAATTATGTCCATAACAACCCCTTCAAGATGACTACATCTTTCTGTTACAATCTGTATAAAGCTTGTGAAGTATCCTGGTGTAGGAGACGAAGCAATTCCGGTGCCAGTTTTCATAGGAGGGTCAAGCAACTTTTAAACTGTCATTTTAGTCCCTCGGGGTAAAAAAATAAAATTGCTTAAAAAACTACATTTCACACGAAATATTTATGTAATTTATACATACTACAGTCTTCACAAAATAAAGTGTCCATATCACTGACGTAATAAGATTGAATTTAGTTTGGGCCACCATTTTATTTTGTGAAGGCAGTAGAGCAAACAACTATATATATGACGACCCGAATGGCCGAGTCGGCAGTGAACTTGCCTACGAAGCCAAGGGTCCCGGGTTCAAGTCCCGGTGGGGCCAAATATTTGTTTGATGAGAACGGATGTTTGTACCCTAGTCATGGTTGTTTATCTATCTAAGTATACTATTTATCTATATATAAGTATGTGTTTCGTTGACTAGTACCCAAGATACAGGGAATCCTAGTTTGGGGCTAGATCAATGTGTGTAAAGTGTCCAAGATATTATTATTATTATGATTATTATTATTATTTTTAGTTTTCAGATAATGTGGCAATTCTGTAAGAATTCCTCGGTAATTCAGTTGAAAATTTATCTACAGAGTACTTGCTCCATACAAAAAGCAGTGTCCTATAGTGATGATTATGATTATGAGGTGGGACACCCGCTGAACCACAGGTGGTCCTATAGTGTAAATCTAGCGCAGCGCAGAAACTTTTCGAATTTGGCTTTAAAACCAATTAAGCCATTTCATCGCTTCATCCTTATTCCTTGATTTACAGCCACTTAGAGCTTTAAAATCACACTACTTATTTTTACAAAAATAGTTTTCCAACTGTCCCAAACTGTTTCGGTTATTTGTTCAAAAAGTACAGCATGAAGTTCGGGCGCTTGGCCACCGAAAACATATTTACAAACATATTGTACAATTTTGGTGAGATTAAGTACAAAACCAAGAGAAGAGTCAAATGTCACACAGGCCAGATTTTTCTAGACAATGCAAGGCCGAAGGCCAAGCCAAGCATTTCAAAAACCTACCATATAATAGAACAGTGCGAAGCTGAAGGCAAAGCCATGTGTGAGAAATAAAATAGCAATATACCTAAAAAGAGTGGGAGGCTGAAGGCCGAGAATAGTTAAACAAAAAAGTACCACATATAACACCGGCGTGATGCCGTAGGTCGAGCCATGTGCTAAAAATTCATACAAATGTTACTTTATCTAAGAATAGTATGATATCAAGAGGCGAGACAAGTGTCATGAATACAACTCCATTTTACAGAAGAATGAGAGGCCGAATGCTGAGCTAATTGCTAGCCTCACACACACTTTCTTGCATTTAGTACTACTCTATTTACACATATGGCTCAGCCATCGGCTTCGCACTATTCTGTTGCATGACAGGATTTTGTTATGCATGGCTCGGCCTACGACCTCATGCCCTTTTTAGATGTGGTATATTTTCGTTCTACTTTTGTTGGCCTCCAGCCTTGCCTGTGAGCCACGCACTTTTCTTACCTGTGGTGCAGTTTTATTACACATGGTTTGGTAGGGTCAACACAATAAAAAGCTTCCAAATAAAATAACAGTGTGATGCCAGAGTTTGCGAAGTTTTTGTTAGCACTGAATAGAGGTGCGAATGAATGAGGCCGTCGGCCCAGCCACATGATAAACAAATAATTATACGGCACGAGCTGAGTGAAGCGCTATGAACACTCCACCATTTGTCATAGAAATGCAAGGTCGATGGCAAGAGCCATGTGCAACAAAATATCCACCATATTCCAGAGAATGTCTAGAGTCTAGACCACACCTCACCACCTTTAAGAGGCGCCAGGACAAAGACTGAGCTAAGCAATAAAGAATCTGCAGAGAGCCCAATGTAGGCAAGGAACCGTAGACTCAACAGTGTTCCCTGACAGGCTAACAATGGTTAAGATGATGATTTTTTCATAAGACAGGCTTCTACGGATTTATGCTCTTCTTTTATAGGTATACAGAAGGGCAGAAATCCGTAGGAAATAAGATACCTCTGCCTATTATCTTATTTGTGTACAAAATATATTCGTATGGAGTGGCGACGAGACGTGGCGGGTAAGTACAATGTGAACGTAAGCCTCGTAGTGCGACTGAAGTTAGTACGTGGCAGTTTTATTGTATCTAGAGTTACCAAAGTTATTTATGGCCCATTTTTTTCTTAGATCATTTTGGCTGTTTGTCATGTCAAAAATAGATTTATAGTGTTATAAAGGACATTAAGTAGAGAAGAAGTTTCTTGATTTACCAATGATAATGGTTGAATTCCGTTAAAGATTGTTTATTTTAGAAGAAACGAAAAAGAAGTGCTTTTAAACGCTCACGCCAGTGACAACAATTTCAATATTTCTTACGTAAATGAATCTCACCTTGCAGACTGAATAAGGAGAATATAGTTGTTAAGTTTTTTGTAATCCTTTGCCTAAATAAATAATTATGAAAACCATTTTTGTGCTGTTTTATTCGAAAGGTAGTTATGGTAACACAGTAGACAAATATAGTGGCATCTGGGTTTATTTTTTGAACTCTGGTATTATAAGCTTATCAACAACACGCCCCTTCAAGGATATGAAAATTAAATAGTTTTCGGGTAGGAAGGTATTGACGAAAAGTAAAAAACATATCATAATTTATTACGAAAAAATCTGTTGAGCCATTCTACAATTGTTGGTTTAAAAGTTGATTGACGCAGGAAAGTATATGAAAATAAGTCAGATCGAACTTTGTATAACCTGCCTGGTAGACTTGTTTAATTAGCAAACATTATGGTCACTGATTATGGTCACTGATTATGGTCTTCCAGGTGAAACGAGGAGTGTTCCACGTACCCCACTTTGTGCCTCCGGACTGTCAGCAGTTGCTCCGAGGCATGATTGAAGTCAATCCAGAGAAGAGAATGACGGTAAGATTTAACTATCAAATCATACAATAGATAGAGAATAATAAGAGGTATGGTACCTATACCTGATTTCGCTTGACAATTGATTCAGCAAGATTTCTAAACTCCAAACCTATGAAAAGCAGCTTGGCTGTTGTGCCCACTGCAAAGCAGCTGATTTCCAGATTCAAAAGAAAAGCGCGACGGCAGTGCAGCAATCGCGCGACTGACTAACAGTGTTGCAAGCCCACATATGAACCTATTCCTTATTTAAATAATGACAGACACATCACTAAGACGCAATGACATCAAGCAACTAAGATCTTTCATCATTGGAATCCATTCCACCCGTGAAGCATGTGCTGGTGCCGCGCGACTGCCGCCCTATTGTGAATGTAGTCTTATAATCAGTCCACTGACACCTCCCCATATCTTACCCCAGCTGGTCGAGATCACCCGACATGGATGGGTGACTGCGGGTGGCCGGGGCGAGTTGGAGCAGGAACTGCCCATGATGGAGGTGGTGCAGACGAGGGTGCTGCCCACAGCCGACGCCATCGACCCCGACGTACTGCAGGTGACTGATTCATTCATGCTTACACTCGGGTCAGTTGGTCAATCATTCAATACCTGTGAGACTATGTGCCAATACCACCAGAGCTCGCCCAGGAAGAGGCTGGATACCTGCAGGGTGAGTTTTATTTGTTCATGGGCTTAGAAGTGCATTAAATACAAATGAGTTGGACAGGAATTGCCCATGATGCAGACAAGAATGCCGCCGCCATCGATCCTGAAGTGCTGCAGGTAATGAACAAGTTGGGTAGATACCCAATTTCGAAAGTAAATAGCTATTTGTGGGTAAACATAGAAGATCTACCTAGTAATAACCCAATAGCGGGCATTTTTACGTTAAATACACATTTAAATTCCTTGATGTGCTGCAGGTAACAAAGATAAGATAAGAAAGATATCTGCACACGGCCAGTACCATCCCTTTCTCAAGACATTTAGACTTTTAGCATCTCGGACTCCCCTCTAACATTTTTGTGGATAAAGCTAGGAGCCTGAATTTTCAGTGAACAAGAGGCCATAATATGACTAGGTACATAGGTATATTCCCAAATTACATTCTTATAACACTTAGTTATTATTATGGTCTTGAAATCCATATTTCAATAGATTGTAATAGCTCAATTTTTTCTTTTACCTATATAACCTTTGTATTTTTTTCAACTTGCAGGCTATTTGCAGTCTCGGCTGCTTCAAACAGCGCGACAAACTAATAGTGGACCTTCTAAGTCCACAGTAAGTCATCATCTTTCGCATTATCTTCTTTCTATCAACGGTTGGAGACCACTAGGGATTATGAAAGTGGCTGTCTCAATTAGTTCTCATCTCAGATTTCGTATCAGTCAACAACTAAAAATTAAAAAAATACGTATGTTCCACACGGTGTAGGTGTTTTGATGGCACCCCTTGCGCAGTCATAATTTCGGACCGCAGAGTTGAAACGCACTGACAAAGGATGTGAATCGAGGCTTAGTCGAAAAAGTAAAAATCGATGTTTACAAATCGAGCGATTGGGATTGGAGTGAGAACCGCACGTGAAACAGTCAGATTCATAGGGTCTCAGAACAAGAGAGTACCGGTATACCTACGTGTACAGGAGCAGTACACTGGAGCGATGCGGGCTGCATTTTACATACCTGAGGCGCACGTGCGAAAGCGCTGGGCCCGCGCGATAACCGGCTCGAAAACCGCTGCTGAGTGGTATATAAATTACCAACCGCAAATACCACGTTATCGGTTTGCACTGTTACAGTAACTACATAACATCTAGGCAAAATAGTAGTTTATGTGACTGCCACATAATGGAGGGCATTAATACTCGAGAGTGGGCGAGTTTCATAATAATATCACTCGAGAGTTGTAATGCCTAATTATGTACAGTTACATACACTAGTTTATCTACATACATATCATAAGCTCTCTTTGATGTGTTCAGGAACCGCATGTTCGACCGGCATTGTGGCATTGATCATTGCTCTGCAGTTGTTTAGCTTGTTCTGAAGTACCAACTACAAAGACAAACTAGGGGCGGCACGCAGGCGGGCGTCGGCGTTCGAAATTTGAATGTCATAATTTGACAAAATTTGGTACATTATGGTCATAATGATCAATATTCAGATAATAAATGAGTTTTTACCAAGTAGTTTATCATTATGCTGGTCGTAACGTGTGGTTTTTGGACGCAGTAAAGAGGGTTTATGATACGTGTGTAGATAAAAGTCCTTAAATTACTGTGAAGTTTAGTTTACTCGAAGTGTTGTTGTGTCACTCCAGCACAAGTTGAAGTCCGAAATCTTCTATTTCACATATCAAAGTTATTACATGTTTGCACCGTGCATGCGGTCCCATACCTGCAGCGCATTCACAATGGCCTTACAACAATGTATTTTCCACCATATTTATTGATGTATTGTATGGTCTGGATCCCAGCAACATTCGCGGCCACAATGACTGGAACTTTGCCAAAGGCGACCACACAGTCCTGTATGAGCTCATGTGCAGCGTATCGTGGGACGATGTTGTCGTAGCTCGTGATGTGGAGACGGCAGTTGGCCGCTTTTACGATGCCATTTACGGGGTTTTGAATAAATCGATCCCCAAGAAGACCAAGCCTAACCAACCTTCCAGTGTGGTTTACTGGTGATATTATTAGGGATCTTGCCACTAAGGCAAAGCTCCATCGTAAATGGAAATCGTCGGAGAGGCCAGCTGACTAGTCAGCATTCAGTGAGCTGAGAGCCAACATAAAGTCCTGCGTAGCTACAGCATACACGAACCATATGCTAAATATTGAAGGTAATATTAGATCTAAACCGCGTGCGTTTTGGAAACATGTGAGTGGCCTCAGATCAAAGTTTTGAATCTCGGGTCACGCATCAGGGGCAAGAGTGTGTCGGAGAGGAAGCAGCCGCCGCTTTTGCAGACTACTTCTCCGACGTTTTCCTCACCGACGTCCCGGCGCTTGCACCGGACCTGGTAAACAGTTCCGATGCCTCGCGCACGGCTAACTACGTCCAAATTTCACATGTTTCCCATAGGGATGTAGAGCAGGGACTGAGGCAGCTTAGGCCAAGGAGCGCAATTGGACCGGACAACGAAGGAGGAGCAAAAGTAAGGAGGGACCTTACTTTTTAAAGGCCTACAGTAATCAGCTAGTTATACCGTTGGGTCACATCTTCAACTTAGCTCTCGAGCAAGGGAAGTACCCTACCAGCTGGAAGCTCTCTCGAGTCAGTCCTATGCCCAAGTCTAGTGACACTGCCTCTGTAAATCAATATCGACCGATTGCGATCCTGAATTCATTGGCAAAATTGTTCGAGTCAATCATATACGGTAAAATCTGGCCCCAGATTGCGCCGTTTTTATGTGACTCGCAACACGGATTCAGGAGTCGTCGCTCAGTAACCACCAACTTACTGACGTTAGTCGAGTTGGTCTCAGAGAGCATGGATCGGGGATGTCAGGTGGACGTCGCCTATCTGGACTTCCGCAAGGCGTGCGATAGAGTCGATAACGACGTCCTAATGAAGAAATTGTGTGCCATTGGATTTGCCCCACGGCTGTTGGTTCTCTTCGCTGACTACCTGAAGAACCGCCAACAATACGTGCGACATGGCTGTTATGAGTCCCAGCCGTACCACACACGGTCAGGTGTTAGCCAAGGCTCGATCCTTGGTCCGTTGTTATTTATCATCATGATAAATGACCTGGAATCTGAACTGAAACACGCCAATTGCCTTTTGTACGCGGACGATCTGAAACTGGTACTTCCCGTGAAGTCAGAGAATGATTGTAGGCTACTACAGGAAGATTTAGACGCGGTTCATAGTTGGAGTGTGAACAACAAGCTTCTATTCAATACTGAAAAGTGCTGTATAATGTCCTTCACGCGCTCTCCACGGCCTATTAGCGCGACGTTTACACTCGGCACTGAGTCTCTGACTCGAGTGTATTCGATGAAGGACCTCGATGTTACGTTCGACCCTAAACTTACATTCCATGAGCATGTGAGCACTTTAGCCAAGGAATGCTTCAGAAGATTAGGGTTTGTGTTACGGAATAGTAAGGGATTCCATAACTTGGGTGTGGTCCAGCTTCTATACACGGCCCTAGTGAGAACCAAACTTGAATCTAGCTCGGTGGTTTGGAATCCGCACGAAAGCTCATACGTCCTTATGCTCGAGAAGGTACACAAAGCTTTTCTTAGATACCTATATAAGAGGAAATTTAGATACTACCCTTACCTTTATCCATCCGATTTTATTTTAGATATGCTTGGATTTAACTCACTAGAGGTGAGACGTAACACCGAACAGCTTCTGACTGTGTGTCGATTGTTGCGAGGCGACAGTGACTGCGCAGCGCTTGTCAGTGCCGTAAGCGCGCTTTACGTGCCTGACAACTACCTACGCGCTCGTAGGCACCAGCTGCTAGCGGGTGGCTCGCACCGCACGGTGGCGCACCTGCAGTCTCCGCTGGTCCGGGCACGGAATAGCCTCAATGCACTGTTGGCCGCAGCACCATTGAATGATCTGTTTGGTGATGCATGGAGGGATATTGTGTAGTCTTGTAATTATTTTCTCAAATGTTTATGGATATAATGATAATATGGTAACTACATTTATACGATTGAATTGAACTTATTATATTTGACATTATTATGGTAAATTAATTTGTAATAATTGAATTGTATTGTATTTTCTAATTTTGTATATTTGTGTCGACTTGGCTTTGCTGTAATGGCACAAATAGATTATGTAAATAAATAAATAAATAAATAACATACATTTGACGACCCGAATGGCCGAGTCGGCAGTGACCCTGCCTACGAATCCAAGGGTCCCGGGTTCGAGTCCCGGTGGGGGCAAATATTTGTTTGATGAGAATGGATGTTTGTACCCTTGTCATGGTTGTTTATCTATCTAAGTAAAATATTTATCTATATTAGTATGTGTATCGTTGTCTAGTACCCAAGATACAGGGAATCCTAGTTTGGGGCTAGTTCAATGTGTGTAAAAGAGTTTCCAAGGTATTATTAACAAGTACTTTCTCAAACCACTAACTTAATGAACACCGAGTCCTTTCTCACACGCGTTACTGAGTCCTTCCTCACACTTATAGATCACACTACGCTATTAATGATAATTGAGTTTATCTTCACAACGATATATTCAAAGATCTAACAGAACCGTCTCTGGCTCCCAAGGCAGAGTTCCTGGGTTCCGATCCCTGCTGGGGAGGAAGAAAAAAAGGCTCCCTGTCTTGGATATGTATACGTGTGTAACGTTGTTTCTGGTTCCCACGACACTGGGTCTCCTAGTGTGGGGCCACGAGCAATGTATGTGTATGTTAATACATGTAAAATGTATATTTTATCAAATAAATAAAAAAAATAATGTAAGAAAATCCCCATTAAAGCCCTATCCGCACGTTTCAGCCACAACACTGAGAAAGTGATCTACTTCCTACTGCTGGAGCGCAAGCGACGGCGCCCGGCCAGAGACGACGAGCCTCGACCGCCGGCTAGAGTGCCTACCGACCCGCCGAGGAAGAGGCTCGATACTTGCAAGGTGAGTTCATTCATTCATTCACTCAGTAGTTGGTTCAGAGTGTTGTTCATTCAGTAACGGCGCTAGAGACGACGAGCCACGACGGCCGGCTAGAGTGCCTACCGACCCGCCGAGGAAGAGGCTCGATACTTGCAAGGTTAGTTCATTCATTCATTCACTCAGTAGTTGGTGCAGAGTGTTGTTCATTCAGTAACGGCGCCCGGCCAGAGACGACGAGCCACGACCGCCGGCTAGATTGCCTACCGACCCGCCGAGGAAGAGGCTCGATACTTGCAAGGTGAGTTCATTCATTCATTCACTCAGTAGTTGGTTCAGAGTGTTGTTCATTCAGTAACGACGCCCGGCTAGAGACGACGAGCCACGACCGCCGGCTTGAGTGCCTACCGTTCAAAAAGCGACGGCAACCGGCAAGAGATGACGAGCTGAGACCGCCAGCTAAAGTGCCCAGCGACCCTGCCAGGAAAGGCCTAGATTTCTGCAAGGTTCTTTCAATGATTAATTAATCTCAGTAGTTCATTGACACCGCAAGACGAAGAGCCGAGATCGCTGACCTGCCTAGGAAGAGGCTGGATTCTGGCAAGGTTTATTTATTTATGGCTTATGTTTATACGATCACCAAAAACGCGCCTATTTTACTAGGTACCAAGAAATTCGAAATGACCGCTAGAATTAGTAAACGACCACCAAATTGTGTTTGGATAAATGATCACCAAACTTCTTTTTATGTTTTGTGCACTTACGTTTATGTTTTAATTATTTTTTGTTGTTCTTACATGTTCAACCTAACACGAAGGATAAAGGGGGCTTTGCTTTGATCACCCCCTTTACCCTTCACCTAAGCTACCGCAGTATTTTGCCCTGATATTTTCTGCAACTTTTGTGACCATTTTGGGTAGGAAAAACATATTTTGCTGATCATTTGACCTTTATTTATTATCGTCTATTGACTCATTCATTCTTTGAGCTCGTACTTCGTTCAATGGAAGACGACCCACCCACTGACCCGCCCAGGAAAAGGAGATTGATTTCGGTCATTAAATTTGGTACACTATATAAAGTTTCCTTACTTTTGCACTTACTATGTCCTCTCAATGTTGCAGGTGAACGGGCAATCAGTGCACTTCGGTCAGATCAGCGAAGGTTCTCCTATAACTCCGAGGCGGTCCCAGTTCAGGTACGACGAATACATCAATTATCATACTTATGTACTTCTAGCGTGAGGTCTTTGTGATGACAAATGGCGGATGACCGCTCAGGATCGCCAAGAGTGGAACAAATCGGCCAAGTGCGAGTGGGACTCGCACACGAAATGTTCCTTACCACCGCACAAGAATAAACAAAAAAGAAAAGAGCCCCACTATTTTGAAATTGCATATAGATAATTATTTTGCTATTATGCTTCACGAGATACAGTTCCGTCAACGGACGGACGTTCGCACGTCGCACAAACGGACAGCGGAGGCTTAGCAATAGGGTCCCCTTTGGCATCCTTCGGGTACGGAACCCTAGAAAGGGCAGGGAGGCCTTTGCCCAGCAGTGGGGCGTACTGTTCTCAAAATTATAATAAAACTCTTAGCATCAAAATATGGCTATGAAAGCGATTGTACGCTCGGGGTGAATTATATAGTGGACTGTAAGACGAAAAACAAAAGGGTTTGTGAAGGTAAGTTTCTATGTGTGGCAGTTAAGACTTCTAGGCCCAACAAAGAGAGACGCTTGGAGAGCTACATCAGCTCTGCTTTGCCTCTGCCTCTTCACGATCGCAACCTGGATCTGGGCTCGGTAGCGTGAAGCCCCATTGCTTCTTGCTGGTTCGATTAGGCTTATCTCGGTGAATACATAGTTTAACGCCAAAGACTTGTTCACGATAATAACGACAGATGTGAGAATATTATCTCCTGCGCGACACGAGAGACGAAAAAGATGTTTTCGCGTCAGCAGACAAAGGTGACGTGGACATAATTTGAATTGACGCAAACTAACGCCAATCAAGGGCGTACCCAGGATTTCAGCTAGGGGGGGGCAGCTCATACCTGTTTCGAGAAGATGGTCGGTCAGGTATATTGAAACAAAAAACGTTGACGTTTATTTTATCTTCTAGGGGGGGCAGCAGCCCCCCCCTGCCCCTACCTGGGTACGCCCATGACGCCAATTCTAACGATTTTTGATTCATATTGGATTCCAAAACGTCAAATATTGTGACATTTCCGACAGATAGAACAAGTCAAAGTACTTTATTACTGTAGATATTTACATATACTTAGCAAACGTCATTTTTTGCCTCATCTCTACATTGGACCACTGTGGGAGAGAAGGGCGTAGAAACTCCCACAGATTGATTTTAAGATCTTTTAAAAAATTGGTTGTGCCTACTACCAACTAAATAAAACTAATACAAATATGAAAATTTTAATTATTATGGTTAATAAGCAGAAATAAATAATTACAAAATTATTAACAGAAAGGTCTGTGTTGAGCTAGACTGACCCCTTACAGTTTCGTCTTTTATGTAACCTTGAACATTGTAATATCCCTTTTTCGACAAAGTCGCATTAACATGCTTTTTAAATTGCTCAAATGGCAATTTCAAAATCTCCCGAGGTATCTTATTGCGGTAGAGAATGCACTGAACCTTGAAAGAATGGTTAACCATCGCGAGGCTAAACCGGGGCGCACATAGTCTATGATTATTTCTTAGGTTAACATTGCAGCTATCGCTAAGTTTGGAAAATGTTGTAAGGTTCTTGCGTACATACATTATGACAGAATGACGAATGAGTGTGTGGACTTAACTTACATACTTAGATCTTGTTTTCTGTGTTACCAATTAATTAATTTTTTGTTTTAGTATGTAAATTTCTTTAAAAAAGTATCTTAAGGAGTCTGTTCTTTTTAAATTATAAATTGGTCGCATAGCTCTTTTCTGTAAAATAAAAATAGTTTGAATATCCTCTGCTTTCCCCCACAACAAGAGTACATGACACTATGAAAGTAACTAAAATATACTAGCCTAGATGTAGCAACATTCGTGTTTTGTCTGATGTTTCCAACAGCGTAAGCCGCAGAACTTATTTACCAGCTAATTTATCTATGTGGGGTCCCCACTGCAATTTGCTATCAATAGTAATTCCAAAAAACTTCGCATCATTTACAAATTCTAACGTGCTGCTGTCTTACACTAAACTGGTCTCAACTTGCCTGACATTTGGAAGTGAGAATTTTATACACTTGATTTTACCAGCGTTTAACAATAAATTATTAACTGTGAACCAATTCAAGGGTAAAGACAATACACCATTAACATCATCAAAATCGACAGCCAGATGTATTCCATATTATTGCTAGGATTTAGTAGGCAGCTTACTTGAACAGCGATATTTTATTTGTCGATTCTCATGATAATTTACATCTGCGACAAAATGTTTTTTTTAATGAAGTGTCGATTCATTAATATCATACCGAATCGTATGATGATCACTTTGTTTTTGTTTTTATTTGGCACACAAAACAGATTTTACAACTTAAAGTGCTTAGAATTAAAAGAACATAGGTAACATGAGCAGTCGCAAATCCTCAAGATGCGCGCACAACATTCAAAAGTTAAAATACAAATGCAATAAGTCTATTAACTTAATTTAGGTATCAAGCTATCTCGTATCAAGTAATAAGTAACAAAATTACTTCTCCGTACCTGACGCATTAAATAGCATCCCGAGTGCAGCGAGGGATTCAATGCCAAACCCTCGCCGTAATACCAGCATGGTGTCCACCAGTTTATTTATCTGCTTGTAACTTCGCAGTCGGTCGGCGTCGAGTCGCCGCGAGGGCCGCTCGTCACCCCAACTGTCGGCCAGCCCGCCAGGTCAGTCACTGTTTGCGCCGAGGTTCCTTGGCTCTGAGCGAGCTGTGACCCCTCTCTCTCTCTCTCACCTTACCCTATCCTAGAAAGAGCTCGCTCAGCGCCAAATAAATTTGGCGTGACCTATACATTTGCTCGGTGTCTGTGTACACACAGCACTAACTAACACACGAACTTTTAGTGAGTCATGGTCTCGTGTGTGGTTTCTGTCTACAAAGAATGATCAATGATGGCACCACTTGGAAATGTACATAAATAATAATGTATGAATCTGAAAGTCTCTGAAAACTTCGTTTTTGACGACCTCTGTGGCGCAGCGGTTGTGGCTCTGCCTACCATGAGAGAGGTCCCGGGTTCGATCCCCGGCTGGGGATAAATAAAAAGAAAAACCCCGGGTCTTGGATATTTATATGTGTGTACCCACGGCACAGGATATCTTACTGTGGGGTCTGAAGCTATGTATGTGCCTGTATGTAAATGTAACAAAAAAACTATCTTCACTCAATTACACAGTACTACCAATTTGCATATGTTTACAACGTACTAACTACAACTTCCCTTTGTCACTGGTAGCAGGCCACACGCCACATCGAGTCTCTTCGCTGGGAGGCACGCCGGCCACGCCAGGATCGCCACTAGGTAACTTACATACTGCGCACAGAGCGGCAGCAACTGATCATTTAGTCGGGGTGGCTAAGAGGAGATTTCGTGAAACTACCTCTACCCTACACTAACCTTACCTAACCTACTCACACGACTCAATATCGTGGGGTTTCCAAACAGGGTGTAAGGTATCAAACAAGTCTCAGTCTGACGCCCTCGATGTACTGACGAAATCTTAGATCTCGTGGGGTTACCAAACAGGGTATAAGGTATCACCCAAGTCTCAGTCTGACGCCCTCGATGTACTCACGAAATCTTAGATCTCGTGGGGTTACCAAACAGGTTGTGAGGTATCACCCAAGTCTCAGTCTGACGCCCTCGATGTATTGACGAAATCTTAGATCTCGTGGGGTTACCAAACAGGTTGTGAGGTATCACCCAAGTCTCAGTCTGACGCCCTCGATGTATTGACGAAATCTTAGATCTCGTGGGGTTACCAAACAGGTTGTGAGGTATCACCCAAGTCTCAGTCTGACGCCCTCGATGTATTGACGAAATCTTAGATCTCGTGGGGTTACCAAACAGGTTGTGAGGTATCACCCAAGTCTCAGTCTGACGCCCTCGATGTATTGACGAAATCTTAGATCTCGTGGGGTTACCAAACAGGTTGTGAGGTATCACCCAAGTCTCAGTCTGACGCCCTCGATGTATTGACGAAATCTTAGATCTCGTGGGGTTACCAAACAGGTTGTGAGGTATCACCCAAGTCTCAGTCTGACGCCCTCGATGTACTCACGAAATCTTAGATCTCGTGGGGTTACCAAACAGGTTGTGAGGTATCACCCAAGTCTCAGTCTGACGCCCTCGATGTATTGACGAAATCTTAGATCTCGTGGGGTTACCAAACAGGTTGTGAGGTATCACCCAAGTCTCAGTCTGACGCCCTCGATGTACTCACGAAATCTTAGATCTCGTGGGGTTACCAAACAGGTTGTGAGGTATCACCTAAGTCTCAGTCTGACGCCCTCGATGTATTGACGAAATCTTAGATCTCGTGGGGTTACCAAACAGGTTGTGAGGTATCACCCAAGTCTCAGTCTGACGCCCTCGATGTATTGACGAAATCTTAGATCTCGTGGGGTTACCAAACAGGTTGTGAGGTATCACCCAAGTCTCAGTCTGACGCCCTCGATGTACTCACGAAATCTTAGATCTCGTGGGGTTACCAAACAGGTTGTGAGGTATCACCCAAGTCTCAGTCTGACGCCCTCGATGTATTGACGAAATCTTAGATCTCGTGGGGTTACCAAACAGGTTGTGAGGTATCACCCAAGTCTCAGTCTGACGCCCTCGATGTACTCACGAAATCTTAGATCTCGTGGGGTTACCAAACAGGTTGTGAGGTATCACCCAAGTCTCAGTCTGACGCCCTCGATGTATTGACGAAATCTTAGATCTCGTGGGGTTACCAAACAGGTTGTGAGGTATCACCCAAGTCTCAGTCTGACGCCCTCGATGTATTGACGAAATCTTAGATCTCGTGGGGTTACCAAACAGGTTGTGAGGTATCACCCAAGTCTCAGTCTGACGCCCTCGATGTACTCACGAAATCTTAGATCTCGTGGGGTTACCAAACAGGTTGTGAGGTATCACCCAAGTCTCAGTCTGACGCCCTCGATGTATTGACGAAATCTTAGATCTCGTGGGGTTACCAAACAGGTTGTGAGGTATCACCCAAGTCTCAGTCTGACGCCCTCGATGTATTGACGAAATCTTAGATCTCGTGGGGTTACCAAACAGGTTGTGAGGTATCACCCAAGTCTCAGTCTGACGCCCTCGATGTATTGACGAAATCTTAGATCTCGTGGGGTTACCAAACAGGTTGTGAGGTATCACCCAAGTCTCAGTCTGACGCCCTCGATGTATTGACGAAATCTTAGATCTCGTGGGGTTACCAAACAGGTTGTGAGGTATCACCCAAGTCTCAGTCTGACGCCCTCGATGTACTCACGAAATCTTAGATCTCGTGGGGTTACCAAACAGGTTGTGAGGTATCACCCAAGTCTCAGTCTGACGCCCTCGATGTATTGACGAAATCTTAGATCTCGTGGGGTTACCAAACAGGTTGTGAGGTATCACCCAAGTCTCAGTCTGACGCCCTCGATGTACTCACGAAATCTTAGATCTCGTGGGGTTACCAAACAGGTTGTGAGGTATCACCCAAGTCTCAGTCTGACGCCCTCGATGTATTGATGAAATCTTAGATCTCGTGGGGTTACCAAACAGGTTGTGAGGTATCACCCAAGTCTCAGTCTGACGCCCTCGATGTATTGACGAAATCTTAGATCTCGTGGGGTTACCAAACAGGTTGTGAGGTATCACCCAAGTCTCAGTCTGACGCCCTCGATGTATTGACGAAATCTTAGATCTCGTGGGGTTACCAAACAGGTTGTGAGGTATCACCCAAGTCTCAGTCTGACGCCCTCGATGTATTGACGAAATCTTAGATCTCGTGGGGTTACCAAACAGGTTGTGAGGTTTCACCCAAGTCTCAGTCTGACGCCCTCGATGTACTCACGAAATCTTAGATCTCGTGGGGTTACCAAACAGGTTGTGAGGTATCACCCAAGTCTCAGTCTGACGCCCTCGATGTATTGACGAAATCTTAGATCTCGTGGGGTTACCAAACAGGTTGTGAGGTATCACCCAAGTCTCAGTCTGACGCCCTCGATGTATTGACGAAATCTTAGATCTCGTGGGGTTACCAAACAGGTTGTGAGGTATCACCCAAGTCTCAGTCTGACGCCCTCGATGTATTGACGAAATCTTAGATCTCGTGGGGTTACCAAACAGGTTGTGAGGTATCACCCAAGTCTCAGTCTGACGCCCTCGATGTATTGACGAAATCTTAGATCTCGTGGGGTTACCAAACAGGTTGTGAGGTATCACCCAAGTCTCAGTCTGACGCCCTCGATGTATTGACGAAATCTTAGATCTCGTGGGGTTACCAAACAGGTTGTGAGGTATCACCCAAGTCTCAGTCTGACGCCCTCGATGTACTCACGAAATCTTAGATCTCGTGGGGTTACCAAACAGGTTGTGAGGTATCACCCAAGTCTCAGTCTGACGCCCTCGATGTATTGACGAAATCTTAGATCTCGTGGGGTTACCAAACAGGTTGTGAGGTATCACCCAAGTCTCAGTCTGTCGCCCTCGATGTATTGACGAAATCTTAGATCTCGTGGGGTTACCAAACAGGTTGTGAGGTATCACCCAAGTCTCAGTCTGACGCCCTCGATGTATTGACGAAATCTTAGATCTCGTGGGGTTACCAAACAGGTTGTGAGGTATCACCCAAGTCTCAGTCTGACGCCCTCGATGTATTGACGAAATATTAGATCTCGTGGGGTTACCAAACAGGTTTTGAGGTATCACCCAAGTCTCAGTCTGACGCCCTCGATGTATTGACGAAATCTTAGATCTCGTGGGGTTACCAAACAGGTTGTGAGGTATCACCCAAGTCTCAGTCTGACGCCCTCGATGTATTGACGAAATCTTAGATCTCGTGGGGTTACCAAACAGGTTGTGAGGTATCACCCAAGTCTCAGTCTGACGCCCTCGATGTACTCACGAAATCTTAGATCTCGTGGGGTTACCAAACAGGTTGTGAGGTATCACCCAAGTCTCAGTCTGACGCCCTCGATGTATTGACGAAATCTTAGATCTCGTGGGGTTACCAAACAGGTTGTGAGGTATCACCCAAGTCTCAGTCTGACGCCCTCGATGTACTCACGAAATCTTAGATCTCGTGGGGTTACCAAACAGGTTGTGAGGTATCACCCAAGTCTCAGTCTGACGCCCTCGATGTATTGACGAAATCTTAGATCTCGTGGGGTTACCAAACAGGTTGTGAGGTATCACCCAAGTCTCAGTCTGACGCCCTCGATGTATTGACGAAATCTTAGATCTCGTGGGGTTACCAAACAGGTTGTGAGGTATCACCCAAGTCTCAGTCTGACGCCCTCGATGTATTGACGAAATCTTAGATCTCGTGGGGTTACCAAACAGGTTTTGAGGTATCACCCAAGTCTCAGTCTGACGCCCTCGATGTATTGACGAAATCTTAGATCTCGTGGGGTTACCAAACAGGTTGTGAGGTATCACCCAAGTCTCAGTCTGACGCCCTCGATGTACTCATGAAATCTTAGATCTCGTGGGGTTACCAAACAGGTTGTGAGGTATCACCCAAGTCTCAGTCTGACGCCCTCGATGTATTGACGAAATCTTAGATCTCGTGGGGTTACCAAACAGGTTGTGAGGTATCACCCAAGTCTCAGTCTGACGCCCTCGATGTACTCACGAAATCTTAGATAAAGATAAAGACTTTTATTTGCGATAGATATGTAGAGTGTGCTTAGTGAATGGCGACACTCACACGTGACTCTTGTAGAAAGTAGTAAAAGTAGTAGGTAAACACCGATATAGTAAGTATAGATGTATATTGAGCGAGTCTCTTACAACACTGCCTTCCTAAATAAAATAACATTAGTTTTATTACAACTAGGTTGCGCGCTAAGCAAAATGTACTATGTGAGATCGTACATCTTCCCAGCCTAATAAAGGACACTTAATTAACATAGTTAAAATTCACTTAATAAAGTAAGTATGTATATAAATTGCAATATAATTTAGCTTAAATAACAAAGTTTAAAATAGTAAATAGTAATGTAACTTTATCCTTAATCAAAATTGAAAGAAATATTGTCGTTTCCGGTAGTAACTTCTTTCATTTGTCGCATCTCGATTGCGTCGCTCGGTCTCGGGCGGGGGGCGGCGGGCGCGCGGGCTGTGGCGGTGCAGTAGCGGCAGCAGCAGTTCCTCACGAGCGCATAGATAACGAGCGCAGTAGCACTCACGCTCATGATCGAGTATATTATGGTGTAGTGAACACTGTCATTTCCAGATGCTCTTGCTAGTGGAGCATCTTCATTTCTCTTCTGAAGCTCAATCTTGTTTCTTATCTCTGCCATATGTGATGTATCGGGTTCATAGAAATGTGAAACATTTCCTCGAAGTTTAACTCCCACTATAGCGTTTATTGAGCTATTAAGATTCATTGTTGGTAACAAGAAACCAGGATCCACACTCATGCTGTTGTTGTACTGGTTTTGGGAGTAGATAACGAGATGATTTATCTGTAGTATGCCGCCGGCTGCCATTGTGACGATGCTTGAACCTTTGAGTGTATGCAGTACGAGTTCGTTATCGCAAATCGTACGTAGTATATACGACTGTCGCAGCAAATCGCAAGCCATGTGTTATGTGTTTGTAACTTGATCCAGTTGTACACACACGGAAGTGTCTCGGTCGTACAGGTGCTTTGTATAGGTGATTGACCTATCAAATTTGCTTCGCACGGAGTATTCGTCGAGTAGTGTAGGTCATGAACCGGTGTCCTTGCTTGACATATAATGCTGTCTGATGTTTGTTTTATGCACTTGTCAATAATTTGTTGCGTTATACTCATGTACGTATTCTTTTTAAAGTTGACTGCGATATATTCCGAAGTTATCTTGACCCATTTTGACGTGTAGGTGGTTTGTACAGCCATTGGCAGTGGTATGACTCTAAAAAGCTTGAAACTATCCTCTGATAGCAGTGGAATGTGAAGTTCGAATAGAAAGTATCCATTCGTTATTCGCCCACGAGCATATAACAATTTATAGATGTCCTTGATGTTTCGCCGAATATCTGTTACGGACAAAGTTAGCGTCGGCGGCAGCTGTCCAGCAATGTACTCTAGTTGTTTTATAAGTTTCATCGGTGTAAGTAAATGAATGTCGATATGTCCTTTATAAATGTCCGTCAGCGTTGTGAATAAAAGTTCTTGAATTCTTCTTAGGTTATTTAATAGTAGGCTTGCAGTAATCGATGACGTTTTGAAGAAATTGACTATCATCGTGGCTTCCATTGCAGTTTGTATCGTGGACAAACTCGTGTTGACTTCATTCAAGAAAGTGAAAATGTTTTGAAACTGCTTGTTCATGTTATCTTCATTTCTTTTCAGAGCTTCATTCTCGAGTTCGACGATCGATGTTTGGTTTTTTATAAGTGATACTAAGTGTGATTCGTTATCTTGAATGGCTTGGATGTCGTTTTCGTAGTTTGTAGCAAACCGCTGATCTAACAGTCCAAATAGACTATTCCCGATGTAACCAATCCCATCGATCAGACCGCGTTTCCTTCGGGAAAGGTGTTTTCTGGGCTCCAACAGTATATCGTTGTAGTAATGCAATAATTCCATTTCATGATTCGGTTTAATGGTAGGTTGGCAGTATGTAGGTTCCATTGTTTTACAGATATCCCCAAGATGCTGTAAGTATTCTTGCATTTGTTCATTGCCGTTCCAATAACTCGTCAAGTTGTAATACATGACGAGAACCCATTCATCATGCATCAGCGATATTTGACCATGCGGGTCATAAAATATAGGTCGATCTCTCTCGATAGTTGTGATCTGAATGTTTGATCTCGCTTGTGGTGGCTGTGCATTAGTCGCGCCACAGAATAAACACAGCGACAACACGAGTAAATGGAGTAAGCTGAAGCTGCGACTTTTGTTTACGGTTTTTGTTGTAGTGGTAGGCGTTGTAACAGTATGAGAGGTTTCGGAGTCTTGAGTTCCTTCAGTTGATTGTAAGTTTGTCTGGAGATGGAAAGTATTTTTTATCACACCTGCTCTGAAAATACATACTAATTATACCAATTAGAGGGAAGAAACGCCTTTATCCCGCCCTTCAAATCCTTTCATCCCAAGGTATGGAAGTTTGTATGAAAATCCTTCCGACCCAAGGGTGGGAAGTATGTATGAAATTCCATTACATACCCGGTTTATTTTTTTTTTATTTGTCAGCAGTCATACTGCAAAGAGACTTTAACTGTCTACTAATTAAATTTCAAGTAAATTGTTACTGGCCACATACAGTTTTTTTTTACCAGTTACCAACCTCCTTGGTGCATACAGAAAATTAAAAACGAAATTATTTTTGTATATAAAACGCGCGGAATCACGGAAGAAGTGGCTGCATGACCTTATGATCTTAGCCTACTCCAGAAACGGGCGAATAAAAAAAGGAAAAGCCCGCGCATTTTCGCATAAACTTCGATTGATTTAGCATTTATCTTTGTGTTTTTTGTAAAATATGGATGCATTTATGTCTATAATTTTCCTCGTAGGTGTAATAAAAAGCACTATACATACCTCAGGATAAAGTACAGTTCCATACCTCAAATGGTTTGCGCCCCTCGCAAGCTCGTGGCGCAAATGCCATAATCTCGGTATGGAACTGTCACTTTCTTCCCTCTGAAGTAATGTACTATTTCTCATCTTCGTTAATAGGTAGTGGTGACAGCTTTGTGACGGGGCGAGTGATTGATTTATTTTGTGTCTTCATTGTTGCGACCCTCACGTAACCATCGCTGCCGGGGTGAAGCTGTGTCACTCGGGCGATAGCCCATTTTCCCGGCGGCAAGTTGTCTTCCTTGACCAGGACTATGTCGCCTTCTTTGAGGTTTCGAGTAGGTCTGTTCCACTTGTTGCGATACTGTAGTTGTTGTAGATATTCATTTGACCAGTGTTTCCAGAATTGGTGAAACATGTGTGTGGTCAGTTTCCATCGTTTTCTTAAGTCGATTTTATGTCCACCACTGTAGTCAGATTGTGGCACAAGTAATGTAGAAGTTCCACTAAGAAAATGAGCGGGAGTTAATCCGTTGTAGAATTCATCAGGGTCTTCTGTGAGAGGGCAAAGATAGCGTGAGTTCAGGCATGCTTCAATTTTTGAGAGCAATGTTGTAAATTCCTCAAATGTCAGCTTTTGATCGCCAAGTACACGGCGCAAATGATGTTTCATTGATTTTACAGCCGCTTCACATATGCCGTTTGCACTTGCCCATGTCGGGACGCTGAAATGCCATGTGACGCCCATCTTTGCGATGTTGTCAAAGAACTCTGGTTTTAGGGGTTGTTGGAATTCCTTGAATTCACTACGAAGAACCCGTGATGCTCCCAGAAAATTTGATCCGTTGTCCGTATAGACATGGGCCACTTTTCCTCGTCGGGCATAAAAGCGTTCGAAGGCAGCCAGGAATGTTTCAGTAGAGAGGTCCGATGCCAATTCTATGTGGACCGCTTTTGTTGCCAAACAAATGAAAATCACGATGTACCCCTTTGACGTCCTGATTCCTCTTCCTTTGTTAATTTTGACGTCAACATGTCCTGTGTAATCGATACCAGTACGGGTGAAGGGTCTAGAGGGAGTAACTCTGGGCGCTGGTAGATCCCCCATCAGCTGGTTGTGTTCCTTGTTGTTAAAACGGTGGCACTTGACGCAGCGTCGTAGCTGATTTTTTACCGTTCGATTTCCGCTTAGTATCCAGTATGTTTGTCGGATGTAAGCAAGGGTTAGACGTGCTCCCCCGTGTAATGTCGCTCGATGGGCTTGATCTATTACCAACTGAGTTAGACGTCCAGTATTGGGTAAGATGACTGGGGTTTTCATGTTAGGTGGAAGATTCGAATGCTTGAGTCGTCCTCCCACACGCAGGATACCGTTTTCATCGATGTAAGGCAGAAGTTTCAAAAGCTTGCTTTTCGTAGAGATATCCATGTTTTTTGAAAGGTTTTTGTAGTCACCTTCAAACTGTGTTTGTTGCACTTGTTTAATAAGTAGGTTACTTGCACGCTGCAACTCCGTCGGATGTAGGTACGAACTCAACTTATCGCTGTTGAAAAATCGCAATATCCAGGCTATGACCCGCACCTCACGTGTCAGACTGCTGTGTCTGCTTAGTAACACTTCGATAAAGTTGTCGCTTTGCGTTTCTTGTTTCGTGGCGTAATTGTAGCTATGGATAGGCTTATCCACAGCTGTACTAAAACGTTGCGGCGAATCTTCAGGGATGAATGATTTTAGGAACTCAGGGCCGTGCCACCACAGATCGTTGTTGAGGAGATTTTTTGGTGATAGACCTCGCGAGGCACAGTCGGCAGGATTTTCCTCCGATTTTACGTATCTCCAGTATTCCGCAGGCACGACGCGTGAGATCTTAGTTGCTCTGTTAGAGACGTATTTTTCCCATTTCGAATGGTCACCTTGCAGCCACGCTAGAACGACTTGTGAGTCACACCATGCGTATGTGGTCACGGTGTGAGGAGTAGCGATTAGCGATTTTTTTATTTTCTCTACCAGCTGGCTTAGTAGTAATGCTCCGCAGAGTTCGAGCCGCGGCAGTGTAAGGTTTTCTGACAGCGGTGCCACCCTTGTTTTGGCGGCTATTATTTGTGGTTCTTGTTGCCCGTCTGAGTTTATAACGCGGCAGTATACTACACAAGAATAAGCTAGCTTTATGCTAGCGTCGCAAAAGACCATCAGTACAATCGCTGTATGAGTAGTGCCAAGCCATCGGTTTATTTTCACGTTTCGCAGCTGAGGTAATTCGGCTTTGATTTTAATCCATTCATCTTCCAGGTTTTTTGGTAATACGTCATTCCATGTAATGGATTTTAAGCTCCACACCTTTTGGAAGATTAGCTTTGCGGCCACAGTAACGGGTGAAAACCAGCCCAAAGGATCGTTGAGTTTTGATATTTGTGAAAGTAGTTCACTCTTAGTTAAGTTGTGGGTCTTCCCAGCTTCCGCGTTCCAGTTAAGTTTGAATGAGTCAGTGTGGGGACTCCAGCTGAGGCCCAAAGTTTTAGTCAAACTTTCATTTTTGAAGTCAAAAGTGCTTCGAGTTGATATCTGCTCCTTAGAGAGTCCTTGAAGTATATCCTTATTGTTGCTTGACCACTTACGGAGATTCATTCCGCCTCCCTTTAATAGCGCGATAAGATCGTTTCTAATCTGCACCGCAGTTGATAATAATTGGTGGCCACCCAGAAGATCGTCTACGTAGAAGTTGTGTCTCAACATATATGCAGCATCTGGGTACATGTGACCGTCATCCATAGCTAGTTGTTCAAGTGTGCGCATCGCTAACCAAGGAGCGCATTTTGTACCATATGTTACTGTACGCAATGTCATTTCTTGAAGTTGATTATTTGTATTGCGCCATAAGATTTTTTGCAGAGGTTGCTGTTCTCCAGATAACCATATAGATCGATAATGTTTTTCTATATCAGCCGTAAACACATATTTGTAGCTCCTCCATTTTATTATCAGTTCCTGTATATCTTTCTGTAAGTTGGGGCCTTTATACATGAGTTCGTTGAGACTGTATCCACTGCTAGTCTTCTGGGATGCGTTGAAAACAACCCTCAACTTGGTGGTTGTAGACTCTTCACGTAAAACGCCATGGTGAGGTAAATAACATTCCACCGTGTCGCGCGACTGAGACGGTGTCATGTGGCCAAGGCGAACATACTCGTCAATGAACTCATTGTAATTTGATGCTAGTGTGCTATTTTTACTTAATAGTTTCTCGAGTTGATTAAGTTGTGAAACGGCTGTGTTTTTTGATTTTCCCAATTTTTCTTCATAGGCTGGGATCATTGGCATCTGAACGCTGTACTTTCCATCTGTATGGCGCTGAGTAGTTTTTTTGTAAAAGTTTTCACAATAATCTTCATCTGAAATATCTTCCTTATTTGGTATGATGTCTTCAGACTCCCAAAACCGGGATAACTCGTTAATATCTGCTAATGTGACGTAGCAGTTCAACTTTTGACCGTAGTCTGTGTTCCCACACAAAACCCAGCCTATCTGTGTTTGTTGGGCTGTAGGCGACTGTTCATTTCCTTTCAGGACACCGCTCAAAATTATGTCCGAGTATATGGCAGCACCGATGAGTAGATCGACGCCCCGGGACACATTGAAGTCTGGATCGGCAAGTTTTAGGTTTTCTATATGCTCCCATCCTTGATTAACAAAGGATCCTGTCGAAAGTGGGTTTATTAATGTTCTCATTATGAACGCGCTTGTATTAAAGGCGAAGTCTGAGTTAATTGATTTGCATTCGAGCTGTAGTGAGCCCTTGCAGCCGCCGGAGATGGACCCAATTCCTGATATAGTAGCGGCAACCCTTTGTCTGGGTAGTTTCAGCAATTGTGCCGCATTCTCAGAAATCAGGTTAACCTGAGAGCCTTGGTCCAAAAGGGCGCGAAGAGTTACGTAGTTGCCATCCAATGCTTTCACTTTTATAAGTGCAGTAGTAAGAAGTATTTCTAAAGAGTTATTGGAGGCATGATTTGCGTTATAGTTTTGTGACGTAGCCGGGCTAGATTTTCCGACATTTTGGTTCATATGCAGTAGAGTATGATGTTGTAGGTCACATTCCTTGCATGTTTTATCCGACGAACATCCTGCTTGTCCATGACTGTAAAGGCAATTTTTGCACACGTTTAATTTGCCTACAGTATCATTTCGCTTTCTCGAGTCCATTGCGATGAATTTGCGACACTGCATTAAAACGTGCGTTCCATTGCACAGGGGGCATTGGCCGAAAGACACGTGGTGGCTTTTTGCATAGTCGAATCTTTTAGGTTTGAACGCCATACTATTATTCTTGTCTTGAACTTTGTTCGATGTTACTGCAGTTTGGTTTTGTGTCGTTGGTTCGTTTTGTCGATTTCGCAATGATTCCAATGCCAAAAAATTTTTTTCCAGAAAGTGGTTGAATTCCTCAATGTTTGGTATTTCCCGAGGCTGCTGAAGTTCTTTGGTATATTCCGCATAAGTATTGGTGTCAAGTTTCAGAGACATCAAATGCGCCATAATGGGACTCCAAGGGACTGTATCTATGCCGATGTTCTCGAGTCCGTTTAAACATTCTACGATGACGTCATGCATTTTCTTCAAGTTATAACAGTTGGCTTGAGAAATAGTAGGCAGATTGATCATCGAATTTACGTAAGTAGTGAATAGAAGTCTTCGATTATCGTATCTATGTGTGAGAATCTCCCAACAGGACTCGTAGTTGCTTGAATTGATGTGGAGATGTTGGACTAATCGTTCCGCTTCGCCTCGCAATTTCGCCTTCAAGTGCTGCATTTTTTGAGCTTTGGAGAGTGAAGGATTTTTGTCTACAATTTCCAGGAAGAGATCCTTGAATGAGATCCACTGCGAGTAGTTTCCGAAGAACTCGGGGACATTGATCTTAGGAGCTGACTGTTGAAAGTGTCTATTTGAGCTGATCTTGCTTATGAGTTCCTTTTTTATTCCCTCATAACGCGTCTCCACAGCATCGAAGTTTTCGAAGTATGAAGGGTCCCTGTAGACCTCCTCGATCTCCCAGTGTAGCTTGTCGATATCAGCCCATTTTCCCTTGAGCAGAGTAAGGTGTTCTTCTATCTCCCACTTGTCTGATAACTCATCCATGTTGATCTTGGAGAATGCTTTGTGTATGGCCTTGAAGTTGCGGTGCTGCTTGGCAAGTAATTCGAAGACCTTTTCATCTTGTGCTGGTGGGGTTGGTGGTGCAGAACCAGGACGACTTGTCGATTGTCGGCCGGTAGGGACTTCAAGTTTATCCATACCCACTACAGGGGTATCTGACAGTGTTGATTGTAAACGGTGTATGATGTCACCTTTGAGATCATTGTAAATGATCTTGGTTCTTGCGTAGATATCTTCCACGAAGTATTGATGAGATTTGTCTTCCAGTAGTAAGATTTTACTGTTCCGTTCGTCGAAGTCACGCCACAGGTTTTCTAGAGAGGCTAATCTCTTAGTTAGGTAGTTTAGGGTTTTTCTCGACGCACTGTCCTTTTTATAGTTGGCGCAAATCGATTTGATGTTCTCAAATACTTCGGATTGTGTCTGAAGTTCAGTAGCCATCTTGAGTAGTTAATTCTTCGGTGCTGGCACGTAGTAGACGGCGGCAGTCCCAGTCAGGTGCGTAGTAGACGGCAAAGTATCGTTGCTGGCACGTAGTAGACGGCGACAGCTTCCCTCGACCAGTATTTTGCGTAGTAGACGGCAAAGTACTGCTATTGGCCGATAACTGTTGAGCGTGGTAGTAAGTAGATCCATAGGTCGCTGGTTCAAATCCGGCTCGAAGGACCAAAACATGTAGAGTGTGCTTAGTGAACGGCGACACTCACACGTGACTCTTGTAGAAAGTAGTAAAAGTAGTAGGTAAACACCGATATAGTAAGTATAGATGTATATTGAGCGAGTCTCTTACAACACTGCCTTCCTAAATAAAATAACATTAGTTTTATTACAACTAGGTTGCGCGCTAAGCAAAATGTACTATGTGAGATCGTACAGATATGCTTTTACAAAGATGGTACAATATAGTTTCAGTCATATACACACATCCAGATAATTAAATTATAGCATGCAAAAACAATTATGATTTAGAGCCATCTAATTTTAAATAGTAGGTAAGAAATTAGTCAAAGTTTAAATTGACACAATTTTTAACATTAGGTTCTAGGAATTCCTTAATCGAGTAGAAAACATGTTGCATTAACCAATATCTTATACCTTTTTAAATTTCTGTGTGTTACTTATAATTTGGTGGTGACTTGGTAATTTGTTCCAAATTGTTGTGCACAGCATTTGTTCCAAATTGTTTTTCCTAAATCTTGCACTTTTTATCTTTTAGATCTGGGGTTACCAAACAGGTTGTGAGGTATCACCTAAGTCTCAGTCTGACGACCTCGATGTACTCACGAAATATGGCGTATATTTAATGTTTATTGCGTATATAAGCAATATTTTTCAAATAAGTATGGGATTTGAGTTGTCAAAATTTAGCCATTGTCATTGCATTGAGAAAAGCAAGTTGCAAGTTCATAAACTGACCGATTCTAAGTAAATACAGTATTTTCATAATAGCTGGAATAAATGGGGATGAAAACTGTCCAACTGTCAAACGTAGAAGGCGCTTATATCACAGACACAGAGTAAGTAAGCAGAGTTTCATTCATCTGAGGATACAAATCAATCACAGACCAATAAATTCAAGTTTACGCAGAGTTTCGTTAATCACAGAAATCAGCTGTCAATATCCAACAAAAGTTTGTCATGTGTCTTCCCCATCGACATCCGATGACGGTGACCATGTGGCTGAGTGATTCAAGTTCCGCATGACCCTGGTGAAGGCAACTAGTAGGCGCTGGATGACGGTTAATATAAAACTCCGTCGACTTCGGTAAAGACACCTTACATACAATGTGCGCCTGGTTACAGAAAATTTATCTTCAACGAAGGCGTATTATTTTTTGTTGCTGATAATTCTGAACGCAAATAGCCAAATAATCAAGCTTCCGTAAGGTGTATCACACCGTATTGGTAGTGAAACAGAATACAATAAAAAATATTCGCGTAGTGGCGGTCCGAAGTTTCGTATTTTATGCTAAACCTTTCCCTGCATAATAAAAACTCAAAGGGAACAGCCGAATAATCTAATAATAATTGGTTCAGTTTATGCTTCTTATGTAATATTTTATGGGAAGCCTAAGAAGAGATAGTTTATTAAATTAATAGTTTGGTGAGGAATAAATGTAGGGCAATGTAGGCCACAAGGTGTCTACTAATCCTCTTATTACGTAAAATAAATCAAATCTGTCATGGTCGGTGTCTTTTTTTCATACAAACTGTACTTTGACGGCTTATAAATATGTGATACCAAAACACATATGAATCAAAGGCATCATTTCAGAAATGTTGTAATTTTACTTCACATTATAATTCTAATTTAGGCTATGTACCAGATGTTCCGGTTTTGAATCCCGGGGAAGGCAGAACACTTCAGGTCTTCCACGGTTATGTTTGTTATGTCGCTGCTTCTAGTTCCCAGGTTTCTGGGCCATGACATGACAAACATTTAAAACAGCATCTCAAGTCCATGTTTATTATATGGATTTGTTAATACGGGTCCTAGTCTGGTGCCAGAGGCGATGTACGTATGTGAGTGTATGTGTCTGTTTCATGTCAGCGTCGCCGTCGGTACGTGAGCACCACCACCAGAGAGCGAACTCTACCGGTCCCACCATCAGTCTGAATATCAGTAAGTGTTACAATCATACTATGCGAGTCCTATAACTAAAAATTCCGCGGAATATTACAATATTTCAAGAGAAGACAGAAGATGAACCAAAGAGGTAACAGAATGGCTACCTAGAACCGAAAGAGGTCTAGTGGGCAGTCCACCAGCCATGTAGATGGATGACGTCATCACCACAGCTGACACTGGTTGTGAGGTCTTAGGATCGGAGTAGATGGCGAGGTGAGAGGAGGCCTATACCCAGCGTTGGGTGACTGTGCGGTTTGATTAACAAGATAATAAGAACAACAAATAAAATCCGATTTCTAAAACATCAGGCTCTAAACAGTATGAAACCTCTAGCAACTCGATATGCTTCTAACGACTGAATGATATGCTTCTAACGGAAGCATAGCAGCGATCAAGAGCTAGTATTATATATATGATTGGGATTTGCTAATTGATAGCAAATATGGCCCTTCAAAATATATTTTTTTAAATCTTGTACTTTATGCCCTCTAGATATCTATTAAATTTAGTGTGACGTGTGATTTTATAACCAGCGGACAATCAATACCCTTCTAACGATACCTAAAAAATGAACATACATACATACCGGTCAAACACATACCGCCCTTTTGGCCGTCGGGTTAAAATGGACAGATACAGTCTCAAGCGATTCCAGATCCAAATCAAAAGAGGTTCTTATCTGCGGGTTTATATTACCTAAATGGAATGATAAATCCATTTATTTTGTCAGGCGGTGAGCCGGGCGAGGCGGTGATCATCATCAACGAGTCTCCGATGACGGGCAGTAGCAATGTGCCAGTGCGGGCACATAGCCCCTCGCAGTCGCACAGAGGTGAGATATTCGTTCAGTTTGTAATGGCAGGTCAGATATTAGTTCAGTCTGTAATGGCAGGTCAGATATTAGTTCAGTCTGTAATGGCAGGTGAGATATTAGTTCAGTCAGTAATGGCAGATGAGATATTCGTTTAGTCTGTAATGGCAAATGAGATATTCGTTCAGTCTGTAATGGCAGGTGAGATATTTGTTCAGTCAGTAATTGGAGGTGAGATATTCGTTCAGTCAGTAATGGGGGGTGAGATATTCGTTCAGTCAGTAATGGGAGATGAGATATTGTAATGGGAGGTGAGATATTCGTTCAGTCAGTAATGGGGGGTGAGATATTCGTTCAGTCAGTAATGAGAGGTGAGATATTCGTTCAGTCAGTAATGAGAGGTGAGATATTCGTTCAGTTGGTAATGGGAGGTGAGATATTCGTTCAGTCAGTAATGGGAGGTGAGATATTAGTTCAGTCTGTAAAGGGAGGTGAGATATTCGTTCATTCAGTAATGGGAGTTGAGATATTCGTTCAGTCAGTAATGGGAGATGAGATATTCGTTCAGTTAGTAATGAGAGGTGAGATATTCGTTCAGTTAGTAATGAGAGGTGAAATATTCGTTCATTCAGTAATGGGAGGTGAGATATTCGTTCAGTCAGTAATGAGAGGTAAGATATTCGTTCAGTCAGTAATGGGGGGTGAGATATTCGTTCAGTCAGTAATGAGAGGTGAGATATTCGTTCAGTCAGTAATGAGAGGTGAGATATTCGTTCAGTTAGTAATGGGAGGTGAGATATTCGTTCAGTCAGTAATGGGAGGTGAGATATTCGTTCAGTCAGTAATGGGAGATGAGATATTGTAATGGGAGGTGAGATATTCGTTCAGTCAGTAATGAGAGGGTGAGATATTCGTTCAATTATTAATAGGAGGCGAGATATTCGTTCAGTCAGTAATGAGAGGTAAGATATTCGTTCAGTCAGTAATGAGAGGTGATATATTCGTTCAGTTAGTAATGGGAGGTGAGATATTCGTTCAGTCAGTAATGGGAGGTGAGATATTAATTCAGTCTGTAAAGGGAGGTGAGATATTCGTTCATTCAGTAATGGGAGTTGAGATATTCGTTCAGTCAGTAATGGGAGATGAGATATTCGTTCAGTTAGTAATGAGAGGTGAGATATTCGTTCAGTTAGTAATGAGAGGTGAGATATTCGTTCATTCAGTAATGGGAGGTGAGATATTCGTTCAGTCAGTAATGGGAGGTGAGATATTCGTTCAGTCAGTAATGGGAGGTGAGATATTCGTTCAGTCAGTAATGGGAGGTGAGATATTCGTTCATTCAGTAATGGGAGGTGAGATATTCGTTCAGTCAGTAATGGGAGGTGAGATATTCGTTCAGTCAGTAATGGGAGGTGAGATATTCGTTCATTCAGTAATGGGAGGTGAGATATTCGTTCAGTCAGTAATGGGAGGTGAGATATTCGTTCAGTCAGTAATGGGAGGTGAGATATTCGTTCAGTCAGTAATGTGAGGTAAGATATTCGTTCAGTCAGTAGATAGAAAGAGTTTCAAACATAGCGTCACCCCTTTTTCCATACAGCGTGACAGAGGCACAGTTGCGCCCACGTATAGTCAGTTATTCATTACTCCACTGTGCGTGACAGGGGGCTAGCCCATCGCCGCAGCTATGGAGTAATGAAGATTTTCTCACGATGTTTTCGATCACCGTTAGAATGGGAATAATTTTGAATTTGAAACATAGAGCATGACGTAACATAGCGTCACACGTTTTTCCATGCGGCGTGAAAGTGTCCACTTTTAGCCAAAGAGTGCATGTGTCAATGGTCAGAAGCAAATTCATAAGGAACATAGAACATAAAATCTTGGTCTATAAAGTCTACAACGTCTTTGTTTGTCGGAACGGATTTTACCCATTCAAAGCTCATTTTTGCATGGCAGGGGACTACCCCATCGCCCCCGCTTTCATTGACTTCTCATTTCCTTTAAAAGCCAAACCATTCCGAGTGGCTTCGCTATGTTACTCTAATATACTTTTAAGAAAATATATATGTTATATATGATTGTAAAATATGATTGTTGTGTTATGATTTTGTATTGCGGTGCAAGCCATTCGTTTTACTTTACGTACTAATATGAAAAATACTTGAAATTAATAGAATTTGTATACTGCTCCGGAAGTAGGGTAATGTGTGGTTGTGGTTGCAGTCCGCGAGCGCTCGTCGCTGCCCGGGCCGCCGGCGCAGTCCCCCGCGCATCCCTCCACGCTGTTCCCCAACCTGGGGAACCTCACAGGTACGTGTGATTGAGCAAACTATACTAGATAGTTTGAACAATGAATATATAGGTAGGTTGGATAGATGCAACGTCCCTTTATAGGGGACCCCCTTTAATTTTTTAAACTGTGTGTATTTCATTTTGTGTTGCTGTAGCGGCAAGAGAAATAAGTATTCTTTGGAAATTCAAGTTCAATGTGGTACGGCCCGCTGGTGAACAGTCGGACGGACAGTAGGTGTCAAAAAATTGCATCAAATGCAACTAAAGTATAGGGAGTCGCAGTCACGTGACCGTCGCGTAGCTCCCTGTGCGGAAGGCCTTAGTAATAGCATGGACGAATAATACTAGAGGACAAACAACCGCAGTACTTTGAAGCGTAATTTGATTTTTAGTTTAAATGTATATTGCTAGATAGCTACTAGTTCAAAATTTCTTTCTAGTAAAGGTAGTATCGTGGTGGCGCGCTTAATTTAGGAAAGATGGCGGTATAAGCGTTAATTTCCTAAGAACAAACAAAGCTTACGCTTACGCCATCTCTGATTTTGCATCGATATTACGATGGACTATACTACTACGCCGCCAGACTAAGCACCCAGCATCTATTGCATGGTACAGCGACATCTAGAAATTACACAGGATTTTGGCTTTCTAGCAGGGTACGTTTTTTTGTATGCGGTGGTCAGTCCTCTAGTCTTATTAGTCCATGGTAATAGGGTCCCGCGTGGCACTCTTCGGGGTTAGAACCCTAAAAAGTCTCATCTAACCGAAATACTAAACGAGTGATTGTTTTACTGAGCCAGTCTCTGTTGAGCGACTTGTTGCTGAGTCAGTATTGTATACGTAGTTGCAAAATTTATAATCTTCTGAATATTTTTGTATCTACCGATGTGGCTTCCTCCTCCTAGTAGCGGTTCTAGGTCTGTCTTACAAACCAGTGATCCCGGGTTTGAATTCCGGAAGAAGGAAGGAATATATGAGGGTCTTGGATGTTTATATGTTACAGTAGTAATATCATATCATACCATACATGAAGAAGTAATTTTTATCTCTTTAGTATAATATGTAGTGCGTATGTATTTATTAGTATACAAATAATATTAATTTATATTTAAAATGTTTATTTTATTAATGTAATGAAGCAACACATATATTTAGTTTATTGAGTTGTTATATTTATGTCTGTACGTATGCTTGTGTATTGTCTGTCAATAAGCGAGCGGCGTGACGTTGCACTGCATGGGCATCAAGAATAGTAGTTATAGATCAACCCTTCTCATCCTGATTGGGTGTGCTGGAAGAGATCTCTAGATGGAGATAAGCTGGCATTTGTACACTATTTTAATGTATATCTTGTTATTTTAATTATTTGTGTGCAATATAGAAGTTTATGTGACTGATACATAATGAAGGGCATTAAAATTCAAGTGTGGGTTCATGAAACGAGCCGAAGGCGAGTTTCATAATAATATCATTCGAGAGTTTTAATGCCTAATTATGTACAGTTACATACACTAGTTTATCTACACACGTATCATAAGCTCTCTTTGATGTGTTCAGGAATCGCAGGTTTGACCGGCATTGTGGCATTGGTCATTGTTCTGCAGTTGTTTAGCTTGTTCTGTTGTACCAACTTCACAGACAAACTAGGGGCGGCACGCAGGCGGGCGTCGGCGTTCGAAATTTGAATGTCATAATATGTCAAAATATTGATACATTATAGTCATAATGTATCAATATTCAGATAAGAAATGAGTTTTACCAAGTAGTATATCATTATGCTGGTCATAACGTGCGGCTTTTGGACGCAGTAAAGAGGGTTTACGATTCATGTGTAGATGAAATAAATTATGAATATCTCCTTAGATGCGGTGTTGGGCTCACGCTGAAATAATAATTTAATAACTCGTTCTAAAAGCCAGTAGACATAGACATACGTTTATTTACAACAAAACACCAAGTACATGAACAGGAAAGTTACACGAAGTTATGGAAGAAAACACATAGGTATATAAAAGAGAATAGATGATGATGTACGCATGTTTCGTTAGTGAAATGGCTCCAACTCAGCATATAATGCAAACAGCAGAGCTGATTTTCAGTAAGTTGGCGTGTTCTGTACTGTATTTGAGTAACCCCTCCCGCAGGCGCGGCGCTGTGCCCGGCGGGTGCGGGTGCGGGTGCGGGTGCGGGCGCGGGGGCGGCGGCACCGTGGCGCGCGCGGCTCGCCACCATCAAGAACTCCTTCCTGGGCAGCCCGCGCTTCCACCGCCGCCGGCTGCAGGGTATGTACTGGGCGGGGCGGGGAGGGCGGCTCGCCACCATCAAAATACCAGTCGACATTTTCGACGTTCTAAAGTATCTCTATATAATATGAAAGTACATGACTCTCTATCAAAAGGTTCATTGGGATGTACTCTATCGATAACAAACCAAAAAAATGCTGTCCGCGAATTTCCAAAACGCCAGTCGCGATCAAAGCCGAGTCCGAGCGAATTCCTGGAAATTCTCTCCTCTAACATAAAATCATGTCATCACAGAAAGACATGAAAACACCAACCAGGACCATGTCTCGCATCTTCAGTCAATACCTTAAGCTCGGCGCTTATTGTCCAGTAACGCGAATCGCTTGAAAGTAGCTTTAGCCATGCGTAGCAATAGAGCGACCAGAGTCAAGAAGTAGTGGCAGCAGAACGCGAAGGTTGGATATCAGCGAATTCATTTCCTGATGAAATAAAATATCACTCAAAAAATATCGAACCTGAGAAATGATCGAGTAACGCGCACATCTCTCAAGAAGCCTCTGAGAAGGTTGAGTGGAAAGAGGCCACCACCCCGCGGGCTCAGTGATGGTTAAATATTTGTGTATTTGCAATAAAGAATGATGAATTATGAAATAATAGAATGGCTTTAATCAGTCGCGTTGATTCTCGACAACACCCTCATCAATTGATTTTGGCTCTGGCATTCGACCTTGAGTTCTTGATTGTGAACTCATCTCTTCGTCCGCAGCTTCTTCAGAGGAGGTCCACCTCACGCCCTCGTCGTCTCCCGAGCTGACGAAGCGATCCTGGTTCGGCTCCCTGCTGCTGTCTGCTGATAAGGTAATTATGTAATTATTGAAAAGTAAATTTAGCGTGACAAAAAGCTAATCCTTAGCCGCGGCTGTGAAATATAGGTTTCCTCAATATGACTAATTGTATGATTATTTATATGATTAAATAGAATTAACCCACGATATTGATCTCAGCGCTCTTTGCGAGTTTACAGTAAGTACATATAGCATATTTAAAAACTTTCGCCGATAGACCACAATCCTTTTACAGGAAACCGTATCTAAATTAGATAAACCGTTTTAGAGATAAATGGGGACATACATTTGCACACACTCAAACAAACAAACTGATACCCTAAACTGTTATTCTTATGTTAATATTCTTATGTTTTAGGAGGAGAGTTTTACATCGCTCGTGAAGGGGAAACCGCTGCACACAGTGAAAGCAGACCTCATACACGCTTTTCTCAGTGTAAGTGAATATAATAATACCTTGAACACCATTGACACACATTGATCTAGCCCCTAAACTAGGATCTTGTATCCTGTATCTTGGGTACTAGACAACGATACACATACTTATTTAGATAAATATTATACTTAGATAGATAAACAATCATGACTAGGGTATAAACATCCGTTCTCATCAAACAAATATTTGTCCCCACCGGGACTCGAACCCGGGACCCATGGCTTCGTAGGCAGCGTCACTGCCGACTCGGCCATTCAGGTCGTCAAATATAGCATTCTAGTTCCGATAAATGTTTAACTCATAATTAAAAAGTGTAATGGCATGAGGGAGGAGCATCGACATCACCGTGACATTTTTACGGCGTCTTCAGTGCGGGGTCGGCATAGCGTGTAGTGTCACCCCTCCCGCACCGAAACACTACCGCAGGAACCCACTTCTAGACACTTCTAGTACGGTAGTTAGGAAAGAAGGCAAACACGCAGTCATACGCAACAACCGTCTCCTCATCAACGGGAAGCCTTACCAAGACTCCACGTCAACACCAGTTGAACTTACTAACAACGCCTTATCCGCTCATGACAGCATGTCTGCAACAAATCACGGCAGAAACACCCCCAGTGGCCAAAACAAGAACTATTGCAACGATATCATCTCAGCAAATAATGACAGCAACAGAAACACACCCAGTGGCCAAAACTATAACTTTCGTAATTAGCTCGAGTGTATTATATCAAAATATAGGAGGCTTAAACCATAACATACCTCTTATAGAAACTGACCCTAGAATAAAAGAAAATAGTATTATATGTATAAGTGAAACATGGTTGTTGGTAGGAGAAACAGAACTTACACAAATAACAGGTTATAAATTGGCTACATTCTTTTGTAGAAAGCATCATATTCGTGGAGGTGTTGGTATTTATGTCAGAGAGCATATACATTTCAGGGAACTGGTTGATATTCCTGAAATGTCGACCGAATTAGTGTCCGAGGTCTGTGGTATTGAAATTCCGACATCTAATTTAATAATAATTCTAATACACTGGCCAAATAGCAGCAGAATGCCAGATCTTTTTCATAGTTCTCTAGATAAACTCTTGCATAGTTTACAGCTAAAGTACAAAAAGAAAAATATTATAGTGGGTGATGACTCCAACGTAAATATGCTAGGGACAACCCCAGCCAGCTCACGATTATAAGATCTATTTAAAAGTTTAAATTTTTACCAGCAAGTTAAGGAACCAACTAGAATTACACCAGAAACGTGTACTTGCATAGACCTCATTTTTACCAATTTCAGCGAACCGAGCACAATAGTAACCACTACTGAATTTGGTTTATCTGACCATAGAGGTGTTACAGTTGCTGTACCCATAGACCTAACAAAAACACAACAAGAGCCAAAAACTTGGCATACACTAAAGAGAAAATTTAGCTCATTAAATATTCAAAAATTCATTGCAGTTTTAAGTATAATAAATTGGGTAAATATACTACAAGCCACTCAAACGTTGATAAAAACTTTGATACTTTTTATAACAAAATAAAACAAACATTGGATCAATGCATACCAAAAGTTAAAATCAAACTTAATCATAAAAACACACAAACATGGATAACTAAAGGTATCAAAAAATCATGCAAGCATAAACGTCTTCTTAGAATTCATACATCACAAACAAAAAGCACAATCTTTAAGAACCATTACAGAGAATATTCAAAAACTCTAAAAAAGGCAATAACTAGATCAAGGAAATTAAACTATATAACAAGACTTAAAAACTCAAAAAACTTTACCAAAACCGTGTGGCAAGTAGTAAAAGAGACATCAAACAAACTTCGGAAAATAAACAAAAATAACATCGAATTACTAGAGGGAAACAAAAAAATAAACGATCCGAAAAATATAGCTAATACCTTCAATGCCTTTTTTCTATGTGTCGGCGAAAACCCTAACAACTCCTCTACAACCCCACCAGGTAGACCAGTACTAACCCCGCTCGAAAACTCATTTTACATCCACCCTGTAACTGACAATGAAGTATACACAATTATTAAAAAGTTAAAGAATAAAAACAGTGCAGGATTTGACGACTTCCCTACATCTTTATTAAAACAGTCAGTCCTCAATACCTAGTCACGCCGTTAGCATTCCTGATAAACCAATCATTCAATACCGGCTGTTTTCCTAATTTGTTAAAAAAGTCGATAATCAGACCGTTACACAAAAAAGACTCTAAACAAAACACCAATAACTATCGCCCAATCGCCCTTTTGTCTTCATTTGCTAAGATTTTTGAAATCGCAATGTATAACAGGCTTTACATATTTTGCGAAAAGTTTAATGTTTTTAATGATAATCAACACGGATTCAGAAAAGCAAGGTCTACTACACTAGCAGTTTTTAAATACATAAATAATGTCTTAGACGTTATTAATAATGGAAAACACGGAATTGGAATTTTTCTCGACATGAGCAAAGCTTATGACCGGGTTCTTCACAATATCATGATTAAAAAACTTTCAGGAGTCGGCGTGCGAGGCATAGCCCTTAATTGGTTCGCTTCCTACTTAGATAAACGCACACAGCATGTAGAAGTAGATCATTACAACCATCAGACAGGTGAGATTTCTAAAGTAAAATCAAAAACTAAAATCGTACACAGATCAATCCCACAAGGCAGCTCTCTTGGATGTTTGCTGTTTTTGATTTATATAAACGACCTTCCGAAAGTTATCGAAGACTCTTGCACACTATTAGCAGATGACACTTCTGTTCTAATCCCAGGCAATCACGTCCACTCATTAAATAACCATCTAAACTCCACATTTGAAACTATCGTCAACTGGCTCGAAGACCACAATCTCGAACTTAACCTTAATAAAACTAAACTAATACAGTTTCATCCGTACCAAAGAGCTCCACTTGAGTTAAACTTTTCATTCAGGGACAAGTCAATTGAATGTGTGAACAGCTATTGCTTCCTGGGAATTCACATTGATTCGAATCTCAACTGGAAACATCATATCAGCAAATTGAAATCTAAATAATCTAGCTTTTCATACGCCCTATACGAAATTAAGAAAGCAACAGATCTAGAAACCGCCCTGAAAGCTTACTATGCATACGCACATTCTCGTCTTCAATACGGCATCGTACTGTGGGGAAAGAGTGTCGACATAGACGACATCTTTGTTCTACAAAAGAAGTGTGTTATTATAGCTAATATAGACCGAATGACCAGCTGTCGACCATATTTCAAAACCTACGAAATCCTCACCTTAACTTCGATCTATATTTTAGAACTATCATTATTTGTAAGAAAACATCTACACATGTTCCCTATGCGCGAACGCCCAGCAAACCTTAGACCTCGATCTAGATTAGCTGCCACAGACTCTAATCTAGTATTTGTATCAACAGGCCCTTACAACATGTGCGTAAAAATATATAATAACTTACCACCTTCTATAAAAAACCTAGATAACTTTAAAGAGTTTAAGAACACACTACATAAATTCCTAATAGCCAATACATTTTACAACCTAGAAGAGTTCTATGATAACGAACCTACCCAACAAAGATAGTAAAATTTGTTAAATGTTAAAATTTTATAAACTTTTTATTTTTACTACATTTATAGTTTGTTATAAAGAAAAGAAAGATTTCTATAAGATTAAGATATTGTACCATAGGAAGTAGATTACTATCTTATGTTTTACATAGTTTTTATTTTAAAACTATGTTTGCAATGCCCTAGCAGGGCACATGTTAGGGTCTTTATTTGTTATTTGACATCTTATGTACCAAATGTATGCAATAAATAAATGAAATGGTATTTGGCAAGGTAGTCCAATTAATCTAGAAACGTGTCTTAAGCAGAACCTATTTCAACAAAAACATTTCACAATATTAGAATTGTATATTTCCAGCAGTTGTATTTTATAAATTCAATGTTGTGTTAAAAGGACAGCATTTGACTATGGCGTCACATGCTAGTATTTCATAGAACTCGTGAAGAAAATTACCGTTTTGAGAGTTCCTAAAAAGTATCCACTTTGAATTGCAGTCAAATACCGTATACGTAATTACGGAATCGATGGTCACGGGATATAAATGTAGAGAATATTCGCGCGGTCTAGCGCCTAAATTTGTTTAGTTTCCCGACGCTTCGCCCCTCACACCACGCAAATACTCGTAGCCAGGTGCATTGTGTCACCAGCTCGTGTCCACCAGAGTGCCCGTATTGCAATTCAGTCTATAGTGTGCACCCACACAAGTCCTGCGGTCATAGTGATGTCGGTGCTCGGCTATCGATATCAAGTACCGATATCGATGTTCCTGTCCAGTCATGGATAAGTACCTGCTACAAAGAAGCTCATCTACTGGAAGTCTTTCTGGTAAGAGAGCACTTGATGATATTCATCCAGATGTCTGGAATCGACCTAAGCATTTTGCGCACAGGCAAAATCAATCTAACCTCCTGGGAAACAGGCCTTTAAACCTAAGCAACCGCTTCAAGGGCCTCCCTGATCTCGTCACTTAGGACAACCTAACTTCTGCTACACAACTGCAAACAGCAAGAGTTAGAAATAATGAGTCCCGCAACGTCCCTCCAGTTTGCATCGAACTCCAGAGCGATTGCACCCACCAATCTTTGCTAGAAATGATAGAAACCCATATCACATAACACATACAGTAAACTAGATTAAGCTGGGAAATGTCTATTTTTACTCCAGGGTATGTTTGTTTTCGTCAAGACAAGCACATAAGTGGCCGCGGGCAAGGCGTAGCGCTACTAGTCTAGTCTGACATTATGCACTCTACGAAAAAACTTCCTTCTGCTAAATACAAGCCAGCACACAAAACCTGATTTGATAATTTCACAAAACGTCTATCACAAACCATAACGACGCTATTTTTGCTCAAAGATGGTGGTCAAAATAATGAGCACATTACTTGCTTTGTTTGAGTAAAAATATTTCCTCGCTTCATACGACAATTAATTAAAAAGAAAAATAGTCTTCGCAGAGATCTAAGACGCAGCATTAATGTTCTCCAATGTAGAATAAAAATCGCTATATCGAAGTTCCACGATGCCGAGTGGAGAAAAAAACTTTCCAAAGTTGATAACCCCCTGATCTCTGCAGGGTTGTTAAATCACTTAAATTAAAACCAACGACCATGCTTGACTAAACAGGATGGTTCAGTGACAAATAACACTCAGGAGCAATGCAATGAATTATCAGAGGCTTTCCACAAAAATATGCGCCTCACTCTAGACTGGCCTGTCATGGATAATCGTATAGCTAGTGATGTTGCCTCCTCAATTAACAGTATAAAAACCATACTATCTCCTCATTGCACAATCCAACGTATCCTAAAGAAATCTGGATGCACATACGACTGTTAAAGGTTCGCGAATCCCCAGGAGTTGAAACAATCCATAAGACTGCCTTTTAAAAAAAAAACCAGAAATGTGTTGTACTCATCACTAAAATTTTCAACGGTTGCTTAAAGCCTGGATATTTCCCAGAATCATTAAAAATTGCGAAAATTCATAGCGTTGAAAAAACCAGGCAAAGATGATTCGATTCCGTCCAACTACCGACCAATAACCTTGATGCCAACCCTCAGCAAATTACTAAAGCGCACCATCAGAGCTCGGATAAATAAGTGTATTCACCATAAGCTTAAGAACGAACATTTCGCGTTCTGTAGCGGTCACTCAACTATCCAACAGCTAGTTATAGTTTCTGAGCATATAGCACATAACATTAGGGTACACAGGGGTCTGCATTCGCAAGAGTCTCAGGCTGTTCTTGGTGATGGTGAAGTGCTCACTCCAGTTTTTGGTCAGTTACCATTGTTGAGGGCGAATGTAAGGGTCCTTAAACATATTCCTAAGGGTGCAAGAAGTCTTGCCGCCGGGAAGTTGTCACAATTGATTGACCACTGCGTTCAGAACAACTCGACGGAGGACTGGTTTGCCCTTCTAACTTTTTCATTCAAATGCCTAAGAGTCCCTTCCTCCGACAATCGGAATCAGTCGCTGACTTCCAAAGTGAAAGAAAATATTTACAATATCAGCACACAGGGTACGCAAGGGTTGGTCACGTCAGATCCGCGGCCCAGTATAAGGGCGTTTAGTCGCCGATCCTTTTATAGGGCCGTGGAAACGAAGGTTTATGATGGGGACCTAGGTGGAGCGGTAAGGATCTTAATGTCTGACTGCTCAGTAGCTGACAATAGTGAGGAGACATTGGAAGCCTTGCGCCTCAAACATCCCTCTCCGGGTCGTTCTTTAGATTTCCCACCAGAGCCGACCTCCTCAGACAAGTTCCTTTCTGTGGAAGTGTCGGACGTCTCCGAGGCTGTCGCATCATTTTCTAATGGTTCCGCGGCAGGCTTGGACGGGCTGCGCCCTGAACACCTTAAAGAGCTGACGTCGGCTGCTGCGGGCGACAACGGTGGAAAACTCTTGGCCTCAGTTTGTAGTTTGGCGAATTTCATGCTGAAAGGCGAGGTAAATAGGGAAGTTTGTCCTTTTTTATACGGTGCCTCATTGTGTGCCCTTCGAAAAAAGGATGGAGGCTTACGGCCTATTGCCATAGGCAGTGTGATCCGTCGCTTAGTGGCTAAGCTAGGGTGCCGCGCCGTAAGAGAGGAGATGGCTTCATTTCTGCAGCCCCGCCAATTGGGTTTTGGCGTACCCTTGGGTTGCGAGGCGGCTATACATGCTACTCGGGCCTTTGCCCTGTATGAGGCCGATACAAATAATATTGTAGTAAAGGTCGATCTTCGCAACGCTTTTAATGCAGTTGAGCGCGACTCAATTTTGTCCATGATAAAGGAGAAAGTTCCTGCATTGTACCCGTTTCTACACCAATGTTATTACAGATCGAGTAACTTATTTTTAGGAGACAAGTTGGTGGAGTCTCAGGTGGGGGCGCAGCAAGGTGATCCTTTGGGACCTTTAATATTTAGCCTCGCAATTCAGAATGTAGTGTCCACCTTGCGGTCACCTCTAAACGTATGGTATTTGGATGACGGTACCATCGGAGGCAGCCCGGAAGTAGTGATCGAGGATCTGAGAGCACTTGTCGAGGGGTTAGCGAGGTTGGGGCTTGAAGTGAATCCACAGAAATGCGAATTATACCCCTGTTCCAGCCAGGTCTCCCCGGAAGTGCTATCAGAAGTCTATTCCGTAGCCCCAGGGTTAAGATTACTGGATAAATCCAACTTCACTTTATTGGGTGCACCAGTCTTCCCCGAGGGTATCCCGGGTGTCTTATCGGCCAAAACAAGAGCTCTCTTGGCATCCAAGGATCACTTACAACAACTCCCAGCCCACGTCGCACTAACAATCCTGAGGAGTTGTCTGTCAATTCCCAGGCTTACATACACGTTGCGTACGGCTCCGACGTGGCTTTGTAGGGAGGAATCCACTGAGTATGATAACGTACTGAAGACCTCATTAGAATCGATTATAAATATCGAAATGACTTCCTCTCAGTGGTGCCAAGCAGCTTTGCCCATCAGGCACGGTGGTTTAGGCATTCGACGGTTGCGCGACACCGAGCTGCCGGCCTTCTTGTCTTCGTCGCATGGGGTGCGAGACCTTGTCACTCTTATTTTAAATATCCATGGTGATGGTTTTCGTATCCCCTTCGCGGAGGAGGCATTAGGGTTATGGCATGATTGGTGTCCTGGTAGCACTCCGCCCCAGCACCCGCACTCACAACGTAATTGGGATGAGTTATCGTGTGGAGTCACGCTTAGCGAGTTATTGGACCAGAGTTCGGGGGTCGAGCTGGCACGACTGCGCGCAGTTTCGCAGCCAGAGTCAGGGCTCTGGCTCCACGCCTTGCCTTCTCCACAACTAGGAACATTTCTGGACAATGACACGTTGCGCGTGGCTGTGGCCTTGCGCCTTGGCTGTGACATCTGCCAGTCTCATACCTGTGTGTGTGGTGCGGGTGTGGACGTTCATGGTCGGCACGGCCTTCACTGCGTTCGAAGCGCGGGTAGGCTTTCCCGGCACTCCTCTATCAATGACATCGTCAAGCGGGCTCTTGTAACAGCCAATATACCTTGTGTATTGGAGCCCGCGGGGCTGTGCCGTACCGATGGGAAACGCCCGGATGGCCTGACCATGATCCCGTGGGAGAGGGGACGGTCATTGCTTTGGGATGCAACGTGTGTCTGCACATTCGCTCCGTCCCACCTGGCATCGACCGTGACCACCCCGGGGGCCGCAGCCGAAGAGGCAGCGAGGATGAAGACCCAAAAGTACTCTGTGCTTTTGGGCCAGTATATATTCGTCCCGCTTGCCATAGAAACCACCGGGGTCTGGGGAGTGCAGGGCAAGGCATTCATTAGGGAAATAGGGCGCCGCCTGAGGGACCGTGGCTATGACCGCCGCTCCGGGTCCTATCTTATGCAGAGGATCTCCCTCGCAGTGCAGCGCGGAAACGCCGCCAGCGTGATGGGGACCTTTGCATCTGATATGGTCCGGGGCGCTTTATTTTCTTAGTGTGTTTGTGTGTGTGTGTGTGTATGTTTTTGCATATTTAAGTTTTGTACAAAGTATTTTTAAATGTATGTACATCTCGTTTATTATATCCTATGTCGTTTTATGTGCAACAATAAACGCCCTATTCACATTAACTTAAATAACTCAACGGGTATGTTTCTCTTGGACATTGAAAAAGCCTATGACACCGAGTGGCATGTGGGTCTCTTACGCAAGCTTTTAGTCAATGGTGCCAATCTAGACCTTGCAAAAATATTACAGGCGTACCTCCTTAATCGTCACTTTAGGGTACATATAGGAGATAATACATCTGACTTATATCCCATCCCTGCAGTAGTTCCTAAGGGATCCATCCTCGGGCCTACACTTTTCTTAATATACCTAACTGATATCCCTAAACAGACCCGTACGCATTTAGCATGCTTCGCCTACGACATGGCATCATACACAACATCCAATGATGTCAGTCTTATTGTTGATCGTCTCCAACTATCAATAGAGTCGTTGTCGGAGTATTTCTGCAAATGGAAGCTAAAACTAAACTCGTCAAAAACAAAAGCCATTTTGTTTACTCGTCAACGGAAGCAACCCTACCGTCAACTCGTGATAGATGGCCACCACATTTCTTAGCAGAAGTCGGTTAAATATCTTGGTGTACCTACACATTGACGATAAGATTAACTGCACCTTGGTTCGACCTGCATAACATACGCCTCGCCAGTTTGGAGCAGCACCTGTGCATCCAACTATAAAAAGCTACAAACTATACAAAATAAAGCAGTCAACATCTCCTTCTACACCAATTTAGTCACTGCAGTTTCGAATCAAACTACCGAATATGAAAGATTTTATGTAAAACAAACTAAGAATTTATACTTACACAATTGGTTTTTACAACTCATTGTGCGTGTCCGCGTGAGAATTGGCCATCTCTGATGATCTCTATCTGTTGTCGAGCGGACGGCCTAGCAACAGCTGACTGAGTGAATTCATAATTATGCAACACCGACATATTTTCCCAATTAGGTATTCGTCGTGTCTTGTAATACTTAATTTCTTAAGTATTTAGTAAGTAGTTGTAATCTAGTTTTAGGTCAGTTATTCTTGTTTTATAAATGTAACACATAGAAATGTGCATGTCAAAATAATAACTCATGATATCATAATTATGTAGGCATATTTCAGCATGTTGTCTTTTTTATGTAAGACAACATTGTTATAAGTTTCATATAGGTTTATGCTTCAAACAACCTGCGAAACGTACCTATTATTAGACATGTGTGGATGCCCTCGACTTTGTCTAGGTTGTATTCGATGTATTTATTATTTTACAAATAAAGAACTTTTTAAATCAATCACTGGTGTCCCCAATTGGGCAGGTTTTAAATATCGTTGTGGGTGGGTGTTTAGTTGACAAAAAATGTGACAGGAGTAGTTGTCCTATTTCTACAGGAGTTTGACAGGTTGACATTATTTTTTGTGTGTGTTTGCAGGTAACGGAATTGTTCGCAGATAACAATGTGCATATTGTTGCGCAGCTCTATCATAATTTTGAAAAACATGTCATAGTCAAAAGCTTATAAATTTGTACACATTTTGACAGGTTCGTTTTGTGAAACTAGTATCCCTATTTTCACTCGCCACTTTTAAAATTGCACACAGTTCAGGTGTGGCAGAGAATGCATATCACTTTGTTGCTCTAACATTATTATGATCGATTTATGACACTATTGAATCATCATTGTGTGCGGGAGTTGACGACCCGAAGGGCCGAGTCGG